>CM056052.1:423206788-424604745 GCA_029574335.1 Rana kukunoris
CGCAACTGTTCCAATCTCTTGGATTTCTATGTTCAGGCAAAGATTTTAAAAGCCAGATTCATAGACAAAGGCTATCAAAGCCGTTCAATAGATCATGAGATTGACATGATTGCTGGAGTAGACAGAAATACGCTGACAGTAGAACGCCCAAAATTGATCCAGGAATCAAAACATAAGAACTTGTTTATTACTACTTTCTCAACTCAACATAAACAAATAAAAAAAATCATATGTAAACACTGGAAGGTTTTAAAAAGTGATCAAGTCTTGGGACCCTCCCTCCCTGCAGTTGCAGGGGTGATCTATAGAGGAGCTATGTCCCTAAGGGGCCAAATTGCACCTAACATACCGGACCCCCCTGTGCAACCAACTTTCTTTCCTCTTTCAAAGGGATTCCATCCATGCCATAGATGTAAACTACAAGCTTTAGGTCAACCACCACTTCTGTGGTATACCCTATGAAACATTTCTTCACTTGTGCCACGAAACATATCGTTTACCTTATCACCTGCCCTTGTGGAAAACAGTACGTTGGTCGTACCTTACGGACCTTTTCCAAAGGTATGTGAGCATATTACCAGTATCAAGAAATGTCGCACCAACCATACGTTGCCCAGGCACTACCTTGAGCGACACAATAAAGAAGTTGAAGGTACCAACTTTCAGATCATAGATCGATTCGTCCCCCATTGGAGAAGGGAACATAATACCAGAGGTGTATCTAAACTTGACATTTTTTGATATACCAGCTCAAGTGCTACGTGCCTTATGGCCTTAACGTTGATTGGGATATCTTCTTAACCAGTCTTGAACCTTTTTGAATCCTTTATGTTTTGCCATTTATACTTCTGCTTTTTGCGTAACACCAAATTAGACATAATTGATAGTTATGGTTCTATTTATGAAAATAGTCCTGACCCCTTTTTTTTTAATATTTTACATTTTTTACAGGTTTGCTACTTATTTTTGCCTCCTGTGTGATACCAATTACAATTAATGACTACTGCTTACCCAAGAGTATTGCCTTCATTGACAGTACTTATCATTAGGGTCCATTCATTGATTGTGTATTTTTTAGGAATACATATGTATCATATGATTCATACATTTACATAACGTGGGATCCATATCCATTTATCAATAATGTTTTCCGGGATCCACGATTTATGGATGCATGACTGTTAACTGGTCTGCTATTCCACCATAAGTGGTCCCTGGTGTTGGTTCAAATCATTGTTGCGGTTTCTGCGTACTGACACGAGACGGACACACTCCGTTTAGATGGAGAGACTTTGTCGCCGCCTCCCACTGGGCTGTCCTCCGCCCCCCTGGGTCACCTGTGATGTCTTTGGCTGCTCCAAAATGATTGGCTAAACCTGCGGAGCACACGTTTCATTGGGTGGAACGCACGCGCACCCACAGAGAAACACCCGCCCCCTCGCCGTCTCCGGTGATTTGCTGCACCTTCCTGTGTATAGGAAGTACACGGAGAAGTGTGTGGAGCGCATGTTAAAGATGCGTTCCAGCATTTTTCTTTATGCGGCCTAGAGGAGGTAGTGGTGGGAGGGCTCTGTGGGGTATCTCCGTGGGCAAACATGATTGAAACCAGCCATGACACATTAGATGACACTGTGGCCAGTACGAACATTTAGGATACTTACTTCCTGCCTGTGGAGCGCAGGGACCGGAAGTAAGAAGTGATTTGAGACGTACATGCCGATTAGCTGGCATGCGATTGTGAGAGGTCCCACGTGAATGTAATGTATGCCCATATTTAAGTGCAGTGGAGATGAAGGTCCACTGAACACCCCTGTAGAAGTCTTTCAGACGAAACCGGTCGGGTACATTGGTCCACACCCATCTCCATACTGCGCAAACTGCATGAACCCATGATAGTCACATCTATATGGTTTGCTTTGCTTTTTTTTGGTTGATGTGGATTTAATTGAACATTTTTTTTTTTTACTCCAGTGGTGTGAATTTGCAATTTGAATTTTTATCATTAAATTTTAAAAGTTTTTACACCATGAGGAGTTTTCATCTCCATTTTTCCTTTTGTTCCCCAATTTTTTTTTTGAGTTCACCTGCCTGAAACACAGTTGAATTGACCCATACAAGTACAGATTGGAGTGACATATCTGGTGTCCATTGTAAAGATCAATGCCGAGCGAAAGCATTGAGTTGGATTGGGACAAAGACCAGACCAGGCAATCGGCCTATCGAGCAATATTGACCTACCACCGTATGGTGTAGTATAGGTCCACCATATCTAGTAAGGGTTTTTCATCTATCTCCCCTGAGTTCATGAAAATTGCATCTCACAAGGAGAACCCTCCGAACTGCTTTTCTGGAGAATTTTGTCACTTGAATTTATATATATGGACATTTATTTTCATGCTTAGCTTATGTTTGGCTTATTGATTTTCACATTATTCACCACATTTACCTATACGTAGGTGGATGTTAACCCCCCCTAATATTTTTGATTATTGATCATTGTTTATATATTGATTATTATTCACTTATTAGGAGGTTGTTTTCATTTCTCACCATATAGTGTGCTGCTAGCACTTGACCAGTCAAATGATATTTTAAGGGTGTCACCACCCCTTTATATGTTCATTTTGAAACCAACTTAGTTGTGAGTTCAATTCTTGGTGCTGCACTTTATTCACACATGTAATGTAGCACCAGCACCATTTATGCACATTACCATAGATTGGGAAATAATTGTTTACCTGAAACCTGTTGGCCAACTGAGACTACAGTACGCATGATACTATGCTGACTTTTGAGTTTTCTTTATTTAATTTTATAAACTGGATATGGGAACTTCCCCAGACATATCCATTTATAGATGCTAACGTTTGCTGAGCATAATAACAGCCAGTGAAGTTCTTTAACTGTTTGGTAATGGAACCGTAAATCTTATTCTGAATAAAGTTCCACATGTTGAAATCAGAATTTATATATGGAACAGAAAAGGTTTCTCTTTCAGCACTAGCTTAACTACAAACCAATAGATAATGTCCAAAATGCAGATTACTGCCAGGAAATATTGTTTCACTCTATGACATACCTACAAGTCTAGATCTGTTTTATCGATGCATCATATGTGTTTACTGAATCAAAGTATAATAATTATAGAGTTTCTGTGAGAAAATAAGCTTACGAGTTTCAAAGCAAAAGCTTTGGTCAATCTCTGACCGAAACTGAAGCATATGCGAATGTTTAATTTTTTAATTTTTATTTTATTGGTAACATATGTGGTTGTAATGAGTACATGGCTTTAAAGCAGGGGCCCTCCAGCTGTTGTGGAACTACATTTCCCATGAGGCATTGCAAGGCTGGCAGTTACAATTACTCCCAGAGGCATAATGGGACTTGTAGTTCTGCAACAGCTGTAGGGCCAAAGGTTGCCTACCCCTGCTTTTAAAGTAACTGTTCTTGCGTGTATTATGGCATTATGTAATTTGTGAACTCCTTTCTAGACATGTGCATTTATTTTCGTCCGAATGCATTTTCGTCTGAATTTTGGGTATCTTTGTTTTAACAAACGATAACGAACGCGCAGAATCCGAAAACCAAAAGAACCGACATAAACAAATGCTTTATTTTCATTTTCGTTGCAAAACAGTTCAATATAGATAGGAGATTCGACATGATGCTCACAATAGAAATCTGTGTCTATCGAACCTGTGGTCGAATGTGCCTAGCCTAACTCTATTAGTCCAAGGTTATTCAACATAGAGAGAAAAGATTCGACATGAAGATTCAACGAAGCAATCGCCACGAGTGGACATTCATGGTGAAATGCTCCGCCCATAGGCTATAGAAGAATTCTAATGTTGGTTGACTAGTAATAATAATTATTAATTATTTTTATCACTAGTGTCATACAACATTAGAATTCTACTATAGCTTTTAGACCGAAAATGTACGATTGCAGTGTCGTACAGTTTAGCTGTTCCATCGAATCTTCTTAGAAAATTCGACAGACACCATAAGCCTTCAATGACAGATTCAACCTTAATTATTTCGGATTTTCGGATGAATGCATTTTTTAACGAAACAAAATAAATAAAAACGAATTTCGGGAGTAACTAAATAAATTTATTATATTGTGTAGTGTTTACTGCTGTACAACGTCCATACAGCCTATACAAGCATCATAAAACAACGTTGAGTGCACTTACATTGATGGCCACTGCTCCAAATACATGGCATCCCCTTGACAACATGCTTGGCACGAAAAATGTCAGGAGGGGCCCATTTGCTGACGCCACAACATCGTCTCAATGTGTTTGGAGCAGTGACCAACAATGTTAGTGCACTTAACCTCCCTGGCGGTATGATTCTGTCTGGAATTACGTACCAAAAGCGGTACAATTATTTTGTATGGAAATTCTGCGTTTTATACTGTAGGCCTGCAATTTTTAGGAATAACTCACTTAAATTTGTCCAAACCAGAGTCTAGTAGACATCCCGGGTATGATAAAGTTTGAAACACAAAATCATAAAATTATAATATAATAAATAACTATAAATAATTATAACAAATAATAATGTAATTATAATAAAAATTATTCACTAATGTAATCAAATCAAAATCACTGAAATTTGCTCAGTTGCAGAATTGTCGCTGTCATTACTTTTATTTTTTTATGACGAATTTCCCCACAAATCGCTATCACTCAATTCTGCAAGTGATTATAATTTATTATCGCTGTTTTCTAGCTGCTCTAAAATCACTTTTGACATAAAGGGACACTTTTGGTTGCTATGGACAATCTACAGTTTGCAGGCACAAAATTTTTTTTTTTATTATGTAAAAGAACATGCAGGGCACTGGGCAGACCACTAGGGACAGGGGGGGTGTGTACTTTTTACATACAGTACTGTAATCTATAAGATTACAGTATTCTGTATGTAATGTGTTTGTTTACTTTTTTGAATTTAGCGCCGGTCTCCGCCCCCGTGCGCCATTACGTCGCAGGGAACGGAGATCGGCGGCGTGCGGGCACTGTGTGAGTCGAATGGAGGATGCCACTCGCTCACACAGCGGGGATGCATCGCTGGATCCAGGGACAAGGTAAGTACAGTACCCCGCCTGGATAAACAGGTAAGCCAGCGCGCGCTGCAGGCTCTGCATTCACCCCGAGAGCGACTCGGGGATATCGATATTTTCATAAAAAATCCAACCCGAGTCGCGCTCGGGGATACCGGCAGGGGGGTTAAGCCCCGTACACACTATCAGTTTTCCTGACGGTTTTCTATTCAGGTTTACCAAAACCATCTAATATGAGGTCAAACCTCAAGAGTTTCAATTTGTATGCAATCGGGCAGGCCCTCGTACTACATGGTTTTGGTAAACCTGATGAGAAAACCGTCAGGAAAACTGATAGGGCCAGATTAACGAACAGTTAGGCTGGCGGATCGAGTGATCCGCCAGCCTAACTGTGACTTTGAGCCGGCGTTTCTGTTTTCTGTAACCAGAAAACAAGAAACGCCGGGTTGAAGTTCCGATGCGAGCAGCGTAACTGAGTTTCGCCATCGCATCGTTACTTCAACTTAAAAATGGCGCCGGGGGCATTCCCACCGATTTACGCTCAAAAAATATGTTAATGAGCGGAAATCGGCAATTCACGATCGAATTCCGGCGCGACGCAATGACGATACGACGTTTCCGGACGGGATACGCGGCACATAGATATACCTACATGGGGTTGGAGTATCCTATGTTAGGTATAGGCGTCGTCATCGCGTCGGGAAAAAAAAAAAAAACGTCGCTTGCGTAAAACGGTCATGAATGGGAATGTGACGTCATTGACGTTCATTCACAGATTTTGGAGCATGCGCACGGGGATGTTTTGACACTCGACGCATGCGCAGTACGTTGGCGACGGGATCGCGCTTAGTTAGCATACTACACGCCCCGTACCCGCCAAATTTGAATTCCGCCGGCTCATTTGCGATGCGCTGCCGCAACTTTAGGAGCAAGTGCTTCGTGAATGACAGCACTTGCTCGTAAAATTTCTGCAGCGCAACGCAAATGAGAAGCGTTACTCCAGAGCAAAGATGCTCTGGACTACCTGAATCTGGCCCATAGTGTGTATGGGGCTTCAATGTTATTTTATGACACTTTTAATGACTGTATGGACCTTTGTGAAACAATAAATACTACACTATATACATTTCTCTGGGCTCCTTGCTGGTGAGCTGTTTGCATCTAATGTGGTGGTTTGGATACCAGTTCTCATTCAGCTGGTGACCTTGATTGAAGATGATGGGACCCTAAACATGAAAAATTAATGGCTACTATATTTATTTATCTGGTGAGTGCATGCTTTTGGTGAAGGTCCACGTGTGAAGACGTGTTTAGGCTCTGAGATCATACTGTGTTCTATTACCTGCTACCTCTGGAAAGCAGACAAGGCTACTATCAGTTGCACACTGTATTTAATGCTCCTCACCAGGATTCCAAATTCTGCATTATATTTTTTATGATAGAATTTTTATTTGTTTCTGTACAGCGCTGCACATTGTCTGATGCCCCGTACACACGGCTAGGCATGTGCAAAAGTGAAAAATTCGTTTCGTTTCGTTTCGTTTCAATTCGTCATTTAATAAATTTCGTTAAGTTAGGTTCGTTACATGTGTTGAATTCGTTTTCGGAATTCATTCGTTTTCGACCGAATTTCGAAAAATACGGTCGAAATCGAAAATATTTCGACCGTTTTTCGAATTCGTTCGTTTTCGACCGAATTTCGAAAAAAAACGGTCGAAATCGAAAATATTTCAACCAGATTAGAAAACAAATAGTCTCTTTTCGAATTTTTTTTTTTTTGAATAAAATTCGAAAATATTTTTTTTTTTTTTTTTTTTTTTTTTTTTCGAATTCCGATCGAATTTAGTCCGCGGGTATTCGATTCGGAATTCGAAAAAAAAAATCGATTTCGACCATTTTTTTTCGAAATTCGGTCGAAAATGAACGAATTCCGAAAACGGTCGAAATTTTTCGCTAATATAGCAATTCGGGAATTCGTATGCATCCGAATGTCCGAATAATGGAAAATTCGTCCGAATTTCGATTCGGAACGAAACGAAATGCACATGCCTACACACGGCTGGTTTTCCCATCTGGAAAACTTCCATGACAGCTTTTGGGTGGGAAAACTAGCCGTGTGTATGCTCTATCACAGTTTTCCCGACAGGAAAACCTCTGGGAATCCCGGAGGTAAAAATTCGAACATGTTCTCTTTTTTCCCGCCAGGATTCCCGGTGTTTTTTAAGCCGACAGTTTTCCTATGGGAAACACTGCGGTGGAGCATACACACGGTCGGGTTTCCCAACCAAAGCTCTCATGGCGGTTTTCCCGGCGGACTTTATACTGCCGGGAAAACCGATCGTGGGTACAAGGCATAAGTATACCATTAGTACCATATTTAGAATATATAACAATCTATTGATATAAAATTGTGAAAAAAATGTGTAGCACTGCGCTGTCAATTAAAAAAAATCGTAAAAAGGACTGAAAAGGTGAACAAAGTGCTACAACTAAATGTGAGACACACACACAATAAGAACATATAATAAATAAACAGCTGCACAAAAATAATACTCAATGTTACTGAATTCCAAAATGTGTAGAAAATGAACACCAGCAAACATATATGAAATAGTAAACCTAATATGAAGTGCAATAATATACAGAATAGAATGCACCATGTATCAAATGTTAACACCAATCAAAGAGTGGAAATACAAATGATGCAAATAGTCCCACTATAAGATGGAAATCAAGCAAACTTCATAATTTAAAAGAAATCGGAAGCTTTGGCATTCAATTAATGTCCTGGTCATTAATTGAATGCCAAAGCTTCCGATTTCTGAACATGTGCTCTATCTCATGGGGGGGGGGGCTGTAGTGCCACATGGGTGCAATCTATGGCCCCAATGATGCGTGGGAATCTGGCAATTTTATAAAAATCAATCACTGTGTTCATTCGCTGGACCTCCTGGGAGGGTTTTATAATTTGGTTGGCCATGCGTCTCAGGATTGCAGGGACAACCTGGTGCACACACCTGCTAATGGAGGATTGTGACATCCCAGCCATACCTCCACATGTGCGCTGAAAATCAGACAGAAAAAAAAAACACAAGCAGACAGCTAATACAAATTCAAACAAAAAAAAACAGACACAAAAAACACTCCGAAAATGCACACAGCTTCTACAACCTCCTACTACAATAAATCTTTAATATAACACTACACTCACCAACAAACAGCCACAGACAACAGAGCAAAAGACACTTGCTTTGGGAAGGGAAACACAGGGATGTACTTTTGCAATTGAAGGGCGTTTGTCTGGGGCTATTTAAGCACAGGGCGATTCTCAAACTAAGTATGCTTGGCCTTTTTCCTATCTCACTGATTGCGCCAAGCCAAGTTCTGCACATGCCCAGTACAGCCAGCCCGGGGTCACGGCTAATTTGAATGGAGCACGCCCACTTACTTCCCACTTGTAATAACCCCGCATTATGCCTCGGGATTTACGTTGCGCTGGAGCAAATTTGGGCGCAAATGCACTGTGGATACGGCACTTACGTCAAAAAATTAAGGCGACCTAACTTAAATTAGATACGTTTCGAGTAACTTAATTTGCTCCGCTCTACCTGAATCTGGCCCTTAGTTTCTGGTAAGCAGGAGTGGCTTTAGAGGTGGAGGATCCTTTTTTCTACCCTAACAACACTGTTCTTGGGTGAAGTGCGGCTTGATGTCACCAGACTACCCTTAGGAAGACTTCATGTTTTTGATATACTGGCATCCATCTTTTAAATTATGAAGTTTGCTTGTATTCCATCTTATAGTGTTACTATTTGCATCTTTTGTTTTTCCACTCTTTGATTGGTGTTAACATTTGATACATGGTGCATTCTATTCCGTATATTATTCTTGTTCATAATATTAGGTTTATTATTTCATATATGTGTGCTGGTGTTCATTTTCCTCACATTTTGGAATTCAATAACATTGAGTATTATTTTTGCGCAGCTATTTACTTATACAATTGTTATGTTTGATTGCAGTATTCCTTTAAATTTGAAAAACAGACCAAAACAAAAAATAATTCTACAATTTACTGGATGCAAATTCTTAAATCCTCAGCCTCATAGTATCATTTTAGGACAGTTATTTTTGTAGCTTTGTAAATCAAAAAGAGGTTTTATCATCCCATTAAAAAACACTGTGTAAATTATTACTTTTTTTGCCTAATTGCAAGCATAGCGAATACTGGCCGCTGTCTTCATTTTCTACTCACATCTGTCCTAAATGTGTAAATTAAGTTACAATTACACAATTAAATTAAAACAAGTGTGCTTTATGTTTCATAGCATCACACAGTATCCCCTTTGTTAACTGCTTCAGCCGCGGACCATTTTGGTGGTCAAGGACCGGGCCACTTTTTGCGCTATAACGCTTTAACTGACAATTGCGCTGTACTGCGACATGGCTCCCTAACAAAATTAACGTCCTTTCTCTCCCACAAATAGAGCTTTCTGTTGGTGGTATGTGATCACCTCTGCGGTTTTATTTTTTTGCGCTATAAATAAAATAAAAGCGACAATTGTCTAACTGGTGTTAATATACACTTAATATTGCGCTGCGTAATCGAAATACTGTACGTATTTTACCAGGCTCTACACCGAATCCTGGTAGATTTTTGCCAGTACGCTACGGCGGCGTAGTCTATTTCTCGCCGCGTAATCGAAATATGAGATTAGGGGGCGTGAAGCATTTAAATTAAGCGCGTCCCCGCGGCGATCGAACAGCGCATGCTCCGTTCAGAAATTTCCCGCCGTGCATTGCGCGAAATCACGTTGTTACGTCATTCGTTGTTTGAGTAGCGTCGTTTACGAACATTCCTATTCCCGGACGACTTACGTAAAAAATAATAAAAGACGTCGGAAAACGTAGAAATTCGACGCGGGAACGACAGCCATACTTAACATGGGCTGTCTAATATTAGAGCAGCAAAAAGCTGGTATAGTGTTACGCAAATAAAAGATGACTAAAGGTGCCGTAAGAGATTGCGATTGAAGATCGTAATTTCGGGGATCGCCGGCAAAAGCTCATTTGCATACCCCGACGCGGAAAACGACGGGAAGTCCACCCAGTGGCCACAATTTTTTTGCAGCGTAGATCCGAAGGCGTATGAACACGTAATCCAGTCGAATTGAAGCCCGCAGCCGTCTATTCATGGTTTGAGGTTTTCGACTAGCTAGAAAACGCGTGTAATTTGAAATTACTCCAGTCTAACACCAGTTAGACAGGCGTAATGGCTCTCTGAATGTGGTCCATAGCTTCTACAAGGGGACTGTTTAATGTCATTTTTTTAATATTTTTTTTTTTTTAGTAGTTATGGCAGCGATCAGCGATTTTTATCGTGACTGCGACATTATGGCGGACACATCGGACACTTTTGAAACCATTTTGGGACCATTGCCATTTTTACAGTAATCAGTGCTATAAAAATGCACTGTTTACTGTAAAAATGCCACTGGCAGTGAAGGTGTTAACCACTAGGTGGCGCTGCAGGAGTTACGTGTTCCCTAGGAAGTGATTCTTACTGTTAGGGGGCGTGGCTACACGTGACACATCACTGATGACCGTTCCCGATCACGGGGAATAGTCATCAGTGACAATGTCACTAGGAAGAATAGGGGAATGCCTTGTTTACAATGGCATTCCCCCGTCCTCTTGCCGCGGCCGCACTCGCTAAAGGGCATGCGGCGGGCGGCAGATTTAATGGGACGTACCTGTACCAATCTGCCTGCCCCTGCCATTCTACCGACGTACATCGGCGTGCACCAGTTAACAAGAGGTTAAGTCAATTTTATTTGAAGTGCACACAGTAACACTAATTCATGTCACTGCACAGAAGCATGGTGCATTGTGCTGCTGTACAGTGAGATGCGATCTCTTCCTGTATGCTGCAATAAGTTTATTCAAGCTCACTGCATAGCACCTTCAGGGTAATTTGCAGTGTGAACAGGACACATAGAAACCACTTGTTTCCTTTGTGCCCTAACGGTGTCCCGTGTTCTTCCAGTGCAATAAAATGTGTCTCACTGCACTATACACTCACCGGTAGACACGTGCCGTTCGTTTCGCTCCGAATTGAAATTCGGACCAATTTTAGTTTTTCAAAAAATTCAGATGTCTCAGAATTTTCTAATTACAATTTTAAATATACGATTTGGAAAATACAATACAATTTTTACCGGTAGACATGTGCTGTTCGTTTCGCTGCAAATTCAAATTCGGACAAATTTTGGTTTTTAAAAAAATTCAGATGTATGCAAATTTTTGAATTACAAATTACCAAACTTAAATGAATCCGAAATAATGAAACACTTTTCGAATTCAACTATTTTTCAAATTTGACTCGTTTTCAAGTTTGACTAGTTTCTAAATTTGTCAAGTTTTCAAATTGGATTCGTTTTCGAATTTCCAAAGAGAATAAAAATGAATAAATAAGAAAATAAAAGAATAAAATATATATATATATATATATATATATATATATATATATATATATATAAAACAGTAAAACAGAGCAAAATAGAATAGAAAATAAAATAGAATATTATAGAAAGAAATAGAATAGAATAACATAGAAAGAATAGAAAGAATATAACCAGCTTCCGAAATTCGACTTTTGAATAGAATAAATTGGAATAGAAAAGAATAGGATAAAATATAACATAAAATAGAATAGAAAAGAATAGAATCAACAAATAGAAAAATAATACAATAATAAAAAACAATAAAATAGAAAGAAATTGGACAATAAAAGATTGGGAAAAATTTGCCTGGCCTGATGAGTCTCGATTTCAGCTGTGGCATTCAGATGGTAGGTCAGAATTTGGCATAAACATAAAAGCATGAGTCCATCCTGCCTTGTATCAATGGTTCAGGCTGGTGGTGGTGTATTGGTGTGGGGGACATTTTCTTGGCCCACTTTGGGCCCCTTAGTACCAATTGAGCATTATTTAAACACAGTATTGTTGCTGACCATGTCCATCCCTTTATGACTACAACTTCTGATGGAAACTTCCAGCAGGATAATGCACACAAAGCTCCAATCATCTTACCACTGGTTTCACTATACACCACTGGGTCACTATACTCCAATGGCCTCCACACTCACCAGATCTCAATGCAATAAAGCACCTTTGGGATATGGTGGAATGGAAGATTCACATCAAGGACGTGCAGCCGACAAATTTGCAGCAACTGCGTGATACTATCATGCCAATATGGACACCAAAGTCTCTGAGGAATGTTGGCAGTTCTGAAGGCAAAAGGAGGCCCAACCCGGTACTAGCAAGGTGTACCTAATAAAGTGGCCGGTGAATGTATGCGAAGGGGGCTTTAGGGTGCATTCTTAGGGGCGATTAGCATACACTGCAAATTCCAGTCTCAAAAATCTGTGGATTCCTGTGGCTGCAATTAGGGATGCATCGATACCCCTTTTTATCGGTGAGTACGAGTATTGATACTTTCAGTCAAGTACTCGCCGATACCCAGTAACGATACGTTATGGTGTCATTTGCGTCTATATAAAATGAATGGGCGCAAATTGCGCTGCAAAGACTCACATGCGATTTTCCCACCTGTCACATGCTATTCTTTGCAGTATGATTTGCGCTCATTTATTTTGTATGGACGAAAACCGCACTGCAAAGTATCGGTTTCAGAGAATTTTTACAACTATGAGTACTCGTGAAAATATTTGGTATACCTAGCTGCAATTATATAGGTGTATGCAAAGCACTGAGGACATTCAGCCCCATACAATGCAATACGGTGACATCTAGACGAGAAAAATAGAGAGCCTGTTCTCTATTTTCTCGTTGTGAGATTGTCGGCAGTGTTTTCCTGCCAAGAAACCCGAGCGTCTGTATACCTACCTCTCCATGGAAACCCCAAGCTTCCAAGGCATAGATAGGGTGAAGCAAGATGGCGGTGGTGACATCGAATGTGATGAGCGCATGCTCGTCGTAGTCGATGACGTCACCACATTCGTGCCATTCGAAAGAACGGCTGTTCTTTTGAATAGCCCGTGTGTACACTCGGCCGGCAAAAGAATCTTGGCAAGAATCTCGTCAGGAAAAACAATGGGCCAGATTCAGCTACATCTGCGCATTATTGGACCGGCGTAGCGCACCGCCTTTACGTTACTTGCGCAATGTAGCCGCGCAATCACCCTATTCTCGTCGCTTTTACGCAGAAAATAGCACATGAGCAGCGTTATTTCTGAGGCGCAAGGCGGAGTAATACAAATTGGGAAGGACGTGGGCGTGTTACATTGAAATGAGCCGTGACCCCATGCAAATGAAGGGCCGGCCGGCTCGCGCATGCGCGCTTGAAGCAGACCATGGTCAGCACCTCTGTGCGCATGCTCTCAACTCGGGAACGGCGCAATCAGTGAAATTGGAAATGGACTATGGCAAAATCATGAACTACGCAGACAGCATAAATAGACACACACAAACGCACTTCCATTGCAAAAGTACATCCCTTTGTATCCCTCCCTATACAGCAAGGACCAAATATATGGGATATTGAAGTAAAAAAATAGTTTTTATTCACAATTATACATATTTATAAAGAAAAAATGAAATATTGAATTAAAATATAGAGTTCCAAAGATTGTCACCATATAGGTAAACACATGAAAACCTTCTTTACACCCAAAAGGACTCCATAGGGTGTAAAGAAGGTCTTCGTGTATTTACCTATATGGTGACAATCTTTGGAACTGTATATTTTTTGATAAATATGTATAATTATATAATTGTGGATAAAAACTGTTTTTTTACTTCAATATCCCGTATATTTGGAATTAATATTAATTGGATATTTGGAATTAATACTATAAGTGTTGCTCACGAATATTCGTATTGCGAATATTCGGCTCGAATATGGCATATTCGAGTATTCGCGATATATTCCGAATTTCGCGGTGAATATTCGCTATTTCGAATATTCGTATTTTTTCAATTTTTTTTAGAACAGATCACATCCTAGAGATCCCCATCGACGTCTAAAAGCATTGCTGGTATGATTAGAGACCTTGGGCCGAGTAGCTGCAGCGATCATTTTATATTGCCGAAAAATCGCAATGCGATTATTCGGCAATAGCGATATCGCGCGATTATTTTCGAGAAATTCGCAATATTGTTTTTAGCTAAAATAACACATATATTCGATATCAGAGTGTTACTGTCGAAATTCCGCAATCAATTTCTCATTCGCATTTTTGCGAAATTACGATAAAATATCAAGAATATTCTGAGCCAATCAGAGTGCTCCTTCCGCATTTGCCGAATATTCAAAATTATTTTGTATTGTAATATATCACGAATATTCTGAGCCAATCAGAGTGCTCCTTCCGCATTTCTCGAAATTTCGCAATTATTTTGTATTATAAAATATCACGAATATTCTGAGCCAATCAGAGTGCTCCATTCCGCATTTCTTGAAATTTCGCAATTATTTTGTATTATAAAATATCACGAATATTCTGAGCCAATCAGAGTGCTCCTTCTGCATTTGCCGAATATTCGCAATTATTTTGTATTGTAATATATCACGAATATTCTGAGTCAATCAGAGTGCTCCTTCCGCATTTGCCGAATATTCGCAATTATTTTGTATTGTAATATATCACGAATATTCTGAGCCAATCAGAGTGCTCCTTCCGCATTTGCCGAATATTCGCAATTATTTTGTATTGTAATATATCACGAATATTCTGAGCCAATCAGAGAGCTTTATTCCGCATTTCTCGAAATTTCGCAATTTTTTTTTTTTAATAAAATATCACGAATATTCGCATTTAACGAATATATCTCGAATATTCGACTATATATTCGAGATATATCGCGAAATCGAATATGGCATATTCTGCTCAACACTACTATCAGTGTCTTAAAAGTCCACCCAGGGGAACCCCCCTTTTTTTCTGGACGCATGAATAGGGGATGGCCACGGCAGCCATGGATAGATTTGTGGTATGTATGAATCTATTTATTACCATAGGGAATTCCTGGAGAGAGGGGGCGGCACCCGGGCGCCCCTAATAGACGGCCCGCCACTGAATTCTCTTTCCCTTTATACATTAATCCATGGGAATTGATGTCACTGGTCTGGAGTTGAGGAGAGACAGTCCAAGGTCAATAGAGGGGCATACAACATCTCACTGATAGTTGTGATTTTTGCTCGCTTGACCTTTCTAGAGATAAAAGGTCAATAAGATCTGGTAAGCGCCCTACTTATCAGGGGTGGTGTTATTCACATATAGGGCCAGATTCAGGTAGAGTTAGGCTGGAGTATCAGTGATACTCCAGCCTAACTGTCACTTTAAGCCGGCGTTTTTGTTTTCTGTAACCAGAAAACAAGAAACGCCGGGTTGGAGTTCCGATGCGAGCGGCGTAATTGAATTTCGCCACCGCATCGCAACTGCAATTTTAAAAATGGCGCTGGGGGCGTTCCCGCTGATTAAAGCCGAAAATATGTTAATCAGCAATTCACGATCGTATTCGGGCGCGACGCAGTGACTTTCCGACGTTTCCGTAAGCGATACGCGGCGTAAAGATAAAGCAGCCCCCTAGTGGAGTATCCTATGTTAAGTATAGCCGTCGTCATCGCGTCGAAAAAAAAATTTGCGTCGCTTGCGTAAAACGTCCATGAATGGGGATTTGACGTCATTGACGTTCACTGACAGAATTTGGAGCATGCGCACTGGAATGCATTGACAGTCGATGCATGTGCAGTACGTTCGCCGCGGGATCGTGCCTAGTTATAATAATACACGCCCCCTACCCGCCCAATTTGAATTCCGCCGGCTCATTTTCGATAAGCCGCCGCTACTTTAGGAGCAAGTGCTATGTGAATAACAGTACTTGCTGCTAAAGTTTCGCCGGAGTAACGTAAATGAGAAACGTTACTCCAACTTAAAGATTCGCCCATCTACCTGAATCTGGCCCATAGAGTCTTTTTTTACTTGAGGTGCAGAAGCTCTGAATAAACTTTTAAAGAAGATTGCTTTAATTTTTTTTCACCATTTCATGTGGATTATATTCATTATTCTAAATTTTTTTAATAATTTATATGTAGCACGCCTTTGTTGATTTATATGTGTTTACTGTGCTGATATCAAATGGTTAAGTCGCTGATATCAAATGTTATGTTGTCTTGCACTGTTATTTTGGAGCACTGTATTGACATTAGCGCAGTTTTGTCCTGTTTAGATCTGACCGTTCAGGAATATGAAATGCTGGGTTTACATATTCTTTAAAGTCAATGCTGGTCGTGCATGCACTGGTGTAAATGGCACTAGCAGTGATGGGACATGTATCCTTGCTGCAAACAGTCATGTAACTATTTTATGATGTTTATGGTGCCCACCTTTCCAACTAGAAACTTGGGGAAGTAGTCCTGGGGGACAATGAAGATGTGGCTCATCAGGATTTAAAAAGTAAGTGACTGGGGACACATGTAATAGGCATTCTATTAACCACTTTAGCCCCGGACCATATTGCTGCCCAATGACCAGAGCACTTTTTGTGATTCGGCAGTGCGTCGCTTTAACTGACAATTGCGCGGTCGTGCGACGTGGCTCCCAAACAAAATTGGCATCCATTCTTTCCCACAAATAGAGATTTCTTTTGGTGGTATTTGATCATCTCTGCGGTTTTTATTTTTTGCGCTATAAACAAAAATAGAGCGACTATTTTGAAAAAAAATCAATATTTTTTACTTTTTTCTGTAATGAATATCCCCCAAAAATATATAAAAAAACGTTTTTTTCCTCAGTTTAGGCCGATACGTATTCTTCTACATATTTTTCGTAAAAAAAAATGCAATTAGCGTTTATTAATTGGTTTGCGCAAAAGTTATAGCGTTTACAATATAGGGGGTAGTTTTATGGCATTTTTATTATTTTTTTTTTTTTTTTACTAGTAATGGCGGCGATCAGCGTTTTTTTTCAGTATGGCGGACACTTCGGACAGTTTTGACAAATTTTTGGGACCATTGGCTTTTTTTTAGCGATCAATGCTATAAAAATGCATTGGATTACTATAAAAATGCCATTGGCAGTGAAGGGGTTAACACTAGGGGGCGGGGAAGGGGTAAAGTGTGTTCCTGGGTGTGTTCTAACTGTATGGGGGGGTGGACTGACTGAGGGAAATCACTGATCTTCTGTTCATACATTGTATGAACAGAAAATCAGCGTTTCCCCCGCTGACAGGAACGAGAGCTTTGTGTTTACACACAAAGAAGTTTACACACAAAGCTCCCGTTCCCCGCTCTGTAACGAGCAATCGCGGGTGCCCTGCGGCGATCGTACCCGCCGAGCATGCGCGCGGGTCTCGTGGGCGAGCGGGGACGCACCCCCTAGTGGCCGAAATGTAGATGATGTAGAGCTACATGCTCTCGCCCAGGAGAGCCGACCTGCCGCCATAGAATGACGGTGGCTGGTCAGCAAGTGGTTAATAAATATAAGGGTTTAATAATACTTTAAGTCAGCGGTGCCCAACCAGTGGCCCGGGGGCCAAATGTGGCCCGCGAAGCCCTCCGATATGACCCGTGACCTCCTGCTCTGAGATGGAATAGAATACTGTTATTAAAGTATTATGTTTATTATTAAAATCACAGTGTATATTTGGGCACATCTGTTCTGTAGTGGATACTGGGCTGCTTTTAAACTGATTACCTGATCTGAGCCATAGACTTCTATTACATTCAAGTTTGGTGTGCTTTCTGAAAGTGCAACACATCTACAGGATATAATAGAAGTCTTTGGCAAAGTGCATCTAACCTGCAGGAAAGCCACAGGTGAAATGTGCTGCACTGGTGGTGTGGTCAGCATCAGTATAAAAGCATCAGTATAAAAGCAGCCTTAGGCCCCTTTCACAAAGTCAGTCCAACCCAATCGGAACCACCATTCATCTGTAAGGAGTGGCAGATGTAAATGCACTTGTGTCTGTTTACAAAGGCCTACCTACAATCCGAATGCTTTATGTTTTTATTTTTTAAGTAGAGTGGGTTCTATAGAGTAGAGTGGGCTGCCATACATCTGCTCCGCTCATTGTGGCCCGCATTCGGTTACCAAGTCGCTTTAGTGGCCCTCGCTATTTCAAAAGGTTGAGAACCCCTGCTTTTTATTGAGTATAAAACATACAAACAAACAACAGTAAACCTGCCACAGCAGTGGGACTAGACCTGCGCAGGCCATAGGCTGCTTCCATCATTAGTAACATACAGCTGTAGCACGTTCACAAGAAAAAACAAACAAACAACCTAGTGCTGTAGTGGCTCCTGCTTAATTGAAATGTCTAAGGATCAAATATTTCAGTAGAGACCCAAGGGACAATAAAATATATCCAGTAAACCCATAACAGAGATTATAATACAGAAAATAAAAAACACCCAATGTATCAGAATCGCATCCACCCGTGGAGTGGTATTATGTACACTCTCAGTCAGTCTGCAGTCGCTGTGGAGGCCTCCGTTAGCCATTTGGCCCACACTCTATCATATTTTTTGGGGCATCCTCTATTTTGGTAAGTTCCCTTATAGAGTGGTAATACTTTATTGACATGTGTTTTCCATAGCAATATGGATGGCGGGGCAAGTTTTTTCCAGCAGAGAGTGATCATTTTCTTGGCACAGAATAACAGGAGTCCTATCAGAGTTCTCTCTGCCACCACGGAGGTTACTTCTTCTACTAAGCCTAGAAGGCATATCTGCGGGATTGGGGCTACATCTATTCCCTCCACCTCTTGTATTACAGAGAGTACTTGTGACCAGTAGTGTTTAATTACTAGGCAGGACCAGAAGATGTGTATAAAGTTGCTCGGATCCCCAGTATACCTCCAGCACTCCGCGGACAGGGAGGTTCTTATTTTATGCATCCAATGCAGGGTAATATAAGCCCGGTGTAGAATTTTGTGTTGTATGAGATGGTCTCAAAGTGAGACCAGGATTTTGAAGGGGAAGTCCCACATGTCCTCCCAATCCTCGGAGTCCAGTCCCGGGATGTCCTGTGTCCATCCCTGACGGAGCTTAGACAAATCTTGAGAGGAAACTCTAAGGAGATGTGCGTAGAGGACCGAGGTTGGTTTCCTGGTGCATTCATATCGAATGACCCTCTCTAGATCAGACTGCCCTATTTGCGTGACATTGGTGTTATTTGGGCTTTAAACGCATGAGACAGTTGCACATAGCGAAATAGATGCGAGGGAGGCACATTGTTGTGGGATACTAGATGATTGAAGGGGCATATAGCCGTGCCATGGTGAGGTCAAATAACAGTTTAATACTGCATTTGGGCGATATTTTGGGGTCTGGTAGCGAGTAAAGATGGGGCAGTGTAGGGTTGTTCCATAGGGGGCATGTGGGGAGACTGCATGCCGCGGGAACTTCTCAATTCCTAATCCCACCCTCCAGGCCTTCAGAGTCGTGTGCATGGAGGTGGTCAAATCATATGGAGCCTTGGGACCACGAAGGGGTAAATGTGTTAGAGCCTCTACAGAACGAACCATTGCTGCCTCCATAACTGACGCTGTGTTGGAAGCGTCCGGCACCAGCCACCAATCTGCCGTGACAAGCTGGGATCCCAGAAAATATTTCCAGCAGTTTGGAAACGCCAAACCCCCCTGCGACACTGGATGCATCAGTGTGGATAATGTAAATCTTGGAGGATTTGGGCCCCAGAGGAAGAAGGAGAAGAGTCGGTTCAATTTCGTAAAAAATTAGCAAGGTATCCCCACATATATTGTGGGGAGTTACGGAATAGGTAGGTACATTTAGGTATGATTTTCATTTTAATTAAGTTAATGCGGCCTAATAAGGATAGAGGAAGGTTCTCCCAGGCTTTTAGCTTGGCCTTAACTCCATGGACCACCGGTTCTAGGTTAAGGGTAATAAAGCTGGACGCGGCCTTCGAGACGCGCACCCCTAAGTACACCATTTTGTCTACCCATTGCAGTTGGAGATCTGGCGGGGCTAGTCTTTTAGCTTCAGAGTCTATAGCTAGCAATTGGGATTTTGTCCAGTTCACCCGTAATCCTGTTATTTTAGAGAAGTCAGTCAATACTTGCAACGCTCCTTTAAGGGAGGAGTCCGCGTCGATCAGAAAAAGTAGGAGGTTGTCTGCGTACAAAGCGACCCTCTCCTCCAGCCATGCTATTTTTAGTCCTTTTATGTGTGGCAAGACCCGCAATGCCACTGGTTCCATAGCAATTGCGAACAATGCTGAAGAGAGAGGGCAGCCCTTCCCGGTACCCCTGTATAGCGGAAAGGGAGGAGAGACATCACCCCCAGTCTGATAGCCACCCTCTGGGATTTGTATATTGTTTGCAGCCAGGTAATAAAAACCAATGGAAATCCCATCCTCCGCAGAGTTTCCCAGAGAAAAGGCCATTTGATTGAATCAAATGCCTTTTCGATGTCGGAGTTCTAGTGCCCACATTGTCATGTATGGCATGCAAGTTGGTAAATAGTTTGCAGAGGTTAATATCTGTTGATTTATTGGCCATGAACCCAGTCTGGTCCGTGTCTATAATGGAGGGCAGAAGTGGGTGGAGTCATTGATTAATTTAGATAACATTTTGAAATCAATGTTGAGAAGTGCTATAGGCCTGTAAGAGGCACACTGTTTCGGATCTTTATTGGGCTTAAGGATTAGAATAATGGGCGCATCTGCCATGGAGGGGGGGAGCAACCCCCCTCCAGACATTGGGTATACAGGTCTGCCAGCAGGGGGGCAAGGAGATCCGCATGAGACTGGTAACATTCAACGGGCAGACCATCAAGGCCCGGGGCCCTTCCAGTTGCCAATGTGTTAACAATAGCATGTACTACTTCTGCAGTGATAGGCCTGACCAGATGGGAAAACAAATAAAATCTGCACTATCAAAAAATTAAGCAGCTACAAAAACCAGTGAACAGTGGAAAAAAACAAACACAACATACAAAAAGTAGCGCTAACAAATGATGAACAATCAAATGACTGTCCCAATGTGTATAATGAAGGGGGACTATTGAGAACAAAAATGGATGAGGTGAATAAATCCAAAAACAAAATGTCTAATCTAGAAAACTAGAAAAAAAACACAGAGAAAGTCCAAATAAGTGAAGTGAGAAACTTGATTGGTGTAAATACAGTAAATGGTTCCAAAATAGTGATTTTCTCTTGAACGTGATGAATGTTAGTGATAAACACCCACCACCGATATACCGGAGGCTTACCAGATGTATAGAACCCAATTGAGCCTACGCCCAGAGGGTCAATCAAGCTGGATATATATGAAGGGCTGTATCAGGATAGGACTTGATCTTCATACGACAGCACCGCCAGAAATGGAGGAAGATGTTCAATGGTGAAAGACAATCACTCCCAAAAGGTTAAACCTTTCCTTTGAATCAATGAGAAACCTTTTCTTCACAACTAGGACCAGATGGGACCTCTCCTCATCTGATAGCCACCCCAGAGCCAGGGGGTCCAGGAGAGGCACATCCCCAGGGAGCACGGTACTGTATAGCGCCTGATAAAAGGTCTGGAACTCTCTTAGGATACCCTCCTGGTATGTAATAGACTCACGTGTAGGAGAAACCAGTTTGGGGATTAGAATCATAGGGGTGTCGTTCTGGGACATCATTGCTAGCAGTCTACCATTTCTATCACCCTGCTCAAAGAATCTTTGTTTCATGTGGAATAACTCTAGATGAGTGACCTCAGTGAGATGGAGTTGGAGATCTCTCTTGGTGGACAACACCCACTCGTGGTTGGAGACAGAGGGGTCAGACCCATAAGTGGCTGATGCCTCCTCAATCCCCCCTCTAACCGCGTGGTGTTGGCTCGTTAATTTACCTTCACTGCCTTAATTGCTGACATATAGTGTCCTCTAGTGAACGCCTTGAAGGAGTCTCATACTGTGATAGGAGAGGATGATCCGCATTATGTTCCCAAAATTCACGCAATGTTTGTGGGGTCTGCCCTGATATCTCGTCATGTGAGATCCAGTGGGCCCCAAGGCACCACATGGAGCCACTGCGTTTTTCTTCGGTCCGCATAGTGATCATGACGGGGGAGTAATCAAAAAGCCTGCTAGGTAGGTATGTTGCCTCCACTATGTCAGTTAACATAAGTTGATTTGCAAATGCGTAATCAATTCTGGAGAAGGTTTTATATGAGGTAGAAAAACATTAATAAGGACACTTTAGTCTGGGGATGCAACCACCTCCACACCTCAGTAACCCATGCCGAGGGTGTCCACCCCAGCAGGTCCCCAGTAGAGGACCGTGATGGCGTGGGCCTGTCAAGATCAGGGGAGAGGGTGTTATTGAAGTCTCCTAGAATTAACAATTTAGCCGGATAGTACGGGGCAATCCTCTCCAAAATAGTATACAGCATTTCCCGGTTTGAAAGGTGGTGGGATATAAACTTCTACAATAATATACCTTTGCTGCCAGGCCGTCACTACCACAATTACAAATCTGCCAAGGGGGTCTGTATGGACCGCCTAATTTTTATATGGGTAGGATTTGTAAATCAGTATTGAGAGGAGAATCGCTAACTTAAGGTTGAATGAGTCCCAACTGAGTCCCACGTGATGGGTGTATTTAGAGCCAGAGCCAACATAACATATAGAAAACATAGAAAACAATATAACTTCCCAAGCATTGAGTGCTTTCCCTACCGGTATCCGGCATCCCCCAAAAACACTGGGTATGGGCCGGGAGCCGGTCTATACCCAAAACTGCAAAAATTGCCTACGTGAGGCTCAAAGTTTCAGGGAGGATCCCTGGTGGATTCTGGCCTGTAACAGCAGGCGAGGGTGAGGGGACATGTATCCCATCACATCCAGCGGGGTACCCATAGATGCACAGTGTCCTCTAGAGGGTGCATTGAAATTTCTTGCTGTAGCTCTGATTAGCTAGGATCAAGCAAAATCAGGAAAGAGAGAGAGTTCCCCCAAGTAGAGGGGTGAGCCGCACCAATCGCCCGCCATAGAAGGGACCTGCTGTAAGACTGGGAACAGCTAGTGGGAGTCCAGCCCATCTCCCAAATCGGAGGCCCGCGTATAGGACATTCGATCAGTCTCGGTAAATATTCACCAGAATGAAGAAGGGTGTCAGATGACTGGGTAGAGGAGTCCTCCTGCGCGTCCCCTCCATGGTAAAGCCGTGATTCTCCACCCGTAGGTGCTCCCGTAAGTGCAGTGAGGTGGGTTTGCCCTTTTAAGAACCTGGGATGTGCAGAGGCAGAGACTATCATGCAGGGAAGACAGACACCTCAGGCTGTTGCAATGCTGAACTCCCTCACTGAGATCAGGTGGGTCTGGAAGGCAGTTTCTAGCTGCTGTGTTGCCTGTCTGCCCCTCCAGAGTGATTGGCACAGGGATAGGAATGTGGAGCGGTCGGTCCCCCCGCAGCCTAAGGCACCCGAACAGGGAGGATGCAGCAAGTTCCTTAGGCTGCAAGATGGCGGTGGCCCGCGAGTGTGTGGAGTGCCAGTCTGGGTCCCTCGATGCTGTGTACCCCCTCCGGGGATGATTCCACAGGTGGGTGAGGTAGGGGTGAACCCTCGTTCCGCGGCACTAGAGTACGGAGGATGCAGGAGGCTCCGTAGGCCGCAAGATGGCCACGAGTGTGTGGAGCCGGTTGTCTGGGACCTTCTGGCAGCCCCCCAATGCTGTTTACCCCCCCAGAGATGATACCACAGATGGATGAGGAAGGGGTGACTGCTCGCTCCGCGGATCGCGGCACTGGCGTGCAAGGATGCAGGATGCTCCATAGGCCTCAAGATGGCGGCGGGCCTGGATTGTGCAGGGCAGGCCACGGACTGGATGGTGCCACAATTGTCCGGCCAGGCCCCAAGATTCGGGCCTGGGCTGAGGCAGGGGATGTCCGGGGACACGCAGGGCGGTTTTAGGGCTCACCAGGGCATTCTGTGAAGATTCCTTCAGGATTTGTGGAGCTCTCTGCCAGCACGTCTACCTCGGCTTACATCTGGACACCCCTGCTTTAAGTGAAAGTTGAATACCTGCAATGTACATTGATCACTCAGGGCCAGATTCCCGTAGATGCCGGCGTAGCGTAAGCTATTTACACTACGCCGCCGCAACTTACAGGAGCAAGTGCCGTATTCTCCAAGCACTTGCTCCGTAATTTGCGGTGGCGTAGTGTAAATGGCCCGGCGTACTTTAAAGGGGGCGGCTTCTATTTAAATTAAGCGCACCCCCACGCCGAACGAACTGCGCCGGCCGTAAAAGTAGCCCAGTGCACATGCTCCATAGTACGGCGCAAATACATTGTTATCAACGGCAACGTAATTAATGTAAAAGCCTATTCGTGATGAGTTACGTAAACGACGTAAAAACCCGTCGCTGTCCCGACATCCATACTTAATATGGCGTGCGTAAAGTTAAAAAACCTTATAGCAGGGGTAACCTTACGCTTACAGAAACGACGTAAACTACGGCGACACGGCGCAAAAACGTTTGGGAAACGGCGTATCGTGCTCATTTGCATATACGCCACCTAGCGGCCAGAGTAGTATTGCATTTAAGATCTGACGGTGTAAGTGACTTACGCCAGTCGGATCTACGCCGTATCTATGCGTAAATGATTCTAAGAATCACGTTGCATAGATACCCGAGCACAGAAACAGAGATACAACGGCGTATCTGGAGATACACCGTCGTATCTTTTAGGCCGCATACACACGATCGAACATGATCCGCTGAAACTGGTCCGCAGACCAGTTTCAGCGGACATGTTCGATCGTGTGTACGGCCTAGCGGACAGGTTTCCAGCAGACAAAAGTTTCTAAGCATGCTTAGAAACTTGTCCTCTGGAAACCTGTCCATCGCTGGTTAGGCGTACTAACCAGCGGACCGAAATCCCCCGCATGCGTCGAATTGATTCGACGAATGCGTGGAAGCATTGTACTTCCTTGTTTTCGCACGTTGCTGTGTCAACGTCACCGCCGCGTCACCGCGTTGTCTGTTGCGGGGATTTTGGTCTGATGGTGTGTACACACATCAGACCAAAATATCCCAGGAGACATGTCCGATGAAAACGGTCCGCAGACCGTTTTCATCGGACATGTCTCCTCGTGTGTACGCAGCCTAAGGCCTCGTACACACGAGGGGATATGTCCGCTGAAAACGGTCCGATGGACCGTTTCAGCAGACATCTCTGATCGTGTGTATGGGCTAGCGGACAGATTTGTCCATCGGACAAATTTCAAAGCATGCTTTGAAATTTGTCCGCTACAAACCTGTCCGTCGGATATGTCCGCTGGTTAGTACGGGAAACCAGCGGACATATCCTCCCACACATGCGTCGTATCCTGTGAATGGATCCGACGCATGCGCGGGGAAGTGTTTACTTCCTGGTGCGTGACGTATCGGTGACGTGGCGGCATCAACGTCACCGCCGCGTCACCGACACGTCACCGCGCCGTCCGCCGGCGGGGAATTTGATCCGATGGTGTGTACACGCCATCGGATCAAACTCCAGATCGGACATATCCGATGGAAATGGTCCGCGGACCGTTTTCATCGGATATGTTCGATCGTGTGTACGAGGCCTAAGAGAATATGGCCCAACAAAGGTTGAGTTATTCTTTAAGCCTCAGGTGAAATATGTTACTTCTGAGATGGGAAAGCATCAGGGATATACCTAAAAATGTACAAAACCCTAGAAAAAGGACCCTACTCAATATACTCTTGTTACAACTCTTTATTCATGCATGTGTCAGTGATCATTGTTTGCAAAACCTCTCCCTGGTTCTGATGAGGTGGATGGTGAAAGCCTGTATTATTAGCTTATCATTAATTAACTCAGTTTCGGTCATCTGTACGTGGTCTTGCTCTATACCCAGTGATAGCAATGTTTTATCAGCAACTTTAGCTGACTACTAAGTTTTGTTTGCTTTTTTTTTGTGGATTTGTGCCCTAAAAGATGTGCCTGGCTGACAGCAATAAGTCTCAAAGTCCGCGTTCAGCATGCTGTGTGATCACAGAATGTGCAGTATTTTCTACATTGACCTTCTATGTCCCTACAAAAACATTTATATAAAGTGTATCACTAAATACAGTATATATATACACATACATACATACACAGTTGGCTGTGGTCATAAATTTACATACCCTGGTAGAATTTATGTTTTCTTGGCCATTTTTTAGAGAATATTAATGATAACACAAAAACTTTTCTTTCACTCATAAAGGGGGGGGGGGATGGGGGTAAAGGGAGAAGTGGGACTTTAAATGAGACACCCTAGATAAATGTCTCCATCCCTAATCAATATATAATAAAAATGGGAGAGTTTGGGACTTTAACCACTTCCTTACTGGGCATGTATACCTTCCTGACCAGGTGAAATTTCAGCTTGCGGCACTGCGTCGCTTTAACTGACAATTGCGCGGTCGTGCGACGTAGCTCCCAAACAAAATTGGCGTCCTTTTTTCCCCACAAATAGAGCTTTCTTTTGGTGGTATTTGGTCACCTCTGCAGTTTTTATTTTTTGCGCTATAAACAAAAAAGGACGACAATTTTGAAAAAAAATACAATATTCTTTACTTGTTGCTATAAAAAATGGCCCAATTTAAAAAAAAAATTCATTTTAGGCCGATACGTATTCTTCTACATATTTTTGGTAAAAAAAAAAAAAAATCGCAATAAGCGACTGGTTTGCACAAAAGTTATAGCGCCTACAAAATAAGGGACAGAATTATTATTTTTTATTATTTATTTTCTTACTAGTAATGGCGGCGATCTGCGATTTTTATTGTGACTGCGACATCATGGCGGACACAAAGGACACTTTTGACACATTTTTGGCACCATTCACATTTATTCTGCAATCAGTGCTATAAATATGCACTAATTACTGTATAAATGTGACTAGCAGGGAAGGGGTTAACACTAGGGGTTGAGGAAGGGGTTAATGTGTATCCTGCATTGTGTTCTAACTGTGGGGGGAGGGGGGGTGACCGATCTGTGTCCCTATGTACAAGGGACACAAAATAGGTCTCCTCCTCTCCAGAGACAGGAACGCTGTCTCTGTGTAAAACGGCCATGAGAGATGATCTCATATGTTTACATATGAGATCATCTCTCATTCGCCCACAGATCGCATCGCAAACGGCCAAACTGATTGGCTGTTCGCGGCGATCTGTGATTGGCTGTGTCCAAGGGACACGGCCAGTACACAAGTTCCCCGCTGCGCGCTCTGGAGCTTGCGCTGGGAACAAAGAAAGGGGCTGCCGTGAAAACACGGCGGCCCGGAGAATTAGAACCACCCTGCGGCCGCATATAGTCGTACGGCCGTAGGGAAGTGGTTAAATAAGGCTCGTGAGTAGAACAGTAGATTGAATGAAAAAGCAATTTTAATAAAATAAATACAAGTCATACAAATATCTTGGCCAGCAGGCTCCACATAAAGATATAAATTCTTTAAATACATCACAGAATGTATGATATCATCAAGCATCTAGGATAGCCTAAAGATTGAAAAGGCTGTAGGCCTCAAGCGTTTCGGCGATTTAGGCGACTCATCAGGAGCAGATGCATATAATCTGGAAGAACATTATAAGGAAAAAAAAGGACCAATAAAGTGTATTCAAAACGTATATAGTAAAAAAATAAAATTCTGTGTTATCATTCATATGGGACCATAGACGACATGCAAACCAACAAACATGCATATGAGATAATAAGAATGCACAAGACCACAGTATGAGATTAAAATTTGGCCACGGCCTGGTTTCAATAAATATTTAAGTATGTGATAAAATGTATTTCATCAATTAAATTCATCAACAAATACTGATGATACTGATAAATTAAACAACTCTCCCCTTAGCCACTGAGACTCGAAATAAGGCCAACCCCCTTTCCCCTCATTCTTTGAAAAATGGCCAAGAAATCATAAATTCTGTAACATTATGAGTAACTGTATATACAGTGCCTTGAAAAAGTATTCATACCCCTTTCCACATTTTGTCATGTTACAACCAAAAAACATAACATTTATTTTATTGGGAATTTATGTGCTAGACCAACACAAAATGGCACATAATTGTGAAGTATAAGGAAAATGAATAATGTTTTTCTTTTTCTTTTTTTTTTACAAATAAATATCTGAAAAATGTGGCATTCATTTCAAGGCACTGTGTGTATGTGTGTTTATATATATATAGAATTAGTGTCAGTGTTGTAGACAGGAGTCTTAGAGACACTGCAAGAGGGACTGTGGCTGACAGTCTGTATGCCCATGGTAGTGTAGGGTAGAACCCATGAGGCAGTTCTTGGACACAGCAGTGTGAAGACTATGGCCCGGATTCACATACATCGGTGCACATTTATGCCGCCGTAGCGTATCTCTTTTACGCTACACCGTAGCGTCAATTTCGTAGGTGTAAGCCGGCGTAGGTGGAAGTGGGCTGGAAGTGGGCGTGATCCATGCTAATGAAGCGTGACCCCATGAAAATGATGGGCCGGGCTCCAGACAATTCCTTTAACCGAACTGGGCATGCGTCGAGACGTGGACGTGTCCCCGTGCGCATGCGCACAACCACGTCGGAACAACTGTCTAAGATACGCCGGATCACTGTGTACGTGGTTAACGCAACCTACGCCCAGCCAGACCCACGACGGTCCATATTCACAGACGTCTAACGTACAATACGTAGGCTTGTGTTCCCTGGTCCATACCTTTGCATGGGTTGCGCCTCATCTATGGAGAATAACTTTACCCTGAAACGTAAAACTTACGCAAACCGCGTAAATCATGAGACGGGCGCAAGTACGTTCGTTAATCGGCGTATCTCCCTCATTTGCATATTTTAATAGAAAATCAATGGGAACGCTGGATGCGTCCAGCGTAAATATGCGCCCACTCTACGCCGGCGTAGGCAAGTTATGTCGGTGGGATGAAGTCTGTTTTTAGGCGTATATCTTAGTTTATGGGTCCGGCGCACAGATACGACGGCGCATATTTGTACTTACGCAGCGTATCTGGAGATACGTTGGCGCAAGTGCTTTGTGAATCCGGGCCTATACCTTCAGTAGGGAGAACAGCCATTTGTTCAGAAGTTAGGGAGAAGCACAGGTAAGCAGTAAGGATGAGACACATGGTCAGGAGACAAGACAGGGTCATACACAAGTAAGCAACCAGGATGAGAGATGTGGCCAGAAGATAAGCCGTGGTCATACATGGGTAACAGCTGGAACATAGTCAGTAGCTGGGCCAAGGTCATACACAGATTATATAGAAGCATGGTCAAACATTAAGCTAAGGTCATGATCAGGAGTTCAGCACAAGGTTGTGAACACAGCGTCTCCCCGCAGGGATGTAGTCTCAAGGGAGTGGGTGAGCGCTCAGACTAACCCCCATCAAGAACGGCTCAGATGATGGCGGCAAGCTTACTGAGGAGGAACAAATTTAGAAGGGAAATCAAAGGAAAAGTTTCCAGCATCTTTAACCTACAGCTCATCTAAGCATTATAGCGTTGAAATTTTTTTTTCAATGATCCCTTACCTGTAATCTGCTGTGCTTCCAGGTTTGCATCCCTGCGGGGAGTGGGCATGTCTCGATTTTCCCCAATGGCACTGTGCATTGTGGGCGCTGATTTCTTGCTCTTCATGCAGTGATGTGCGGGCAAAGCGCGCCATGTGATGAGGGCGGATACATATTCGCCATTGTAAACACTAGACTGGTGTAACATCACAGCGGGGCGTGTCCTTTTCAGGACGCCGTCGGCCGTTGTGATGGCAACTGTGCAGTGTTGACGGCGCGGCTCGCCACCAACACTGCGCATGCGCGGGATTACGCAGAAGAGGGAACAGGAGGGCTTCAGAGTGCCCACAATAAAGATGGCAATGTCCATCACAGAAATATATAAAATATTCTTTGCTGGCAAACCAAGATTGTGGAGGCTGCAAGAAAGGCACTAGTAAGTACAGCAATGTGTATGTGAACAGCAGCAGATTAGTGTTAAAAAAAAAAAACTTTTTCCAGGAGAACCTCCGCTTTAAGACCCGGACCAATATGCAGGTTAAGGACCTTGCCCCTTTTTGCTATTCGGCACTGCGTCGCTTCAACTGACAATTGTGCGGTCGTGCGACGGGGCTCCCAAACAAAATTGGCGTCCTTTTTTTCCCACAAATAGAGCTTTATTTTGGTGGTATTTGATCACCTCTGTGGTTTTTATTTTTTGCGCTATTAACAAAAATAAAGCGACAATTTTGAAAAAAAATCAATATTTTTTACTTTTTGCTATAATAAATATCTCCAAAAAATATATAATTTTTTTCATGACTGCAACATTATGGGGGACACATCGGACACTTTTGACAAACTTTTGGGACCATTGTCATTTTCACAGCAAAAAATGCTATAAAAATGCACTGATTACTGTGAAAATGACAATCGCAGTGAAGGGGTTAACTACTAGGGGGCGCTGTAGGGGTTAAGTGTGACCTCATGTGTGTTTCTAACTGTAGGGGGGTGTGGCTGCATGTGTGACGTCAGTGATCGCCGTTCCCCATCGGGTCTGGCCCACGAGCGTGCCGCAGCTGGCGTGCTCGCGAACCACGGCTGGGCTCTTAAAGGGGACGTATATATACGTCCATGTGCCCAGCCGTGCCATTACGCCGACGTATATGCATTTTGAAGACTTCCAACCTGTGCCAGGAAAAAAAAATTAACCAGGCAGAGAACCGCTCAGCCACTCAAAGAAAGCCTTGTGTTTTTATGGATAAATACAAGGCTTCCTCTGATTAGCTGCAGTAGAGAGGTGGGCAGATGACATCAAAATCTCCCCCTTTGGTAATCATAGGAAACCTTGTATTCATTCATAAAATACAAAGTTTCCTGTGAATGGCAAAGCAGTGTTTAGCCTGCCTCAATTTTGTTCAAGGAATAGGATGGAAGTCTTCATCCCACTTCTGGAACACAGTACAAGTGTTAATAAAGAAATTTAAGGACTAACTTTGCCCAAACAAATTATTACAAAAAAAAACATGCTGACCTGTCCACCGAATACCACTTGTTAATGATCAGCTTCCCAAGCTGTCATCTAAAATGTACACAAAGTCACCTGCTGCATCCTTAACAGCCATTCACCACGCAGTAGGAAGCTGGAGACATATACAGTAAAATGGGTAGAAAAACTCTACTATAAATTAAGTTAAGCTTCTGCCAAACAGCTTCCTATAACATAGTAGAATTTACCCTTAAGCCTTGTACACTCGCTCGGTTTACTCGGCAAGAACCAGCAAGAAAACTGCTGGCAGAGCTTTCTTGCCGAGTATATCGAGCATGTGTATGAGGCTTTTAGATTTCTCGACAAGAAAACTGCCCAGAATCTAGCCGAGAAAAATAGAGAACATATTCTCTATTTTTCTCGTTGTGAGATTCTCGACAGTTTTCCTGGCGAGAAACCCGGGAGTGTGTATACTTACCTGTCGCCGTGGAAACCTCTAAATGACTTTGACTAATGCGCGGTAGCTTCCTAGGCATAGGTAGGGTGCAGCAAGATGACGGCGACGGCATCAAATGTGACGAGCACATGCTCGTCGTACGCGATGATGTCACCGCATTCTTGCCTTCTAAGAGAACAGCGGTTCTTTTGAAAGAGAGTCTGTGCACTCGGGCGGCAAGAACTCGTCAGGGAAAACAATGTTTTTTTCCTGACAAGATTCTTGCCCGTGTGTACAGGGCTTAAGTTTGGTCATGATTCAGCAGTAAGTTAGATTCAAATATTATGGTAATGTCTAAAATATATGTTATGCTAAAGACACAAGATACAGCCCTCCCCAGGTAAGAAAATAGGTCCAATTGGGGGTTCTTGGGGAGTGGGAACCACAATTTCTTGGTAAACATATATTTGTATCTAAGTATTGAATTGCTATGATACTGTGTTAAACGACGTACACTGTATACATTGTGTTCTCCTGATTCTATTATAAAACAATAAAAACGTATTGATAAGAAAATAAAAAACAAATGAAAAAATGTTGGCATGTGGATAACTGCGCAAACAAGCCAAGTTCAGTCTAAATCAGGGTTCAGACTAAACAGTAGACATTGAAATATTTTCGTCCGAAAAAAAAAATTTTTAGTTACTCGCGAAATTTGTTATTATTTAGTTTGTTTTTCGTTGGAAATTGCATTTGTCTGAAAATCCGAACAAAAATGTGTCAAAAGTGTCCGATGTGTCCGCTATAATGCCCCAGTCCCGGAAAAAAATCGCAGATCGCCGCCATTCCTAGTAAAAAAATAAATTTAAAAAAATCATAATTATGTCCCGTATTTTGTTGGCAATATAACTTTTGCGCAAACCAGTCACTATACGGTTATTGCGATTTAATTTTTTTACATTTTTTTACCAAAAATATGTAGAAGAATACGCATCGGCCTAAACTGAGATAAAAAATGTTTTTTTTTTTTTTAAATGGGATATTTATTATAGCAAAAAGCAAAAAATATTGTGTCTTTTTTCAAAATTGTCGCTCTTTTTTTTGTTTATAGCGCAAAAAATAAAAACCGCACGGGCGATTAAATACCACCAAAAGAAAGCTCTATTTGTGGGGAAAAAAGGACGCCAATTTTGTTTGGGAGCCACGTCGCACGACCGCGCAATTGTCAGTTAAAGCGACGCAGTGCTGGAAGCTAAAATTTTGTCTGGGCAGGAAGGGGGTGTAGGTGCACAGTAGGCAAGTGGTTAAGCATTATTAAAATCACTGCTCCCGAAAAAACTGCATTAAAAAAAATAAAAAAATTGTATTGATACATGTACCCTGGGGCAGGACCCAGGTCCCCAAACACTTTTTATGACAATAACTTGCATATTAGCCTTTAAAATTAGCACTTTAGATTTCAAACGTTTGAGTCCCATAGACTTTAATGGGGTTCTAAAGTTCACACGAACTTGCCGCGAACACCCCAAATTGTTCGCTGTTCAGCGAACAGGCAATGTTCGAGTCGAACATGAGTTTGACTCGAACTCGGAGCTCATCCCTACTAGTCAACCAACAATAGAGTTTTTCTATAGCCTATGGGCCGAGGATTTGACCGGAAATGTATGATTGCAGCGTCATACAGTTTAGCTGCTCCGTCGAATCTTCTTAGAGCTATCAACAGACACCATAAGCCTTCAATGACAGATTCAACGTTTTTCTAAGCTTTTTTGAATCTTTGTTGTTCATGTTGAAATGTCAAGTTAGTTCTAGCTATTTTACTGCTCTTTGGTTACAATCAGTCAAAAACATTCATCATTATCATTATTTTTATTTTACTTCCCCCACCCAATTCCAGCAGCGATCTTTTCTCTCTATGTCGAATCTTTTCTCTCTATAATGTCAAATCTTTCCTCTCTATAATGTCGAATCTTTTTTCTCTATAATGTCGAATCTTTTCTCTATATATAGAATAATCTCATACTAATAGAGTTAAGGTTAGGCACATTCAACTGACGAAAACGAAAATAAAGCATTTGTTTATGTTGGATCTTTCAGTTTTCGTATTCTGTGCGTTCGTTTCTTAAAACGTTAACGAAAATACCTGAAATTTGGACGAAAATGCATTTGGATGAAAACTAATGCATATGTCTACCAAACAGAGGTCTCATCCCTGAGGATAAATGTAGTAGGCAGAACGTATCCCACAGACGCCCTTACTGACATCTGTGGCTGCAAGCACTACGGAGTAATTCTCCTTTCGCCATCTCACTTCATCCGACACCCCCCTCCTAGTAGTGTCTTGACAGCCTCTCAGCCTACGGATCTCTAAAATGAAAACAGAGCTGGTGCACAGGGAGAGATGTAAAGCAGAGTGCTGAGACCTGATTAACAAATCCATTGTTTCTAAAATGTAAACTTCAACTCTAGGTAGATAAAAAGTTATCCTCTTCAGTAGGGCTTTGCCCACACTGCAAGAGTAAGTTGTTTGTTTATGTCTAAGGAAGAAATACAATATTTTCACAGCTTGACCAGTCCCTACAGTTTTTTGCATGCCTATGCTCTAGTGGTCTAGGGTGCTAACTAGACATGTGCACACTGAAATATTTCATTTCTTAATTTTGTTTTCATCCGAAAAAAATGCATTAGTCCGAAAATCCAAATTAAGGTTGAATCTGTCTTTGAAGGCTTATGGTGTCTGTCAAATGTTCTAAAAAAAAAAAAAAGAAAAGAAGATTCGACAGAATCTTAAAAAAAAAAAGAAGAAGATTCGATAGATTTAAAAAAAAAAAAATTCAACTCTTCATGTCTCTCTATGTCGAATCTTCATGTCTCTCTATGTCAAATCTTCAGGTCTCTCTAAGTCGAAATTTTCATGTCTCTCTATGTCGAATCTGTCATTAAAGGCTTATGGTGTCTGTCGAATGTTCTAAGAAAAAAAAAAGGAAGATTCAAAGATGTCGAATCTTTTCTCTCTATGTCGAATCTTTTCTCTCTATGTCGACTCTTCTTCATGTCTCTATAATGTCCAATCTTTTCTCTCTATGTCGACTCTTCTTCATATTTCTATAATGTCCAATCTTTTCTCTCTATGTCACGTACCTGGTGGTACGAGCCCGGCGTGCAGGGAGCGGCAGCCCTTGCTTCTCTGGTCCCGGGACCCCTGATAGTGCAGACAGGAGGATCGGGACTACAGTCGCACAAGCGCCTGGTACTGGCGAGTGCTGGGCCCGTGAGCTGAGTCAGTAGTTCCTGGAAGCACGTTGTAGACTGGTGCAGGCTGATGATCCAAGGCTCACTGTCGGGCAGCTGGAAGCAGGAGTTACAGCAGAAGCGGGGGAGGTGTCCCGTAGTACCGACTGGAACAAGTCTCTGCAGGTAAGCCCTCCGGCAGGCTAGGGGTTCGGGAGTAGGTAGAGTTGGTACTGGCGGGGTCAGATTCAGTCCGGGTCAATCAGCAGGCGGGCAGCAGAAGTACAGAGGATTAAGCCAAAGGGGTAGTCAAACAAGCCGAGGTCAGGGCAGGCAGCAAACAGGTTAACAGGTACAAGCCGGGTAGTCAGGATCAGGTTCAATCAGGTTAACAGATGCGGGTAGCTCACAGAGACGCTGTAGACAGGACAGCAAGAAGCCCAGGGATCAGATCCCTTTTAAAGCTGGATTTGGCGCCAGAACGGCGTCCCCACGTGCACGCACGCCGCCGCCGCTGGTGCGCGCTCCCCTGCGCGCTAAGGTGCCGCGAATGCGCGTGCCCGCGCGCGCCGATGTGCCCACCAGCGAGCCAGACTGTCCATGACATTGCCCCCCCCCCAAGGGGCAGCCTCCGGATGCCCAACTGGGCCAGCTTGAGTGGGTGGGCGTCTTTAAAGGACTGGATCAACTTCTCCGCGTGTATATTACACTCTGGCTCCCACGAGTTGTCTTCAGGCCCATAACCTCTCCATTTCACTAAGTACTGAACCTGGTTGCGCCTCTTTCTGCAGTCCAGGATGGACTCGACTTCGAACTCCTCTTCTCCGTCAATTAGTACTGGTTCAGGGGGGCCAGTGTTCCGGCCAGGAAAAGGGTCAGAAACGTCAGGCTTGAGGAGGGCAACATGGAAGACCGGGTGAATGCGGAATGTTTCAGGTAATTCCAGTTCATAGGCTACGTTATTAATTTTCCTCTTGACTGGGAAGGGGCCTACAAATCTGGGACCCAATTTCTTGGACGGGCAGGCAAGTTTCAGGTTCGTGGTCGACAGCCATACTTGGTTTCCAGGTTCCAAGTTCTCCTCTCCTCTTCCTGTCAAATACTTCTTTGTTGTACTCCTGAGTTTTGGTCATTGTCTCCTGTAAGATCTTATTGTTCGTGTTGAAAAAATGCAGTGTTTCCTCGACGGCAGGTACCGAACACTCTGGGACGGAATTGGACATGAACAGCGGGTGGAAGCCATAATTCGCGTAAAACGGAGACTGTTTTGTGGCTGAGTGAACAGAGTTATTGTACGCAAATTCAGCCAACGGCAACAGGGATACCCAGTCTTCTTGAGAGAAGGAGGAGAAACAACGCAGGTACTGCTCCAGAGTCTGGTTTGTTCTCTCCGTCTGGCCGTTAGACTGCGGGTGATAAGCTGACGAGAAGGACAGGCCGATCTTGAGGGATCCACAGAGAGCCCTCCAGAATCTGGAAGTAAACTGTACTCCTCGATCAGACACAATATTCGCCGGGATGCCGTGGAGTCTTACAATTTCTTTAATAAACACCTTGGCCGTCTCCGGGGCCGAGGGTGTGCCTTTCATAGGCAGAAAGTGTGCCATCTTTGTCAGTCTGTCCACTACCACAAAGATAGTGGTAAAGCACTCTGAAGGAGGAAGCTCCACGATGAAGTCCATGGAGATCATCCTCCATGGCTTCTCTGGTACTGGCAGTGGTTTAAGTAACCCCCAGGCTCTTGAATTGCCTCCTTTGTTCCGAATACAGGTGATGCAAGATTCCACATATTTCCTGCAGTCCTTTGAAAGTTGGGGCCACCAAAACGTGCGTTGTAGGAGTTCGGATGTCTTATGCACTCCAAAATGACCTGCCAGCTCATGATCGTGGCACAAGTTCAAGACCTTGACCCGTAGGTCCTCCGGCACAAAGATTTTGTCTTGGTGCCACAGTAGGCCATCTTTGAGTTGTAAATCCGAGCCGAGTAAGGAAGTATTTCCGGACGAGGCTTGCCTGATTTGGGCTAGCAGATCTTCTTGCAGTAACAGAAAGTTTCCTGAAGACAGAATGGTATCCGGGGAGGCATGGATTTCCGAATCCCCGTACATGCGTGAAAGGGCATCAGGCTTGGTGTTCTTCGACCCTGGCCTGTACGTGATATGGAACGAGAATCTAGTGAAGAATAGTGCCCACCTGGCCTGGCGTGGCTTCAATCTCTTGGCGGCCTTCAAATACTCAAGATTTTTATGATCGGTAAAGATCAAGATCGGGTGCGCTGCGCCTTCCAAGAGGTACCGCCATTCTTCCAGAGGGGCCTTGATAGCTAATAGTTCTCGGTCCCCTACATCATAATTTCTTTCTGCGTCTGATAGCTTGCGAGACAAAAAGGCAACAGGGTGTAAGAGGGCCTTAGGACCCTGCCTTTGTGAAAGAACTGCCCCTACCGCTGTTTCGGATGCGTCAACTTCCAAAATATAAGGCAGACTTGCGTCAGGATGTCTGAGGACAGATGCGGAGGTGAACAGTCCTTTAAGGGTTTCAAAGGCCGATTGGGCTTCTGGTGACCAACGAAACCGGACAGTCTGTTTAGTAAGGTTGGTAATCGGGGAAATTATGGTAGAGAAGCCCCTGATAAATTTCCTATAAAAGTTGGCAAAGCCAACGAAGCGCTGAATGCCCTTTTTTGTCAGTGGGTGCTGGCCAGTCAAGAATTGCGGAAACCTTCTGGGGATCCATCTGAATACCTTCTACTGAAATTATGAGTCCCAGAAACTGTATGCTTGACTGTTCGAATTCACACTTCTCCGGTTTAGCATAGAGTCCGTGAATCCGAAGCCGTCTGAGCACCTTCTTGACGTGCTCCCGGTGTTTTTCCAAAGAAGGAGAAAAGATGAGGATGTCATCTAAGTAAACGATAACGAAGAGGTCCAGATAATCCCTGAAGATATCGTTTACGAAGTGCTGGAAGGTGGCCGGGGCGTTACAGAGGCCAAAGGGCATGACCAAATATTCAAAGTGCCCGAAGCGTGTGCGAAAAGCGGTCTTCCACTCGTCTCCGTCTCTGATACGCACAAGGTTATAGGCCCCACGAAGATCCAGTTTAGTAAAAATTACTGCAGATCCTAGGCGTTGGAACAATTCGGGTACCAAGGGAAGCGGGTACCGGTTTTTGATAGTTACTTTATTAAGTTCCCGATAGTCCACACAGGGGCGGAGAGAGAGGTCCTTCTTTTGAACAAAGAAGATACCCGCTCCTGCAGGTGAAGTGGGCGGGCGGATAAACCCCTTCCGGAGACTGTCATCTAAATAAGTCTTTAAGGCTTCCAGTTCGAGCTCCGTTAGAGGGAAGATCCTGCCGAAAGGGATCTCTGCTCCCGGGAGAAGTTCGATGGGACAGTCGTAGGCCCTGTGTGGCGGAAGGGTCTCAGCTCCCTTTTTACTGAAAACGTCTAGAAAGCCGTGGTAAGTCTCTGGGACGGCTTGACGGGTCTCCGCATCAGAATCCATGCAGAGCAGGGAGGGGGCTGATGGTGGCACTTGCAGACAATGTTCCAGGCAATAAGGAGAGTTGAAGTTAATCTCCCCCGTGACCCAGTTGATATGAGGGTTGTGGGCGTGAAGCCACGGCATGCCCAGAATGATGGGGAACAGCGGGGACTCAATCACATCTAAGCATAGTAATTCGTGGTGGGTTCCGGCAATAGTTGTGGCCAGTGGCTGGGTTTCTTGGGTGACCGGTCCAGATCTCAAGATTGATCCATCCGCTAAGTACACTAAAAGTCCTGAAGCTCTAGAGCGAAGAGGGATCTGGTGTCTGGTGGCAAAAGTCCGGTCCAAGAAGCAGCTACATGCTCCCGAATCAAGGATAGCGCTGGCCTGGATGTTCCCTTCTGGGAGCTGAAAGAGAACGGAAATAGCCAGGTGAGTAGGGTTGGGTGATCCAATAGGTGTACGAACAGTAGACATGGACAGGCACTTACGGATCTTTACTGGGCAAGACCTCACATAGTGTCCGGATCCTCCACAATACAGGCACAGATTGTTGAGCCGGCGTCGCTGGCGTTCTTCAGGTGTCAGAGTAGGACGAAGGAGTCCTAGTTGCATTGGTTCAGAGAGGTCATGAGACAGCGGAGGCGTGGGAGCCGGCGGAGCTGGGTTCGAGTAAGTAGGTACTCGCGGCATCATCCAGATGGGGCGAGACGGACCAGTGGCCCTTTCAGTCCTGCGCTCTCTTAAGCGCCTATCAATTTGGATTGTTAGGTTGATCAAGGCATCCAGGGTTCCAGGGACACCCACCCTAGCAAGTTCATCCTTCAACGGTTCAGAAAGTCCCAGGCGGAACTGGTAGCAAAGGGCCGCGTCGTTCCAGTTCATATCCGAACTCCATCTACGGAATTCGGATACGTAATCCTCCGCTGGTCTGCGTCCCTGTTGGAGGGCATGTAAGGCGGCTTCCGCAGTGGCCGTTTGGTGAGGGTCCTCGTACAGTAGGGACATGGCTTGGAAGAAAGTGGTCAAGTTGTCAAGGGACGCATCTTTCTGTTCCAACAGGCGGTGAGCCTAAGCTTGTGGCTCTCCGGACAGAAGTGAAATGACAAATCCCACTTTGGTGGCTTCCAGGGAGAAAGTCCGTGGTTGGAGTGCGAAATAGAGTTCGCAGGCGTTCTGGAACGCTCGATACTTGCTTCACTCCCCAGTGAATCTTTCTGGCATGGGAACCTTAGGCTCAGGTGGCAGCATAATTACGGAGGGTGAAGCGGATGTGCCTGACGTGGCGGAGGTAGCAGCTGGAGCGGACAAGGCCTGGACTCGGTTCTCCAGTCGGGTGTAACCCTCTTGTAAGGTTCGGACGGCTTGGGTCAGACCGTCAAGGTGCCGGCATAGTTCTTGCATTGGATCCACTCCCTGCGTGGGCTCGGTCATGGCTGTCCTGTACTGTCACGTACCTGGTGGTACGAGCCCGGCGTGCAGGGAGCGGCAGCCCTTGCTTCTCTGGTCCCGGGACCCCTGATAGTGCAGACAGGAGGATCGGGACTACAGAGTCGCACAAGCGCCTGGTAATGGCGAGTGCTGGGCCCGTGAGCTGAGTCAGTAGTTCCTGGAAGCACGTTGTAGACTGGTGCAGGCTGATGATCCAAGGCTCACTGTCGGGCAGCTGGAAGCAGGAGTTACAGCAGAAGCGGGGGAGGTGTCCCGTAGTACCGACTGGAACAAGTCTCTGCAGGTAAGCCCTCCGGCAGGCTAGGGGTTCGGGAGTAGGTAGAGTTGGTACTGGCGGGGTCAGATTCAGTCCGGGTCAATCAGCAGGCGGGCAGCAGAAGTACAGAGGATTAAGCCAAAGGGGTAGTCAAACAAGCCGAGGTCAGGGCAGGCAGCAAACAGGTACAAGCCGGGTAGTCAGGATCAGGTTCAATCAGGTTAACAGATGCGGGTAGCTCACAGAGACGCTGTAGACAGGACAGCAAGAAGCCCAGGGATCAGATCCCATTTAAAGCTGGATTTGGCGCCAGAACGGCGTCCCCACGTGCACGCTAAGGTGCCGCGAATGCCGATGTGCCGCTACCGCGCGTGCGCGCGCCGATGTGCCCACCAGCGAGCCAGACTGTCCATGACACTCTATGTCGAATCTTTTCTCTCTATGTCGTCTCTTCTTCATGTCTCTATAATGTCGAATCTTTTCTCTCTATGTCGAATCTTTTCTCTTCATGTAGAATAATATTGGACTAATAGAGTTAGGTTAGGCATATCCGACCGCAACGAAAACGAAAATAAAGCTTTTATCTTTTCACATACATATTGGGGGGCCTTCCCATGGATGCACTTATGCGTCAGACAGAGTGCTTTAAAAGCTTGGGAATAAATGGAGTAAGTCTGCGTAGTAGGCGCAGCAGATGGTGAGATCCGCTGACTACTGACCCTATTTGTGCATCCATTGTCATGTAGGTGTCGAAAATGACCCATAGACTTTTGACTTTGGAGCTAGGGGTGATGATTTGGCTCAGAATGGGCGGGGGATGTCCAAGTTGTTGCGTGGTGATTCTTATGACTGGCGTGAAACAGGAGAAGTTCTGTTTTGGAGCTGTTGAGTTTAAGATAACTCTTAGTCATCCAGTTTTCTATCAAAGAGAGGCATGTCTCTAGACAGAGATGATGATCCTTTTTGTTGCAGATGCGAAAATACAGTTGCGTGTCATCTGCATTAGAGTGATAAAGCAGTTTTTGGCTGCTGATGATTTCAAAGAGAGGGCGAAGATAGATGTTGAATAGAACCGGCGACAGGGGGGATCCTTGAGGGATTCCGCACGACACCGTGCTTTTTTCAGAAGTGAAAGGTCCCAATTTCACTATTTGTGATCTGTTTTCCAGGAAAGAGGAGAACCATGGACTCTGGCTACTTCAACTAGCCGAGTCAATAAGAGTTTGTGGTCTACTGTGTCAAAAGCTGCGCTTAGGTCCAACAGAACCAGAAGACAAGATTCTCCTTCGTCTGCGGCCTCGAGAGCGTCATCCCATATTTTGAGCAGTGCTGTCTCCGTCCCGTGCCCGGGACGGAAACCAGATTGAAAAGGATCGAGCAAGTTATGGGTATCTAGATGCTGTTGCAGCTGTTGTACCACTACTTTCTCCATTACCTTGGAGAAGACATTTAGGCCTGTTATGGGACGACGATGTTCAGGGGCCTTGGGTTAAAGAGTGGGTTTCTTCAAGATAGGCTTGATTGTGCTCTGTTTCAACAGGGTAGGTACTATGCCTTCCTTAAATGATTGATTTAGAAGCTGCTTGATAGGTGGTGCCAGAATAGTGGCGCATTCCTTCAGCAGTTTGGTGGGGATAGTGTCATTAGGCGCCGTGCTATTTCGCAAGGAGTCAATGATGTTTTTAGTAGCCTCAAAGGAGATGGGTTTTAGGGCAAACCTCGTTGACTGCGGCCAATTTGTGTGAGAGTTGGGTGTAGGACTTGAGGGAAGATTAAGGGGGGTACTGTTTTGCTGAATGCTTTCACAGGTCCTTTCAATTTTGTTAACAAAATAATCCGATAATTCATTGCAAAATTCTTGGGTGTCAGAATTGGGGGCTTCCAAACAGACCGGATTCATGGTCTGGGTGACAAGCTTAAAGAGTTCGCGGGGGCGGTTTAGGGCATTAGTGATGATGTTGGAAAAATGTTTTTTTTTGGCCTTAAAAATTTCTTTGTGGTATTTTTTTGTTACTAGCTTATAGATGGTGCGGTTTTCAGCTGAGGCGCTTCTTTTCCAAGCTGCTTCCGCTCTTCTGCGCTCTTGCTTTATCAGCGCCAGCTGGTCGTTAAACCAGCCGGCGTTGTTTTTCCGGATGCAGGTTTTGCGTTTGGGTGCCACTACGTCGGCTGACTGTAGTAGCGCTGCGTTTATGGCATCCAGGGTTTCAGTGGCTGATTGATGAGATTGGATTGTTTTTATTTTGCTCCCTAATGTTGTTTTGAAGAGCTCCGAATGGAGCTTCTTCTGAGATCTTGTCCAGTGCGTTGTTTTTGTTGAAGGAGGGTTTTTGATAATTATGAATTTGATTACATGGTGGTCTGTCCATGATAGCGGCTCATTTTTCAGGATTTTTACTTCCAGCTCTTGTCTGAAAATAAGATCAAGGGTGTGACCTGAGGTATGCGTGGGCCCACACACTAGCTGCTGCAGCCCTAGTGCTTCCAAGTGGTCAATGCAGGCGTCGGCAACAGGATCCTGTGGGGAGTTGGCCCAGAGGTTAAAGTCCCCCAGCAGCAAAAGATGTTTGCTGTTTAGGGTGTAATTGGAGATGAACTCTGTTAAAGAAGAGAGAAGCTGCGATTTTGGACCCGGAGGTCTATAGCAGAGTAGGATATGGACGGTCTCCTGGGGATTTGTTTGAAGTTGCAGAGAGAGGGTTTCCATGAATGGAAGTGGGTTTTGGAGGATTGGTTTAGTGATCGAGAGGTGACTCTTGTGGATCACCGCCAATCCTCCTCCTCTTTGCCCCACTCTGTTCTCTGTTATTATGCGATAATTCTCTGGCACCAGTTCACTTAGAATGGTGTTAGTCGGCTGTAAGCCAGCTTTCTGTAATAAAGAGACAGTCTAAATCGCATTGTAATATGAGATCATGGATTTCTAGTCAGTGTCTTACTGCTGATCTTGTATTGACCAGAGCGCATGATATGCGCTTTGGTTGGGATAGGTTGGTGTAATGTTTAGCTGTCGATCGTTGATCAATTCTAAACAGTTGTTCTTTCTTTAAGGCATTTTTAGTGGCGGTCGGTAGTATTGAGGCAAATGGCTTTATACCCCAAATGGTTACTGCCGAGTATCTCAGATTAGTCATGGTTGTTGACGCACTGGGGGGCAGATGTATTATCGGGGGGGGGGGGTTTCAGTAATGCTGGGGGTGAGGATTCTGAGAATCCTACCTCCTGGTTGATCAAGAGGAAGGCGAGAAACCCCTGTCCGTGATATGCCAATTTGTCGTGGCAGGGGAAAAAAAATTCCTTCCTGACCCCCCAAGAGGCGATCGGATGGGTCCCTGGATCAAGATACTGCAGAAGCCGGTGGTAACTTCCAGGGGGGGGATATTGGGGGGTATACCCAATAGGGAGTTATTGGGTTGTGAATGGGGTGGGGGGTGGGAACCAGGGGGTGTACCAAGATGGCCGCTGGCTGAAGGTCTGTGCTTCAGCTGGGGGGCTGTGCGGCTTGGGTGGCCAGATCCTATTAGTGAAGGGCTGCTCAGGTATCTGGAGGTGGATGGGCGGTGGTGACCTGTTTGAGGGCGTTTTTGGTGGAAGCTGGGGGTGAAAAAGTGCGGCTGCCGACTAGTTCTAGGAGGTGGCGCGAGGGCCGCCACCGCGGCTTGTCCTGAAAAGGACGGCCGCTAATGGTAGTGGTGAGCTGGGGAACCCCTGTAGCCCTGTGTCAGGGGCTTACCTTTGAGGAGGGAGCCAGGAGGGAGCCAGAAGCCAGGGAAAGGCAGATCCAACAGTGCACAGTCAAAGCTGAGGGGGGCTACAGATGGGGGGGTAGTCTGGCTGGGAGCGTCCTGGTGTATTATGCCGTGGAGCGGCCCAGCAACACAGTGAGAGGTCCCTGCCTAGCTGCACTAGCCCTGGGGAGAGCTGACTCGTTTGAGAGCGTCCTGCTCTCTCTGTCCCTAGGGTGAGCAGACTAAGGTGAGAGTGTTTGCAAGTAACTTAACATGAAAGCATATGCAACCTCTGACAGTGAATGTTGCTTATTTGTTTCTTTTTGGTCTGTTAAATACAGTGAAAGCATTTTGTTATATATTTTCAATAAGTGTTGATACTGAAAAACTTGGGAAAATCTCGCGCCAAAGTGAAATATGGGGGGGGGGGGGGATGTGCAAATTAATACAAGCTGCTCCCTAAATAATACAGAATACTGAATTATACATATGAGACAATTAGAAAATAGGGGCGCTAACTAATGGTGAGTATAACATATATTATACAACATAGATAAGAAAAATATATATGTGAATGTCGTGCTGACAATAAAACAGCAAACCAATGAGTGCAGAGAAAATACAGTGACAATAGACAGTGTATGTCTACCCAGAGTCCATAATTGTTTGGTGCAATAATGTGCTAAAAACAATAATATTCCGATAGGTGCTCCGTGTATTAATCTTCTGAATATATTCCACCTTCACCAAAAAACACCGCAAGTGTGAATGGATGGCTCCTTACCCGAAGGTGTTGACCTATTAATTAAAATAAGGTCAAATGAGCTCAGAAATCAGCTGCTGTCCGTGGAAAACTCGATTGAAAGCCAGGCAGTGGACAGGTCTGTACTCATCAATAACCTCTCTGTGTTTTCCTATCCGGCTGGAGATCAGTTCTAATCCCGTCCTTCACGCCTCCGGAGTTCTGCGCAGATATGCGCAGAACTCCGGAGGCGTGAAGGACGGGATTAGAACTGATCTCCAGCCGGATAGGAAAACACAGAGAGGTTATTGATGAGTACAGACCTGTCCACTGCCTGGCTTTCAATCGAGTTTTCCACGGACAGCAGCTGATTTCTGAGCTCATTTGACCTTATTTTAATTAATAGGTCAACACCTTCGGGTAAGGAGCCATCCATTCACACTTGCGGTGTTTTTTGGTGAAGGTGGAATATATTCAGAAGATTAATACACGGAGCACCTATCGGAATATTATTGTTTTTAGCACATTATTGCACCAAACAATTATGGACTCTGGGTAGACATACACTGTCTATTGTCACTGTATTTTCTCTGCACTCATTGGTTTGCTGTTTTATTGTCAGCACGACATTCACATATATATTTTTCTTATCTATGTTGTATAATATATGTTATACTCACCATTAGTTAGCGCCCCTATTTTCTAATTGTCTCAAGTGTTGATACTGCTATTTAGCCATTAACCCCCTTCCCGCCGCCACCTCCTGACCCTTTAAAAACCTCTAGATACCGGGAGCTGGAGGCGGGCACTCGAGTCATGTGACCACTGTGATTGGCTCTCACAGCAGTCATATGATCATAAAGCTCCTGATCCCAAGTATGCATCAGGAGCTTTCTGGTCCCCACCAATAACTGTGTGAAGTGGAAGGAAAATGATAAATGTTTTTTAACCAAGCTCTGTCAGATTGGATGGAGAGCATCTGTGAACAGCATTTTTCAAGTCTTGCCACAGATTCTCAATTGGATTAAGGTCTGGAATTTGACTGGGCCATTCTAACACATGAATATGCTTTGATATAAACCATTCCATTGTAGCTCTGGCTGTATATTTAGTGTCGTTGTCCTGCTGGAAGGTGAACCTCCACCCCAGTCTCAAATCTTTTGCAGGCTCTAACAGGTTTTCCTCTAAGATTGCCCTGCTTTTGGCTCCATCCATCTTCCCATCAACTCTGATCAGTTTTCCTGTCCCTGCTGAAGAAAAACATCCCCACAACATGATGTTGTCACCACCATGTTTCACGGTGGGGATGGTATGTTCACGGTGATGTGCAGTGTTAGTTCTCCGCCACACATAGCGTTTCGCTTTTAGGCCAAAAATAATCTCTCTCAGGTTTTTTGGCTTCCTGAGTCCCAGGCAAAGAGCAATCCTTGGCCAAGGATTCCACCTTAATTCTCTGCAAATGAATGCATGCAAGGTGAAACAATGTCCATCAATCACTGCAACTTTCATATTGTCACAATATATATACTGTGTGTGTATATATATATATATATATATATATATATATATAGTGTAACATGGGGGATCATAAGCTCTAGTGGTAGATGAGTTTTAAAGTGATTTATGTCAGTTAGCACTTCAGTTTTAGGACATGGCAGCCCATTTTTATTAGGAAACAAATGGAAAAACTATAACATATGTGGTTTCCCACATGGGTTCTTCTCCTGTAAATAAGAATAAACAGAACATGCTAGCCCACCTGGCTCTTAAGCTCTCACTCAGATTTAGTTGCAGTACCTCTAATCTTTATGTGAGTCGCCCAGACCTTAGGTTCTTCAGTGCAGATGGCTTCACTCTAGCACCCACATCTCCGCTCAGGCCTCCTGGAGAGGATTAGGGTCCCTCCTTAATCCATGCACAGATCTCCTGTCTGTTGGGTGGAGCAGTCTCCAACTAGGAGCCCTGAGGTATTCATATACCTCCATTATAAGGCCTGTGTGCACCTGAGCACACAACCTACTGGTTTTCCACAAAACCTGGACACTTGGTTGGAGATTCCATCCTACCCAAGACACTATGGAATCTCCCAACTACAGAGCCCCATCCAAACCTGGAGAAAGATGTAAAAGCAGTTTTCTTCTTTCCACATCTATGCTCTGTAGTCCTGCACTCAGCCAATGTGCACACCCTGTGTCCTTTAAATTACCAATTTCACAGTAACAGCATCTCATACTGTCACATACCCCCCCTTGTTTCAACCCATTAGGGGACAGAAAACACCAGCCCCAATTCTTGATTAGGGCACTCCTGTGCCAGCTGTCAGCCGCGTAGGTCAATCTTATTTTCGGGTGCATTTCCAGGCATGCCCTAGACTAAATCATAATGGGGTCCTCTGTCTTTTCTAACACTTCTCCCCAACTCCTTGTCCTGAAGGTTTAGGGATCTGACTTTGTTTAATGAAAAATAACTACTGTTTGCTGGTCCATGCTCAGCCCTTTCATCTCATAAGGTTTGTCCAGTAGTGCAATACACAAGCCCTCTTCACTAATACTGAAAACTGACCAGGACAACCCTGGACCGCAATGGCAGAGATGCTTTCTTTCTGACTGTTAAACAAAGGGACCCCTGACATTTTTGTTCGTCTTTTCTTAATAAACTTGGTAACACATCATTACTCAATGCCACACTGGTTTACACATTTCAATGTCACAGTCACCAGTAACCTAGTAACATGATTAACAGTACCAACCAGTAACTTTTCAATGTCATAATTTACAGTACCTGTCAGCGTGTCTACAGGTACCTTGACTTGTACCTCTTTGCAGGTAACAGGCAGAATCTCTGCTTTTGCTGTATACATACTGTATCAGTCCCTTCCTTATTGTGAGCTCTAGTGGTTGAGGCAGGATGTGTGCTATTTACTAACCCCTGCTCAGCCACAGCTCAGATCGCATTAGAAGACGGGTCCATCACCACATCAGGCGGAGAGACCTCTGATGTTTCCAACAGCTCTCCGGAGCGCCTTCCATACCAACCAGTCACTGGAAGCACCCTCACAGCAAACCGTTGGACCACTTTACTACCTAATTCCACTGGTGATTAATGTTACCCAGCACCCCTTGTATTACCTGGCTCCACCCATTGGGTAGTACGCAGTACCACCTTGTCCAACTGTGGTGGAAACACATCACCCTCTTTAGGAGGCACCTGGGACTCTGCAGCACAAACAGTACCTTTGTCAGTTCTATATTGATCACATTGTGACAACATACTTTTACTCTCAGATAATGCATCAATTAAGGCAGGCTGCAACACACCATTTTGACCAGCTTGTCCCGGTGGCACTACCAATACACTTAGCTGTTTACTTCCATCTTTGGCCAACTAAATTAACCCCTCACCATCTGGATCACAAATAGGGTGAGTGGACAGCCCCAACACACTCTCACAGCATGGTGCAGACCCAGTGGCGTAATTATAGGGGTGCTGAGATCGCCATGGCGACCGGGCCCCTTGCTGCAGGGGGCCCTTGAGGGTCCCCTCTACTCTTTGATATGAGGAGCGGCGGCAGAGATGAGTTTCACGATCGTCAGCTGCACAGTGTGCAGGGAAGGAGCTTGTCAAAAGTGAAAGTAGTCAGTGCTGTGCTCTTTGTCTCCCCCTAGAGTGCAGTACCCGGCAGGAAGTGCCAAGGTAAATGTCTCACGTTTTTTTTTGACTATCTACTGTATGTGTGTATATGTATATACTGTGTGTGTGTGTATATGTATATACTGTGTGTGTGTATATGTATATACTGTGTGTGTATATGTATATACTGTGTGTGTGTATATGTATATACTGTGTGTATGTATATGTATATACTGTGGGTGTGTATATATGTACTGTATATACTGTGTGTGTGTGTATATATGTACTGTATATATGTATATAGTGTGTGTGTGTGTGTGTGTGTGTATGTATATACTGTGTGTGTATGTATATACTGTATATACTGTGTGTGTATATGTACTGCATATACTGTGTGTGTGTATATATGTACTGTATATATGTATATAGTGTGTGTGTGTGTGTGTGTGTGTATGTATATACTGTGTGTGTATATATGTACTGTATATACTGTGTGTGTATATATGTACTGTATATACTGTGTGTGTGTGTATATATGTATATACTGTGTGTGTGTGTGTATATATGTATATACTGTGTGTGTGTATATATATGTATATACTGTGTGTGTGTGTATATATGTATATACTGTGTGTGTATATGTATATACTGTGTGTGTGTATATGTATATACTGTGTGTGTGTGTGTATATGTATATACTGTATGTATGTGTGTGTGTATGCATGTACTGTATGTATGTGTGTGTGTATGCATGTACTGTATGTATGTGTGTGTGTATGCATGTACTGTATGTATGTATGTACTGTATGTATGTGTGTGTGTGTGTGTGAGTGTGCATGTATGTGCATGTGTTTATCAGTGGCAGTGCGTCCATAAGGGCGCATATGTGCCGATCCCTCTCCCCAGTCACTCCCTCTATGCCACCGCTGCCACCCCCATATTTAGGTGTCCGGCTCCTTTTCGGGCGCCTGAATCACAGGGGGGGTGTTGAAGCACCTGATTAGAGCCATAGTCTCTAATAGGCTTCAAAATAGGTGAACCGCGAGCGCCATGCTGGGCGCTTATAGTCCACCCAGGTGTGTTAGAAAGGCGAATTAATATTCACTTTGGTGGAGAGGTGGTTCAGTGTTAGCAATCAGGTGTGTGGGTCTGTTACCCATCACCTGATTGGCTGAAACAATAGGAGCGGCTATTGGACACTTATCAGGAGGAGAGGACGGGAGATGAGGACGGCAGGAGATGCATGGAGGACCCTGGCAGTCACCCGCAGCCCCACGAGACAGGGTAAGAGTCGGACGGGGCGAGGGGGGATTCACAGTGGTGGCATTCGATGGCACAGTTGCAGCATTTGATGGCACACTGGCAGCATTTAATGGGCACACCAGTATTTTCTGGGCACAGTGGCGGCATTTGATGGGCACAGTGGCAGAGTTTGATGGGCACAGTGGCAGCATTTGATGGGCACAGTGGCGGCATTTGATGGGCACAGTGGCGGCATTTGATGGGCACAGTGGCGGCATTTGATGGGCACAGTGGCGGCATTTGGGCACAGTGGCGACATTTGCTGGGCACAGTGGCGACATTTGCTGGGCACAGTGGCGACATTTGCTGGGCACAGTGGCGACATTTGCTGGGCACAGTGGCGACATTTGCTGGGCACAGTGAGAGCTTTTGATTTGCACTGAAAATTATGTTTTTTTTAAGCATTTTTCCATTTGCTTGCGCCCGCCTAAAAATTTTGAGTACCAGCTGCCACTGGTTTATATGTGCGTGCATATGTGCATTTATATATTTATATGTGTGTGTGTGTGTGTTTTCATATGTGTGTTTACATCTATGTATGCACATTTTATGTATGCACTTTTAATCCCGATCCCCTATTTGTGTACAATCAGAACCTATTTGTTTTTTTGTTTTTTTTTTGCTTGTTCATAGTATCTTAGAAAAATGCTATGCCTCCGAAAAGCGATCCATGCTTGGATCGTTTTTCAGAGACATTTGACAGCCGGTGAAGAGGCAACATGTTGTCTCCTAACTGCCTGTTTTAACCCCTTAAATACATCATCACTATGCTGCAACTGTATGCAATGCACACAGTTGCAAGGGGGTTGCAGTGTAGCCACATTCACCTAGGGGTATACTTCAAGGGTGCCCTGACTGGAAAAAGATTGCGAAACACCGACATAGAAAAATCGATCTCTCCATTTTCCTCCTGCAGCCGCTGAATGCCTGCGGGAGGGAGAGGAAAAAAAGCAAGGGGAACTGGAGAAATCTGTTCATTTATATGCAGCCGTCTACTTTCGACCGGGTCCTGTAACGCCACCGGGCTCGGAGAAAAGAGCCCTATCTGGGGGTCAGGGGGGGGGGGCCCTTCCTGGTTTCTTGCATCGGGGCCCTGAAGGTTCTAGTTACGCCACTGTGCAGACCCCCTCTGTTCCACCAGAGCAGTATCAGTGCTGTCCTGGAAATCTCTGGCTCCAACATATGGAGACCCCCGGAGGCTTCCATGGACAACCCGGGGCTCTGCCTCTGCAATCATACGTCTATTTCCCAAAGACAACCTCTGGATATGATGCTGAGCATGTGCAATCAACTTCTTTGGTCGACCAGGGCGAGTCCTGCTCTGAGTGGAACCTGTCCTGTTAAACCGCTGTATGGTTTTGGCCACCGTGCTGCAGCTCAGTTTCAGGGTCTTGACAATCTTCTTATAGCTTGTGCCATCTTTATGTAGCGCAATAATTATTTTTTCAGATCCTCAGAGAGTTCTTTGCTGTGAGGTGCAATTTTGAACTTTCAGTGACCAGTATGAGAGAGTGAGAGCGATAATACCAAATTTACCACACCTGCTCCCCATTCACACCTGAGACCTTGTAACACTAACAATTCACATGACACCAGGGAGGGAAAATGACTAAATTATCCCAATTTGGACATTTTCACTTAGGGGTGTACTCACCTTTGTTGCCAGCGGTTTAAACATTAATGGCTGTGTGTTAAGTTATTTTGAGGGGACAGCAAATTTACAATGTTATACAAGCTGTACACTCACTACTTTACATTGTTGCAAAGTGTAATTTCTTCAGTGCTGTCACATGATATCATAAAATATGTACAAAAATGTAAGGGGTGTACTCACTTTTGTGAGATACTGTGTATGTATATATACATCTCAAATTGCTGTTGTCTGCGTGTTGAGACCGGTGGAATATGTCAATAGATGCAGATAATAACAGTACTCAGAGTGGGGTGTGTCTGTATTTGGAAGCTGTTATTTATGTGACAGATTCCCACACAGGGCTCTATCCATGTCCCCATACAGCTGTTGGCAAGGAGATTCCCAAGGCAAACGCTTAATGTAAACAAAGAAGCCTGGGGTGATAGTGATGCCATTACCCAAATATGGCAATGCTAAGTCATTGGGTGGGCAGAGCCAGATGGGGATTTAAAACTCGTTCTCCATCAGGTCTATGACAGGTACACGAATCAGGCACAAGCATTACAATTTCAATGCTGCAGCCTGATGAGCCTCTTTATGAATTACCCCTATGAGTCATAGTGCTGTCCCGCCCTCTCCAAGTCTCTGAATACTGACATTTCTAAAATATGTAATGTTTTACTAAATGGAAATCAGGGACTTAAAGAGGTGGTTCACCCTAAATATACTCTCTCCCATGTGATCCAGCATACTGGCGTCAGCGCCAGTATGCTGTTTTTTTTTTTTTTTAAATCCCTCACTTACTGCATAATCTTCAATTTTAATTTATTTCCCCCGTGGTGGATGGCGCCTGTATAGCGCATCACATCTTACGAAAATACCCGATTTAGGACTCGGGTATTCTCGGCGCAATGCGGCGCCTGCACACAGACCTAGGAGCTGACTGCGCAGGCGCCGTATTTCTCAGAGTCCTACGGCTATGGCGCGTCACGCCCTCCGAAAAAAGCCGGAATAGGACTCTGAGAAATACGGCGCCTGCGCAGTCAGCTCCTAGGTCTGTGCGCAGGCGCCGCATTGCGCCGAGAATACCGAGTCCTAAATCGGGTATTTTCGTAAGATGTGACGGGCTGTATAGGTGCCATCCACCGCGGGGGAAAGATATAAAAATTAAAGATTACACAGTAAGTGGGGGATTTAAAAAAAAGAAAACCGCATACTGGATTACATGAGAAAGACTATATTTAGGGTGAACCTCCGCTTTAAATAAATAGACCTTAAATAGAAGTGGTGTAATGGGTCTCATACAAACAATACGTGCTATCTGTAAAGCTCTGTACACACAGGATTCCCGGTGGTATAAAGTCCGCCAGGAAACCCGACGGGAAAACTGTGGGGAGAGCTTTGACCAGGAATCCTGGCCGTGTGTACAGGGCTTATGCTCCCTCAGCACTGCCTCGCAGTGTTTTCCATTGGCAAGTGTAGTAAATCTGGCAGAAAAGTAACCGCTGGTAATCCGGGCGCGGAAAATAGAGAGCAGATTCAGGTTCTGTTTTTCCCGCCGGGATACCAGGCCGTTTTCCCAGCGAAAGAGCATGCACACGCCTGGTTTTCATGACAAAAAGCTCTCCCAGCAGTTTTCTTGCCGGGAAAACCGGTCGTGTGTGTGTACGAGGCTTATGTCTACATATTTTTATCGTGTAGCCTACACACATCAGCAGGCACTATATCTCAGCATCTGGTATGTAGACAATAAGGCTTCTCAAGAACGCTTCTAGGAAAAATATTTCAAAATACAAAGTTCCTGTAGAGGCAAGTACCCAATGTTGCTGCATAGAGACAGAAAGAGCCTGCAGTTCTGGAAATGCTTTTTCTCCTGGGTGGTATAATATTCAATTGTAATGTTTTTGTGCTTGACATCTGGAGATATTCAGGACACAGAAGACATACTGCAATGTCAAACTCTATATTCAGCATCAGGCAGGAACAACAGAGCTAGGACCTCATCCTAAACCAACAGCTAACAATATAACTTTATACTGTATTATCCATTGACATGTTGTAATGTGATACAACCTGGTGTTAACCACATGACTGGTGTACTACTAGTGTTTGCTAAATAACCAACCACCCACCTCTTAACCACCTACATTAAACACTCGACACGCCCCTTTATTAAATCCAAAAGGGAAATATAAAATTAACTTTTAAACAACCATTTTAAAATATATATAACCGTATAAACTTTTTAACATTTACCAACATTCTTTTTGAATAAATTAACCCAAACAACAACCACTGTAGACACAACACTGTAGACACAAAGGTTCCTGAGAGAAAGGGAAATAAAAAGTGCAAGGCAATGGGCTGTCCTCCAACAGAAAGTGTCCGGGCCTCTAGCCGTACGTCATAAGCTCAAGAGACCATAGCTTCCTCCTTCATTTACTCTTCAGCCCGATTGCCAGTAGCCCCCACCTAACCGGATAGGGAAGGTGCCCATCCCATGACAGGCCCCAACTCCTACCAACCATCTAAGGTATATCGATCTTATATCTCTATACCACCCCCACCCAATTCTCAGGAGCCCCAAAACCAATGCCACAGACGCATACGGTGACACCTCACACGTGTGCGGCCCGCCACAGCCCTAAGGCCCGTTGCAACCCGTCCTGGAGCCCCAGGACCCACAAGTCAATGCCCACAGGGGTCAAGTGCACCCCATCACTACTGAGGAAAAGGGGGAACTCCCTTTTTAGCTCGCAATGGCGAACCACTAACCCCCCGTGATGGGCGACAAACTTAGAGACGGCCTTATTGGCCTTAATCCTGGCCCACTTAACCCTGTCTACAGGCCGAGCGCCTCTCCAGACCAACCTCCCCACTATTTCGGACCAAACCACCAAAGTGTCGCGGAATGCGCTCCTGAGGTGCATAAAGTCCCACTTGATGACCCGAATCAGATCTCGGGAAGCTCTAACGCACAGGTCATTGCCCCCGACATGCAGCAATAGCACTTCCGGGGCCCTGTCCAGCCTAGCATAATGCTGAACTTCCGGCACCACCCTGGACCAAAGCATACCAGGGATGCCGATCCAACGGACAGTAGCCTACTCCCGCGAAAAAACCCAACTGCCTGCCCTCACTCCTGACCAATGAACATAGGAGTGACCCAAGATCCAGACCAAGCACACCGAGCATGAAAAAAACGGGGAACACCAGAACAGAGAATCAACACTGAACAGACAAACCACCCCCCAGCCCACCACACCCCAACAAAGAATTGACCAACAAAATCACGGACACTGACGAACAGGAAAAGAAAGTAACGTTGACCTCCCACCCCCTCTCAAAAGCTGCGGACGCACATACAACCTGAACCGGCGGGGCTCCCAGTGGCCGATCCGCTGCAGGACCTCATCTCACAAGCCCCACCGTGGGCCTTCTGTCGCTGCCCCGATCCGAAAAGAATGAGAGGAATACTCCGCTGAACAGAAACCACCCGCCACCAAACTACGTTTGAAAAACTGCCCCAAATTGGTACCTGGTCAACGGAAGCCCATCCGCATGAACCAGGTACGGGCCCACCCCTGGCGGGCGCAAACCCAACCATTCGCGAACAACTTCCACAGGACAAACCCCGAGCCCCGGCACCTTACCCTGGATCACCTTGGTGCCCTTGCCCACTTGATCGTTTTGTGACCTGCGAATAAGCAACGTAACCGAGTCAGCGAGGACACGCACATCGGACACATGCAATCCACCCGGTACCTTTTTAGAAGGGCTAACCAGTTCCCCAACCCTCAAAGCCCCGAAAAAAGCCAACACAAACGCCGCCCGAAACAAACGAGCCTCAAAAGGTGAAGAACACACCACCTGCAAAACACCAACAAACGACTCCAACATGTGAAGAGAAACCGGCCTCCTAGAATGCGGACGCACGCGACCTTTCCGGTAACCCCGCAAAGCCTTGCAGACCACAAACGACTTGGTCACATCCTCGACACCATTCAACTGAAACAGGAATGCCAACCCCCGACATCTTTGTGTTCAAGGAGGAAACTGACACCCCCTCCTCACAACACTTACCCAAAAAATACAACAGTACATGTAACCGGTCCTCAGCCGAGAACCCCACCCCAAGCTCACTCACCAAACTATGCCATTCTTGCCACACCCGTTCATACGATCTCCAGGTGGAGTCAGTTACTGACCCCGGACCAACTCCATCACCGCCCCCACACGAGGCCCCACAAGCCACTGGGGCACAGAACCCCCACCCGATCCGCCTCCGGAGCCAGCTGCCGGAACCTATCCCACCGACAACGAGAGAGTGCATCAGCCACCTCATTGTTGACCCCGGGGACATGCACAGCACAAATAACGATATTCCAAGCCAAGCATTTTAAAACCAAAGCCCATAGCAAACGAACCACTGGCATCGACGAAGTTGACAATGAAGAAATAGCCTGAACCACACCCAAATTGACGCAGTGAAAACGCATCAAATCATCTAGATAGTGCAACACTGAGGCCAAACCCGACAGGTCCCGAACCACCCATTCCAAAAAAGAACTGAACATCTCAACATATGAACATGAGATGGCGCAGCCCATGGGCAAAACACAGGTCCACAAAATACTGACCCTCCCAACAACATCCCAACAACCGCACACTGTCTGGATGCACCGGCAAGAGCCGAAAGGCCGACTCAATAGCGGTCTTGGCCAACCAGGCCCCCCTGCCCAAACGTTGAACCCACCGCACCGCCTCAATAAAAGATGCATAGCACACTGTACACAATACCGGATCAATGGCCTCGTTCACCGAGCCCCCTTTCGGGTACGATAGGTGGTGGATGAATCAAAACTGATTCGGCTCCCGTTTAGGAACCACCACAGGGGTGACACCATCAAGTCTCCCGCTGGCAGGGCATCAAATGGCCCCGCCATCCTGCCCAAACCCACCTCCTTCTGGAGCCTATCAGTCACCACCTCCGGGCGAGTCAACGCAGACTTAAGGTTAGCCGCCATGGAAGGTATAACACCCAAATGCTCGGAATCGGGAAACCATCCTTAAAGCCCAACGACAACGCCGGCGCAGCTACCCTATTCGGGTATCTACTTAAGCACGGCACCATTTTGTCCACCCTCACCGGCGTCCTCCCTTTTGCCAGCGTCACCAAACCGCTTTCCTCTCTTAAAACACTTCGACAAGGGATGGGCTCCCCCACAACCGGAGCACTCGTGCCTGAAGCAACACGATCCCCCAAACTTACAGGAGCCCTCGTTGTACTGCCAACAGAAACCCCTGCGTTTTTCGGCCGGCAGCAAGGAAACCCTAGCACCCCTGGCCCCCTCCCGAAAGGGCTGCGGCACAACCCTGGCCTGAGTCATTAGTCTCATCCACAGGGCGATATCTTTTTGATTCCACCGTATCTCCGGACGAACAGCTTTTTTCTGTCGAAACTGCTCATCATAGCGCAGAATGTAACAAAATAAACCCGCTCACTGGTCCAGCTGCTTTTTCCCAATCACGCTAGCTAGAATGTAAAACGCATGCGCCCAATTCGCAAAGGTACGAGGAATCAGGCGATAACGCCGCTTCTCTTCCTCCTCCTTCTTGCTCTCGTCTGGCATCACTTTATCTAAATTAAACTTTGAGGGGGAGCAGCGAAATTATTTCCACATACTCCCCCTTCCGAATCCGCTCCTTCACCTCAACCCTCAAATGAGCCCCCAGAGGCGCATCATAACACAGATAAACCTCGCACCGAGCCGAGTCCGCCAACCTTACCCCGTCTGCCATTAAATCTGACACCATGTCCGTCACCGCCCCACCTGAAGTAGCCCCAGCAGGAGAAACACCCACAGTGGGACCGTCTACCGGTGGCGCTGGCAGAGGTGGCAACACCCCCGTGCCAACCCGGGACGCGGACACCGTCCCCACACCCGCTAACTGAACAGAGGGGGGGGGGGGTGGGTACCACCCACCCCCCAACAGAACCGCCTAGGGCCTGAACCAACACACACAGCACTGGGATTAGCCAGCCCGACCCCGTGTAACACCATCGGCGTTACTTTGTACAGAACGAGCGCAGCTGTATCATCCTTAGACAGCTGCGCTCCATTCAGCACCCTGGTATCGACACTTTCGACGTGCCGTGCGTCCCGTCCAGCATCCTGATTCCGTCATTTCCGACGTGCCGTCGAATCCTGCGCTCCACGCTGGAACGCGGAAGCGCGCCCAGTGTGTGTCCCGCGACAGGCTGGCTATTTAAACCTCCTCTGATGGCGGCTCGGTGTCTGGTTATTGAAGTTGACGCTCGCCGCCATCTGAGACCCAAGACCTCCTCCAGAGTCCCACAGTTCCTCACCTTGTAAAGGAGATCACCAGGCTCACAGCACCAAGTTCTACACCACGGACCCTGCTAGTATCTATGACTTGCTGCTTGGCCACAGAGCTGGCAATCTACAGAACCATAGAGGCATCCTGCACCTGCTACTAATCACTTTCCAGGAAGGAACTGCACACCTGGTCACATCTAAACCGCAAGTACCCACAGCTTACTGTATCAAGCCTGTATACTCAGAATACTGTTCATCCTGGATTGCATACTATGATATGTTCTTGATTGTCTGATACCATATGTTTGTAGAGACTGAGACGTATTACGAGGATTCTCAAATAACCTATGGTAGATGCACCACACCATCAATAGGAGATATATCGCAGGAGGTTGTGATGAAATAACCCCATGAGCTCTGTTTAGCATCATAGAGCAACCAGGTGGTTTAATCTGAGTATCCTCCAGAATAAATAATTACCATTCATCTCCTATTCATGGTGACGGCGTAGCCGTTACAGAATAACCAGACCCTATATATATATTAGATGGATCCCGCTGATTTAGCGAATCATCTACTGGGACTCACTCAAAGGGTAGATACCCTAACTAATTCTTTAAACGAATTCCGCCTAGAAAATGAAGCTCTCCGCCAGCAGAACCTTGCTCAGGTTAGAGAGAGACCAGAACCCAAGGTCTGTACTCCAGAACCTTTCTCTGGCGATAGGAAACTTTTCCGGCAATTCATCAGCTCTTGTCGCTTGATGTTCGAGATACGTCCCCGTACTTACTATACTGATAGGATTAGAATTCTCACCCTCATCTCATACCTCAGGGGTGAACCGAGAGTTTGGGCCGACGCCTATCTAGAAGAACACGGGGATCTCCTTGGAGCCCTGGACACTTTTCTCGCAGAAATGTCCCTCCTTTATGAGGATCCCAATAAACAGTTGACTGCTGAAAATTCCATCAGAAATCTCAAACAAGGGGAAAGACCAGTGGAGGACTACATTTCTGAATTCAAATGTTGGTGCCGAGAGACCCAGTGGTCAGATATCGCACTCAGGAACCAATTTCGGCTAGGCCTGACAGAAACTTTGAAAGACGAAATCGCACGTGTAGAACTTCCACCATCCCTAGAGGATCTCATGCAACTATCCATTACCATAGATCGACGTATTTGAGAGAGAAGAGCTGAACGTGCCAATGCGTTTTCTCCTTCACCTTTCAGGAGAGCCAGATCTCCCCCCAAGGAGCCTCCGATGGAACTTGGTGCGATTAAAGGTCCATTAAGCACAGCGGAGAAACAACGCCGCAAAAAACCAAAACCTTCTGCTCCTGACCACGTTGTATCCACCTGTCCCCTTCTTAAGAGGAATTCAGAAGGTAAAGATCACCACAGAAACAAATTTAATTTCACTGGAAGTATTTCTAACCGTTACGTTATTATTCTTCTAACTTTACAGTGGGATCAAAAAACGTTCTCCATTGAAGCAATGGTCGACACTGGAGCCTGTGGAAACTTTATTGACTCAAAGATTGTAGAATCTAATAAAATACCTTGGGCCAGATTCAGGTAGATGAGAGTATCTTTCCTCTGGAGTAACGCTTCTCATTTACGTTACTCTGAAGACCCTTTCAGCGCAAGTCCTGTAATTCACATAGCAGTTGCGCGTAAACTTGCGCCAGAGTAACGATAATGCGCTGGCGTAACCCGACGCAAGTGGAAGTGGGTGTGATCATATGTAAATGATGGGCGGAGCCCGGCGCAGAGGCTTACGTTCAGCGCATCATCCACGGAGCATGCGCAGTGAGTGCGGCTCCACTCGCCCCCTTGTGCGCATGCTCACAACTTCCGTCGGCACCACTTCCTGGGAAACGTCAGCGCAATGCGTTCCGCTGGGCGCTTAAAAGCGCTGGCGGAAACGCCATTCCGGCGCAAAAGTAGTTCCGTTTCCCCCCACCCCAGGGAAGATACTTTTGCTCTGTGATGGCTGCTCCCGCTACCCCCAGAGAGAGGAGGAACCTCAACTTTAATACCCAGGAGGTCTCTGTCATTATCTCGGCTATGGAGACGGAGAATGAATTTCTCCATGGCAAAAAAAGCCGGAAGACCAGCCGGGAGAGGAAGCAGGGCATCCTGGAGTCCATTGCTGCCAGGGTCAATGTCCTGGGCTACTCCACCCGGACTGCTGGGGACATCCAAAAAAAAATAAATGACCTGCGGCGCAAGGTGAGGGACAAGGTGGCCTCCATCAGGAGGTATGAGAGGGGCACAGGTGGTGGTCCCCCATGTCCTGTCACCCTGACCGCAGAGGAGGAGGTGGTCGCTCGGTGCCTGGAGAGGGAGCAGGTGGAGGGGGTCGCAGGCTATGACTCCGTGGAGGAAGGCACAAGGACAGGTAAGTGTTTTATAATCCCCTATTTGTTGTTTTGCATTTGGGGGGGGGGGACATGTGCCAAGTGTGTGGGACCACCAACATGTGTCTGCTTTGTGTCATCCACAGATGACGGAGCTGGGCCATCATCTGTCAGCGTGCATTCCACCCCATCCCCCCCACGCCATCGTGTGCCCGAGCCACTGGGTGGTGAAGAGGTTGTGGAGGAGGAGAGTGGCCACACCACACCTGCCGAGGTGGTTGTGGAAGATCCTGCTGTGGCAGAGCAGGACTTTTCTTTGGTTTTGTCTGTCTCCTCCCCTTCTCCTGGCCCGTCTGTCGTCCCCTCCCCCATCCTTGGAAGCCCCTCAAGGGCGACTCCTTCCACCCGAGGACATACATCTTCTGGCCCCAGGAAGGCGACCCAGAAGACCAGGGGGGTGTCTGATGGTGTCCAGGACCAGTTGGCAAGGGATCACGCCAGACAGACAGAACAAATGGGGGCCATAGCGGACCACTTGCAGAAAGTGTCGGACAGCCTGGGCTCCGTTGCCAACCTCAGCAACGCAGTGCAGGATGTCAGCTCTAATTGCGCTGCAGTGGTCACCACTTTGGGGGAGGTGCAGGGGGATATCCAGCACCTCACTGCAGCCGTCCAGGCCAACACTGCTGCCATCCATGGGAACAGTGCTGCCATCCGGGAGCAGGGGAGGCTGAGTCGGCGGGCCCAGCATTACCAGATGACCCGTCAGCTCCGGATGCAGGCCCAGACCAACAGTTATCTTGGACGGATAGCCAGGGCCTTGGAGGGCACGCAGGCCACACCTGCCAGGAGTGGCCCACCTGGGGATCAGCCACCTCCAGATGCCCCCCCACCCCCACCCACTCCATCCAGGCAGCTGCGGAGCCAGAGAGGGGCCCCCAGAAGAAGCCCCCGGCATCCCCGATGAGGCCTTTTTTTTGTGGCTGGTTTTATATTATTATTTTTCACATACTCAGGTCATGAGTTTATTTTTTATTTTTCTCAGGTTATGAGATTATTTTTCTTTTATTGATCAGGATATGATCTTTCTAATTTATTTTTGTACTGCACACGGTCAGGAGTGCAGGGGACAGTGTGAATGGTGTGTGAATGTGAGAGGGTGGCACTCCTGAAAGTAAGGGGTGTCACCCTCGGCCGTGGTGGTGAAGTGAACCCCACGGCTGAATGAATGATGTGTGAAAGGTGTGTGAATGGACAGTGACATCATTGGGGCCTTGACGCTGGCGTTACTGCTCCCAACTCCTACATGCTGGACTTGGGCTAATCCAATGCGATGTGCATGTGGTGTGTGTGATCTAGGGACATCAGTGGTGTACACGCGTGCACTGTCTGTGTAATTAATGTTTTGGTTTAGTGTCCAAAGATGCCTACGGCGAGGACCCTCCTGACTGCTCTTCCATCAGCAGACTGGGTGTCCTCTGGCAGGGGGGGACTGTGTGGGTCGGGGGTCAGGTCTTCACGTATGTCAATCTGCAGGCCTTTTTTCATCGCAAAGTTATGTAGTATGCAACATGCACCGATGATCTGACACACAAAGGTAGGGGAATACAATAGGGCCCCCCCAGACTTATCCAGGCAGCGGAAACGGGACTTCAGGAGCCCAAATGTTTGCTCCACCACTGCACGGGTTTTGATGTGTGCTTCATTGTATTTTCTCTCTCCTCTGGTTTGGGGGTTCCGGAAAGGAGTCATTAGATGGGGTCCCAGTGCATATGCAGAGTCACCTGGAAGGGAAAAGACAGGAGAATGTTAGTCATGCATGTGCGATTTCTGTTGTGCATGACGGGAGGGGATAGTCATGCCTGACTCCCATGTCACTCACCAACCAGCCAGCTGTCCCCATACATGTTCTGGTTAAATTCTGCTGGGATGGGACTCTGACGGTATATGAAACTGTCATGGCTGGACCCGGGGTGTTTGGCACGGACGTGCCATATGAGGCGTTGGGCATCGGCTATCACCTGTACGTTGATGGAATGCCAATGCTTCCGATTGCGGTATATGTGCTCTGTGGCACTGGGGGGCTGTAGGGCCACATGTGTGCAATCAATGGCCCCCACAGTGCGTGGGAATCTGGCAATGTTGTAGAAATCTGTCATTGCCTTCTGCCGCAGCTCCTCAGTGGTGGGTCTGATGAACTGGTTGGACATGCGTCTGAGGATTGCAGGGACAACCTGGTGCACACATCTGCTTATGGAGGACTGTGACATCCCAGCCACCACTCCACTTGTACGCTGGAATGATCCACTTGCTAGGAAATGAAGTGTTGCCAGTACCTTCACCAGTGGCTGCACTGCTTGTGATCGGTGTGTTGGGCTGGTGATGTCATCCTGCAGGGTTGTGGTTAGTTCAAGTATTGCAACAGGGCTGAATCTGAAGAGGCGATACACCTCCTCATCCCCCATGCCAAAGAGGTTCATACGAGTGCGGTATATCCTCTCACGTGGCCGCCTTCTTGGTTCCAGGGGACCCATCAGTAGTTCTAGGACCACGAGTGCCCCTGGCATGTTGGCACACAGAGGTGTTGTCCTTGCAAGTGGGGGTGCTCAGCTAGCTCCTATCGTCGGTAACGCTGCTGTAGCTGCTCTCCTGCTGACCTGTGACCGTCTGGAGTAAAGATAAAGCAGCCTTTTGTAGAAATAACTTTGCGCCGGACGGATCAGATACGCGCGGCGCATGTAGCCAGCGTATGGTGCTAATCCGTTCGTGAATTGGGAAAAATCCCTCATTTGCATATTTGCAGGGGAAATCAATAGGCGCGACTGATGCGCCCAGCGAAATTAAGCGCTGACGATACTCTGGCGTCGGAACGTTCCGCCGGTCGCAAATGACCCATTACTGGGCGCATCTAGTTTGGTGGGTACGGGCACATAGAAACGACGGCGCATCATCACAGTTACGCGGCGCATATCGAAATACTCCAGCGCAAGTGTTCCTGAATCTGGCCCCTTGTGTGTTCAAGCATACCCCTGTGTCACTCACTTTCATTGATGGTTCCAGTTCCCCCACAGGTCCAATCACATTCCAAACCTCACCCCTTTGGGTGACTTGTGCTCCAGGTCATACTGAGAGCCTCATTTTTGACGTCATCCAATCACCTCTATTTCCAATAATACTCGGACTACCTTGGTTACGTCTTCATCAGCCTACTTTCCAATGGTCTACTAGTTCCTTAACCTTACAATCCTCTTTCTGTAAAGAGAACTGTTATCCTAATTGTTCTATCTCTTTCACAGAGATCTACCCTCCTGATCTTCCACCTTATCTACATGATTTCGCCGACGTTTTTAGCAAAACCAAGGCAAACTTGCTCCCCCCACACAGGATCTCTGATTGCCCCATAGATCTTATAGCTGACGCACCGATCCCAACTGCTCGGATTTATCCATTATCCCAACCTGAACTTGTACACCTCAAGGATTATATCGATGAAAACCTCAAGAAAGGTTTTATCAGACCTTCAACCTCTCCAGCGAGTGCAGCCATGTTCTTCGTAAAAAATAAAGACGGCTCACTCCGACCAATTATCGACTACCGTGCACTCAATAGCATTACTATAAAGAACAGATATCCACTACCATTAATTCCAGAACTCATCGAACGACTCCAGACCTCAAAGATCTTCACTAAACTAGATCTGAGGGGTGCCTATAATCTCCTAAGAATTCGATCTGGTGACGAGTGGAAAACAGCTTTTAAAACACGCTATGGCCTCTACGAGTACACCGTAATGCCCTTTGGGTTATGCAACGCACCTACAACCTTCCAATATTTCATCAACGACATTTTCCGAGATTTGCTCGACGTTTGTGTTGTGATTTATTTGGATGACATTTTAATCTATTCAGATTCTCCCGAAGAACACATCAAACATGTACGCTGGGTTTTGGCCAGATTGAGAACACACTCTTTATATGTCAAACTTGAAAAGTGTGTTTTCAGTCAGCGCAGCATTTCTTTCCTGGGATATCTAATTACCCCAAACGGAATACAGATGGAATCATCAAAGGTACAGTGCATATTATCCTGGCCTGTTCCCCACTCCAGGAAGGCTCTACAACGTTTTCTCGGATTCTCTAACTACTACAGAAAATTCATTAAGGATTTCTCTACGATCGTGAAACCATTAAACAATCTCACTAGTAGTAAGACGCCTTTTTCCTGGTCTGATCAGGCACAGAAATCTTTTGACCTTCTGAAGCTCAGTTTCACATCCGCACCAATCTTACAACTTCCTAACCCACTTTACCATTTCACCTTAGAGGTAGATGCCTCGCATTTTGCTTTGGGAGCTGTACTCTCCCAACAAGCTTCTTCATCTGAACCTCTACATCCGGTAGCCTTTTACTCCAGGACATTATTACCTGCCGAAAAGAATTACCCCATTGGGGAAAAAGAACTCCTTGCTATAAAGGATGCCCTAAGTAATTGGAGACATCTCTTGGAAGGTTCCAAACACCCCATTACCATCCTCACCGATCATCGCAATTTGCAACATTTGAGGGCCTGTAAAACCCTTTCTGCCCGCCAAGTCAGGTGGAGTCTATTCTTTGATAGGTTCGACTTCAACATCTCCTATCGTCCTGGTACAGAAAATGTCAAGGCTGACTCGTTGTCACGTATGCATGACAACCAGACAATTGAAACACCTCCCCTTTCTATTATTCCACCTGATCGATTCATTGGAGCATCTGTTCCTTTCTTGGATTTACTGATCCAATCTCTCCCTAGCGAGGTACCCCTAATGCCCCAGGGTCTCAAAAAGGAACCTAACGGGTTATTTACCTACAACAATAAGATCTACGTGCCCGCCTCTTTACAACCTCTACTTCTCAAACAACTTCATGATGCTCCTCTGGCAGGTCATCCAGGAATAAGTAAAACCATTCATTTAATTAAAAGAAATTACTGGTGGCCCAAGCTTTCACAGACAGTCAGTGATTATGTCAATTCCTGCGTGATATGTGCCTCCAACAAACATTCCAGGAAGCCACCTTACGGACTCCTTACTTCAATCCCAATACCTGAAAGACCCTGGGACGTGGTCTCTATGGATTTTATTGTCGATCTCCCCAGGTCTCAAGGTGCCAACACAATTCTAGTTACAGTAGATTTATTAACAAAGATGGCTCACTTCATCCCATTAAAAAGTCTACCAACTGCTCTAGAGACTGCACAAGCCTTCCTTCAGAATGTACTTAAGCTACATGGGTTGCCCTCCCAGATTATCTCGGACAGAGGCACTCAATTCATTTCTAAATTCTGGAGAGCCCTTTGCCAGGCCTTGCAAATTGATCATCGAATGTCCACTGCTTATCATCCGCAAACAAACGGACAAACAGAACGAGTAAACCAAACACTGGAACAGTATTTACGCTGTTATTGCACCCATCTACAGGACGACTGGCTTCAGTTTCTTCCTCATGCCGAATTTGCGTATAATAACGCTTCCAGTTCTTCCTCCGGATTCTCTCCTTTTTATGCAAACTATGGGTTCCACCCCAAATCTGCTCCAGTCTCCGTTCTCCCTAACAATGTTCCCGCTGTAGAACATTACCTCTCCACCTTGAAGAGGACCCTACGAATACTCCATTCTAATCCTACTACAGCACAACAAAGACAAAAAAAGTATTATGACTCCCGCAGAACTCCACCTCCTAAATACAAAGTTGGAGATTTGGTTTGGCTCTCCACTCGAAATCTACGTCTTAATATCCCTTCAAGAAAACTCGGTCGCCAATTCACTGGTCCATTCTCCATTTCACATATCATCAACACCAATACCATTAAACTACTTCTACCTCCGGATTGGAAGATACATCCTTCTTTCCATGTCTCACTTATTAAGCCTTTCACTCCTAATCCGTTCCCTAACAGAGACCCTCAACCCCCTTCTCCTGTTGAGGTTCTCGGTGAGACTGAATATGAGGTACAGAAAATTCTAGATTCCAGGAGGCATGGATCTTCCCTGCAATATTTAATCCGTTGGAAGGGTTATAGCCATCTTGATGACTCCTGGGTAGATTCCTCCGACATTCATGCTCCCCGGCTCGTCAATCAATTCCACCGCAGATACCCTGATCGACCATCACCTTCTGGGTGTATATTTGGGACCCCCTTGAGGAGGGGAGTATGTAACACCATTGGCGTTACTTTGTACAGAACGAGCGCAGCTGTATCATCCTTAGACAGCTGCGCTCCATTCAGCACCCTGGTATCGACACTTTCGACGTGCCGTCGAATCCTGCGTCCCGTCCAGCATCCTGATTCCGTCATTTCCGACGTGCCGTCGAATCCTGCGCTCCACGCTGGAACGCGGAAGCGCGCCCAGCGTGTGTCCCGGGACAGGCTGGCTATTTAAACCTCCTCTGATGGCGGCTCGGTGTCTGGTTATTGAAGTTGACGCTCGCCGCCATCTGAGACCCAAGACCTCCTCCAGAGTCCCACAGTTCCTCACCTTGTAAAGGAGATCACCAGGCTCACAGCACCAAGTTCTACACCACGGACCCTGCTAGTATCTATGACTTGCTGCTTGGCCACAGAGCTGGCAATCTACAGAACCATAGAGGCATCCTGCACCTGCTACTAATCACTTTCCAGGAAGGAACTGCACACCTGGTCACATCTAAACCGCAAGTACCCACAGCTTACTGTATCAAGCCTGTATACTCAGAATACTGTTCATCCTGGATTGCATACTATGATATGTTCTTGATTGCCTGATACCATATGTTTGTAGAGACTGAGACGTATTACGAGGATTCTCAAATAACCTATGGTAGATGCACCACACCATCAATAGGAGATATATCGCAGGAGGTTGTGATGAAATAACCCCATGAGCTCTGTTTAACATCATAGAGCAACCAGGTGGTTTAATCTGAGTATCCTCCAGAATAAACAATTACCATTCATCTCCTATTCATGGTGACGGCGTAGCCGTTACACCCCGGGCGGAACCAACCACGCAGCCGAAGGAGGTACTGCGACAGCCGGAGCGGGCCCAACGGGCCCCCATCAACCAGGGGCCTGCAACCATCTAATAAGGATGACAGCAGCTTCTGCAGCAAAAGCGCACCCGCATCAGGGACCCCCCTCCCACCGGCAGAGCCACCCCACCCAACTGAAGTACACCAGAACCCAACGCCTCCCCCCCCCGGCAAAGAACCCCCAGCAGTTAAAGCAGAAGGAAGTGTAAGGGAAGGAGGGGGAGAAGAAACAGCTGCAGAAGACACAACAGACAGTGATATAAAGGACGACTTACCCTGCTGCCCAGTGGAAACCGTCCGACTGGCCGTTGCTCCAGATCCCAGCTGACGACCCGACGGGCCCGCTACTTCCTCTAGACCATCCGAGTCCGTGTCCGACAGTTCACCCTCCGACGTTGATCCCCTTGCACCACAAGGGACGCAGAGCCCGCCCACAAGGCCGCCGATCCACTGCCCGATGAGAAGCCAGAAGCCCTGCGATCAGGCCGCACCACGTCTAACGATCTCCCCCGCAGAGCCCCCCTGCGATCCAGCAGCAGCCGCTCCCGAATCGCTGTCGTCACAACGCCTTGGACCTCTGCTTCCCCCTGGATAGCTGCAGCCGCTCTGGTTGATGGGCTCCCAGCCGCACACCCCGATCTCCCCCGCCGTGAAGCGACACGCGGGGGCGGGAGTACCTGCCTGCGCCACCGCTCCAGAAGTCCCCCGAGACGCCCTGCCAGGTGACGGGGATGACACCCGCCGACCCGCTTTTCCTAGCTGCCTGGCCTTCTTTCCAGCCTCACACGAAGCCGCAGCCGCCTGCCGTTTTTTGCCCCCCGGGGAGGGGGGGGGTGCATGTGGGCTACTCCCCCGCTGACCGACACCCGATGAAACCCCCAGGGCTGTATTTCTCGGAACGTACCTTTACCCGGGCCCGCCAGTAGCAATCCAGCCACTCCTCATGCCATTGAGCCCCATTTAGTCTGGCCGCAGCAGGAGCCACTCCAGCATGCCCTCCAGCTGATCCATAGCTGAGGTAACAATACAGGAAAAACAGCCTGTTTGTTAACACAACTGCAGATGACTCCCGAATGACTGGCCCCGCCCCCTCCCCCTTTTATGTGACCCTCCTCGTGTGCCTAAGCCCCGCCCCCCGGCCGGACTTTTTACCAGCCATTTCCTCTTCCTGTGTGCGCTCCACACAGTGTTCCCCCAGTCATGTGGCCCCTGCGCCTGGGTTCCCCCTACTTCGGGGCTGTCTATACGTTTAATCTCCCATTCTTTCAAAGTACATAAACATGCAAAGGCATGAACCAAAGCATGATGCTTGTTTATAACTCAAGACTTGGTAATGACGACTAGCTTACTAGATTTTGTAATTTGCATGTTACTGTTTTTGTATGACACTTCATCAGTGATTGTAGAATCCATTTTTGCTTCTGGTGCCACTTGTAGATCTGGTGTATACTCTGCATTGTCTTTTCAGCACTGCATAGTCCTCATCTGTTCCATCTGAAAGCAGTTATGTGTCTGTTTTGATCATAACTGTCGGCTTGAGGAAGGGACCACTGCAAGGCCCTAAATCTTGGTATTTTTGACTCATGTGATGCTGCCTTCACAACAAATGCATGATATACAGTACAGACCAAAAGTTTGGACACACCTTCTCATTCAAAGAGTTTTCTTTATTTTCATAACTATGAAAATTGTAGAGTCACACTGAAGGCATCACAACTATGAATTAACACATGTGGAATTATATACATAACAAAAAAGTGTGAAACAACTGAAAATATATGTCATATTCTAGGTCAGGGATCTCCAAACTATGGCCCTCCAGCTGCTGTGGAACTACACTTCCCATGAGGCATTGTAAAACTCTGACATTCGTAGACATGACTAGGCATGATGGGAATTGTAGTTCCTGAACACCTGGAGGGCCGTAGTTTGGAGACTCCTGTTCTAGGTTCTTCAAAGTAGCCACCTTTTGCAGCAGACACATCTCTAGAACAACTGTTAAGAGGAGACTGTGTGAGTCAGGCCTTCATGGTAGAATATCTGCTAGGAAACCACTGTTAAAGAAAGGCAACAAGCAGAAGAGACTTGTTTGGGCTAAAGAACACAAGGAATGGACATTAGACCAGTGGAAATCTGTGCTTTGGTCTGATGAGTCCAAACTTGAGATGTTTGGTTCCAACCACCGTGTCTTTGTGCGAAGCAGAAAAGGTGAACGGATGGACTCTACATGCCTGGTTCCCACCGTGAAGCATGGAGGAGGAGGTGTGATGGTGTGAGGTGCTTTGCTGGTGACACTGTTGGGGATTTATTCAAAATTGAAGGCATACTGAGCCAGCATGGCTACCACAGCATCTTGCAGCGGCATGCTATTCCATCCGGTTTGCGTTTAGTTGGACCATCATTTATTTTTCAACAGGACAATGACCCCAAACACACCTCCAAGGCTGTGTAAGGGCTATTTGACCAATAAGGAGAGTGATGGGGTGCTGCGCCAGATAACCTGGCCTCCACAGTCACCGTACCTGAACCCAATCGAGATGGTTTGGGGTGAGTTGGACCGCAGAGTGAAGGCAAAAGGGCCAACAAGTGCTAAGCATCTCTGGGAACTCCTTCAAGACTGTTGGAAGACCATTTCAGGTGACTACCTCTTGAAGCTCATCAAGAGAATGCCAAGAGTGTCCAAAGCAGTAATCGAAGCAAAAGGTTGCTACTTTGAAGAACCTAGAATATGACATATTTTCAGTTGTTTCACACTTTTTTGTTATGTATATAATTCCACATGTGTTAATTTATAGTTTTGATGCCTTCAGTGTGAATCTACAATTTTCATAGTCATGAAAATAAAGAAAACTCTTTGAATGAGAAGGTGTGTCCAAACTTTTGGTCTGTACTGTATATATATACTTGAAGTGCTGGTAACTTTGGATTTTCTCCTTCAGTTACATTTCAGTCACTTCGAGCATCCACCAATCATTTAAAGGTCTTGTGAGTAAAGCATCTTCAAATTTGGACTTCGTAATTTCGATCATCTGTCTTCTATAGTCACAAGCATCCTCAGTAAATCTGGTATTTTGTAGCTTAGATTACTACCACGTTCCTCTAAGTCTTTGGGTCATGATGTGATCTCCCTCCTCTGAAGCTGTTAATGATCTTGTACTCCTGTTGCAGTGCAAAGCTTGCATTTGTTTTTAAATCTGCTATTGTTTTCTGACTAGGACAGGTGAAGTGACCTATGGCTGTTTATGGTTACTTGTCAAAAACAAGAAGAGTGCAACTACATACTCAATGGCATCTGAGCTAGTCATCAATGATTGTGTCATGGAAATATATTAATCTCTTTATTTGGGTTGTATTTGAGTACTAATGTTTGGAAAAGTTTGAAAAGTGTTCTTAATTTGTCCATTTCACTGTGTATTGTTAGGACTTGAGGCTTCATTCTAAAAAGCAATAGCTCAATTAAACCTTTTAAATTCTTTTGAAGAAAAAAGAACATAACCTTCTGGAATTTTATATCTGGAAAAAAACAAATGCTTTCCTAGAGATACTACATTTCAGTACATTTTAAAGGTTCATTTTGAAAAATCTTCTGTAATAGTCTACTAGCAGTATATCATTTGCATTATCTGGCTATGTGTCTGACCCAGTCTTTGCCCATGGTCATGAGGGCATTACCCATGGAATCATTAATTCTATTGGGTTTGCAGTACAATGTTGAAATCATAGTGGGCATTTGTTTACCATTTCCTCTATTCAGTTCTCATGAATATAAAAGAAATCAATATTCCAGCTTTGTAGATCGAATCGTCTTAAATAACCATCTCTTTATAAAATTTCCAACACCTGGCACTTAGTATGACATTTCTAGTGTGATCAGGTTAGGGTCATCAGCTTTGTGTTTTCAGTTATCCATTTTATTAATTAAAATTAGTAAGCTGGAAATGGTCTTTGATAGCAATCTTCACTAAAGCTATTAGCATCATGGATCATATTGCCAGGTTTGTCCTTAATCAAGAACTGTACTGAGAGACATTTGTAGGCCACAACGCTTGACTCTTCTTTTAAATACTAGTTGCCTGGCCGTAATTTTTTTTCAATGGCTTTAATATTTTTTGAATAACAGTGCCTCAGAAGTTTTGACTATAGTCTATTTTTCTATTCTGCATGTTTACTTCACGTCAGGGGCGGACTGGCAACTCATGGGGCCCCCAGGCAATAGAAGATTATGGGGCCCCCAGGCTTAGAGATGGCCACCACGCCAGGAGGCAGTGCAGAGGTGGGGCAGCTAAAATCTCTGGATTTTCACATCAAAAGCATGTCAGTTTTGGACATATCAGGGACAGATGTAAAAAAAAAAACACAGATTTTTACATACTGTCCCTGGTTTTACTGAGCCTGGCAACCCTGGTGGGGCCCCCTAGTTGCATGGGGCCCTCGGGCAGTGCCCGAGTGACTCAATGGTCAGTCCGCCCCTGCTCCATGTCAGATACGGGCGGGCGGCGTACACACGACCGAGGTTCTCGCTAGAAACCAGCGAGAACCTCACTGGGAGCTGCATTCCAGCGAGAACCTCGGCCGTGTGTACGCTCCTGGCTCGCCCCGCCCCGCCCGTCGGGAATCCCGTCGAGCGAATAGAGAGCAGGCTCTCTATTTGCTCAACGGCCCGTCGGGATGAATGGCTGGTTGCCATTCCGACGGGCGGGTCGCCGATTTCGACGGCCGGGCGAGAACCTCGACGGGCGGAACGATGTGTTCCACCCGTCGAGGTTGTCGTACGTGTGTACGGGGCTTCAGTCTACATAGTTCTTTCAGTTTAGATATTCTTTAAGAGGTCCTCTCAGAGTTGATTTAATATCAGTAAGGTGTGGAATACATTTTGCCAGGTGACTGGCTATCCCTAGAACTCTTGCAAATGTTGAACATTTTTCAGGTGGTCCCATGTCAGAGATGGTTACATTTTATCTGGATATGATATGTATGACTTCTAATTACAATATATGGCAATATACATCACTTATTTGAGCACTTCACTTGATTGTATGATGCATTTGTGTGTACACCACTGCTAATGCTTTTCAGTGGCTTTTGCAAGCAACCCAGGTTCAGAATGAACTTTCTGTGTTTGGACAGTGGAACCCAACCCATAATAGTTTGTTAACAATTATTGTTATGTAACAAAAGAACATACATTCCACATTAATAATCGTGCTACTGAAATTAGTTTGTGATGTAAATTTCCTCAGGATTTTTCCGGTTTTCTTCTTGTTGGAGACGGCCATTTTGTTGAAGCCCAGGGCAGTCACTTTCTTATATGAACCTTTCCCCTTTTACTTGACATCAAAATCTATATGTCACTTTCTATGATTAAAGGAGAAAGAAGAGAATATCAGGGAGATAAAATAAGACACTATACTTGTAAAGGCTGATATACATGGAATGAAATTCAGCCAGTTCAGCAGGGACTTGACAAATTTTGATCCATGTATGGGAAGGCTGATTGTACAGAAGTCACCAATCAACTTCTGTACAACCAGCCTATCAGGTTTTTCCCAAAGTATCAATGCTGCAGGCTATATCCGGCAGCACTGATCAGTGTATTCTTACTGTGGAGAAGTCTCCCCGCCATCAGAACCCCTATCCCCTATCCATCTCAAATTATTATTATTATTATTATTATTATTATTTTTATTCAACCATCAGGTGCATGGCCAGCTTAAGTTTAACTCTTTTATGTATCCCTGGGAGCAGAGTTTGTTTTGTCACCTCTCCTGCTTTTCTTTTCTCCCTCCCTAATCTGCGTTTCCTCAACACAGTGTCATTTCTGGTGCTTTCTTCCCCCTTCAGCAACAGTAAATCTTAAAGCTGTCAGCTGATCAGTCTCTAGTGGCTCTGATTTTAGACACAATGCTCAGAATATAGTGTGTAGCGGCCTGCTCCTGTTGGGCTGGCGCTGCTTCAAATTTAGGGGAAAGTCTGAGGGTTAGTTGACATGTGTGATTTTGAGCAAATTTGACTTCTGTTCAGCCATGGCTGTGCTGTGAGTGACCAATATTGTTCGCCTGGGGTGTTGTTCATACTCCCAGCCAAGGGTAGCAGCAGCTAGGTCAAGGTGATTTGAGTATTACTCCTTGGCAGCCAATCAGTGGGGGTTGGTCATCCCGCTGTGCATGCTGGGGAGGGGTACTTAAGGGACAGACGTGATTGGACCTGGGTCGTCGCTGATCCTGGGTCTGTCGTCCCACCTGACTGGGCGTGCGTGTTCCTGTAATCTTGGCTCTGGATCATGTTGCTCCGAGGGTTGTGATCTTCGAAGTAGGGCCAGTAAGCAGATTGGGTCTACCTTCTCAAGGGTGATTCTGTGCTGTCCGTCTTGAGGGAGGAAGCCGCTTGATGAAGGACCTATCTTGGAGAGTACCGAGCACAAGGCTGGTGTCTCAAGAGAGGCTTTGAACTTCATCGAAGGATGCACCATTTACTGAAAGGCTTGATGGTGATCGCCTGTCAGTTCCGTTACCCTGAAAGAAGTTAATCTGGAGAGATCCGGGTGCTGAATCCTGTGCTACGAGGATTTTGGACCAAAAGTATCTCCATTTGTAGGAAGGTCTGTGGCAGAGACTGTACCCTGTTCTGTGTGCCATTCCGGCTGCTAGGCTAGTGAGAGAAACCTATCCGGGTGCACAATACCCACTCTGGCTAGATTGGCGACTAAATCTGTGTCGCAGGAAACAGGAGTGTTTCCCGATTGAAGTACTGCACCTGAATCTATTTACCTACTACCCTTCCACCCCTTCAACCACTTCTTTTGTTTTTGTTTTACCAAGTTCAGCAGATAAATCTTTAAAAAGGAAGTGTAAAGTGTAAACATTGAACTTTCTCTACTCTCATCCATCACCCTGGACGGCGAGGAAATAGAGGTAATAAGGCGCCTGAAAATATCCAGCAGCTCCTTCGGGGGTAGTGCTACAAGTGCAATTCTGCATGTGCAGAGCAGGGTGAGGCCATGCATTACTGGATTTAATGTTTTACATAGCTATAACTGCAAAAGAAGCCAATATGAAGTTAGCTATCAGACATAATTCTCTGACTAAAGTTCCACTTTGAATCCAAATATGCAGGACATTCAGCAGGAATTGTACAGTTGAAAATCCAATAATTCTTTACAAAAAGCCATCATTGGCCAAAGACTTGATATTGGCAAATCTGCCAGTTTTTCTCTGGTTTCTTCCCTGACAGTGGGGTTGGAGAAAGTGGAGTGTAAGGCCACATACACACGATCAGTCCATCCGAAGAGAACAGTCCAAAGGACCATTTTCATCGGTTAACCGATGAAGCTGACTGATGGTCTGATGTGCCTACACACCATCGGTAAAAAAACGATCGTGTTAGAAGGCGGTGACGTTTACGTGTTTTAACACAATGACATGCTGAAAAAAATGAAGTTCACTGCTTCCAAGGATGCGTCGAATGATTCTGAGCATGCGTGGATTTTTAACCGATGGTTGTGCCTACTAACAATCAGTTTTGACCTATCGTTAGGCGTCCATCGGTTAAATTTTAAAGCAAGTTCTCTCTTTTTTTTGACCGAAGGATAACTGACCGATGGGACCCACACACGATTGGTTTGGACCGACGAAACGGACCATCAGTTCGTTTTCATTGGTTTTGACCGATCACATGTACGCGGCCTATGTCCACTTGCATTCCTTGTGATTTCATAAAATCCAACTGTCCCTTTCAAGACTACCTTTCTTTTCTTTTTTGTGTGTCAAGGCCACATCACTGGAACACACAGTCAGCTGCAGGTTCCTCCTGACCAGAAACGTGGTCCAGTAATTATGGGCAGGGACATTATATAATTCATGGCCCACTGGGTCACTGGAGCTGGTTGTGCTGATGCATTACCTGCTACCTGGTGACAGACCAGTAACCCTCCTTTTCAATGCCCTGTTCTGGTGAGACATCCTCAGAACCACTAGTTTGCCCCAAGCTGCTATATAATAGCTCATGCAAACCGCTGGTAATGTGAGCTTCCTGGTTAGGTATCCTGTCTTAGGGTTTTTTCACATGAGACGGATCCTTGATGATCTGCTCCGCTGATCCCCGCTGAGCTGGGGGGGTAACAGGGTGGTCCCCGCACACTGTGCAGGGACCACCCTGTCAGATCTCCGCTCCCCCTATGGGGGGATCGGATGAACACGGACCATCTCTCCGTGTTCACCCGATCCGCTCTGCAGAGGGATGGAAAAATAGGATTTTCCTCCGTCTGCAGAATCGGAGGATTGTGGACACTGATGAGATCAGGTGTCAGCGGATGTTCATCCGCTGACACCCGCTATCTCAAAGGGATCAATATATGTCCCTTTTTCATCTGTAAACGGATGGATGAAAAAACGGACATACGGTCCGCATGTGTGAAAGGGCCTTACAGGAATTTTTGAGGAAGGTCAGGAGAGTTTGTATCCAATTCAGGAAGTCATACCCAGCCAGTGTTCAGCTGGGTGAATTTCAGCATAAACTTAATTTGCTTGTAAACTATCTGATATGTGATACATCCACCCAGTGGTCATCTCTCCTTCCTGCCTCAATCTAACTGCTTATGCATTCTCTATCCGCTATGCCATATGTTTGCCCATTGTTTCTAAAACATAGTACTGTCCTTTTTTTTTTCTTTTTTTTTACTTCTTTATCTCTGAAATGTAGGTCAGTAGTTTTGAGGGGCTTTAGTCCACTTTGGGTTGTCAAAATTCATACAGAATACAGTATGTGCCAAAAATAAGATCACAGGTTATATAACTTGTTTTGACGATGTTTGGCAACTTGAAAAAATAAAGCTAACACTATAACTTCATACAAAGAATATATGTTGTGCAATATATTTTAGCTATACGCCTCTGCTACTGCCAGTGCTCAAGTACTCAGTCCATTACTGCTAGACAAAAAGTCTGTTTTTTTAGTGGAACTTAGTCATATTGGGTTGCAGTTGCTGTATGTATGTTGTTGCTGTCAATGAAGAATATTCATGCAATTTATGTGATGCCAAAATACTGCGAAGCTGATGCTGTTCCTGAGAATTGTAATGTTTTATAAAACCACTTACAGCTTTGAGGCATCCCCCAAGCATGTTAATCTCCTAATGCTTACCATCGTACCAAGTGCAAAAACCACTGTGATAGCCAACGTACATGTAATATAAGCTGCAATGACAAAGATATATAAGGAAAGTCCACAAGTAAATGTCTGTGTATAGTGACAGTTCCAGTTTTTTTACAGCATAGTGCTCCAACGACAAAAAAAGAGGTGCTCCAAAGTGTCTTCTCCAGGAAAGACAGACCAAATGCATTTCACATCAAAATCACCTGATAACTGTGACTCCTTGTGTTAGCAAGAGAGTAAAAAACAGAAAAACATGTGTATATAGATCCAGGTATCACAGCCTCCGCATTGCCCACAACTCTTCCTCAACTCCTTCTGGTTAAGGAACAGTTTCCCTTAAAGGCACAGTACCTTAAAAAAGTATTCATACCCCTTGACATTTTCCACATTTTTGTCATGTTACAATCAAAACCGTAAGTTTATTTTTTGGGGATTTTATGTGATAGACCAACACAAAGTGGCACATAATTGTGAAATGGAAGGAATTTGTGAATTTCAGTGCCTGATTGCTCTCTTATATCCTTAACTCCTCCTGCTACACCCATGGTGGTTCCTTCTCTACTCCTCCTACACCCTTTTCTATCTGGGACTGTGCATGTCCGCGATCATGACTACAAAAAAACGTTTCTCCTTTGTTATCAATGTCCTGTAAACACAGAGCTCCACATCCTGTCAGGGAGAGAGCAGACCGATCTGTGTCCCTTCTACATAGGGACACAGCATCGGTCACCTCCTCCAGTCACCCCCTCCCCCCACAGTTAGAACACAATACAGGTACACATTTAACCCCTTCCTCACTCCCTAGTGTTAACCCCTTCAATGCCAGTCACATTTATACAGTATTTAGTGCATATTTATAGCACTGATCTCTGTATAAATGTAAATGGTGTCAAAAGTGTCCGATGTGTCCGCCATAATGTCGCAGTCCCAATAAAAATTGCCGCCATTACTAGTAAAAAAATAATAATAATAATAAATAATAATAATTCTGTCCCATATTTTGTAAGCACTATGGGCCAGATTCACAGAGCGATTACACCTGTCTATCTCGCGTTAGACTGGAGTACTTTCGAATTACGCAAGTTTTTTCACTACTCTGAAACCTCAAACCATGAAATTACGGCTGCAGGCTTCAATCCGACTGGTTTACGTGTTCGTACGCCTTCGGATCTACGCTGCAATTAAATTGCGGCCGCTGGGTGGAGTTCCCGTCGTTTTCCACGTCGGGGTATGCAAATGAGCTTTTGCCGACTATCCACGAAATTACGAACGTCTATCGCAATCTCTTACGCCATCTTTAGTCATCTTTTTGCTGCGTAAAACTATACCAGCTTTTTGCTGGTCTAATATTAGACAGCCCATGTTAAGTATGGCCGTCGTTCCCGCGTCGAATATTAACGTTTTCCGACGTCTTTTTTTATTTTTGATGTAAAACGTCCGGGAATAGGAAGGTCCTAAAAAGGCTACTCAAACAACGAATGACGTATCGACGTTATTTAGCGCAATGCACGGCGGGAAATTTCTGAACGGAGCATGCGCAGTTCGATTGCCGCGGGGACGCGCCTAATTTAAATGCTTCACGCCCCTAATCGCGTATTTCGATTACGCGGCGAGAAATACACTACGCCGCCGTACCGTAAGGGACTTAATTGTATCTAAATCTGGCCCTATAACTTTTGCGCAAACCAGTCACTTATTGCAATTTTTTTTTTTTTTTTTTTACCAAAAATATGTAGAAGAATACGTATCAACCTAAACTGAGAAAAAAAATGTTTTTAAAAAAAAAACAAATTGGGCTGTTTATTATAGCAACAAGTAAAAAATATTGTTTTTTTTTCCAAAATTTTTGTTTTTTGTTTATAGCGCAAAAAATAAAAACTGCAGAGGTGATCAAATACCACCAAAAGAAAGCTCTATTTGTGGGAAAAAAGGGACGCCAATTTTGTTTGGGAGCCACGTCGCATGACCGCGCAATTGTCAGTTAAAACGACGCAGTGCCGGAAGCTGAAATTTCACCTGGGGAGGAGGGGGGTATATGTGCCCAGTAAGCAAGTGGTTAATTGCAGAACAGCGTTTGATATCCCCACATTTGGCCATTAAATTTACATCATTAATCACATTTTACTACATATTCTTATTGCTAATCTTTTAAATGACATTATTACATTTATAAAAATATAATCCATAAGTTGTATAGTACGTTGATATAACCAGATGAAAAAAGTTTTAAAATTTCTTACAAACTATATGCGTGAACAAATGTATCTACTGTAAAACTTTAAAAATTCATATGCCTGTACAAACATATATATATATATATATATATATATATATATATATATATATATATATATAATATACACATTCTTTAATTATTATGTGTGTGTGTGTGGAAAAAAATCACATATGCCTTTATTCATATCCCACTTATTATTGCATTTTTATACAACACTAAGCAAGCTGAATATGAAATATTTTATAAATACACATTACAAAATATTTATTTAATTGGAAAAAAGGTTGTTGAAGGCTTTTTAAAATTGTGAAGTAGCATTTTTTTTACAAGGTGTTAGACAATGTGTCTGGAATATGATGAGGCTGGAACATGAGTCAATTGTGTTGCTTTGTGCAGAAAAAAATTGTGACGCTGAAGTCTGGAATAAAATGAAGCACAAATGTTAATGTTAAAGTTTGACTGAATTTGTGAGACATATAAAAAATTTGTAGCACCACCCTGGCTCCTTTGGGAATGTAACGTACTACCAGAAACAGAGTGAGCTTGCATTTTCCCAGGGCTGAAAATTAAGGATGTGTATTAATTGGGCGCCAGTCACTTTCAGGGATTTTAAAGAGTTTTATTTCTCATGGCATTACATGGGAGAGAGATAGCTGATTTAGAACAGCGTTACTGCGTTTTAGACTTACAGACACCATCTTTAAGGCTATCACAGGTAAAGAGGACCTTTACTTTAAAACAAGCAATCTCTACCTGTTCCAGAAGTAGAAGCATCTCCAGTAGCAACGATCACCTCAGTGGTCCTCCTGCCTCAGCCTGTCTGTGAGTTATTTGTCATCAGAATCTCCAGCGCTTCAGCTCCCAGGCTTTTTCACCAAGCACATGCAAAGGCGTCTTAGGCCCCAGGCCTAGCTAAAACAGCTGCATTTCATACATCCCTGAGAGATTAAAAGGTCAATCCCAAATATGTATGCTCTCACCAGCTTGTACAACAGGCTATAAACTTCCTAGAGATTGGCCAAGGGGAACATTAATATTAATAACCCAGCAATACTTTGGCCTCTCACTCAATTGTCATCAGTAAGGTACCAGTGAAACCTATTGCCAACAGGGAGAAACAACCGTAATGCCCCGTACACACGATCGGGATTGCCGGCAGTAAAAAGTCTGGCGGGAATCCCGGGGTAAAACCGAGAACCTGCTCGTTCACTTTCCCCGTGCACACACCAGAGGTTTTCCCGTCTGGAAAACTGCGGTGAGAGCTTTGGTCGGGAATCCCGGCCATGTGTATGCTCCACCGCAGTGTTGCCCATAGGGAAACTGCGGGGGAAAAAGGACGCCAGGAATCGCGGCAGGAAATAAATGAACATGTTCTAATTTTTCCTGCCGCGATTCCCGGAGGTTTTCCTGTTAGGAAAACTGCCATGGAGCATACACACGGCCAGTTTTCCCGGCCAAAAGCTGTCATGGCAGTTTTGCTGATGGGAAAACTGGTTGTGTGTACAAGGCATTACACTGAGCTTAGGGGATGAACCCGACTACAAATCAGCTTGGGCTGTCTACAACTCTGCAAGCCTAAATTTGGTAGTCACCCCTGCTTAGGGCAGAGTGGCTACACTTTATTGAAACTAGCATACCAGTAATAAAATATTGAGATATGGTGAGGCATACATTTTTGGTGATAATGGAATATGAGTCTTGAATTAATCTAGTGATGTTTTAATACTATTGTGGGTATTGGTACATTTCAAAGTAAACCTATCTCACTGTCAAAAGCTTTTCTTTTATTTTGAGATGATTTCTGTATAAACATCTTTAAACTGGCTTTCTGGATGAACCTTTTATGTACTTGGAAAGTATTCTGAGTGTCTCATGTTGGAGATTTCTGGGTGAATTATAACAAACCTTTAGTGTAGGTGGTCTTACTTATTTGGTGAGTGCCTGTCCAACTAGCTGTGGTATTCTATCACAAAGCATTTATTGCACCTAAACAGAATAGAATTTGTTGACTGCTTTTTGTTAATTTATTGTGGCTGACTTTTTTGAATTTTTCAATATTTCTTGCTGGTTTTGAGATTGATATTTTCCCTAATTTTTACTGCATGTATTTTTAGGTTCATGTAATTTTGAAAAACAGTTACTTTTTTTTATCTATTGTGTGTTAAAAGCTCTACCAATATACAGTGAAACCAAATTTTAACCTGTTCAAATACTGTACAATTTTCCTAAAAATGTTGTTTATTGTTAGTTACTTTTAGACCATTAATTTAATAAATATCATTATTATACAAGATTTATATAGTGGCAAACTGTTTGCGCAGTGCTTTTCAAAATAGAGCGAGACAGTACAGTTACATTACAATTAAATATAAGATTGATCAGTAGACCCTGTTCGTTAGAGCTTAATATGAAATGATCTAAAATGTTAGGGGTGTTGTTGTTTTTTTTAAATAAGACAACAAGCAGTAAATGAAAAAAATATACCCAGACGTGTCCTTTTTGTATTTTAATATTCAGACTAACAAAGCAGATTTTTTTTACACTTGTATTAAGTGTTAAACATTGGCAGCAATTTAGCAATTATGCCTTCAGCCATGGAAACAGAGAGTACCAGATTAATTCGCAAGTTCTGTATTACTAATGCCATTTGTCAATTATACATTGTGTTCTTGGTTGTATTGCGTGGTTACATTATTTAAACAATCAGAGTATATTATCTAATTTTCTTCATTTAGATTTTTTAATTGAAATAATGTTTGCTGTGCAAAAAAAGCAAATGTAACTGAAGTTAATTTGATGTAGAAAATAACTTGTTATGCAATAAGAATGGTTTACATTTTACAATATGTTTTTGTTGCTGAATACTTACTAGTGACTAGGGTGTAACTAAAGTTGTGTATATAGTCCACCTAATTATTATCCGGCTAAGCATGCACATTACATTAAAGTGGAAGTAAACTCAATTCATGAAATTTGAGCTGGGCAGTGTTTTCTTATCTCTCTTCAAAGCACTAGGTCCCGTGCCTTTTTCCTGCTCTGTTCTTCTGTTATCAGCCTGATAAATTCTGACAAATTCTACATGAACTGAGATAAAAGCAGCCCGAGTTTTGTGTTGGGGAGGATGCTATGAATAGATTAGCAGAAAGCTAAACTATTCAACAAACAGTTCTGAAATGTGCATTTCCTCCAATCAGCTGTTTTGGCTGTATGCCGAGGCTTCACTGCAGTGCTAATAAGGAAGAGAAAATCTCCTAACACGATCTAAACTTTCTGAAGACAGCAGATATGCACGTAAAACGTATGTAGGGAGAATTGTTTCATCCCTGTGCATCATCTGAGGCTGTTCACTTCACTGGGTATATGTGAGGGGCTACATCCGCTTTAAAGCGTTATTAAACATTTTTTATATATATATAAAGAATCGGTAGCGGATATAGGCTTACGTAGAATGCAGCTGAAAAGCACCCTATTTTGCACTTTCGGCCTTTTTGTGAATTCTCAATATTGTTTGTATGTATACACTACTAATGTCCCTGTATCATGTAGGGAAATCCCTCAACATCGGTCATATAGATGTGTAATTTGACTGTTTATTTCATATATAGCCAGGTGCTGGCTAGTCTGCCTGTGTTAACGTGGGACGTTCTTTAACCACTTGCTTACTGGGCACATATACTGTACAGTTACAATAAAAAGTATGTGAACCCTTTTGGAATGATATGGATTTCTGCACAAATTGGTCATAAAATGTGATATGATCTTCATCTGAGTCACAACAATAGACAATCACAGTCTGCTTAAACTAATAACACACAAAGAATTAAATGTTACCATGTTTTTATTGAACACACCATGTAAACATTCACAGTGCAGGTGTAGAAAGCATGTTAACCCTTGGATTTAATAACTGGTTGAACCTCCTTTGGCAGCATAACTTCAACCAAACGTTTCCTGTAGTTGCAGATCACAATATTTTTTACTTTTTGCTATAATAAATATCCAATTTAAAAAAAAAAAAAAAAAAAAAATCTCAGTTTAAGCCGATACGTATTTGTCTACATATTTTTGGTAAAAAAAATCACAATAAGCGTATAGTGATTGGTTTGCGCAAAAGTTATAGTGCCCTACAAAATAGGGGACAGAATTATGACATTTTTAAAAACATTTTTTTACTAGTAAGGGTGGCTGGAGGAGCCGAGGATGTCAATAGACATCCTCCCGGCATTTCTATGGCCGGGGCTCCAAGGGGTTCACAAAGGCTACCTTAAATTTGTTATTCTATAGTTATTCTATAGTGTTCAGCCTGGCCATTGTGACATAATTTCCTGAAAGCAGAGAGATAGAGACCACCACTGAGAGCAGGGGATTGTGGGACATATGGTCCAGAGAGCTGGGTTTTATATGGAGCCAGTGCTGCTTCAAACTACAATTTCCAACCTGCTGGACATAGAAGAATGCTGGGAGAGGACATAAATAGCCTGGCCTGAGAAGGATATCTTCTTCTTGGGACCACAGCCTTCAGCTAAGAGCAGGGACCTGGCCTCTCAGGGGAATGTGGCCCAGACAACATGGAGCGTCTTCACTGAGTGAGCCATACACCTGTAGGTAGATCCACCATTTCCAGTTTCCTGTTGGCTGAGTGACTGTCGGCGATCACTCTCATTGTCATGCAGCTGAATCCCAGTGACGCCGGTTGCACGGCCAACACCCTTCACTGGTTTCAGATGTTTCAAGTGCCTGTTCCGGGACATCCTATTCGCTTCAGTCTTGGCATTATCAGGATTATGAAAAAAAAGGGAAAATAAACTGCGCTAGTGTGACAAAAGGTACCCGTAAAGTCACGGGTATAAAAATGATGCTAGTGAAGCAAATATAAAGCTGCGACTTGCTGTGTAACATCAAACAGTGATCAGAAAATTGGAAAGTAAAAAATCACGCTAAAAGCTTGTGAAAAACATATAAACCAATAAAAGCATATGCTAAAATGAACTTCAAAATTAACACTCCTCATGTGCAAATCGTGAATACATAATTAAGAAAACATTGATTGCATTGAACAAAAGAGTCCATAAATAAAGTGAATACATATAAGTGTGGCATCAATGACCAAAGCAAGGGAAAGAATCTTCCTTCACCAGTGTGCAAGTCCTTAGTTGGTATATTCAAATTATATCACAGATAAAAGTGACAACCCATCCACTGAAATCCTCCACCGACAGAGCACCCAGATCTGCTTACCAGATCCCGGTGGTCCCTTGATTATGAGGGACCCCAGGTAGCATGTAGATATAAAAAACTGCTGGGCTTTATTTGGTTCAGACAGCCTGATGTATATAAAAAACTATTTTGCAAGGGTTAGAAAGCCTTAAGTCTGCTGTGACTTAAGGCTTTCTAACCACTGCAAAATAGTTTTTTATATACATTAGAGTTTTAAAGGTTTTACAGGATCGGGGCATTTTTGTATTTTTCCATACTCATGTAACTTGGTATTCACCGCCTTGGAGTATTGAGATGATGAGATGATCCCTATCAGGCTGTCTGAACCAAATAAAGCCCAGCAGTTTTTCATATCTACATGCTACCTGGGGTCCCTCATAATCAAGGGACCCCCAGGATCTGGTAAGCAGATATGTGTGCTCTGTCGGTGGAGGATTTCAGTGGATGGGTTGTCACTTTCATCTGTGATATCATTTGAATATACCAACTAAGGAATTTCACACTGGTGGAGGAAGATTCTTTCTCTTGCTTTTGTCATTGATGCGACACTTATTTACAGTATTTATTTACTTTATTTATGAACTCATTTGTTCAATGCAATCAATGTTTTCTTAATAATGTATTCACGATTTGCACATGAGGAGTGTTAATTTTGAAGTTCATTTTAGCATATGCCTTTTTTGGTTTATATGTTTTTCCACAAGCTTTTAGCGCAATTTTTTTCTTTCCCATTATCAGGATTGGTGAGCGGGCAGAAGCCCACCCTGTGTACATCCTACAAAAGACACTGCACACATACACCTTTACCCTGAGCTTTAGTTATGTTCTGCTAACCTGCCTCAAACCAAAATCAGGTATATTCGACTCACCCCCAGTTTTTCAATATGGATGGGGGCATATACAGTATATCTGAATGGTAGGTCCTATGTAATTCACATCACTTCCAATAGAGTATTTCATTTTGTTCATTTATATACAGTATTATACTTCTGATTACAAGAAGTGTTATGCTCAGAGTAGCTTGAACTGCTTTGGGTGAACTCGTAGGCTGCATGTAGTGGGAGAGAAGTTCCCAGCTAGGGAAAGCTGCCTGCATGACCGACTAAATTGTGGAAGGCCCACCCTGCTTATCAGGATAGCAGCCCAAGCTGAGAGGGCTTGCTCAGCCAAAAACTGAAGACCTGTCTTAGGAATACACAGGGAGAGCCAGTCTACTGAAATCAGAGTTACATTCTATGCTGGAAGGATACTATGAATACTGAACCAAAAGGGGGGGAAAGAATTTTAGTGACTTCTCTTTTACCACCCCTGCTGCACTAATTAATAGTGTTGCTCATGAATATTCGCATTGCGAATATTCGTTATGAATATTGTATATTCGAGTATTCGCGAATAACTCGAATAACGCGGTGAATATTCGCTATTGCGAATATTTGTATTTTTTCAAATTTATTTTTAAAACAGATCACATCCTAGTGATCTCCATCGATGTCTAAAAGCATTGCTGGTATGATTAGAGACCCTGGGACGAGTAGCTGAGGCGATCCATTTATGTTGCCGAATATTCGCAATGCGAATATTCGTATTACGAATATTATCGCGAATACTTTCTCTGCCCTTCTGTGTTTTGTGTATAAAAAAAAATTAGCTTTAGTTTAGTCATATAAGTTTGTGTAAGTAGAGTTAGTGTTTAGTGCATATTAGTTTAGTAATCCAGGAAATGATCTCCGTTTTCGCATGTTGTTCGCGCGCATGCGCATGCGCGGATGAGAATTTCGGAATCAATTTCGCATTCGCATTAGCGAAATTTCGCATTCGCATTAGCAAAAATTCGAATTAGCGAAATTTTGCAAAATTTTGTTTTTGATAAAATATCACGAATATTCGATATTAACGAATATTTCACGAATATTCTTCTATATATTCGTGAAATATCGCGAAATCGAGTATGGCGTATGTTATACCTGAAGGTCCCACGGCGGTTGTAGACACAGGAGCAGCAGTTTCAGTTATCACCCAGAAACAATGGAGACAACTTCAGACCCGAAGAACTGTCCGCCCAACACCAATCAAACTGCAGACATACTCAAAGCAGATACTCCACCCACTGGGTTACGCAAAAGTAAAGGTATTGTACAAGGGTCAGACAAAGAGACTGCCATTATATATCCTGAAAAATGGGGGACCCCCTCTCTTTGGGAGAGACTGGATTGCTCACTTTGGTATGCCAGACATCGCCATAAGTCCCAGTAATGCCGTCACCATTCCATTAGGAGATGATGAAGGATGGGTGGTGTCCCTGAAGCAGCGGTTCCCAAAGGTTTTTGATGACCAGTTGGGAAAAATAAAACATGACTGTGTGAGACTCAAGCTGAAACCCAACACTTAGCCTAAGTTCTTCAAAGCTCGGACAGTACCTTTCGCACTCCGAGCAGGTGTGGAAGCAGAACTAAGTCGGCTGGAGGAACAAGGTGTCATCTCAAAGGTAGAGCACAGCGAGTGGGCATCACCAGTTGTACCGGTAAAGAAAGCGAATGGGGACTTGCGCATTTGTGGTGATTTCCTCATGGCACTGAACTCTCAACTGGAAATAGACCAGTATCCCCTACCCAGAGTAGATGACATTTTTGCCTCTCTTGCAGGAGGTGAAAAGTTCACCAAGCTTGATCTCAAACAAGCATATTTACAGTTTGAGGTCCATCCTTCTTCCCGCAAATTTCTGACCATCAACACCCACAAGGGACTATATGAATATAATCGGATGGTGTTTGGGGTAGCCTCTGCCCCAGCCATTTGGCAACGAAAAATGGACGAGATTTTGGCGGACATTCCTTTTACGCAGTGCCTGCTAGATGACATGCTCATCACGGGACGGACTGACCAGGAACACAAGCAGAATGTGGAGCTTGTGTTGGCGAGACTCCAAGAACAGGGTCTGAAAGTGAACTTAGCAAAATGCCAATTCATGGTGCCTAAATTGGAGTTTTGTGGCCACCTTGTGGATGCAGAAGGTATTCACACCACGGAAGCCAAAGTTGATGCTTTAGTCAACGCTCCAGCCCCAACCAACGTCCAGCAGCTGCGATCATACCTGGGCTTGCTGAACTATTACCACAAATTCCTGCCAGATCTGGCACACACCTTGTTTCCATTGAACAAGCTTTTGGAGAAACACTCCAGATGGGACTGGTCGGGTGCATGCCAGCGTGCTTTTGAAGTTTCTAAGCGGAAGCTGTTGGCGTCACGCATGCTCGTGCACTATGACCTCCAGAAGCCTCTCACCTTGGCTTGTGATGCCTCACCCTATGGTCTGGGGGCGGTACTATCCCACATCTTACCAGATGGTTCAGAAAAACCAGTGGCATTTGCCTCCAGGTCTTTGACAAAAGCAGAAAGCAATTACTCACACATTGACAAAGAGGCTCTTGCACTGATATGGGCAATTAAGAAGTTTCATCTTTACCTGTATGGTAGGGAATTCACCATACTGACGGACCATAAACCACTCCTTCAGATCTTTAGCCCTGACTAAGGCAACGGTTTCCATACTGTTACATCTCGCTGCTACGTTTGGATACCCCAGAGAAATCGTCACGGACAACGGTGCACAATTCACCAGTCAGGAGTTTCAGCGTTTCCTGACTGCCCACAACATCAAGCACAAGTTGACCGCACCTTACCACCCAGCTACAAATGGTCAAGCAGAGAGATTTGTGCAGACTTTCAAACGCTATTTCAAAGCTACAGTGGCTGCAAGTAAACAACAGTCTCTGTCACCCCAGCAGCTGGACTCCTTCCTTTCTGCTTACAGAAACACACCACATGCAACCACTGGTAAAACTCCGGCAGAACTCCTTCTGGGTCGGCAGTCATGGACTGTTTTGGATATGCTCCGACCTCAAACAGTCCAGGAACATGTATTGCAGTCCCAAGACAAGATGGTCAAACACCATGAGCTTCCCGGATTCACAGCCCAACAAAAGGTATGGGCCCGATCTTATGGGTCTTCCAACACCCGTTGGCTTCCTGCTGTCATTGCAGAGACTTTGGGACCCAAGATGTACAAGGTCCGCCTGGAAGATGGTTCCATTTGCAGACATCATGCGGACCAACTGCGTCCTCGTTCTCAACTGCCCGAATCCCTCATGCCGGCTGAACCACCAGTGTCTCAAGGTTCTGCTCCCAGCGGATCAGGATGCACAGAGACTGATGATTGTGGGGACTCTGAACTTTTGAACTCAGCTCCAACAGAGCCCTCCAGCTCTGGTCCGGAGGTCTGTTTACCCTCTGAGTTGGGGGATCCCTTCTTGGCCCCGCCGGTACCCATTCCGGCCAGCCCTGTTTCCTCCGGTCCCGAATCGCTGGATGCCCGGCCTCAACGACACTGTCGCCCTCCTGACCGGTTGCAGTTGCAAGAGCGGTTACGAGACTTTCGACGGGGCCGACGGAAGTGATTCAATGACATATTAACCGCAACTGTCCCTGGAAGCTCGAAGTCCTGTATTTTTCCTGTGTTTGGAGGACTGTTACTGGACAGTTATCAGTTAATGTTTTGTTTCTGTTATGGTTTTATTGTGTTTTTTTTTGTTTTGTTTTTTTGTTTTGTTTTTTTGAGGGATGGATGGAAGGTGTTATACCTGAAGGGTTCCACATGTACTGGCATTTTAAGGCTGGCTCCACCCAGCAGTGATGACAAGGGTCCAGGGGTACGGTGGCCATCTTAGAGTGTGCTCATGTAGGAAGCAGATACGATGTAATGTCATGAGATGCATGTTGCAGTGTACAGCCTGTACTGAATAAACATCCATTGCTCCAGACCAGAGTCTTGTGTCTCTCACAACACACAGGACATCACAGCGTATTCTGCTCAACACTGCTAATTACCAGGCTTTCCTGGCTTGGGTCATTGCTATCGGTGCCCCAGAGCTGTCCATTCAAGGTCCCACAGCTTAAAGGACTGTTCAGCAGAGCTTCTACAAGGAAGAATGTCCTTATTGGTTCAGTTAGTAAGTTAGTAATGTAAAGTTAGTAATATGGAGTCTCCCACAGTTCCCAAAACCCATCCAAGTTAATGCTACAATAAATCTTCAAAAAGACAACTCTTATGCACTATATTTGCTGAATCAGTGTGTTTCTATTTTCCTGGCTGCTGCACTAGTGGGAATAAAACATGGACTTTAAAACAGTGTCCCTAGCCAAGGGTAGCACTAAATTTGCTTTGGGACCACACACTGTTGAGATAAATGCATTCTAATACAGAATTACTGCATTTGGTGCATTTGGTGACCACTTGTAAGAAATTTAAGGGCCAACTGTACATTTAGTGTGGTTGTTCTTTAATTATTGCCCCTCCAACCTAAATGCAACTTGCCATGTAAAACTCATCCCAAACTCAACTCATAACCATCTGCTTCTCAGAAATATTCATTATACAGCTCTGCCCAGCTCCACATAACCTTGGCACAGAAAATTTTCCTCTTCAATAGTCCTCTTCATACCGTGAATGTGTGCCATAGCGCCATGCATTCCAAAGGGTGACCCATACTTCTAGCCATCTAGCAGAGCAGAGCATGACTCACCTATAGGAATGAATGGTGCAGTGGTGCAGATGTGTAGTGTTAGACAGTGGCTCACAGTGAATAGAACTGGAATGGGGAAGGGAAGTATTTTACACAGCAGCCTGAACTCAGGAATTGAGATAATCCAATTAATATTTTTATAAACCGGAGAATATTTAAAAGAACAACTAAAGGTTCATTTAAAAACTTTACAGCACTGCAATTTTAGCATGTTTGCATGTTATGTTTTACAATTGTTGCAGTCAGTCCAATAATTATGATTGTGTCTGTAAACCATTACAGAACCCAGTCATACATTGTCAGTGTGCAGAGTGTTCAATTATACTAATAAATTGTTGTGTTTTAAATGTTTTGTACACAGCAATATTTTTTGGGGTTTATAAAGAACTACAAATTTCAAACCCACTAATGCAGTGTGCAGAATTTTCCATAATCAATAGTAAATTATTTTAGCATTTGTGTTGCCCATTTATTCACAACCAACCCAATAATAGTTTTAAGTCAACAACAATACACACAATATTATGGCCACTGCCATGCAACTGATATTAAACAACATTTTAATGCTCCTGTCCCCTCTAGTGCCTCCTTCCCAGATTTTCTTATTTCTTTCTTTTCCTATTCCATCTCCTCACCATTATCCCATGTGTAAACAACATCAACACTATAATTTTTTTCTGATACATTATAGAACTTAGCCAGCATGTCATCCAATGTGGATGCAAAGCTGTGCCACTCTCCCTTTTTTTTAAATCAGACTTGATTTTTTTTCATTTACATAACAAACATTTACAAATAAACAAAACAACCAACCAACCAAAAATAAAAAATAAAAAATCCCTTTCCTCCTTTTCCCTCCCTCTTCTCTCTCTCTTCCTTACTACTCCACTTTCCTTACTGCTCATTTAAGCTGATAAAACTTTAACAACACATTTTTATTTCATTATTACCAAGTATACCAACAATTCCAAAAATATTCCAGGACAACCAATAAACTGTATAAATGGTTAAAGTAATTGTAAACAATCGATAAATAATAATAAAAGTGCAGCGCAAATAAACTCCTTGACTGAAGAATCAAGAATTAAGATGACACCTAGTGAGATAGCAAAAATCTTCAGCAAATGTGATGATATCCTCCACCACAGGGCTCAATCCTGCGGGAACGTGTGGAAGCGGAGTTTCTGCACTTATTTCACAGCAGGAACTCTGTTCCCTTTGCAGGACTAGAGCAGCTGAGCCGCCTGAGCCAATCCTTCACTAAGAGGCGATGCACAGCTCGAGTCACTGTCAGGGGCAGGCAAACCTTAGTAATCCTTTATATTACTGGCCGCTTCCTGTATATGGATTTATTAGGTAGTGTGCGGGTATTCCATCACTTCCTCGATGCCGCAGTGTCTCCTGGGAGCTTTTGTCATTGTTCCCAGGAGACATTGCGGAGGTCTCCTGTGAGTTATCGTGGGATTTAGAAAGAACTTGCTTTTTCTTAGAGGAAGTGACGGAATACGGGCACACTACCCGATGAATCAATATACAGGAAGCGGTAGGGTGGTACAGTGGATCGAAAAAAAAAACATGCGGTTTAGTAATTATGCATATGAGCGTATAATTTTTTTATTTATTTTTGGTGGGGGAGTGGATCTTGGGTGGGAGTTCCCACACTTTTCCCCAGGGCTTGACCCCTGCTCCACCAGTATAAGAAGTGCCTCCTTACCAGATGAGTTGGACCATATGTTCTCACAAGTGGTCAAAGACAGCTTGTTCTCACCATAAGGGTTATGGTGCAGTGGAGTCCAATGCAGCAGTGAATAGTAGGTCCAATGCGAAATAAAAAATAAAAACACGTTTAAGTGTAGACTGTATTTATTCCAGGGAAAGGTAAAAACAGCACCATACTATAGTCAGTCTGGTATGTCTGCAGACAATCTGCCAGAAAACAACTGGCCAGTAGTGTTGCTCACGAATATTCGTATTGCGAATATTCGGCTCGAATATGGCATATTCGAGTATTCGCGATATATTCCGAATTTCGCAGTGAATATTCGCTATTTCGAATATTCGTATTTTTTCAATTTTTTTTTTAGAACAGATCACATCCTAAAGATCCCCATCGACGTCTAAAAGCATTGCTGGTATGATTAGAGACCTTGGGCCGAGTAGCTGCAGCGATCATTTTATATTGCCGAAAAATCGCAATGCGATTATTCGGCAATAGCGATATCGCGCGATTATTTTCACCGCCCTATCTTCCGCCTCAGAGCGATTATTTCAGTTTCATTTTTAAAACAGATCACATCCTAGTGATCTCCTTCGACGTCTAAAAGCATTGCTGTTATGATTAGAGACCTTGGTCCGAGTAGCTGAAGCGATCGTTTTATATTGCCGAATATTCACAATTATTTTGTATTGTAATATATCACGAATATTCTGAGCCAATCAGAGTGCTCCATTCCGCATTTCTCGAAATTTCGCAATTATTTTGTATTATAAAATATCACGAATATTCTGAGCCAATCAGAGTGCTCCTTCCGCATTTGCCGAATATTCGCAATTATTTTGTATTGTAATGTATCACGAAAATTCTGAGCCAATCAGAGTGCTCCATTCCGCATTTCTCGAAATTTCGCAATTATTTTGTATTGTGAAATATCACGAATATTCTGAGCCAATCAGAGTGCTCCATTCCGCATTTCTCGAAATTTCGCAATTATTTTGTATTATAAAATATCACGAATATTCTGAGCCAATCAGAGTGCTCCTTCCGCATTTGCCGAATATTCGCAATTTTTTGTATTGTAATATATCACGAATATTCTGAGCCAATCAGAGTGCTCCATTCCGCATTTCTCGAAATTTCGCAATTATTTTGTATTGTGAAATATCACGAATATTCTGAGCCAATCAGAGTGCTCCATTCCGCATTTCTCGAAATTTCGCAATTATTTTGTATTATAAAATATCACGAATATTCTGAGCCAATCAGAGTGCTCCTTCCGCATTTCTGGAAATTTCGCATTCGCATTCGCAATAGCGAAATTTCGCAATCATTTCATTTCCAAAAAATATCGCGAATATTCGACTATATATTCGAGATATATCGCAAAATCGAATATGGCCTATTCTGCTCAACACTACTGGCCAGTAGGCGATAGGCAATGTAAAATAAAATAAAAACTTGGAGCAACAGCCACGAACAGCAGCAGAAAGGACGCGGGTGATGTCACAGGAAAAACTCCTCCCCGTACGCACGTTCCATCAGGATTGGACTTCGTCAGTTGTGGGTCACATGCGTACAGGGGAGGAGTTTTCCTGTGACATCATCCACGTCCTTCCTGCTGCTGCTCGTGGCTGTTGCTCCGAGTTTTTATTTTACATGGAGATTGAGAACTTGAGCTAGATTAGACAGGTTAGTTAGAGGCGTGCAGGCAGTTTAATATATATATACATATTGTGACGGTGGGACTCTGTGCTACGTGAAAGGTTGCTGGTTTACGCCACAACACATTAATTGCACAGCTGTGTCTTGGGCTTTTTAGTTCTGACCTGACATGGCTCAGAGCCCCACCCCACAGACAGGAAGTCTGTTTCTGGGAGCCAGGTGAACTCTCATCACTCTGAGAGGAGTCAGAGACGCTGCATGAGTGCAGCTAGAGTATGCATGTCTGCAGGAGGCAGATGTCATTGGTGATAGAGCAGCAAGGCACTGACAGGAGTAAGCTAGGTGTGTGCTTAAGGAAACACTGTATGTTCTAAGGAACAGAACTTAGGCCTAGGCCTGAAGCAGCCGGATGTCAAGAATAAAAGCCAGGAGGCTAAAGTGTTGAGTATGCAAGATACAATAATAGCGGAAACCCCCTGCGAGGGCTACTGATGTATTTGTGAACTTTTTGTGCATTTAAATAAAAGTGGGCTACCAGGCCCTTAAAAACTCAGTTCTGGACTGGCGTACTCACTAAAATCGCACCTACCGCTGGAGTCTGATCACCCCAATCTTAGAATATATACAGTATGTATATATATATATATATATATATATATATATATATATATATATATATATTGTGCAGGGATGAGCCCGCAGTTCGAGACGAATGTAGGTTTGAGTAGCAAAATTAAATTTCTAAAGGAAAACATGTCATTTAAAACTGCTCGCAGCTTGATTACTTACCCTCAGCAGTTGCTCATCACACTCCCAGGTAAATCCATTTCTCTCAGCTTTAATGCTACACAAAGTCCATCAGTTCCTGTCCCCCCCCCTTCCTCCCCCCTCCTACTGTTTATTTTATTTTTATTTTTGCTTTCCTTATTATTTATCCCATTGTCTATCTTGTCCTCCCCTAGCCCCCCATCCTATCCTATCCTATGTTTTTTTTTCTGTTAGGTACCAGCTTTTTGGTGTCGCCTCAACACCACCTTTGAGTGACTGTGTCAAGAATATAAAGTGGACTTAAGATAGTGTAGTACACGCTCTATGGCATGGTGTGCTCCATTGTATTAATGCACTCTATCTATGTTCCTACATTGGTGTGATCCTGTTCTTTTGTTCACATTCAAATGTTGTTTTCCTTTTTTTTTTTTCTTCAGTAACTCATGTATGCTGGTATTTGACACTTGCCTGTATGTTCTGGAAAATTTCAATAAAAATTTATTTGCAAAAAAACTGCTCGCAGCTGTAATGTATTGCCGGATCCCTGTACTTACAGTCACTTTTTTTAAAAAAATGATACGTGTCCCCCAGGGCAGTATGCAGGCCCCCATACCCTTTTTTTCCTTTTTTTATGGCCAATTACTTGCATATAACCTTTTAAAATGAGGGCTTTTGATTTTTCAATTTGGGTCCCATAGACTTCAATAGGGTTTGCCGTTTGGGTCAGAACTTCTGGTGCGAACTGAACAGGGGCTGTTCGGTCCATCTCTATTTTAGATATCAACTAGTAAAAAAAAAATCATATTCTGTACACAACTGACCATCTGTTCTGTCGTCAAAGTGAGCTCATTCGTATTGCTAAAATTTACTGCCTTAGTATATTTATTTTATTACATGTTAGAAATAAACTATTATAAATGTCTGTTTTGTATATTCTTATGTCATCCAACATCTACAGCAGAACTCCCATTAATAAATAAAATTTTAAGTCCACAAATGTATAAGGATAAATTTGATTTATAAGTCTGTAACTCGGTCAGTGAAGGATTTTTTGAAGATTTTCCTATGAAGGCAAATTTCATTCTTAAAATAAAAATAAAAGTCTGAACTTACAGAGAGACCTTCTTGACTTTAAGCAGTAACTCAATTTTTCTGTGTAAACTTTTATGCATCATTAAAAATCTGGCAGAAATGTAATATCTGAGCACATTGTTTGCATTGTGCTTTTTGACTAGAAGATGCCCAATTATAAAAAAAATAAAAAAAAATAACATGCACCTCTAACTTGCCAAAAAACGCCTAAAACAAAGCTGACAGGAGACTAGCAAGTACAGTACTTTTAAACTATTGGCTCAAACCAAGAGGGCCTACCTAGCGTACTATACAGTAATTAGTATTCTTGGATGGAGGTATTTACCAGTTAAATTCAAATATTTACCTCTACCTGGATTGAAAACTTGATTCCTAACATGCACCTTATTTATTATTATTTCTATATAATGCTGTAAAAGGCTTTCTGATAGGGAGGTCTGTATAAAAAAATTGCAGGGTCCTTTATCCCTAATGAGTTGGTAGAGTTGGGCAAACAGTTTGGCCCAAGCATCAGTTTGGGCCAAACATTGGATGTTCGTCCCGTTTTGGGAACACCCGAATTTGCATGGTGTTCAGCAGGTGTTCACCCTGCCAAACGACCTGCAATGCACTGAGTGCTGCACAGTGCATTTTGCACCCTGTTTGGGCAAATCTTTGCCCAATCAGGGTGCAGTATAAGCTGGTTGTTAAGGAGCAGGCAGGCCTGCCGCTGCATCATTAACAACTATATTTTGAATATGCTTTGTGTTCTTATACATAATGGTCTTTTTGCCCTTCCTATATATTGCAGGTCACATGGGCACTGCAATACATAAACTACACCTTCAGTGTTACATGAAATAAAATATTTTACTTCATAATGTCTAACTGTAGATATGACTACAAAATGTGTCTTCTTTTTGTGTCTTCTTTTCCACTGTTTTCCTCTGGGATGGTCAACTACATTCTGAACAGTTCTATCCTTTATTAGCGGGGCTTTCTTGTACATAAACTTTGGTCTATCTGGCAACATGTGTTTTAAATGCCTAGCCGCCCTGAATTTGGGCCAATATTTCCTAATTATCTGTTCCACTTTTCTATGTTGGACATTATAGTTTAAGACTATAGATAGACCCACCTATTCCTATCTTCATTTAGTTTTCCTCTTTCCATATTCCCCACTTCTTAGATCTTATCTACAATACATTTTCTTATATATCTTTTTTAAATAAATCTTTGGCTAATTCTTCCTGTTGTTCCTCAAAATCGTATTTCTTAGTACTGTTCTCCCTCAGTCTTATTATCTTTAGGGATGTTTAATAGTGATGAGCGGAATACGCCATATTGGATTTTGCGATATTTTTTTATAAAATATAGCGAATATTCGTGATGATTTATAAAAAAATGAAAAATTGCGAAATTTCGCCTTGGCGAAATTTCACAATTTTTTTTTATATAAAATATAACGAATATTCGATATTTACGAATATTCGCTATATTTTATAAAAAAAAAAATTGCGAATGCGAAATTGATTGCGAAATTGCGAAATTTGAAAAAATACGAATATTCGAAATAGCGAATATTCGCCGCGATATTCGAGTTAATAGCGAATACTCGAATATGCAATATTCGTAGCGAATATTTGCAATGCGAATATTCGTGAGCAACACTAATGTTTAATAGCCAGGGTTTATAGTGACAACTATCACTGGGTATGTAACTATCTCGGTCTGTAGACTTAAAAAATGTTTTAGTAGATATACTGTTATCGTCTATACCATTGATGGCAAACTTTGGCACCCTAGATGTTTTGGAACTACATTTCCCATGACACTCATGCACTTTGCAGTGTAGTTGAACATCATGTAGTTCCAAAACATCTGGGGGTACCAAGGTTTGCCATCACCAGTCTATACTATTCTCCTGATCCAGATAAATAAATCTTCTTTTGTTGAATTCCCACAAGAGTCATATGTTCTGGTCATTATTATGTATTAACAAAGTTAAATATCATAAACTATCTTTATCACCTTCTCAAAAGATGATTACATTATCAATGAATCTTCTGTGCATTTTATTTGGGTAGGTCTGTTCCGGTAAATTATATCTTCTTCTCACTGGAACATAAACACTGGGTGCAACTTTTACACCATTAGCTATAACTGTATTATGTTGATAAAAGCCTGCTCACACCATAAATAGTTGTGCTTAACCACTTCAGCCCCAGACCATTTGGTTGGCCAAAGACCAGGCCACTTTTTGAGATTCGGCACTGCGTCACTTTAACTGACATTTGCACGGTCATATGACGTGGCTCCCAAACAAAATTGACGTCCTTTTTTCCCACAAATAGAGCTTTCTTTTGGTGGCATTTGATCACCTCTGCGTTTTTTTTTCTTTTTTTTTTCGCTATTAATCAAAAATAGAGCGACAATTTTGAAAAAAAAAAAAGAATATTCTTGACTTTTTGCAATTCTGCAATTTTTATCGGTACTGCAACCTTATGACGGACACATCGGACACGTTTGACACATTTGGTTACGCGTTTAGTATCTTGAATATAGGAATTGGTCCTTTGCATAATTAGTTAAAGGTATAAATCTTCATATTGCCCCAATCTAGCCCCCGCTGACTCTATACCATTTACTATAGGTTGACTAGGGGGGGTTCTTGTCCTAATATATTCGGTAGATTATGATGTAGATGTATATTATGGGCGTCCTACATGAGTCTGGGACTAGGAATCTTCCTTCATTGGTGTTCAATAACTGTTTCTTCATTCCTCCTCTTACCACTCTTTCTGAATCTTTCTTATATGCAATAGTGGGGTAGCCAGATAACTTCTGATGTAGGTATCATCAAGTAATCTTCTTATTTCTTTATGATAAGCTTCTTTTGATGGAACCACTATTTCACCCCCCTTGTATACTATTCGAACTACAATATAATTTATTTGTTCCAGGCTTCTAATACCATTTCTTAAATCCAAGGGGTCCCTCAATTTTTTACTTTCAAATTCTCCAAAACTTCTGTAACCATCCTTTGAAACAATTCTATATGTTTGTTATTATTCACAGGAAAATTAAACAGTGGTATTTTTCAATGTAGATAAAAAAACAAACAAAAAAAAAAACAACCTTCTGCCTTTACAAGCACTTTAATACTGTAGAAGGCTTCCTGATAGGGAGGTCTGTAGAATTGTTTATTTTGCAGGGTTTTTATCCTTAATGGGTTAGTTCATCTTTACTATAAAATTGGCCATGCACTCCAGCATCCCCAGTACATTAAAATACTTTGCTCAGGTTCAATGTCATACTTGAACATCATGTGCAGCCTCACCCCCCCCCCTACCTGCTTAGATTGCAGGATGCTTCAGACGTTGGTTGCCCATTCAAAACAGACATTTGTACAATGCCCTTTCGACCTCTGGTGCTCAGCACTAAGCTCAGAGGCTGGTTTGCCTACCTAGGAGTTTTTCACACAGGCTTGGGATTGGCCATACACAGTCTACAGGTGTGACTTTGAATATGACTGGGCATAAACTGCAGCTGGAGATTACTGGTCTCCACCACTGCAAAACGTGGTATGGAGGATCATGTGCCAGGAGACTTGGGTAAGTACAAAAGTAAATACATAGATCTTTTGCTTACGAACAATCAACTGATACCACCATTTAAAGTGGTAGTAAACTGCTGATGATTTAACCTGTAAGCTTAATCCATAATGTGCTAGTATGCATTCCATACTAGCACATTATGTGACTTACCTCAGAACAAAGCCCTTCCAGTGGCGAGCTGTCTCCACTGACACAGCTTCCATCTGAGTCTTGAGGCAGTCAGTGGTGGAGTAGGATGCTCCGGACCTTCCGCTCGAATCTGCTCTCACCCAGGGACCAGACAGACAGACAGTTAGGCAGGCAGGCTCCTGCAAACCCCTTACTGCATGAGACAACCGCAGCTCCTAGGACCAGCTCCTTCCTCCCCTTGGGCCCCCTCTTCTCCGCAGACTAACATCTCCAGGGAGACTAAACAGGTAGGACCCCTTTTCTCAGGGCTATCCACCTCCCCTGGAACCGTTGCCAACTGTCCTTTTCAGGACAAGTCGCTACATCGGCCTAAACACTGCGGCTCTCCCCTTTTCCTTTACCCCGCATCGCCGCCCACACTGCCTCCCACAATTGAGGTATCGCCCCCGCCACCTCCCTGGCTCAGTTCCGCATCTTTTCCGCGATTCTCTGGCATCCGCGCCAGCCTATGTCATATTCGCGGGCCGCCGCGTCTTAGAAAAGACCGCGTCTTCAGCCGCGGCCTAGTGGCGCGCCGCATCTACACCCAGCAAACAACCCAGAATTGCCCAGAATACCCCCCCTACCCCTGGAGGATCCCATCATCCTCCGGTTAACAATCCAGCTCAGCACGGCCAGCCAATTCACCCAGCTGACAGCCCCCCCAGCCTGGGTCCTGTGTCTCGGTCGGCGGCCATCTTGGTACACCCCAGCAACAGAGACACATCTCACCCCCTCTTCCTCCTTCACAACCAACAGTACTTGATCCAGGGTTTTGTCCGATCGCCTCTCAGGGATCAGGAAGGATTTTTTTTCCCCTGCACCAGCACATTGGCTCAGCACGGCCAGGTTGTTTTTGCCTTCCTCTGGACCAAGCCGGGAGAGAGGATTCAGTGAATCTTCCCTCCATCGCTATTTAAATACCTTCACCCCCCCCCCCCCCCGGTGACTGGTGACTATGGCTAATCTGTGATACTCTGCAGAAACCATTTGGGGTCTGAGGCGATTCGCCACAGTATTACCAGCCGTCACCAAAAAGGCCTTAAAAATTGAGCAACTATTGAGAATCAATCGACGATCGACTATTAAAAATTTCAGCCATTCACCCCAGCTTAAGCACATATCATGTGCTTTGATCAACACAAGATCGGCAGTAAAACACTGATTAGAAATCCATGATTTCATACTACAATACGATTTAGACTGCCTCTTTATTACAGAAAGCTGGCTCTCAGCCGACTGTAACAACATTCTAGGAGAACTGGTGCCAGAAAACTATCGTATTATAACTAGGGTTGTCCCGATATACACTTTTTTAGGACTGAGTACAAGTACCGATACTTTTTTTCATGTACTCGCCGATACCGAATACCGATACTTTTTTTTAAATGCAGCCACGTGTCCCCAAATTCAGCCTTGTGTCCCCAAATGCAGCCTTGTGTCCCCAAATGCAGCCTTGAGTCCCCAAATGCAGCCTTATCCCAAAGTTAAGCCATGTCCCAAAGTTCAGCAATGTCCCTCTGATTAGCCATGTCCCTCTGATTAGCCATGTCCCTCTGTTCAGCCACGTCCCTCTGTTCAGCCATGTCCTTCTGATTAGCCATATCCCTCTGATTAGCCATGTCCCTCAGATTAGCCATGTCCCTCTAAGTTCAGCCATGGTCCCCTAAGTTCAGCCATGGTCCCTCTAAGTTCAGCCATGGTCCCTCTAAGTTCAGCCATGGTCCCTCTAAGTTCAGCCATGGTCCCTCTAAGTTCAGCCATGTCCCTCTAAGTTCAGCCATGGTCCCTCTAAGTTCAGCCGTGGTCCCTCTAAGTTCAGCCGTGGTCCCTCTAAGTTCAGCCGTGGTCCCTCTAAGTTCAGCCGTGGTCCCTCTAAGTTCAGCCATGTCCCTCTAAGTTCAGCCATGTCCCTCTGATTAGCCATGTCCCTCTGATTAGCCATGTCCCTCTGATTAGCCATGTCCCTCTAAGTTCAGCCATGTCCCTCTGTTCAGCCATGTCCCTCTGTTCAGCCATGTCCCTCTAAGTTCAGCCATGTCCCTCTGTTCAGCCATGTCCCTCTAAGTTCAGCCATGCCCCTCTGTTAAGCCATGTCCCTCTGTTCAGCCATGTCCCTCTGTTCAGCCATGTCCCTCTAGGTTCAGCCATGCCCCTCTGTTCAGCCATGCCCCTCTGTTCAGCCATGTCCCTCTGTTCAGCCATGGTCCCCCTGAGTTTAGCCATGTCCCTCTGTTCAGCCATGTCCCTCTGTTCAGCCATGTCCCTCTGTTCAGCCATGTCCCTCTGTTCAGCCATGGTCCCCCTGAGTTTAGCCATCTCCCTCTGTTCAGCCATGTCCCTCTGTTCAGCCATGTCCCTCTAGGTTCAGCCATGTCCCTCTGTTCAGCCATGTCCCTCTGTTCAGCCATGGTCCCCCTGAGTTTAGCCATGGTCCCCTTAGACAAAAACAAGTCAATCCCCCCTCCTCCCGCCGCTGCTGACATCTACTTACTATGCACTGCGGGAACACAACAGCTGTCATTTGCATTTGAATAGCTGTGTTTCCCCGCCGCGCCAACATGTATAGCCCCTCCCCCTTTCCCAGGGCACTTTAATAGACAGGTCACCCTAAGAGTTATCTTAAACTCAACAGTTCCAAAACAGAACTTCTTCTGTTTCACACCAGTCGTAAGAGTCAACTGGCAACAACCTGGACACCTCCGCCCATTCTGGGCCAAATCATCACCCCTAGCTCCAAAGTCAAAAGTCTCGGGGTCATCTTCGACACCTACATGACAATGGATGCACAAATAGGGTCAGTAGTCACCATCTGTTGCGCCTACTATGCAGACGTATTCCATTTATTTAGAAAAAATGAAGTCGCGCTACAAATAGCATACAGTGTAAATAAAATAAATAAATGGTGTCATTAGTGCTAAATGATATATCACATAAACAAACTTTTTAAAGAACAACAATAATGTGAACAGTGAATGTGATATTAAGTCCATATGGTGATTATACAGTCCATCAAGGGATATGTTTAAAATAAACAGAAAAAGTTTCCCAGTGTAGATAAATCCACGGACAGGTGTGAGTAATGACAAACAAAGACCTCCACCGCACAGAAAACACTGACCCTTACCAGAGTCTCTGATCTCACAGAGATCAATAACAGCAAAGAGTGAAATCCATAGTCAGCAGGGAGCAAAGGGAACATCCATTTATTGTAGCCAGTAGATGTATTCAGCTCAAAAGCGATCATATATCAACCAGTGGTCCCATATGGAAATCAAAAGAAATCCTCATAGTGTAAAACCATACATTTATTGGGTAAGAAATAAGATTGTGCGCACTTACATCAATCCATAGTAAAAACAGCAAAAACAGCATCAAATTCAGTAAGCCGGCCGGCGTTTGGAGCGTGTTACCCGTCTTCCGGGTCCTCACACGTGATGCGGTGACGTCAGCGCGTCGCCTCCCGACGTTTCGTCACAAAAGGGACTTGATCACGGGATGAGGCGGCGCTCCGAGTCACCGCATATAAGTAAGCAAAACGGGCGGAGCTATCCCCAAGATGGATCCCGGGTGATCATACTTCCGCCATCTTAACTAATGGAAACACAGTGAGCATACCAATAGGTCTAATACAGCAACTAAGGGCAAACCGAAACGGCAGCCCCATTGCAAAACAACACACCATATTGTCGTATATAACGGCAAACGGTGTGTTTTACAAGGTAAATTACTAAATGGTGTTATTATGTTATAGGTATATAGTGAGGCCGGAGGCAACCAAAACCACACATATATAGTCAACAAGCAATGTTTGCACATTATAATGTAATACGTTTCAACTTCCATGCTGAAACATATATATACATAAAAAATTACATTTTTTCTAAAAAAACGACATATAAAACAATGTTGAACTGTAATGCTCTCAAAACATTAGAAATATGTATATAGCAGGAATTGGACGGCCATACAATTGCTCTGCCGGTTAATCAAGTAGTCAACAACAAAATATATATTTTCCACTTAAAAATATAATAAAAATAAAAGGTGATACTAAAAATATTAACACCTATATATATCAATATATTCATATTAAGCACGATTATCACTTTCTCCTTATAATTAGGGGAGGAAAAAGAATTAGGCTACACTGACACCAGCGTGTTCAATGTCAGGCACCCCCCAAGAAATGTAGATGGGGGAGGGGTGGGGGGAGAGGGGGGAGAAGGTACAGGAGACATAGTCAGAAAAAACACTGACATATAGGGGCATCCAATCATAATGGTGATCATTGTATGGCCGTCCAAAAACCACCCAAATTAACATAGGGAAATTGGAAAAAGCCTTTGATTGAAATCCATCAAAACAAATTATACTGAAACACCTTTGAGTGCAATTTGTGGCCAAATTTGTGGTGGGTAGATGTCTATATAGTAACCTTTGTCAGGTAGAATCAAGAATTATCAATAAAACAGTTAATATCAACCTCGATGTTTAGGCCGTGGGGGGTGTAACATTTTGTTTTATGTATCCACGCCATTTCGGAGCGAGAAATACTTCTCACTAAGTCACTGCCACGCCAGTGAGGATTAAATTTATCTATACCCAGGAACACAGTGTTGTTGGGATTTTTATCATGCATCAACAAAAAGTGTTTCGACACAGAATGTTCGGTAAACCCATTCCGAATATTTGTGATATGCTCATTAAGGCGTATATGTAGAGGGCGTTTGGTTCTGCCTATATATTGCAATCCACATGGGCACATGAGCAAATATATAACCCCTATAGTTGTACACGTAATGAAGGGCTTAATCGTAAAGTTTTTCTGGGTACTAGTAGAACGAAATGTAGTACTACGTTTAGATCTAATGCCATTCAAAGCACAGCTCTGACATTTCCCACATTTGTAGAAGCCAGAAAGATCTGCCAAAAACATCGATGGTATTCTCGGGGGATTTAGCACATTAGGAGCCAATTTGTCCCTAAGTGAAGGGAGACCCCTAAAAACCACTTGTGGCTTTTCTGGTAGTAATCCCTTAAGGACATTATCACTTCTTAACACATGCCAATGTTTTGAGACAACATGTTTCACATTGGCGTGTTGGCACGAGTAGTCTGTAACGAACGGATTTTTGAATCGGTGGGCGGTACCAATACGGGGTTTATCTGTCAACAGGTCTGCCCTATCAATCTCAGACACTGATTTTAAAGTGTCATTCAAAAAATTCTGACAATAACCCTTTGTTATAAAACGTTCAGTGAGAACCTGTGCTTGTGTTCTAAACATGGCATCATGAGTACAATTTCTTTTTAAGCGTAAAAACTGGCTTTTAGGCACAGATTTTAGCCAAGAGGAATGATGACAACTGTCACTGGAAATATAGGAATTTCTATCTGTTGATTTGAAATGTGTCGAGGTCACAAATTTATCATCTTCAATGGATATAGCTAAATCCAAAAAGTTTATTTTCTCCTTACTGGCCTCATATGTTAAAAAGATGCCCCGCTCATTGGTGTTAAGAGAGTCGATGAACTGGGAGAGTTCGCTCTCAGTGCCATCCCACAGGAGGAGGATGTCGTCAATGTCGATGTCGACGGAATGGTATACTTAATGAGAAGGAATCTGTGTTTTTGGTGCCTAAGGCTCCAAGGACTCCTATAATGTATTACCTTCCAAAGGTCCACAAAAATCCAGTTTGCCCCCCGGGACGTCCCATTGTAAGTGGGATTGATTCAATCACGTCCCGGGTGGGCAAATACATAGATTTTTTCTTGCAACCCCTCATCAAGAGAATGCCGTCATACACTAAAGATACTAAGCATGTTATAAACCTGCTATCTAATTTGAAACCTACTTCTAATATGTGGATGGTTACAGCCGACGTAACATCGCTGTATACCATTATTCCACATGACTTAGGTATCGAAGCAGTATCTTATTATTTGAATAGGGATAGTGGCCTATTAGGTGAACAGATTTCTTTTATAATGGAGCTTTTGGTTTTTGCCGCGACCCACAATTTTTTCTGGCATGGGGGGCAGTTCTATAAACAGAATCGTGGTGTCGCGATGGGAGCCAAATATGCTCCAAGTTTGGCAAATCTTTTTATGGCCAAATGGGAGGAGGATGTCGTCCATGACCAGCCTAGGCCCCAGATCCTTCTGTGGGCCAGGTACATTGACGACATCCTCCTCCTGTGGGATGGCACTGAGAGCGAACTCTCCCAGTTCATCGACTCTCTTAACACCAATGAGCGGGGCATCTTTTTAACATATGAGGCCAGTAAGGAGAAAATAAACTTTTTGGATTTAGCTATATCCATTGAAGATGATAAATTTGTGACCTCGACACATTTCAAATCAACAGATAGAAATTCCTATATTTCCAGTGACAGTTGTCATCATTCCTCTTGGCTAAAATCTGTGCCTAAAAGCCAGTTTTTACGCTTAAAAAGAAATTGTACTCATGATGCCATGTTTAGAACACAAGCACAGGTTCTCACTGAACGTTTTATAACAAAGGGTTATTGTCAGAATTTTTTGAATGACACTTTAAAATCAGTGTCTGAGATTGATAGGGCAGACCTGTTGACAGATAAACCCCGTATTGGTACCGCCCACCGATTCAAAAATCCGTTCGTTACAGACTACTCGTGCCAACACGCCAATGTGAAACATGTTGTCTCAAAACATTGGCATGTGTTAAGAAGTGATAATGTCCTTAAGGGATTACTACCAGAAAAGCCACAAGTGGTTTTTAGGGGTCTCCCTTCACTTAGGGACAAATTGGCTCCTAATGTGCTAAATCCCCCGAGAATACCATCGATGTTTTTGGCAGATCTTTCTGGCTTCTACAAATGTGGGAAATGTCAGAGCTGTGCTTTGAATGGCATTAGATCTAAACGTAGTACTACATTTCGTTCTACTAGTACCCAGAAAAACTTTACGATTAAGCCCTTCATTACGTGTACAACTATAGGGGTTATATATTTGCTCATGTGCCCATGTGGATTGCAATATATAGGCAGAACCAAACGCCCTCTACATATACGCCTTAATGAGCATATCACAAATATTCGGAATGGGTTTACCGAACATTCTGTGTCGAAACACTTTTTGTTGATGCATGATAAAAATCCCAACAACACTGTGTTCCTGGGTATAGATAAATTTAATCCTCACTGGCGTGGCAGTGACTTAGTGAGAAGTATTTCTCGCTCCGAAATGGCGTGGATACATAAAACAAAATGTTACACCCCCCACGGCCTAAACATCGAGGTTGATATTAACTGTTTTATTGATAATTCTTGATTCTACCTGACAAAGGTTACTATATAGACATCTACCCACCACAAATTTGGCCACAAATTGCACTCAAAGGTGTTTCAGTATAATTTGTTTTGATGGATTTCAATCAAAGGCTTTTTCCAATTTCCCTATGTTAATTTGGGTGGTTTTTGGACGGCCATACAATGATCACCATTATGATTGGATGCCCCTATATGTCAGTGTTTTTTCTGACTATGTCTCCTGTACCTTCTCCCCCCTCTCCCCCCACCCCTCCCCCATCTACATTTCTTGGGGGGTGCCTGACATTGAACACGCTGGTGTCAGTGTAGCCTAATTCTTTTTCCTCCCCTAATTATAAGGAGAAAGTGATAATCATGCTTAATATGAATATATTGATATATATAGGTGTTAATATTTTTAGTATCACCTTTTATTTTTATTATATTTTTAAGTGGAAAATATATATTTTGTTGTTGACTACTTGATTAACCGGCAGAGCAATTGTATGGCCGTCCAATTCCTGCTATATACATATTTCTAATGTTTTGAGAGCATTACAGTTCAACATTGTTTTATATGTCGTTTTTTTAGAAAAAATGTAATTTTTTATGTATATATATGTTTCAGCATGGAAGTTGAAACGTATTACATTATAATGTGCAAACATTGCTTGTTGACTATATATGTGTGGTTTTGGTTGCCTCCGGCCTCACTATATACCTATAACATAATAACACCATTTAGTAATTTACCTTGTAAAACACACCGTTTGCCGTTATATACGACAATATGGTGTGTTGTTTTGCAATGGGGCTGCCGTTTCGGTTTGCCCTTAGTTGCTGTATTAGACCTATTGGTATGCTCACTGTGTTTCCATTAGTTAAGATGGCGGAAGTATGATCACCCGGGATCCATCTTGGGGATAGCTCCGCCCGTTTTGCTTACTTATATGCGGTGACTCGGAGCGCCGCCTCATCCCGTGATCAAGTCCCTTTTGTGACGAAACGTCGGGAGGCGACGCGCTGACGTCACCGCATCACGTGTGAGGACCCGGAAGACGGGTAACACGCTCCAAACGCCGGCCGGCTTACTGAATTTGATGCTGTTTTTGCTGTTTTTACTATGGATTGATGTAAGTGCGCACAATCTTATTTCTTACCCAATAAATGTATGGTTTTACACTATGAGGATTTCTTTTGATTTCCATATGGGACCACTGGTTGATATATGATCGCTTTTGAGCTGAATACATCTACTGGCTACAATAAATGGATGTTCCCTTTGCTCCCTGCTGACTATGGATTTCACTCTTTGCTGTTATTGATCTCTGTGAGATCAGAGACTCTGGTAAGGGTCAGTGTTTTCTGTGCGGTGGAGGTCTTTGTTTGTCATTACTCACACCTGTCCGTGGATTTATCTACACTGGGAAACTTTTTCTGTTTATTTTAAACATATCCCTTGATGGACTGTATAATCACCATATGGACTTAATATTACATTCACTGTTCACATTATTGTTGTTCTTTAAAAAGTTTGTTTATGTGATATATCATTTAGCACTAATGACACCATTTATTTATTTTATTTACACTGTATGCTATTTGTAGCGCGACTTCATTTTTTCTATATATTGCTTGGTGTTGTATAACACTTTTGAGACGCTGCTCACTATTTGTTCATTTATTTTGTCAGATTTGCGCAATTTTTTTTCTTGTTTAATTGTATTCCATTTATTCCCAAAGATGACAGAGCAGTCGTGGTGGGAACAATTGTGAACTCCAGACTGGACTATGCAAATGCCCTTTACCTCGGACTCCCAAAGTACCAAATCTCTCGTCTGCAAGTCGTTCAGAATACGGCCGCGAGACTTGTGACTGGGAAAAAAAACATGGGAATCAATCTCACCTTCGTTGAGAATCCTTCACTGGTTGCCAGTAAAGGACAGAATTGCTTTTAAAGCACTCTGTCTGACCCATAAGTGCATCCATGGGAAGGTTCCGCAATATCTATGCGAAAAGATAGAAGCCCATAATCCCAATCACGTTTTGCGATCCACCGACCAAAATCTGGTCAAGGTACTGAAAGCCAACTACAAGTCCAAACGAGAAAGGAGATTTGCGGTCCAAGGTCCCAGACTTTGGAACGCTTTACCAACCAGCATTCGGTTGGAGGAGAACCACCTAGCATTCAGGAGAAAGATCAAGACTCATCTCTTTTGATACCAAAGGAGACAGGAACAACAAGCGCCCAGAGGCGATTAAGTTTGCATGTGCTGCGCTATATAAGTTTTCATTCATTCATTCATTCATTTACAGTGCCTATAGGTAAGCCTTATTATAGTATACTGTATATAGTAAAAGTAATATATGAGAGTCTACTCCCACTTTAAGTCCTCAGGTGACAATCGATTAATTCAGAGATTGGTCTGAGAAATACATTTATTTTCTTGTTTCTGCAAACTTTAATTTTAACTTTTCTGACTATCCCATCCTTACTTGACAGAGTTTTTGTAAAAAGAAATAGAGGCCACAAATATCTTTGAGACTTTCAGTCTTTTATGAGAACAATGCCATCAGGTTTTAAAATAAGTTTATAATTTTCCCACTTGATAAATGAACGCAAAGTGGAGATGTTCAATATTTGAACAGATATGCATTTCCCTGGCTGCACCAACAAAGTTAGTGCCTCTATTTGAGTGGGTATGTTTTACAGGGCCCTGGATATCAATGAAATGTCAAAGGGTATTTATGAAGCTGGAAGTGTTTCTAGACTCAATAATCTCATTGCGGACAGCTCTAATGCTCGTACAGGGGAACATGACTAAACAAAACAAACCACAGAGCATGCTGGCCTTGTAAAATACACAGTTCACTTTGTGGTTTCATTTATTTGTGCACAATACCAGATTGATATATCTATCATAGTATGCTGCAGTATAAGAATATAGAAAACAGCTTCACACATGTCTGCAAAATATACCAGTTCAACTAATTTGCTAAGACCTGAAGCGCTTTGGATTTAAATGAAGGGGAATATAGATGCCCAGTGCTTTCAGTTTGCATTACCCGCTCTCTGTGTGGTCACTAGGGATGAGCTGATAACGCCCCGGTTCGGCTCGCACCAGAACATGCGAACTGGCAAAAAATGTGTTTGAACACGCGAACACCGTTCAAGTCTATGGGACACGAACATGAAAAATAAAAAGTGCTCATTTTATCCATTAGATCCATTCGATCCATTCTAATTTTATTCATTACATCCATTCTAATTTTATCCATTAGATCCATTCTCCAGTGATGCTTCAGTCTACAGTGAGGAACAAAACCCATGTGACGTGTAAGGAGAAAGATGGGGGTTACCCAATGACGTGGACGCGTGACCCCACCCCCTCTTACGCATCACGAGGGATTCGTTCCTTGCTGGAGACTGAGTGGAGACTGGAGCATCGCTGGAGAATGTATCATCGCTGGACATGGAGAGACAGGATTACATCGCTGGAATTATTATTATTTTTTTTATAATGGACTTGTCCCAAACCGTCTTTTGTCATTTTTACACTTTTTCTTTGTGAAATGGTAGGGGTACAATGTACCCCTTACCAATTCACATATGGGGGGGGGGCATCTGGGGTCCCTTTTGTTAAAGTGGGTTTCCAGATTCCGATAAGTTCCCTGCCCGCAGACCCCCATAACCACCAGGCAAGGGTTGTGGGGACAAGGCCCCCGTCCCAATCAACATGGGGACATCCCAAAAGGAAAACTGCCATGAGAGCTTTGGTTGGGAAACCCGGCCGTGTGTATCCTAAACCGCAGGTTTTCCCCATAGGGAAACTTCCAGCTTAAAAACTGCTGGGAATCCCGGCGGGAAAATAGAGAACATGTTCTCTTTTTTCCCGCCGGGATTCCCGGTGGTTTTCCTGTCGGGAAAACTGTGATGGAGCATACACACGGCCGGGATTCCCGGCCAAAAGCTCTCATGGCAGTTTTCTTGCCAGGAAAACTGGTCGTGTGTACAAGGCATAAGAGGACTTTCTGGTGTATTTGCTTAGCCAGTAAGTGTGATTTCTACATTTTCATTCATGCCTCTTGCTGCACCTTCTCAGGTTCTATGCATGCTTTTCTGAGTCCCAAAGTGTAATTTCTTAGCCTCTAAGGCTGGCAATACGTTATACAATATTTTTGTACAATTTTTCTTTAGATTTACCGAAACCATATAATATCTCTGACGCAAGGAGAAAGTCCGGGGTTACCCAATGACGTGTACGGGTGACCTCGCCCCCTCTGGCGCAACGCAGGTTTCCTGTGACGCGTCAGAGGGGGCAGGGTTACCCGCGCACATGACGGGTGGCCCCGCCCTCAGCTATAAAAGAGCTGTCACACCGGGTGAGCGTCATTCAGCCGGGCGCCTCCTATTCGTATAGGCATTTTTTTTTGTATCGCATAGTTGGAACCGTTTTCTTTTTAATAAACGGTCTCCTGTAGTTTTTAACATTTTGACACTTTTTTCCCTAAAATAGTAGGGTACAATGTACCCCATTACCAATTTACATAGGGGGACTGGGATCTGGAGTTCACTTTTGTTAAAGGGGGCTTCCAGATTCCAATGAGCCCCCCCCGCCCACAGACTCCCACAACCACTGGGCAAGGGTTGTGGGGATGAGGCCCTTGTCCTCCTCTCATCCCCCTCTTTTTCTGCGGCCTGCCAGCTTGCGTGCTCGAAAAAGGGTCTGGTTTTGGATTTTTTGGGGGAACCCAACGCCATTTTTTTTTTAAATGGCGCAGGGTTCCCCTTAATATCCATACCAGACCTGAAGGGCCTGATATGGAATTTGGGGGGAGCCCCACACATCATTTTTTATTTTGGTTCGGGGTTCCCCTTAATACCCAAAGGGCCTTCAATGACTTTTATCTGTATTGCCAGGACCCCGACAATTCATTATAGCCGCGAATAGATTTAAATTACTTTTTTTTCTTTAGAAATGTCATCTTGTGCAGGGACTTTTATAAGCACGGGAAAAATGCGCTATTTTACAGACATACTATAGGTACGAAATTTACAGGGATATTTCACTTTTATTTTTTCACTTTAAGCATTACTAAAATCATTGCTCCCGGAAAAAACTGCCATTTTTAAAACTGTTTTTGCATTGATACATGTCCCCTGGGGCAGGACCCGGGTCCCCAAACACTTTTTATGACAATAATTTGCATATTAGCTTTTAAAATTAGAACTTTTGATTTTTCATGTTCGTGTCCCATAGACTTTAACAGTGTTCACGTTTTTTTCCCCGTCGTTAAAGTGAGTGAGTGAGTGAGTGAGTGAGAAACTTATATAGCGCAACACATGCGAACCAAAATCGCCTCTGGTCGCTGTATACATTCCATGGGTAAAAAACCCTTTGACCTCAGAAGAGATGGGTTTTAATCTTTCTTCTGAAGGCCAAGTGGTCCAACTCCAATCGGATGGTGGTTGGTAGAGCGTTCCACAGTCGAGGTCCCTGGACTGCAAATCTTCGATCTACTTTGGACTTGTATCTGGCTTTGGGTATCTGGAGTAGGTTTTGATTGGTGGATCGCAGAATGCGATTGGGGTTGTGGGCTTTTATTTTTTCGCATAGATATTGGGGGACGTTTCCCTGAATACACTTATGCATTAGGCAGAGTGCCTTGAAAGTGATTCTGTCTTTCACTGGCAGCCAATAAAGGGCTCTCAGTAAAGGTGAGATTGATTCCCATGTTTTTTTGCCGGTCACTAATCGAGTGGCCGTATTCTGAACAACTTGCAGACTAGTGATTTGGTATTTGGGGAGTCTGAGATAGAGGTCATTTGCATAGTCAAGTCTGGAATTGATGATTGTTCCCACCACGACTGCAATGTCTTCTTTCGGGATAAATGGGTGAGTCTGCGTAGTAGGCGCAGCAGATGGTGCGATCCGCTGACTACTGACCCTATTTGTGCATCCATTGTCATGTTGGTGTCGAAAATGACTCTGAGACTTTTGACTTTGGTGCTAGGTGTGATAGTTTTACCCAGAATGGTTAGGGGTGATTTTTTTCGGTTGGCGTGAAACAAGAGAAGTTCTGTTTTCGAACCGTTGAGTTTAAGATAACTCTTTGTCATCCAGTTTTCTATCAAAGTAAGGCATTTCTCTAGTCCAAGAGAATGATTCTTTTTGTTGCATATGCGAAAATAGTGTGATGCACTACAAGCCCCAGCATGCTCTGCCAGCCTATGTGTATATATAGCACAGGCAAGGAGGCCTTTTTTGCTGACCAATCCAGGGCCAAAGCCTCCATCTATGGTAAGGGAGGTGTCCCCCCCTCCTCTCTTATCTCGCCAGCCTCTGAGCACACTTATGTAAGGGAGAGCTCTGTGGACTGTAATGTAAAGGGGGACTCTGATGTATGTGGGGGCGTTGATTAGCAGAGACCCCCTTACATCAGAACTCCAAGAGCACTTTTTTTTTTTTTATCTTAATTTCTCTTTATTGTTTTACATTTTCTTTTCTTTTTAACAGAGATTTTGTATAGTTATATACAACTGATATAAGTTATCTAGTGCAATTATATTCATATATATAAACAACCATACATTGTGTAGATTCAGTGACTTAGGATATCCCCTCCCTCCGTTCTCCTCCCTCCTCCCACCCCCCCCCCCCTCTTTAGTGTTCTAGAAAAAGTAAGAGCAGGTATCTTCGTCAAGGAAATAAATTGATAAGGAGAGAAGGAGAAAGAAAGTCCAGAAGACATAACAAGGATCCAAGCCTAGAGCGAAAGAGAGCAGGGAAAGGTTGATTTCTCTTTATCGTTAGTCTCTAATTGTAGGTAAGTTTGGCAACATCTAGGATCAGGGGGTTTCAAACCCATATAGAGGTTATCTCTCCAAGGGGAATCCCATTTCTCTTAACCAAGGCCCCCACAATCTTATAAATTTGTTATAGTTTCCTTGTTTGATAAAGGCCACCCTCTCACACCAGATCAAAACATTGATGGTTTCAACCCAGTTCTCAACAGATGGAGGAGCTTGCGCTTGCCATCTCTGTGCTTTTAGCTTTCGAGGTACAAGAGCACCTCTTACATCAGTTTCCATTTACATTACAGTCCACAAAGCTCCCCTTTAGGGCTGTTTCACATCGGCGGACTCTGCCAAGCAAATCCACCTGCTTAGTTAGCAGGCGGTTGACAGTTCCGTGTCTGCTCCACTTGTGCAGAGTGGACACAGAGACTGCTGTTCTCTATGGACTGGTCTGACTGTCATCCAATCCTCTAGACGAAAGGGGAAATATCCATCCATCTGTTTTCATTGGAGTTGATGCAGGCAGGTGTAAATGGACACGTCTGTTTATATCCCATACAAAACAATGGGTGGTCCGATTTAAATGTGTAAACGACTCCAGAAAGGGGTCCTGCTGCAGGACCATAATCAAGGGCCCCGTGATGGGAGAAAATTACACCAGGATCATTAGAAAGGGCCCGGGACCAGAGGTCAGGGGGCCCTTAATGGTTCCTTGCATCGGGCCCTGAAGGTTCTAGTTCCGCCTCTGTGTTCCCTAAGCCCTAACATGGTGTTTGGCTTCTTATGAGTGCTTCTTCTACCTGGGAGTCCTCAAAGTTGACACAGGATGCACCTGCTTCCCTTTCCTGTAGAGAAGGCCAATTGGAAGTATGGAGGCCCTATAGAAGTCATACACTGCTAAAATAGGCTGTTGATTGAATTGCAAGCAGTGCAATTTAACTACTAGATGAAACCCAACAAAAAGTCAACAGGAATAACAATAATTTAAGAGGATTTTTATGTACAAGGCATGACAGTAAAACTCAGTTTGAAATGGCAATGGTTTGAATTCTAGCAAAGACACATTTTTGCTTTGTTACCTCATCCTCTCTCCTAGTTTAGGAGAGCAGTTTCTGTGGAATGTTGAGGACGAAATACAGACTGAAGGGGATCACACATCCTCAGGATAGACGTTTGTCCCACACATATGTCCCCCTTCTAGATGCTGAGTTCCCTCCCAAAAATGAGCTGACATATACCAATACTCCTGATGAAGTGGACTGCGATTCACTCCAGTCTTAGGATGCCAAGATATGATTACGACTCATGCTCACCTTATTTTGAAAGCATATACTATCCTGTTCTAGAACATTTTTATTTATCTCATCATGAATTTATATGTCGGCACTTCATTTTTAATCCATGTCTTTATTATAATGAAAACTGTTATTATGGAATGTTTGAATATGATCCTTTAATAAATTGATTACTTTTTGTACTTTATGTAATCCTACAGTAACTTGCCTCATTCAAAGTCCCATGACCATTGCCATTTTTTCTTGTATGTATAATTAGGTATAGAGACATGCCACAGGGGATGCGTCAGGTCACAATTCCTTTGTTCCCTACACATAATTTTTTTTATATAAACTGGTCTAAAACTGTTATTTCTAAAATAAATTGTATGTTTCCAGATCAGGTTCAGACAGCAGACGCCAGAATGGAAGAGATCGGATAACTGGAACTAATGATAAAGGAACACCAACGATGGAATCCAGTAAAGAGACAAGATACTGTGCAGTGTGTAGCGACTATGCATCTGGGTATCATTATGGAGTCTGGTCATGTGAGGGCTGTAAGGCTTTCTTCAAAAGAAGTATACAAGGTAACATATACATCAATTAAATATTTAATATATTAATATATGGATATCTAAAGCATTCAAAGCATTTGTCATGTATCTAATTTTATTTTCTTATTAGGGAAACACTTATAGCAATAACCTTGGTGCACAGTATTAAACATTTCAGCATTATCACCTTTCGGCATTCTCAAATTATAACAAAAGCATACCAGTAACTCTACACCTAATTGTCAGTTTTACGACTTGTTATCTACTTTTATTACACTTGTCCTATAATTACTAGAAAACCTTCAAGTACTTCAACTGAAGCCTTTCACCTTCTCTGATCAGTGGCCCTCACTCAGGGCCGGCCTTAGGTGTTCAGGCGCCCTGTGCGAGCTAATCCTGTGGCGCCCCCCCCCCCACATCTTCACCCCTCACCCCCTGGTCACCTAAACATACACAAAGAGGCTTTCCGTGGCCCATCTATCCTCTGCCAGGAGCGACAATGAGGAGGAAGAGGTGAGGGAAGAGTCAGCGGTGCCCCTAGGTGGCAGTGTTTCCTAGGCGGCTGCCTTCCTAATCCGCCTAGTGGTAGCGCCATCCCAGCCCTGCTACCACTCACATTCTGCGAGCTGGGATGGCCACACGGCGCCCCTGTTGCCCATGATGCCCTGTGCGGCCGCACAGCTCGCACACTCCAAAGGCCTGCCCTCACTTCAAGACACCAAAACACAGAAACAAAATACACTCCTAACTAACAAACCAAGCTGTTCACTGTGATTCATGGCTGAAATCTAAAGGCCCATACACACGATCTAACTTTTTGACAACAAACTTCAAAATGAGCAGGTTTTCGAAAAAAATCGGATAAACTTTTTCGTTTTTCATCGGACAAATGTTCGCTCTGCAAGCGGAGAAACTTTTCGGCAACAAAAGTCCTACGGTGCAAAATCCTATTGTGTGTACAGAAGTATGTTAAAATCAATCAACAATAGCAGAAGTTGACCAAAGGGTGGTGGTAAAGAGCAGGAAAGAGCTGAAAAAACATGTGATTTGGGGAAAGTTTGTTATGCATACCAAGTTCACGGCCAACCCCCTTCAAACAAAAATCCACTGAAAAGTTTGTTTGAAGTCCGACCATGTGTATGAGGCTTTACTCTCCTAACTGCTCCTTCCCATCCCAGCCAAAGGCAGCGAGGATTTCAAATCAATCTTTCTGGCTAATTTAGACTGCCCTGACAGACCTCTTAACCATGTCTTGATCATTTATCTTCACTGCAGTCAAAGCAATACAGTCTGGTCAAGTGACCAAGACTGTGATTGGATGTAAAAGATAAGCAGCTCACTGATAAAATCACCTACCTCTGTGCTCTCTCCTCCAACCAGTAAGCTTAATTTACTAGATTTTCAGCACTGTACAATGCCGAACACCTATAATGGCTTACAGTGCTTCCTCCTCCACCCACAGCAAAACCAGAAACACAAAACCTTTCACTAAAGACATTTCCTGAAAAATGCTCATTGTCTTGCTTCACTGCTTTTAGTTACTGATCCAAAAATCATTTGAAACAGGTCAGTAACTCAGAAAGTACTGAAAGTTGTAGCTCACCTCACTAGTCAAACAACCACCAGTAATTGTTGCGTCTGTATATTAAAGTGTATGTGAAAGCCAATTTCTTTTTTTTTATAGTTCTGACTAGAGTAGAAAATAGTAAAAACTGTATCTAAACCCAAAAGTAAAAATGTAAAATATTACAGCTTACTACTCTTTTAAGGAGTTGAAAAGGCAGAAGTTTTTTTTCTCTTAATGCATTCTATGCATTAAGATAAAAATATTTTGTGTGTAGCAGCCTCCCCCCCCCCAGCACCCCCTAATTACCTACCTGAGCCCCTTCTCTCTCCAGCGATGTCCACGATCCCCTCAGCCACCCAGGACACTCCTCCTGATTGGCTGAGACAAAGCAGCACCGTCATTGGCTCCTGTGGCTGTCAATCAAAGTCAGTCAGCCAATGGGGAGAGATTGGCAGGGCCAGGTCGGGGCTTTGTGTCTAAATGGATACACAGAGCTCTGAATCGGCTTGGGTGCCCCATGTAGTAAGCTTCTGGCTGAAGAGCACTCAAAGGACGGGCCAGAAGTAGTGAAGAGGGGCCTGAGAAGAGGAGGATCCAGGGCTGCTCTGTTCAAAACCAACTGCACAGAGAGTGACATTTATTTGCACCTTGAATGCGGTGAGGAGATGTCATCTTTCACACAGAAAAATGCTTGATAAATGTGACAAATGCAAAACCCAACCTTCAAAAGCTACTTTGATGCATTTGTCGCATATAGCGCAGTCCAATAAAATGAATGGGATGCCCTATATATGTAGCCTGACAATGCGCAAAAAATATATATAAATGTGCAAATGCGCAACACCTGGCATCACAAGCCATAGTTGGACTGGGGCCTAAAAGTGGTGGTTGGCTAGTTATAATTTCCTTTGGCTATTTTTCTTTTGAACCTACCAGTAAGTCTGTTTTTTAACAGACCAAACTTTCCAGCAAAAAGTGGCAGTTAGAGAGTAGGGATGAGCTTCGCGTTCGATGCGAACACATGTTCGCATCGAACATCGGCCGTTCGATTGTTCGTCGAAAACGAACAAATCGGGTTATTCGCTCCAAATTCGAATGGCGCGCAACGGCCCATAATTCACTGTGGCGTTGCGCGCTGATGATTGGCCAAGCATGCACCATGACCCCGCATGCTTGGACAATCACAGCGCCCAAAAAACAAAGAGACCTAATTGGCAAAAGCCTGGGTGCTTTGGCCATTTAGGGCTCAGGGCTTTTGAGGCAAGTGCTGTATTCAGAAAGCACTTGCCTCGTAAGTAGCCCTGGCGGATCGTAAATCCCCCGGCGGAATGCAAATTCCGCGGCTAGGGGGCGTTTACTATTTAAATCATGTGCGTCCCCGAGCCGATCGTACTGCGCATGCGCCGCCGGCTAAATTTCCCAGCGTGGATTGCTTCAAATGACGTCGCAAGGACGTCATTGTTTTCGTCGTTAACGCAATTAACGTATGGCCGTATTCCCGAACGACTTACATAAACGACGTAAAAAATTCAAAACTCGACGCGGGAACGACGGCCATACTTAACATAGGATACGCCGCACTTACCCCTCATATAGCAGGGGTAACTATCTGACGAAAAAAGACGAACGCAAACGACGTAAAAAAAAAAAAACGACGGGCGGGCGTTCGGTTCTGAATCGGCGGTTCTCCTCATTTGCATATTCGTCGCGTAGAATAACGGAAGCGCCACCTAGCGGACGGCGGGAGAATGCAGCCTTAGATCCGACAGTGTAACTCACTTACACCAGTCGGCTCTAAGGGAGATCTATGCGGAACCTGATTCGAAGAATCAGCCGCATAGATCCGAGCGTCGGATCTCACAGATACGACGGTGTATCAGTAGATACACCGTCGTATCTCTATGTGAATCTACCCCACAGTGTCTTTTTAGATAGATAGATAGATAGATAGATAGATAGATAGATAGATAGATAGATAGATAGATCAGGGAGGCTACTAGTTAGTATAGTTAAATGTACAGTTTGTAGAGAATATATTGACATCCCTAGGAGTTGTCAATATATTTATAAACTGTATAGCTTAGCTAGTTCTGCTATTAGTATCTGGCAGGCAGGAGATTGTGCTTGATGCTCTAACGTGTTAGTGTACACGTGTTAGTTCATTGCACATAGACGCATTAACTGTTACTGCACGTGTGCTATTTATTTGCACAGAAAGGCAGTTGCTGTTAATGCAAGTGGGCTATTGAATTTCACAGAAACGCAGTTGCTCTGACTGTGCATGTGCTGTTTAATACCACCTGAGCGCATTTGGGGTCACCGTACGTGTGTTGTGACATACCACCTGAGCGCATTTGGGGTCACCGTACGTGTGCTGTGACATACCACCTGAGCGCATTTGGGGTCACCGTACGTGTGCTGTGACATACCACCTGAGCGCATTTCGGGTCACCATACGTGTGCTGTGACATACCACCTGAGCGCATTTGGGGTCACCGTACGTGTGCTGGTATATACCACCTGAGCGCAGTTAGTGCCACTGTACGTGTGCTCCTATATACCACCTGAGCACAGATAGTGCCACTGTACGTGTGCTCCTATATACCACCTGAGCACAGATAGTGCCACTGTACGTGTGCTGGTATATACCACCTGAGCACAGATAGTGCCACTGTACGTGTGCTCCTATATACCACCTGAGCACAGATAGTGCCACTGTACGTGTGCTCCTATATACCACCTGAGTGCATTTAGTGCCACTGTACGTGTGCTGCTATATACCACCTGAGCACAGATAGTGCCACTGTACGTGTGCTGCTATATACCACCTGAGCACAGATAGTGCCACTGTACGTGTGCTGGTATATACCACCTGAGCACAGATAGTGCCACTGTACGTGTGCTGCTATATACCACCTGAGCACAGATAGTGCCACTGTACGTGTGCTCCTATATACCACCTGAGCACAGATATTGCCAATGTACGTGTGCTCCTATATACCACCTGAGCACAGATAGTGCCACTGTACGTGTGCTGCTATATACCACCTGAGCACAGATAGTGCCACTGTACGTGTGCTCCTATATACCACCAGAGCACAGATAGTGCCACTGTACGTGTGCTGCTATATACCACCTGAGCACAGATAGTGCCACTGTACGTGTGCTGCTATATACCACCTGAGCGCAGTTAGTGCCACTGTACGTGTGCTCCTATATACCACCTGAGCACAGATAGTGCCACTGTACGTGTGCTCCTATATACCACCTGAGCACAGATAGTGCCACTGTACGTGTGCTCCTATATACCACCTGAGCACAGATAGTGCCACTGTACGTGTGCTCCTATATACCACCTGAGCACAGATAGTGCCACTGTACGTGTGCTCCTATATACCACCTGAGCGCAGTTAGTGCCACTGTACGTGTGCTGCTATATACCACCTGAGCACAGATAGTGCCACTGTACATGTGCTGCTATATACCACCTGAGCACAGATAGTGCCACTGTACGTGTGCTGCTATATACCACCTGAGCACAGATAGTGCCACTGTACGTGTGCTCCTAAATACCACCTGAGCACAGATATTGCCAATGTACGTGTGCTCCTATATACCACCTGAGCACAGATAGTGCCACTGTACGTGTGCTGCTATATACCACCTGAGCACAGATAGTGCCACTGTACGTGTGCTCCTATATACCACCTGAGCACAGATATTGCCACTGTACGTGTGCTGCTATATACCACCTGAGCACAGATATTGCCACTGTACGTGTGCTGCTACATACCACCTGAGCACAGATATTGCCACTGTACGTGTGCTGCTATATACCACCTGAGCACAGATAGTGCCACTGTACGTGTGCTCCTATATACCACCTGAGCACAGATAGTGCCACTGTACGTGTGCTCCTATATACCACCTGAGCACAGATAGTGCCACTGTACGTGTGCTCCTATATACCACCTGAGCACAGATAGTGCCACTGTACGTGTGCTCCTATATACCACCTGAGCACAGATAGTGCCACTGTACGTGTGCTACTATATACCACCTGAGCACAAATAGTGCCACTGTACGTGTGCTCCTATATACCACCTGAGCACAGATAGTGCCAATGTACGTGTGCTGGTATATACCACCTGAGCGCAGTTAGTGCCAATGTACGTGTGCTGGTATATACCACCTGAGCGCAGTTAGTGCCAATGTACGTGTGCTGGTATATACCACCTGAGCGCAGTTAGTGCCAATGTACGTGTGCTGGTATATACCACCTGAGCGCAGTTAGTGCCACTGTACGTGTGCTGGTATATACCACCTGAGCACAGACAGTGCCACTGTACGTGTGCTGCTATATACCACCTGAGCACAGATAGTGCCACTGTACGTGTGCTGCTATATACCACCTGAGCACAGATAGTGCCACTGTACGTGTGCTCCTATATACCACCTGAGCACAGATAGTGCCACTGTACGTGTGCTCCTATATACCACCTGAGCACAGATAGTGCCACTGTACGTGTGCTGCTATATACCACCTGAGCACAGATAGTGCCACTGTACGTGTGCTCCTATATACCAACTGAGCACAGATAGTGCCACTGTACTTGTGCTGCTATATACCACCTGAGCACAGATAGTGCCACTGTACGTGTGCTCCTATATACCACCTGAGCGCAGATAGTGCCACTGTACGTGTGCTCCTATATACCACCTGAGCGCAGTTAGTGCCACTGTACGTGTGCACCTATATACCACCTGAGCACAGATAGTGCCACTGTACGTGTGCTCATATATACCACCTGAGCACAGATAGTGCCACTGTACGTGTGCTCCTATATACCACCTGAGCACAGATAGTTCCAATGTACGTGTGCTCCCATATACCACCTGAGCACAGATAGTTCCACTGTACGTGTGATCCTATATACCACCTGAGCACAGATAGTGGCACTGTACGTGTGCTGCTATATACCACCCGAGCACAGATAGTGCCACTGTACGTGTGCTGCTATATACCACCTGAGCACAGATAGTGCCACTGTACGTGTGCTGCTATATACCACCTGAGCACAGATAGTGCCACTGTACGTGTGCTCCTATATACCACCTGAGCACAGATAGTGCCACTGTACGTGTGCTCCTATATACCACCTGAGCACAGATAGTGCCACTGTACGTGTGCTCCTATATACCACCTGAGCACAGATAGTTCCACTGTACGTGTGCTCCCATATACCACCTGAGCACAGATAGTTCCACTGTACGTGTGATCCTATATACCACCTGAGCACAGATAGTGCCACTGTACGCGTGCTGCTATATACCACCTGAGCACAAATAGTGCCACTGTACGTGTGCTCCTATATACCACCTGAGCACAGATAGTGCCACTGTACGTGTGCTGCTATATACCACCTGAGCACAGATAGTGCCACTGTACGTGTGCTGCTATATACCACCTGGGCACAGATAGTGCCACTGTACGTGTGCTGCTATATACCACCTGAGCACAGATAGTGCCACTGTACGTGTGCTGCTATATACCACCTGAGCACAGATAGTGCCACTGTACGTGTGCTCCTATATACCACCTGAGCGCAGTTAGTGCCACTGTACGTGTGCTCCTATATACCACCTGAGCACAGATAGTGCCACTGTACGTGTGCTCCTATATACCACCTGAGCACAGATAGTGCCACTGTACGTGTGCTCCTATAAACCACCTGAGCACAGATAGTGCCACTGTACGTGTGCTACTATATACCACCTGAGCACAAATAGTGCCACTGTACGTGTGCTCCTATATACCACCTGAGCACAGATAGTGCCACTGTACGTGTGCTCCTATATACCACCTGAGCACAGATAGTGCCACTGTACGTGTGCTCCTATATACCACCTGAGCACAGATAGTGCCACTGTACGTGTGCTCCTATATACCACCTGAGCACAGATAGTGCCACTGTACGTGTGCTGCTATATACCACCTGAGCACAGATAGTGCCACTGTACGTGTGCTCCTATATACCACCTGAGCACAGATAGTGCCACTCTACGTGTGCTGCTATATACCACCTGAGCACAGATAGTGCCACTGTACGTGTGCTGCTATATACCACCTGAGCACAGATAGTGCCACTGTACGTGTGCTGCTATATACCACCTGGGCACAGATAGTGCCACTGTACGTGTGCTCCTATATACCACCTGAGCACAGTTAGTGCCACTGTACGTGTGCTGCTATATACCACCTGAGCGCAGGTAGTGCCACTGTACGTGTGCTGTTATATATCACCTGAGCGCATTTGGTGTCACTCCGCTTGTGCTGTTACATACCACCTGAGCACTTCAATATGTCTGGAAGGAGAACAAAGAGAGGCAGAGAGTCAGGAGGGCAAGCAGGCTCTGCATGTAGAGGTAACGCTGGTAGTGGATGTGGTGTATCCTCTTCTGCCCGTGGCCGTGGCCGCTTGTCATTCTTTTCGGTAGCTGGCCGTGTTGAACCTCAACATGCAGAGGAATTAGTAGAGTGGATGACCAAGCCGTCCTCATCCTCCTCATCCTCTCTCACACAGACAGATCAAAGTTTATCTGGCAAAGCAGCTGCCAAGGCGTCCTCTTCCCTCTGCACAATGGCTTCACACAATACTTTCCTAGTACCACCATGTCCTCCTGAGGAGTCCCCCGAACTGTTTCAACACAGTGTGGGATACATGCTGCAGGAAGATGCGCAGCGTTTTGTAGACTCCGATGACGGAACACTGATAGAGGAAGGTATTGATGTGAGCCCAGGGAGAGGGGGTGGCCGAGAGGGACAGCAATTTGTCAGTGATGATGTTCCCCCAGCTGGAGCATACTGCCATGTTGTTGACAGTGATGAGGAGGGAGGGGATGATGAGGTCACTGACTCTACCTGGGTGCCTGATAGGAGAGAGGAGGAGTAGGAGGATGAGGAGGACGAAGAGGCACAGGCACATCTCCAAAGAGGCAGGATGCCCTCCAGGGGTCAGCTTAAGGTCACACCCACTGCATTACAGCGCACATCTACGGCGCTTGTGCATGGCGCTACTGTGTCTGACCGGTACAGCAAAAGTTCTTTGGTGTGGGCCTTTTTTGAAACATGTCCACAAGATCGTACCTTTGCTATTTGCAACTTATGTCGCAAGCGTATCTCGCGTGGCCAAAACATCAACCGCCTGGGTACCACATGCTTGTCCAGACATATGTCGACCTGCCATGCAGCTTGTTGGCAAGCACACCAGAAAGACCCACACCAAAGACAAAAGCGTACCCCCCCTTTCCCTTCTGGGACCTCCAACCCCAGTAGACCACCAGTCCTTTCTGAAGCCTGCAGTGAAGGTGTAGAAATAGGTGTGTCACAAGCTAGTAGTAGCGGTCAATCTACTGATAGTACCAGGCAAATTTCCCTGCCCCAGCTGCTGCAGCGCCGAAAGAAGTACAATCCCAGCCATCCACATGCCCAGCAGTTGAATGCTAGCTTAGCGAAATTGCTAGCACTTCAACTGCTACCTTTTCAGTTGGTAGATTCTGCCCCCTTCCGTGAGTTTGTGCAATGTGCAGTACCTCAGTGGCAAGTACCAAAACGCCACTTTTTCTCACAAATGGCTATTCCGGCTCTCTACCAGCATGTGGAAGGCAATGTCCATGCCTCGCTGGACAGGGCGGTCAGTGGTAAGGTGCATATTACCGCTGACTCATGGTCCAGCAGGCATGGACAGGGACGTTACCTGTCTTTTACGGCGCATAGGGTGACTCTGATGGCAGCTGGGAAGGACGCAGGGCAAGGTCCAGTAGTTTTGGAGGTTGTTCCGCCACCACGCCTCCAAAAAATACTACTGCTTGTGACACACCTCTTTCCTCCACCCCTCCTCTTCTTCTTCCTCTGTGGCCTCTTCCTGTGGGGATGTTTTCTCCGAACCAGCCGTGCTCCGTAGGCGTACGAGGGGATACGCAGGAATGCAGGCCAAGAGATGCCATGCGGTGCTAGAGCTGGTGTGCTTGGGAGACAGGAGCCACACTGGGGAAGAGATTTTCTCAGCTCTGCAGGGTCAGGCTGAGAGGTGGTTGACGCCACGCCAGCTGAAGCCTGGAATGGTGGTCAGCGATAATGGCACCAACCTCCTCTCTGCCCTGCGACAGGGAAAACTCACCCACGTGCCCTGTTTTGCGCATGTCCTCAATTTGGTGATGCAGCGGTTCTTGGGCAGGTACCCGGGCTTGCAGGATGTCCTGAAGCAGGCCAGGAAAGTCTGTGTGCATTTTCGGAGGTCATATAATGCCACTGCTTGGCTGACTGACCTCCAAAGGGAATACAACCTGCCCAAGAACCGCCTAATTTGTGACATGCCCACCAGATGGAACTCAACGTTGACCATGCTGCAGTGGCTGCACACGCAGCAGCGGGCCATCAATGAGTACCTGTGCCAATATGGCAGCAGAACTGGGTCAGGGCAGCTAGGTTTTTTTTCACCACGCCAGTGGGCTTTGATCAGGGATGCATGCACTGTCCTGTCACCATTTGAGGAGGCCACGAGGATGGTGAGCAGTGACAGTGCATGCATCAGTGAGACTGTCCCTCTTATTTACATGTTGGAGCACACACTACGTGGAATAATGGACAGGGCCCTTGAGGCAGAACAGAGGGAGGAAGAGGAGGACTTCCTTACCTCTCAAGGCCCCCTTTACCCAGACAGTGGTCCTGCTTGCCCACCTAGCACACAGGAAGAGGATGAGGAGGAGGAGGAGGAGGAGGATTGTATCAGCAGCATGGAGGTGGAACCTAGCACTCAGCAGCAGCAGTCTTCAAGGGATCATTTACAGTCCCAAGGAGCACGTGGAGTTTTACGTGGCTGGGATGAGGTGCCTGTGGATCCCGTCGTCCTCAGTGACCCAGAGGACTGTGGCCCGAATGCCTCAGCAAACCTACGCTGCATGGCCTCCCTGATTCTGCAAAGCCTGCGTAAGGATCCTCGTGTACGTGCTATTAAGGAGAGGGATCATTAGACATGTGCACAACAAAAATTTTCGTTTATTTCTGTTTCGTTTCTGTTCGTTTATCGTGATTCGTAATGAGTCGTAATTTCGTAAGACGTTAGTTATCGTATTCGTACTCTTTAGTATTTTCGTAACACTTTTTTTTCCGTTTCCGTTTTTTTATGTTAGTTTATTTTTCGTTGATTCGAGATTAGTATTTTCGTTAAATGTTGTATTCTGCCTCGTTCGTATTTTTACAATGAATTTATTCGTTTATTCGTTTTTACGTTGGTTTATTTTTCGTTGTTTTGATATTCGTATTTACATTATATTTTCCATAATGCCACGTTTGTATTTTCGTAAGAAATAAATCTTCGTTGCTTTATGATCATTCGTATTTTCGTGTCTAATTTCATTTGATTATAACAACGTTCTTTTGTAGATTTTATTGCATTCGTAATTCTGTTAAAATACATTTTACATTTATTCGACACACTACTCGTTGTAATTTTGTAAAACATCGTAATTTACTGTGATTGACTAACACAGATAAAGACACAAGGTCAAGGAGCCACATAAGAAAGAAGCTCTTCAGGGGAAGGGACAGCGCTGAGTGGCTATTGGTCACAGTACTAATGAAAGTGAATTTACATTATTTCATTTCCGTTTTCCGAAGATTCATAATTTATTTTTCATTCGTTTTGCTTTTCGTTTTTTATTCTTTGTTCGGCATTTCGGTTGTTTTCTTTTCGTTCTTCAAATATTAGTAAGTTTGCATTTTCGTTTATTTTTCGTAATTATGATTTCGTTATTTCTATGTTTTCGTTTCTTTTTTCTTTCGTTGTGTTGTTCTTTTACATTTAGTAGTTTCGTATCTTCGTAGTTTTCCATATTCGTTATTTTTGGAAATATCGTTATTCGTTATTATTTGCGCTAAACCATTCGTTTATTCGTAGGTTAACGAATCAACGAAAATAACGAATAATGACGGAAAACGTATTCGTAACGAAAAAAATTGCACATGTCTAGGGATCATTACTGGCTGGCGACTCTTCTTGATCCACGTTACAAGAGTAAGGTTGTGGACCTTATGTTGCCATCGCAGAGGGAGCAGAAGATGAAACTTCTGCGGGAGGCCTTGCAGAAGGGTCTGTGCAATGCGTTCCCAGAACCGGGGGGATTACCAAAACCTGGCTCTGGACAACGTCTTGCTGAGGCTTCGGTGAGTCACAGGAGGGGCGGTGGAGAAGGTGGTCGTCTGACCGATGCGTTCAGGCAGTTTTTTAGTCCCCAGCCCCAAGGTCTGACCGGTTCCAGCAACCATCGCCAGCGTCTGCTACATGGTACGGGAATACCTAGGGGCAAGATCCCACTTGCACACCTTCCCCACCTAAAATCCTCTGGCTTACTGGGTCTTGAGGATGGATCACTGGCCAGAGCTTGCCCAGTACGCAATTGAGCTACTGGCTTGCCCTGCATCCAGTGTTCTTTCAGAACGGACATTCAGTGCTGCTGGAGGCTTTGTCACTGATCACAGGGTGCGCCTCTCCACCAGCTCTGTTGATCGACTGACCTTCATCAAAATGAATCAGGCTTGGATCAACACCAGCTACCAAGCACCTGATGCTAATATTAATGAATAATATATTTTTTGTTAAAATGTCGGATCCCTTTTAGACTGCTGATGCTGAGTGACTGTCCTCTTATGCTGCTGATGGAATATCCTTCTCCTCCTCACTTTTCTTGCTGATAGCTAGTAAGAAATGTTGTGTTTCTGGGCTCCGCCACCAGTGCCTAAGGCACAATTTTTCAGCCCCTGTTTAACAGGGGTGCCTAATAACAATTTTTGTTGCAATACTTTGCACGTGGCTCCTTGTTGCGCTCCAATTGCAGTTATTGAGAGGGATTGCAAGTGTTGTGTTGTGCCCAAGGCACAATTTTCCAGCCCCTGTTTAACAGGGGCGCTTAATAACAATTTTTGATGCAATAATTTGCACGTGGCTCCTTGTTGCGCTCCAATTGGAGTTATTGGGAGGGGTTGCAAGTGTTGTGTTGTGCCCAATGCACAATTTTTCCGCCCCTGTTTAACAGGGGCGCCTAATAACAATTTTTGATGCAATAATTTGTACGTGGCTCCTTGTTGCGCTCCAATTGGAGTTATTGGGAGGGGTTGCAAGTGTTGTGTTGTGCCCAAGGCACAATTTTCCAGCCCCTGTTTAACAGGGGCGCTTAATAACAATTTTTGATGCAATAATTTGCACGTGGCTCCTTGTTGCGCTCCAATTGGAGTTATTGGGAGGGGTTGCAAGTGTTGTGTTGTGCCCAATGCACAATTTTTCTGCCCCTGTTTAACAGGGGCGCCTAATAACAATTTTTGATGCAATCATTTGTACGTGGCTCCTTGTTGCGCTCCAATTGGAGTTATTGGGAGGGGTTGCAAGTGTTGTGTTGTGCCCAAGGCACAATTTTCCAGCCCCTGTTTAACAGGGGCGCTTAATAACAATTTTTGATGCAATAATTTGCACGTGGCTCCTTGTTGCACTCCAATTGGAGTTATTGGGAGGGGTTGCAAGTGTTGTGTTGTGCCCAATGCACAATTTTTCTGCCCCTGTTTAACAGGGGCGCCAAATAACAATTTTTGATGCATTCATTTGTATGTGGCTCCTTGTTGCGCTCCAATTGGAGTTATTGGGAGGGGTTGCAAGTGTTGTGTTGTGCCCAAGGCACAATTTTCCAGCCCCTGTTTAACAGGGACGCCTAATAACAATTTTTGATGCAATCATTTGCACGTGGCTCCTTGTTGCGCTCCAATTGGAGTTATTGGGAGGGGTTGCAAGTGTTGTGTTGTGCCCAATGCACAATTTTTCTGCCCCTGTTTAATAGGGGCGCCTAATAACAATTTTTGATGCAATAATTTGCACGTGGCTCCTTGTTGCGCTCCAATTGGAGTTATTGGGAGGGGTTGCAAGTGTTTTGTTGTGCCCAAGGCACAATTTTCCAGCCCCTGTTTAACAGGGGTGCTTAATAACAATTTTTGATGCAATAATTTGCACGTGGCTCCTTGTTGCGCTCCAATTGGAGTTATTGGGAGGGGTTGCAAGTGTTGTGTTGTGCCCAATTTTTCTGCCCCTGTTTAACAGGGGTGCCTAATAACAATTTTTGATGCAATAATTTGTACGTGGCTCCTTGTTGCGCTCCAATTGGAGTTATTGGGAGGGGTTGCAAGTGTTGTGTTGTGCCCAAGGCACAATTTTCCAGCCCCTGTTTAACAGGGGCGCCTAATAACAATTTTTGATGCAATAATTTGCACGTGGCTCCTTGTTGCGCTCCAATTGGAGTTATTGGGAGGGGTTGCAAGTGTTGTGTTGTGCCCAATGCACAATTTTTCTGCCCCTGTTTAACAGGGGCGCCTAATAACAATTTTTGATGCAATAATTTGCACGTGGCTCCTTGATGTGCTCCAATTGGAGTTATTGGGAGGGGTTGCAAGTGTTGTGTTGTGCCCAAGGCACAATGTTCCAGCCCCTGTTTAACAGGGGCGCTTAATAACAATTTTTGATGCAATAATTTGCACGTGGCTCCTTGTTGCGCTCCAATTGGAGTTATTGGGAGGGGTTGCAAGTGTTGTGTTGTGCCCAAGGCACAATTTTCCAGCCCCTGTTTAACAGGGGCGCCTAATAAAAAATTTTGATGCAATAATTTGCACGTGGCTCCTTGTTGCGCTCCAATTGGAGTTATTGGGAGGGGTTGCAAGTGTTGTGTTGTGCCCAATTTTTCTGCCCCTGTTTAACAGGGGTGCCTAATAACAATTTTTGATGCAATAATTTGTACGTGGCTCCTTGTTGCGCTCCAATTGGAGTTATTGGGAGGGGTTGCAAGTGTTGTGTTGTGCCCAAGGCACAATTTTCCAGCCCCTGTTTAACAGGGGCGCCTAATAACAATTTTTGATGCAATAATTTGCACGTGGCTCCTTGTTGCGCTCCAATTGGAGTTATTGGGAGGGGTTGCAATTATTGTGTTGTGCCCAATGCACAATTTTTCTGCCCCTGTTTAACAGGGGCGCCTAATAACAATTTTTGATGCAATATTTTGCACGTGGCTCCTTGATGTGCTCCAATTGGAGTTATTGGGAGGGGTTGCAAGTGTTGTGTTGTGCCCAAGGCACAATGTTCCAGCCCCTGTTTAACAGGGGCGCTTAATAACAATTTTTGATGCAATAATTTGCACGTGGCTCCTTGTTGCGCTCCAATTGGAGTTATTGGGAGGGGTTGCAAGTGTTGTGTTGTGCCCAAGGCACAATTTTCCAGCCCCTGTTTAACAGGGGCGCCTAATAAAAATTTTTGATGCAATAATTTGCACGTGGCTCCTTGTTGCGCTCCAATTGGAGTTATTGGGAGGGGTTGCAAGTGTTGTGTTGTGCCCAATGCACAATTTTTCTGCCCCTGTTTAACAGGGGTGCCTAATAAAAAAATGTGATGCAATACTTTGCACGTGGCTCCTTGTTGCGCTCCAATTACAGTATGTTTGAGGGGTGCCCTTTTTTCTAAAAAATTTCTTTCACACAACAATAATGGCCCCCCACCACCGCTAAAATATTCGACATAATGTTGCCACACAGAACTTGCGCAAGTAGCATTAATTACTTCTTTTTTTTGGTCCTTTCATGTTGTGCAGGGACATTTCTAAACACGTGCCACTACTATAGACACCCAGCAGGTGTGATATTTAAAGGATTTTTTTTTTCACTTTAAGCATCATTAAAATGGCTGCTCCGCAAAAAACGGCCGTTTAAAAAAAAAAAATTTCCATTGATACATGTTCCCTGGGGCAAGACCCGGGTTCTGAACGACATTTTCCAACATTTAATTGAATTTTGGTCTTTAAAATGACCGTTTTTGAATTCGAACGTTCGGGTCCCATAGACTTCAATGGGGTTCGAAATGTTCGCGCGAACCCGCGGTCTGTTCGAACGTTCTGGTGCGAACCGAACCCGGGGGTGTTCGGCTCATCCCTATTAGAGAGTTGAGACAAACGATTTAACATAGTAGTTGTGTGGTGAAATTGCGCTCCCCTATATTTCGTGTGGCCTAGTGTTAAATATATTTATTGTCACCTCCTATTACTATAAGGTGGAGTGCTTACCTCCAAAAATAATGTACTCCACTACAGTGCACAATGTTGTGTTAGAAATTAATGAATATAATAAACGTGAAAAAAAACGTGAAAAAAACAATTTTTTTTGTTGATACACTGGTATATGCTCTCAAATTTTATATACCTCTATATTGAGTGAACATAAATCATACACCTATAGTTGTGTATATAAAAACCATAGACACATCATTAAAATTCATGTTGGCATTTCCGGTTCCGGCGCTGCATGGAGTAGCTGCTCTTCTCCTCGGCTCCTGCAGCACGACCTAAATCTGCCTAAAAAACCGGCCCGAGACGCCCAGCAGATCCCCCTCCATCTCCACCCCTGCCTTACGATGGACCGCTTCGTGGAAAAATCGGGTGCTCGTACCCAAACGGCTCCATCGGCTCCCTCACAAATCGAGGCCCCGGTCTCGGCCTACCCGGCTCCACACACGGCGTCGCCGCAAACGGCGATGGAGGTAAGTGGCACTTCATCTCCCCCTCCATCCCCTCACTCCTCGGGGACATCACTGGTGGGGGACAACACTACAGACCGCATAGCCCAGGCAGTGGCAGCTCTCCTGATCCCAATGATCGCCGCCTCCGTAGAGAAGGCAGTTAATGCTGGGATGGCGCAGATCAAATCACAGCTTAATGAGCATGGCACCAGACTCAATGAGTTGGAGCACCGCTTGTCAAATGCTGAGGATGAACTATACCAGGCACAAGCTACGAGCATGCACAAGACAAAACAAACCAATACATACTGCAAAAACTGGATGTTTTGGAAAATAGATCCAGAAGAAGTAACCTACGTTTTGTAGGGGTCTCGGAATCACTTCAATCGGCCGCACTCGCAGAGTTCTGCGCGCAGCGCATACCGGAGGCTTTGGGCCTTCCAGGCCCATGCACAGTGGAGAGGGCTCACCGCATGGGGGCTTTTAACTCTGACCGCAAAACACCCCGGCCTATCATCGCTAAATATTTAAATTACTCTGCAGAAGTTCAGACAGACCCGGCAGGTCCAGATTGATGGTCTAAGGATCTTGATATTCGCTGATTATTCGATTGAGGTATCTAAGAAAAGGAAAGCTTTTCAACAGGTTTGCACAGAACTTTTTAAACAGCAAGTCAAATTCACTTTGGCCTTCCCGGCCATTCTTCGCCTCAGGGCCCCAAATGGTGACCAGCTATCGTTCCATGATCCCTCTGAAGCCGAGGCCTTCCTACGCTCTCACCACTCAGGCCGTCAATCCCAGACCCCTTCAAAAGCCCCCCCATTCAATCGGTCCTTGGACCAGAGAAGCCCTCGAAAAGACTCCCCCAAACGCTTCAGGGGTACGGCCTCGGATTCCACCCAACCCACCCTGAACCTCACCTGATCCGGCCTATATGCCATGGCTGCTGGCCTCCCCTCTTCCCTCCTCCTCCGTTCACATCGAGAGTTTTTTTTCGTCCCGACCAAACTCTTGCTTTTGGATACTATCCACGGTCGCCTTGTGACCTAGCAGGGACGCTTTGGATCCCCCCCCCCCACCTGCAACAAAATTTTCACTCGGAGGCCTCCCAGTCGAGGCACCACCGCCCTTGGACCTTTTGTGAACCCAACCTAGTAATGGCCTACTAGGCCTAGCATGCTTTGAAATCTGTCGGCTGGGAACCCGTCCGCCCGACATGTATGATGGTTAGTACGCTAACCAGCAGACATGTCTTCTCGCACACGCGTCGAATGGTTTCGACGCATGCGCGGAAGTGTTTTACTTCCTGGTGCGGTGACGTGGCGACGTCAACGTCACCACCACGTCACCACGCCGTCTGGCTGCGGGGATTTTGGTTTGATCGTGTGTACACGATCAAACCAATACGTCCCCAGCAGACAGATTTGTTCAAATCGGTCGGCCCGACCGATTTAAACAAATCTGTCTGCTCGTATGTACGCGGCCTTACTGTTATTTTTGATGTTTTTGTTTCAGGTTTCATCTGTGCCCCCCTCTCCTTCCCTTGTTGCCTCCCTCCTCCCTGGCACTCTCAAGCACCCTTGTCCTCTTACTACAACCCCCCGAGACACCACCGGCGGTCCCCCCCCTCGCCTCGCCCGCCCCCCCACGGGTAAAAAAAACAAAACTTTCCGGCAACTCATGTTTAACACCCTCTCAGACCCCCCCCTCTCGCTAACTCCATAACATGAAAATAGTCTCATGGAATGTGAAGGGCCTTAGATCCCTTAATAAAGAATGAAAATCCTCCGCCATCTCAAACGACTCAAAACCGACATAGCACTCTTGCAGGAAACCCACTTTTCCGTTCCCGATTTCCACCGCATGCAGAAACTGTGGGTAGGCACAGTTCTGGGCTCAGATGCAGTTGGCCGCAAGGCAGGGGTCCTAATACTGATCCATAAAAATATCCCATGCACGGTCTTCGCTGTCCAATCCGATGCCCAAGGCCGTCTTTTGTCAGCTCATGTAAAACTAGGAACTAAGGAGCTGGTAATCTCCAATGTATATGCCCCTAATAGCCCTGGTAAGACTTTTTATGGCGAACTATCTGCCTGGCTTCTACGAAACACACACCTTCCCCATCTAGTTGGGGGTGATTTCAATGACGTTATGCATCACTTAGACGACAGATCCTCCCCTAAACGCCACAGGCCAGGAACTGACCCTCTCACCACGTCACTTTTCGCATCCACTATGGACTCTCTCCACCTCCGGGACCTTTGGCGCTTACAACACCCTACAGATAGGGAATTCACCTTTTATTCCAACCCTCACATCGTCTTTACTAGGATTGACTATTTTTTTGGTTCCGACGAGTTAATCCCTATGCTATCCGACACTGACATCTCGGATATTGCCATCTCAGACCATGCCCCAGTTTTGGTACGCCTTGACAATCTCGATTTACCCCCCAACCCCCGGATTTGGCGCTTCCCCTCTTATCTCTATAACCTAGCAGACTTCCAACAATTTATGGAGGGGGCATGGATGGAATACTCATCAGCTAACGCCTCACACTCTGACAATCCCAACCTCTTCTGGGACGCTGGCAAGGCCTTCCTCAGAGGTCAGATTATCTCTTATGCCTCTTCTTTTAGATGAAACACCCTCTCCAAATACAAACTGGCTAGTGCCCGACTACACCAGGCCCAAAGGGCTCTATACTTCTCTGACTCTCCAGGTGACAGAGAGGAGTGGCTAGCAGCCAAGAGTTCGTTCGACACCTGGGCAGACACCCTTGAATTGACTAAGAAGGCGAATTTAGACGCTACTCTTCACAGGTTTGGTAACAAATCAGGCAACCTGCTTGCTAGACTCTGTAAGGGCTCCTTCCACCCCACCCACATCACATTGCTGAGAGACTCCAAAGGTGTCGTAAAAATCACACCTCACCGGATAAATGAGACAATGCTCCAATTCTATTCATCTCTCTATGCCCCGGACCCTGTTGACACACAGGCGGACACTACATTCCTGGAAAAATTGGCAATTCCCACGGTCACCCCTTCCCAGCTAGAAGCCGTCAACGCTCCTATAACCTTACCTGATATATCTGACGTTATTCGCAAACTTGCCCCCTCCAAGGCACCTGGCCCTGACGGATTCACAGGCGAATTCTACAAGACCCTTCAGAAAATAGTGGAACCCACCCTCCACAAGGTGTACGTTGGCATGTGGACCGGCGGCCCTTATTTACCTTCAGGGAATCAGGCCATCATTAAACTGCTAGCTAAAAAGGTTAAGGACCCCCTAGAACCAGGATCCTCTAGACCTATCTCCCTACTAAACCTGGATGTCAAAATCCTTTCTAAAATCATAGCTAAATGACTGTCTGACATCATCCCCTCCCTGATTCACCCAGCACAATCGGGTTTTGTAAAAGGCAGAACATCCACTCTAAATATACGCAAAGTTATGCTAGCCCTAGAGCATGCTGCTCAGCATCCAAACAGGGACTTTGCCATCATCACATTAGACGCAGAGAAAGCCTTTGACAACGTCAGCTTCGATTGGCTTACTTTGACTTTGACTTACTTTACCCGTCAGGGCTGCCCTCTATCCCCACTCTTATTTAACATTGCTCTAGAACCCTTGTCCAGACACCTCTCAGTTAGCACCCCTTCACGGTATCCAAATCGGCAACCATGACCTGCGCACCTCCCTCTTCGCGGACAATGTCCTTATTTTCTCAGCCAACCCCTCCTCCGACATGCCCGTCATCAAAGAAGTATTCAACATTTTCCGGTCCTGTTCAGGCCTCCGAATCAACTATGCCAAAAGTGAAATCCTTCCCCTAGGGCTTAAACCCACCCCCTCCTGGTCCCTTAACTCCATCTTCTCTGTTGCTAGGTCCCATATCACCTACCTCGGTATCCAAAGCGGGAAAACGCCCTCTTCTTTATATTGTTTGAACTATCCCCCTCTGATAGCCAAAATATCACAGGAACTGGTGAACTGGATGGATCTGCCCCTCTCGCTCCTGGGAAGATGCCATCTCATCAAAATGGTCAGCTTTGCTAGACTGCTGTACCAAATGCAAACCATTCCACTGCTCCTCCGCCACAAAGATGTCAAACAAATTGAATCGGCCATTTCTTTGGCGGGGCAGGAGGCCTCGCATTGCATTGAAAAAACTCTTTCTTCCCAGACGCAAGGGGGGTGCTAGTCTCCCTAATGTTAGAACATATAATTTAGCTTGCTTGATGAGAATCGGTTTAGATTGGATCTCTCAATCATCACACTACTCCAACTACCCCCTGGAATCCGCTATGGCTCACCCATTCTCCCTCACAGCCCTCCTCCACTGCAAATGGAAGTCTGTCCCTATCCTGTACCAACACAATCTTCTGCTGTCATTGCCTGGAGAGAAGTCAGAAAAAGCCTCCGGTTACCCCCTTTTATGTCCCGGCACCTACCAATCCAGGGAAACACGAGTTTCCCCCCAGGTATGGATCACAGACCCTTCAAAATCTGGCAGGACAAAGGTCTCACCAAGTTCTCATCCCTGTGTGACTCTTCCTCTGGACGCCCCCTACCATTTGAAACTATTGCCGCAACCTTCTCAATACCCTCTTCCCATGTATTCCACTTCTGGCAATGCACCAACTATTTGAAGGCCACTTGTGCAGATGCTGCAAAACGTTTTTCTCCCAACTTCGCTGATCAACTTCTTGCAGAGGGCTCCTACAAGATCTCTGCCATCTACAAACCGCTGCTCCTACAGACCACCACCTCTCTGCTCTCCTCATCTGCAGCCAATTGGGGGAGGGACTTCCCTGATGATGATCTAGTGGACAAATTGCTAGAGGGGCTAAACAAGGTCCATCGCTTGACCCCTAACGAAATCTGGAGAGAAACCCAGCTAAAGATCCTCCATCGGGCACATATACCCTTTCTATACTCGGCCACCGACCAAAGCTCCGCTAAATGCCCCCAGTGCCATCAACAGAAGCCCTCTCTCACTCATCGTTTCTGGTCCTGTTCGTTTATATCCTCCTTTTGGGAACAAGTGTTGGCATATATATTCAAGATCACGTTACTAAACTTACCCAAGGACCCTCTGCTTCTTACTTTTGGTTATTGGGACCCCCTGCTGCTACAATGGTCCCGGCTGACAGGCCTCTCTATATCCGACCCCACGACCACTGCTACTGTCAACAAAGACTGGCCTCTGATTTGCCTCCTCGTCGCACGCAGGGCTATCCTGAAAAATTGGTCCTCTACAAACTGCCCTTCTGTGACTCAGATACAGCGAGAGCTCGTCCTTCACCTCCTCCTTTATAAAGAACGTTCCACCACGGACTTCAACCGCGATTCCTCCAAGTCTCGGTTTCTGTCAACATGGGGACCCTTCATGCAATCTACTCTCTCTCCAGAGGAACGCTCCAACTTTGAACATTTCACTTTCTCCTACTTCAAATCCCCCCCGCCATCTATACCTAGAAGCAATGGTCCCTCATAATGCCACGATGGTCCCATCGCTATGCTATGGTATCTCACTGCTGGATAATTTTTTGTTTTGTCTCCTCCCTCTTACCTCTCTTCTTGTGCTTGCAATCCCTCAGTGCCCCCACCCGGAGGGTATCTTCTACAAAGCGCTATAGGTATCTTCTTTGTCACTCCTACAGATTCCTAAGACCATACCAGATTTTAAGATCTATCCAGTTTCACCTGAATGTTGTTGGCGACTAACTGTCTGATAGTATTTGTTTTCTTTCGCTTGTTCCCCTTTTACGCCCACCTGGCAGGTCTTAATGTATATCTTTGCATTGTTACCCTGTGCACTGGCACCTTTTACCACTATGATGTATGTATTTTACCTGTACCATGTCGCTACATCCGCTACTGACCCTCCTGCTCTGTTACTGTTTTTGTTTATTTTTCTTTACTTCCCGTTGTATAACCTTTTAAAATTCAATAAAAATTATTAAAAAATTAAAATAATAAATTCATGTGGGGTGGGTAGTCCAATATTTTCCTCCTAATCAGTGTCCCATGTAGATAGTCAAATATGCATATAGTTGGTGTGTTTCTCTGTGGTGTATTCATATTGTTGTCAAGTTGTCACCACTTAGTGATATCCCATCACCGATAAAAATGGCCACTCACCAGATGTCGTATTAACCAGAGCCTTTGGTTCATTACTCAGGATAACCACTTCTATGTTAGGTATTCCGCCTGCTGCCTGGTGCCTTAAATGTGGAATGGGGTATCACCTGGAATGGCGTGGAATGGGGTATCACCTTTGGTTCATTACTCAGGATAACCACTCCTCCGACCCGTCTTTCTTCTTTAATTGCAGCACACCCACCATTAAATTAATCATTTAAATTCCATTTGCGCCAACCACATTCACACAATTAAACGATTTAACATAACTGAAGAATGTCATAATAGTCAGCTTTATTCATTCATGTAAAACCTTTATCCCAAAAAGAAAAACGCATTGTAGCTTTTACTGCTTAAAATTTATTATCTGGGGTTTGGTTTCAATTTGTTAGTCAAGTCCATCTAAATGTATTAGGGCATCTACCGTAACACTACCCTCTCCCCCAAATTGACAATGCTGCTGTCCAAGAGTGTCTCTGTTGCTCCACCATACAGTTGGACCACCTAAGACAAGAAGTGTGTTACTGGCCAAATCACCAGCTGATAATTAAAAAAAAAGGCTAAAGAGAAAACGAATGCAGCCACCAAATATAAGGATTTTTGTTTTTGGGTTTATATACACTTCAGGATACCTGTTTTGTTTTCCTGTTTGTGTCTTGACAAGGAGAATTTACTTCACTTCTTGTCCCAAAGACACTGCAGAAAGAAATCATTCCAAAGTGAGGGGAAATCATCTCTTTGTTGTCACCAGAACAGGTTTACTGTGATAACATAAACCTATGAACCTATTTTAACAATCTTGCTTTAAAGCAGACCTTCAGTCATTTTTTCAGCTTTCCATCTAATAAATCTTCTGCCCTTGTTGTTTTAACTTTGGATAGTAAAACATTTTTTTCTGCCAGTAAATACCTTATACAGCCCACTTCCTGTGCATTGTCTGGTAAACAGCCTAGGCTTATGACATCACGCACAGCTCTCTTTCTCTCACTCTTGTGAGAGTTTGTCAGGAAGGGAGGAGGATTAGTCATAAGAGCTGGAGGTGAGCATCTGTGTGTCTGTGTAAATCCAGGAAGTGAACAGGAGGCAGCTTCAGCTGCCCACAGCTAAAATGGTTGCAGCCAGACTTAGTAGAGGGAGATTTCTGCAGAATATTTGGCAAGTACAGAATTACAGTATAGATAAATTAATATGCAAAGTGGTATTAGGGAAACCTCAGAATGGCAAAGATGTTTGTATTACAAATTATGTAAGCAAACTGCAGTTCCTCTTTAACCTCCCTGGCGGTATGATTCTGTCTGGAATTACGTACCAAAAGCGGTACAATTATTTGCATGGAAATTTGGCATTTTATACTGTAGGCATGCAATTCTTAGGAATAACTCACTTAAATCTGTCCAAACAAGACATCCCGGGTATGATAAAGTTTGAAAAACAAAATCATAATTTTTTATATAATAAAAAACTATAAATAATTATAACAAATTATAATGTAATTATAATAAAAAATATTCAATAATGTAATCAACTCAAAAACACTGAAATTTGCTCAGTTGCAGAATTGTCGCTGTCATTATTTTATTTTTTTATGACGAATTTCCCCACAAATCGCTATCGCTCAATTCTGCAAGTGATTAAAATTTATTATCGCTGTTTTCTAGCTGATCTAAAACCATTTTTGACATAAAGGGACACTTTTGGTTGCTATGGGCAATTTACAGTTTCCAGGCAGAAAGAACACTTTTTATTTTATAAAAGAACATGTAGGACACTGGACAGACCACTAGGGACATGGGGGGTGTGTATTTTTTACATACAGTACTGTAATCTATAAGATTACAGTATACTGTATGTAAAGTGTTTGTTTACTTTTTTGAATTTGGCGCCGTTCTCCGCTTCCGTGCGTCGTAACGTCGCAGGAAACGGAGATCGGCGGCACACGGGGACGCTGTGTGAATCAAGCGAAGCACCCGCTCGCTCACACAGCGGGGATGCATCGCTGGATCCAGGAAAAAGGTAAGCCAGCGCGCGCTGCAGGCTCTGCATGGCTACCCCGAGCGTGACTCGGGGATACCGTTCTTAGCAGAAAAACCCACCCCGAGTCACGCTCGGGGATACCGCCAGGGAGGTTAAAGCTTACATTGTTGGTAATTTGCCTACTAATGAAGGGAAGCAGAAAGTAGAAATGCGACTAAATATCTTTAAAGCAAAAAGCATTTAGCTTGGGAACTGTTTTATACTGGGATTTTGTATTCTGGAGTTATTAAGGAAAGACTGATTTAAAAAAAAAAAAAAAGTCTCCATTCATCAGAATTACATGAAAGCACGTTTCAGCACCCACCTATCCGTTTCAGCATTGAAATCATAAAACTTTTGTAGTGGTGGTAATCAAATACAAATAATCGAATTCTCTTGCTTATTGAAATGCAGATTTATATGTTCTGCAGAGAACTACACAATTCAGGATGCCAAGCAACCATTTGTCATGAATTATACAATTTTCTGCAATGAATTAACATTTTTTGTATATGTGCAGCGGAATAAAAATTAGGTTGTTCATTCAGATTTGCAAATTAATTTTCTCATCATTACTTTTATAGTCCCAGCAGTCTATAGTGAGTCAGTAGAGTAAGCAACTGCTTTGAAAAAAGCAAACCTAAAAGAATACTTAAGTACCTAGGCTGGTAGAATTTGCATGGTTGTTAGTCACAATTGTTAACATCTAATAATAATAATGCAAGTCTTATATAGCGCTGTCTTACCCTAACTTGCCAGGCATGCTTCTCAAGCCACAGCCGAAGCTTTAGCTCATCGGGTCTCGAGGCGCTTATATAGTAACATAGTCACTATTACCCAACACAGTGGTACTCATTTTACCGACCTCGGAAGGATGGAAGGCTGAGTGGACCCCGCCGGGATCGAACCTGCGACCCTGAGGGTTTAGATGATCACAGATTGCTGCAACAGAGCATTAGCCCGCTGAGCCATCTTACCGACCTGCAACACTAGCATCCTAAATTTTTTTCCTTTCCACTGTTAATCTGCTCTCTTATAATCATGGATTTTTCATCCTTCTAATGCCACGCACACACGATTGGTTCATCCAATGATAACGGACCAATGAAGCTGACTTTCATCAGTCTTGCCTACACACCATCAGTTAAAAATCTGTTCATGTCAGAACGCGGTGACGTAAAACACTACGATGTGCTGAGAAAAATGAAGTTCAATGCTTCTGAGCATGAGTCGACTTGATTCTGAGGATGCGTGGATTTTTAACCGATGGACTTGTCCACAGACGATCATTTTTTTTCCTATCGGTTTTTTAACCATCAGATACATTTTAAAACAGGTTCTAAGTTTTTTCACAGATAGGAAAAAAAACGATGGGGCCCACACACGATCGGTTTGTTCGATGAAAACAGTCCATTGGACCGTTTTCATCAGACGAACTGATCGTGTGTACTCGGCATAAGTGTTCATTGTTAGTTTAGAAGCTTTAATTCAATTGACTTCTTCAGATTTGTAGAAGAGCTTTAGCCCTATATCATCTTATTTCTGGTATTTTTTCTGGAAGTGGAAGTGTGATTTAATTGGAAAATTGATCTTATGTATATTATAATTGCAGTTAAACTTTTAAGTAGCATTTTTATATGCCCACAATATAATGACATAGAAAAATAAATCTGCTGACTTGTTTTGAAATGTAAGCTCCCTCCGGTTCTGGATTGAGGCTCATAAATGTGCCTTCTTCAATGTTCTACTACTATAGCTTCTACATCTAAGTCTGTTATATACAGTAGTTTATCCTTCTCTGTTTTTAAAGTCTTGGTCATTTGAGCTGTTTCATCGAAGTTTAAGGTACTGGCTATAATGAACTGATTTAATTAAAGATGAGGATAAGGAATAGATGATTGTAAAAGGCTCTTTGCGGCTGTCTTTTTAAATAAGTGTATGTTTATTAAAGCAGAACTTCACCCAAGCTCCGCCCTTTCTCCTTCTCCTGCAGTTTTCTGGGACACATCACAGGTCCCAGAAGACTACAGGACCATTCACAAGGCTCAGCTTGGCTCGCACATGTACCGTAGGAAACCAGGTGTGAAGCCATAAGGCTTTACTGCTTGTTTCCCTTACTTGAGATACCAGCACCTGCACCCAAAGCCGATTGACAGCACTGGATCCCTGGACAGGTAAGTGGCCTTATATTGAAAGTCAGCAGCTACAGCAATTGTAGGGGGGAGCCCGAAGCTCCTCTTTAAAAAAAAAATCATAATTGATATAGAGAACCAGATCTGAAAATGAGATCCTTTTTCTACCAAAATTTGCATTGAAACGCTAATTTTTAACTTAGTTATAAACTCGTTCAGTAGTGATTCTTTACTCGTCCATATGACAAGGATGTCATCAATATACTTGCGTCACATAGCATAGATATATTGACTAGTTCATGTCAGAAATAACCCCCGAGACACAGATTGGCATCCCAAAGCACCTTTCCAGTGTATGCCCACATCACTCGTGCTGTATGTCTGTGATGTCATCACCTCTGCAGATGTGTGATGCAGGTATTTGGTGGAAGATAGAAGAAGAAAGGGGCCGCTGAGCCCTTTTTTTTTCTCCTTAGCACACCACTGGAAACACCACCATTATGTTCTGTCCACATTCCCGCAGTCTGGATGTAAGTCTGCATTTTCTGGTTTATATTGGATCTGGGGGGGGTCAATTTTTTTCCTTGCTGTGCTTTATGGAATTTTTTTTTTCAACTTCAGATGAGGTTTGTATAGTATATTGTCATGGTGTATTTGGATTGATAGTAACATGTATGACAAACATCTAAAAAAAATCTTATGTAATAATAAGATGCAGGTTCAAACAACTTAGGTGTATAGAGTGTTTCACATTCTTTGCTGAATATCATCAGTAGATTTATTATACAGGACTATGCGTATGCTTGGATCTGCCTTTTCTCTCTTTATTAACAGTACTTTTTATTAACAGTAACAGTTTTTGTTTATTAACATTAACAGTATTTTTTTATTAACATTAACAGTATTTTTGGTGACATATATCAAATAAAGCAAGAACACATTTCATCAGTAAATTTGATGAATATAATATTAATCCTCACCTCACACCTCAATATTCACTGATATATAATTACTTTATTTCATATTTGCATATCCTTTGTTTGAAGGATTTAGTACGCAAAAAGTACTAATGGTAGCCATTCCCACTCCTTCACTAGTTTGGGCACAGATTTAATCTAGCAGTCCTTTTTGGACAGTTTTTTGCCTTTTTGCTTCTATAAAATTAAAAAATTAAAATCGAGTGGTTAACCACTTAAGCCCCGGACCATTTTGTTGCTAAAGGACCAGGCCCCTTCTTGCGATTCGGCACTGCGTTGCTTTAACTGAAAACTGCGCGGTCTTGCGACGTGGCTCCCAAACAACATTGGCGTCCTCTTTTTCCCACAAATAGAGCTTTCTTTTGGTGGTATTTGATCACCTCTGCGGTTTTTATTTTTTGCACAATAAACAAAAATAGAGCGGCAATTTTTTTAAAAATTCAATATTTTTTACTTTTTGCCATATTAAATAACCCCAAAAAAACATAAACATTTTTTTTCCTCAGTTTAGGCCGATACGTATTCTTCTACATATTTTTGGTAAAAAAAATCGCAATAAGCGTTCATTGATTGGTTTGCGCAAAAGCTAGAGCGTCTACAAAATAAGGGATAGTTTTATGGCATTTTTATTATTTATTTTTTACTAGTAATGGCGGTGATCAGCTATTTTTATTGTGACTGCGACATTATGGCGGACACTTCGGACACTTTTGACACTATTTTGGGACCATTGTCATTTTTACAGCGAACAGTGCTATAAAAATGCACTGATTACTGTGAAAATGCCACTGGCAGTGAAGGGGTTAACCTGTAGGAGGCGCTGAAGGGGTTAAGTGTAACCTAATATGTGATTCTTACTGTGTGGGGGCATGGCTTGGCGTGTGATGTCAGTGATCGTCGTTCCTTATGACAGGGAACAGACGATCAGTGACAGTCTCACTAGGAAGCACAGGGAGAGGTTTGTTTAGGCTCATAAAAGTGAAAAATGAATCTGCGCAATAGGACCAAATATTGCCTGTGAGTGAGTATAGAGTTTTTACACCCTTAATTAATTAATTTAAGCAGCTGCCCCTACCTGATTTATTTCACCTATTTGCGATAATGATTTGAGAGAGGATGGAAGTAGGAATGGCGCTAGCTTTTAAAGTGCAGTGCTGATGTGGTAAATAGTGTTACAGGTGCCTGTACTTAATAGTGAAAAACACAGTGACATATAATCAAATACAGGTAAATTGGTGCATTTTAATAAAACCTAATTTTGAAATCCTAGTACGGAAAGTAAAGGAAAATGCTGGTGATATCCAAAATGTGTGTGTAAATATCAATGCGATTAAGTGAAAATACATGAATTAGATTGCTGAGCAGCTGCGATAAAAATGCAGTTCCAAGTGATCCAAAAAAATAATATAATAAAATAGTGCACCTTAATAAAATCCTTGTGCTACAAAGGCTAGTGATATCCACTCCAAAGGTGTTAGAAATGACAAAGAAAACATTAATTAAGTGCCAATAATTGTAAATACATTAAATAAATAAAAATAAAAATTAGAAAAAGTGCTTCATGCTTTTGTGAACGTCTAGTTCTATGCTTCACACTGGTTCACTCCAATCTGTGCTCCTATATGGACCGCACTCACCTGTATTTGATTATATGGCACTGCGTTTTTCACTATTAAGTACAGGCGCCTGTAACACTTGTTTACACTCAGCTCTCCCCATTCTTCAGCTGATCGGGTCCGCGGGTCCCGCGGGCACGAAGCTCAGGACCGGACAGCGGCACGTACTTAAAGGGGGCATACCTGTACGTCCATATGCCCAGCCGTGCCATTCTGCTGACGTATTCAGTCGTGCGACGGTCCTTTAGCTGTTAAATATGGCATTCTACCCATTGACCAAAAATATAAAGAGCATTCTTCAAATGAATCATTATTGTAAGGGGGCATTCTTTGTAGCACTGACCGATAATGTAAGAAACAACGGCCCAGATTCAGAGAGAATTAGATTATCGTAGAGTATGAGAAATACACTACGCCGCCGTTTTTTACCTGGCTCTACGTGGAATCCAGGTAGATTTTGTCCAGTAAACGACAGCGGCGTAGTGTATTTCTCCCGTCGCAATCCATCTGCGCGAGTAGGGGGCGTGAAGAATTTAAAATAGGCGCGTTCCCGCGGCGATCGAACTGCGCATGCTCCTTTCGCAAATTTCCCGCCGTGCATTGCGCAAAATCACGTCGTTACGTCGTAGTAGCGTCGTTTACGTACATTCCTATTCCCGAACGAGTTACGTTAAAAAAAAAATAATAATTTCAAATCGACGCGGGAACGACGGCCATACTTTACATGGGTTACGCACTGTTAGACCAGCAAAAAGCTCCTCTAACATTACGTAGCCAAAAAATGACGTAGGCGATTGCGAGGGACACTCGTACCTTCGTGGATCGCTGTAAAAACTAATTTGCATACCCCGACGGTGAAAACGACGCGGACTCCACCCAGCGGCCGCAAAAATACCGCAACGTAGATCCGAGGGCTTACGAGGACGTAAGCCTCTCGGATCGAAGCCCGAAGCCGCCGTATCATGGTTTGAGGATTCAAACTAGTGATACGGCACGCGAAATTTGAAATTACTCCTGTCTAACACCAGTTAGACAGGCGTAATCGCTCTATGAATCTGGGCCAACATCTCCACTGATCACCAATGTAAGAGAGAACTACACTGCCCACGAATGTAAGTGTGCACTTTTACATTGACAAGCTATGCACCTAGGAACCTCTCCCCTGACCACCAATGTAAGGGGACACTATGATTTTCTGTGTGCGTCTCTTTTTATCCATGATAATTATTCATCTAATTTAAAGATTATTACTGTAAATAATTTTGTATATATAAGAGAGGATGCTAAAAAACGATATTCTGCCCTGGAAGTCAAATACATCACCTGCATTGGCATTTGGGTCCACGGGTCCCGCGGGTGCGGTCACGGAGCTCAGGACCGGATCAAAAGCATGCCGCCGGCGGCGCGCATGCGACCCACAGCTGGGATCTTAAAGGGGATGTACCTGTACGCCCTTGTGCCCAGCCGTGCCATTCTGTCGACGTATATCGTCATGCGGCAGTTAATAAATACCACCCAAAGAAAGCTTTATCTGTCTCCAAAAACAATATTAGTTAATTTGGGTACAATGTGGCGTGACCACGTAATTGTCAGCCAAATGGAGACAGTGCAGAAACATTTCCTGTACTGGGGTGGTACAGAACACTAGCTGGCATCATATAGTTTACAGGTCTTTATAGAATCCTCCTTCTTATTATGGTAACTGACCTTTTACCTCTTCTTATTAGGCATGTGCAAAAGTGAAAAATTCGTTTCGTTTCGTTTCGTTTCAATTCGTCATTTAATACATTTCGTTAAGTTAGGTTCGTTACATGTGTTGAATTCGTTTTCGGAATTCGTTCGTTTTCGACCGAATTTCGAAAAATCCGGTCGAAATCTAAAATATTTCGACCGTTTTTTGAATTCGTTCGTTTTCGACCGAATTTCGAAAAAAAACGGTCGAAATCGAAAATATTTCAACCAGATTAGAAAACAAATAGTCTCTTTTCGAATAGAATTTTTTTCGAATTAAATTCGAAAATATTTTTTTTTTTTTTTTTTTTATTTTTTTTTCGAATTCCGATCGAATTTAGTCCGCGGGTATTCGAATCGGAATTCGAAAAAAATTTTTTTCGAAATTCGGTCGAAAACGAACGAATTCCGAAAACGGTCGAAATTTTTCGCTAATATAGCAATTCGGGAATTCGTATGCATCTGAATGTCCGAATAATGGAAAATTCGTCCGAATTTCGATTCGGAACGAAACGAAATGCACATGCCTACTTCTTATTCCTTGTTACCTTTCTCGTCTTTAATGATCTTTTTTAACTACTTTGTGGTAGGCACTACCCTTCTATAATGCCGCGTACACACGATCACTTTATGTGATGAAAAAAAACAATGTTTTCTGTGAAGTAAAAAACAACGTTTTTGAAACTTCAATTTTCAAAGACGATGTTGCCTACACACCATCGTTTTTTCACAATGCTCTAGCAAAGCGAGGTTACGTTCACCACTCTTTTCCATTGAAGCTCGCTTCCTAACTAGCTTTTGGGCATGCGCGGGTTGGTTTTTTGCTACACACAGTGATTTTTTGTGAAACAAAAAACGACGTTTTGAAAAACGACACAAAAAATTGAAGCATGCTTCAATTTTTTTTGTCGTTTTTTACAATACATAAAACAACGTTTTCCCCTACACACGGTCAATGAAATTGACGTTTTTTTTTTCATCACATAAAGTGATCATGTGTACGCGGCATTAGGCTTTAAGTACATAGTCCAGTGATATAAATGACATGACACAGATAGATATTGTGAGGCATTAGCTCGGTAGCGGGTGTGTGTGACCCCCTGGATGGGTTCACTACATGCTGAACTGTACAAAAAGGCAGTTGAGGATGGTTGAAAACAAATAATATGGTTTATTTTTCCATATTGCTGGATACAAGTGCAAGCATCAAAACAGCATAAACAAAACAAAACATAAAATAAACTCTTGCCACTTGGCTCTTTGTTCTTTGATAAAAATATCCATCAGCACCTCACCTCTTCAGTAGAGTTTGTGACTGCTCCTTCACTCACACAGCCTCAGGATGCAGCAATCAGTCGTTATCCTTAGGCTGTCTTTATAGGGGCTTTAATTGCTTAATTCTGAACAGCTGAAACCTTTTAATGCCCCAAACCTCTCTGGCCATCTCTGCAGCCGACGCCTAATAGTAATTGGTGTATTGTCTAAACAAGGCAGAAATATATCTCCCGTCTGTGACAACACACACAGATTTACCTGACTTTCTGTCACATACCCCCCCTCTTGTTTCAACCCTAGGGTTGGGACACAGGTTGCCAGGCACGTATGCACTCGGGACAAACCATCTGCATTCCCCATTTTAATACCGGGGCGATGCGTTATGACAAAACTAAATTCCTGAAGGGCCAGGAACCACCTATTTATTCTCCTATTGGTCTTAAAATTTTGGCTAAGGTACACAAGAGGGTGTTCCTTGCTCTGTAATATACTCATTTTCAGTTGTAAACCATGCAAAACCTTAATTGGTTTTTCAATGGACACAAAGGTTTACCTCGATAGCTCAATCCCTGAAGAACTCAGCGAGTCATAACCAATACCAAGAGCTGATAACACTGTGCTCTGCAATGGATCATCCATGTGGATGCCTTCTTCAGATGTAAACACACTCTGGGCCAGATTCTCATATATTTTCGGCGGCGTAGCGCAAGCCATTTACACTACGCCGCCGCTGCGTACTAGAGCAAGTGCTTTATTCTCAAAGCACTTGCTCCGTAGTTTTCGCCGGCGTCTCGTAAATCGCCAAGCGTAAACCCGCGCAATTCAAATGGGGCGGCTTGTATTTAAATTAAGCGCGCCCCCGCGTCGAAAGAACTGCGCATGCGCCAGCCGGGGAAAAAGCCCAGTGCGCATGCTCCAAAGGACGTCACATTTTCTCTATGTAAACGACGTAATCGCAGCGTACGCCAGCCCCATTGAGAATCGACGTACGCAAACGACGTAAACGACGCACAACACGACGCGGTCCCGAGGCCATACTTAACATGGCATCCGACGGTACTTCGTAAGGTTACTCCACATCGAAGCTGGGGTAACCTTACGCGGACGAAAACGACGTACGCGACGACGGGGCGGCGTAATAGCGTTCGGGAATCGCCGTACTAGCCTCATTTGCATATGCAAATGAAAAAACAACGTGAAGGCCACCTAGTGGCCGGAGTTGTCATTACACCTACGATCCGAAAGTGTAATGCTTTTACACTTGTCGGATGTAGAAGCGTATCTATGCAAAAGTGATGCTAAGCATCACTCGCATAGATACGAGGACAAAAAAAAGGCGATACGACGGGGTATCTGAGATACTCCGTCGTAACGCCTCTGAGAATCTGGCCCTAAGACTGCAATCCTCCAAGGCATGGGGACATTCAAAAAAATCTGTTCTTCTATGAAATGGACTAAAGTCTGATGCATATGACCTCTGATAAACCAATGTACTAGGCGGTTTTTCTTACCTTTGGGGCTCTAGACGGAAATCATTTCTCGTCAAATCTGTATTTCCACGTTTCTTACTTTGTGATAGTTCAGACTCACAAGTATGGTGAAAATCTACCAAACCCAATGTAAGGTTTTCAGAAACTGAATCCTCGTCACTTTCTTGAACCAACTGCTTACTCTGTGCATCACTTGTTCGCACATCCCTATTCTCACCAAGAACTTGACAACTGCTATCGGACACATCATTAACTGAGCTAGACAACCTTTCTTGTCTAGCAGCTACAATCACTTTTGAACTTATGTTTATGGCTAGTTGTTCAGCTATCTTTGCCTCATAGTCTCCCAAAAACGTTTTAGTATTTGTTTCTTTGAAACCATCGACTATTGAATGAATGAATGAATGAATGAAAAACTTATATAGCGCAGCACATGCGAAGTAAATCGCCTCTGGGCGCTTGTTGTTCCTGTCTCCTTTGAGATCAAAAGAGATGAGTCTTAATCTTTCTCCTGAAGACTAAGTAGTTCTCCTCCAGCCGAATGCTGGCTGGTAAGGCGTTCCATAGTCTGGGACCTTGGACAGCGAATCTCCTGTCTCCTTTGGACTTGTATCTGGCTTTCGGTATCTGAAGCCGATTTTGATTGGTGGATCGTAGAATACGATTGGGATTGTGAACTTTTAATTTTTCGCATAGATAATGGGGAGCATTCCCATGGATACATCTATGCGTTAGACAGAGAGCTTTAAAGGTGATTCTGTCTTTAACTGGTAGCCAGTGAAGGGATCTCAGAGAAGGTGAGATTGATTCCCAGGGTTTTTTCCCAGTCACAAGTCTGGCGGCCGTATTTTGAACGACTTGAAGACGAGCGATTTGGTACTTGGGGAGTCCGAGGTAAAGGGCATTTGCATAGTCCAGTCTGGAGTTTACAATCGCTCCCACCACGACCGCTATGTCCTTCTTGGGAATAAAAGGCGTGAGTCTGCGTAGTAGGTGCAGCAGATGGTGAGATCCGCTGACTACTGCCCCTATTTGTGCGTTCATTGTCATGTCGGAGTCAAAGATGACCCCAAGACTTTTGACTTTGGCGCTAGGGGTAATGATTTTGCCCAGAATGGGCGGGGGATCCAGGTTGTTGTTGATTGATTCCTACGCTTGGCGTGAAACAGAAGAAGTTCTGTTTTCGCTCCGTTGAGTTTGAGATAACTCTTTGTCATCCAGTCCTCTATCAAAGAGAGGCATGTCTCTAGGTTGAGGTGGTGATCCTTTTTATTGCAAATGCGGAAGTACAATTGCGTGTCGTCTGCATAAGAGTGATATAGCAGCTTTTGGCTGCTGATGATTTCGAAAAGAGGACGCACATAGATGTTAAATAGCATCGGCGACAGGGGAGATCCTTGAGGGACCCCGCACGATAATGTGCGTTGTATAGAAGTGAAGGGTCCTAGCTTCACTATTTGCGATCGGTTTTCCAAAAAAGAGGAGAACCAGGATAGATCGCTTTCTGCGACTTTGGCTATTTTAGCCAGCCGAGTCAATAACAGCTTGTGATCAACTGTATCAAAGGCTGCGCTTAGGTCCAGCAGAACCAGAAGAGAAGATTCTCCTTCGTCTGCGGCCTCGAGAACGTCGTCCCATATCTTAAGTAATGCTGTTTCCGTCCCGTGTCCGGGACGGAATCCTGATTGAAATGGGTCGAGTAAGTTGTGGGTATCTAGATGCTGTTGCAGCTGCTGTACCACTGCTTTCTCCATTACCTTGGAGAAAACATTTAGGCCTGTTATGGGGCGCCAGTTAAGTGGATCCTTAGGATCCAGGGTGGCTTTCTTCAAGATAGGTTGAATGAAGCCCTCCCTCAGCTGGGAGGGCATTATGCCCTCCCTGAAGGATTGGTTGATAAGCTGCGTGACAGGAGGTGCCAGGATGTCGGCGCATTCCTTCAGCAGTTTGGTGGGGATAATATCATTTGGCGCAGTGCTGTTGCGCAGAGTGCCGATGATATTTTTAGTGGTCTGGATGGAGATGGGTTCCAGCGTGAACTCACCTAACTGTGGTGAATTGCTGCCGGTGCTGTGTAAATGACTCCGGGGGGGGGCTGGGAGAGAAATTGTTTTGCTGAATGCTTTGCCAGATTGCTTCAATTTTGTTAATGAAGCAATCCGCTAACTCATTGCAAAATTCTTGTGTATCCAAGTTGGGGGTTTCAAGACATCCTGGATTCATGGTCTGCGTGACCAGCTTGAAGAGTTCGCGGGGGCGATTTAGGGCACCGTTGATGGCCTCAGAAAAATAGTTTTTCTTGGCTTCGAAGATTTGCTTGTAGTATTTTCTGGTTATTGCCTTGTAGATCAAGAGGTTCTCATCTGAAGAGCTTCTTTTCCAGGCTGCTTCTGCCCTTCTGCGCTCTTGCTTCAGTAACGCCAGCTGGTTGTTGAACCAGCCGGAGTTATTTTTCCTGATCTGGGTCTTTCGTTTCGGCGCTATCAAGTCAGTTGACTGCAATAGTGCTGTGTTTATGGCCTCCAGTGTTTCTTCCGCTGTTTGGTGCGGCTGAATTTTGTTTAATTTTTACCCTAACGTGGCTTTGAAGAGTTCCGAGTGGAGCTTCTTTTGACATCTGGTCCAGTGTGTTGTCACTGGATTTGATGTTTTTGTTAAGGGGGGGAATTCGGAAATAATGATTTTAATTGCATGGTGATCTGTCCATGGCAATGGTTCATTTTCCAGGATTTTTATTTCCAGATCTTGCCTGAAAATAAGATCAAGCGTATGACCTGAAGCATGTGTGGGCCCACATACTAGTTGCTGAAGCCCTAATCCTTCCAGGTGGTCGATGCAGGCGTCGGCAATGGAAAATTCGTCCGAATTTCGATTCGGAACGAAACGAAATGCACATGCCTACTTCTTATTCCTTGTTACCTTTCTCGTCTTTAATGATCTTTTTTAACTACTTTGTGGTAGGCACTACCCTTCTATAATGCCGCGTACACACGATCACTTTATGTGATGAAAAAAAACAATGTTTTCTGTGAAGTAAAAAACAACGTTTTTGAAACTTCAATTTTCAAAGACGATGTTGCCTACACACCATCGTTTTTTCACAATGCTCTAGCAAAGCGAGGTTACGTTCACCACTCTTTTCCATTGAAGCTCGCTTCCTAACTAGCTTTTGGGCATGCGCGGGTTGGTTTTTTGCTACACACAGTGATTTTTTGTGAAACAAAAAATGACGTTTTGAAAAACGACACAAAAAATTGAAGCATGCTTCAATTTTTTTTGTCGTTTTTTACAATACATAAAACAACGTTTTCCCCTACACACGGTCAATGAAATTGACGTTTTTTTTTTTCATCACATAAAGTGATCATGTGTACGCGGCATTAGGCTTTAAGTACATAGTCCAGTGATATAAATGACATGACACAGATAGATATTGTGAGGCATTAGCTCGGTAGCGGGTGTGTGTGACCCCCTGGATGGGTTCACTACATGCTGAACTGTACAAAAAGGCAGTTGAGGATGGTTGAAAACAAATAATATGGTTTATTTTTCCATATTGCTGGATACAAGTGCAAGCATCAAAACAGCATAAACAAAACAAAACATAAAATAAACTCTTGCCACTTGGCTCTTTGTTCTTTGATAAAAATATCCATCAGCACCTCACCTCTTCAGTAGAGTTTGTGACTGCTCCTTCACTCACACAGCCTCAGGATGCAGCAATCAGTCGTTATCCTTAGGCTGTCTTTATAGGGGCTTTAATTGCTTAATTCTGAACAGCTGAAACCTTTTAATGCCCCAAACCTCTCTGGCCATCTCTGCAGCCGACGCCTAATAGTAATTGGTGTATTGTCTAAACAAGGCAGAAATATATCTCCCGTCTGTGACAACACACACAGATTTACCTGACTTTCTGTCACATACCCCCCCTCTTGTTTCAACCCTAGGGTTGGGACACAGGTTGCCAGGCACGTATGCACTCGGGACAAACCATCTGCATTCCCCATTTTAATACCGGGGCGATGCGTTATGACAAAACTAAATTCCTGAAGGGCCAGGAACCACCTATTTATTCTCCTATTGGTCTTAAAATTTTGGCTAAGGTACACAAGAGGGTGTTCCTTGCTCTGTAATATACTCATTTTCAGTTGTAAACCATGCAAAACCTTAATTGGTTTTTCAATGGACACAAAGGTTTACCTCGATAGCTCAATCCCTGAAGAACTCAGCGAGTCATAACCAATACCAAGAGCTGATAACACTGTGCTCTGCAATGGATCATCCATGTGGATGCCTTCTTCAGATGTAAACACACTCTGGGCCAGATTCTCATATATTTTCGGCGGTGTAGCGCAAGCCATTTACACTACGCCGCCGCTGCGTACTAGAGCAAGTGCTTTATTCTCAAAGCACTTGCTCCGTAGTTTTCGCCGGCGTCTCGTAAATCGCCAAGCGTAAACCCGCGCAATTCAAATGGGGCGGCTTGTATTTAAATTAAGCGCGCCCCCGCGTCGAAAGAACTGCGCATGCGCCAGCCGGGGAAAAAGCCCAGTGCGCATGCTCCAAAGGACGTCACATTTTCTCTATGTAAACGACGTAATCGCAGCGTACGCCAGCCCCATTGAGAATCGACGTACGCAAACGACGTAAACGACGCACAACACGACGCGGTCCCGAGGCCATACTTAACATGGCATCCGACGGTACTTCTCGTAAGGTTACTCCACATCGAAGCTGGGGTAACCTTACGCGGACGAAAACGACGTACGCGACGACGGGGCGGCGTAATAGCGTTCGGGAATCGCCGTACTAGCCTCATTTGCATATGCAAATGAAAAAACAACGTGAAGGCCACCTAGTGGCCGGAGTTGTCATTACACCTACGATCCGAAAGTGTAATGCTTTTACACTTGTCGGATGTAGAAGCGTATCTATGCAAAAGTGATGCTAAGCATCACTCGCATAGATACGAGGACAAAAAAAAGGGCGATACGACGGGGTATCTGAGATACTCCGTCGTAACGCCTCTGAGAATCTGGCCCTAAGACTGCAATCCTCCAAGGCATGGGGACATTCAAAAAAATCTGTTCTTCTATGAAATGGACTAAAGTCTGATGCATATGACCTCTGATAAACCAATGTACTAGGCGGTTTTTCTTACCTTTGGGGCTCTAGACGGAAATCATTTCTCGTCAAATCTGTATTTCCACGTTTCTTACTTTGTGATAGTTCAGACTCACAAGTATGGTGAAAATCTACCAAACCCAATGTAAGGTTTTCAGAAACTGAATCCTCGTCACTTTCTTGAACCAACTGCTTACTCTGTGCATCACTTGTTCGCACATCCCTATTCTCACCAAGAACTTGACAACTGCTATCGGACACATCATTAACTGAGCTAGACAACCTTTCTTGTCTAGCAGCTACAATCACTTTTGAACTTATGTTTAATGGCTAGTTTGTTCAGCTATCTTTGCCACCCCCCCCCCCCCCTCATAGTCTTCCCAAAAACGCTTTTTAGTATTTGTTTCTTTGAAACCATCGACTATTGGAATGAATGAATGAATGTGAATGAAAAACTTATATAGCGCAGCACATGCGAAGTAAATCGCCTCTGGGCGCTTGTTGTTCCTGGTCTCCTTTGAGATCAAAAGAGATGAGTCTTAATCTTTCTCCCTGAAGACTAAGTAGTTCTCCTCCAGCCGAATGCTGGCTGGTTAAGGAGGCGTTCCATAGTCTGGGACCTTGGACAGCGAATCTCCTGTCTCCATTTGGGACTTGTATCTGGCTTTCGGTATCTGAAGCCGAAGCCGATTTTGATTGGTGGATCGTAGAATACGATTGGGATTGTGAACTTTTAATTTTTCGCATAGATAATGGGGAGCATTCCCATGGATACATCTATGCGTTAGACAGAGAGCTTTAAAGGTGATTCTGTCTTTAAACTGGTAGCCAGTGAAGGGATCTCAGAGAAGGTGAGATTGATTCCCAGGGTTTTTTCCCAGTCACAAGTCTGGCGGCCGTATTTTGAACGACTTGAAGACGAGCGATTTGGTACTTGGGGAGTCCCGAGTAAAGGGCATTTGCATAGTCCAGTCTGGAGTTTACAATCGCTCCCACCACGACCGCTATGTCCTTCTTGGGAATAAAAGTGCGTGAGTCTGCGTAGTAGGTGCAGCATATGTGAGATCCGCTGACTACTGCCCCTATTTGTGCGTTCATTGTCATGTCGGAGTCAAAGATGACCCCAAGACTTTTGACTTTGGCGCTAGGGTGATGATTTTGCCCAGAATGGGCGGGGGGATCCAGGTTGTTGTTGATTGATTCCTACGCTTGGCGTGAAACAGAAGAAGTTCTGTTTTCGCTCCGTTGAGTTTGAGATAACTCTTTGTCATCCAGTCCTCTATCAAAGAGAGGCATGTCTCTAGGTTGAGGTGGTGATCCTTTTTATTGCAAATGCGGAAGTACAATTGCGTGTCGTCTGCATAAGAGTGATATAGCAGCTTTTGGCTGCTGATGATTTCGAAAAGAGGACGCACATAGATGTTAAATAGCATCGGCGACCAGGGGAGATCCTTGAGGGACCCCGCACGATAATGTGCGTTGTATAGAAGTGAAGGGTCCTAGCTTCACTATTTGCGATCGGTTTTCTAAAAAAGAGGAGAACCAGGATAGATCGCTTTCTGCGACTTTGGCTATTTTAGCCAGCCGAGTCAATAACAGCTTGTGATCAACTGTATCAAAGGCTGCGCTTAGGTCCAGCAGAACCAGAAGAGAAGATTCTCCTTCGTCTGCGGCCTCGAGAACGTCGTCCCATATCTTAAGTAATGCTGTTTCCGTCCCGTGTCCGGGACGGAATCCTGATTGAAATGGGTCGAGTAAGTTGTGGGTATCTAGATGCTGTTGCAGCTGCTGTACCACTGCTTTCTCCATTACCTTGGAGAAAACATTTAGGCCTGTTATGGGCGCCAGTTAAGTGGATCCTTAGGATCCAGGGTGGCTTTCTTCAAGATAGGTTGAATGAAGCCCTCCCTCAGCTGGGAGGGCATTATGCCCTCCCTGAAGGATTGGTTGATAAGCTGCGTGACAGGAGGTGCCAGGATGTCGGCGCATTCCTTCAGCAGTTTGGTGGGGATAATATCATTTGGCGCAGTGCTGTTGCGCAGAGTGCCGATGATATTTTTAGTGGTCTGGATGGAGATGGGTTCCAGCGTGAACTCACCTAACTGTGGTGAATTGCTGCCGGTGCTGTGTAAATGACTCCGGGGGGGGGCTGGGAGAGAAATTGTTTTGCTGAATGCTTTGCCAGATTGCTTCAATTTTGTTAATGAAGCAATCCGCTAACTCATTGCAAAATTCTTGTGTATCCAAGTTGGGGGTTTCAAGACATCCTGGATTCATGGTCTGCGTGACCAGCTTGAAGAGTTCGCGGGGGCGATTTAGGGCACCGTTGATGGCCTCAGAAAAATAGTTTTTCTTGGCTTCGAAGATTTGCTTGTAGTATTTTCTGGTTATTGCCTTGTAGATCAAGAGGTTCTCATCTGAAGAGCTTCTTTTCCAGGCTGCTTCTGCCCTTCTGCGCTCTTGCTTCAGTAACGCCAGCTGGTTGTTGAACCAGCCGGAGTTATTTTTCCTGATCTGGGTCTTTCGTTTCGGCGCTATCAAGTCAGTTGACTGCAATAGTGCTGTGTTTATGGCCTCCAGTGTTTCTTCCGCTGTTTGGTGCGGCTGAATTTTGTTTAATTTTTACCCTAACGTGGCTTTGAAGAGTTCCGAGTGGAGCTTCTTTTGACATCTGGTCCAGTGTGTTGTCACTGGATTTGATGTTTTTGTTAAGGGGGGAATCGGAAATAATGATTTTAATTGCATGGTGATCTGTCCATGGCAATGGTTCATTTTCCAGGATTTTTATTTCCAGATCTTGCCTGAAAATAAGATCAAGCGTATGACCTGAAGCATGTGTGGGCCCACATACTAGTTGCTGAAGCCCTAATCCTTCCAGGTGGTCGATGCAGGCGTCGGCAATGGGGTCTTGCGGGGAGTTGGCCCAGAGGTTGAAGTCCCCGAGCAGCAAAAGATGTTTGCTGTTCAGGGTATAAGTGGAGACAAAGTCCGTCAAAGATGGGAGCAGCTGCGACTTGGGGCCGGGTGGCCTATAGCAGAGTAGAATCCGGACGGTCTCCTGGCCGTTTACTTGCAGTTGAAGAGTAAGGGTTTCCATGAATGGAAGAGGGTTTTGGAGGCTTGGTTTTGTGATCGCAAGACGCGTCTTATGGATCACCGCCAGTCCTCCTCCTCTTTGCCCTATTCTGTTTTCCGTGTGTTAAAAATTAACACACTGCTCTTCAACATGCAAATAATTCACAGAGGCAAAAATAGCTTCAGTCTGGGTGCATATTTCTTGCAATTCAGATTCCTCAATGACCCTGCTCTGCTGATCATTAATTATGGGAAAGTCATGAATATCACCTGCCTTACTACATTCACAAGGCTCAGTGGATATTGGACACACTTTTTCTACATCATTTAGTGCAGTGTCAGAATTATGTTTTTCGGCTTTATTTCCATCAAGCAACTGACTGAGAACTGAAGATGTGCAAACCCTTACTTCCTGCACTTCAGCCACTTCATTTGCCCTGAAGCGGTCAGGGATTTCACTTTCAGAAAGTTCAGCTTCATTTTCCATAAAGTCCTTCAGATTTAGCTTTCTAAGAATTGTCTCCTCCTCATCGTCGTTATCTTCCACACATTCTTCATTATTTATTGTTAGTCCATCCTGAGTGTTGGCTGTTTCCGTAGGACAATCATCAACTTTAACATCTTCATGTTCCGTTTCTGCTTTGGTAATCTTGGTGACACCAGGAACTCTAACTTGGCAGAGTAGGCCCAAAGAAATGAACAGTGATCCATACAGCCCTGGCACACATCTCATGCTCGTGCTCCGATGGAACTGCCCCTAGTGCCGACTCAACACACCAACACTGGATCATCTCATCTGGGGTCTCATCCTCAGGATCGGGGTACGGTCTCTTACATGTGCAGTACATGTCAAAGAAATTGTCATTGTAATTATTAGCCAGGTTTTTCTTCTCTTTTTCCGGATATAACTTGCACTCCAGCTGTTTAAATTTGGCATTTCCACAATCGCAGCGAAAGTTCCTCTTGGTGTAGAGCTCAAACAGGTCGTGGCCTTCATGACACTTGTATGTACAGGCCAGACATATCCCAGCAGGCTCTTCTTTATCCGGGGTGCAGGTACTGCAGGTGTACAGCGCTTGTCTCTTCACATAACCCAGGGGGTAGGAGCACTTTTTGGAATCGCTCCCCGCCAGCACAGCAGACGCCTCATCCTGCAGGCCTCATGCTCCTCCAGGACATCCATTTCCACCTTTACTTCTTCTCCTTCACTTCCGCCTCTTCATCTTCTGCACCACTTTCAATTTCTGCAAGCTCTTCGCTGTCAGAATCATCACATGGTAGAAGACGGAAATCATCAAGCCCGGCCTCATTTTCTTCATTTTCTCTGTTGGTGAAAGAACCGGAACAGTGAGCAACTGCTTCAGACATTAGGTCATTTTTCTCATTTTCAGCATGAGCCTTTGTACAACTAAAAGATTCTTGATTTGAACCATCATCTTGAGAGACACATTTTCCAGGGCTGGCTAGTGTTGGACTGTAATTGCTTAATCTTTCCTGAGCAGAGATCTAAGGCCCCATACACACGATCGGACATATCCGATGAAAACGGTCCGCGGACCATTTCCATCGGATATGTCCGATCGGGAGTTTGATCCGATGGCGTGTACACACCATCGGATCAAATTCCCCGACCGCCGCCGTCACCACCACGTCACCGCACCAGGAAGTAAAACACTTCCGCGCATGCGCCGAATCCATTCGGCGGCGGCGCGGCGGCAGTGGGGGACGACATGTCTGCTGGTAAGTGTACTAACCAGCAGACATGTCGGGCGGGCAGATTCCACCGGATGGATTTCAAAGCATGCTTTGAAATCTGTCGGGTGGAGAAATCTGTCCGCTAGCCCATACACACGAGCGGAGATGTCTGCTGAAACGGTTCATCGGACCGTTTTCAGCGGACATATCCCCTCGTGTGTACGCGGCCTTACAGTTCGCCCATATTTGCATCCATAGCATTCTCATCCATATTGTCCATCACAAGTCTTTGCTTGGCAGAGCTGTATTTGCTCCTGTTGCGGCCAACATTTAGAAAACCATCAGCATGCGTGACAACGATCTCTTCGTTGTAATCCTCATCACTCCAAAGTAAGCTTTCTGTGCAAGAATCGCTGAGCGTCTCCTCATCACTTAGTCTTGTATATGGACGGCATCCATGATCGCTGCTTTTACCGGAACACAGGACCTTATAACCACTGTTGAGCTTTAAAGGTTGTAATTTTTTTGGTGAGAGCTCCTTAGAAACCCATATGTTCTCTTCACTACCAGACAGCCCTGACTTTGCTTTCTTTTTCTTCTTTTTTTTCTTTGACTTCAGACTCAAGAAATCTTTGAACTTTTCTCTTACTTTTTCTTTAACACTTTCAGACAGCTTGTCTGGCTTGTACGTGATGAGACGTCTGGATTAGGTTCTCCTTGCTTTTGTCTTTTAGGGACGGTCGGTGGGAATTTGAACTGTTTGTGGTGCGTCTTCTCTTTGAGCTTTGCTGACTGGCCTTTTCGTGAGCTAAAGAGCCTCTTGTCTGCATATGCCTCGTGACAGGACTCTGATCCTGCTCTGACTTGTCAACGCCAGGGAAATACTTCATATGGTAATGCAGCAATTTGGCTTTGCAAAAAGATCTGGAGCAATCCAAAATCTTGCCCTTAAACTTGTTGGGTTCCAGTTCCCAGGTAACAGCTTTGGTAGCTGGATCATCAAGTTTCTTCAAAGTATTTGCTAAAGGTTCTCTACTGTATTTAGCAGAACTGTCAGACCGTCAATTCAGCTTCATAGGAGCTGCTACTGCGGGGACAGCCGGGACCTCCTCAGCATCTTCTTGTACATGAGGGTCTAAAAAGTTATTATGTTAGAAGACTAAGTGGAAACATTATTCAAGACAGCAGGTAAACAGATGCAATGTCCACATTCTACAGTACAAGAGAGTTCCAGTAAATCAATTCATTAGCTGTTGATAATCAGTAGAATATTTAAATAGTATCCAAGGTTGCCAGATATCATTGAAGCGGGTGGGATTTTCGTTTCTCATGGCTATCAACTCATCCATTCTATAGATATAGTGCACCCTGTGTAACCATTCCTGGATTGATGGGCATTTAGTGGTCTTCCAATGTAGTGGAATTAGTGTTTTTTGCTGCCGTTAGAAGATGTCTAGTCAAAGTTTTTTTATACCTGCTGATGGACAGTCGGTTAATGTGAAGGAGACAAGCAGCAGCGCGTCCAGTTGGAGGTTAGTGTCCGTGATCAGCTTAATGTGATGTTTTACTTGGGACCAGAAGTTACTTATAAGGGGGCAGCTCCACCAAATATGTATAAAGGATCCCTCTTCAGATTGACATCTCCAGCATCTGTCTGAGCTGGCAGGTGACCAGGACCTGATGTTCGTGGGGGTGATATACCACTGGCTGAGGATCTTATACGAGATTTCTTGAAATTTTGAGCTTAGAGAGCAAGCATGTGCAAATACACAGGCTTTCTCCCATTGATCCTCGGTCAGTGTGATATTTAGGCATTTTTCCCATCTAGACTTGTGCCTATCTACCCGGTTGTGGCGGTTGGTTACTAAGCCATGAGTAAGCGAGAGAGGTAGTTTTTAGGGTAGGGGAGCCTGATAAGCAGATCTGCTCTAATTGGGTAGGTGTCTTACAGTATGCCATCCTGAACCCGCCGTTGACTAAAAAGTCCTGCAGTTGTAGATAAAACCAAAATCCGGGGAAAGACTCCCCGAACTCTGATTTCATCATTTGGAGGGATTTAATCCTGTTTTTGGAAAGGCAGTGGGAGGCCAGGAGTTTTCCCTTTTCAGTTGGGGTAGGCCTAACAACTAATCCAGGTGGGAAGTCCGGGTTATCCGTTATTGGAGTCAATGGGCCTGGTACGTTCGCAAGGTGAAAGGCCTGGACCGAACTATGCCAGACTGATAATGTCGCTGCCACTAGAGGTTGAGTGAGTCTATTAGTCCTTTTTGAATCCATTGACCAAGGATAGAATGCTATCGTTTTAGTATGGTGAGTTTTCTCTAGATCCACCCAGTCCTTGGTAGATCGGTGACAGTGCCAATCTATAAGTCTAGTGATGTGGGCTGCTACAAAATATTTTTTAAAGTCTGGGAGGCCTATTCCCCCCATGTGTTTTAATTTCAATCTTTTTTATTAAGATTTCACAAGATACAAAGAATTAACACAATGTGGAGATCACATTGCATGTATCGACAAAGAATTATCAACCTACATCACAATACGAAGTAGTATAGCCCTGACCGTGATTGTAGAGTGCAGAAAACAACATGGAAGGGTATGTAGTCATACAGTTCACTCCATGGAGCATTGTTTAAGAGGTAATAGCTCATTGTATGCCATACTGTGAAACAATAACATCATTTGCTAGTGAAAACGCTAACCGATCTAGGTAGTAAGGAATAAGAGTAAACAGGAATTAAACGGAAATAGAAGAACTATATAAACAAATAATATTAAAACATAAAAAAAAAAAAAAAAAACAAGAAAACAAAGGAGCCAAAATTGAGTTAAATGGTCATGTGCTATTGATGGAAGTAATCAGAGCTTGTTACAATTAGACCCCAGAATGGTACCACTTAATCCAGGGATCCCAGTGTTTGTCGACATTAGATCTGCCTCCAGTACTCAAGGCAAATAGTCGCTCATAAGTGCCATGAGTGTGGACTATTTGTATTGTTTCGGTTAGTCCTGGAGGAGTCACGCTCCTCCAGTGCCTGACCAAGGACAGTCTAGCTGCCATTAGCATATGGGACAACAAGGGTCTCAGATGGTGTGGTACTAGATCTATTCCCAAGGATAATAGCGCCATTCCTGGGGAAGGGGACATGGAGGTACCCAACACTTGATCAATCCATTTAAATACAGATTCCCAGTAGTGGAGAATCCCAGGGCACGTCCATAGTAGATGATACAGTGTGCCAGTATTTCCGCACAACCTCCAACACATGGAGGAACCGCCAGGGGCAAACCGGGAGATGCGATAGGGGGTAAGGTACCAACGTAAGAGGAGTTTTTGAAACAGTTCCCATAGGTTGGCGCTTCTAGTGGAAGCGTATGTGTCCCTAAGTGCCCTCTGCCACTGTTCCTCCGGGTATACCCTACCAAAATCCTTCTCCCACGCACGCATAGAGAGCGTCTTCTGGAATTCACATTTGTTTTGTAGAAGGGAATAGAACAATGAAATACCTTTAATGTTGTGGGATTTGGAGAGTAAGTACTGGGGAATTTGCCATGGAAGTTGGATGGAAGCTCCAGTGAATCCCCTCAGAAAATGGCAAATTTGTAAATATCTGTATTGCTCTTTTGCAGGGAGAGATAACTCCAGCTGCAAAGTTCGAAAGGTTTTAAGAGCGGGACCCACGTGTAAATCTTCAATAGACAAGTCGCCGCCCCCCTTCCCCAATTTGAGGTGGATAGACCAGGTATGAACAGCGGCAGGGCTGAAACCGGAAGTTTCAGGGGAGAAAGTTTATGTGAGAGGGAATGGGTGGGATATAAGTAGCCGCCAGGCGGCAACGGTACTCTGAATTGTAGGACTAGATCCGGAGGTGGGGCGGGGCGGGGAAGTGAGGCACTGGCCAACAAGTAGTTATAGAGATTTCCACCCGGTACTTGGTGGCTTTCCAATTGGGACCATAGAGTGGGTGTTGAAGAGGGAAACCAACCTTTCAGCTGAGCAAGGATGGATGCCACATGATAATCCCTAATATGGGTATGACCTATCCCCCCTGCTAACCTATGTTTCACTATCCTGCTAAATGCACAGCGGGCCCGTTTTCCCCCCCACAAATAACGGTTGATTAGGGATTGAAGTGAGGAAAAAAAGGAGGATGGGACCGGAATCGGCAGGGTTCTAAAAATATAAATGAGTTGGGGAAGGATCTGCATTTTGAAGGCTGCCAGCCTACCCGACCAGGAGAGCTCGAACTTGGCCAAGTTGGCCAGCTTAGGGGGGAGCTTTTGTAATAAAGGGTAGTAGTTTTCTCTAACTAGTTCAGAGGTATGGGGCGTTAGGGTTATCCCTAAGTAGGAAATTCCTTTGTCTTTCCAGATGTAAGGGAATTTTTGGCTCAAAGAATGTTGAACCCCTGGAGGGACATTCATGCCCAGGATGTAGGACTTGGTATCATTAACTTTATAATAGGACACCTTTGAGAACAATTGCAGTGACTCATGTACGGAGGTCAGGGAGGATTCAACGTCTGTGAGCATCAGGATGATGTCATCCGCAAAGAGACTTATTGTGTGGAGTGAGTTACCGCTTCTGAACCCCTTGATCAGTGGGTGGGATCGAATGTACGAGGCTAAAGGTTCCATAAGTAAGTTGAATATAAGTGGGGAGAGTGGGCAGCCCTGGCGAGTGCCATTAGAAATGTTGAAGGGGGAGGATAGCATGCCGGATATATAAACCTGAGCCGAGGGGTTCGTATAAAGCGCCATTATTGCTGAGTGGATCTCGCCCGCAAACCCAAATTTGGAGAGGACTTTCGCCAGGTACCCCCAGTGAATCCTATCAAACGCCTTCTCTGCATCCAAAGCAAGGAGCAGAGAAGGCGTTTTGGTTATGTTAGCTCTGTGTATGATATTTATCAGGCGTCTCGTTGCGTCCGCAGTTTGCCTGCCCTTTGTTAACCCCGACTGGTCCATATGGATCAGGGACGGCAGTAAATCAACCAGCCTATTAGCTATAAGCCTAGCATAGAGCTTCAGGTCGTTGTTCAGAAGTGAGATCGGCCTGAAGTTCTGTGGCACATCTGGGTTTTTCCCTGGTTTCGGAAGGGCCACTATAAGAGCGACAACATTTCATAAGGGAAAGAGGAGGAGGAGACAGCGGCATTGTAGACATTAGACAGATAGGGGGCTAATTCGGATTTAAAAGCCTTGTAATACTCCCCTATGAACCCGTCAGGGCCGGGAGATTTATTGATTGGGAGAGATTCTATAGCCTTAACAATTTCAGGGACCGTAAAGGGTAGGTTGAGCCCCTCCAGTTGAGTTGGTGATACTGTAGGGAGATTGACCTTAGCAAGAAAACTTGATATCATATGCTCAGTGGGCTGAACCGTGGACTGGTCCTCCCTCAAATTATATAAGGAGTTGTAGTAACAACTAAAAGCATCTGCGATGGCTTGTGGGTGGAACAATTTGACTCCCGAGATTGGATGTAAAATATAAGGTATTTTGGACTTGTACCGAATTCCCCTGAGACGGTTGGCTAGCAATTTTCCGGCCTTGTTGCCGCTAACATAATATGACATTTTCAGGCGCTTATTCGCTAGGTCGAAGTCGTCAAGCAACACCATGCGAAGATCATACCTAAGTTGTAGTAATTGGTTAGATAATGTTGGGGTGGTATGTTGTTTGTTTTGGGACTCCAACAGGTGGATCTGGGAAAGTAGGTCATGTATACGCTGTCTCCTCCTTCTCCTAACTCCTGCACCCATTTTTATCATAACTCCTCTCATGTATGCCTTATGGGCGTTCCAAAGAACCATCGGATCAGAAACAGAGTCAGCATTGTAAGAGAAAAAATTGGAGATCTCTCCCTGCAATTGGGCCTTGGATTCGCCAGCCTGGATCAACCTCGAGTTGGACCGCCAGACGAAACAAGTATTCACGCCTGGCGAATCCTCCACCGATAGTGTCACCGAGGCATGGTCCGACCAGGTGATGTCATTGATTTTAGATGCAGATATTTTAGGCAGTAACCATCTGTCGGTGATAAAAAGGTCCAATCTAGTATAGACCCTGTGGCATGCTGAAAAGAAAGAATAATCCTTTTCCGACCCATTGAGGCACCTCCAAGCATCATATAGGTCTTGCGCGTGGAGTACCGGTTGTAGCGATAGACGGTGCCTGATGGAATGAGATGTCGAGTCCACCGACGCATCAGGAGGGAGGTTAAAGTCCCCGCATAGTAGAAGGTAGCCTTTCTGCATTTGCTTAGCTTTCCTGAGGACCTGGTGTAGAAATCTAATCTGGTGCTTGTTAGGCGCATATAGGTTGACAATAGTGTATGGGGTTGAGTTCAAGTCACATACTAGAATATGGAATCGACCCATAGGATCAACCATCTCATTGTGCTTGGTAAATGCCACAGTGTCCCTAATAGCAGTCAATACCCCCTTTTCTTGGCCGACGTGCTTGCTGTGAATACATGTGGAAACTTGGGGTGTGAGCACCGTGGCATTTTCTGCTCATGGAAGTGAGTTTCCTGTGCACAGAGGACATCCCCCTTGTGCTGGATCGCCTCTTGCCACAAGGATTTCCTTTTCGCCGGGTGATTTAAACCCTTGGCGTTAATAGTTAGAAATGTGACAGGCATGATGGCGTGTGGTTAGAGGTAAGGCAAGGAAAATATTACATACATCACTCACAGTTTTCGATAGCTGTATTCGGCAGGAAGAGACATCCGGCAGATAGAAGGCACATGTGTGTAGAGAGGGTCCTCCGTGGCTCAGGAAGGAGTAGCAAATCCAGCTACAAGAAAAAAGGCTCCAAACAAAAAAAAAGAAAAAACACAGTTGAAACGTCTTCAATAGAGAAAAACACATAAGAACTGAATAGGTCTTGGAGACCTGGGTGAAGCGTAAACAAACGCTAGGTAGAAACAGGGAAAAGAGTCTAGCTTGAAAAAAAACAAACTAAATGAACTCCTCAACAGGGATCACAGCCGTAATCCTACTTGTATTATTTGTGCAGCCCAGCGGGCATATTAACGGTGTGAGCGGGCATTTTTGGTGTTCACAAGCTGCCAATCATCTCGAACTCGGTGTGGACTTCCGTCAGATAAGCCTCTCGTGGCAGCCTCAGGGATGATGCCCCAGGATTTAAGCAACTCCAATCCTTTAGGGAGGGAATCCACATTGAAATCTTTCCCTTTGTGGGTTATTACAAGTTTAGTTGGAAACCCCCATTTGTATGCAATATTGTGATTGCGTAATGCCTTGCAGATGGTATTCAAGTTGCGCCTTTTCTGCAGCGTGAACTGGGACAGGTCCGCAAAAAACTGCAGGTCCTTGTACTGTTCAGGCACCTGATCTTTATTACGTACTGCTCTCATAAAGCGGTCTTTGATGTGGTAGAAGTGCAGGCGTAATATGATGTCCCTGGGTATATTGTCAGGGAGGTGAGAGGGTTTGGGCAGCCTGTGGATCCTATCTATAGTGACATCCATTGTTGATAGATCAGGCAGGATTGAGGTAATTATGAGAGTGACATGATTTTGCAGATCCGTCTGAGGGACGCTCTCAGGGACCCCCCTAATTTTGAAATTATTTTTCCTGGATCTATCTTCGATGTCAGCTATTTTTGCTTTAACCCCTTCCATCTCCTCCTCTCTGGCGTCATGGGCGTCCACTAGACTATTAATGGTAGTGGCGTATTCTCCCATTTTAGTCTCCACGTGCTCTACCCTAGCTGACACCGCCTGTAGCTCAGTTCCAAACTGTTTCACACATGTCGGCATGTCACTATGGAGTGAACTCCTAAGGGAGACCAGCATGTCCTTGAGGACGGTGTCAAGCACCGGTCGGTTGCTAGTAGGGAAGCAATCTATCGAGTCAGGGAGTTCCCTGGTGTCATCCCCAGAATCTAGGCCCCCACTAACCTCCTTTGCGCGATTCCCGCCATCCAGCTTGGGCCGCGACTTCTCCGGGCTCCCCGAGGCTGAGGAGGACGTAGGGGATTGCTTTCTAGCTGCTGGGAGGTCCGTTTTGTTGTTTTGGCCTTATCGTGGGAATCCTGTGGAGTGCTTGCTGCGGACGGCCCCGGGGAGTCGGCGCCATCTTGCCTCTGCTCCCATGCAAAGAATTCCGTCAGCTTTTGAGGACGAGGGAGACCTCTCCGCTTGTTGGGCATGGTGCGGGTGATCAGCAGGGCTGGATCGCTGGGTCAGTGTGCCTTTGTTGCTGCTGCTTGGGCTGTATTTAGCCGCTGTGTCCCCGTTTTCGCCGGAGCTCTGTTCTCAAGCGGCCATTCCGGTCCGCGCCAAGCTCCGCCCCCCCCCCATGTGTTTTGGTAGAGTGAGTTGGGAGAAACTAAGTCTCGGCCTCCTGCCAGCCCAGAGAAATTTCAATTGGGCCGAGCGAAGTTTGGCAAAGAAGGAGGCGGGAAGTTTTATTGGTAGGGTGTTGAAGTAATATAATAATTTTGGCAAAACCGTCATTTTGAGAATGGATGCCCTGCCAAACCAAGAGAAGGTCCGTGAAGTCCATTTGTGTAAGTCTGTGCAAATAGATTGTAATAGGGGTGTGAAATTCGCTGAGTAAAGGCCGTCTATTGTCGGGGTGAGTCTTATCCCAAGGTATTTGAGATGTTTTTGCTCCCATCTGAAACTATGGTTGCTTTTCAATTGTCCATACTCATGTTTGTCGAGAGTCAAGTTTATCGCCTCAGATTTACTACGGTTGATTTTGAAGTTGGATATGTAGCCAAAGGTGTCGAAGATTTTTAGTAAATTGGGCATTGAAATGTGAGGTCTAGTGATAAAGAACAACAAGTCATCCGCGTAAGCGGCAATCTTGAACTCCCTCTTATCTATTTGGAAGCCTCTGACATCAAGTGAAAGGTTGATGGTCCTTATTAGGGGTTCCAAAGAGATAATGAATAGTAGGGGAGATAGGGGACAGCCCTGTCTTGTACCGTTGGAGATCTCCAGTGGTTCTGAAAGAATGTTATTAATTTTGATTAGTGCTCGTGGGTTGGTGTAAAGAGCCTCTATCCAAGTAAGCATGTGGTTGCCTAAACCTATGTGTCTACATGTAGCCAACATGTATTCCCAGGAAACCCTGTCAAAGGCCTTCTCCGCATCCGTGGACAGGAGAAGGCCCTTGATTCCCATCTGTTTGGCATAATGTATCAAGCTCAGGGCCTTCGAGACGTTGTCTCTGGCCTCCCTACCCGGCATGAATCCGACTTGTTCAGGGCCAATTACTGTGGGGAGGAAAGGTTTCAGTCTGTTTGCAATTATCTTAGCCAGTAATTTAATGTCGATGTTTAACAACGAGATGGGTCGAAAGTTTGCGCAGTCGGAGTGGTCTTTGTCTGGTTTCGGTATGACGGCGATGTGGGCCGAAAGAAGTGAGTTGGAGTTATGTTTGGTGTGAGCTAGATGGTTGAGAGCTTTGAGCAAGTGGGGTGAAAGGGATTGAAGAAATGTTTTGTAGTATTGTGCCGTGAATCCGTCGGGGCCGGGCTTTTACACGGTTTAAGGGATCTTACAGCTTCGGACAGTTCTTCTTGTGTTACGGGGTTCTCTAGCGAGGCAGCATGTTCTGTGGAGAGCGAGGGAAGTTCACTCTTCCTCAGAAATTCCCCAATCGATTCCGCCATAGTGTGTGGATTATGTGCTGGCTTGTGTTGTGGTGGTAGGTTATATAGCCTAGAGTAAAAGTCATGAAATTGTTTTGCTATGCGGGTGGAGTCACACTCAAGGACACCCTGTTTGTTCTTGATTGCATGTACCAGCCTTGCGGAAGAGGCCTCTTTTAGAGCTCTAGCCAGATATTTCCCACCTTTGTCTCCATGTTCGTAGAATACATGTTTTTTAAAAAATAGGGACCTCTGGGCTTGCAAATTAAGAATTTGCGACAGGGACACCCTGCAAGTGGAAAGTTCTTTTTCCACCTGAACAGAGAGAGTTTTTTTATGCTGCAGTTCCAAGCGTGCTATCTTGTTTGACAGTGATGTTATCTCTTTGTTTCTTTCTCTTTTTTTTAATTGCACCCCATCTAATCAGGTTCCCCCTCACCACCGCCTTGTGGGCCTCCCAATTATTTAGCGGGTTTGTGTCTGAGTCTATGTTATTCAAAAAATAGGTTTTGATGGAGTCAAAGATATCATCTTGTATAGTCTGGTCTGTCAGTAGGGCAGGGTTGAGTCTCCAATTAAAATGTGGCCTAGAGGGGAAACCTGGTTTCAAAGTCAGCGAGACTGGGGCGTGATCCGAGAGGGAGATAATGCCCATCTCGGGTCTGGTCATTTTGGGTAGATCTCTCTGAGTGATGAAGATCATATCAAGTCTGGCATATCGTTTGTGGGGAGCGGAATAGAAGGAGTAGTCTCTTTCAGTGGGGTGTGCTACTCTCCATGAGTCTATTAGCGATAGTGACTGGAGTAGTGCCTTTATTCTCTTTAAGATTCTGTAGGATACATGTGTGTGTCCGGTGGATGAGTCTAGCAAAGGGGAGAGGGGGACATTAAAGTCCCCTCCTAGGAGGACACACCCTTCAGCAAACCATGTCAATGTGTCTATGATTTCTCTGCAGAAAGTGATGTGGTTCTTATTGGGGAAATATACGTTAGCAAGTGTGATAGGAGATCCTTCCCACGTTCCCTTCAGGAAGATAAATCTCCCCTCCTGATCAGGTAGGCTGTGAGTAAGGACAAATGGGGCATTTTTATTGATCAGGATTGATACCCCTTTCGTTTTGGAAAGAGGGTTAGTAGCGTGGTAGGCTACAGTGTAGAGGTTGTCTGTCATTTTTGGGATATTTTGGCCCTTGAAGTGTGTTTCCTGTAAGAAGACCAATAACGGTTTAGCCTTCCTAATTTCTTTAAAGAATTTGGAACGTTTTTCAGGGATGTTCATACCGTTAATATTATGAGAGATCAGCGTGGGGGTTTTACCTAGAAAGGAGTAAGCCATTTGGGACCTTGATAAAAAAAAAAAAAAAAAAAAAAAAAAAAAGGGGGGGGGGGGAAAGGGGGTGGAGGGGTAAGTGGGAGAGGGTTTGTGGAGGGTCTACAAAGGTAAGGGGGAGGGTGGATGTAAATGTGTTGGTATAGGTGAACCAACACCGGTCGCGAGTCGAAGCCCTCTCTTTATACTTTGTATAAAGGGGCTCTATAACACCTCTATGGTAGAAGTGATCTATGTAAGAAATGTCAGTGCGACTCTTGAGGGAGCACGGGAGGCGCCCTTGTAGATGAAAAGGAGGATTAAACTACTTGTTAAGGTCCCGGGTCATAAACTTGAGGTTGCATTCGGTGAGTGTTAGTCTCAGCCGGACCCCAGAGGGGGAACAGTTGTTTGTGGGTCATATCATGAGGTAAGATTAATGAGGCATCTACCTTTGGGATACATACCACAGCGAACAGCAGAATAGTGTAAACCAATGTGAGTTATTGTAAATCAAAGAGAACCAAGAACTTTGTGTCATAGGAGAGAGCCAACACTACTGGCCCATAATGTGAAAACCAACTAAACCTGTGCACATTCACAACCCATAACAATCTTATTTAGAGCCGTGTATCACCTAACGGGCTGAAAGCGCAGGTCCCTGCATTCAGTAGACTTGTCTGTTATCTAAGGCCCGTGTAATGCTGCCCACCATTTTTTCAAATATAGCTTCCGCCATACGTGTAATAACCTGCCTACATCTCTTTGTGTGCGTGCGAGTGATTGTTTAATGGGGATAGACTGCCCTCTCCGCGAAAGGTTGGGGAAGTGAGCAGACTAACCTGAAATATTACAAAACAACTCACATTTTTCCTGCAGAGGAGGTGCCGATTTATGACTCTCCTTGTGCATCCTTGGAAGCTACTTAGAGGGATGTATAACGTAGGCATGTATTTGACACCACCGCCCTCTGCAACTTAACCTAAGAAAAGGGGAGGGGTGACAAGGAAGGGCTGAAAGACAGTGAACAAGCAAGATAACATATTACTATAGGAAGAGGCATGCATTAGTTCATGACGGGGGGCACAGCCCCATCCTGCGATTCCAGGTTGTTAACCAATAGAGTGGAAGTCCGTGACTCAGTATTGTGCTGCTAATAACAACCAAGGCAAAACTGCTGCAGAACTGCCGCAGATGTTTCAAACTATACTGAGCTCAAAGTGAGGGGCGTAGAAGTTTGGCGCCCTCTAGGGTCCAGAGTATGCAAGTCTTCCTAGGGTGAACCGCAGGCTCATGTAAAAATAGAAAGCAAAATAAGTAAAACAATATGAAATAGAGCAGTTGGAGAGTAGTGTCATCAGTTCTTTAGCCCTGTAGTGCCTCAGAACCATACGCTGGGTGGCAAGGCTTAGTGAGACAGACTGAGGGTGCAGTACCGTAGCTACGAGGCGGTCATGGTAGATGTAGGATCTAGCCCTCGTGGGAGTGATGGCTGATCCGTTCTGGCGTACATACCAAAAACGGGAGAGTAGGTAGGCAAGAAAGAGAGAGACAAAAAAAAAAAACCCCAAACCCATGAAGGGAGATGAGTGGAGTACAGTACCTTTGCGGGACCCCTTCCCATCTGGGGAGATCGGAGGCGCAATAGTCCTAAGGGATCCTGGAAAGGTATCACCCAGCGTATAAATGACCTCTCCAGGGCTGGCTTTGGCGGCATGTTGCATTACTCATTGAAGGAAAGGTGTGACGGCTCGTCTAGCTGTCCTCCATGCTGTGTAGTGTTGGGGTGAATCTCTCCTATATTTCAACATAACTGGACTCTCATCTTGGGTCCCCTGGCAGCCGGGGATGCATGGTTGTTCTTGCGGGGAGTCTTCCGATGCTTACCCGGGGTGTAGGGAGACTTGGACGGAGATGGATCCTGTGCGAGGGGGTGGTGAATGAGGGCCGGCGGGATCAAGAACTCCGCATACCAGTCCGGTAGTTCCACCGGAGCTATCTGTATGTTCTCACAGAACTGCTGCAGCTCACTCGGGACTCTGAGCAGGAATTGTCTGCCATTGTAGGTGGCTTGTAAGGCGAACGGGTATTTCCATCGGTAGGTTATGCCTTTTTCAGTCAGCACTTCCAGCAGCGGCTTCAGGGCTCTCCTATTCTTGAGTGTGATAGGCGACAGGTCCTGGAAGAGCTGTACATTCGCTTCATTGTAAGTAATCTGGCCGTTTTGTCTGGCTTTGTGCAGGATCTCTTCCTTCAGCGTAAAGTTCGGTAGCCGACAAATTATATCTCTGGGTGGCATATTGTCCGGGGCTCTGGGGCGCAGCGCCCTGTGTGCCCTATCGTATTCAATGGGTGATGCTTCGGGCCTGTCCAAAAGGTTGTTGAAAATGGAAGACAGCGCGGGTTGGATTTGGTCTTGGGGTACAGTTTCGGGGACCCCCCGTACCCTAATATTGTTGCGGCGTCCTCTATTATCCAAATCCTCTATTTGCCTGTTGGCATCAATCAGTTGTTGAGAATGTACCTCCACGATGTCGTCCAGTCTCTTAAGGGCCCTGTCCCTTCTTTTCCCTGCTCTGTCCGTCACCGCCATTTGTTCCGAGAGCCGCAGCAGCTCGGTCTTGATGTCTGTTATGGCCATCGAGAAAGAATTCTTGATGTCCGCGGCTATCTCCATCATCATGGCATAATTTAGAGGACAATCAGGTCTGTTGCCCTCCCCTTCCAATTCCTCAGAAGCTGCGAGAGAAGCCTCATCGTCCTCCGTGTCCTCCCTCTCCTCGTGTCTTGGGGTCGGCACCATCTTTGTCTTCTGCTGTCCGCTCATATAGCGGAATTTGTTCAGGTCTGTGGTTGTAACTTTGCTTGTCGGTGTACCCATCGACCTCAGTTGCCAATTAGGGTGACTTTTCCGAAGTCGGGTGCTCATAATCCTCTTGGGAACGGCCGTTTTCAGAGCTTATTCTGACCTTGGGACCGGAGCTCCTCTAGTCTGCGTCCATCTACTCAGCTCGCCAGGCCACGCCCCCTCAAATAGTTTCATGATGGCCTCCCAACCTGCCATGCTCTCTCGGTGAGTCTGTTGTTGAGCTGCAATGCTCCGCTGCAAACCTGCATTCATCTGCTGTTGATTTGCATTTGCTATAACCAGCTGTTTTAGCATCTCCTCCATTTTGGGTTTACTTTAACTGCCCGCATTCTCCACCATGTGTGAGGGAATAGCTTGGTAGGTGGTGTGTGTGACCCCCTGGATGGGTTCACTACACGCTGAACTGTACAAAAAGGCAGTTGAGGATGGTTGAAAACAAATAATATGGTTTATTTTTCCATATTGCTGGATACAAGTGCAAGCATCAAAACAGCATAAACAAAACAAAACATAAAATAAACCCTTGCCACTTGGGGCGTCTACCTTCCCAACACAGGAACCTACCTATGGAGTCTGGCACAGCCTACTGCTGGGCAGACACTGCTGGTCCTACAGCAGAAAACAACAAAAAAGTCTCTTTGATATTTCTCACACAGAAATATCCATCAGCACCTCACCTCTTCAGTAGAGTTTGTGACTGCTCCTTCACTCACACAGCCTCAGGATGCAGCAATCAGTCGTTATCCTTAGGCTGTCTTTATAGGGGCTTTAATTGCTTAATTCTGAACAGCTGAAACCTTTTAACACCCCAAACCTCTCTGGCCATCTCTGCAGCCAACGCCTGATAGTAATTGGTGTATTGTCTAAACAAGGCAGAAATATATCTCCTGTCTGTGACAACACACACAGATTTACCTGACTTCCTGTCACAATATAGAAAAGCAATTTGCAAACAAGGCTGCACATTTTATTAGAGATACACTGTTGGTTACTGTTGGTTGAATTTAGACATGTGCAGAACGAAAAAAATGTATTTTGTTTAGTTTTGATTCGCTGTTTACATACATTTGTTTTAATCCATGTAATTCGTTTTTTTTTATACAGTATTTGTTTCATTTATTCATATTCAGTCGATAAATCGATTCTAATTTCCTGAATTCATATCGATTCTAAGGCCACGTACACACGATCGAACATGTCCGCTGAAACTGGTCTGCTGACCAGTTTCTGCAGACATGTCCGATCATGTGTACGGCCTAGCGGACAGGTTTCCAGCGGACAAAAGTTTCTTAGCATGCTTAGAAACTTGTCCGCTGGAAATCTGTCCGTCGGACATGTCCGCTGGTTATTACGCCTAACCAGCTGACCAAATTCCCCTGCATGCGTCAAATGGATTTGACGCATGCGTGGAAGCATTTTACTTCCTTGTTTTCTCACATCACGGCAACAACGTCACCGCCACGTCAACGCGTTCTCTGTCCGCGGGGATTTTGGTCTGATGGTGTGTACACACATCAGACCAAAATATCCCAGGAGACATGTCCGATGAAAACGGTCCGCGGACCGTTTTTATCGGACATGACTCCTCGTGTGTACGCAGCCTAATAGTTTTTGAATCAATTTCAAATAGTTTTCAAATTCATTTGGAATCGTTTTTGAATTGAATCGTTTTCAAATTTGAAAAGTTTTCAAATAGTTTTAGATTTTTTTTCCAATTTCCAAAGAGAATTAAATAGAATATAAAATAAAGGCATATAATAGCATTTGTTTTATAGAATTAAAAAAGAATATAACAAAAAAGAATAAAACTAAACAAAACAGAATACAAAATAAAATAGAACAAAAACAAATAGAATAGAATAGAAAAACGAAATAGAACAAAATAGAAAAAATATAGCCATCTTCTGAAATTCGAATAGAAAAGAATAGAATTAAAAAGAACAATAGAATAAAATAGAATATAACCATTACCCCAAATTCTAATATAATCACTTTTAATTTGAATAGAATAGAAAATAATTAATTAGAATAGAATTGAAAATAAAAAAATTATAGAAAAAAAGAATATAATAGAAAAAATATAACCATCTTCCTATTCTAATCTAATTTATCTATTCTATTCAAATGCATTCTATTTGAATTTTGGGACATTTTTATATTATTTTGTATTCTATTGTTTTGTTTGTTCCATTTTGTTCTATTCTATTATAGTCTTTTCTTATGTATTCAAATTAAAATGTATTCTATTTGAAATTAGAATTTCAGAAAATGGTTATATTCTATTGTATTTTATTCTTTTTTTATTCTATTCATTTCTATTCTTTTATTATCTGTTATATTCTTTTCTATCCGATTATATTTTTATTCTATTCCTTTATTTTCTATTCAATTTTATTCTCTTTGGAAATTGGAAAACAAATAAAAAAAAAACAAATCAAATTTAAAAACGATTTGAATTCTAATTCAAAAACGATTTGAAAATGATTCAAATCGATTTGAAAACGATTCAAATCGATTTGAATTCAAATTCCATCTGAATCATTTTTTTGTTATTTCGGATTTGTTTAAATTCGGTACTATTGTAATTCGGAAATTCAGATACATCTGAATTTCCAAAAAACTTAAATTCCTCTGCACTTCAATTCAGAACAAAACTAACTGCACATGTCTAGTTGAATTTATCAACTCTTATGTGCCAACATACGTAGATGCTCCTTGTACATTTGCAAATATGTCATATTATATTGTGTTTGTATTTATTGTTAAAACTTCAATAAACTTATTTAAAACAGTAAAGAAAAAATTAGATTACAATACTGCCAATGTTCAAAAAATGAAAACATATACAGATTTACTTACTGTGACAACTGTAGTATCCCATATAAACTTCTAAAACCTTTTAAATGTATCCCCAATATAATCATGATGACCCTCTTGCAGAAGATTTTTTATGACTGTATGTATAAACAAACATCAACTTCAAAAATCACTCAGTGGGAACACCAGCAGATTTATTGAAAATGTCATATGTCATATGCAACAGAATGTAATACATAAGGAATGAATAAGTAACCATAACTGTATTCAATCAGCAATAGTTTATAGTTCCTAAAACTGCAATATCATAGTATATAATGAATTGCTGATATATAAAGATTGACTGAAACATATGTATATATAAAACAGGTGAAAAAGCACAACATTCCATATGCTAAAAAGAAATGATAAAATGCTAACAATAGTTTTTAGTTTTAAGAGCAAGCAGGCTGAAGTCTCCTACAGTATAAGATGTCAATGTAAATCAAAATAAACACTATACTTGTTTATACCTATGCTGGAATGCACTGGTTCCCCAAACTTTTAACTAATATTGATATTTTTATACAGTATTTATATAGCGCCAACAGTTTGTGCAGCACTTTACAATATAAAGTACAGATACAATACAATAAAATACAAGAGGGTTAAAAGGGCTGCTATTTACTATAAGATAGAAAATGTTAAATAGTGCAGCGCTAAATAATCAAAAGTGGTATACTGGATAGAACAACCACAAAATATTGAATGCAAAGACCTGGATCGATGTGGCACGGCCTCGCAGGTTACCCAAGCGGTCTGGATGGCTACTATGAGGCAGATTCCTCAAATTCTGGACTGGAGAGACAGTGGTCCGTCCGCTAGCATGTCCCTGTTGACGACTTTCTTAGTCAAAACGTGTCAGAGGTTTGCATCATTGCACCCCATACTGCTTCTACTTATTCCTTTTTTATGTGATCACTTTAATTATTATTTTGTGTCATTTATTGTATGAACTTTTTAATCTAATAAACCTTGATTGGTTTTGTATGACCTGCACCATTTGGAGAATTTTTTTCTTGACCGTTTGGGTAACCTGCAAGACCTTGCCACATCATTTCAGGTCTTTTTGTAAGAGACCTATTAGAATTGTCCCCGCGAATTTGCGGGTGCGTGCGCGTGAATTTGTGGGCGCCCGGGAGCGTCCCTTTTCGCCAGACAGTCTATTTTTTTTTAAGTGTAGTTTGTGCGTGTAGAGAGAGGAGCCGGACTGCAGGAGTTGGGAGTAGGCAGACCCATCTTTTTCCATGCCCCGGGTGGCAATGGCAGGTGTGAGGGGGTCCTCCCACACAGCCCGCCCTACCTGCTCCGCCCCAACGGGGCAGAGGGACTCCCCTGTGAGGGAGTGAGAGGATCTAGCCCACTCAGCCAGCCCTGTTAGTCCTTCGCTTTTCTTTTTTTAGAGACCGCGTAGCCAAAGTGTGTGCATGTTAACCCAATTTCGAGTGCGTGTAAGTGTGGTGTTTTTTTTTTTTTGTGGGAGGGGGGTGGGCGTACTAAGCGCAGGCTTACCTCGCATAGCACACCCACCAGGAGCCCGGGCTGAGACCACCAAACTCAATTCACATGCAGCCGAGACCGGGATCCAAACCCTTGGCTGCAGAGGTGAACGGCTTGTCAGCGCAGTGCCAATTGCGTTGAGCCACCGCAGCTCCACCAGACAGCCTATTTAAAGGGTGCACTGACCCCAGCCGAGTGCTGACAGATATCAGCGGTTCAGGTCCCTGTATCCTGTGCCTGTTCCTGTGCTCCTGATCCCAGTTGGCTTCCTTGACCTTGCTTTTGGACTCGCTTCACCCCTGACTCTTGGTTCCTGATCTCAGCTTCCCACGTGACCCTGTTTTCTGCCTGATGACTTTGTGCCTTGCTGCACGCTCGTTGCTGAACCCGGCTTCCCATGTGACCACGATCCTGTCTCCTGTTTTGCTCCGCTCTACTTCCCGGGTACCTGCGACCTTGTCCCTGAAACCTGCTGCGACTTCGTCCCTGCAACCTGCTGCGACTTTGTCCCTGCAACTTGCTGCGACTTCCTGCCTTTCAAGATTCGCATCACCTGCTGCGGGTTTCCAGAGCTACATCTGCAGGCACTCGTGTCTCCCCTAGCCCTTGGTTTCCCCTGTCTCCACTCTCAGCGGGACCAGGGCCAGAGATTCAAGAAAGGCTGACCTTGTCATTTCAGACTTCACCCAGGTACATGACACTTTGAGACCACAAAGCCTGCTTGACCCACTGTTACATAACAGATGAGTCCATCTCACATGGTAAGAGTAGCTCACATTTTTCCCCCATGAAGTAACCTTGATCTCTCCAGTCAACTGGCTATTCAGCATCCAGTGTTGTGGCTTGGAAGGAATTTTTCTACACTGTGCGTTCATCATACTGTAAATGGACTTTTACATTATTGTATTTAATTGCGTGTTTCACTTTTCATTAATATTTTTTATTGGTTGCATTCAATATTTTGTGGCTGTTCTAACCAGTAAACCACTTTTGATTATTTAGCGCTGCACCATTTATCCTTTATTCTTGTTTGACTTTGGCAGATTTTCCTTACATTTGGGTTCTAGCGCAGTTTTCACTTTAGATAGAGAATGTTACCTTTTAATATTATGGCTGTATAGTTGTGCAATGTGGACACTGAATGGCCTCAGTATAATTGATTCTATATTCTGAGGCCGCCTACAGACGAAGAGACATGTCCGCTCAAACATGTCCGACGGACCATTTCCAGCGGACATGTCTCCTCGGATTTTGGTCTGATGGCGTGTACACACCATCGGACGAAAATCCCCTCGATCTGAGGACGCGTTGACATAGCGGTGACGTTGACGCCGCCACGTCACCAGTCCAGGAAGTAAAATACTTCCACGCATGCGTCGAATCCATTCGGCGCATGCGGGGGATTTCTGTCCGCTGGTTAGGCGTACTAACCAGCGGACATGTCCGCATGCTTTGAAATTTGTCCGCTGGACAAACCTGTCCGCTAGGTCGTACACACGATCCGAGATGTCCGCTGAAACTGGTCGGCGGACCAGTTTCAGCAGATAAATTCGATCGTGTGTACGCGGCCTTATGGATACAGTGGAACCTCGGATTGCAAGTAACGCGGTTTACAAGCATTTTGCAATACAAGCAATTTGAAAAAAAAAAAACCCTGACTAGTTTTTCAAGCATAGTCTCAAGCATAGTCTCACAAGATGAGCATGATTTAAGACGCTGGGGTGTGCAGTACAACATTTGGCAAGAGTTGCGGGGGCACCGGTGATGTTCAGAGACACTCTGAGCGGCTCGGAGACACTCGGAAACATTCCGTTCCTGAATTGATTGTGGAACGATTATCTTCCTATGGGTAAACTCGCTTTAATATATGAGTACTTTGGATTACAAACATTGTTCTGGAACTAATTATGCTTGTAATCCAAGGTATTAGGCCCTGGACAGACCGATTTGAAAAAATCTGTCTGCTGGGATGTATTGGTTTGATCGTGTACACACGATCAAACCAAAATCCCCGCCGGCAGACGGCGCGCTAACATGTCGGCGACGTGGCGGTGACGTTGATGCCGCCACGTCACCGCACCAGGAAGTGAATTACTTCCGCGCATGCGTCGAATCCATTCGACGCATGTGCGAGAAGATATGTCTGCTGGTTAGCGTACTAACCAGATGACATATCGGGCAGACGGATTCCCAGCCAAAAGATTTTAAAGCATGCTTTAAAATCTGTCGGCTGGCCAAATCCGTCGGCTCGCCCGTACACACGATTGAATCTGTCTGCTGGGACGGTCGGGCCGACCGTTTCCAGCAGATAGATTTGATCGCGTGTACGCGGCCTTACTGTACATGCTTATTCAATGTATTTGTACTTTTTGGACTCTAGGTGACCTCAATCTGCCATAAATGTCTTTTGCATGTGGTTTATGTTATATTAACATTTTCTTAAAAAATTTGATGTATTGCTGCTTACTTATAATGTTACACATGTATTGTTGTTTGTGTGCCTTTAAATAATTTTGTCCTCACTCCATAACTAGAGCATACTCTATGTAGTTAGTCCCACCCTTCTTCTTCTTCTTCATGCTTTAGTCTCCATTCATCACATGTGCTGTATTTTGCTAGAGATACACACACACACACACACACACTTATTTATTTACACATGATTTATTAATATGATGTTCATTTGGGAACATCTGCACAAGTTTACAATTAAAGCTTTCTATGATCTGCAGGATTTCATTTGACTAAAGTCACTGCCAAGCTACTACACTGTAAGTTAAAGTGGATGTAAACCCAAAATGTTATTTTTTGATTAAGGTTTGCACCTTGTATGGTATAGGGATTTCATGTCATCTGTGCCCAGTCAGCTCCTCTTATTTTTTTTCAGTGAGATGAAAATTGACACAGAGAAATAGGAGTCGGTTCCCCCTTGCTGTGAGTGACAGGTGATTTACAGATCTCATGCAGGAGTCTGAGAGAGACATTCAGTATACTTCAGATCCCCTCCTCCTTTCAACTCCAGCTCTCCCAGGATTGGCTGCTGCACACCTCAGCATGATTGAGCATGAATGTGGTGACTTTTCTGTGATTTGACTGGATGTTAGTGATCATAGCAGAAGCTCAGTGTAAGAAATACACAGGAGAAAATGCATGTTGACAAGGGGAGTGTAGAAGTAAGTGGGGAGTCTACTGACATCACAACTCCACCCACTGCGTTCCAGACAACAGACCCACCTACAGAATCTGCAGTTTTTTGGCTCTCATAACAGACAGAGTGGAGACATTTGACAGTTACGGATACATGCAGGAGGCATGTATATTCTTATAGATAACCACTATGGCAGTAGTTTAGAAAGGATGAGAGTGGGTTTACATCCACTTTAAGCTGTCTCACCACCACGGGCGTCTGCTCCATAGGGCAAGGGGGGTGGTTTGCCCCCCTGGAATCGCCAGGGAGAGCCAGGAGCAGGGTCGCATCGTATGTCATGGAGCTGGGTCTGTGTGCAAGGTCCCGCCCCACTAGTTCGGCTCGTCTGATAATCTTCTAGTGTTCCGCCTATCACAAGAGTCGAACTGAAAAAAATATACTGTCAATATAATGTAGTGTTTCAGTCAAGGGAAAGGGGTGCTGTGTAATGTAAAGGGGTCCAGTGATGCAGGGTGCTGTTTAATGTAAAGGGAGTCAGTGATGCAGGGTGCTGTGTTTTGTAAAGGGGTCCAGTGATACAGGGTGCTGTGGGGTGCTGTGTAATGTAAAGGGGCCCAGAGGTGCAGTTGTGGAGAGGGGGTACACAGTAGTGACAAAGAGATATTGAAAGATGCAGGGGCACAGTGGGGTGTTTTTACATTTTAACGTGGGGGGGGGACATTTTGAACCCCCGTTAGCGGTCAAAGAAAGGGTAAAATGCGACTGTGTATCGCCACTGCCGAAGCGCCACACCCCCCCCCCTTAAAAAATTTCAGCGGATGCCCATGCTCACCACAATGGGATCATTTATAGAGATAACACTTCCAGTGCTTAAATTGCAGAAGCAGAACATTACCAGTATTTAGACGAAGTGGCTATGTTATTTTTTCTTTTGTCCAGGCTTTTCCTTTCATTTTTACCTGGTAATCCTGCCAATAACACATTTCCCATCCCTGAGCGGCTACACTTGATCCTCCACTGTATCTATGGAGGCATCCATAGTTACCACCCAGTGTAAACATGTCTGAACAATAACAAGGTCACCTTATTACCTTATTACATGTGCATGGGAACACCCAAACTCCCAAAACACAATAAGAAATTAAGGGCTGATTTAGCTATATATCTAAAATTTGCTTTCGGTCCACTGACCCTGTAATCAAGTTCATAATTCTATTATTATTATTATTGTTATTATTACATTTTTGGGTTCTTGATATGTATACTTGTGTGTCACTTTTTTGTTTTGTTTGTTTTTTCATTTTTTATTTAAGTTTCTTTCTGCCATCCGGGGGATAGTGAATACTCTTTGGCATTTGAAAATGTAGGGATGAACTAGCTGTTAAACTAAATGAGTTACATTAGACTCCTTGTGCCAAATCATTTAAATCAAGTCTTTAGTAGAACCAACAATTAAATCTATTTAGTATACTAAGAAAAGGAAACAAAAATGTAACTGGGTAATACAAAAAGCCTAGTACAATCTGTACACTGTAATGAGTTGGCATAACATGTGAGTTTTTCCATCATTTATCTGTTTTCGTTAAAAAGAAAAAAATGTTTAATCTTTTCTGGGGGAGATTTTAAATAAAAAGACAGGTTATTTATTTTTTATTTTTTTACTTTCAAGATTCAGGCCCAAAGTCCTCCTCCGTGGCCTTTAATTATTTACTGCTGTGTCTAATAAAAATGGAAACCTGAAGTTCCAAAGTGATTACAATTCATATCTGTAATCTTTCAAGCTGCAAACACTAAATTAGGATGTTTTACGTTGTGGATATTTTGACATCATTGTCCTAACAGGTGCATACAAAGGAAAAAATGCACACTACCCTACTCATCCTCAAGGTCAATAATGCATATTCCAAGTAAACAAGAAAAAATAGCAAAAGGCACTAATGTCAAAAAAGTATAAGGTGCAAAGTCAAAGCATTATATGTTCTTCAGTAGTTTTCAAGTTGATACTTTCTTACAAAATGTGGGCAACCCCAAATATGTAATTAAAAAGAAAAGTGGTAAAAAGTTAGAGCACAAGACCCTAGTGTAGATAGGTATTCCAGTCCAGTGTGTGTCAGTGCAAAATAAAAAAGTATGGAGTACATCTCTGCAATGCATGTACATTGCAACATTTTATTCCTTTAGGCTTGGTTCACACCTAAACCGGCCGTGGATCGCACAAGAACGTTATGCGTCCCTGTTCTCCATTTCAGGGGATAATCAGGGCAGAATCTTTGCTGAATTCAGCCCTGGAACGGAGTCAAAGATGCACAGTGTTTCTGTGCAAGCCGCTATGTAGCCGCCCCCTTGAATAGCCCCTTCCCTCTTAAGATCTCATCTGCTTGATTGTAGACGTAGGTCATTTCACTTGTAGATTCACATTTAGGTCTTGTTGAGTTTAATCACTGAACCTACAGGAGAGTCCCTTTGATTAGGGCCCCCTATTAAGATCTCATCTGCTTGATTGTAGACGTAGGTCATTTCACTTGTAGTTTCACATTTAGGTGGAGATGATATCCGGAGAACCAAAGGGTGGCTTTTGATGTTATAATAATTGAGAGCCGGTTACAATCTCCTGCTATGCGAATTAGATGCCCACCCAATTTGCATAGGTGTGAACCTAGCCTTAACCGATTGCCGACCAGCTGTGGCAGGTTGGCATGGCTGTGCCAATCGCCATAGCTATATGTTGGCTCTTTAGGAAGCTATATTAGGCGCCCCGCCTGCCCGCAGCGTGTCTCCAGAGCTAATGCACGTTCCCCAGCGGGCGGGATGTCCTGACAGAATGAGAATGGGGATCTGTGTGTGTAAAACACACAAATGCTGGTTCTGTCAGGGGAGTGGAGACAGATCGTGTGTTCCTACTAAGTAGGAACACACAATCTGTTTCCTCCCCTAGTCACTCCTATTCCCCTACAGTTAGAAACACACATTTTATAGACACTATAACTTTTGCACAAATCAATATACGCATATATATGCTTATTGTGATTTTTTTTTACCAAAAATATATCGACCTAAACTGTAGAAGGTATAATGTGTAGCGCCAATAGGGGGCCCTAATCAAAAGGACTCTCCTGTAGGTTCAGTGATTAAAACACAACAAAACCTAAATGTGAAACTACAAGTGAAATGACCTACGTCTACAATCAAGCAGATGAGATCTTAATAGGGGGCCCTAATCAAAGGGACTCTCCTGTAGGTTCAGTGATTAAACTCAACAAGACCTAAATGTGAATCTACAAGTGAAATGACCTACGTCTACAATCAAGCAGATGAGATCTTAAGAGGGAAGGGGCTATTCAAACCACTCCCCCTTTTTGTGATCACTAATTGAAATAAAATATATAACAAAAAGTAATAAGTGTGTATATGCACTAAATGGATGTATAAACCCGTTAAGAAAACACACAAAGTGAAAAATACCGGTGTGCTCACTCGCAGTATAGAAACCAATGAATCTGTATAGATGTTTCAAACCTATTGAGAAGGGCACTATAAAAGGTCCGTGACCGTGCAATCAATAACAATAAATCATAAGGTGACCATGCAATCAATAACAATAAAATGGTAAATCATGAAGTGAAAACATATATATCCTAATGTCCACTGTGATTGAGTAGAAGCAATCAATCAAATGAATATTAGTCCATACACCCAGACGGTGTAACGAATGTATTCTTCTTCTGAGATGCTTAAATGGGGTAGAAGATCCAAGATACAATCCTCAAACAGAAAAGATATAAATAGGTACCCTTACCGGATCAGATGGACCCTCAACTCACCATACGGTGGGGGGTCTTCAGGGCTTGTAAAGGCCGATTGCCTAATCATGTATCCAGACAGTGGTGCCAGGTGGAGATGATATCCGGAGAACCAAAGGGTGGCTTTTGATGTTATAATAACTCCGTGATGGTATACATTCACTCCCAGGCATAGGAGGGGAAAAGAGAAGAAAAGCGACTCCTCATAGTGTAAAACCACCAATTTAATAAAATAAAATAAATAAAATTCCACTACATCACACATGTGACAGGGATCACTTAAAACATAAAATGTAAAACCACACGTGAAAAGAAAAAAACCTGTATCTAATAGCAACAACTCTCCCCCTTGATGGGTGGACATAGGTATTCCCAAAGGGGAAACACAAATGCAGTAAAGACTTGGCAAGTCAGTGACCCGACCGGTTTCGTCTCATATAGACTTCAACTGGGGTATCTAACTGTGACATGCATCTTACCTGCATTTATAGGCCCGTAGTATCCGCGTCCATGAGACCTCAATCAAAGCTGGCGTGCGTGTCAAATGTAACACGTGAGTGGTGTTTGTATTCCAAATCCCGGAAGTGTATGGGCGGGGATCAGTATTGCATAGCCCAATCATTCACATGGAGGTGTGGTTGCTGACCCCCTCTCTTCTCTCATAGGAGGAAGAGGGGCTAAAGAACTTCAGGAGTATGGAAGTATATGGGCAGGAATATCAAGTGTATACCCAATCACTACCGAGGTAGTGTTGTCACATCCCCTTCACTCACTCTCGTGGATAGAGAGAGACTGGGGCGCTCCATATTCAGGCGAGTTGAACTCCGCCTCTGTGTGCGCAACCAACGTGACGTTCTGACGTCACCGATATGTGCCTCAGTGCGTTCCAGGCACCAGCACGTCCCGCTCCCATAGCGCGGACATCACATGGTGCGGAAGTATGCTGGCGTCATGCGTTCCACTCACAAGAAACGTGCGCTCCACAGGAACCAAGGATCATTCTGGGTTTACACCATTCAAAGAAGGGAGGACAAATAAGCCCAACTGATCACAGATAAACACCCATATCGGTCTCATGGAGGGGTGAGACGGGGAATACAAAATAAAATAAAATACCATCTAGACCAATTATATTATAATGTCATGGAAAGAAAAAAATATACAAAAACCTATATGTATATATGATGTTTACACATAACATTGGTACATGGTGCATCTATGTGTCCGTCTAGATTGTGATCGATTATCAATTAGTCACAGAGGGGGGAGAATATCAAAAACTATATGAACACAAATTGCATATGGAACCATATGATATCAATGTTGGCCAACTGCATACTGTTGATACATCACTCCTTGGCGTCTGGATGATCGCCTGGAGTGAGATCAATCGCAGGAAGCAAACACTGGCACCATATGTATATGTACCATCTACACTACAGTGTTGCAGAAATGAAAAGGGGGATGGGTGTGAACGTTGATCTATGGGAGTCCCTAATCAGGATTGGTTGATGAAGGCGTTCACATCCCATTCCACGTTTAAACCATAAGGTACGTAACTTTTGAGTTGAAAGATCCAATATACTTCCAGCTTAGATACCCCTCTTACACTAGGCTATCCTCTCCAATGAGGTACAAATTTATCTATTATTTGGAAACTGGTTCCCTCAAGTTTCTTGTTATGCTTTTCCAGAAAGTGTCTGGGTACAGTGTGTTTTGTGTAACCCTTCTTGATTTTCGCAATGTGTTCACCTACCCTTGTGGAAAAGCTCCGTATGGTACGACCAACGTACTGTTTCCCACAAGGGCAGGTGATAAGGTACACAATATGTGTCGTAGCGCATGTGGAGAAGTGCTTCATCGGGAACTCCATCCCTGTGTGGGTGGATCTAAAGCTGATTGTTTTTCCTCCTCCCGTTTACGTTATTGACACACACCTTACACCTCCTGCAGGGATGAAAACCCTTTGAGAGGGGAAAAAAGGAGGGCTTAACAGGGGGATCTGAAATGTTAGGTGCTACCTGGTTTTTGAGAGATGTGGCTCCTCTGTATATTACCATTGCATTAGTGGGAAGTACTGGTCCCAGAATGCAATCTTCTTTCAAGATCCTCCAGTGCTTGTTAATGATATCCTTAATTTGTCTATACTGAACAGAAAAAGTAGTAAAAAAAAAGAGTTCCTAAATCTTGGTTCCTGGATCGCTTTTTGTCTTTCCATTGTTAATGTAGTGCGATCAATGCTTCCAATCCTGTCTATCTCCCTGTCAACCTCATAGCTGGAATAACCTTTATCCAAGAATCTATTCTTCAGAATTTGCGCTTGGATATGGAAATCTTGGATATTAGAACAGTTACATCTTATCCGCAACAATTGGCTCCGTGGTACGGATTTTAGCCAAGCGGGGTGGTGACAACTGTCTGTTGGGATATATCCATTGCGGTCTGTGCTTTTGAAATTAGTTTTCGTTGTCAACTGATTATCCTGAACCTGGATCTCCAGATCCAGGAAATGGATATTTGAAAAGCTTGCCTCATATGAAAGGCTGATTCCATTGCAATTCAGAGCAGACATGAATTCATCCAAGGATTGGCGATCGCCTCACCATAGGAGGAGGATGTCGTCTATGTATCGAGCCCAGAGAACAATCTCTGGTCGATTGAAAGCATAGACGACATCCTCCTCCCACTTGGCCATGAAGATATTGGCCAGACTGCGTGCAAATTTAGCCCCCATCGCCACCCCCTTTTGTTGCAAATAAAATTCTCCACCATACCAAAAGTAATTGTTTGAGGTGGCAAATTTCAAAAGGTCTAATATGAATTCTTTTTTGATGGTGGGGAGATAGTCAACCCTACCGAGAAAACACTTAACCGCTTCAAACCCCAAATCATGGGCAATACTGGTGTACAGAGAGGCTAAATCCGCTGTTACCAGCATGATATCCTCACTGTACGTAACCTCTTGGAGTCTTGCAATTGTGTGTCTCGTGTCTTTAAGATATGAGGGAATGTGTTTAACGACCGGCTGTAAGTGGAAATCAATATATTTCCCTAAGTGGGAGGTGACAGAGTTGATACCACTTATGATGGGCCTACCGGGAGGGCATACACCATCCTTGTGGATCTTAGGCAAGTAGTACATTACAGGAATGCGTGGAACTCTGGGGATGAGGTAACTTCGTTCCTTTTTATCTAAAATGCCCTTACGTGTTCCGGTTTCAATGAGTTTAGTTAAAGAGGCTTTAATTTTAGATGTGGGATTGGAGGGCAACTTAACGTAGGTTTCAATATCTCCCAGAATGCAGAACGTTTCTCCATGATACGCAGATTTATCTAGAACGACTACCCCCCCCCTTATCCGCTGGACGAATAACGAGGTTCTTATGCTCACACAAACTTTTTAGGCCCATCTTAATTCTAGGGTCAGAGTAGGTCCTTTTGAGGGGAAGTTCATCTAGGTCTTTTAAGACCAGATCCCTAAAGACTCTGACATTTGGTGCCATGGGGCACGAGGGGTTGAATAAAGATGGGTTGGAGAGTCTGGTATGTACCATCTGCGAAGATATTTCTGGGAGATTAGGTCTACTGGGATTACTAATGAAGTATCTTTGGATATTAAGCTTCCGAACATACTTTTGCACATCAATAAAGGTATTGAATTTGTTCAGAGTTTTGGGAGGGACAAATTTCAAACCCTTGTCCAAGACTACTTTTTCTGTTTCTGTGAATACTCGCCTGAATATGGAGCGCCCCAGTCTCTCTCTATCCACGAGAGTGAGTGAAGGGGATGTGACAACACTACCTCGGTAGTGATTGGGTATACACTTGATATTCCTGCCCATATACTTCCATACTCCTGAAGTTCTTTAGCCCCTCTTCCTCCTATGAGAGAAGAGAGGGGGTCAGCAACCACACCTCCATGTGAATGATTGGGCTATGCAATACTGATCCCCGCCCATACACTTCCGGGATTTGGAATGCAAACACCACTCACGTGTTACATTTGACACGCACGCCCGCTTTGATTGAGGTCTCATGGACGCGGATACTACGGGCCTATAAATGCAGGTAAGATGCATGTCACAGTTAGATACCCCAGTTGAAGTCTATATGAGACGAAACCGGTCGGGTCACTGACTTGCCAAGTCTTTACTGCATTTTTGTTTCCCCTTTGGGAATACCTATGTCCACCCATCAAGGGGGAGAGTTGTTGCTATTAGATACAGGTTTTTTTCTTTTCACATGTGGTTTTACATTTTATGTTTTAAGTGATCCCTGTCACATGTGTTATGTAGTCGAATTGTATTTATTTTATTTTATTAAATTGGTGGTTTTACACTATGAGGAGTCGCTTTTCTTCTCTTTTCCCCTCCTATGCCTGGGAGTGAATGTATACCATCACAGAGTTATTATAACATCAAAAGCCACCCTTTGGTTCTCCGGATATCATCTCCACCTGGCACCACTGTCTGGATACATGATTAGGCAATCGGCCTTTACAAGCCCTGAAGACCCCCCACCGTATGGTGAGTTGAGGGTCCACCTGATCCGGTAAGGGTACCTATTTATATATTTTCTGTTTGAGGATTGTATCTTGGATCTTCTACCCCATTTAAGCATCTCAGAAGAAGAATACATTCGTTACACCGTCTGGGTGTATGGACTGATATTCATTTGATTGATTGCTTCTACTCAATCACAGTGGACATTAGGATATATATGTTTTCACTTCATGATTTACCATTTTATTGTTATTGATTGCACGGTCACCTTATGATTTATTGTTATTGATTGCACGGTCACGGACCTTTTATAGTGCCCTTCTCAATAGGTTTGAAACATCTATACAGATTCATTGGGTTCTATACTGCGAGTGAGCACACGGGTATTTTTCACTTTGTGTGTTTTCTTAACGGGTTTATACACCCATTTAGTGCATATACACACTTATTACTTTTTGCTATATATTTTATTTCAATTAGTGATCACAAAAAGGGGGAGTGGTTTGAATAGCCCCTTCCCTCTTAAGATCTCATCTGCTTGATTGTAGACGTAGGTCATTTCACTTGTAGATTCACATTTAGGTCTTGTTGAGTTTAATCACTGAACCTACAGGAGAGTCCCTTTGATTAGGGCCCCCTATTAAGATCTCATCTGCTTGATTGTAGACGTAGGTCATTTCACTTGTAGATTCACATTTAGGTTTTGTTGTGTTTAATCACTGAACCTACAGGAGAGTCCTTTTGATTAGGGCCCCCTATTGGCGCTACACTTTATACCTATTTACTTTCACAAAATTTCCATTTTGTTGTGTTGGCTGCCTGATTCTATCCATCCATTTAACTTTAGTTAGCGCAATATATTTTTACTATTATTTTTAAACTGTAGAAGAAATTAATTTTTTTCCAAAAACTCAGAGGTGATCAAATACCACCAAAAGAAAGCTCTATCTGTGGGGAAAAAAGGACATAAATTTTGAGTACAACGTTGCACGACTGTGAATTATTATGTGTCAGCCCTGTCCAGTTGTCTTTTGCTAAACTATTCAACCCACCAACTCTCCTATCCCCACATTGTAGATATTCATCTATCTGTAGCCCCAAGATAACACCTATCAGGCTAATTAACAGCATACATATGCTGTTGCAGGGCGGCCCTTAATCGCAAAATCATGTACATGTATGTGATTCCTTTCTTTGGGTCTAGGGAGCGCCGCATGAGCCCAGGTCCCACTGTGATTGGACACAGCAGGAGCCAATCAGTGGGTCCGGCAGACACAGGTAATTATTCGAAGAGAGGCAGATTGTTGGTCTACCTATGCATACAAGGCAGATTGCTGTTCTGCTATTAAGAAAGGCAGAGATCTTGTGTTTCTGCTAAGCAGGAACACAGATCTCTGTCTTTCATCAGTTAAGCCATCCCCCACACAGAAAGAAAGCACTCCCAGGGAACACAGATAACCCTTTGGTTGCCCCTCGTGTTAACCCCTTCCCTGCCGGTGCCATTAGTGCAGTGACAGTGCATTTTTTAGCACTGATTACTGTATTGGTGTCACTGATCCCCAAAAATTGTCACTTAGTGTCAGATTTGTCCACCGCAATCTCGCTAAATATTGCTGCTCGCCCCCATTACGAGTAAAAATAAAAAGTCAGAGATACACTACGCCGCCGTATTTTACCAGGCTATACACCGAATTCTGGTAGATTTTGTCCCTTACGGTACGGCGGCGTAGTGTATTTCTTGCCGCGTAATCGAAATAAGCATTTAAATTAGGCGCGTCCCCGCAGATGGAACTGCGCATGCTCTGTTCAGAAATTTCCCGCTGTGAATTGCGCGAAATAACGTCGTTACGTCATTCCTTGTTTGAGTAGCGTCGTTTATGGACATTCCTAGACGAGTTACGTAAAAAATAAAAAAAGACGTTGACATTCGACGCTGGAACGACGGCCATACTTAACATGGGCTGTCTAATATTAGACCAGCAAAAAGCTGGTATAGTTTTACGCAGCAAAAAGATGACTAACGATGCCGTAAGAGATTGCGATTGACGTTCGTAATTTCGTGGATCGTTGGCAAAAGCTCATTTGCATACCCCGACGCGGAAAATGACGGGAACTCCACCCAGCGGCCGCAAATTTATTGCAGCGTAGATCCGAAGGCGTACGAACACGTAAGCCAGTCGGATTGAAGCCTGCAGCCGTATTTTCATGGTTTGAGGTTTCAGAGTAGTGAAAAAACGCGTGTAATTTGAAAGTACTCCAGTCTAACGCGAGTTAGACAGGAGTAAGGGCTCTGTGAATCTGGCCCTATAACTTTAGCCCAAACCAATCAATATTGGGATTTTGTTTTACCAAAAAAACATGTAGCAGAATACATATTGGCCTAAATTCATGAAGAAATTAGAATTTATTATATGCATGTGTTTGTTTTATAGCAGAAAGTTAATTTTTTTTTTCAAAACTGTCAGTCTTTTTTCCTTATAGCACAAAAAATAAAAACCATAGAGGTGATCAAAAAAAACCGACGGACCGTTTCAGCAGACAAATTCGATCGTGTGTACGGGCGGACAGACGGGTTTTTCCAGCAGACAGATTTTAAAGCAGTACGCTAACCAGCAGACATATCTGCCCGCGCATGCGTCGAATGGATTCGACGCATACGCGGAAGTGTTTTACTTCCTGTTGATGGTGACGTGGCGGCGTCAACGCCACCGCCACGTCACCGCGCTGTCTGCCGGCGGGGATTTTGATTTCTCCCAGCAGACAAATCCGATCAAAACGGTCTGTTAGACCGACTTGATCGGATTTATTTGGTCGTGTGTACGCGGCCTTATTGACAGTCTAGACAAGCTTTTCATTACAGTGATCATTTAAAAACAACCCCCAAAATGTGTTGCTGTAGGGTACCTTTTAGAGCTATCTATACCACAAAAAGAAGCCATGGAACTGAACCAATCATTTCCTGTGGTTAGTGCTTGACTGGTGGTCCCATCACTCAAACTCTCTAGAACTGCTTATCCTAATCAAATCTTACAGTTCAAAAAACCCTGTAAGATTAGTTAGTCCTGCATGGTTTTTAGTGCAGTAGATGTAAATGGGTACTTCCCAACATATCTTGCTCTTATATATTGTGGAAAGTGAAATTGTCAGCCCTCAAACTTTTAAACGTCAAATTCATTACCAAGATCAGAAATTAAAAAATATACCTCCCATTAACTTAGACACAAAAACCTTTTTCTGGGTACTGCTGTTAAAGCAGCAGAGTTCCTACTAAAATAAAATATTAAAAGTCAGCAGCTCCAAATACGGCAGCTGCTGACTTTTAATAATTGGACACTCACCTTTCCCAGGGTCCAGCGATGCAGGGGGAACAAAGCCCCCACTGGTTTCCAAGGTGCCGGAATCACTACCGTGATTGTCTAAGCAATCATCTGGGACCTTTGACTATGATTGCCGAGAGGGAGGGGGGAGAGGTGACCTTGCAATGCCGCAGTGCCCAGGGAGGAAGTGGGATCTGAAACCCTCTAAAAAGAGGGTTTCCGCACCCCTCCCCAAAACAATTACATGTCAAATGTGGCATGTCAGGGGGTCACCTTCCCTTAAAGCAGAAGTTCCATTTTTGGGTGGAAATCCGCTTTAAACTAGGTTTGCTTTGTTATTATAGTTTCTATTTTTCTGACTTCTGGGATAAGCTCTTTCTCCGGGTCTAAGCCTTGCCCAGACACCTATTCTTTTTACAATGAGGGCATTCTTTGTGGCCACTGGGAAGTGCTTTCAGACAGGGGATTGGCAGGTGGAATAGGATTTGCCCAAAGTGTATAAAGATTATAGCCTTAAAGGCAGAAACAAGTTAAAAACAGTATTAACAGGATCTTCTTTGATTGATGAATGTAATGGCATGATTCTTGAAATTACTTTCAAGCAAGTCTAGAAGACAGACTCAATTTATATAAAGGCCCAAATAGCTCAAATAACATAGAAATAACTGTTATAAGTAAATTAAAGTATATGGGCAGACCTTACTGACCTACCTTTTCTGGTTTCAATACTCTGTGACCTGGAATAAGTAAGTAATAAATTAAAGGACCTGACCTCTATATTTATAAAGTAATATAAAAAAGTACTGACATTAGGGGACTATTACAATAGTTGGGCAATAAGCATTTGCAGAGCAATGGCAGCCTACAATTTCTCTCAACAGGTTTCCATTATATATATTTTACCACAACCTTCAATTCTGCCTTATTAACCCCTTGGTCATTCTAGGAACCTTTGAAGGTGCATTAAAACATTAAAACAAAAGGTGTTTAATGGCTTATAGCTCACTTTCTTTCTAAAGTGGTCATGAGTATAAAGCCTGTTCCCTGCCAGCATGCTGCAGAGTGGGACTCTTGCTCACTGTCTGGAAGCAGTGAATTTATTGCAGAGGTCTGACACACACCCTACTCAGTCATGCTCATAGCTCTTCAATCAGCAAATTTTATCCTTATTCTGATTGGAGAGTTTTGGTTCTAATTTAGCAAGGGTCCAATTCTGAAGCATGCTGGTGGAGGACAGGCATTTCAACCAGCTGTGGCTGGTTTTTAAAGACAACAAACTGTAAGATGTTATGCACCTTTTTCTGTTAATGTCAAATCTATATTCTAAAGATGGTTTGCACCTAAATGGAAGGGGACCTGCTGTGCTGGTGGAGAGGTTTATGGTAATGCTGGAGAAATATTTAAACTAGGATTGAGGGGAGGTTGAATTAGATTATAACGGGGCAGACACGTCAGACAGGGGTCAGTCCCTATTAGTCGGTGAAAGATTAGGGGAGGGCCATGGCAAGTGATAAGATTCACAAACAACCATTGGAAATGGTACTATTTATACTAAAAGTAAAAAATATGCAAAACATGTGTGCAGAATGTGACAACGTATTAAAGTGTTTGTTCAATACCAGAAGTCTGCCAAGCAAATCAGGTGAGTTGGAAGCTTTGGTGCATTAAGAGAACTATGATTTAATTGGTATTGCCAAATCTTGGCTTTATTCCTCACATGACTTGGCTGTTAATATTCCCTGGCTATGCTCTCTTTTGGAGCGACAGGGTAAAACTGAAAGGTGGTCGTGTCTGTCTCTATGTGAGAAGTGATCTTTAACCACTTGCGGACCGCCGCATGTACATATACGTCGGCAGAATGGCACGTACAGGCACATTGGCGGTCCCCCCCCCCCCCCCGGTACCTGCGGCAGTCCCTGTGGCTTCAGGAGTGATCCGGGATGAGGGGGCGGCGGTTCGTTTTTGTCCGCTCCCTCCAGATCACTCCCAGCCAATGCGCACGCTCCCCCTGCAGTGCACTTCCTCCTCCTGTGTAAACACAGGAAGGGGGAAGTGATGTAATCTCTCCTGTCAGCGGTATTTTCAACCGCCGCTGAGGAGAGATTACATCGCACAGTAAGTCTGCACTAACACTACACTGACACACACTACACATAGGCACATTAACCCCTTGCGATCACCCCCCCCACCCCCTGTCACAGTGTCACTGAATGCAGTGATCATATATGTACTGATCACTGCATTTAGTGTCAGTGTGACAGGCAGTTAGTGTTAGTTTCAGGGTAGCCCCGTACCCCCCCTAATAAAGTTTTAACCCCTTGATCACCACCCTAGTTAACCCTTTCACTCCCTATTGCCAGTGTCACTAAGCGATAATTTTTCTGATCGCTGTATTAGTGTTATGTATGACGGTGTACCGGGTCGTCAGAGCCTAGTCACAGGAGGCGGCCTCTCGTACAGCACTGGCTCGGGAGCCGCTGGATTTGAGAACAGCGGACTCGGGAGCGCAGCGGGGTAAGGGTGCCTGGATGATGGTGCAGGTCAGCACGGCGCTGGTCCTTCCGGGTCGCTGGAAAAAGGAGGAGAGCAGGCACTCTGATGCGGGAGCTAGCAGCTCCTGAGCTGATGCGGATAGTTAGCGACTCTGGTGCGTCTTGGCAAGCGACTCTGGTGCGGAACGACAAGCGACTCTGGAACTGATGCAGAGCAGAGTAAGACAAGTGGACTAGACGTAGGCTGGGTCAGGAAGGCCGGGTCAGACACGTGAGCAGACAGGGGGTTCAGCAGGCAGGCGTAGTCGGTATTCAGGCAGAAGGTCTGGCAACAGTAGTAGCAGTAAGCAGTAGGCAGGGTCAAGGCGGGCCGAGGTCGGGTTCGGAGAGATGCGGATAGTCAGACGTAGCCGGGTCGGTATAGGAACTGGTTAATCAGGATACAGGTTAGTCACGTAAGTACTGCAGATCGGACAGCAAGAGGCTGCTGCATCTGTCTGTCTTTTAAAGGCACATTGGCGCCAAACTCGCGCTAACGTGCACGCGCGCGCTCCCGCCGCACGCTCGCGCACCACCGGAGGATGCGCACGAGCACGTGCACGCACACCAGGGGCGCGCCGGGACCCGGCGGCAGGTCCCTGACATCCCCCCCCCCCAAGGGGCAGCCTCCGGATGCTAAGCCGGGCCTGTTTCTCAGGGTGGGCAGAAAAAAATGCACAAATTAGTTCTTGGGCATGAACATTGTCCTCGGGTTCCCACAAGTTGTCTTCCGGCCCGTATCCCTTCCACTTGATCAAAAATTGAGTTTGCCCCTGCCGTTTCCTGCAGTCGAGGATGGCCTCTACCACATATTCCTCGCAGCCATCGACCAAAATAGGTTCAGGTGGGCCAGCCCCTTTGTCAGGAAAGGGATCAGGGGCTGCGGGTTTCAGCAACGATACATGGAATACCGGATGAACCTTAAGAGACTCTGGTAAAGACAGTTCATAAGAAACCTCATTGATTCTTCTTCTTACCGGGAAGGGTCCCATAAACCTAGGTGCCAGCTTCTTGGAAGGACAAGCCAATCTGTGATTATTAGTAGAAAGCCATACCTGGTCTCTCGGTTGCAGGTCCAGCTCACCTCTCCTTTTTTTATCGAAGGCTTTCTTGCTGTCGGCTTGAGCTTTCGTTACCGCTTCCTGTAACACCCGGTTGTTGCGACTGAGGAAATCCACCGTGCTCTGCACCGCTGGAACTGGGCATTCTGGAAGAAAATCAGGTAAGAAGGTTAGGTTAAAGCCATAATTGGCGAAGAAGGGGGACTGTCCAGTTGCCGAATGGCTGGCATTATTGTAGGCAAATTCTGCCAAAGGTAGCAGGGAGACCCAATCATCCTGGGAAAAGGAAGTAAAACATCTAATATATTGCTCAAGGGTCTGGTTTGTGCGTTCAGTCTGTCCGTTGGTTTGGGGATGGTAAGCCGAGGAAAAAGCAAGTTCAATATTCAGGATCTCACACAGGGCTCTCCAGAAACGTGATGTAAACTGGACCCCCCTATCTGACACGATGTTTGAAGGGACCCCGTGGAGTCTGACAATTTCCCTGATGAAGACACGGGCAGTCTCAGCAGCTGAAGGGGTACTTTTCAATGGGACGAAATGGGCCATTTTAGATAGGCGGTCCACGACTACGAAAATTGCTGTGCACCCCTCGGAACATGGAAGCTCTACTATAAAGTCCATGGAGATCATCCGCCATGGTCTATCAGGTACAGGCAGAGGTTATAGTAGGCCCCAGGCTCGATTCCTTGTGGTCTTGTTTTGATTGCAAGTTGGACAGGTATTGACGTAAGATTTACAGAATTCCTCCAAACCTGGCCACCAGAAGGTACGCCGTACCAGTTCAAGGGTTTTACGGACTCCAAAATGTCCTGCCAATGGATGGTCGTGAAGTAGCTTTAGGACTTCTACCCGAATGTCTGCCGGAACAAAAATTTGGCTCCCTCTCCAAAAGAGTCCGTCTCTGGGTGTCAGGGTGACACCAGGAGGCTTGGAAGAGTCCGTGGATGCCTCCCTAAGTCGAGGAAGCAGATCGTGTTGCAGGAGTAAAAAGTTCCTGGCCGGGAGAATGGTGTCAAGAACAGGTGAGTCTTTGGGATTGTCGTGCATCCGTGACAATGCATCTGGCTTGATGTTTTTTGAACCGGGGCGGTACGTGATGTGAAGTGCCGGGTCAGGATGGCTAAGAATCGGGGCTGATGTAAACAGTCTTTTAAGCGTATCGAAGGCCCCTTGGGCTTCTGGGTTCCACTGGAAACGTTGGTTCTGCTAGGTTAGTTGTGTGATTGGCGAGATAATTGCGGAAAATTCCTGATGAATCTTCTGTAGAAATTTGCGAATCCCACAAATCGTTGCACCCCCTTCTTGTCCAGGGGCACTGGCCAGTCTAGTATGGCGGATACCTTGTTGGGATCCATCTTAATTCCTGTAGGGGATATGATCAGGCCAAGGAACTGAATGGTTCGTTGTTCAAATTCACATTTCTCGGCCTTGGCATACAGTCTGTGTAGACGGAGGCGACTTAGGACCCTACGGACGTGTTCTCGGTGTTTGTCCAGCGATCCGGAGAAGACCAATATGTCGTCCAGGTAGACGATGACGAAAATGTCAAGGAAGTCTCTAAACACGTCATTGATAAAGTGTTGGAAGGTCGCGGGTGCATTGCACAGACCGAAGGGCATGACCAGATATTCGTAGTGTCCAAAACGGGTGCGAAAGGCCGTCTTCCATTCATCCCCGTCTCGAATGCGAATAAAGTTGTAAGCTCCCCTCAGGTCCAGCTTAGTGAAGATGGTGGCAGATCTTAGTTTATGATAAAGCTCAGGTATCAAGGGCAATGGGTAACGGTTCTTTATTGTAATATTATTTAATTCCCGATAGTCCACGCATGGGCGGAGAGATTGGTCCTTTTTAGTGACGAAGAATATTCCTGCGCCTGCTGGGGAGGTAGATGGGCGGGTGAACCCCTTACTTAAATTCTCGTCAATATACTCCTTCAGGGCTTCCTGTTCCTTCTCAGACAACGGGAAAATGCGTCCAAAGGGGATCTCGGCCCCTGGGAGGAGCTTGATTGGACAATCGTATGGACGATGAGGCGGAAGGGAGTCGGCTCCTTTTTTACTGAAAACATCGGCAAACTCATGGTAGGGTTCTGGGATAGACTGGAGCAGGTTGGGGTCAGTGTCCATACAGAGTAGAGCAGTGGGTGAGCGAGGAGGAGCCGGTATGCAGTATTGTTGGCAGTAGGAAGAAGCAAATGACACCTCTCCGGACCTCCAGTTGATTAGGGGATCATGGGCCTGGAGCCAGGGTAGGCCCAAGATCACAGGGAACAGAGGAGAAGAGATGACGTCTAGGGTAAGTAGTTCCTTATGTAGGGGAGGAATCGTGGTAAGCAAGGGAAGAGTCTCTTGAGTAACTTGTCCTGAGCTTATGCAGGAGCCATCGGCCAAGAAAACGGTAAGTCCATGAGTCTTTTTACGTAACGGAATGTGGTGGAGGTCAGCGAAGGCAGAGTCGATGAAGCAGCTACAAGCCCCCGAATCAATGATGGCGTTGACTGGCACTGTCTTTTCCTGGAGCTGAAATGAAAGAAGAAGAGCAAGATGGGAGGCATGGGTAGGCAGGGTTGACAGATTAACAGGATTCGGAGGAGAGCACTTACGCATCTTGGTGGGGCAGTTGCTCACGTAGTGACCGGCACCGCCGCAGTAGAGGCACAGATTTAGTTGGCGACGACGTGCCCGTTCTTCAGGTGGCAGCGTTGGTCGCATGAGGCCGAGTTGCATGGGTTCGGAGGTATCTGGAGGGGCGCTGGGAGGACTCATGCTGGTGGGAGGTAGGTAGCGGGAAGCGGGCATCGGCACCCTAGCGGTCATCCACACAGGCCGGTTTGGCTGAGAAGAGCGCTCGGCCCGACGTTCACAATCTGGATGGCCTTGGTGATTAGGTCTTCAAGAGTCTCTGGTACCCCTACCCGGGCAAGTTCATCCTTGAGACCCTCGGAAAGGCCCAAGCGGAACTGGTGTCTGAGGGCCGCGTCATTGCAGAGCGTATCCGCGCTCCAGCGTCTGAAGTCCGAAACATAGTCCTCGACTGCCCTACGACCTTGCTGGAGCGTGAGTAGAGCAGACTCAGCGGTGGCGGCCCGTTGAGGGTCATCATAAAGCTGGGCCATGGCTTCAAAGAAGGCTTGCAGGGACTGGGTCCGGCGCGCGCGCACACCAGGGGCGCGCCGGGAGCCGGCGGCAGGTCCCTGACAATTAGTGTCACTGTTCCAGCTAGGTAGCTATTTATTTTTTTATTGCAATTTTTTTTACTTAAGACATGTGGCTGAATACATTTTGGCCTAAATGTTTGACTAAAATTTAGTTTATTTGATTTTCCTTATAACAAAAAGTAAAAAATATTGATTTTTTTTCAAAAATGTCGCTCTATTTTTGTATATAGCGCAAAAAATAAAAATCGCAGAGGCGATCAAATACCACCAAAGGAAAGCTCTATTTGTGGGAAGAAAAGGACGTACATTTTGTTTGGGAGACACGTTGCACGACCGCGCAATTGTCAGTTAAAGCGACGCAGTGCCGATTCGCAAAAAGGGGCCTGGTCCTTTACCTGCATTTTGGTCCGGGTCTTAAGTGGTTTCTGCAAAAGTTTATAAATAATGATAGCATTTCTCTTATTTCCTAACTGAGTGCAAGGTGAATCCCATTTAATGAGTGAGAAATTTGGATGATGGAGGATTTTGCATAGGATTGGTGGTGAATAGCAATCACAAAATGGAACAGGACACTAACAATAATTTGAGGAGAGTAAACTAGTATCACTATTCACTTTCGATGAACACTTTCTTGATAAATTAATATTCACTTTTGATGGACATTTTCTTGATAATTTGAGTTCAATACTGAATGCTTAAACATTTGGGCACTAGCACACAGTGGTGTTGGTACATATATTTTTTGCTTTTACTTATCAATATAGAGCACATTTCACATTGTGAAGGGACTATAGCTGCAGCAGACCACATACCATGTTTGCTGGTGTACAAGGCGGCTGGGCATATAAGACGACCCCCTAATATTGAGTTTAAAACTGTGGTTTTGTGCTCTACTCGCCGTATAAGATGATCCCCCTTGTGCGGTAATACCGCTGTTCAAAAACTAGGAGGATGCAGCCCACCGGGTGCTCTGTAAAGCTATATGTAATAAGTATATGCACCGCTCGGCCAATCATGGATATGAGTAACAACCTCTGCCAATGGAGTAACAACCCCTGCCAATCCGAGCAGGCTACAATCCGGGATTGGCTGAGTATCGCATAATGTTTGTACACAGTATAATCGAGCACCCGGCGGGTTGACATGAACCTTGCGGCCTTTTCACCTGGCATATAAGACGACCCCCCATTTTGGCGGGTGTAATTCCAGTGTAAAATGTCGTCTTATACGCCGGAAAATACTATTTTGTATTTCATTATCTAGTTTGGATTTTGCACCATTTACACATTTTTATTATTAATTTTATGGTATAGTTCATAGAGGCCCCAACTAGAAATGATGCTCTGCTGCACCTGGTAATCACAAACCATGCAGAGCTTATTACTAATGTTCATAAAAAAACATCTGAGTATCAGTGACAATAACACGATTTAATTTAATGTTAGCTGTAAGCAACAAACACATACTGGAAAGATAAAAGCACTTAACTTAAGAGAGCAAATTTTCCAAGGCTGAAGGCTGCTCTCCAAGACTTGGAGTCTGGGAGGGAATATTGCCAATGATGAACACAGAACTGAAATTCTTCAAAACGACTGTATGCGAACACAGTTCAAAATATATTCCCATGAGCAACAAGTTTAAAAGTCTAAAAATAAAACCAATATAGCTCATGACCAAAGTTACAAAAGCTATAAATGATAAGAAAATAGATTTAAAAAAATATAAAAATGAAGTAACACTATCAACTTTTAGATGCAAAAGAGAGTAAGTCAAACCAAAGAAATTTTTCAAATATATTAATAGTAAAAAGGTCAAGTCTGAGCAAACAAAATAATCTAGAGTAAGTGACTGGGGACAAAGAGAGGGAAAATGTATTATATACCTTCTTCAGCTTTTTGTAGCATAGGGTAGCTATAATGGGGATGATTTTGACACAGCCCAAAATTATCCACAATGGTTTAAAATTGATATGGTCTAGAAATATTTAGACAGAATAAAGGTCAATAAGGCACCTGGACCAGGTCATTTTAAAACCATTGTTTCACATTTTTAGGGACTCTTTAATGACTTGAATAGTACCACTGGATTGGCGTAGGGCCAACGTGGTGCCTAGATTTAAAAAGAGATCAAAGTCTTTACCAAGTAACTATAGACCTTTTGGTTTAACTTCTATAGTTGGGAAGATACTGGAGAGTTTAATAAAGGACCACTTAAATTCGTTTTTACTAGAAAAACAAACATTTTAGGCAAAAGTCAGCATGGATTCATGAAAGACAGAAGTTGTCAAACAAATCTGATTAATTTTTATGAAGAGGGAGCAAAACCTTGGACAAAGGGGTGGCTGTCGATGTGGTATACTTGCATTTTATCTTATTTTGGAAAAATAAGTCTGTAAATGGATAGAAAATTTACCATATTCAGAGTAGTGGTTAATGATTCATACTCTGAATGGTCTTGGGTAATTAGTGGTGTACCCCAAGGTTCAGTGTTTGGACCCTTACTTTTTAATATATTTATAAATGATATAAATTAAAAGTTCAATTTCCATATTTGAAGATGATACCAAGCTATGATACCAAGCTATTCAGTGGAATAACATCCTTATAGGATGTCTCCAACTTACAAGCCAACATCAATGCACTGTTTAATTGGACAACTGTGTGCACTTGGGGACTAAAAATATGCACACATCATACGTACTAGGGGGAGTACAACTGGGGAAGTCCATGGTGGAGAAGGATCTGGGTGTTCTGGTAGATCATAAGCTTAACCATTTGCCAACTGCCTAACATAGATTTACTTCAGCAGAGTGGCATGAGCAGGCAAAGAAATGTACCTGTACGTTGCTTTGAAACTGCCGCCTGTCATTGGGAGCAGTGATCACTGTCATGTTACTGGTAGCCAAGCCCCCTCACAGTTAGAATCACTCCCTAGGACACACTTAACCCCTTCCTCGCCACCTAGTGGTTAACCCTTCCCTGCCAGTGTAATTTACACAGTAATCAGTGTATATTTAAAGCATTGATCGATGTATAAATGACAATGGTCCCAAACCAGTGTCAAATATCACAGTCTTGATAATGGCAGATCACCGCCATTACTAGTAAAAAAAATAATAATAATAAAAAAGGCCATAAAACTATCCCCTATTTTGTAGACGCTATAACTTTTGCGCAAACCAACCAATATACGCTTATCGTGATTTTTTTTTTACCAAAATTATGTAGAAGAATACATACCGGCCTAAACTGAGGAAAAATATGTTTTTTATGTATTTTCTGGGGATATTTATTATAGCAAAAAGTAAAAAATATTTCTTTTTTTAGGGCTGTGGAAATTAACTAGTAATTCATCGATTAATCTTAAATTTTTTTGATCGATCCAAATTTTTTGGATTGATCAAAATTCTTTTGATTGGTACTCACCTCTCCGCCGGCTTCCGGGCCTTCAGGGAGTTCCGTCAGAGATCCAGGGATGTCACGGACACCGGCGGGGCTTTCCGTGTCCACCTGAAGGGCTCCTTTGCTGTGCCTTCATATCTGCATGCTGGCGGGACCTTACTATCTGCCACACACAAGGGCTGTTACACTTCCCTCTATCACTTCCCTCTATCAACCTGGGATCCATCCACTTTGGAGTTGTGATAGTTCCCTTCACAGGACATCTACATGCCGACAGACTGATGTAAACCTCTCCTCATCTGGATTCAGCAGTGGCATTGTTGTATATATTTTTATACCAGTATCATACTTAGCTACATGTTTTTATGACTGCTTTTGCTACCGTTTGGTATTCCTCGCACCATTTTTACAGTTTATGTAGCTACATCGATTTTGTCTCCAGTACAATATTTATTTTGTTACCTACCTAAAGACTATAAAAGTTTTAATGCTATTTCCATTGAGCCCTGCCTTTGTGTGTTTTTTGTATCCTGCTATCTATTTTTCCAGTGGTTGGTAGCTGCACTGGGAATCAGCCTGCAAGCAGATCAGCTAAAAGTAGTTGGATCTGTTTGTGCGTTATAATTAATCGAAATTAGTCGATTAATCGATTAAAAAATAAATCGATTAATCGAACACGAACATTTTAATTAGTAACAGCTCTACTTTTTTTTTTAAATGTTTTTTTTTTTTGTTTATAGAGCAAAAAATAGAAACTACAGAGGTGATCAAATAGCACCAAAAGAAAGTTCTATTTGTGGGAAAAAAAGAACGACTATTTTGTTTGGGTGCAATGTCGCACGACCGCGCAATTGTCAGTTAAAGCGACACAGTCCGATTCGCAAAAAATGGCCCAGTTATTGGGCAGCCAATTCTTCTAGGGCTGAAGTGGTTAATTAATAATATCATGCAATGCCAAGCAGCAGTTTTCAAAGTGAGCAAAATCATTTTGTGCAGAGAGAGAGACATCATTTTGCCCCTCTACAAATCATTAGTAAGAAGAGCAATCAAACTGATAAGCGGCATGGCGGAGCTCAGCTATGAGGAAAGATTAGCTGATCTGAATTTATTCTCTGTGGAGAAGACGAGATTAAGGGGTTATGTGATCAACATGTATAAATACATAAGTGGCCCATATAGTGAACTTAGTGATTAGCTGAACTGAATTTATTCTCTGTAGAGAAGAGAAGATTAAGGGGGAAATTATCAACATGTATAAATACATAAGTGGCCCATATAGTGAACTCAGTGTAGAGTTATTCACAGAGGACAGTGGGTCATCACAACAGAGGACAAGAGGGCATTCATGGAGGAAAATTGATTTAATCTCCAAATACAGAAAGGCTTCTTCACAGTAAGAGCTGTGAAATTGTGAAATAGACTCCCACAAAAGCTGGTTCTGGCCAGCTCAGTAGATTGCTTTAAAAAACACCTGGATTTATTCCTAAATGTACATAATATAACCGGATACTAAGGCCGCGTACATACGATCAAACTTGTCTGCTGAAACTGGTCCGCAGACCAGTTTCAGCGGACATATCAGACCGTGTGTACGGGCTAGCAGACAGGTTTTTCCAGCAGACAAGTTTTAAAGCATGCTTTAAAACTTGTCTGCTGTAAACCCGTCTGTCCGACATGTCCGCTGGTTAGTACGCCTAACCGCATGCGTGGAAGTATTTTACTTTCTGATTCGGTGACGTGGCGGCGTCAACGTCACCGCCATGTCACCGCGTCCTCAGCCCGAGGGGATTTTCGTCCGATGTGACATGTTCGCTGGAAACGGTCCGTCGGACATGTTTGAGCGGACATGTCTCATCGTCTGTATGCGGCCTAAAATGTATAGGTAAAGTCGGTCCAGGGAATATCCGGTTGTCTGTTGGGGAATCAGGAAGGACATTTTCCCCCACTGGAGCAAATTGAATCATGTTTGATTGTTTTTTTTGTTTTTTTTGCCTTCCTCTGGATCAACTGTGGGTATAGGATATTAGATACAGAGGTTTTCTATTTGTGTGTTTTTTTCTGTGTTGGTTGAACTAGATGGACTTGTACCCTTTTTCAAGCACAATAACTATGTAACTATGAATGTATTTAGCTAATTTATACTAAATGTTCAATTGTGCTTTAGGTAGTTTACAGTACAATGCACATTCATATTACCTTCAGAAAACAACCAGTTAAGTTTTACTACAGGCAGACGTAGCATTGATCTAATGCCAGCCTCTTAAAAGTATTGTGATTTATAAAATCAGATAAGAAAAGAGAAGAGAAATTTCTTGTACTTGCCAAACTCTAAGGAAAACTGATTACAATCAGCCTCGTGACTGTGGGTGGACTTTTAATGTATTTTATTTTTTATTTTAACTTGCAACTGGTAAAAAAAGAACACACAAATGATTGCAGAAATTAGAACATTACATGCAAAATTTTGTAAAATAATAGTTTTTACCTTGTGTTGATTTTTTAATTATTTAGAATTGTCCCCTAGCAGTATATCTAAATTGAAACAAGTTGCAGAAAAAACATAGCTAAAAAGCTGCTATGGTGGTGTCGTTAATAAATGTTCTTGTTTTGACTTTATTGCATTTGTTAGTGTTGTCCATTAAATACTTTACATTGGTTGTTGCTATGTTCATTTACAGTATATATATATATATATATATATATATATATATATATATATATATATATATATATATATATGTTGTGGAAATTATACTGCGCAGGTCTTAGTATAATGATAATAATGATATTGAATCAAAACTACATAAAAAAGGTGAAATTGCTGCTGCAGCAAAAAATGTCAGATAAAACACAATTCGAGATAACTTAGGCCGTGTACACACGATCAAATTTATCTGCTGAAACTGGTCCGCCGAGGTGTGTATACGCCATTAAAGGTAAGCTGCGCTGCGTGGATTAGTGAATTGATGTAAGCATATGCACAATAACCATCTGTATGTGTGACAATAAGCTAATCAATGTGGTAAAATACAACCTTAATGGTAGGATAGTAACAATAGTTGTATATAATATATCAAAAGGAAAAGTGCAACAATAGTGACTTCTGTGAGAAACAACAAGTCCAAAAAGTTGTGACAATCAAAAATTCATCTTGTGTGGATTTCCCATATGAATCACAGATACACCAGATAAGTGCCAAGGATAGTCCAGGAAGTAGTGTCAGAACGCAGAATGAAAGGCACCTCCACCTCTAATATCAAATCTGCTTACCGACTGGTATGGATCTCTAAGGCCTCGTACACACGAGCAGACAGATTTGTTCAAATCTGTCTGTCCGACAGATTTGAACAAATCTGTCTGCTGGGATTTTGGTTTGCTCGCGTGTACACACGAGCAAACCAAAATCCCCGCCAGCAGACGGCGCGCTGACGTGTCGGTGACGTGGCGGTGACGTTGACGCCGCCACGTCACCGCACCAGGAAGTAAAACACTTCCGCGCATGCGCCGAATCCATTAGACGGTAAGTGTACTAACCAGCAGACATGTCGGGCGGACGGATTCCCACCCGATAGATTTCAAAGCATGCTTTGAAATCTGTCGGGTGGCCAAATCCGTCGGCTCGGCCGTACACACGATCGAATCTGTCTGCTGAAACGGTCCAGCAGACCGTTTCCAGCGGACAGATTTGATTGTGTGTACGAGGCCTAAGAATTGAGATCATAAGCGTGTATGGCTCTTAAGCCCAGCTGTTTCCTGATACTTCTTAAGTGTACTCCTCTGCATTAGATTTCACTAGTCAGTAGCCAGCAGGTTACCCCGCACAGATTCAGCCCAGGAGTAAAAAACAGAAATGCGGACAGAGTAGTATTGTAAGATAAAACAATTTAATAGAATTTAAAAATTGCACTCACATGGACATTGAAATAAAGTAGCGTATATGTAATATAGCTGGCCGGCTTTCGTATTCCGCCCGTCCTTCCGGATGGTCGTTGGTAAACAGTGGTGACGTCAGCACGCCGCTCCTCCCTACGCCGTTTCGTCAAAAAGATGACTTCTTCCAGGGGCACGAGCGGCGTGCTGACTCACCACTTTTTATTCAATTACAGCACCATTAGACCAACCAGCTCTGACATCCGGGGATCATAGACGCGGGTCCGCCATCTTTAGATAGGGATCGTTGCCCAAAATGTATTTAACTACAGGATGAAAATCCTGTTTAACTGTTAGTACATCCAAGGTAAAATATTCAATGTATTGAACAATGACACTCTAAAAAAGGCTAAAAGTGAAGAGGCTACGAGGTGTAAAACTGTCTTGCGGGTAGATATAAAAATACACCTATCACCTCCCTCATTAGTCCCGCTTGAACACAGATTATTAGAAAAAGCACCATAAATGTGTTCATTGAAATAATAAAATATAGCCCAACTGGCAATGTCACGCCACTAAGCATAGACACGCACCGTTGATATTAGGTGTCCTAAAAATAATATGGTGAAAGAAATGGTAACATTCCTCCCTGTAAATAGTTAATTTATATGCACTAAAGTGCTGCATCACTTGTGGCAGAAAGTGAGCATAAATTAAATAGAATTGAAATAAAATTCGGAAATTGAATTTTTTTTTAACAAAACCTTGTATTAGGGTCTACTTGTCACAAAAAGCCAATCAGAAGGCTTTAGAGACAAATAGCAAGCAAACAATACAAGGCCAGAAAAAGAAGAAAATTAAAGTGACCTAGAGCGATCATAACTTGGATATTGGGATAATTATAGGTCAACCTACTAATGGACTAAAGGCAAATAGGATGGGCCCAGATGCACCCGGATCTCAAAGCTGGTTCACAACAATTTGAATGTCAAATATAAAAGAACATACAATTATGACTTATCCTAGCCATTGACATCTGTGTCAACATTTAACCCATACAGAGTGTACGTACCCACACGGTATATCCAGGCCATTTCTAGCCTGGATAACTCCCTTACTAGGGAGCCTCCTCTCCAATGGACATCGAATTTGTCGATACCCAAGAAAAGTGTACCTTCTGGGTTCTGATTGATTATGATGTAAGTCATAATGGTGGGACACTGAATGATGGGGGAAGCCTGATCTGATGTTAGTTACATGTTCACCCAATCTCACCTGCATTTATCTCTTCGTCCGGCCTATATACTGTAGCCCACAAGGGCATTGTAACAAATAGACAATGCCAGTCGAACTGCAGGTGATAAAGGGCTCAATGTCATGCTCCCTAGAAGTACTTGTTGAAAGGAATTTCAATGTTTTTTTAGATTTAATTGTATTCAGCTTACAAATTTGACACCTGCGTCATTGGTGATAACCAACAATGCCTCTCTGAAAAAAAGATACCTTTTTAGTGGGAGGATCCACAACATTTGGTGCAATTTTATCTCTTAACGAAGGGACACCTCTAAAAATCACCTGAGGATTTGTAGGAAGGAATGTTTTAATGATCCTATCATTACCTAACAGATGCCAGTGCTTTTTAATTATCTTCCTGATCAAATAATGCTGCGTAGAGTATGTGGTTATAAACAGTACAGTTGGTCCAGCATAACTAGTCTTAGGAGTTGGATCCAAGAGATGTGAGCGATCAACTCCATTGCCACTTCACTCATCGTGATTTCCAACATACATTAGTCATAACCTTTCTCTGGTAATCTATTCTTGAGGGTTTCTGATTAAGATTGATAATCCTCAAGAGTAGTGCAGTTTCTCCTCATCCTTATAAATTGACTCCTAGGAACAGACTTCAGCCAATTTTGATGGTGGCAGCTCTCCACTGGGATGAATGAATTTCTATCTGTTTTCTTAAAAAAAGTTTTTGTTTTAAAACAGCCCCCCTCTTTTCTAATGGTGAGATCCAAAAAAAATTATTGTTTCCTGATTGGCCTCATGTATGAGACAGATCCCCCTGTCATTAGTATTAAGAAAAGCGATAAATTCATCCAGTTGTGACTTGGTGCCAGTCCATAGGAGGAGGATGTCGTCAATGTACCTGGCCCACATTCTAATATGCGGTTTCAGGTCACTGTAGATGACATCCTCCTCCCACTAGGCCATAAACAGATTAGCCAAGCTTGGTGCATATTTTGCACCCATGGCAACCCCCCCTAATTTGCCGATAAAAATTATGGTTGAACCAAATATAATTATGGCTAGCAGCATACTCTAAAAGTTCAATCAGATAGTCTTTTTGTATTTGAGGTACATCCGAAAGAACATCCAGATAATGTTTGACAGCGGATATACCCAAATGGTGTGGGATGATCGTGTATAGTGAACTGACATCCGCTGTCACCATCCACATATTGTCATCTGGCTGAATCTGGGAGAGCATATTAATCACTTGCTTGGTGTTTTTCAAAAATGAAGGCATTTTCTGGACTAGTTGTTGGAGGAAATAGTCAATGTATTTGCCCACCCTGGACATAATTGAATAGATACCACTGATTATCGGACATCCAGGGGGTGAAGTAAGGCTCTTATGTATCTTTAGGAGGCAGTACAGAACCGGAACTCTAGGCACCCTAGGGACCAAAAACTGTTGTTCCTTCTCGTTCAAAATGCCTTGATTTGAGCCTTTCTTAACTAATATTTCCAATGCACTTTGATATTGAATAACAGGATTCCCCATCAGAAGTGCATAAGTATCTTGATCATCCACCAATTTTTTAGTTTCATCGATATACATAGATCTATCCATGACAACTACCCCTCCCCCTTGTCTGCCGGGCGTATAACCAATTCCTTGTTGGTGCACAAAGAGTCCAAACCCTTAACCAATTTGGGGTCCATTCTATGGTTAGAGACTCTGATGGTCTCCAGGTCTCTAAGTACTACGTCCCTAAAAACTCTTAAAGAGGGGCCAATGTGCCTGGAGGGTTCCATGTAGAAGCATTGGCTAACCCTAAGTGTGTTGAGGTATGCTGGACTATTGATCTATCTTGATTAGGAAGGCCTGCAAAATAGCGCTTGATGTTTACTTTACGTACATAGCGATGAATGTCCATGTACGTTTGGAATTTATTAAGCTTTTGGGGGGGGCGAATTTAAGTCCTCTATCCAACAAAGCCAATTCCGTTTGGGTCAAAGAGTGGGAGCTGAGATTGTAGATACTTACATCGCTCACATCCTTGGTTTCTTTAGATTTTGTTCTCCTCCCCCTCTGCACCCTCTTTGTTTTCTACTCACCTTTTCACGCCTTGGTTGGCCCTGGGAAAACCTCAATGCTCCCCTGGGTTGATATCAAGCTGATCAGAGGGGAAATCCCTAGAGGGGCCCAACCTGTATATCTCTTGGACCTGATTAGCCCGCTCATAGTCACCATAGCCTGAATTTCGCGGTCCTTCTCTGTCTCTTAAAGGAAAAAAGCGATTTCTCATATCGGACTTACTATCATCCTCATACTCGTCTCTACCTCTGTCCGAATAGTGTTGAGTATTGTGATATGCTCTCTGTCCCTGACTTGGACCATAGTGGTTTCTTTTGTCGCCGTTTCTCCCAGTGCCTCTTTCCCTTCTCGGGGAATCCTTGTACTGCTGGTATTGACCCTAACTATAAGCACCGTTATTCCAGTTGGTATTACCCGCATGCTTTGCTTGAGAAGTTTTGGTCCAGCCAGAATTATTTTCTTGGTGATAATTGTTAGGAGGAGGACCTGATGTCCTATTAGGTGGTGGGTGTGATGCCCTATTCACCTTTTTGGCCATTTTTTCCTCTTAGGGGTCTTACCCAGATCATTTTTAGTCTAGTCCAAGAGTTTTGTGGAAGGGTAACTCTCTCTGTAGGGACCTCCTCTCCCTGCATAATGGCCTCCATTTTAGAATTTACTTCTGTTTGTTCCTCTGCTGCTAGTTTTTTCTGCCACTCAAAAACCAGACTAGATTGGTAGTCCCCAAAATCTCTGTTATACTTTTTCTTCTTCTTTATTTTCTGTTCTTTTTCCTCTTTATCTAAGGTTCTTAGAAGATTAGAAGATCTGTCTTTATATTCATCACTCTCCATGTGAGGTAACATAGTTTCTTTCAATGATTTTATTTCACTGTCTAATTAAGCCAATTTACTGTTTTTTCTTGAAACCAGAAATTTAAAAAAAATAACGCCAGCATCATTAAAAAATCGAAACCACTGCTGAAGTTCTAGGTCTCCCTTTTGAGGGCTGACCTGCCAGCTAAGGCTTCTGGGTACCATATTTAATTTAATAATGGTGTCCAAAAATGCCACATCCCATTGTGTGTGTACTTCCGCAATGGTCAGATTTTTGAGTATAATAAAAAGACCACTCAAATCCCCATCTTTATACATCTGAAAGACACCATCTGTATTGACACTCTTAGATGCTCTATATTCGAACACATCCATGATCCAATGAGTTCTGGGGTATGGATAAATATATTAAATAAAATTGAAAATAATTTAATAATAAATAATTAATCACGTGAATAAACACACAATATTCAAATTACTGTATGTGATGTACTTAGACTCTTCATAAGAAGAGAAGTGACCGCTGCTGTATACGGATATCTAAGGCTGCATAAGTTGTGGAAGCAGGTCTAATGCCGCGTACACACGATCATTTTTTGCGATGAAAAAAAACGTTGTTTTTTAAAACGTCATTTAAATTGACCGTGTGTGGGCAAAGCGTCATTTTTTGTCTTAAAAAAAACGACCCCAATAAAATTCCAACATGCTTGAATTTTTTGTGTCGTTTTTCAAAACGTCGTTTTTTGTGTCATAAAAAGTGATGGTGTGTGGGCAAAACGATGTTGAAAACAACGTTTTTAAACCCGCGCATGCTCAGAAGCTAGTTATGAGATGGAGCTTCAATGGAAAAGAGTGCCGTCGAACGTGGTGTACGTCACCACGCTTTGCTAGAGCTTTGTATGATTTTCATGATTGAAAACGTAGTTTTTTTTCATCGCAAAAAGTGATCGTGTGTACGCGGCATTAGTATAATGATAATAATGATATTGAATCAAAACTACATAAAAAAGGTGTCAAGCATAGATATTGTTCTTTCAACCCAGTCAGAAAATTGATGCAGTTTTGATACATGTATGCTTGCATAAAAATTATTTTCTGGATTTTTTATCCGATTGTTATTTTCTCTGTTGTTTACCTTCTGATGCTTACAATTATCCGCTGCTATTGTAATTTTGTAAGATGTATTATGTGTTACTTTTCACCAAATAAAATCTTTTTGTGGAAAAAAAAAAGGTTAATTGCTGCTGCAGCAAAAAATGTCAGATAAAACACAATTCGAGATAACTTAAAGGTAAGCTATGCTGCGTGGATTAGTGAATTGATGCAAGCATATGCACAATAACCATCTGTATGTGTGACAATAAGCTAATCAATGTGATAAAATACAACCTTAATGGTAGCATAGTAACAATAGTTGTATATAATATATCAAAAGGAAAAGCTGTGAGTAACAACAAGTCCAATAAGTTGTGACAATCAAAAATTAATCTCGTGTGGATTTCCCATATGAATCACAGATACACCAGATAAGTGCCAAGGATTGTCCAGGAGGCAGTGTCAGAACACAGAATGAAAGGCACCTCCACCTCTAATATCAAATCTGCTTACCGACTGCTATCGAATTGATCTGCTGAAACCGGTCGACGGACCGTTTCAGCAGACATCTCCGATCGCGTGTACGGGCTAGCGGACAGGTTTGTCCTTCGGACAAATTTCAAAGCATGCTTTGAAATTTGTCCGCTACAAACCTGTCTGTCCGGATCTGTCCGCTGGTTAGTACACTAACCAGCGGACAGAACTGCCGGAAGCATTTTATTTCTGGGTTTGGTGACGTGGCGGCATCAACGTCACCGCCACGTCACCGCGTCCTCAGATCGAGGGGATTTTCGTCCGATGGTGTGTACACGCCATCGGATCAAAATCTGATAAAACATGTCCGCTGCAAACGGTCTGTCTGACATGTTTGAGTGGACATGTCTCATCGTGTGTACGCAGCCTGAGAATTGAGATCATAAGCGTGTATGGCTCTTAAGCCCAGCTGTTTCCTGAGACTTCTTAAGTGTACTCCTCCGCATTAGATTTCACTAGTCGGTAGCCAGCAGGTCTCCCCGCACAGATTCAGCCCAGGAGTAAAAATAGAAATGCGGACATAGAGTAGTATTGTAAGAAAAAACGATTTAATAGCATTTAAAAATTGCACACACATGGCCATTGAAATAAAGTAGCGTGTATGTAATGTAGCCGGCTGGCTTTTGTATTCCGCCCATCCTTCCGGATGGTTGTTGGTAAACAGTGGTGACGTCAGCACGCCGCTTCTCCCTACGCCGTTTCGTCAAAAAGATTACTTCTTCCAGGGGCACGAGCGGCGTGCTGACTCGCCACTTCTTATTCAATTACAGCGCCATTAGACTGCCCAGCTCTGACATCCGGGGATCGTAGACGCGGATCCGCCATCTTTAGATAGGGATCGTTGCCCAAAATGTATTTAACTACAGGATGAAAATCCTGTTGAACTGTTAGTACATCCAAGGTAAAATATTCAATGTATTGAACAATGACACTCTAAAAAAGGCTAAAAGTGAAGAGGCTACGAGGTGTAAAGCTGTCTTATGGGTAGATATAAATATACTATCCGATTTGCAGAACACCTCCCTCGTTAGTCCCGCTTAAACACAGATTATTAGAAAAAGCACCATGAATGTGCTCATTGAAATAATAAAATATAGCCCAACTGGCAATTTCACGCCACTAAGCATATATATGTGAATAAGTTATTTGCATAAAACATTGCCATAAAGATTATATGGCAGTGAAAATCCAAGCACTGTATGTTGTGACAGACATGCATGTATCCAATGAATATGTATGCAATCTACTTTGTAGATTGATCTTTTTTATTGTCAGTTCAGAAAGTGGAAAGTCTAAAAACGGTATTTCCATATTTGAAGCAAAACTGGTATAATGCCTCCTGTCATAGGCGTGCACACGGGGTGTGCCGGTTGTGCCTGGGCACACCCTAATGCCCAGGCACACCCCAGGGTCAGAATGTGTTTGTGATAACTTCCTTTCGGCACCCCTATTAACTTGCAGTGGTGCCAGTGGGACTATGGAAAACAAGCTGCGCAACTCATGTGAACACTGTAGTGATTATTAACACAAAGTGATATGGTACAATTGAAATTTACATGGAACACGTGATTAGCCCCATAAATGAGATGATAAATCCCATATGTAACGATTGATATATGAATCAAAGGTAAGAAAGTCTATAGTTCAAACACAAAACATAAAAACATAGAAAGTGCGTCTGATGATATTTGATAGCAGAAAAATATCTTTCTCCTTCAAGCAGATAGTGACATCAAATGCAAGAAAACCTCAGAATAGTGCATGGATAGACAAGACACCTCCACCTTTCAATCACAATGCCCCTTACCAGAGGGGAAGATCCCAACCAGAGATCTTCTGACAGCAGATGGCTTACTCCCCAGCCAAGGGGTTGTGTGGCAGGATATCCAGGAGCCAAGACTTTTCCCACAGTGGACCGATGGTCAGTGTTGTTTAAAACCAATATGGAGAAGGAAAGAAGCTACATAGTGTGAACAAATATAGCAATTTATTGTAAAAAATTAAAATCACACTTACAAAAATGTAGATAAAATTTGCTTCTGAATATATATAGCCGGCCGGCTAGCACAACCCGTTCACTCCAGGACACAGTATGCGGTTTTAGACGTCAGCACGCCACTACCCTACGTCGTTTTGTCTCATAAGACTTCGTCCTGGGGCCCCAGGTTTTCTTACATTTGATGTCACTATCTGCTTGAAGGAGAAAGATATTTTTCTGCTATCAAATATCATCAGACGCACTTTTTATGTTTTTATGTTTTGTGTTTGAACTATAGACTTTCTTACCTTTGATTCATATATCAATCGTTACATATGGGATTTATCATCTCATTTATGGGCTAATCACTTGTTCAATGTAAATTTCAATTGTACCATATTACTTTGTGTTAATAATCACTACAATGTTCACATGAGTTGCGCAGCTTGTTTTCCATTGTACTAGTTTGTTTGTGGGTATCTCAGATTTTAAGCTGCTTGCATTTTTCATATATTTAGTATCACTCAGACAGCGCAGTATCACCACATTTTTTCATGTGCCAGTGGGACTATCTTTCAGATGGATGCCAAATTCCTGGGAGAACTGCAGACACTGACTGCAGAGTAAGTAGTCAGGGAGCCACATTTTCCGATACTGTCTCTGTAGTTCCGGTTACAGAATCACTGACAGCTGAATATCACTCTACCGCCTGCTATCAGAGATACAGTAACCAGGACATACAGAGGCAGCATCAGATAACTCCTGCCTGCTTACTCCACAGCTGGTGGCTGCAGTTTTCACAGGAGCGAGTGGTTAGCAGAGCCCACCATCCTATGCTGTGTGTTACTACAAAAAGCTTGAAAACTGTAGATTGTCTGTCCTCGTTACTGTTTTTTCTGGACAAGTCGGGGCTTTTACAGCTGCAATACAGGTGGGTGGAGCAGGAAGAGATCATCACAGTGCAGCTCCATCCACTGCTTCCTGCCCAGCACACAGCACAGCTCTCACTGGGGCAGAGTGAAGACCTCAGAGGAATGATGGCAGCCTGAATCTTCTCCAAATGTGAGTCCCGACCTTCTCTGCCTTCTATACAATGCTGTGCTGTACACCTGCTCTGCACCTTGCAGGGACCATTTACAGAAAGTGAAAGTAACTTTCTTGAATAGGATAAGAATTACCTGGACTTCTGTCACAAAGTCACACATAGATATATTCAACATACACATTATATCTTATTAATATATATATATATATATATATATATATATATATATATATATTTTTTAATAAGATATAGTGTATATATATATATATAAATGAAATACATCTTTTTGTAGCATCTCCAGAAGTCCAAGTAATTCCTAACCTATCAAAAAATGTTAGCATGCGGAAAAATTGTTACTCACAACTTACTAGTTGCTAGGCTGTTAATTGCTAGAAAATGGAAGTCCGACTTGTCTCCTATTTAGGGTTGAGCGAACCCGAACTGTAAAGTTCGGGTTCGGTACAGACTACGGCCTAGCGGACAGGTTTCGAGCGGACAAAAGTTTCTAAGCATGCTTAGAAACTTGTCTGCTGGAAACCTGTCCGTCGGACATGTCCGATGGTTAGTACGCCCAACCATCGGACCGAAATCCCTGCGTCAAATTGATTCGACGCATGCGTGGAAGCATTGAACTTCCGTGTTTCAGCACGTCAGTGTCTTCTACGTCACCGCGTTCTGGTCCGCGGGGATTTTGGTTTGATGGTGTGTACACACGTCAGACCAAAATATCCCTGGAGACATGTCCGATGAAAACGGTCCGTATGTACAGGGCCTTATAGTTTAGGGACTGTGCATTACATCGTTTAGGGCTCGTCAGTCTGCTTCAGCTAGGCTAGGGACAGGCTGCTGCTGATTGAGGGAGAGTGTTAGATAGGATTATTCTGCTTGAGAAACCTACACCAGCACTGTTTCTTTCTGTGAGATCTGCATCTTATAATTTAGGGCTAGGTTCCTGCTTGTTGCTATACGGATAGAATTATATAGGTGAATCTCTGCATATTTCACCAGCACTCCACCTGTCCCCTGTGATATACTGTCTGTCCAGTACATTGTTTAGGGCTAGGTTCCTGCTTCTTGCTATAGGGAAAGAATAATATAGGTGAATCTCTGCATATTTCACCAGCACTCCACCTGTCCCCTGTAATTTAAAAAATAAATCAATTAAAAACCAAAACCTGCTGTGTTGGCTACCTCATCCTCCTCCACCGCCGATTCCACCTACACCACCACATCCACCACCACCTCAACCTCCTACTCCATATGGACCTCGTCCTCCTAGGTCAAAATGATTTTATTCTTTATTTTTATTTTTTTATGTTATGTTAAGTTATTTCCCTATCCACATTTATTTTCAGAGTACTTGCCATGCTCTTCCCGACATTTTGCTGCCATTTGCAGCCCTCTACCCCTTTCCCTTCGTTTTTTAGAGACATTTTAGTAGTCAAAAGTCCGGGTCCCCATTGACTTCAATGGGGTTCAGGTTCGGGTCAAAGTTTGGGTCAAGTTCGGGTCCCGAACCCGAACTTTTTTTTCAAAGTTAGGGTTCGGGTCCGAACCTGAACATCCAGGTGTTCGCTCAACTCTACTCCTAATGTGTCCAAGCTGATTGATATGGTGAATTTTGCATTTGAAAACTTACTGGCGTATAAATATGGTTCTAAACGCCTTTTTGACCATCAGTGGCATTTATGGGTTCTCTGGGTCAAGGATCGGTAATTGGTACATGTGTTGTTTCTATATTTGACCAGCCCCTTGTATGACCGGTTTGCAGTCTACAGTCTGTACCCTCAATGCTTTCCGAGTTAGACCTGATATTTGCTCTTTGTTTTGGCTAATTTGTTTTTACTTTCCTGTCTTTCTGTATGCTTATAATCTTAATGTTTCTTCTGTAATATTTCTTCTGTACTATTGCTGAATAGGTTACTTGTAACATGTGTTGCACTTATGCCATAACTGGTTTTCTACTGGTTACTATCATATTTACTTATTGTGATATTGTTTATTGCATATTGTATACTGTATTTTATGCTGTAATATGTGTTACTATTCTTTCCTTTTTTTTTATAAAAAATAATGAAACAAACAAAAAAAATAAAAAATGTTAGCATGAACCACAAGGAATGTGATTTTATAATACAGCCCAACAATTGCAGCTAGTCTTCTTTTTTTTTTTTGGGGGGGGGGGGGGGAACAACACCCCGCTAGCGGCCTAAGAAGGAGAAAAAAGCCCCTGTGTTAGGAAAAGTCCTGCAAGCAGCATCTTATCACACGATCACTTTTCGGCATGAAAAAAAAATGTCATTTTCAGCATGTCCAAAAAACGAAGTTTTTCCAACTTCATCATTAAAAACGATGTTGCCCACACACCATCGTTTTTGAAAAATGATGAACAAAGCGCGGTGACGTACAACACGTACGACGGCACTCTAAAGGGGAAGTTCTATTCGCCTTTTGGCTGCTTTTAGCTGATTCCTTGTTAGTAAAAGACGATTCGCGCTTTTTTGTCTGAATGTGCTTACTCGATTATGAATGGTAGTTTTACCAGAACGAGCGCTCCCGTCTCATAACTTGCTTCTTCAAAATGTTGTTTGTAAACGTCGTTTTAGCCCACACATGATAATTTTTTACAACACAAAAAAAGACATTTTCAAAAACAACATAAAAAATTGAAGCATGTTTGAATTTTTTTGTGTCGTTTTTCAGAAGCCAAAAAACGATGTGAAGCACACACGTGATCATTTTAAATGACGTTTTTAAAAATGTCATTTTATTTCATCACAAAAAGTGATCGTGTGTACGCGGCATTAGAGGCTGTTTGGGAGTGCTGCTGTATACACCGCTCCCAAAACGCCCTGCCCATTGAAATGAATGGGCAGCGCTTCCAAAGCGCCTGAAAAATGCTTATTAAAAAATGCTTCCGAAGCATTTTTCAGGCGCTCTGGAAGTGCTGCTCATTCATTTCAATAGGCAGGGCATTTTGGGAGCGGTGTATACAGCAGCACTCCCAAACAGCCTTTAGGATGCTGCTTGCAGGACTTTTCCTAACGTCCCACAAGAGCACCGCCCCAGTGTGAAAAGTTACACTGAAATGAATGAGAGCGTTTTTTAGGCACTTTACCGATGCTATTTCTAGTGCTAAAATGCCTCAAAACCGCCTCAGTGTGAAAAAGGCTTTGAAACATTGTTCAATCAACAGCTTGCAACAAATCAGCTGTAGCAATAATCAGTGTATACTGACGGTGGAGAGTCTCCGCTGTCAGTCTTTGCATCTACATCGCTTGTGTAGATGCAAGAACCTGTCAGCTAGCAAACTGAATAAAAAAACCTATGCACATGTACCAACTTAAAGCGGTTGTAAACCACAGCAGTTAATAAAAAAAAAAAATCCCCTGGAAGATAATTGCACAATGTCCTAGTATGCATCGCATACTAGCACATTATGAAATGCTTGCTTTAGAAGGAGGCACTCTAACAGGGCTTAACTCCTCCCCCTGGCATTCCTTCCGGATTTGCGGGCTCTGGCTGTATGAGTGGCTGGAGCACAATGACATCACTCCCACTCATGCAGAGAGCATTTGAGAGGTAGTGAGAAGACGTTGTATCGGCTCCACCCAACCTGCTTTAACCCCTTGAACTCCATGCTGCACACAGTTGTGGGCTTCTTGTAGAGTTCCATCTTTTACTTGAATGGGTCACTGTCAGTGGGTGCTACACCTGCTGAAAGCAACAGGAGGTATAATTGCATCCGCGGCATTTGAACATGCCCAGCTGCTGCCTCTAAAGCAAAAAAAAATGGTAGTGGTTAAGGGGCAGTAAAAGCACAGCTCAACAGCAGGGTTTTACTGCACCTCAACAACTTGTGTGAACAATTAAATGTTTTAAAACATTTTAAAACATTTATTTTTTATTTTTTTACTTTGATAAGTGTTTATTAAAGCGGAGCTCAACCCAAAATTGGAACTTTTGCTTTTCGGATTCCTCCCCACCTCTGGTGTCACATTTGGCACCTTTCAGGGGCAGGGGGGAGCAGATACCTGTCTAATAGAGGTATTTGCTCCCACTTCCGGTGATAGATCACCGCAGATTCCCCAGCGATCTATGCCATGTCTGGCCCCTCCTCTGTCTCCCCCGCTGTCCTCTGGGAGACACACAGGTCCTAGAAGACAGCAGGGACCAGTGAGGACACGCAGCGCGACTCACGCATGAGCAGTAGGGAACCTTACCGAAGATGCCGGCGCGTCCACCCAGGAGCCAACTTCAGGTGTTTTCGCTTTGGGGTCAACACATCCTAATGTAATAGGCTGCACATGCCTATGCCTCCTGTATATATGGTACATGTTCCCATTTACATAGCAGCTGCAGCCATGAGCTTGGTACTGTGATTTATCTTGGCCAGTTACTGGCTTTTCAACAAAAGTTATCCAGGTGCTTGTAGATACCCCCAATAACTTTTACAGGACTGAGAAGGTACCACCTTTTGTTGTTCCAGGGCACTCCTGATCCTCCAGGGAACGCAGTAAACTTTGTCAAGATGCCTAGTGGGAGGAGCTTTGGAAACATCCATTCCCCAATCAGCTTTGTATCTAATTTAATGTACAAGCATTGTGTCACTTCGGCCTCGTACACACGAGGCAATCTATCTGTTCAAATTCGGTCGGACCGACCGATTTGAACAGATCTGTCTGCTGGCATTTTGGTTTGCTCGCGTGTACACACGAGCAAACCAAAATCCCCGCCAGCAGACAGCGCGCTGACGTGTCGGTGACGTTGACGCCGCCACGTCACCGCACCAGGAAGTAAAATACTTCCGCGCATGCGTCAAAATCATTTGGCGCGTGTGCGAGAAGACATGTCTGCTGGTTAGCATACTAACCAGCAGACATGTCGGGCGGACGGGTTCCCAGCCGACAGATTTCAAAGCATGCTTTGAAATCTGTCGGGTGGCCAAATCCGTCGGCTCGCCCGTACACATGATCGAATCTGTCTGCTGAAACGGTCTAGCAGACCGTTTCCAGCAGACAGATTTGATCGTGTGTACGAGGCCTTACAGGTTCATTCCCTGTGCACTGAATTGGAATGCAGCTAATTAAGTATCTATTTACTTGACATAACCTTGTGTTTTATATTTTACCCAAAAGAATTGTATTCTGATTGTGTGCACTAAAGTTAATTTTTGTGTATTTTATATAAAAAATATATGTTTGATACACAGTTATGAAAATATCACGCAGCATAGAAAATTGAATCTGCCACCATTTTATTTTACATGGCCTCTGCTTTTGGGGAAAAGATATTAATTCATTTTCTAGAAAAAAATACACATTGTATCACATGTGTGAAAATTTAAAAACTTGGGTGATACATTGTATGTTAATGAACTTCTCTGTTTGTCCCTTCAAATTGAAACTGTTTAGAATATATTGCAATTCTATGTATAACCCTGCACCAAAGAAACAACGTGAAAGTTAAGAAAGATTAAAAAAATATTTGTATGTATTGGAAAAAGAGGGGGGAAGGAAATGGGATTTTCTAAACGGTGCTATTAGCAAAAGATTATTGTTGTTAGCAAGAGAAAGAAAATATTGTACAGACCAGGAAGTACAAAAGTAAAAAATATTATTTATTCAATATACATCAATACAATAGTTATTCACAGAAAGCAAAGAAGTTCTATGAATATTAAAACAAACAGAAGATCGGTCAGAGGTAAGTAAAATCAGGTTTGAGCCAACAGTTGATTGTTGTATCCCGACAGTTTCGCTAATAAGCTTCCTCAGGGGTAGATGGTAACAATCACGGCTTTTAAATTGATTAAACTACAAAAATGTAGAAAAACATCATTGTTAATTTTATACCTACACAGAATGTAGGTACAAAATATACATATACATATTACACATGATATTACTGGGCTGTAGAGGCTACAAACAATTGAGCTCACCCTTTAACCACAGGAGACCATAGGCCATCTCGTATCTCGCCACCAGGGCGAGCAGAACCCCCCACCCTGAAACACACAGGTGTAAGTAGACCAATTCGACAGCTCGATCGTGTGGATCGACAGGAGGTCTGATACTTAATAAGAAAATGAAAATCAGTTGTGATAAACAGGAAGGGAGGCAAGGGAGGGAAAAATTTGTATTTAAAGTTGAATCAGAGAAAACCAACTTTACTTACATGGAAGCAATAGTGTACTCGGAATGGAGATGGTTAATAGAAGTACACTGGACATGGAGTGCAGGTGTGCTATAAATAGCACATGTAACTCTGAACATAATGGGAAAGAAAAAGGTAAAATGAAAAATGGAAAGAGAGAACGAGATGTCAGTAGAAAAGGGGGACTTGGAGTAGTTTACATGGATTTAGAAGATATTTCATTGCAATAAGTATTGTGGAAAGAACCGAAAGTCTCAATTCCATAGACTTGAAGGAAAACATCAAACATGGATGCATATATACAGGGGGGAGTACTCAGTGTAAGATACTGAGAAACATAGGGAGGATGGTTGTATCAGAATGAGATCTTACCGTACGGAGGTGTGAGCAGCTACAGCCAGTGTCATCTGCGCTGTGTTGTAGAACAAACGGCTATTTAAAGGAAATACTCGTCTGACGTAGCAAACATGCAACGTGACGAGCGTGTGACGCAGAAAAACACTGGCCGCTGAGACAGGAAAAGACCGACCGAGACTACACATCCCAGAAGGCAACGGGATGGTCACGTGTGGACGTTCAGGACGCCGCGACGTGAGACTCGGGCGTGCTTATGCAGAGGACGCCGCCTCTATGCAAATGCACAGCGTGTTGAAACTAAGATAAACAAAACGGACAAAGGAGGCGTGTCGAAAAAAATTAAAAATAAGGAGCGCATAGACAAAACTTAGAGAAGCATTTAAGAAAAAGAAGTGGCTGTCGTAGGCCGGGTGTGTAGAAGGGGGGGGGGTTGCGTTTGCTAAACCGGGCGCCGAAGCAGAGACAGACCAAGCACACAGAGAGGGAAAAGGGAGAGCATAGGAAGGAATCGAAGGGTAGACCGAAATGCCTCCGATAAATTCCTAGTGCCTCTGCAACCCAGAAAAAATATAAAAGCTGAAAAAGCAAAAAACGAAAAATATCATAACAGATCAAAATATATATTTTGATCTGTTATGATATTTTTCGTTTTTTGTTTTTTGCACCCGGCCTACGACAGCCACTTCTTTTTCTTAAATGCTTCTCTAAGTTTTGTCTATGCGCTCCTTATTTTTCATTTTTTTCAACACGCCTCCTTTGTCCGTTTTGTTTATCTTAGTTTCAACACGCTGTGCATTTGCATAGAGGCGGCGTCCTCTGCATAAGCACGCCCGAGTCTCACGTTGCGGCGTCATGAACGTCCACACGTGACCATCCCGTTGCCTTCAGGGATTTGTAGTCTCGGTCGGTCTTTTCCTGTCTCAGCGGCCAGTGTTTTTCTGCGTCACACGCTCGTCACGTTGCATGTTTGCTACGTCAGACGAGTATTTCCTTTAAATAGAATATTCACACCTCTGTACGGTAAGATCTCATTCTGATACAACCATCCTCCCTATGTTTCTCAGTATCTTACACTGAGTACTCCCCCCTGTATATATGCATCCATGTTTGATGTTTTCCTACAAGTCTATGGAATTGAGACTATCTGTCCTTTCCACAATACTTATTGCAATGAAATATCTTCTAAATCCATGTAAACTACTCCAAGTCCCCCTTTTCTACTGACATCTCGTTCTCTCTTTCCATTTTTCATTTTACCTTTTTCTTTCCCATTATGTTCAGAGTTACATGTGCTATTTATAGCACACCTGCACTCCATGTCCAGTGTTCTTCTATTAACCATCTCCATTCCGAGTACACTATTGCTTCCATGTAAGTAAAGTTGGTTTTCTCTGATTCAACTTTAAATACAAATTTTTCCCTCCCTTGCCTCCCTTCCTGTTTATCACAACTAATTTTCATTTTCTTATTAAGTATCAGACCTCCTGTCAACCCACATGATCGAGCTGTCGAATTGGTCTACTTACACCTGTGTGTTTCAGGGTGGGGGGTTCTGCTCCCCCTGGTGGCGAGGTACGAGATGGCCTATGGTCTCCTGTGGTTAAAGGGTGAGCTCAATTGTTTGTAGCCTCTGCAGCCCAGTAATATCATGTGTAATATGTATATGTATATTTTGTACCTACATTCTGTGTATGTATAAAATTAACAATGATGTTTTTCTACATTTTTGTAGTTTAATCAATTTAAAAGCCGTGATTGTTACCATCTACCCCTGACCCTGAGGAAGCTTATTATTAGCGAAACTGTCGGGATACAACAATCAACCGTTGGCTCAAACCTGATTTTACTTACCTCTGACCGATCTTCTGTTTGTTTTAATATTCATAGAACTTCTTTGCTTTCTGTGAATAACTATTGTATTGATGTATTTTGAATAAATAATATTTTTTACTTTTGTACTTCCTGGTCTGTACCATATTTTCTTTCTCTTGCTAACAACAATAATCTTTTGCTAATAGCACCGTTTAGAAAATCCCATTTCCTTCCCCCCTCTTTTTCCATTTTTCAAATGTCTGGGATGTGGTGCCTATCCAATATGGTGTGCCTTCAGTGACTGGACCAAAAATATACAATTTGTATGTATTGCTGTGGGAATAGGCATACATAACAAACATATAGTGGGGGTTTCTCAAATTTGACTGCAAAAGTGGAAATAAACACTCATGTCGCGTACACACGATCATTTTTCGGCATGAAAAAAAATGACGTTTTTAAAATGATCGTCTGTGGGCTTCAACATAATTTTTCAGGTTCTGAAAAAAAAAAAAATTTGAACATGCTGCATTTTTTCACGTTGTTTTTAAAAAATGTGTTTTTCGGGTTGTAAAAAATGATCGTGTGTGGGCTAAAACAACGTTTTAAACCTGCGCATGCTCAGAAGCAAGTTATGAGACGGGAGCGCTTGTTCTGGTAAAACAACCATTCATAATGGAGTAAGCACATTCATCACACTGTAACAGACAAAAAAGGGCGAATCGTATTTTACTAACAAGGAATCAGCTAAAAGCACCCCAAAGGCGAATAGAACTTAGAGTGCCGTCGTATGTGTTGTACGTCACTGTGCTTTGTTCATAATTTTTCAAAAACGATGGTGTGTGGGCAACATCGTTTTTAATGATGAAGTTGGAAAAATGTATTTTTTTCAACATGCTAAAAAACAATGGGCCAGATTCATGTACATCGGCGCATTTTTTGACTGGCGTAGCGCACCTCCTTTACGTTAGACTGCCGCAATGTAGCGGCGCAATCACCGTATTCTCGATTGATTTGCGCAAAAATTAGCGCCGGTGCAACGTAATTTCAGAGGCGTAAGGCGGAGTAATTCAAATTGGGAAGGACGTTGGCGTTTTACATTGAAATGAGCTGTGACCCCATGCAAATGAAGGGCCGGCCGGCTCGCGCATGCGCGCATGAAGCAGACCATGGTCAGCACCTCTGTGCGCATGCTCACAACTCGGGAACTGCGCAATCAGTGAAATTGGAAGTGGACCCGGGCAACTTTGTGAACTACGCAGACAGCATAAATAGACAGACACAAACGCACTTCCTTTGCAAAAGTACATCCCTTTGTATCCCTCCCTATACAGCAAGGTGCTTTTGTTCTATTGTTTGTTGCGTTGTGACTTGTCTTTGTTATATTTGTTGACTGTTTGATCTAGTGTTTTGTAGAATATATTTGAAAGTGTTTTTTGGTGACTGCTTGTGAGACTTTTTGTTTGTTTGTTTTGTTGCTTTATTTTTCCTGCTTGTTTTTGTGAGTGATTTTTGGTGATTGTTTGGGAGAGAGTTGTTGTATGAGTATGACTGAGAGGAAGAGGAAGTTGAATTTTACTTTGGGGGAGAAACAAATAATTGCCCGGGCCATTACCCAATATGGGCATCTCCTCCACGGCCCGGAGAGTGCCAACACCACCCCGGCCAGGAGGCGTGAGATTTTGCAGCACATTACTGACCAGGTGAATTCAGGGGGGGGGGGGGGACCCGGACACGGCCGGGGATTGAAAAGAAAATCAATGACCTCCGGCGTCTGGTCAGAAGCCCATGCCAGGGCCCAGACCTTTCATAGACAACAGGTGGAGGGCCTGCCTGGCTATGACTCCAGTCATGAAGGCGTGATGCCAGGTAAGGTTTTTTTGCCCTATCAGGTGTGTAGCATGTGGGGGGGGTGAAAGAGAATATGTGGCAAGTGTGTGGATCCTCCAACCCGTGAATGTTTTGTGTCATCCACAGATGTGCAGGAGGGTGCTGGGCCATCTGGGCTGACCGCACCATCCCAGGGACAAGAGCCTGATGAGGACCCCCCGCCAAGGTCGGAGTCCTCCGAGGAGGTTGAAGAGGAGGGGGTTGAGGAGGAGGAGTTTGAGGAGGAGGAGGATGTCATGTCAGCCAGTGGATTGCTGTTTTTGGAGGAGTCTTCCTCTTTGGCTGGCAGCAGCCAGCCCTCCATAAGGGCTAGCCCCTCCCACTCCTCCCCCAACAGGGCTCCCCTCCCAAGGGGCTCCCCTTCTCCCCAGCCACAAGCCTCAGCTGGAGGCAGGAAGTCGTCCCAGAAGACCAGGGGGGTGGCCGAGGTTCTGCCCGCCAATCTGAGAAGGGACCAGGCCCTTCAGACCCGCCATCTGGGACAGGTCAGCCAGACTTTGGTGCGGATGGAGGAGAGCCTGTCCTCCATAAAGAATACGCTTGGGGACCTGGACTGCCACTCCCGGGCTCTTACAAACTGCCTAAACGTACTGCAGACTACAACAGCAGACGTTGGGCAGGATGTGAGGGCCCTCACCCAGGCTATCCAGGCCAATACGGCAACACTAGGTGCTGGCCTGAACAGAATTGCCGTGGCCTTGGAGGGCAGGCCGCAAGGTGGGCAGAGACCAGGGGCTGCTCTTCCTTCCCTGGATTACCCCCCCCTCCCCATGAGTCTCCCCTGAGGAGCCGGGGTCGTGACCGTGGGCGCCCCAGGCGTGGCTCACACCAGCGGCATTGATTTGTTTTCCCCCTTTTTTTTATGGTTTTTTTTTTGGAATTTTTTTTTGCTGGACATTTTTTTTTTGTGTTGTGAATGTTTTTGGAGTGTGGGGGTGATATTCCTGCCGGAAAAGGGGTGTCACCCTCAGTTTTGGTGGAGAAGGGTTCCCCAGGACCAGGGAGAAGTGATCCCCAGGTCCGTGTGAATGGTGTATGAATGTACAGTGACATTATTGGAGCCGTGACGTGGCGTTGCTGCTCACAAGCCCAGCATGGTGGGCTTGTGCTAATCCAATTTTATGAGGATTTGATGTGTCTGTGCTAGGGACCACAGTGGTGTGCATGCATGCATTCTCATTGTGCCATGATTAATGTGTGTGCTTAACGTGCAAAGATGCCTAATGTGAGCTGTCTCCTGGCTGCTCTTCCCTCAGAAGACGGGGTAGCCTCGGTTAGGGGGGGATTGTCTGGTTCAGGGGTCAGGACATCACGTATGTCAATCTGCAGGCCCTTTCTCACTGCGAAGTTGTGCAGCAGGCAACATGCACCGATGATCTGGCACACAAAGTTTGGGGAATACAACAGGGTCCCCCCAGACTTATCCAGGCATCGGAAACGTGACTTCAGGAGGGCAAAGGTGCGCTCCACCACTGCACGTGTTTGGGCGTGGGCTTCATTGTATCTTTCCTCTCCTGGTGTTTGGGGGTTCCGGATAGGAGTCATGAGATGGGGTCCCAGTGCATATGCAGAGTCACCTGTAAGGGAAAAGACAGGAGGATGTTAGTCATGCATGTGCCCCTTGTGATGTGTGCATCCTGGGGGGGGGGCAGTCATCATGGGGGGGGGCCAGGTGTCCCCATACACGTTCTGTTCGAATTCCATTCAGATGGGGCTCTGTTTGTAGATGTAGCTGTCGTGGCTGGATCCGGGGTGTTTGGCACGGACGTGCCATATGAGGCCTTGGGCATCGACTATCACCTGTACGTTGATGGAATGCCAATGCTTCCGATTGCGGTATATGTGCTCTGTCTCATGGGGGGGCTGGAGTGCCACATGTGTGCAATCAATGGCCCCCACGGTGCGTGGGAATCTGGCAATTCTGTAGAAATCTGTCATTGCCTTCAGCCGCAGGTCCTCAGTGGTTGGTTTGATGATTTGGTTGGCCATGCGTCTGAGGATTGCAGGGACAACCTGGTGCACACATCTGCTCATGGAGGATTGTGACATCCCAGCCACCACTCCACTTGTTCTTTGAAAAGAGCCACTGGCAAGGAAATGGAGTGTTGCCATGACCTTGACCAGTGGCTGCACTGCATTTGAGCGGTGTGTTGGGCTGGTGATGTCCTCCTGCAAGGTTGTGGTTAATTCCAGGATGGCATGAGGGGTGAATCTGAAGATGCGATACACCTCAGAATCACTCATGCCAAAGAGGTCTATGCGGGTGCGGTATATCCTCTCCCGTGCCCTCCTCCGTGCCCTCCTCCTTCTTTGCTCCTCTAAAGTCAGTAGTATAGCTATGAGCAAGGATGTCCCTGGCATGTTGGCATACAGATTGTTGTGCAACATGTGTGACTGCTCAGCTCCTCACTAACAGTGTTGCTTTCTCTGACATGTAGACGGATTGTCTAATTTTATACCACCTTTTATATGGTCTAATTTTAGACAGGCCGTACAGCTGTAGCGCACAGCGCGTAGCAACAACGTTTTTTGTGGATCCCCGTAACTCCCTTATTAGCAGTCGTTTTCAACATCGTTTTGCCCACACACCATCACTTTTTATGACACAAAAAACTACGTTTTGAAAAACGACACAAAAAATTCAAACATGTTCGAATTTTTTTTTGGTCGTTTTTTTGAAGACATAAAACAAGGTTTTGCCCACACACAGTGATTTTAAATGACGTTTTTGAAAACGTCATTTTTTTTCATCACAAAAAGTGATCGTGTTTACGCGGCATAAGAAGATTTTTTTTTCCTTGGTATTGAACATACCTTATGTATGGTAATGCTTAGTTCCATAATTGATATTCAATAACACGAGCAACACAACCAGTGGGTACCTATACATTTTTCTACCACAGTGGTTTTGATTTGTTGCCCAAAAATATGCTGATGATGTTCCTATCAATATTTGAAGTAAAGTATCTGTGAGAGGTAGCTGTAACCTTGCTTGATTTTCATAATGGAGAGAGCTGGACATAGATAGATTGAAATTCGGTCGGTTTAGCAGGAACTGGGCAAAATTAGATCTCTGTGTGGCCCTCCTTCTTCAACAGAAATTAATCATAAAAACAACGTCTGTTGAACAGACACGATGGAAAACTTTTGTCAATCAGTGGCTGCAGCCAGTCAGCTTCAGCCACTGAACATTTTATTGATAAGGTCTTTTCTGTAATTAAAATCCTACCTGTCAGCATTTTTAAAGGTTTGTTTTTTATTTTCTAAATAGGTTCCTTTAAGCTAGTGCATTGTTGGTTCACTTACGTTTTCCTTCGATTTCCTTTTTTTTTTCTTTGTCTGAATTCCTGACTTCCTGTTCCTCATCAGTAAGCTTTCCCCCATCGAGTCAGCGTGCTTGCCCCCTGTTTACAGCATCTCCCTGCAGGGATGTAGTCCAAATGGAGGGGGCGAGCACGCTGACTGACCCCCAGTCAGAACGGCTCGGATGATGGGGGCAAGCTTACTGAGGAGGAACAGGAAGTGGGAAATTCAGACAAAGTAAAAAAACATTTAAAAGGGAAATCAAAGGAAAAGGTAAGTGAACCAACAATGCACTAGCTTAAAGGAACCTATTTAGAAAATAAGAATCAAAGCTTTACAACCCCTTTAAAACGTTATTTTTTAGCTTATTGCTGCTTTCAAATGTGAAGAAATTATATAAAACCATTAAAGTTCGTGTACAAACTACAACTACCTAAAATTGTCCAATTTTAGTCCTTGGGGTAAAAAAAAAAAAAAAGTAGAACACTATACATTTGTAATTTTTCTTTTCAATACTTTTTTCCTCTGCTTTGTTTTTTGTTTTTTTTAATAATGTCTGACAGCATGTGAATTTGATAAAAGTGAAACATATCTGTGTGAAGTCAATGCTTAGAAAAACCTCTGATACCAAACTTTTTCAAGGTTATGAAGGTCATTAAAACATTTCATCTCTCCTCCAGCTGATTTTAAAAAAGTCCATCTTTTTCTTTACATGCCATATGGTAAATTTTAATACTGTTTGTATTCTTACAAAAAATAATTTTATTTTGGATTATAGTTCTCAGTGTAGAAATGTCAACCTTTTTTTCAAGGCTTAATTGCCACTGGTTGTTTCATATTTCTATGTTTAAGTGAATGTTTAGAAAAAAAGCTTTCACTATCAAACCCTCTCCAGGACAAAAGGTCATCAGGGTCATTAATGCACTTCAATTGTCTTCCAGCCGATTTTTACAAAGACCCTTATTTTCTTTACAGGCCATAATGACTACATGTGTCCTGCAACCAATCAGTGTACCATCGACAAAAACAGGAGAAAGAGCTGTCAAGCCTGCCGACTCAGAAAATGCTATGAAGTGGGGATGATGAAAGGGGGTATGTACTGTGTGCATTCAATGAAGAAGCGACCAAATGTGAAAAATATCCAACCAGGCACTCGGGATCGGCGGCTGCAGGGACAAGACGTGGATCTCTGTGTAAACACAGAGATCCATGTCCTGTCAGGGGAAAGAGGAGAACGATCTGTGTCTCTTGTACATAGGGACACAGCATCAGTCACCACTCCCAGTCACCCCCCTCCCCCCCCACAGTTAGAACACAATTTACGGTACACATTAACCCCTTCCTCACCCCCTAGTGTTAACACCTTCAATGCCAGTCACATTTATACAGTAATTAGTGCATATTTATAGCACTGCTCGCTGTATAAATGTGAATGGCGCCAAAAATGTGTCAAAAGTGTCCGATGTCTCCGCCATAATGTCGCAGTCACGAAAAAAATGCTGATCGCCGCCATTAGTAGTAAAAAAAAAAATAATAATAATTCTGTCCCCTATTTTGTAAGCGCAATAACTTTTGCGCAAACCAGACGCTTATTGCGATTTTTTTTTATTTTTATTTTTTACCAAAAATATGTAGAAGAATACGTATCGCCTAGACTGAGATTTTTTATTTTTTTTTTTAAATTGGACTATTTATTACAGCAACAAGTAAAAAATATATATTTTTTTCAAAATTGTCGCTCTATTTTTGTTTATAGCACAAAAAAATAACAACCGCAGAGGCGATCAAATACCACCAAAAGAAAGCTCTATTTGTGGGGAAAAAAGGACGCCAATTTTGTTTTGGAGCCACGTCGCACGACCGCGCAATTGTCAGTTAAAGTGATGCAGTGCCACAAGCTGAAATTTCACCTGGTCAGGAAGGGGTTTATGTGCCCAGTAAGGAAGTGGTTAATACCAGCATGATTTCTGAACAGTCATTTGAAATGGAAAAAGGGGGAGAAAAGGAGATGGGATTTTCTAAACGGTGCTCAATACCAAAAGTTATTTAAATGAGAAAGAAAATATTGTACGACTCAAGGAGTACAAAAATAGAAAAATGTTTATTAAATAGACATTAATGTAATAATATATCCACAAGACAGAAAAAAGTCCTACGAATACATAGGATAAAATTGTAGTCGGTCAGAGGTAGGTAAAATCTGATTTAAGCCAAAGTGGATTGTTGTATCCCAACAGTTTCGCTTGTGATAAGCTTCCTCAGGGGTAGATGGTAACAATCGAGGCTTTTTGATTTTTTAAACTACAAAGATGTAGAAAAATACAAATGTTAATTTTATACAGGCAGGTAATGATTGTACAAAATATACATATAGAGAATACAAGCAATATTACTGGGCTGCAGAGGACACATAAACTTGTGCTCACTCTTTAACCACAGGAGACCAAGGGCCGTCTCATGAACCACCACCAGGTGGTGTGGGCCCTCTCCCACAACAACAAACGGACCGCTTCAGCGATTCAATCCTTATGACAGGAGAAAAGTATGATGCCGGACTGACAAGAAAAAAACAGGGATAAAGACAGTGAGATGAAGAGGAGAGAAACAAGCAACAATTGGGCAAGAATATGCTATATTCAAGCCAAAGAAATAACTTACTTACATGGGAGCAAAAATACAGGGGGAAAAATTTATTGAGATGATACTAGGCATAAGATGGTAGTGTGCTTCAATAAACACCTTCGGTCTGGAAATAACAGAAAAATATAAAAAATAAAAAATAAAGTATTTTTGAAATAATATTAGTATATGCATAAAGTATATAGAAAGGACCTAAGTCTCAATTCTATAAGCTTGCAGAAGAAAAAATAAGATGGACATATACTGAAACCAGATGAGACATAAGATGAAAAAGTTGAAAAAGTACTGGGATGAAAAAGTGCCCAGTGTAACACTGAGACGGAACGGGAATCATTCAGAGCCAAGTTAGTCCTTACCGTAAGACAGTGTTGAAGGCAGCAACCCGTGTCATCTGCACTGGGTTGTACAAACAAGCATCTATTTATAGGCATATCCGTCCGACGTGCACGGGAGTGTGACGTGACGGGGGCTGGCTAATTGGCTCTATTGAAGTCAGAGGAAAAGAAAAAGAGAAGGATGAAAGAGAGTGTAACGGTCACCACCGCTTACGACCTTCCATCCATCCACGACAAGCTTATCTGACACACTCCGACAATATTGCATACACGATCCATATCAATTCCCATAAACAAGACGAGACTCAAGCTCTGCACTTGCTTCCAAAGATATGACAATTTATTGGTATTTTCTCAGCTTCTTATACAGTCTCAAGCATAAAGCAGTTAATCACAGGACAATGCAATCTCCACCCCCTTATTCACTCACTGAGGATAATTCTTTAATTGGTAGCTAGACATGACGGCACCGTATCATCAATAGGGTTCAATTAACCTTGAATAATAACACAGACATCTAGTTGAATAAGTTCCCTAGACAGCTTTATCACACAATGGCAGAGTCTTGTGAGAGTGGGTGCAATCAACACCTTCAATGGAATGTCTTTACAGTGAATAGCCAACACCTTAAGATATATATTGGGGTATACCAGTGGAGACTGAAGTCCCATCCACTGGTGCTTGGTGAAAACCCCCCGGTGCTTGCAAAACAAAGCCGACATCCTCCTGTCCCAGTCCTGTACCATTTTCTGGGGTTGTGCCAGTGGAGACTGAAGTCCCATCCACTACCCCAGGAACCCCCTCTTCTGTTAGTGAGGAGCAGAGGCCTATGACACTCTGCTCTGTTGCCAGCTCTTCCGCTGGTTTGCTGTGAGTGGAGACCACAGTCCCATCCACTACCACAGGGTCCCCCTCTTCTGTTAGTGAGGAGCAGAGGCCTATGACACTCTGTTCTGTTGCCAGTTCTTCCGCTGGGTTGCTGTGAGTGGAGACCACAGTCCCATCCACTACCACAGGGTCCCCCTCTTCCGTTAGTGGAGAGCAGAGGTCTGTGACCCTCTGTTCTGTTGCCAGTGATTCAGCTGGGGGAAAAAACTTTACCACCTCAGCTTGTTGTTGGAGAGAGGGGCCAACCGCTCCGGCTCTCTGGAACTCCACACCATCCGCTTCGGCTTTAGGGATGGCAATCTCCAGTTTTTCCACTGCTGATTCATCAGCCAGGATTTCACAGTTATCTGACCTTTCCTCATAGTCCCAGGCAATGGGAGCCCCACCCTGCTGCTGAGCCGAGTCTAGCAGCTGTCTGTAGGCGACCTCCAGCTCCCATTCTTAAATGGCCAGAAATTCTAAATCTTCCTGTGACCAGTGGCCTCCCGAGATATTCAATTTCTCCTCTCTGTGCTCCATTATGTCCTCCAAGCGCCACTCCCGATCATCCCCGAAGTCTGGATCACTGGACATCCTCCAATACAATAATCCCAGGCCATCATAGTCATAGCCTTCTGTGGGGCTGTCATCTGCTGGCCACGGCCACTCTTGGGCTACATACCACTGGAGGGCTCTGTAGCTTTCATCCAGCTGCATCTCTGCCCGGATCAGCCTGCTCAACTCGGCTGTCCACTCCTGCTTCGGTTGTTTCCCCAACAGCAGCATTCGTACGTCATACTGCGGCCAGTACCTTGCATAGATGGACGGCAGGACCTTTCCTTGGTGTTGCTGCTCCAGAGCTAGTGCTTCCTTCCAGAGTTGGCACCGAATCACATCCGACCATCCCAACAGGACCTCCTCTGATACTGGTCCTCTATGCTGTATCCGCATCTCTTGTAACCTTCTTTGGAATTCCTCTTCCATGGAGACTGGTATCTGTACCTCTCCTCTCTCTTTAGTTGGTGCTGCTGTGACTTCAGCTGCTGCAGCACTTCTTCGCTGTAGCAAGGTGGCATTCAGAGCCGCTATAACCCGGTCCCTGATCTCCGGTGGAGGGTTAGGACCATAATGTGTCAGTCTTATGTTAACCGCCCGATCAAAACTTGCTTCTTCGGGTGTCCTGTCTGTTACGGCGGGCCTTTTAGCTCTATCCATTTCGACCAGTTCTGCGATAATGTCCCTTTTCTTACGGTTGCTGGCCGGTCTGCCCCGGCTCTCCAGTAAGTCCATGAGGGAAGAGAGCTTCATCCGTTCATACACTGTCTCCATTGTCATGTGTCCTTGTAGCCGTCCTTCTGGTGATGGAATCATCCCACCGCTGCCACCAAATGTAACGGTCACCACCGCTTACGACCTTCCATCCAACCACGACAAGCTTATCTGACACACGCCGACAATACTGCATACAAGATCAATATCCATTCCCATAAACAAGACGAGACTCAAGCTCTGCACTTGCTTCAAAGATATGACAATTTATTGGTATTTTCTCAGCTTCTTATACAGTCTCAAGCATAAAGCAGTTAATCACAGGACAATGCAATCTCCACCCCCTTATTCACTCACTGAGGATAATTCTTTAATTGGTAGCTAGACATGACGGCACCGTATCATCAATAGGGTTCATTCAACCTTGAATAATAACACAGACATCTAGTTGAATAAGTTCTCTAGACAGCTTTATCACACAATGGCAGAGTCTTGTGAGAGTGGGTGCAATCAACACCTTCAATGGAATGTCTTTACAGTGAATAGCCAACACCTTAAGATATTTCAATAGCCTATTATACAAAGGTATGACTCACTGGCTGGCTGGCCTGGTCATGTCATCATGAACTCCTTGTGATATCTCAGTCCTGAAATATTAAGTATTAATAATGTCCCATCTCATGTAATATATGAATTATGATCCTTTGTCACCCTATGGCCCTAGTGGACATAAGGTGACCCTAGACATAGGAATATCTCAGTCTGTCATGGGCCATTCTGTTACAGAGGGTACTGATAGAACTACGTATCCCAGAGAGCAACAGGATAGTCACGTGTGGGCGTGCGTGACGCCTACAGTAAGACTCGAACGATGTGTGAAGAAGACTCCGCCCCTATGCAAATGACGCTAAGCGTACAGAAGCTGGAATGGGCAGGGGGGCGTATCCGGGAGACGGATAACAATGAACCGGTGGAAGGTCAATCGGAAAAATAAAGTGATGTCTAGCAAAGCGGCACCGGATTGGAAATGAGCCGCCAGTTTGTGTGGGAAGGGTGCCAAAACAGGGCGGCGAGACAGAGACGGACCAAGTCTGCACTAGGGGAAAGGGGGAGCATGGGAAGAATCGGATTGGTAGACCGTAATACCTCCAATATTCCCTGGTGCCTCTGCAACCCAGAAAACAATAAAATCAAAAACAAAAATTGTAACAGTTAGTGAATAATGTTAAACACAATACATAAACACTGCATAACTATATAATAATCAAATTATCATCAAAAAAAAAAAAAAAAAATTCATTAACGCCAACAGTATATACAATAATCATATAGATGGCATACCTCCAGGTTACATAGACCCAGGGGTATAGTATCTTGCCAAAATCCGTGGCAGGGAGGGAGACATAGAAAGGGTAAAAGGGAGAACATGGGGTAGCATGGGGAAAAGGGGAAGGGGGAAAGACAGGGGAGGATTGGAGGGGGAGGGGAAACCAGATACTAGATGTTACAGGGATGGGGAGAGAGAAAGATAATACAATTAGAAATAAAAATAAAAAACTTAAAGCAATGAAATAACCAAAAATGATCACAACAATGGCTTAAAACTAAGACTTTCATTAAACCCAGGATAAATGGTAGCCCTGAGTTTGTATATCCAGCGTGCTTCAAGTTGGAGCAACGTTCCATCAACGCTGTCCCCTCTTGAGTCAGGCGGGATATGTTCAAGAGCGAAAAACTTAATAAAGTTCGGGTCAAAATTGTGGTAGGTTCCAACATGTCTGCTAATAGCAGTGACTATTTTCTTTTTAAGAATAGGTTTTATGTGATCTTGGATTCTTTTAAAAAAAGGTTGTTTCCTTTTTCCTATATAAAAGCCACCGCAGCAGCATTTCGCTAGGTAGATCACGCCTACTGTCTGGCACGTGACAACATCTTTGGTCGTGTGCCAATTGCCATTTGGCAGTTTAAATTGTTGTTGGTGTCCAACAAAAATACAAACATCACATTTGCCACAAGGAGCAGTACCACCTTTTGTTGTTGCTTTGGACAATTCAGCCCTGTTGAAGTGGCTGTGTACTAGGCGATCCCTAAGTGATGGAACATGTCTAAAGGTCACCTCTGGAAATTCCCTGATGATTTTTTTTAGTTTTGGATCTGCAGATAGTAGGGGCCAGAAATTTTTGAGAATATTACGCATCTCTTTGTGTTGACTAGCAGATCCAAAACTAAAAAAAATCATCAGGGAATTTCCAGAGGTGACCTTTAGACATGTTCCATCACTTAGGGATCGCCTAGTACACAGCCACTTCAACAGGGCTGAATTGTCCAAAGCAACAACAAAAGGTGGTACTGCTCCTTGTGGCAAATGTGATGTTTGTATTTTTGTTGGACACCAACAACAATTTAAACTGCCAAATGGCAATTGGCACACGACCAAAGATGTTGTCACGTGCCAGACAGTAGGCGTGATCTACCTAGCGAAATGCTGCTGCGGTGGCTTTTATATAGGAAAAAGGAAACAACCTTTTTTTAAAAGAATCCAAGATCACATAAAACCTATTCTTAAAAAGAAAATAGTCACTGCTATTAGCAGACATGTTGGAACCTACCACAATTTTGACCCGAACTTTATTAAGTTTTTCGCTCTTGAACATATCCCGCCTGACTCAAGAGGGGGCAGCGTTGATGGAACGTTGCTCCAACTTGAAGCACGCTGGATATACAAACTCAGGGCTACCATTTATCCTGGGTTTAATGAAAGTCTTAGTTTTAAGCCATTGTTGTGATAATTTTTGGTTATTTCATTGCTTTAAGTTTTTTATTTTTATTTCTAATTGTATTCTCTTTCTCTCTCTCCATCCCTATAACATCTAGTATCTGGTTTCCCCTCCCCCTCCCCCTCCCCTGTCTTTCCCCCTTCCCCTTTTCCCCATGCTACCCCATGTTCTCCCTTTTACCCTTTCTATGTCTCCCTCCCTGCCATGGATTTTGGCAAGATACTATACCCGTGGGTCTATGTAACCTGGAGGTATGCCATCTATATGATTATTGTATATACTGTTGGCGTTAATGAATTTGTTTTTTCTTTTGATGATAATTTGATTATTATATAGTTATGCAGTGTTTATGTATTGTGTTTAACATTATTCACTAACTATTACAATTTTTGTTTTTGATTTTATTGTTTTCTGGGTTGCAGAGGCACTAGGGAATATTGGAGGTATTACGGTCTACCAATCCGATTCTTCCCATGCCCCCCCCTCTTTCCCCTAGTGCAGACTTGGTCCGTCTCTGTCTCGCCGCCCTGTTTTGGCACCCTTTCCACACAAACTGCCCGCTCATTTCCAATCGGCTGCCGCTTTGCTAGACATCACTTTATTTTTCCGATTGACCTTCCACCGGTTCATTGTTATCCGTCTCCCAGATACGCCCCCTGCCCATTCCAGCTTCTGTACGCTTAGAGTCATTTGCATAGGGGCGGAGTCTTCTTCACACATCGTTCGAGTCTTTCTGTAGGCGTCACGCACGCCCACACGTGACTATCCCGTTGCTCTCTGGGATACATAGTTCTATCAGTACTCTCTTTAATCCTTCTCTTTTTCTTTTCCCCTGACTTCAATAGAGCCAATTAGCCAGCCCCCGACATGTCACACGCCCGTGCACGTCGGACGGATATCCCTATAAATAGATGCTTGTTTGTACAACCCAGTGCAGATGACACGGGTTGCTGCCTTCAACACTGTCTTACGGTAAGAACTAACTTGGCTCTGAATGATTCCCGTTGCGTCTCAGTGTTTTACACTGGGCACTTTTTCATCCCAGTACTTTGTCAACTTTTTCATCTTATGTCTCATCTGGTTTCAGTATATGTCCATCTTATTTTTTCTTCTGCAAGCTTATAGAATTGAGACTTAGGTCCTTTCTATATACTTTATGTATATACTAATATTATTTCAAAAATACTTTATTTATTTTTTATATTTTTCTGTTATTTCCAGACCGAAGGTGTTTAATGAAGCACACTACCATCTTATGCCCAGTATCATCTCAATAACTTTTTCCCCCTGTATTTTTGCTCCCATGTAAGTAGGTTATTTCTTTGGCTTGAATATAGCATATTCTTGCCCAATTGTTGCTTGTTAATCTCCTCTTCATCTCACTGTCTTTATCCCTGGTTTTTTCTTGTCAGTCCGGCATCATACTTTTCTCCTGTCATGAGGATTGAATCGCTGAAGCGGTCCGTTTATTGTTGTGGGAGAGGGCCCACACCACCTGGTGGTGGTTCATGAGACGGCCCTTGGTCTCCTGTGGTTAAAGGGTGAGCACAAGTTTATGTGGCCTCTGCAGCCCAGTAATATTGCTTGTATTCTCTATATGTATATTTTGTACAATCATTACCTGCCTGTATAAAATTAACATTTGTATTTTTCTACATCTTTGTAGTTTAAAAAATCAAAAAGCCTCGATTGTTACCATCTACCCCTGAGGAAGCTTATCACAAGCGAAACTGTTGGGATACAACAATCCACTTTGGCTTAAATCAGATTTTACCTACCTCTGACCGACTACCATTTTATCCTATGTATTCGTAGGACTTTTTTCTGTCTTGTGGATATATTATTACATTAATGTCTATTTAATAAACATTTTTCTATTTTTGTACTCCTTGAGTCGTACAATATTTTCTTTCTCATTTCAATAACTTTTGGTATTGAGCACCGTTTAGAAAATCCCATCTCCTTTTCTCCCCCTTTTTCCATTTGCTAAATGTCTGGGATGTGGTGCCTACTTAATATGGTGTGCTTTCTGTGATTGGACCAAAACATACAGTCATTTGAAATGTTTGCAAAAGTCCATTTAGGCTCAAAATAGTATAACTGAGAAGTGATGCTCTTGTACAATTTTAGAGCCATAAAAAATAAATACTTAACGTACAGTCAACACCACATTTATTTTACAAGGATAGAATAGGTGAGCCAATCTGATATTGCAGAATAGCAGAAATATTGGTCTACCGGTTTTATCAAATGTTCAACATTACAAAGAGTATGTGTTAGGCCGCGTACACACAATCAGTCCATCCGATAAGAACGGTCCTAAGGACTGTTTTCATCGGTTAACCGATGAAGCTGACTGATGGTCTGATGTGCCTACACACGATCGGTTAAAAAACCGATCGTGTCAGAACGCGGTGACGTAAAACACAACGACGTGCTGAAAAAAAGTTCAATGCTTCCAAGCATGCTTTCGACTTGATTCTGAGCATGCGCGGCTTTTTAACCGATGCTTTGGCATACTAACGATCGGTTTTGATTGGTTAGGCATCCATCGGTTAAATTTTAAAGCAAGTTCTCTTTTTTTTGACCGAAGGATAACTGACCGATGGGGTCCACACATGATCGGTTTGGACCGATGAAAACGGACCTTCAGTCCGGTTTCATCGGTTTTGACCGATCGTGTGTACGCGGCCTAATGCTGGTGATACAGTACATACAACAATAAAATGGTTGGGCATTGATTAGCTTTGTTTAAACAATATTTTCCTAGATAAGCATCATCAAAGATAGGCAAATGAAAAAAAATATTTGGTAAATTTGACTGGATTCCTCATCTAGACCATTGCTTGACCTCATTTGGGCGTGGCCCATTGCTTGCCTTTATTCAGCCCTTGGGACAGTTTTTCTCTATTTCTTCCACTGACACCAATGATGGGACACTATTCCTTCCACTAATACCAATGTTGGGGCACTATTCCTTCCACTAATACCAATGATGGGGCACTATTCCTTCAACTGATACTAATGATGGGACACTATTCCCCCCACTAACACTAATCATGGGACACTGTTCCTCACATTGACATCATTGATGGGACATTATTCCTCACACTCATAGCAATAATAAAATAATAAGACACTATTCCTCCCACTAAAACCAATACATGGGGCATTGTTTACTCCCACTGATGCTGGGGCTTTTTCAACTCCAACTGGCCACAGTCCGGGCCCCCTGAAGTCTGATTGATGGTAAACTGGCCCTTTGGAAAGATTGGAGACCCCTGATCTAGATGAAAAATTGCCAATGAGCACTTTTTTTTAATGAAAATTTACATTTAAATGAATCTTGCCCTAACTGGTAAGGTCCCCTATCCAAATATCCAAATATAAACTGCTGCCCCTTAAAAGTAAATAAACTGTGGGGGTAAGGATAGAAACTATACTTAACTTACCTCAGGTTTCAGCACTGCAGGTGGTAGTGTAACAGTACTTTAAGTGAGATCCTGGGGGATACTGAATATCCAAAATCACACGAGAATACATATTGCAAAAGTATATTTTTGTGAGACCTGGAATATTCAGCATTGCTTGGGATCTTGCTAAAAGGAGCATGACGGGGGGCGTGGTTTGCCTTGGAGGAAGATGGACGCCTGACTTTAGAGCTCCGTCGGACCCCAGCCACATATAGACCGTTACCGGAGACTTACGCCGAATACCGACCTCTAAGCTATGGGGACCTCCTCCCGTGACACTTCTGCCTCTCGATCGCGTTCCCCGAGAGACGTTAACGGCAGAATAACGCAACAAATACCAGACTTATTCAGGACACAGAGGCCCAACATGGCGACGGGTGTTCCCGCCTCGGTCCCTCCACTCACCTATTCGGACATTGTCCTTACACCCACAGGGCCGCCGCAACCTGCACAAAGCTCCGGGACACCTCCTCCGCAAGTGCAACCCAGCCTGACTGACCTACACGAGGTGGCAGCAGACATCAAGAACACCTTGTTCGCCGCCATTACAGACCTCCGTCAGGAGATTCGCGGCATCGCGACTAGGGTACAGGAGGTCGAGATCACCACTGCCCAGCATCACACCACCCTCAGGAAAGTCGGCCACAAGTTGGATACACATACCTTACAACTCCGGGACTTGCAGAGACATGTCGAGGACCTCGATAACCGGGGCCGACGCCGGAACCTTCGGGTGAGAGGCATCCCAGAGTCCGTGGACCCAGACCGCATCGTACCCTCGGTAACGGAGCTTTTTAACCGGGTGTTGGACAGACCCGCACAAACGCCTATTCCCATGGAGCGCATCCACAGGGCGCTCAGACCCAGAGGCAAGGACTCCGATCCTCCGAGAGATATTGTGTGCTGTCTGGAAAACTTCCAGACGAAGGAGGACATCCTCCGCAAGGCCCGAGTGAAGCAGCGGATTGACCATGAGGGAAACGCCATACAAATTTACCAGGACCTATCTGCTATCACCCTCAGACACCGTAAAGACCTCCGCCCCTTGTTGGACATTCTCCGTGCAAGGGGAATACAATATCGCTGGAAGTTTCCCTTTGCTTTGTCTGCATCCCATGCCGGGCGCACAGCCCTTCTGAGGGTCCCAGAGGAACTAGAGGACTTCTGCAAGACCTTGGATGTCCCCTTCGTTGAGCTCCCCGAACTGGTATGCCGAATTCGACATACCGACCCTACACAGCCGTTCACCAGGGGAAGAACCGATGGATGCACAAGCTACGCGCTTCCGTAGACGCCGCTCTCCTTCTGCCTCCAGACCGGCTACGAATTCATCTCAGAGATTCCAGCCCTCCAGTCCTCAGGCAGCACCGCAGCCCCTCAGGGCACGCAGAGACCGTTGAGGAACCGTGGTCTCCACAGCACAGACCAGTCGGATACGTTTTTCAGACTCTCGCTACCTGACCCCTGATGTCTCACCTCACCCCCCCTCCGCCACCCCCATGCTTCCCTTCTATTTTGGGACTGGTTCCGGGCAGGCACGGCCATATGATCCACTGGTGCGACTGCCTCTCCAGCATCTCCACGTCCCAAGCCCACCGCGGCTCCCTTGTACTGCCTGCACTCCCTGATCTCCCCGTTGATACAGACTCTCCCAACTTCCTACTCCCCAGATCTCACAACCTGTAGATGCCGGAGAAACATCTGTGTAACATTGCCATTCCGCGTCCCGCTCCCCGTCCCACACCCCCCAGCCAGTACCGCCTGCCATCAGTGTGACTGTAGATGTTGGACCACGGTGCCTTCCCCCTGACCCCGGACACTACACCCTGTTACGCTCTGGAACTGATCCGTCCCCATGAATGGTTCCCGGAACAGCACTTGCCCTGGGATGTTGGGATCTAGCCAGCATATGGGAGTCATGGGGACAGCAGTAACTCTCCCACCGCCTGTTCTTCAAAGACGTCTCAGCCTCTGAAGCAGCGTGCGAATGCTGATCAGGCTTGGGTAACAACGTGGTAATATGTGACACCAGTTTCTTTTTATTGCATGTTGTATGATGTCTAGCGTATAATTACTGCCATGTTGTCAGCTGGAGCTCTGCTCCCCTCACCTAGACCCATGTGACCGCAGCTGAACGTGCCCACCCTTGTCCCGGCTAGTCCCTAGAACCCTCCCTGTCCCCCTCCCTCCTTGCCCTCTCACAACCTCAGTCCATGTGGTAAGGGTGCAGTCAGCCCTCTCTCTGACATCCCCTCGATTAGCCTTTCTGATCTTGTATCCACGTCCCCGAGGACCTAACAGTGAGATCTGCCGGCTGGATCTCCCTCTGCCGCATGGATAGCCAGGTCTCCCCCTTATACCCCTTGATCTCATAGCCTCTTGTCCAAGGTACTACGATCAACGTCCTTCTCCCTCTTTTTGGCTGAGCGGATGCGCTCTCCTAGCTACCAACGGGGATGCGGTCGTGCTAAGCTTTGTATACATCTCTCTCCCAGGCATTCTAGGAACGCCCTGTTTCTGCATCTAATGTCTTAGCACCCATATTCTACCCCCCATACCCCTTATCCTTTTTGAAGCCCAGACCCCTTCCTCCTCATTGCCTCCCCCCGCCCCCCCCACCCCTCCCCTCCCCCTACTCCGCCCCCCGCCCCGAATCCCTCCCTTCCCTTCATTCCTCCCCTACCCTTCCCCTCATCTCACCCCTCCCCCCACCCTCCCCTCTCCCCTCACCCTCCCCCCACCTCCCCCTCCCCCACTAGCCTCACCCTTCCCTGCACCTTACCTTTTCCCTCTCCCTTCCCCTCCTCCTCCCCCTCACCCTCTCTTCTCCTCCCTCCCTCTTTCTCCCACTTCCCCCCCTTCTACCTTTCCCTCCCCCCTTGCCACCCACCTCCATCACCGTCCTTTCGTCCTGCGTTATGGTACTCCTTTCTCCAGCCCTTCTCCCCTTCCCTACCGCCCCTCCGCCCCCCCCCTCACATCCTCCACCCTCCACCACCCCCCCCAATGGCTGAACTATACGTGACCTCGTCTGTTTGTTCCCCATTACGTTTGTTATGCTCATTATGTTTTCTTTTGTTGTTATAGAGCTCTTGTTGCACTAACCTGCTTTTTTGTTAACTACTGTTGCACAATGTTTTCATCTACGGGCTTAATGCCCGATAAGACTGGACCTGACTATAGCATTAGAGACTACGAATACTGATTTGGCACCATTCTAAGATTACTGGATTGTTGCACACTGGCCCCTGCATCGGCACATCCGAAGACAGATACTGTCTTCTCATGCCCTCAGACTCCTCTAGACCCCATACGGTTAGCCTTTCAGTCTCCACAAGCATACTGACTACCTCACACGAAGATGTGTGGTTGGGGGCCCGAGTGCGGCCCTCATACTTTTTTTCCTTCTAGGACTTCTCAACCCCCACACAGTGGTTCTTCCTTTAATCCTCACACGCACTTTGTTAGACCTCGGGCACACCACTGACATTCTCCGGAAGTTCCGCTACCGCGGATCTCTATACCGCCAGACTAGTGAGTGCTATCTCACCGGCCTCCGGATTACTTCACTCTCCCTTTACCTCTTAGCTGACCTTCTCCGACGTTTCCGCTGTGACGGAACTGTACAGCACTGAACAGGCGAGGGGATCCTTGCCAGGCTCCAGATAATTCCCTCCTTGATACACATTTACCCACTGTCACTCGCCTAACCTCATCCCCCCAATCCTTACACCCCCACCCGTACCCTTCTTCGGCCAACCCCTGACTTCCGCACTCTTCCTTGCTTACCTCGGTCCTGTGTAGGGCCCTCCCCAGCACTCGACCCTTGCGTCGTTCCGCGGCTCTCGGAACCGAGCTTCGTTTTCGCTGGGTGTCTGTTACTCTGCACACTGATGGCCCCTCCTCCCTCCGTGTTCCGACGCGCCCACGCTCAAGCTGTTCTCTCTTAATGCTAGGGGCCTCAACTCACCAGAACGGCGCTCGCAACTGCTCCAAGTTATGCACCGTCATAAGGCGGACATTGTGTTCGTCCAAGAAACGCACTTTCGCAGGGATGCAATGCCAAAGTTACACAATTATCGCTACCCCACGGTATTCCATGCCACCACTCCGATCTCCAAATCCAAGGGAGTCTCCACTCTTATAGCAAAGCATTGCCCCTTTCAACTCAAAGACTCGCTGTCAGACGGGGAGGGAAGATATGTTTTCCTTAAGGGGTCTCTATATGGCCGGACTGTCACCTTGGCCAACATCTATGCCCCGAACGCCAGACAGGTTTCTTTCTTTGCTTCCATCGCCACAACCCTATCAGCCTTCCAAGAAGGTATGCTTATTCTGGGGGGGGATTTTAATATCCCCCTTGACCCCCTCCTTGATTCCTCCACCGGGACCTCCTCTATTACATATGCGGCCCTCAAAGCCATTAAAACCCAACTTCAAACACTACTACTCCATGACACTTGGCGCACTCTAAATCCCAATGGCAGAGACTTCACCTTCTTTTCAGCCCCTCACAACAAATATTCGAGAATCGACTACTTTTTGCTGTCGCAAACTGATCTTCCCATCCTAAGCAAAGCCTCAATCGAACCCTTGTTCCTCTCCGACCATCACCCAATCTCGTTGACTCTAACCCTTCCCACCATGTACCGCTCGACCTATTCATGGAAGTTGGACCCTTCCTTACTAACTGACCCCGTGATAGTAGCAGACATAGAGCACAGCTTAACTCAGTATTTTATGGAAAACAGACCATCTGAGACCCCGGTCATCACAATTTGGGAAGCCCACAAATGTGTGATCCGGGGTGTACTGATGGCAGCAGCAGCTAAGCGTAAACGAGAGCGTCAGAAACATTTCTCAGACCTCACAGCTAGAATCCTCACGCTAGAGAAAGCACATAAACGCTCCCTGGCCTCCTCCACCCTTCAAACTCTCCAAGCAGCTCGGAAAGAACTCTTGGACCTACTAGATAAACAAATCAAGCGCAAATACGTTCTTTCCCAACGAATCTTCTATGAATTTGGAAATAAGGCAGGGCGCCTCCTAGCTAAAGCGTTACAGACTAAGAAGGCATCCACCACGGTACATTCGATAACTGATTCGGCAGGCAGTAAAATCGTCTCTCCCCCTGATATTGCGAAACAATTTGCAACTTACTATTCTAAGTTGTATAAGCTTCACCCCACAACCTACCCTTCAGACTTGCATGCTCGAACGGCAGCTATAAAGACCTTTCTGTCCGAATACAGTCCCAGGCACATCTTGTCCTCTTGACCTAGATTCCCCCCTCACTGTGACTGAAGCCGTAGCGGCTTTGAAGCAAATGAAACCTGGGAAAACCCCCGGCCCCGACGGACTGACGGTAGGATATTATAAAGCATTCACTCACCTGCTCACATCCCACTTTATTCTGGCTTTTAACTCCCTAGGCCCCTCCTCCACTCCCCCCCGGGACCTGCTTACAGCTCACATTGCTGTGATACCAAAGCCTGAGAAAGACCCTACACTGGTTATGAACTACAGGCCCATCTCCCTGCTGAACGTTGACCTGAAATGGTACGCCAAGATACTCGCAAACCGTCTTTTACCCCTCCTACCAGGACTGATCGACTTGGACCAAGTAGGTTTTGTCCCTGGCAGAGAAGCCAGGGACAACACCCTCAAAGCCATTTCCATCCACCACTGGCTCACGATGCAGAAACAAAGCGGATTTTTGCTGTCCCTTGATGCAGAGAAGGCATTCGACAGAGTGGCCTGGGACTACATGAGAGAAACGCTGACCTTCCTGGGCCTCCCGCAGCATATGCTCCAATTTATTCTAGCACTTTATACAAATCCCACTGCGAGGGTCCGTGTCAATGGCCATCTGTCGGATGCCTTCTCCATCACCAACGGAACCAGACAGGGGTGCCCCCTGTCTCCAGTCATTTTTATCCTCACACTTGAACCATTCCTGAGACGCCTGAAGGCTAACCCGACTGTTAAAGGGATCGACATCGCTCGCACCACGTACAAAGTAGCAGCCTTCGCCGACGATATTCTCCTCTTCCTAACAGACCCTGTCACAACCCTACCGAACCTCCTAGCCGACCTTAAAACTTTCCAGTACTTGTCCAACTTGAAGATTAACTTTGCAAAATCCAACGCACTCAATGTCTCCCTCCCACATGATTTGGTAACACAGTGTCAAACTTCCCTTTCAAGTGGAACAAGAACTCAATTACTTACCTTGGTATCCAACTCCCCTCGTCCTTGTCCAATTTATACTCGGCCAATTATCTCCCGTTGTTGCAAACACTACAGAAGGATCTCAAAAGTTTGTCAACGGGCCTCTTTACATGGTTTGGCAGGGCGGCGGCGATCAAAATGAATATCCTGCCCCGGTTGCTGTATCTCTTTCAAGCAGTCCCTATTAAATTGCCTCAAGCTTTCTTCTCCACATGCCGGACGGCGTGCACAACATTTATCTGGAACGGGAAATCCCCCCGATTAAACTTTGCCAAACTTACCATGCCTAAGCTGAAAGGGGGAATAGGCCTTCCGGACATGACTAAATATTACCAGGCCTGTCACCTTTCCAGGATAGCCGACTGGAATCTTCACAGGGCTTCTAAAGCGTGGGTGGAACTGAAAAACGCATTTTCTCCCTTCCCGTTAGCACAAGCCCCCTGGACCAAAGCGCATGCACTTTCTCCCTCGTGCCTAGCTCATCCGCTGATCTCCCCGACCCTAGCCACTTTCAAAATAACATGTAATAAATATCGGATCTCATCTCTCTTAGGCCCGATGACCCCGCTCCGACACAACCCTGACTTCCCCCCAGGCCAAGCTCCCTCCTTCCTAACTGACATATGGCAACACACGCATGTCCGCGCATCTCAATTTTTTGACACGGATCGTCTTCTCTCCTATGACTCTCTGCAGTCCAGACTACGTTCTGGATCCTTCCCCTTCTGGACATATGTCCAAATCAGACATTTTTTTGAGACACCGCGCCCGAAACCACCCTGGGCCCCCACCGCCTCACCCCTTTTGAAGCAATGTGCATGGGTACCGGACCGGTGGCCCACTTAATTTCTCTGATGTATACGCTACTATTTCCAGATAGCAATCCAAAGACTAATTGGGCGAGTCAGAAATGGGAAACGGAATTATCCATAGACTTGACAGAAAAAGAATGGGAAGCTGTGTTTGCATGTTTCCATAAAGGTACGGTTAATGTGCTAGCCCAGGAAAACGCTTTCAAACTCTTCTCACGATGGTATCGGACGCCGACGAGGCTCCATGCTATCTCCCCCACCGTATCCCCCTTATGTTGGAGATGTGGTTCTGAACAAGGGTCTCTTATACATATTTGGTGGTCTTGCCCCAAGCTGCAAACATTCTGAAGAGACGTCCGTCTCATCACGACAGAGGTCTCTACGCTCGAACTGAACTTTACACCAGGACAGTTTCTACTACATCACTCCCACCTACCCCCGAGAACTTACTTCCACTCCCTAGCAATGCATATGGTGACTGCGGCAAAGCTTTGCATCCCTGCGAAATGGAAAGTCCAGGAACCGCCATCACTGGCTGATTGGTTCAAGCGCATAAATCACATTGCCGAAATGGAAAACGTGATACACCAGGCCCGAGACACACCAACAAAGTTTACTGAGCGATGGGCGTGTTGGGTAGATTTCACCACCACAGACAACTACAGGCAGGTCATGTCTTGACGGGCTTCTGAGAGCGGCGACGCGACGCTTACCACGTAGACACTAGACGGGAACGTTCATAGACCCTCATTTTCTACCCCTACATCTGTGTTCACCATCCTCTTTCCACCTGTGCACGCTACGTCTAATCTTATTCTCCAATGGTTATCACACCTCCCACGACCCACTGCCCCAAGCCCCCGATACTCGACTAACCCATACTCCAACAGTCGCTGAGGACACAACCCTTTAATCCCCGTTCCGGGTATCTACCCGACGCATGCTTCCTTACACACATTACTTATTACCGGGGGCGCTCGAGGTAACCCCTCAGTTCTATCTGTTCTACCACCCTGGCCCACCCCCACCCTGACTTATCACTCCACCCATTGGGGTGGACATACCACTTCTGTTCACTCTTGTCCACGTAGACATCACCCCGACCACCAACCCATATGACTCCCATCCCCGAGTGACGACGAAGATCATCCTGGTCCAAGGGTTCTTTCCCAAGATGGCGCAATTTTTTAAAAAGCTATAATGTGTCACCTGTTCATGTTCAGCTAAGTTTATGCGCTGATATGTATACGCGCATTTTTGTGAAGCGGCTGCGACCGCGTTTATTGTTCTACGACTGATTTACTGTTATGCTTTATCAATTGTTATGTATTCATTATCATCAATAAACTTTGGTAAAAAAAAAAATCAACGTTATCTAGACACCGCAGGCATAAGCCAAGGGCATAATATGTATAAATTATACCACCCCTCCCCATATGTTTTTCAAGCAGTTTTTTTTTTTCAAGGGGATTTATCAAGCAAGCATTATTTTTTAACTTTCAATACATTTTATTGAAAATATGAAGTCAGACAAAGAGAAAATGCCGTTAGCATTACAACAGAAAAGACTCTGACACAAGCGTTATAATTGTAAACATCTCTACAAAACTAGAACAATTATTATAGATGGAGAAAAGCAAAATTAACTTTGTGAAGCTGAATAGCCTTGTGCCATGTCTGTCACGATAGTAGGCAGGACAGAGCATCCAGAAAAATCGTTACACAACTTACGTTAAGGACTACAGGGAGAAACGTCTCAATTCACTATGCAAAAGGCACGCAAAAAAGGGAAAAATGAGTCCCAACCTATAATGATTGTAAAAGAGAAGTCTCCAACAGGAAGAACCTCAGACTTGACAGAAAAGAATGGCGTAAAGATAAAAGAAGGGGAAGTGGGAAAGAGTAAGGAGAGAAACCCGGAGAGGAAAACAAGAACCAAAGCTCACAGGGGGAGAACTGATCTTGTTCGGATCCCCTACAGCTTCACATGAATATATTCAGCCCAGGGGCTCCAGATAGCCTCAAATAGCTTAGTAGTATCATTGACCACACTGGCAATTTGTTTGTTAAGCATTATCCAAAACACCTTTTCGTCTCTAAAGTGAGATACACAGCAAAGTCTTTTTCCAGGAAAAGGCTATAGAAAGTTTTGCAGCCAAGAGCATAAGAAGATAACAAGAAGATCAGTCACTGCTTGCAGCAGAGACTATGCTCAACTGGTTCATTTAACAAAGCAATACGGGGTTGTTGGGGGTCCGGGATCTCTGAAACCTTCAGTATCAAAGCAAATACCTTATTCCAGGAACCCCGTAATCTCAGACACTCCCACCATATATGATACATAGTCCCAAGTGCATGGCATCCTCAAAAACATAGGGGTAAGGAAGATGGATAAAGTTTTGACAAAAGGAAAGGCACCATGTACCACCTAGTCAGTACTTGGCTTCCATTAGGGAAGAATTCAAAATACCCTTATAAGCCAAATGAAAGGAAGGGGGCCAACGTTCCGTGTCACTTTCAGAGGCTAGATCCAAATCCCATGCCTGTATGTAGGGAAATTTGTCAGGGGAGTCAAGCAGCAGCCTATAGATGGTAGCTGTACCTCCCTTGTGCCATGCTTCCTTGGTACACCATGTCTCATAGGGGTGACCTTAGAATCCTTAGTCACCAACGGGCCTAGAGAATGCAAGAAATGGGAAATTTGAAGAAATTGAAAGTATTTCGACAAGGGCATTTTCAATTCGGATCGTCAATGGGCTAGTGAAAACAGGCCGCAAGGGGTCACAAAGTGCCAAATTCTGTATAGGCCCTTATTTTGCTACCAGCGGAAAGTCTCAGGTTCCTGACCAGGGGGGAAGGCGGGATTGTTAAACAGATGGTTTAGAGCAGGGGTCCTCAAACTTTTTAAACAGGGGGCCAGTTCACGGTCCCTCAGACTGTTGGGGGGCCGGACTATAGTTTGAAAAAAATATATAAACAAATACACAAATACAAAGAAATTCACAGACTACCAAATATCACATAGCCCCCCATCACATAGTCCCACCCACATCACAGATCCCCTCATATCAAATAGTCCCCCCCATATCACAGATTCCATCATATCACATAGTCCCCCCCCATATCACATAGTCCCCCCCATATCACAGAGTCCCCCCCATATATCACAGAGCCTCCCCACATCACAGATCCCCTCATATCACATAGTTCCCCCCCATATAACAGATTCCCTCATATCACAGAGCCAGCCCCCCATATCACAGATTCCCTCATATCACAGAGCCCCTCATATCACAGAGTCCCCCTTCCATATCACATCACAGCACTCCCCCCGCATATCACAGCACTCCCCCCCCCCCGCATATCACAGCACTTCCCCTATATCACAGCACAGCACAAGACTTCCCCCCCCGCATATCACAGAACTTCCACCATAATATAGCACAGCACTCCGACCGACCCCCCCCCCCGCATATCACAGCACTTCCACCATAATTCAGCACGGCACTCCGACCGACGCCACCCCCCCCCCCCCCCGCATATCACAGCACTTCCCCCATATCACAGCACTTCCACCATAATATAGCACAGCACTCCGACCGACCCCCCCCCCCACATATCACAGCACAAGACTTTCCCCCGCATATCTCAGCACTTCCACCATATCACAGCGTAGCACTCCCCGCCCCCTACCTTTTCCACACACGACGTGAAGCCTGTCAGGATCGGACACAGCGCGGGACTTTTCAAGTGAAAGGCAGATGATTGATTGCTGGGACCGCCCCACTGCCTAGTAACCAATTACCTGCTTCTTAACTCGAAAAGTCCCCGGGCCGTAGTTTGAGGACCCCTGGTTTAGAGGATGAAAAGGAGAGACCAGCTTGGGATTGTTTCACACTCTATCCCAGACAACCAAAAAATGTGATAAAGTGGGAGCCAATATGGACTCTCTACATTTTACTAATTTCCATTTGACATAATCCAGAGGTACCCTGTTCACCGCCAGCCTTTAGACCTTGTTTTTTTAATGTAAAAACAGCCCCCTTTAAGTACAAAAAATAGGTTTCTTTTTCAAAACAGCATTGTAGCATTGAATTATGAGTTGTTTAGTGGGTCATAGGCTGGACAAAGATCTTTTAACATGCAAAAAAAGCTTCTATATAGTCCAATGAAATATATCAGTGGTAATTTAAAAAATATGTTGTATTCCTTGAACATTTCCAATGTGGTGCTATAGCTGCTAATGATTTAGATATTACGATAATTATGTTTTTGCATGATGTAGTTATGTTATATTATTAGTTATATTAATTATATTACCTGTTACTGGCAGTGGGAAAAGCAAATGTTTACTTTAAATGAATAAATCTTGTAAAGCAGGGGTTACAAACTCAATTTCATTGTGGGCCGCATCAGCATTATGAAAGAGCCAGTTGTATCTGTAAGATTAGATGTCCAGTGTATCCCCTCCCCTTTACATTAGATGTCAAGAGCCACCATCAGAAGTTGAGTCCCCCACTCTCCCTTACAGTGCACCTCCCTTCCTTATGCTGCTGCTGGGAAGAAGCTGGATGCATTGCTTGAAAGCAGAAAGTAAGGGTCTGGAGTAGGGCCAGAGGATGGCTGGAGCTCTCCTGCAGCAGAGGTGCGAGGGCCACATGGAATGGCCTGGAGGGCCGGATTCGGCCTGCAGGCCTTGTGTTTGACACCTATGTAAAGTGTTTGCACTAGCTAATGTCAGGCTTGCTTTTAGAAAACATGTTAGTTCACACTTGGCAATTCCTACAGAAAATGTCTCCATAATCATGATTTCATAGGCATTTGTAGTATTATTGAACATATCATTTACCAATCAAAAAAAGACCAAAAAGAATACAAAAATGCATGTGGGTGACCATTCCCTTGTCTTTTTAGACTCTCTGACTGTGATGTATTGTATAGTTTGTACGCAAACTATTTTCCAAATTGTACTGGGCTGCGTACTCACACATTCGTGTGCTGAAATGCCAGAAAGTGATAGAGTCAAATAAAAAAAGGGAATAAGGAGTATGATTGCTACCATTAAGAGTAGCTTGCTTTACCTATCAAATTAGGAAAATAATCTAAACTAAAATAAAAGTGGGAACCCCAACAACTGAAAAATATGTAAAGAAGTTTCAAAAATGATAAAAATGTATTCAATTTTTGCTCAGAAAAGAACATATGCAACCCCTTTAAAGTGGTATTAAACCCATAAGAAAAAATGTATTATTTTTTAGATGTGATGTCTGCATTAGATTTATTTTTTAGGTAATCTTTCTTATATTTTAACCTGGTGATTCAGCCAGTAGGTTTTTTTTTTCTTCAAAAGAACCAGCTGTCTTGCAGATTGCATCAGTAACAGGGATGAGACACACAATTAAACACTGACAGGCTGCTTACAATCAGCTTGTATTTTCTTATGTAAAAAGGCTATTTCAAAAAGAAAAGAAAACTGTTTGTTGTACTACTTATATAGTGTCAGCTGGCAATTTTCTTCAATTTGTCAGTGTATCTGCTAGTAAATCTAACACCCCCTCCCCCAAAATTGACAGCGCTGCTGTCCAAATCTGCCGCCTGTGCTCATTCATGTGATGCATTCAAATACAGGGGTTGTGTTACTGGTCAGATTCCCAGGAAAATACAGAGGGAAAAAATCTTGGTATTAAACCCAAAACCAAAAAATGTAATATAATGCAGGTTACCAGATGTGGTGATTACATTGGTTTTCTTTTTTTTAAATTTCTATTTAGAAAATTACTAAAATAAAAGTAAACTTTGATTGAAAATTGGAAAAAAAAATCACCAATAATCTAGCCTAAACTTCCATAAAAGACTCAATCTCGCTTGTCAGCAGCCAAGTATCACTTAAAGGGTCACTAAAGGAAAAAAAAATGTTTTGCTGAAATGACTGTTTACAGGGTATAGAGACATAAAAGTTAACTGATTCCTTTTAAAAATGATTAAAAATAGATAAAAATCAATCATATAATGTGCCTCTAGTTTCACTTTCGTTTTTAAACTGATTTTAATGTTTCTGTGAAGTACAGAAGACACACAGAACAAAAACAATCAAATCCAGGGCAGTGTTTTAAAATGAATCTAATTGGTTCTGAGGAGTTTTAGACACACAGCTTAGACCACAGTGAAAAACTGACATGACATTTTTCATAAGGAGACAGACAAGCAGGAAGTGTGGATATCAGAGCAGAATTACAGCAACTTCAAAGCAAAAACGAACAATGAGAACATGAAAACAGCACTGCATTAAGGTAAAGGAAGCTATTTAGCTAAAAAAACATTTTTCTTTAGTGACCCTTTAAGTTAGGCATACATGGGTCAGATTTTTTCGATCAGCCAGCAGATTGTTAAAAAAAATAAAATTGAACAGATTCCCACATCCACTCAAATGAGGTGCATGGAGGAATCTTTCCCACTGTGATGGAGCAAACATTTTCCAAAAATCCTAGATTGACTTCTCACGAATGGGAGCAACCATAGACGGATCAAAATCTGGATGGTACCTGCTTAACCAGCCAAATTTCAAACCATCTATAGCCAGCTTTACTTACAGCAAGAGAAACTGAGCTGTCTCATTTTCAAACTTAAAAACCCACTTTACAGCCTGAAATTTATTGAAGAATCAACCTCAAATTCTTAGCATCTTGCATTTTGAGAACAAAAAAAAACATTATTTTGTGACATTTTCAGAGTGATAAATATTTAGTGAATTGGATTCAGATGAAGAAAGACCTAAGCTGAATCAAAGCTTGGTATCAATTACTGTAGAATGTTAGCCCATAATCCTTTGCACTAGACCTCATTTGGCTTTTTTCTGAACATTTTATTTTGCTGACCCATATCTAGTTCAGCTTTTTACCCATACGTACCCTTTATTTACTTAGGTTAACAAAGCAATACATTTATTGATTTTTTTTTGTTTGTTTTTGTTTTAAGATGAGCTGGATTTTCTTTTGGTAATGTCTAGATAACATTATTTTATATTCAATACAACCTAAAAAAAAATTGCAAAAGTAAAATAAAACACACTATTTTTGACTTTTTATTGTATTCATTTTTAAAAGAACATGTCTTACTGTAGTTGAAAAGTATACGTTTTATCTAAAAAATGTCCCATTTACGATGCCACTAAAATTATAATTCTGGTAAAAAGCACTGCAAAATTATTTACAAATAAGGTAAAGGCTTTTTTTTAAATGTTGTACATATTTTTAATGTGACAGTATAAAAAAATAGCAATCAAAAGGAAAAATTTAAGAAACGTTAAAAAAAAAAACATAAATCATTAGACAAATATTAGTTAAGGTAAGGAGTTACTTTACTTAGAAATGATTAGTATTAACAAAATGGTTAAAAAGTATATAGAAAAACATTTTATATAAAAAAAAATGTTTTATTGCATATGAATGCAGATCAAAAGTCATTCCTTTGTTCTCAAGATAAATTGAGTTAATGCAGTTTAAAAATAAGGTTACATTGTATCTCCAAATAACACTACTGAACAGTGTTTACCATAATCAATCAGGAGCTCTGTTTTGACAGCAGCAGCTCTAATCTCTGATGCAATACACAGCAAGTCTCTGTGTTTTTGTTTTTGTTTTTTTTTAGCCATAATTTTTTATTTTTGCTAAAATAAATATCCCCAAAAAATGTAAAAAAAAAAAAGATCTTCATCAGTTTAGGCCAATATGTAATCTTCCACATATTTTTGGTAAAAAAAAATCACAATAAGCGATTGGTTTGCACAAAAGTTTTTGCGTCTACAAAATAGGGGATAGATTTATGTAATTTTTACTATTTATTTATTTTTTACTAGTAATGGTGGCGATCTGTGATTTTTGACAGGACTGCGACATTGCAGCGGACAGATTGGACGCTTTTGACAGTTTTTTGGGACCAGTGACATTCATAGAGCAATCAGAGCTAAAAAATAGCCACTGATTACTGTATAAATGTCACTGACAGGGAAAGGGTTAACACTATGGGGAGATCAAGGGGTTAAGTGTTCCCTAGGGAGGTGTTTCTAACTGTGGGGGGAGTGTACTGACAGGAGGAGGAAAGAGATTGCTGTTCCTGATCACTAGGAATAGACAAGCTCTCTCTACTACCCTGTAAGAACAGGGATCTGTTTGTTTACATACACAGATCCCCATTTCGGCTCTCTGTGGAGCAATTGCGGGTGAATGGCAGACATCGCGGCCACCGGCCACCCTCATCGGTTCTGGCATCATGCCACGGGCACGCTCACCCCCTATCGCTCTTAAAGCGGCCGACGTACATCTAGGGCCTTTCGAACTGCCGTGCCAACCTGCTGCTGTATAATGACTGGTTGGCAAGAGGTTAAGTAATGTATTTTATTTTCACCTCTATAAATACAATAAGGCAGCAAGGCATTGTCTGACTCTTTACATGAAGAACATATTTTTTACTTAGTACACTTACAGTGCCTTGCAAAAGTATTCATTCCCCCTGCCATTTTTCGTGTATTGTTGCCTCACAATCTGGAATTAACATGGATTGTTTGAGAATTTGCATCATTTAATTTACAGAACATGCCCACAACTACTTTGAAGATGTTTTTTTTTTTTTATTGTAAAGCAAACAACAAATAGGACAAAATAACAGAAAAGGTCAATGTGCATAACGATTCACTCCCCTAAAGTCAATACTTTGTAGAGCCAACTTTTGTGGCTATCACAGCTCCGTCCCAGCCTCAAATCACACAGATTGGTACATGTTTTGCTCAAGAATATCCCTGTATTTAGCACCATCCATCTTTCCCTACACTCTGACCAGTTTCCCAGTCCCAACTGCTGAAAAACATCCCCACAGCATGATGCTGCCACCACCATGTTTCACTGTGGGGATGGTGTTCTTTGGGTGATGTGATGTGTTGGTTTTGTGCCAGACATAGCGATTTCTTTGATGGCCAAAAAGTAAAATTTTAGTCTCATCAGACCAGAGCACCTTCTTCCATACATTTTGTAAATCTCCCACATGCCTGTTCACAAACTCAAAACGTGCCATTTTGTTTGTTGCTGAAAGTAATGGCTTTCTTCTGGCCACTCTGCCATAAAGCCCAACTGTATGGAGCTTACGGCTTATTGTCATCCTATATACAGGACGCAGGTCCTCCAGGGTTACCTTAGGTCTCTGTGCTGCCTCTTTGATTAATGCCCTACTTGCCCGGTCTGTGAGTTTTGGTGTGCGTCCGTCTCTTGGCAAGTTTGCTGTTGTGCCATGTTCTTTCCATTTGGTTATGATAGATTTGATTGTGGTCCCAGGGATCATTAAATATTTAGATTTTTTTTTATTACCTAACCCTGACTTGTACTTCTCAACAACCTTGTCCCTTACTTGTTTGGAGAGTTCCTGGGGCTTCATGGCAGTGTTTGGTTAGTGGTGCCTCTTGCTTAGGTGTTGCAGCCTCTTGGGCCTTTCAAAAATGTGTGTATATGTAATGACAGATCATGTGACACTTAGATTGCACACAGCTCGACATCATTTTACTAATTATGTGACTTCTGAAGGTAATTGGTTGCACCAGAGCTTTTTATGGGCTTCATAACAAAGGGGGTGAATACATACGCACATGCCAATTATCAGTTTTTTATTTCTGAAAAATGGTTTTATGTATATATTTTTCTAATTTTACTTTACCAACATAGACTTTTGTGTTCTGATTCCTCACATATAATTCAGATTAAAAAAACATTGAATGCCTTTTGCAAGGCACTGTATACACTTGGTATACTTACCCATAGGATGTTCTGTCACAATCCATATTGGTAAAAGTAGGGTTGTTTAACCCTGATTGGCAGATAGAAAAATATATTTATTAAAGTAAAAATGACAACTGCTTAGATGAATAAGTAATATAAAAACTCTTCAGCACACTCATCATAGTCAGTGCTAAAAGTGCCCCTTTTTCAACAGCTTCAATGTTTTAGGTTAAAAACATTTTAAATAGGCTTTTTGTGCTGACTAGTTGGAGAGGGTGCTGGGAAGTTTTTGTACTGCTCTGAAGAAAACATTTATCAGCTCTCTCCATTAAACCATATTTAGAAATTTAGCGCCGGTAAAAGTAGTTTTATATGGGTGAACAAACAAGAATAGAGCACAGCCTTGCAGAAAATGTGCAGCAAGTACTTTCAGAAATAATAGTTAATAAGAATACAGAGAAAAAGACAACACAGCGTGTTATAAATAAAATATGGCTTTTACATTGAGCATCGTTCTCTCATGCTTTATCCCTTGCAATTGCTGTACTATGGTTTTTTTTTGTTGTCAGGGTCCACGTGGACCAGTTTTACCTGCTTTGAATAAATAAAAATAAAAAAATAAAAAGAAAGAAATTGCGTACACTCATGCAGGGCTGATCCGCCCTATACGCTTGCTACGCAAGCTGCGTAGGGCCCCGAGTCATTATTCAGGACCCCCAATTATTCGTCACTGACGCCGCCGCCGCTGCCGCTAGAGGTCCATGGCCAGGCGGAGACAATGTCTCCGCCGGCCGCCATTTTCTTGTAGACCAAGCAATAGGAATTGCTCAGTACAGAGTGGACAGGATGGGAGGAGCCGACCGGGTGACTGCTAATAAGAATTGAGCTGCAGCACCGCCCACCTCCCGCCCCACTGATGTCTGTCTATGAGTGAAATGACGTGGGAAGGGGCGGGGGTGGGCGGTGCTGCAGCTCAATTCCTATTGGCAGCCACCCGGCCAGCTCCTCCTGTCCTATGTCCACTGTACTGAGTCTATGCTGCTGTGGGCTGGGCATCATACCTGATGATTTAAGGGGGGCCCGCTGGGAAGCCTGATGTAAGGTGGGTCTCTGCTGGAAAGCCTGGTGTAAGGGGGGCCCTGCTGGAAACGCCTGGTGTAAGGTGGGGCCTTGCTGGAAACGCCTGGTGTAAGGGGGGCCCTGCTGGGAACACCGGGTGTAAGGGGGGACCCCGCTGGGAACGCCTGGTGTAAGGGGGGACCCCCCTTGAACGCCTGGTGTAAGGGGGGACCCCCCTTGAACGCCTGGTGTAAGGGGGAACCCCCCTTGAACGTCTGGTGTAAGGGGGACCCCGCTGGGAACGCCTGGTGTAAAGGGCTACCCTGCTGGAAACGCCTGGTGTAAGGGGGGCCCTGCTGGAAACACCTGGTGTAAGGGGGGCCCTGCTGGAAACACCTGCTGTAAGGGGCCCCCGCTGGGAACACCTGGTGTAAGGAGGGAACCTGCTGGGAAAGCCTGGTGTAAGGGGGACCACCCTCCGAACGCCTGGTGCAAGGGGGGCCCCACTGGGAACACCTGGTGTAAGGGGAGACCCCCCTTGGAACACCTGGTGTAAGGGGGGACCCCTCTGGGAATGCCTGGTGTAAGGGGGGACCCCGCTGGGAATGCCTGGTGTAAAGGGAGACCCCGCTGGGAATGCCTGGTGTAAGGGAGTACCCCACTGGGAACGCCTGGTGTAAGGGGGGAACCCGCTGGGAACGCCTGGTGTAAGGAGGGACTCAGCTGACAACGCCTGGTGTAAGTAGGACTCTGCCAGGAATGCCTGGTGTAAGGGGGGACCCCGCTGGGAATGCCTGCTGTAAGAGGGGACCCCACTGGGAATGCCTGGTGTAAGGAGGGACTCCGCTGGGAAGCCTGATGTAAGGTGGGTCTCTGCTGGAAAGCCTGGTGTAAGGGGGGCCCTGCTGGAAACGCCTGGTGTAAGGTGGGGCCTTGCTGGAAACACCTGGTGTAAGGGGGGCCCTGCTGGAAATGCCTGGTGTAAGGGGGGCCCTGCTGGAAATGCCTGGTGTATGGGGGGCCCTGCTGGAAACGCCTGGTGTAAGGGGGGCCCTGCTGGGAACACCGGGTGTAAGGGGGGACCCCGCTGGGAACGCCTGGTGTAAGGGGGGACCCCCCTTGAACGCCTGGTGTAAGGGGGGACCCCCCTTGAACGCCTGGTGTAAGGGGGAACCCCCCTTGAACGCCTGGTGTAAGGGGAGACCCCCCTTGGAACACCTGGTGTAAGGGGAGACCCCCCTTGGAACACCTGGTGTAAGGGGGGACCCCTCTGGGAATGCCTGGTGTAAGGGGGGACCCCGCTGGGAATGCCTGGTGTAAAGGGAGACCCCGCTGGGAATGCCTGGTGTAAGGGAGTACCCCACTGGGAACGCCTGGTGTAAGGGGGGAACCCGCTGGGAACGCCTGGTGTAAGGAGGGACTCAGCTGACAACGCCTGGTGTAAGTAGGACTCTGCCAGGAATGCCTGGTGTAAGGGGGACTCCGCTGGGAACGCCTGGTGTAAGGGGGACTCCGCTGGGAACGCCTGGTGTAAGGGGGACTCCGCTGGGAACGCCTGGTGTAAGGGGGGACTCCGCTGGGAACGCCTGGTGTAAGGGGGACTCCGCTGGGAACGCCTGGTGTAAGGGGGGACTCCGCTGGGAACACCTGGTGTAAGGGGGGACTTCGCTGGGAACACCTGGTGTAAGGGGGACTCCGCTGGGAACGCCTGGTGTAAGAAGGGAATCCGCTGGGAACACCTGGTGTAAGGGGGGACTCTGCTGGGAACGCCTGATGTGAGGAGGGGCTCCGCTGGGAACGCCTGATGTGAGGAGGGGCTCCGCTGGGAACGCCTGATGTGAGGAGGGGCTCCGCTGGGGATACCTGATGTAAGGAGGGACTCCGCTGGGAATGTCTGATGTAAGAAGGGACTCCGGGTTTCCACTGATTTTGCATTATGGTGAGTTGAATAATTAAATTCTATATTACAATGTAATAATAGAAATAATGCGCTGCAATCATCCTGACACCATAACAACCATGGTCCGAGATGATTGAAGCACCATCTGCTGATTTGTTAAACTTTTTGGAACGCCTGGTGTAAGGGGGACTCCGCTGGGAACGCCTAGTGTAAGGGGGGACTCCGCTGGGAACGCCTGGTGTAAGGGGGGACTCCGCTGGGAACGCCTGGTGTAAGGGGGGACTCCGCTGGGAACGCCTGGTGTAAGGGGGGACTCCGCTGGGAACACCTGGTGTAAGGGGGGACTCCGCTGGGAACGCCTGGTGTAAGGGGGACTCCGCTGGGGACGCCTGGTGTAAGGGGGGACTCCGCTGGGAACGCCTGGTGTAAGGGGGGACTCCGCTGGGAACGCCTGGTGTAAGGGGGGACTCCGCTGGGAACGCCTGATGTGAGGAGGGGCTCCGCTGGGAACGCCTGATGTGAGGAGGGGCTCCGCTGGGAACGCCTGATGTAAGGAGGGGCTCCGCTGAGGACGCCTGATGTAAGGAGGGACTCCGCTGGGAATGTCTGATGTAAGAAGGGACTCCGGGTTTCCACTGATTCTGCATTATGGTGAGTTGAATAATTAAATTCTATATTACAATGTAATAATAGAAATAATGCGCTGCAATCATCCTGACACCATAACAACCATGGTCCGAGATGATTGAAGCACCATCTGCTGATTTGTTAAACTTTTTGGAATACACATTTCTATTATGGTGAAGGATCTGGGCCTGCTGTCCCTCCATCCCTCTTTCTTTCTTTCTTTCTTTCTTTCTTTCTTTCTTTCTTTCTTTCTTTCTTTCTTTCTTTCTTTCTTTCTTTCTTTCCCTTTCTTTCTTTCCCTTTCTTTCTTTCTTTCTTTCTTTCCCTTTCTTTCTTTCTTTCTTTCTTTCTCGCTCTTTCTTTATCTCTCTCTTTCTCTCCCTTTCTTTCTTTCTTTCTTTCTTTCTTTCTTTCTTTCTTTATCTCTCTTTTTCTTTCTCTCTCTTTCTTTATCTCTCTTTTTCTCTCCCTTTCTTTCTTTCTTTCTTTCTTTCTTTCTTTCTTTCTTTCTTTCTTTCTTTCTTTCTTTCTTTCTTTCTCTACCTTTCTCTCTACCTTTCTTTCTTTCTTTCTTTCTTTCTTTCTTTCTTTCTTTCTTTCTTTCTTTCTTTCTTTCTTTCTTTCTTTCTTTCTTTCTTTCTTTCTTTCTTTCTTTCCCTTCTCTCTCTCTTTCTCTCCCTTTCTTTCTTTCTTTCTTTCTTTCTTTCCCTTTCTTTCTCTCCCTTTCTTTCTTTCTTTCTTTCTTTCTTTCTTTCTTTCTTTCTTTCTTTCTCTCCCTTTCTTTCTTTCTGTCTTTCCCTCCCTTTCTTTCCCCCTCCCTCCATCCCTCATTTATCTCAGACTAACCACACCCCCTCTGAGTAAGCCACGCCCACCATTTCCCATTAACCTCCCTGGCGGTATGATTCTGTCTGGAATTACGTACCAAAAGCGGTACAATTATTTTGCATGGAAATTCTGCGTTTTATACTGTAGGCCTGCAATTTTTAGGAATAACTCACTTAAATTTGTCCAAACCAGAGTCTAGTAGACATCCCGGGTATGATAAAGTTTGAAACACAAAATCATAAAATTATAATATAATAAATAACTATAAATATATATAACAAATAATAATGTAATTATAATAAAAATTATTCAATAATGTAATCAAATCAAAATCACTGAAATTTGCTCAGTTGCAGAATTGTCGCTGGCATTACTTTTATTTTTTTATGACGAATTTCCCCACAAATCGCTATCGCTCAATTCTGCAAGTGATTATCATTTATTATCGCTGTTTTCTAGCTGCTGTAAAATCACTTTTGACATAAAGGGACACTTTTGGTTGCTATGGACAATCTACAGTTTGCAGGCACAAAAAAAATGTTTTTATTATGTAAAAGAACATGCAGGGCACTGGGCAGACCACCAGGGACAAGGGGGGTGTGTACTTTTTACATACAGTACTGTAATCTATAAGATTACAGTATTCTGTATGTATAGTGTTTGTTTACTTTTTTGAATTTGCCGCCGGTCTCCGCCCCCGTGCGCCGTTACGTCGCAGGGAACGGAGATCGGCAGCGCGCGGGCACTGTGTGAGTCGAATGGAGGACGCCGCTCGCTCACACAGCGTGGATGCATCGCTGGATCCAGGGACAAGGTAAGTACAGTATACCCAGGATGGATACAAGGTAAGCCAGCGCGCGCTGCAGGCTCTGCATATTCACCCCGAGCGCGACTCGGGGATATCGATATTTACATAAAAAATCCACCCCGAGTCGCGCTCGGGGATACCGGTAGGGGGGTTAACCACGCCCATTTTTGCCACCGTAGAGGGCAGAATTTTGCTTAGGGCCCCAGGGAGGTCAGGATCGGCACTGCACTCATGGAATGGTGACAAACTACAAAACCTAAAAATCCATAGGCGGGGCGCTTTAAAAAAAAATAATGGTTACCAAGCTAGAGATATAGAGGACTTCTAGTGCTAGAATTATTGCTCTCACTCTGACGATCGTGGAAATACCTCACGTGTGTTATTTGAACACCGTTTACATATGCATATTTACTTACTTTGCTGTGCGAGTTCCTAAAGGAGAATCCTAAAGGAGAATAAAGGAGAATGTCCGGGCATCAGTTCATGACCTCAAGTTCGAGTGCACTTAGGTTATGCAGCAGGACAATGATCCGAAAAAAACAATAGCAAGTCCACCTCTAAACAAAGTAACATTTTGGTTTTGGAGTGGCCTAATCAAACCTCGGACTTAAATCCAATTGAGATGTTGTATCATGACCTTACACAAACCGTTCATGCTGGAAACCCTCCAATTTTGCAAAGAAGTATGGGCCAAAATTGCTCCACAGCAATGTGAAAGACTCATTGACAGTTATCACAAATGCTTGATTGCAGCTGTTGCCGCCAAGGGTGGCACATCCAGTTAATAGCTTTAGAGGGCAATTACTTTTTTCACATTAAGCCATACAGGTTTATAATAAATTAAACCATCATTTAAAAACTGTATCCCAGATTCACAGAGCGATTACGCCTGCGCAACAGGAGATGCACGGCGTAAGTCGAAACGTGCGCGTGCGTTTCGATGCACGGCATCCCCAGAACGAGATACGCAAAAAATCTACTTTTTTTTGTCCCGCGTAATTTCGTTAGACTGGCGCATCCGTCCGCGCAAAAGTGCGCTAGACAGACCATTGATTTGCTAGTCAAATATGCTAATGAGGGACTTACGGGGATCCACAAAAGAACGTTGGGGCAGCGCAGGCGACGCAGTGTGCGCAACAGCAAAATGTCCTGTCTAAAATTAGAGCATATAAAAGCTGGTCTAAAAAGAGAAAAAAAGTCTACTTGTTAGATAAAGCAACACTGTTAGTGAGGAGCTCAGCAGTCACACGTGTTGCACAACAATTGTATGCCAACATGCCAGGGGCATCGTCGCACATAGCTATACTACTGACTTTAGATGAACAAAGAAGGATGAGGGCACAGAGGATGGCACGGAGGAGGGCACGGGAGAGGATATATCGCACCCGCATAGACCTGTTTGGCATGAGTGATTCTGAGGTGTATCGCATCTTCAGATTCACCCCTCATGTCATCCTGGAATTAACCACAACCCTGCAGGAGGACATCACCAGCCGAACACAACGCTCACATGCAGTGCAGCGACTGGTCAAGGTCATGGCAACACTCCATGTCCTTGCCAGTGGCTCTTTTCAGCGTACAAGTGGAGTGGTGGCTGGGATGTCACAATCCTCCATGAGCAGATGTGTGCACCAGGTTGTCCCTGCAATCCTCAGACGCATGGCCAACCAAATCATCAAACCAACCACTGAGGACCTGCGGCTGAAGGCAATGACAGATTTCTACAGAATTGCCAGATTCCCACGCACTGTGGGGGCCATTGATTGCACACATGTGGCACTCCAGCCCCCCCAGGAGACAGAGCACATGTACCGCAATCGGAAGCATTGGCATTCCATCAACGTACAGGTGATAGTCGATGCCCAAGGCCTCATATGGCACGTCCATGCCAAACACCCAGGGTCCAGCCATGACAGCTACATATACAATCAAAGCCACATCCGAATGGAATTCGATCAGAACGTGTATGGGAAAACCTGGCTGGTTGGTGAGTGACAAGGGTGGCAGGCATGACTATCCCCTCCCATGATGCACACATCACAAGGGGCACATGCATGACTAACATCCTCCTGTCTTTTCCCTTACAGGTGACTCTGCATATCCACTGGGACCCCATCTCATGACTCCTATCCGGAACCCCCAAACCCCAGGAGAGGAAAGATACAATCAAGCACATGCCCAAACACGAGCAGTGGTGGAACGCACCTTTGGCCTCCTAAAGTCACGTTTCCGATGCCTGGATAAGTCTGGGGGTACCCTCTTGTATTCCCCAAACTTCGTGTGCCAGATCATCGGTGCATGTTGCATGCTGCACAACTTCGCAGAAAGAAAGGGCCTGCAGATTGACCTACGTGATGACCTGACCCCTGAACCAGACAATCCCCCCCTAACCGAGGGTCCCCCGTCTTCTGAGGGAAGAGCAGCCAGGAGACAGCTCACATTGGGCATCTTTGCACGTTAAACACACACATTAATCATGGCACAATGAGAATGCATGCATGCATGCACACCACTGTGGTCTCTAGCACACACCCCACATCCACATCAAATTGGATTGGCACCAGTCCACCATGCTGGACTTGTGAGCAGCAACGCCACGCCAAGGGTCCAATTATGTCACTGTACATTCATACACCATTCACACGGACCTGGGGATCACTTCTCCCTGGTCCTGGGGAACCCTTCTCCACCAAAATTGAGGGTGACACCCCTTTTCCGGCAGGAATGTCACCCCCACATTCAAACAGCATTCACAACCCAAAAAAAAATAAAAAATACCCAGCAAAATCAAAAAATTCCCAGCAAAAAAAAAAAGGAGGGGAAAAAAAAATATTGCCCTTTACGTGAGCCACGCCTGGGGGGCCCCCGGCCACGGCCCTGGCTCCTCAGGGAAGACTCATGGGGAGGGGTAAAACCGGGGAAGGAGGAGCAGGCCCAGATCTCTGCCCACCTGGCGGCCTGCCCTCCAAGGCCACGGCTATTCTGTCCAGGGCAGCACCAAGTGTTGCCGTGTTGGCCTGGATAGCCTGGGTAAGGGCCCTCACATCCTGCCCAACGCCTGCTGATGTCGTCTGCAGTTCGTTTAGGCAGGTTGTGAAAGCCCGGGAGTGGGAGTCCAGGTTCCCCAGCGTATCCTTGATGGAGGACAGGCTCTCCTCCATCCGCACCAATGTCTGGCTGACCTGTTCCAGATGGCGGGTCTTGGAGGAACTGGTCCCTTCTCAGAGTGGCGGGCAGGAGATCGGCCAACCCCCTGGTGTTCTGGGATGAAATCCTGCCTCCAGCTGATGCTTGTGGCCGGGGAGAAGGGGAGGCCCTTGGGAGGGGAGCCATGTTGGGGGAGGAGGGGGGGATCCCCCTTAGGGAGGGCTGCCTACTGCCAGCCAGAGGGGAAGAGTCCTCAAAAACCAAACGTCCAGTGCCTGACATGGACTCCTCCTCCTCATGATTCTCCTCCTCCTCTTGAACCTCCTCCTTTTTTTGTCAATCCCAGACCAGGTCCGTGTCTCCCCCTCCCCCGCTAAATTGACCTGCTCAGTGATCATATCCAAAATCTCCCTCCTCCTGGCCGGGTTGGTGTTGGCACTGTCTGGGCCGTGGAGGAAACGCCCATAATCGCTAATGGCCCGGGCAAGAATTCTTTTTTCCCCCACAGTAAAATTGAGCTTTCTCTTTCTCTCTGTCATACTTCCCAAAAAACTCACTCCCAGTCAGCAAAAATCACTCACAAAAACAAGCACAACCAATCAAGCAAGAACACACACAAATCTAACACCCAAAAAATCACACTAGCACTCAGCAAGAAACAGTCACAAAAACAAACAGCAAAAAAACAGCAAGAAAACAAACGAACAGAAATATATCAAACAAACAGTCACTCAAACACTTATCAAAAAACACTTTCAAAGATCTACTAACAAACACTTGATCACACAGAACTCTAATCTGACTACAAAACACAACGCAACGAACAACAGGACAAAAGCACTTGGTTAAATGGGAAGGGACAAAGGGATGTACTTTTGCAATGCAAGTGCGTTTGTCTCTGTCTATTTATGCTGTTTGCGTAGTTCACAACGTTGCCCTAGTCCATTTCTAATTTCACTGATTGCGCCGCTCCCGAGTTGTGAGCATGCGCACAGCGGAGCTGACCATGGTCTCCTTCAAGCGCGCATGCGCGAGCCGGCCGCCCTTCATTTGCATGGGGTCATGGCTCATTTCAATGTAACACGCCCACGTCTTTCCCAATTTTTATTACTCCGCCTTTCACCTATGAAAAAACATTACGCATGCGCAATTTTCTGCGCAAAAGCTACGAAAATAGGGTGATTATGCGGCAAAATTGCGCAAGTCTAACGTAAAGGCGGTGCGCTACGCCGGTCCAATAATGCGCAGATGTACGTGAATCTGGGCCTGTGTTTTCACAGTCATTTAAGTGTGATAAATATGCAAAAAAAAGAAAGAAAATGTCTTCCTTTATGGATGAAAACTTAAACAATGCAATTTAATAAAACTGAACATTGCTAAACAGGCATTGACATATCAAATGAAGCTAAAGCATAAGAGACCTGGTGAAATAGTGTGATGTCGGCAGTGACGTGCCCCATTTTACTATGACCCTTACGAGATACAACATGATGTAAGATTCTTAGAAGTCACTGGAATGTTAGAAGAGACTACTAGATGAGTAATATACTTCTAGAAAGTACTGAAGGACGACAAAAAATGAATAACATGCTGCAAGACACAAGAGATCACAGCAACTGACCATTGTTTTTACAGATATCAGATTGTTTATAGAGGTTGTCTATTGCTGTCCTATAACTAGCGACACAAAAATATATTTTAGAAAAATAAGCAAATATACAGGGATTTAGGATGAGATGATAGAAGGCGAAGTTGAGTTGATTCTGATAATTTATTTTTTCTCTGAGGCCAAGGCAGGTGATGTATTTGACTTCTACGGCAGAATATCGTTTTTTAGCATCCTCTTTTGTATATACAAAATTATTTACAGTAATAATCATTAAATTAGATGAATAATTATCATGGACAAAAACAAACACACACATAAAATCATAGGGCTAGATTTAGGTAGATCGGCGTATATTTATACCGGCGTAGCGCATCTTATTTGCGCTACGCCGATGTAAATCAGAGAGGCAAGTACAGTATTCACAAAGCACTTGGCCTAGATTCACAAAGCGATTACGCCTGTGTAAATGTTGTTAGACTGGAGTAATTTCGACTTACGGGCGTTTTTACGCTAGTCGAAATCCTCAAACCATGAAAAGACACCTGCGGGCTTCATTTCGACTGTATTACGTGTTAGTACGCCTTCAGATCTACGCTGCCAGAAAATTGCGGCCACTGGGCGGACTTCCTGTTGTTTTTCGCCGTCAGGGTATGCTAATGAGCTTTTGCCTGCAATCCACAAAATTTCGCACTTTCAACGCAATCTCTTACGGCACCTTTAGTCATCTTTTTTTTCCGTTTCACTATACCTGCTTTTTGCTGGTCTAATATTAGACAGCCCATGTTAAGTATGGCCGTCGTTCCCGCGTCGAATTTCAACGTTTTCCGATGTCTTTTATTATTTTTAACGTAAGTCGTCCGGGAATAGGAATGTTCGTAAACGCCGCTACTCAAACAACGAATGACGTCACGACGTGATTTCGCGCAATGCACGGCGGGAAATTCCTGAACAGAGCATGCGCAGTTCGATCGTCGCGGGGACGCGCTTAATTTAAATGCTTCACGCCCCCTAATCACGTATTTCGATTGCGCGGCGGAAAAAAAATACGACACAATAGCGTACGCGCAAAAAAACTACCTGAATTCGGTGTAGAGTCTGGTGAAATACGGCAGCGTACCGTATTTCGATTACGCAGCGGAATATTACGTCTTTGTGAATCTGCCCCTTGTGCCTAACTTTGCACCTGCGTAACTTAATTTAGTCAGCGTAAGTGTAAGTGGGTGTGACCTTATGCAAATGATGTTCTGAACGTGGAGCAGTGATTTACGCCCAGCGTATCATGAACGGAGCATGCTCTGTACGTTCGTTCCCTTGTGAGCATGCTCACAACTTTGCCGCCCAACTTACAGAGATACGCCGGCCCAACTTATGCCCAGCCTATAAATACGCCCAGACATGCACCCGGCTGATGCAAAAATACATCCAGTTTTATTCCCCCCCAGGGAAGGTACTTTTGCTGTGAGATGGCTGCTCCCGTTCCCCACAGGCAGAGGAGGAAAAAAAACTTTAACACCCAGGAGATGTCAGCCCTCATAACAGCAATGGAGACTTATGACCAGGGCCGCCATCAGGGGGGTACAGGCAGTACACCTGTAAGGGGTCCGGAGGTCCCCAGGGGCCCGGAGGTAACCAGGGCCCCAGATGGCAACCCCCTCTGTTTTTATTATTTTTTTATAAAAAAAAAATTGTTTTATTTTATTTTTTTATTAAAGGGCCATTTTTTTAGGGGTCTGGAGGTCCCCAGGGGCCCGGAGATCCCCAGGGCCCCAGATGACAACCCCCTTTTTAAAAAAAAAAATAATATTTATTATTTATTGTTCGGGAATTGGCGTTTCTCCCTCATGTGCATATTTGCATAGGAAATCAATGGTGCGGACGGAATAAATGTGCGCCTAGGGGGCCAGATTCTTGTAGATCGGCGCATCTACGAGCGGGGCGTAGCGTATCCTATTTACACTACGCCGCAACTTACAGGAGCAAGTGCCTTATTCTCGCCGATGTATCTGTAGATACACCGGCGTAATTCTTTTGAGAATCTGGCCCAGGATGTGCAGGCGTAGGCAAGTTAGGCCAGTCGGGAATAGCCTATTTTGGTGCGTATCTAGTTCTGTGGGTATGGCGCATAGATATTCCGGTGCAAATTTAGACTTAGACGGCACATCTCAAGATAGACCAGCCTACCTGAATCTGGCCCATAGTGTCTCCTTACATTGGTGGTCAGGGGAGAGGTCCCTAGTTACATGGCTTGTCAGTGTAAAAGTGCACACTTACATTCGTGGTCAGCGTATATATATTTTTGGTCAATGGGTAGAATGCCATATTTAAGTGGTCAGTTAGAAAATGCTGCTTACATTTATGATCAGTTGAGTAGAATGACCCTACATTGATTATCAATGGGAAAAGGGACACTTTACAGACAGCTGTAGAGATCATTACTGACGTAAGTAGCCTCTTTGAGAGATGAGAGAAAATACTGCATTGGTGCTGCTTGTTCTGCCAAGTGACATGATTTAAATTCCTGCTTTAGTAGTTTTGTACTTTCATTTTTAAAGCATTGAAGTTCTGTTGTGTTGAAGCAGCCAAAAACCTTTCCCTCTTTTCATTAAAAAAAAAAAAAAATGTCCTCTTGCACAGATATATTTTTGGTATTCTGAATAAATTTGAGCATGCTCTGAAGTAAAGAAGATGTTGTGGAAGGTAATTGATTATTTGTTTTCACAGACACTGTGTCATCCATCTCGTTTGCTCTAGGGAGGTTAAGTTTCACTCTGCTTTGCAAAGGCTTGGCAGAACATTGTTGAGGATCTGGTGATGTGTTTCCTCAAGTAGCTGACATCAAAACAAATCAATGCTGAACAGTCAGTGTTTGTTCCATCAAAAGGGCTTTTCAGAGGATAATGCCCGAGGTGGCAATTTTTTTATGCTTATAACTTTATTTTCTTCAGTTATAAATAAAACCATCTCAGGTGTCATCTGCATGCCATTAGGCAGATTGCTGTTCACTTCCTGTCTTGTGGACTTAACAGAAAGTAAGAGCAATTCTCCCCAGAGTAAACCAAATCCCTTTTGGACAGTTGTCACAGGAACAAGCATCCCTGTTGGAAAATATCCCCTCACCTTTTGTTGCAATAACAGTAGCGGCCACTCCATATGAGGTGCAGGGGCGCCGCCCCACTTGATCCATGTGCCTAGCCCTTAATCTACAAGCAGGGCACATGGACTCCAATGTTTTTTTAGAAGCACATTATTAGAGCCAGAGGCTCTAATTGGTTTAAAGAAAGCATGGGCTTGGAGCACAGATCACTGAGCCTTGAGCCCACCCAGTTGTGTGGCAATAGCAAAATAATATTCGTTTGGCTGGGAGAAGAAGAAATGCCCTGGCAGCAGTCTCTTCTTCTTACCCTACCCGCACCTCTCCTGCAGTAAGGTATGGCCATCAATTGCATGCATTGGGGGGGTGGCACTCGTGTGAGAGAATCGTAGCAGGGGGTTTATGTAGTGCCAGTGGATCACCCCATTTTGATCAATTGATTGATCATAAGACAGGGGGTGCGAGTAAGGGGGGCAGGTCTGCTTGCTGCCCCCGCCCCCCCCTTAAGATATTTTGACCACAAGCCGCCACTGTGTAATAACTTAAAATGTGGGACTTTAAGTCACAGTAGCAGCGGTAACCAGGACACAGAGAGTGAATAATATCCCAAGACAGATAGCAATAAAACACTTTAACCATTCTAACTCCTCCCCACTCTATGGAAAAAATAAAACAGCATTTTGGCTATATATATACTCTGTATTGCATCTTATAATTCAATTTCTGTGCTTGCATACTGTATATACTTTGACATTTTAGGCTTACTTATTTTTAATTAGACACTAGTGCTGGCTTAGGAGAGCAAACTATGTGTGGGTCTGCAAGGATAAAAGAATGTTTCTATTTAAATTAAAATGATGTTTCATTGCCAGAGTATCTCATATTTGAAGGGTGAAGGTTGAATCACACAGCTAGAAATTACTTACAACAAAGCAGATGTTTAAATTGGAGAAAGAGGCATTCCAGACATATATTAAGAATATGTTCTAGTTTATTTCATTACAAGTAAAATTTTTCGGAGGATTTAGCAACCAATTTTTTTATTTATTTTTTGTTATTTTCCCAAGGGGAGCATACAGGAAGGATCTACATGAATAAAATGTTGGGAAACTGCAGCCTTGTTTTAGAATGTGAAACTAGTCATAATCTGAATGAGTTTTGATGACATCTACTGTCTTCAGTTATGTCCAAGATTTCCTTCCCACCATGCTTGACAGATATTTTTCTCTTTGATGGATGCAAAGATGTAGGTCAGTTGCTCATCCCCTTGGCTGAAGATTGTTAGACCTCAGCCAGCAATTTGTCTTCATGGGCCAATCAAAATATTGCTTACATCTTAGATGAGAGATGAACAAGCACTCATTTGTCTTAAAGCATGATATGTCTTTCTTGTGCAACCACACATCATCACTTAACGAAGAGAATGAGAAGCTGGTGCTGTTTCAAAATGCCAGTTCTACAGGGAGTTAACATTTGGCACCTGCATGCTCTTATCTAAATATGCCTAAACTGGTTTGTGTTATGCCTTTTACCTTTGAAGTTCATTGCCAGGCTGTTTGGGGTTAAATAACAAAGCATATGAGTGTTGGAAGCCAACAAGCACAAACTTAGCAAATGCTTTTGACTATTAGACATTATTTATACATACTACTGTTTCAAAAATAGTTCTCTTAGAACAGAACTATATTGAGAAAACATGCTGATCATCTATTTACTGTTGCCCACCCAAGAAATCAAAATAAAATTGAGACCGGATCCCACCAACAGAGAAAGTAAAGCCTTGTATAAGACTATGTTTGTATCATAATCATTGTTCATTATCAGAACATAGCTAAAGCAAATTTTGCATTTCTGTTTTGTTTTTTTCTATTTAGTAATAGTTATGCCTTGTACACATGGCCGGAGTTTTTGAGAAAAAAAGTCCGACAGTCTTTTTTTCTAGTTTTGCACTACCCCAGTAGGAACTGCTGGTTATGTTTTTGGTCTGTACTCTGCCTATCAACCCCACTATATTTGGCCCGAACCCTCCCTTGGCACAACTGGATCACAGTACGATTGTGGGACCCACCAGTAGTTGGGAACCACAATGATATACACAGCAAAGAAATTGCAATTAATTATGGTTACTTTGTATGGCCCGCCTGTCCAGAAGGGCAACAGATAAACTCCACACACAACTGTCTGATTAACCAAGAGGCAATTGTTTACTTGGTAAGAAAGATAAATAAAACTAAGTAAAACAAATACAGTTGACTGCCTACAGAGCCCTGCAAGAGTCAATGATAAATATTAAGAACAGGTTCAAACATCACAAACCAATGTACATACCTGTGCAAGAACAAGGTGGAGAGGTTCCTCCTATACAATACTACCAGCACTGAAGTACCTCTCCACCAGGCCCCACCCAGCTCTCAGGAACAGCAATACTGTACAAAATGAGTATGAAGTAATTACTCTATGTACTGTATATAAGTGTATAACTCTTTAACTCCCCCTAGCGAGCAGTCCTGGGACACGTGTCCTACTATGGTGGCTTAGTTGATCAGACTAAGCCTTGCAATCGTTTCTTTCCTGTGTACGGAAGTCTTCGCTAGCATTAGTTGGTGCACGTAAACAATTTGTAATCCAATGGAGATAAGTAAACTGGAAACAAACGCTTAAGTAAATATGGTGTGCTGGCAACACTAATGCCAATCCCTTTGATGCACAGTCACTGCCGGATGCAACGTATCCCTGCACGTCCCTGCTCGTGGCGTGTTAACCTCCAAGCAACAATGGTGAGTCTACTAGATCCTGCGACACAGTTACTATAGAGGTGGGCAGGTGCCCTTCTCACCCAATGAGGCCTCACCTCTCCGGTATGCTCTGTCTGTAGTAGCCGGGTCTCGACCTCTCTGCAACTGTCAGTCCCTGGTTGTCCGCTTAGCCGTCACAAAAATGCCGGTTAACAGGTGACACTGGTTGCCCTGGAACGTAGGCCAAAAACTCTGGCAAGGATCACCTCTCAGGATGGGTGATCCGTGCTGGCGACTCTAGGCCCCCCCTTCTGAGGCCTAGGCTCCTTTGAAGCAGGCCTCAGCACAGGCTTCCTGCTTGCTAGAAGAGGCTGTCCCAAGAGAGCGAGCCAAGGTCTTTCTTCCCCTTAAATCCAGTCACAAAGCAGGCTGTGCAGGGTGAAATTCACTTTGGGTGGCACAGTTGCTGTTACGTACCTCAGGTGTGAGCCTGATGAGTGGAGGGAGACCTCCCGTACAACCCCGGCTCGGAGACCACTGGAATGGAAACCAGTGGTGGTAAGAGCATGGTGAAGTAAAGGTGACTGTTCCGGTCCTTGCTGCAGGGTGTAAGGAGCCAAGAGGAAGCTGGAACCTCTGGGCAGAAAGCAAGGAATGCAGGTCAGCAGAGCTGTGGATTCAGGTCAGCAGGCTAGCAGATGCAGGTCAGCAGAGCTGTGGATGCAGGTCAGCAGAGCTGTGGATGCAGGATCAGCAGAATAGCGGAGTCAGACAAGCCGGGTCATACACATCATGGTAAAGCATAAACGACAGGCAGGAGAATAGTCAGGTAATCAGGCAGAGAACTGAGCTGGGTCAACAAGCCGAAGCCAGGACTGGAGATAGAAGCAAGGTCAGGAAGCCGGGTCATACACAGGAACAGAATGCTTCTCTCTGGAACAGAAACACAGGGAATGGACGCAGATCAAGCCGCATTCCTACAGCATCTTTTATAGGTCGTTGGGCGCCAAAGGTGCGTCTAACGTGCACGATTGCGCGCAGGCAGGTGCAAAGGCCGTGATTCACGCATGCGCATAGGCGCACGCCTACGGAAGCGGGCAGAATGTCCCTGAGGGCATTGTAATCTGTCAAACACCCAGGGCAATATAGTCTTTATCTCCCTGCACTACAAGTTCCATAATGCATTGTTGTAATCATGTAAAACTAAACAGGTGGTTGCAATATAACGATTGGCCACTGGAGAGAGCTGAGTTCCTTCTTAATTATAAACTGTAGTCTTTTGGCCACATTGCAAAGTGGCACCTTGCTACACTAGGAAAGACCAGCCGTGTGTAGCCTCCATCTGACTTTTTTTTTCCGGACGTCCGACAGTCCTTAGATAGAGAACCTGTTCTCTTTCTTTACTAGAACCGGAGAGTGCAAAATCTGATGCAGCTCTGCATAGAAGCCAGTAGGCTTCCAGATTTATTTTGTCAAAGCTTAAGGCTACTTTCATACTGGGGCCGTGTCGTGTTCCTGGTAAAGCGCCACTAGTTTTAGCGTCGCTTTACCGCTGTTATAGCGCCACTTTTTGGCCTTTAGCGGTGTGCTTTTAACCCCCGTTAGCAGCCGAATTAAGGGTTGAAAGCGCCTGTGTTGCGGCTCTGCAGAAGTACTTTGCAGGCGCTTTGGCATTGCTGCCTATTAATTTCAATGGACAGGGCGCTTTGGGAGCGGTGTGTACACTGCTCTCGCACTGCCCCAAAGATGCTGCTTGCAGGACTTTTTTTTCCCCCCTAAAGCGCTCAGCCCAGTGTGAAAGCAGTCTGGTTTTCACACTGGGGTGGCTTGAACGGCGCTTTTCAGGTGCTTTACAGCCACTGTTTTTAATGCTAAAATGCCTTAAAAGCGCCCAAGTGTGAAAGGGGTCTAACTGAATCAACTAAAGTTAGAAGCCGATAGGCTACTATGCACCTGATTTTGCACTCTTCATTTTAAGTAAATCAGTCCCAATGTGACTAGAGCCAGACTTCTGTGGTGTATGTTGTGTCATTTTATGATCATCCACTGCTAACAGGAAACTGGATGATCTCTTAACATTAGGAGGTACCCCTGATTTTTTGCACAGGTTTAGTGCAGTAGTAATATTGCAGAAAAGGCATACAGTGCACAGTGCATCCGGAAAGTATTCAAATCGTTTCACTTTTTCCACATATTGTTATGTTGCAGACTTATTCCAAAAAATATTAAATTCATTATTTTCCTCAAAATTCAGCAAACAATACCCCATAATGACAACATACAAAAAAAAGTTGGAGACTTTAAATGAGGCAGTTGATAACACAATTGTAAAAAGTAATTAACGTTTATAACATGGACAATGAAGACCCATAACAACAAGTAGGTACATAGATGATAAAATCCCGAACATGCAGAACACAGCAAATTAGCAAAATGAAATATAAATACATAAAAAATAGGATCATATAGGACAGTATATACCATGCCAGAAACCACATATGCAATATAGGTAGGTTACCTTTTCCACATTTTGTTATGTTTCAGCCTTATTCCAAAATGGAGTAAATTCCTAATTTTCCTAAAAATTCTGCAAAAAATACCCCATAATGACAACATTAAAAAAGTGTTTTTTGAAAACTTTGCCAACTTTGCCAACTTTCCAAAAAAAAAAAAAAAAAAACATGTAGATAAGTATTCACAGCCTTTACTCAATATTTTGTTGAAGCACCTTTGACCAATTACAGCCTCAAGTCTTTATGAGTATGATGCAACAAACTTGGCACATCTATTTTTGGGCAGTTTCTCCCATCCTTTTTTGCATGACCTCTCAAGCTCCATCGGGTTGGATGGGGAGTGTCGGTGCACAACCATTTTCAGATCTCTCCAGAGATGTTCAATCAGGTTCAGGTCTGGGCTCTGGCTGGGCCACTCAAGGACATTCACAGAGTTGTCCCATAGCCACTCCTTTGTTATCTTGGCTGCTTAGGGTTGTTTACCTATTGAAAAATTAACCTTCTCCCGGGTCTGAGGTCCAGCGCGCTCTGATGCAGGGTTTCATCAAGGATGTCTCTGTACATTGCTGCATTCATCTTTGCCTTGATCCTCACTAGTTTCCCAGTTCCTGCTGCTGAACAACATCCTCACAGCAGGATGCTCTGGAGGGCCGGTACAAGGAGGAGCAGAAGGGACGGATGCCCCGGGCGGCACAACTTACTGAAGGAAGAGGGTGCAGCGTAGGTGAAGTGCTTGTGCTTCTAAAATCTGTGTATGTGTGACTAACACACCAGGCGGGTGGGGGGCACTGGCAGGCAATAGCTGTAACAATGTGCCCAGTGTGACGAGTGCGCTCCTGCACCTGGCAGAACATTAGCATAGCCCAGCCCTTTACTTCTCTGTTGGTTGAGATACCCCGCAAGTAAGCAGATTGCCATCTGCATATGGAATTAACTCTTTGGATTGAGATAGTGGGGGGAGGGGGGCTGAGATGAAGTTATTATCAATGGGATTTGCTATATGCAGCATGAGGGGGTTAATGTATTGCCACTGGTTACTGATGTGTTAGTGACCAGTGGCAGTAAATTAAGCCTTTTGTGCTGCATTAGTGGCACCAGTGTCAATGTTAATGCAGCACAAAGGGGTTCATTAACTGCCACTGGTCACTAATGCATCAGTGCAGTGACCAGTGGCAATACATTAACCCCATAATGCTGCATATTACAAATACCATTGCTAATTAACCATTTGACAATTCGTCAGAGTACTTATAATGCGATGGGATGGCAGCTACAGGTGTACGTCCCTGCCTGTATCAAGGTTTCAGGCACATGCCCACACCCATCTACTCCCCAGTGATTTGAAACAGCAGGAGACTGTCATCAGATCCCAGCCAATGATTCATGGCTGGGACCTGCTGATCCGCTGTGAGGGGGCAGTTTGCCATCTTCTCCCTGGGCATAGGATAGATTTGTCCCATCACTGATGCTGCCTCCACAATGCTTCAATGTAGGATTGGTATTGGCTAGGTGATGATCTGTGCCTGGTTTCCTACAGACATGATGATTGCCATTCAGGCCAAAATAGTTCAATCTTTGTTTCATCAGACCAGAAAATTTTATTTCTCATGGTCTGAATTTCCTTTAGGTGCCTTTTGGCAAAATCCAGGCAGGCTGTCATGTGCCTTTTACTGAGGACTGGAGTGGCTTCCATCTAGCCCATATACCATACAGGCCTGATTAATGGAGTGCTGCAGTGATGGTTGTTCTTCTGGAAGATTCTCCTCTCTCCGTAGAGAAATGCTAGAGCTCTGTCAGAGTGACTATCTGGTTCTTGGTCACCTCCCTGACTAAGGTCCTTCTCCCCCGATCACACAGTTTGGCCAGGCGGCTCGCTCTAGGCAGAGTCCTGGTGCTTCCAAACTTCTTCCATTTACAGATGGTGGATGCCACTGTGCTCATTGGGACCTTCAATGCTGCAAAAAAGTTTCTATACCTTTTTCCAGATCTGTGTCTCGGAGGTCTACAGACAATTCCTTGGACTTCATGGATTGGTTTGTTCTCCGACATGCACTGGTAAGTGTGGGACCTTATTTAGATAGGTGTGTGCCTTTCCAAATCATGCCCAATCAACTGAATTTACCACAGGTGGACTCCAATCAAGTTTCAGAAACATCTCAAGGATGATCAATAGTAGGGATGAGCTTCGCGTTCGATATGAACGTATGTTCGGCTCGAACATTGTCTGTTCGTACGCTCGACGAAAATCGAACAAAAGCGGTCGTTCGCACCAAATTCAAGTGACGCAAAACGGCCCATAATTCACTGTGGCATTGCGCGATGATAAATGGCCAAGCATGCTGTATGTCCCGCATGCTTGGCCAATCACAGCACGCAAAAAAAACAAGAGCCATAAATGGCCAAAGCCTGGGTGGCTTTGGCCAATTATGGCTCAGGGCTTTAGCACATGCCGTACACTATATAAGGCCGCCTGCTGGGTGGCCTCGCGTAGTGTGTTCCGGCTTGTTAATGAAAGCAGTCAGAGAGACAGAGAGATTGTCTTTTTAGATAGCTAGATAGAGAAGGCAGGCTTGTGAGTTTAGCTTCAATTACAGTGTGTAGAGAATAGATATACATCCCTAGGAGTTGTACATATATTTATACACTGTATAGCTTAGCTAGATCAGCTATTCCTATTTGTCAGGCAGACTCCTCACCGCGCTGACCGACTAAAAAGGGGTGTGGCAATCACTAGAACGAACGTCATGGGCGTGGAAACGTGCGGAGCTTCTCACATGCGCCGTGTATAAAGGGATAGAGAACGTCGTTCACAGTCGGTAGAAAACGTAGGAAAAACGATTGTGCAATACGACCATACGAAACTTGTTTTTTGGACTTTATGATCAGTGGATGAGTTTGTGGGTTAGATATGGGGAGAAAGCTAAGGCTTGACTGACATTAGTTTTTTTTTTGCTAAATTTTGACTTGCAGAAATAATGGAGTCCTTCAGAGAACAGGAGTTCTTCACAGAATTTGTTCAAAGGGGGCCCCGGATGACAACCCCCCTTTTTTCTACAATTTTTCTTTCTCAAAAAAATATTTTATTGAGCCAAGATCTGGCATTGTAATGCCCCCCCCCCCACCCCTAAAATAATCGACATATTGTTGCCACACAGCACGTGCGCTTTGGGGGGCCAAGCCTGTATGGCCACAGGCTCACGGGCCACCACTGGAACATCAATGGCCTCATCACCAGGCACAAGTGTCATGTAGTTTGTTGAGGGTCTCTTTAGGAAATTGTGCAATATGCAGCAGCAAAGTATGACATGGTTCAGATTCTATGTAACAAACCTACAGTCCTTGTCTTGTTTGCACGGCCTGTATACTGCTGTTTAAAATATATAGGGCCATAGGGTCTTGTCAGGGCCGATCCTCCCTATAGGCGCACTATGCAAGCCACTTAGGGCTACGCAAAGCTGCAAAGGGCCCCCAAAATTACTAGAGGCCCCGTCTGGTGAGAAGTCATTTTCGCACCCTCACTGGCTGAGTCATTTTCGACAGCAGAACACCCCCTCCCCCCGCTTCTCAACTTTCTTTAATGTGACATGTCACTGTCGTCAGAGCCCCCTGCTTCTCATTTTTAATGTGCCATGTCATTTTGCTTAGGGCCCCAGGGAGGTCAGGATCGGCACTGGGTCTTGTAATGACCTGGGGGAGTGGTGGCGGGGGAAACTCCTGCTATTTTTTTCCATGATTTTTATCCATATTGCAGGGACCAAACATTACATTGAAGCCGCAAGCAGTATTAAATTACTTTTTTTCTGGGAGTAATCTCATGTTGTGCAGGGACATTTCTAAACATGTGCCACTACTATAGACACCCAGCAGGTACGATATTTAAAGGGATTTTTGATTTTTTTTCACTTTAAGCATCATTAAAATCGCTGCTCCAGAAAAAAATACAGTTTTTAAAACTTTTTTTTTCCATTGATACATGTTCCCTGGGGCAAGACCCGGGTTCTCAAAGATGTTTTCCAACAATAACTTGAATATTGGGCTTTAAAATGAGCACTTTTGAATTTGAACGTTCGAGTACCATAGACTTCAATGGGGTTCTAAATGTTCGCGCGAACGGTCGGTCTGTTCGACGGTTCTGGTGCGAACCGACCGCGGGTATGTTCGACTCATCCCTAATCAATAGCAACAGAATGCACCTGAGCTCAATTTCGAGGGCCATGGCACAGGCTGTGAAAATGTATGTACATGGGATTTTTTTCAGTTTTTATTTTTAATAAATTTGCAAAGATTTCAAACACACTTTTTTCACATTGTCATTATGGGGTATTGTTTGTACAATTTTGAGGGAAATAATGAATGTAATCCATTTTGGAATAAGGATGTAACATAACAAAATGTGGAGAAAATGTGGAAAAAGTGAAGCGATGTGAATACTTTCCGGACGCAATGTATCCTCGAAATTGGCATGGATTTGTGGTGTCTGCAAATGCATGTGTTTGTGTTAATCTTGAGATCGATTTTTATGTCCCTGAGAAATTCCTTGGATTGCATACTTTTGCAAATAAATTCATGTTGCCCATTGAGTCCACCCAATATTTCTAAATGAGTATTTTGGTTGGTAAATATGTAATATGAATTTTCTTTAAAAGTTCATGCTAGTTTAACTCTAGTTCCTCTAAATATTGCTGTTAATCTTTCCATAATTGATATAGTCTTATTGTTTATTTTTTATTTTTTGCCTATTTGGATTTTATTACGGTAAATTGTTTCATTTAGATTAAATAATTTTGTTAGTTCTGGCTTCAAATATACTAAATGGCTGGAAAAATTATGAATAATATGGTATTTATACAGATTACACTATTAAAAAGAAAGCTATAAACTATTGTTAATAATAAATCCTAAACAGAGGAAATTAGGCTGTAGCAAAACATTTTTCACTTAATTTTGGCAAATAGTAGAGCAGAAAGGTTCATTACATGCTCCTATCCACAAAAAGCAACAACTTTATTTTTGCTAATTTATTAAGGCGAATCATTGGAGTGTAATGCTTTTTTTTAGTAAAGCAGAAAAGCACATTCAAAAAAATATTTACTATTGTCTAATTGGTAAATAGCAACAGATCCAAGTGTTCTTTAACAAGTAACAGATTATCCTTCATTTTAAATGTATAGCTTTTTAAAAACTGAAACAGCTCACTTTGGAAGAACATTTTTACTTGGCAAGGGGATTTCCCCTTAGCTTAGTGAATTAGGTGAAGCTCTGCTGACTTTCATATTCCAATCACGTGAAGGAAACAATACAGTTTAGTTTAATTTTCGTTGAACATGATTGGGTATTCATAGCAATTGTGGATTGTCACCACATACACTAATCTAAGGAAAAAAATCCTTGCAAATTAAAAATTCTATTGCAAAGTCATCAGCCTATTTGCCTTTAGGAAATTAACCCCAGTGTCTAAATTAAAACCAAAGGGCCAGATTCACAAAGCACTTACTCCGGAGTATCAGGAGTTAGGCACGCGTAAGTCTAAAAATGCACACGCTTATCTATGCACCGTATCCCCAAAACGATATACGCCTGAAATCCACATTTTTTAGACCGATGTAATTTGGATAGACCGGCGCAGAGTGCGTTCAAAACTGCACTAGACACACCATTGATTTCCTATGCAAATATGCAAATGAGGGAGATACGCCGATCCACAAAAGTAAGTTTGTGCGGTGCAGTCTACACGATGTGCTTATCAGCTGCACGGCCGGTCTAAAATTAGACCATATAAAAGGTGGTTTAAAATTAGACAATCCGTCTACATGTCAGCAAAAGCAACACCATTCCCATTACACTAGTAACCACAGGGATTCCTACCTATTAGACTCTAGAGACACATTTTTTTATTTGTTTTATATGGTTTAGGGTGCATCGGTCACAACTGGCATCCTTATAGCAGCATAGGATCATTTTACTTTAGCAATCTTTGGGCCTGCTGGCCTGCACAGGCTCCTGACCTAAATAATCCACCTTTACTCAATTTCACTGAAATTAGTGGAAGCTGAGGAACCAACATCTACCCTCCTATTAACACAGGGTATCTCTCCAATTGCACCCTAATTCCAGCCAAAAGGGGGGCCTATTACCATTGGGCTCACCCCACGGATATACCCAACAAAGGTATTAATTTAGCAGCGCCATTTCCCTTTCTACTATTCATATTTATATTAGCTCCCCACATAGGGATCCTACTGGGAGGCAACAGCTACTTTATTCACCATATCGCGGACTCCCCTGTTCTTACACGGGAGAGGATCTGCCGACCGCAACTGGGCAAGGTACTGGCAACACTCCATTTCCTTGCCAGTGGCTCTTTTCACCCAATGGGTAAATATATATTTTATATACATTTTTTTCTGTTTAGTATATATTTTATAATAATTAATATAATAAATATATATTTTTATTTTTTTAACTAATATAAATTTACTAATTTTAATATTATTATAATTATCTTATTTAATATACACACCGACACGACACAAACCTCCAAACAGCAACAGACAACGGAATAAAAGTACCTTGCTTCAGGAAGGGAAAAAAATTGGATGTACTTTTGCAATGGAAGGGCATTTCTCTCGGTCTATTTAAGCACTGTGCATAGCTCACTAAGTCTGACGGGCCTAGTTTCTATCTAAATGATTGCACCGTGCCGAGTTCTGAGCATGCTCAGAGAGGTGCTGACCATAGTCTGGTTCATGTGCACATGCCCAGTCTGGCCGGCCCTTCATTTGCATGGGGTCACGGCTCATTTCAATGGAACACGCCCACGTCCTTCCCACTTTGAATTACACCGCCTTACGCCTCGGAATTTACATTGCACCGGTGCAAATTTGGCCGAAAATACTACGAGGATACGGTACTTGCGCCTCGGAATTAAGCCGGTCTAACTTAAAGGAGTTGCACTACGCCGGTCCAAAAATGTGCTGATGTACGTGAATCTGGCCCAATATTTCTATATGATGTTAGACCTTTAGCCTGAATCACATTATTCACACATTATCATATAGTTGATAGATTTAAAAGCCAAGATATAATAACAGGACATGGGTGTACAATTTTGAAAAACGTGAATCTTATTGAGAAGGTAATCATTGTTCATATTAGTGTTCAAAAATGGGGTCAAGCGTTTCCAGACTTTCAGACTAAATCTAAAAAATAGAGAGGCAATCTTCAGTAATCAGGAAAAGTCAATGGCCCAGATTCAGGTACATCTGTGCATTATTGGACCGGCGTAGCGCACCGCCTTTACGTTAGACTTGCGCAATTTTGCCGCGTAATCACCCTATTCTCGTAGCTTTTGCGCAGGAAATTGCGCATGCGTAACGTTTTTTCAGAGGCGTAAGGAGGAGTAATACAAATTGGGAAGGACATGGGCGTGTTACATTGAAATGAGCCGTGACCCCATGCAAATGAAGGGCCGGCCGGCTCGCGCATGCGCGCTTGAAGCATACCATGCCAGCTCCGCTGTGCGCATGCTCACAACTCCGGAGCAGCGCAATCAGTGAAATTGGAAATGGACTAGGGCAACGTTGTGAACTACGCAAACACCATAAATAGACACACACAAACGCACTTGCATTGCAAAAGTACATCCCTTTGTCCCTTCCCATTTAACCAAGTGCTTTTGTCCTGTTGTTCATTGCGGTGTGTTTTGTAGTTGTCAGATTAGTGTTCTGTGTGATCAAGTGTTTGTTAGTAGATTTTTGAAAGTGGTTTTTGATAAGTGTTTGAGAGACTGTTTGTTTGATTGATATATTTGTGTTTGTTTGTTTTCCTGGTGTATTTCTGTTTTGTTTTTTTGTGACTGTTTATTGCTGAGTAGTTTTCTCTCTGTGTGTGTTTTTGCTTGATTGGTTGGGCTTGTTTGTGTGAGTGAATTTTGTTGACTGGGAGTGAGTTTTTTTGGAAGGATGACAGAGAGAAAACGAAAGCTGAATTTTACAGTTGTGGAAAAACAAATTCTTGCCCGGGCCATTAGCGAGTATGGGCGTTACCTCCACGGCCCAGAGAGTGCCAACACCACCCCGGCCAGGAGGAGGGAGATTTTGGATAGGATCACTGAGCAGGTCAATTCAGCGGGGCAGGGGGAGACACGGACCTGGTCTGGGATTGACAAAAAAATCAATGACCTCCAGCGTCTGGTCAAACAGAAGCTGGCCAGAATGCATGCCCATGCCAGGGGCACAGGAGGGGGCCCACCATGCCGTATAAGGCTGACAGCGGAGGAGCGTGCGGTGGCCCTGACCTTTCATCGGCATGAAGTTGAGGGCCTGCCCGGCTTTGACTCAAGTCCGGAGCCTGTGGTGCCAGGTAAGTTTTTTTTTTTTAATATCAGGTGTGTAGCATGTGTGGGGGAGGGGGTGAAAGGGAATATGTGGCAAGTGTGTGGATCCTCCAACCTGTGAATGTTTTGTGTCATCCACAGATGTGCAGGAGGGTGCAGGGCCATCTGGCCTGACCGCACCAACCCCAGGACAGCAGCCTAATGAGGCCCCCCCAACAAGGCCGGAGTCCGCGGAGGAGGTTCAAGAGGAGCAGGAGAATCATGAGGAGGAGGAGAATCATGAGGAGGAGGAGTCCATGTCAGGCACTGGACGTTTGGTTTTTGAGGACTCTTCCCCTCTGGCTGGCAGCAGGCAGGCCTCCCCCCCCTCCTCCCCCAACATGGCTCCCCTCACAAGGGCCTCCCCTTCTCCCCGGCCACAAGCATCAGCTGGAGGCAGGATGTCATCCCAGACCACCAGGGGGGTGGCCGATCTCCTGCCCGCCACTCTGAGAAGGGACCAGTTCCTCCAGACCCGCCATCTGGGACAGGTCAGCCAGACATTGGTGCGGATGGAGGAGAGCCTGTCCTCCATCAAGGATACGCTAGGGAACCTGGACTCCCACTCCCGGGCTTTCACAACCTGCCTAAATGAACTGCAGACAACATCAGCAGGCGTTGGGCAGGATGTGAGGGCCCTTACCCTGGCTATCCAGGCCAACACGGCAACACTTGGTGCTGCCCTGGACAGAATAGCCGTGGCCTTGGAGGGCAGGCCGCCAGGTGGGCAGAGATCAGGGGCTGCTCCTCCTTCCCCGGTTTTACCCCTCCCCATGAGTCTCCCCTGAGAAGCCGGGGCCATGGCCGGGGGGCGCCCCAGGCGTGGCTCACACAAAGGGCAATAATTTGTTTTTCCCCCTTTTTTTTTTTGCTGGAAATTTTTTGCTTTTGCAGGTAATTTTTTTTTTTTTTGGTTTGTGAATGCTGTGTGAATGTGGGGGTGACATTCCTGCCGGAAAAGGGTTGTCACCCTCAATTTTGGTGGAGAAGGGTTCCCCAGGACCAGGGAGAAGTGATCCCCAGGTCCGTGTGAATGGTGTATGAATGTACAGTGACATAATTGGAGCCTTGGTGTGGCGTTGCTGCTCACAAGTCCTGCATGGTGGACTGGTGTCAATCCAGTTTGATGTGGATGTGGGGTGTGTGTGCTAGGGACCACAGTGTTGTGCATGCATGCATTCTCATTGTGCCATGATTAATGTGTCTGTTTGACGTGCAAAGATGCCCAATGTGAGCTGGCTCCTGGCTGCTCTTCCCTCAGAAGACGGGGTAGCCTCGGTTAGGGGGGGATTGTCTGGTTCAGGGGTCAGGTCATCACGTAGGCCAATCTGCAGGCCCTTTCTTTCTGCGAAGTTGTGCAGCATGCAACATGCACCGATGATCTGGCACACAAAGTTTGGGGAATACAAGAGGGTACCCCCAGACTTATCCAGGCATCGGAAATGTGACTTTAGGAGGCCAAAGGTGTGCTCCACCACTGCTCGTGTTTGGGCATGTGCTTGATTGTATCTTTCCTCTCCTGGGGTTTGGGGGTTCCGGATAGGAGTCATGAGATGGGGTCCCAGTGGATATGCAGTGCGTGGGAATCTGACAATTCTGTAGAAATCTGTCATTGCCTTCAGCCGCAGCTCCTCAGTGGTGGGTTTGATGATTTGGTTGGCCATGCATCTGAGAATTGCAGGGACAACCTGGTGCACACATCTGCTCATGGAGGATTGTGACATCCCAGCCACCACTCCACTTGTACGCTAAAAAGAGCCACTGGCAAGGACATGGAGTGTTGCCAGTACCTTTACCAGTGGCTTCACTGCATGTGAGCATGAGGGGTGAATCTGAAGATGCGAAAAACCTCAGAATCACTCATGCCAAACAGGTCTATGCGGGTGCGGTATATCCTCTCCCGTGCCATCCTCCGTGCCATCCTCCGTGCCCTCATCCTTCTTTGTTCATCTAAAGTCAGTAGTATAGCTATGTGCGACGATGCCCCTGGCATGTTGGCATACAGATTGTTGTGCAACACGTGTGACTGCTGAGCTCCTCACTAACAGTGTTGCTTTATCTAACAAGTAGACTTTTTTTCTTTTTTTAGACCAGCTTTTATATGCTCTAATTTTAGACAGGACATTTTGCTGTTGCGCACACTGCGTCGCCTGCGCTGCCCCAACGTTCTTTTGTGGATCCCCGTAAGTCCCTCATTAGCATATTTGACTAGCAAATCAATGGTGTGTCTAGCGCACTTTTGCGCGGACGGATGCGCCAGTCTAACGAAATTATGCGGGACAAAAAAAAGTAGATTTTTTGCGTATCTCGTTCTGGGGATGCCGCGCATCGAAACGCACGCGCACATTTCGACTTACGCACGCGCATCTCCTGTTGCGCAGGCGTAATCGCTCTGTGAATCTGGGCCAATGGCTACAAATGAATAGAAAAAAAATTGATACATTTCATACCAAATAAAATTGATATGAAACACAATTTTTTATTTGAATTTAGAAACCCATGAACACAACTGAATATAGTTTTTTAGAAAGAGGTGCAAATGTATGCCAAATTAGCTTAAAATTCATCTAAAATGCAGTTAATGCAGTTGCAGTAAATGTAGCAAAAAAGTAGTATAGCTATGTGCGACGATGCCCCTGGCATGTTGGCATACAGATTGTTGTGCAACACGTGTGACTGCTGAGCTCCTCACTAACAGTGTTGCTTTATCTAACAAGTAGACTTTTTTTCTTTTTTTAGACCAGCTTTTATATGCTCTAATTTTAGACAGGACATTTTGCTGTTGCGCACACTGCGTCGCCTGCGCTGCCCCAACGTTCTTTTGTGGATCCCCGTAAGTCCCTCATTAGCATATTTGACCAGCAAATCAATGGTGTGTCTAGCGCACTTTTGCGCAGACGGATGCGCCAGTCTAACGAAATTATGCGGGACAAAAAAAAGTAGATTTTTTGCGTATCTCGTTCTGGGGATGCTGCGCATCGAAACGCACGCGCACATTTCGACTTACGCACGCGCATCTCCTGTTGCGCAGGCGTAATCGCTCTGTGAATCTGGGCCAATGGCTACAAATGAATAGAAAAAAAATTGATACATTTCATACCAAATAAAATTGATATGAAACACAATTTTTTATTTGAATTTAGAAACCCATGAACACAACTGAATATAGTTTTTTAGAAAGAGGTGCAAATGTATGCCAAATTAGCTTAAAATTCATCTAAAATGCAGTTAATGCAGTTGCAGTAAATGTAGCAAAAAAAACATAGGGGAGCTTTTACTATGGAAGTTGTCCTGTAATTTCCCCCCAGCAAATACTGTATGATGTGGTATTATCAAAGCAGACAACTAAGTAAACTCATCACAGGTCAGGATCACGCTCTTAATGACCTGCCATGATTTTTAAATAACCCCTTTGTTACTGTTATTTCACATGACAAGTGCTTCTCACAGTGAACAGTTTTGTGTATGATATTCACCGTATTATGTGATTGAGATCAAGATTAAGGAATCGTTTTGTGCTGTCCAAAAGTTCTAACTAATGTCTGAAATTGGAGGAGGAGAATAGGTCGTCTTTCAAAATGATTCAATTTGTGATTTTTGATGATCAAGTCATTTTAAGAAATTGAGCAATCTTCTTTTATTTTTATCTCTTCCATTTCTATAAGGCTTGTTATTTTCCTGACAATTTTTAGATAGATGGTGGTATACTGTATGTATCATGGGAAAGCAGCCTTAAAAAAGTAAAGCATGAGAACAGTCTTAAACACCAAGGGCCAGATTCACATACACTTAATATTGTGCTGCGTAATTGAAATACTCTACGCTGCCGTATTTTACCAGGCTCTACACCGAATCCTGGTAGATTTTTGCCCGTACGCTACGGCGGCGTAGTCTATTTCTCGCCGCGTAATCGAAATACGCGATTAGGGGGCGTGAAGCATTTAAATTAAGCGCGTCCCCGCGGCGATCGAACTGCGCATGCTCCGTTCTGAAATTTCCCGTCGTGCATTGCGCAAAATCACGTCGTTACGTCATTCGTTGTTTGAGTAGCGTCGTTTACGAACATTTCTATTCCCGGACGACTTACGTTAAAAATAATAAAAGATGTCGGAAAACGTAGAAATTCGACGCGGGAACGACGGCCATACTTAACATGGGCTGTCTAATATTAGAGCAGCAAAAAGCTGGTATAGTGTTACGCAAATAAAAGATGACTAAAGGTGCCGTAAGAGATTGCGATTGAAGATCGTAATTTCGGGGATCGCCGGCAAAAGCTCATTTGCATACCCCGACGTGGAAAATGACGGGAAGTCCACCCAGTGGCCGCAATTTTATTGCAGCGTAGATCCGAAGGCGTACGAACACGTAATCCAGTCGAATTGAAGCCCGCAGCCGTCTATTCATTGTTTGAGGTTTTCGACTAGCTAAAAAACGCGCGTAATTTGAAATTACTCTAGTCTAACACCAGTTAGACAGGCGTAATGGCTCTCTGAATCTGGCCCCAAGTTACTATCATACAAAAGTGTTATGCCGCGTACACGCGATCATTTTTCGGGTTGTAAAAAACAATGGGCCAAATTTATGTACATCGGCGCATTTTTTGACTGGCGTAACGCACCTCCTTTACGTTAGACTGCCGCAATGTAGCGGCACAATTACCGTATTCTCGATTGATTTGCGCAGAGTAATTCAAATTGGGAAGGACGTGGGCATGTTACATTGAAATGAGCCGTGACCCCATGCAAATGAAGGGCCGGCCGGCTCGCGCATGCGCGCATGAAGCAGACCATGGTCAGCACCTCTGTGCGCATGCTCACAACTCGGGAACGGCGCAATCAGTGAAATTGGAAGTGGACCCGGGCAACTTAGTGAACTACGCAGACAGCATAAATAGACAGACACAAACTCACTTCCTTTGCAAAAGTACATCCTTTTGTATCCCTTCCTATACAGCAAGGTGCTTTTGTTCTGTTGTTTATTAGCGTTTGTTTGTTTGTTTGTGACGTGTCTTTGAGATATTTGGGGACTGTTTTGCAGAGTGATTTTTGTCTTGTATATGTTTTCTTTGTTGTTATTTTGTTTAAATTATATTTTTGCTGGGCATTTTTTATTTTTGTTGGTCAATTTATTTATTTTTGGTTCTGTTTGTGTATGATTTTGGAATGTGGGGTTGACATTCCTGCCGGAAAAGGGGTGTCACCCTCATTTGTGGTGGAGAAGTGATCCCCAGGTCCGTGTGAATGGTGTATGAATGTACAGTGACATAATTGGAGCCGTGGCATGGCGTTGCTGCTCACAAGTCCTGCATGGTGGGCTTGTGCCAATCCAATGTGATGAAGATGTGATGTGTCTGTGCTAGGGACCACAGTGGTGTGCATGCATGCATTCTCATTGTGCCATGATTAATGTGTGTGTTTAACGTGCAAAGATGCCTAATGTGAGCTGGCTCCTGGCTGCTCTTCCTTCAGAAGACGGGGTAGCCTTGGTTAGGGGGGTTCCGTATAGGAGTCATGAGATGGGGTCCCAGTGCATATGCAGAGTCATCCTGAAGGGATAAGACAGGAGGATGTTAGTAGTGCATGTGCCCCTTGTGATTTCAGCATCATGGGGGGGACAGTCATGCCTGCCACCCATGTCACTCACCAACCAGCCAGCTGTCCCCATACATGTTCTGTTCGAAATCTGTGGGGATGGGGCTAGAATTGTATATGTAGCTGTCATGGGTGGTGTAATGTGTTGGGCTCCTGCAGGGTTGTGGTTAATTCCATGATGGCATGAGGGGTGAATCTGAAGATGCGAGAAACCTCAGAATCACTCATGCCAAAGATGTCTATGCGTGTGTGATATATCAAGTGAAGAGTGAGGGGCTTGTATCAGATTAGATTATTATATCCATCAAGGTTTTAAAGGGCTATTGAAAGATAGTGAGACCGTGTTTGTAATTTGTCTGTATGTTATGTATTGATGTATATATGTATGTATATTTCTTGTAAAAATGTTTATAAAAGCAAAGAAAAATATTTTGTAAAAAAAAAAAAAACCCTCTCCCGTGCCCTCCTCCGTGCCCTCCTCCTTCTTTGCTCATCTAAAGTCAGTAGTATAGCTATGAGCATGGATGCCACTGGCATGTTGGCATACAGATTGTTGTGCAACACGTGTGACTGCTCAGCTCCTCACTAACAGTGTTGCTTTCTCTGACATGTAGACGAATTGTCTAATTTTATACCACCTTTTATATGGTCTAATTTTAGACAGGCCGTGCAGCTGTTGCGCACAGCGCGTAGCCTGCGCTGCAACAACGTTCTTTTGTGGATCCCCGTAACTCCCTTATTAGCATATTTGAATAGCAAATCAATGGTGTGTCTAGCGCAGTTTTATCGAAATTACGCCGGACAAAAAAAAGTAGATTTCTTGCGTATCTCATTTTGGGGATGCGGCGCATCGAAACGCATGCGCAAATTTAGACTTACGCCACGCATCTCCTGTAACGCCGGCGTAATCGCTCTGTGAATCTGGGCCAATGTTTTTTTTAAAAATGTCATTTAAAACTATCGTGTGTGGGCTTCAGAGCATTTTTTCGGGTTCTGAAAAATGAAAAAAAATGTTTTTCGAACATGCTCTATTTTTTCACAATGTTTTCAACAATGTTGTTTTCCGGGTTGTAAAAAATGATCGTGTGTGGGCTTTAACGACGTGAAAAATCCGCGCATGCTCAGAAGCAAGTTATGAGACGGGAGCGCTCGTTCTGGTAAAACTACCATTCGTAATGGAGTAAGCACATTCATCACGCTGTAACAGACAGAAAAGCGTGAATCATCTTTTACTAACACAAAGTCAGCTAAAGCAGCCCAAAGTGTGGCGTCATCCGAATGGAACTTCCCCTTTATAATGCCGCCATACGTGTTGTATGTCACCGCACTTTGCTAGAGCTTTTTCCTGTCTTTTTGTTCTAATCTCCGGCCACCCAACCCCCCCCCCCCGAAAAACACAAGCAGGCCCATTATGTTTCGTATACTGAAAACCAGAAGTATGTTCTAAAAGGCCTATTTAAAAAAAATGGCAGTATTGGATGTTGCTGACAGTACTTACTAGATTTTGGCAGTAAAAAAAAAAAAAGAGCTAACTTTTGATTCTGTGCCCAATTTTTTTTATTTAATTTTTTTTCATTTTGATTACTGCTTTCCTTCTCTTCTCTCCCCCTCAGCTTGCTTCATATATTGTAGTTATCAGGGCATGCTGTCAGTTTGACAACTGAAGTCCCACTCTGTCTAGAAGAGCTACTTTAAGCAGCAGTTTCAGCACTGATCTGCACAAACAGCCTTTTTGCTCTTGCTAAAATGTAAATAATAAAATAAAATGTAGCTAGCAGCATCTCTCAAGAGAAGGTAATTGCAATTTATCATTTTTTTTTAACACAGTGTCAACTTAAAGTAGGATTCCAATCAAATTCTAACTATAATCAAACCTGCTCTCATCCCCATTCTAAGACTCTTTTAACTGCCCTATAAAGATGCATATATTTACCTATTCTGAGGGGAGCTCAAGTCTGGTCATGTAATCTCCCTGGGGGCTGGCTTTAGTGAAGAGGAGAGATCACAAATAATGGCTGCAGAGCCTGGACAATAACGTAGACCATAGGCTAACTATGGGTATTCATTGTCAGCTGTCCTTCCTCTACACTGGGACCCGATACTGTGACCGGGCCGCAGCTTCTGTAGAATAGGTAAATACACAGTAGTTATAATAGTCTTACTACAGGGGTGGTAGCAGTTTTAGGTAAAGTTAGTGTTTGACTGGAATTCCACTTTTGGCCACCAGGAGCAAATGACCAGTCAGGCAGCGACGCAGCTGGGGTGGGGAGATGGTTTCAAAATTATTTGCCTTTTTAACCTCTGATTAAACTCTAGTTTTCCTTAATTAGCCCTAACTAACCCATGCCTCTTCCTGTCCACCTTCAGATTTTTTTTATCAATGATTTAGTGTTTTTGAAGACCATACACCAGTACATTGTAGGCACATAACAGAAAGTGATAACACATCTGAGAAAGTATGAGTACAAAGGGTAGAAAGAAAGATTAAAGGCTGTATGTTAAATTAAATGCCAAATAGGATATATTGTTCTCTTGACAAAGCCCAAGATGTGAGCATCAAAGACATACACATCACCGCACACTACATCGATCGGTTCTAAAGAAGATTTGCAATGGTGCACTTTGTGGTGGGTGTCAACTGGAATCCTTACAAAAAAAGACCCCCCATAAAAGAAAAAAAAGCAGAGCTTAAGATTGGGATAACATATGGCCAAGGACATTGGTATGCAGCTGAATGAGCTTAAGGAGACAAGATTTTATGACATGAAAAACGCACAAATTGTCCAGAGCAAAACCATCACCATAATGGTGTCAAGTAATGTAAAACAATCTAAAAAGTCCAAAGTGTAGTGGACAGATAATAATTAATGTAGAAACAATTTAAATTACTAAAATAAAAAAACAATAAAATAATATAAATGGTATTATAAAAAAAAAATTTGAGCAGACCTGATCCATACACAGTGCAATGCAATTGGTCTGTCAGTACAAGGAATGGAATGGACCTTGTTATAAGTGGAATTCAATCTAAACTGGTAGATTGTGGAGTCTTGAAACCTGGTAAGAAGGTTTAGGACAGCAGGAAAGGGGAATGTGGTTTAATATTATCTTGATACTTAACTTGGTGCTCACATTATGGGCCAGATTCTTGTAGGAGATATGACAGGTTATCTCCATATACGCCTTCGTATCTCTGTCTTTGCGCTGTCGTATCTATGCGACTGATTCTTAAAATCAGTTACGCAAGTCACTTACACTGTCGGATCTTAGATGCAATTTTACGCTGGCCACTAGGTGGCGTTTCCGTCGATTTCTGGGTCGAATATGCAAATGAGCCTGATACGCCAATTCCCGAACGTATTTGCGCCGCGTCATCATAGTTTACATTGTTTGCTATATGAGGGGTAGCTTTACGTCGGTCCACCGTATGCCATGTTAAGTATGGACTCGGGACAGCGCCGTGTTGTTCCGTCGTTCACGTACAACGTTCGGGAATAGGGCGCACTTAATTTAAATACAAGCTGCCCCCTTTGAATTATGCGGACATACGCCGGGACATTTACACTACGCCGCCGCAAATTGCAGAGAGAAAGTTTGGTTGTGTAGTCATGCTTTGTATGTACAGCAGGTGGCATTCTGTCATGAAGAGGTAATCAATTCTAGAATATGTATTGTAATTATTATGTGGGCTCGGAGTAGGTGAAATCAAGTGCCATGAAGCTATAGCACAGATAGTTCTTTGTTTTTTAACCGCTTGCCAACTGCCTCACATAGATATACGTCAGCAGAATGGCAAGGGCAGGCAAAGCAATGTATACATACGTTGCTTTAAACCTGCCCCCTAGCAAGCGTGTGTGTGCACGTGCGCCCGCCGCGATCATCCTGACCGTGCCGGCGGGACCAGAGGACTCAATGTCCGCTGGTGTCCCACGATTGGGTCACGGAACAGCAGAATGGAGGGATGCCTTTGTAAACAAGGCATCTCCCTGTTCTGCCTGGTGACATGTCACTTATCGTCTGCTTCCTCTCATCGGAAGCAGCGATCAGTGACTTGTTATGGCAAGCCATGCCCCCTAACAGTTAGAATCACTCCCTAGGACACACTTAGCCCCTTCCTGACCCCTAGTGGTTAACCTCTTCCTTGCCAGTCACATTTGTACAGCATTTTTATAGCACTGATCACTGTATAAATATGAATGGTCCCAAAATAGTGTCAAAACTGTCCGATGTGTCCACCACAAAATGATAAAAATGCCATAAAACGATGCCCTATTTTGTAGACGCTATAACTTTTGCGCAAACAGTCAATATACGCTTATTGTGTTTTTTTTTTTTACCAGAAATATGTAGAAGAATACGTATCGGCCTAAACTGAGAATTATTTTTGTGGGGATATTTATTATAGCAAAAAGGACAGAATATTGCATTTTTTTTAAATTGTTGCTCTATTTTTGTTTATAGCGCAAAAAATAAAAGCAGCAGAGGTGATCAAATACCACCAAAAGAAAGCTCTATTTGTGGGGAAAAAAAGACATACATTTTGTTTGGGAGCCACGTTGCAGTTTAAGCGACGCAGTGCTGAATTGCAAAAAGTGCTCTGGTCTTTGTCCAGCCAAATGGTCCGGGGCTGAAGTGGTTAATTTGGTGCAGAGCTGCAAGCTATCCCTGAAGAGGTATCTAACAGGAGGTTTAGGGGTATTTTAAAATTGCCCCCAACTAATAAGATGTCAGTCTTTAACTCATGTAGTTCACACCATGCTTAATGTTGGAGCAGTGTATATTTGCCAAAATAATTGGTTTGACACTATAAGTGCCCTTCAAAAAAAAAGTAACATCCATTTTTGCCTACCATTTGGTCAAGCATAGTACAAGAAGAATTATTGAAGAAGAAAATAACTACACCTTTAGTTTTTGAGGTTTCATTGGGGGCATGGTGGACTATTGGGTATCTATAATTTAATTGTCTAGGAAGCTAGTTGCACTGAGAATGGATTTCCTGCAGAAAAGCTATTTATGTTTTCTGATTGTGAAGTTCATGGAGGATTTGCCATCACTTTTCAAGGATCTTAGGTTCTTTGATATTTGAAGATAGTAACTTCTCCTTGGTGAGGGAGAATGTTTAATTACAACAGGACACTTCAATGAAAGTGTTCTCGTTTCAGTATTGTCCCACCCCTGTGGATGTTACGCATAGCAAGACAGGAAAAGAAATCAGTAGGGCATGGCACAGATTGTGCTTCAGCATGAAGGTAGCGGTCTGTCCTACTGTGAGAAGTACCCTGTCCAAAGAATATGCATGCATCATATAATACAACACTTGGAAGTCCACAAAACTATTTGCCTTTTCACTCACTAGACTAAAGGCTTGTACATACGATCAGATTGTTGGCCAAACGAGCATCTGATTTTTGTCCAAATGGCGTGTGCCTGGATCTTGTCTTGCATACTAATGGTACACAATTGTCAGCCAACAAGCACGAAAATAGAGACGTAGTATGACGAATTTCAGCTCCAGAGCACCACCCTTTGGGCCCCTTCTGCTAATTTCGTGTTTGGTGAGCATTGATTCCGAGCATGCGTGTTTGTACTTTCAAATTTTGTGTCACGGACTTGTGTACTGACCATCAGAAAATCTGACAACGGACCATTGTTTGCAGAGAATTTACTAGCATGTCATCCAAAATTTGTTGGCAGAAATGTGGACAATTGTCTGAAGGAGCGTACGAACGATCAGATTTTAGGCCAACAGTCTGTCAACAATCTGATCATGTGTACGAGGTTTAAAGTATGTACTACCCACATTTAGCAGATGTTGAATAGTCCAGAATAGAGGGAGCCCGCTTTTGGTTGAGCCTGTTTGATGTCTTTGTAGGGGGAGGATCACACATCCAATTTTCCCCATGGTGGTTGAAATAACAACGATGCAAAACATTTAGCTATCAATGGTATATTAAAATATGAAAAAGTGACAAGTCGAGGAGCTCTGGCACAACAGAGTGGTTCCTCTGTTGTGCCAGAGCTCCTTGGCTTGTCACTTTTTACATATTTTAATATACCATTGATAGCTAAATGTGTTTTGTGTTTTCAATAATCTTGTACCAGTAACAATATTTTGGTGTCATGACAAACAGGATAAAACATTGAATAAAATTAGCACTTACAGTATATATATATATATATATATATATATATATATATATATATATATATATATATATATATATATATACTGCGCATATATATGTGCATATAATCTTTGATTACTAATCATTACAGCTATATATGGTATGTCAATCTTGACCCATTCAATACCATTACCGGGACACATATGAGAGATATCATTACACCCATCTTTGTACAACACTGTATGCATAAGGAAATTGGTTATTATTTAATAACAAGACCTGACAAGAGGAACTGCTGTTATTAAAGCCCTTATAAGATCGATATCGCACACCACACCTGGAGTGTAGTGATCCACTGTGGGAAGCAGCAGAGACTAATGCCCTGTACACACGATCGGTTCGTCTGATGAAAACAGACCGATGGACCGTTTTCATTGGACGAACCGATCGTGTGTGGGCCCCATCATTTTTTTTCCAATCAGTGAAAAAAAAATAGAACCTGTTTTAAAAGGTTTGTATGGTTAAAAAAACGATCGTCTGTGGGGAAATCCATTGGTCAAAAATCTATGCATGCTCAGAATCAAGTCGACGCAAGCCCTGAAGCATTGATCTTAATTTTTCTCAGCACATCGTAGTGTTTTACGTCACCGCGTTGGACACGATCGTGTTTTTTTTAACCGATGGTGTGTAGGCAAGACTGATGAAAGTCAGCTTCACCGGATATCTGATGAAAAAATCCATTGGTTTGTTTTCATCAGATGAACCAATCGTGTGTACAGGGCATTAGTTCTTTAGCTCCATTTGGCACTCTATTATCTTAGCAACTCTAATTGAGTCTCAGCCAACAAAATAAAGGGACATTTCAACAAGACCGCAATGATTTATGAATTATCAATTGTTCCACCATTCAACCTGTAACGCCCCCTTTTTTGAGATATTGGCTCCAACTCCAGAAATCCCTCCAACTTAACCTCATTTTTGTGCAACTGCTACTCCCATCCCACCCCCTGGGGGGCCACATATGCTTCGTTAGTCCATAACTTATGATGATTCTTGATAACTACATTTCTACATAGCGGTGTATTACCGCTGGACTCTCTAGCATATGTGGCATATTAGGCGCCCGGACCTTAGTTGTTTTATGTTTGTGTATTGTTTGTAATTGTCCTTGTGTTTTATTGTTTTTGCACCAATCATATCAAGCATACACGGTGCAATTTTGACTGTTATTTTGCTATACTGGTCATTATCAGCTCATCTATAGAGCAACAGTTTTTACATTTTGTATATGACACTTTTTTGATCCTCAAATAAATTGTAAATTTTATTACATCAGTCTATTATTGCCCGGTACTGCCGATAGTAGCCGTCTAATTTTTCTCCTGGAGGAACCGTCTTCTTGGATTCCAACGGGGAAAAACTTTTGTTTTATGCTACCTCAAAATAACCTGCAATGCCAATAAGAAGTCATTAAACACCCCTCTTTAGTCACCAACCTGAAAATTCTAAATATAAATAATTGGTCTTTATAACCAAAAGCAAAAAGCACATACAGTATGCACTTGCTTTTGGCATATAAAAAGTGCTGTACCAATTATTTTTATTTAATCTTATTTTAATGATTACAATTTTTAGCACCAGTGTCTAAGTTGAAAATCTCTACAATCATATTAATTTAAGAGGTAACTTTCATGCCTCTTGACTTTAAAAGAGATGTATCCTTATTCAAGTCTGTTTGAACTAGTCAAACGTATTAGAGATCCAAACAGGCACCTAACATTGCTTCTAATATATGTACTTAAATTGAGATTTTGCAAGTCTTTAATCTCCAGTTCTTCACAATATACATCACTGTTCCAAAAAATGTCTATTTCATCCTTAGTCAGACATAACATGAAAAATTGGTTCTAAAGCTAACAAACCTCTTGCCACTTGCTGTGACCCCCCCACCCCCCCACCAAATACTTATATACTTACTTGAGTCCTGTATTAATCCAGCACTGTGCCAGTGTGCTGGTCTTCTCTACTCTCTTCTGCTCTCACAAGCTTGGCATTGTCAGTAAAAATCCTGAGAGCAGGGGGCATGACCAAGCTGCTCTGCATGTGTCAATGAACGCACACAGCCCAGCTCAGAAACGCGCACAACATTCTGCCCCATAGCAAGCACTTACTATGGGGTCAGACACAGAAGACACCAAAAGCGCCGGCAGGGGACCCCAGAAGAGGAGGTTTAGGGTTGCCAGCAGTTAGTATACAATAAAATGTTGTTGTTTTTTTTGTTTTGATTTTTTAAATTAGCTTTAGAAATGTTTAAAATGCTAAATTCACAATTTAAACTGGCTCCTGCAAACAAGGGACCACACTAGTGAATTTCTTGATTCTCTAAGCCTCCCAGTAGCAGGGAAATATTTTGAAAAGTACTTATCATTTTTGCATAGCAGTGATGTACCAATATACTGAACTGCTTTATGTCTACCTTAATTATGTGGCAGAGTAGCTTGCTTGAGGTTTAAAACTCTATTTGAAGAGCCATTGACATTTGTCCATTTAGAGAAAAGGAACAGTGCCTTTTAGTATCATCCACTCAGGTACTCTCCAACACTATCAGGTGATGATCAGTAAGAGAAACTTGCTGGGGTGGAAGGTAACCTATCCGGAACCACTGCCACTTTTCCCTAAATTGGGCAGAAAAATGGGAAATATTCCTAGTACCTTCCAGCGTGTCCTCAGTGACTGCAGGTTTTCAGCCTTCCATGTTACCCCCATGTGGGTTTCAATCTACCAGGTATTAGCATAATCTCTGCCTGAAGTCTACTTCAGTGCCACCCTGTGTATTCCTAGTTTGGTTCTTGTTCAGTGTCCCGTGCATTTCTACTTGCCCCTAATGATTCCTGTTTGTCTACTTGCATTGTTTCTCGTGCCTAATTATCCTGTGTGTCTCCATGCACTTCTTCTCAATACCTGTGTATTTATGTGCACACGTGCCAGCACGAGCTGTGATCCCTATGTTTCAGACCATAGGGATCAGGATGCATTAGTCCCTGGTCGTTAGGCTGCCGGCAGCTGCTGGATCCTAATCAACTGATGACTCATCCCTGCTGCTGACTGCAGGGATGAGTCACTAGTTGTAGGACAAAGGTGTGTGCCTTGGAAAATCTGACAACAGACAATTGTTTGCAGAAAAATTTAAAGCATGCTATTCAACATTTGCCTGTGTAAAATCCGACAACAATTGACGGATGGAGCATACAAACAGTTGGATTTTCCACCAACAGCCTGTCATCACACAATTCTTGTCGGAAAATCCGATCGTGTGTACGAGGCTTTAGACTGCTTCTTGGGCTAAGTATGCACATTTAGTTTATTATCCGCAGCCGCTGAATGCAAGTTTTCCAGCATGGCCATTCAACAGAATCGTTCAACAGAATCTATGTCTCAATCTGACTTCTGTTGAAAAGGGAGGGCCACACACAAATCGAAATTCAGCTTATCCTTGCTGAACCGGGTGAATTTCAGTCTCTCTTAAATCATTCCTATGGTTTTGTCTGTTTTTCATGCATTTTCATAAAAACTTAAAGAAGCTACATAGAGATATTTTCACATGATTTATTTTGGTGTCCAGAGTGCCCTAAGAGCTTCCAAGCCTGCAGCACTCCACAGTCCATGGAAAACGTTAAGTTATGCCCCGTACACACGATTGGAATTTCTGATAGAATAAGTCAGACTGACTTTTTCCATCGGAAATTCCGACCGTATGTATGCCCCATCGGATTATTTCCATTAGAAATTCCGACCGTATGTATGCCCCATCGGATTATTTCCATTAGAAATTATGCCCCATCGGATTTTTTCTATCGGAAATTCCGATGAATTCCGTCAGAGTTTAGATAGAGAACATGTTCTCTTTTACACCGATGGAATTCTGTCAGAATTCCGATGTGATTTTGGTCAGACAAAAGTCTGACCGTGTGTACGGGGCTTTAGAGGTACAAGCTATGCTACATGCTCCTTGGCGCTTCGACTAATAGAAAAGCACACATTTCAGGTCATCTTCCCAACAGGAAAATTACTATTTACATAGTTAGATAAAGGTTGAGGACTCTTCTGATGCTCTGAAGGCTAAAACAAGCTCTTTGCAGGTACAGTACCTTTAGGAGCCCTACTTTAACCACTACACTACCGGCCACTGTCAATTGACAGCAGCACAATAGTTCTATTGTTCTGATAGGACGTCAAATGATGTCCTCGTCTTTCACAGCAACTAGGGGGCGCATGGCCACCGGGCACCCACGATTGCCCAGCAACTGAGCAGGACCGTGAATCAGGGAGAGGAGACCAATGCTGTGTCCCTTGTACATAGGGACACAGATCGGTCACCTCCCCCAGTCAGTCCCCTCCCCCCACAATAAAAATCACTCCCAGGTTACACATTTAACCCCTTCCTCACCCCCTAGTGTTAACCCCTTCACTGCTAGTCACATTTATACAGTAATCAGTGCATATTTATAGCACTGTTCTCTGTATAAATGTGAATGGTCCCAAAAATGTGTCAAAAGTGTCCGATGCGTCTGCCATAATGTTACAATCCCAATAAAAATCGCAAATCGCTGCCATTACTAGTAAAAAAAAAACAAAAAAAAACAACATAATTATGTCCCTATTTTGTAGGCGCTATAACTTGCACAAACCAGTCACTATACGCTCATTGCGATTTTTACCAAAAATAGGTAGAAGAATACGTATCGGCCTAAACTGAGGAAAAAAACTTTTTTTTTTTTTTTAAATGTGATATTTATTATAGCAAAAAGTAAAAAATATTGTGTTTTTTTTTCAAAAGTGTCGCACTTTTTTGTTTATAGCACAAAAAACAAAAAAAGCAGAGGTGATCAAATACCAACAAAAAAAAGCTCTATTTGTGGGAAAAAAAGGACGCCGGTTTTGTTTGGGAGCCATGTCACACAACCGCGCAATTGTCAGTTAAATCGACGCAGTGCCGGAAGCTGAAATTTCGCCTGGGCAGGAAGGGGGTATAGGTGCCCAGTAAGCAAGTGGTTAAAGTCTCATGCCAGATGAATAATCTTATCCAAATAACATGTTCACTTTAAATCCGTTATGTGTACATCATTATACAATGTAAACAGCTGTACATTTTAAACTTCTGAATTGGGTTGGACTTGAGTGGGTAGAGAAGATAACATGGGTGGAAGGAATTTAGGTATGTTCCTGTAAATGAGTTTTTTGATAAAATTAGATATCATATCTGAAAACAGTTCAGTTCTGAAAACCTAATCAATCACACTAGGAGGATTGAAGGGGATGCCAAGAAAAAAAAAAATCTATGTTCACTTATTTTTCGGTAGCTGCTAAACCACAAATATTTATTATATGAATCTATCAGGATCCAGTCTAACAAGCAACTGAAAATTATTTTGAAATTGATTTTACTTTCAGTGCCTTACATGGATAGTCTTATTTCTCAAAAACCTAAAACAGATAATATTAATATTGCTTACCAAAACACATTGATTTACTAAAAGCGAAGAATGTTTGCTTAATGCAGAGGTTACAGCTAGGTCCTATTAAGTGCAAGTAAAATTCATATATTTTTTTACTCTTATTTGATATGAACACACGTTCACTAGGTTAAAGTGGTTGTAAAGGTTCCCGTTCAAGATAAAAAAAAAACATGTCATACTTACCTCCACTGTGCAGTTCGTTTTGCACAGAGTGGCCCCGATCCTCCTGTTCTAGGGTCCCACGGCGGCTCTCTCGGCTCCTCACTACAACAGATAACCCCCTCTGGGAAACTCTCTCCCGAGGGGGTTACCTCGCAGGCGCACTCCCGTGTTATACACTCGGCGTCCATAGCCACCGAGTGTATGACTCAGCCCCGCCCACTGGAGCCCACGTCATTGGATTTGATTGACAGCAGCGAGAACAGGTGGCTGCGCTGCTGCCAATCTATCCAATGAAGAGTAGAGAAGCTGTGGAGAGAGCAATGCGGAATCGTGCCCACAGAAATTCGGGGCTCAGGTAAGTAAACGGGGGGGGGGACTGGGGGGCCGGACACCGCAAGGTGCATAGGAGGTTTACAACCCCTTTAAGTAGACTTTCCACACCTTTAGCAAATAATCCCTTTGCATCTTATATAAAAGAAATGTGTTCATTTGGCAGAGAAAGGATACATTTTACAGTATGATCATAGAGTTGACAAATGAGTGTGTTCTTTATCGTGACAGTAATTTTTTGAAACATTTTATAACATCTAATTTATTTAAAGGTATCAGAAAGGATCGCAGGGGAGGACGTATGATGAAACACAAACGGCAAAAAGAAGAGCAAGAGCAAAAGACTGAAGGCAATGCAACAGAGATGAGGGCAGCCTCCATCTGGGTGAACCCCTCTGTGAAAAGCATAAAGTTGAGCCCTGTATTGTCTTTAACAGCAGACCAGCTTATCAGTGCCTTAATGGAAGCAGAGCCTCCTATTGTTTATTCTGAGCATGACTCAACTAAACCACTCAGTGAGGCTTCCATGATGACCCTGCTAACAAACCTTGCAGATAAAGAACTGGTGCATATGATTAACTGGGCAAAAAGAGTGCCAGGTAATTACACACTTAATTATTTCTTATTTACATTGTTTAATTGTCTGATTTGTAGAAGTGCCCATACACAGGCTGGTTATCATAGCAGTTTTGGTTATGTTAGAATTAAATTTATAGTAAACATTCCTATCACAATGTACTTGAGACTTGTAAGGAGAGCTTGGTACACCTTCTTATGATCAAAGGTCTTTGTGGCTGCTCAGCTCTATATATTTCACAAAACATGAATAGAATAAGACAAATCTATATGCAATAAAGCATGTGTGTGTCTGGAGAATTACATGAGAAAAAAATGAGATGAGATAATGAGAAAATCTACCTCCAATGCCGGGTTAACACCTATGCGAATTGGTTGCGGCTTAAACCGCATCCAATTCGCATAACATTATAAAATACATTGTTTTCTTCCGTCAAAAAAACGGAACGGACGAAAAACGGACGTTAGCGGATGATCCGTTTACCATCCGATCCGCTAACGTCAGTTTTTCATCAAAATATGTAAAAAAAAAAAAAAAAAGTTCTAAAAAAAAAAAAAAACGATGAAAAAACGGATGAAAAAAACTGATGACAAACGGCATGAAAACGGAACGGAAACTGATGTAAACGGACGGGAAACGGACGAAAAACGAATGAAAAAACGGATCAACTGAAGGGGGAAAAAACTGATCTAAAAAACTGAACGGACGTGTGAAAGAGCCCTAAAAGTGGTTGTAAACCCTTACAAACCACTTTTTGCTAGCCTGGATATCTCCTAAACCTGCACGGTTTAGAAGCTATCCCACTGTAGCTGCATGTGCCGAAATCATCGGCACATGCACACTGAAGCAACGGTACGTCGTGCCGTTGCTTCAGTTAGACTGTGCCATTACCGGCGGTTCCTGTGCGCAAATGCAGGAGTGATGTCACACGGCTCCAACCAATCACAGAGCCGGATTCAGCTGCCTCGGAAGGAAGAGGGGCGAAAAGATGGACGCAGCCTGCACAGGGGACAGCACTGGATTCATTTGCAGGTAAGTCTCACATAATGGGCTAATATGCAATGCATACTAGCCCATTATGCTTTTAATTTGCAGGGTTTTCAGTGAGCAAAAGAGGAAGTTAAACCCATTAGGGTTTACTTCCTCTTTAACTTCTAGTTTATGCAGCTTTAAAGCAGTATTAAACCCTAAAGACTTGTACACAGGATCGGATATCTGATGGAATCTAATTCGATGGATTTTTTCGTCGGATATCCGATGAAGCCAACTTTCATCAGTCTTGCCTACACACCATCAGTCAAAAATCGGACAAAACGCGGTGACGTAAAACACGACGTGCTGAGAAAAATTAAGTTCAATGCTTCCGAGCATGCGTCAACTTGATTCTGAGCATGCATGGATTTTTGACCGATGGATTTCCCCACAGACGATAATTTTTTTCTATCGTTTTTTTTATCCATAGGAAAAGTTTAAAACATGTTCTATTTTTTTTCACCGATGGAAAACAAACCGATGAGGCCCACACACGATCGGTTTGTCCGATGAAAACGGTCCATCAGTCTGTTTTCATTAGACAAACCGATCGTGTGTACAGGGCTTTAGCCAAAATGTATTATATTGCAGCTTACCAGTCATTATATGTTGTGTCTGCATCAGTTTTCTTTTCATCTCTGTTTTCACCTGGTATTCTGACCAGTAAATCTGGCCCCCGATGAATCAAATCTCAGCAAGGACTGGCCCAGATTCAAACCATCCATGGGCAGGCTGATGTATCCAAGTCTATCTATCGATCCACTTGGGTGCAACCAGCCTTTCAGATTTTTTGAATGTAGTTACCAGTTGCTATAGCCTCCAGAAGTGATCATTGTGTTCTGCTGGCAAGGAAGGCTCAATGCAGCAAGAGGGTTTTCCCCATCAACACTGAATGTGTTAATGGAGGAATCAAGCAATTTATTTTCCGTCCATCCGTGGTGGACGGAAAGAAAATGACATAATCTATGAGCTGCTTTACACACCTCCTTTATTAGTGAGATACAACTCTGGATGAATGAGTCTGTGGGGAGGAGAGTGTTAAAGTGTTAGCAGATTTAAGTACACTAGGAAATCAAAGCCAATCTCCATCTCATACTTTAAAATCAGTTACAGCAACAGAAATTTCCTTTTGGGATTTTTTTTTTTTTAACTGCAGCCAGGCCCGGACTGGCCATAGGGCAAACCTAGCAAATGCCTGTGGACCGCGGGCCGTCTTCGGGCCGGCGGGCCGATTGCGGCCCGCGAACGGCCCTCGGCGGTGTACACCACCAACACAGCGCCAGATAGAGAGAGAGATCAGCTGGGGTATCATAGCCAGCTCTGACACTTCTCCCCTCCCACTCTCCTGACGGACACTGTTCTGCTGCCTAAGGGATGTGGGCGGGAAGATTCAAGCTTAGCAATCAGAAAGGAAAGATGGAGTCTGATATCCATCCATCCATCCAGTCAGTCCCTCCTGCCTCTGAGTGAGTACTGAGAGTACTGTACACTGATGTATGGGGTGCCCTTTATTCCCTTCTCTCTCGCTCTCTCTTCACCTTTCTTTCTTTCTCTGTCTCTCTCTCTCTTTTTTTCGTTTGCACCCCCCCACCAGCTGCCACTGTAGATAGATAGATAATAATCTAGCTATCTATCTACAGTGGCGGCTGGCGCTCAAAATCTTTGGTGGGCGCAAATGAAAAAAAAAAACAATTGCAGCCTCACTGTGCCCATCAAACGCAGCCACTGGGCCCATCAATTGTCACCACTGTGCAATGCCATCAAACGCAGCCACTGTGTCATCAAACACAGCCACTGTGCCATCAAACGCAGCCACTGTGCCATCAATTGTCACCACTGTGCCATGCCATCAAACACAGCCACTGTGCCATCAAGTGTCACCACTGTGCCATGCCATCAAACACAGCCACTGTGCCCTTCAATTGTCGCCACTGTGCCAATTGATGCCCCTGTGCCCTTTAATTGTCGCCACTGTGCCCATTGTCGCCACTGTGCCCATCGTCGCCACTGTGCCCATCATCGCCACTGTGCCCATTGTCGCGGCTGAGCCAGAGGGGGCCGCGCTCCGGTGCCCTCTATAGACGCACCACCGCTATATCTATCTATCTATCTATCTATCTATCTATCTATCTATCTATCTATCTATCTTTATCTATCTTCCTGACTTCTCTTCTTTCTTTCTATCTTTATCTATCTTTCTTTCTTTATCTATCTTCCTTCCTTCCCTTCTTTATCTATCTATCTATCTATCTATCTATCTATCTATCTATCTATCTATCTATCTATCTATCTTCCCTTATTTCTTTATCTATATTTCTTTCTTTATCTATCTTCCTTCCTTCCCTTCTTGCTTTCTATCCTTATCTATCTATCTATCTATCTATCTATCTATCTATCTATCTATCTATCTATCTATCTATCCCTTCTTTCTTTATCTATATGTCTTTCTGTATCTATCTTCCTTCCTTCCCTTCTTGCTTTCTATCTTTATCTATCTTTCTTGTTTATCTATCTATCTTTCTTGTTTATCTATCTATCTATCTATCTATCTATCTATCTATCTATCTATCTATCTATCTATCTATATTCCCTTATTGCTTTCTATCTATCTATCAATCAATCTATCTTCCTTCCTCCCCTTCTTTCTTTTTATCTTTATCTATCTTTCTTTCTCCCCCCCCCCCTGGGCTGCTCAGTCTAAAATGCCCAGGCCTATTTTTTGTCCCAGTCCGGGCCTGCCTGCAGCTGCCGCTGCCGAGTCTCTCACTCTCCCTCTCTCATCACCAGGGGCGGTAGGCTGCCTGTCCTGAGGCTGCTTTGAGCTGTAGCTGACTGCAGTGCTCCCCTCTCTCCTGCGTGTATGACATTGGGCATCTCTGGCTGTGTGTGAGAGCTGGATCTGTGTTCGGCTGTGCTGCCTGTGCTAGACCTGCTTGTGTGATAGTAGATGGAGATGGAACACTGATTGAATCAGTGTTTTGTCTATCACACAAGCCTGTCTAGGGGGGACCTTGCTAGAGCACACTGCACTGCCGAACACAGACCTACAGCTCCTGTTTGTTCCATGACACACGTCGGGAGAGGAGATACCTGCTGTGTGTGATCGAGGTAATGCCATAGTGAGTGCCATGCACAGTGTGGCTGCATTAATAGACAAAAGTGGGACTGGATTCATAGACAAAAGTGGGACTGGATTCATAGACAAAAGTGGGACTGAATTCATAGACAAAAGTGGGACTGAATTCATAGACAAAAGTGGGACTGAATTCATAGACAAAAGTGGGACTGGATTCATAGACAAAAGTGGGACTGCATTCATATACAAAGGTGGGACTGCATTCATATACAAAGGTGGGACTGCATTCATATACAAAGGTGGGACTGCATTCATATACAAAGGTGGGACTGCATTCATATACAAAGGTGGGACTGCATTCATATACAAAGGTGGGACTGCATTCATATACAAAGGTGGGGCTGCATTCATATACAAAGGTGGGACTGCATTAATATACAAAAGTGGTAGTGCATTAATAAACAAAAGTGGGACTGCATTAATATACAAAAGTGGTACTGAATTTTTATACAAAGGTGGGGCTTCGTTCATATGCACAGTGAGGCTGCAATGATGGGCACTGATGAGGCTGCATTGATCTCTTGTACCATGTTTTCAGTCTCTAAACATCCCTTGTACCATGCCTGCAGTCTCTGACCATCCCTTGTACCATGCCTGCAGTCTCTGACCATCCCTTGTACCATGCCTGCAGTCTCTGACCATCCCTTGTACCATGCCTGCAGTCTCTGACCATCCCTTGTACCACGTCTGCAGTCTCTGACCATCTCCTGTACCACGTCTACAGTCTCTGACCATCCGTTGTACCACGTCTGCAGTCTCTGACCATCTCTTGTACCATGTCTGCAGTCTCTGACCATCTCTTGTACCATGTCTGCAGTCTCTGACCATCTCTTGTACCATGTCTGCAGTCTCTGACCATCTCTTGCACCATGTCTGCAGTCTCTGACCATCTCTTGTACCATGTCTGCAGTCTCTGACCATCTCTTGTACCATGTCTGCATTCTCTGACCTTCTCTTAAACTATGTCTGCAGTCTCTGACCATCTCTTGTACCATGTCTGCAGTCCCTGACAATCGTCTAGAAACTATGGGATAGATTTATGGCAGTTATACTTAAATATTTTTTACTAGTAATGGCGGCAATCATTGATTTTTTTAGCGGTACTGCAACATTGCAGCGGACACATCGGACACCTAAAAAAGAAAAATGTTCCGCGCCAAAACTAATAGATTAGTGATCTACACTGGTGTGAAGATAATAGGGTTAAATACTGTGCTGCTCCTCAGTGATATAGTGTGTGACTATAATAGGTGAAAATAAAGAAAACAATGGAGGGCGCCACTAGGACTAATTGAGAAAATTCACTCGTGATAACTATGTGATTGCTTGTATAACATAGGTGGTAAAAACAACAATGGAACAATTAGGCAACATTGATAATAGGATCTAAGCATCTATCAATCCATGGTAAGGGTGTGATAGTATATGAACAGTTATAGGTCCACCTGGATCCCAAAAATATATAATAATGGAAACAATATTAATAATAAGATGTCAGGAAGATCTTCTTATTGTAGAATAGTTTTTTAGTTGGAAAAAGAGTCCGTGCACAATTTATATCAGGATTGTGATGTGCTGGTTCTGGGATGTGAAAGAAACCTTCACCAATTGAATAAATCGTGTTCCACCTCAGGTGCTGGGGAAGTACTAAGTGCTTACCAGATGATAAGACCTCTCTGTTAAAAGTAGGTCTGATGGGCAAGTCAGGATTAGTGCCTGAACACTACGGGCATGCTGGATCGCGTAGTTCCACAGTGCTAGCAGGTATGCTCATACATGGATAGAAATATGAATGGAAAACATCATGGTACAATAACGTTTTATTAAAATCAAATAAAAATGCACATACAGCCGAATGGCCTCCTACCCCAGCTAGTGCCTGCCTGGCACTGGGAGTATAGCGTGTCACTGCTCCTATCTCCGATGGTCCACCGAATGTTGTGGATAGCAGACAGGTCCGGGCTTGGTAGGCTCAAACAGAGGGCTTGTGTACCGTGCAGGATGCCAGTGTAAAGCCGCCGACATATGTTTCGCACGTTGTGCGTCTTCAGGGGGGCATATATTTTTGGGATATTTTTGCGATCCAGGTGGACCTATAACTGTTCATATACTATCACACCCTTACCATGGATTGATAGATGCTTAGATCCTATTATCAATGTTGCCTAATTGTTCCATTGTTGTTTTTATCACATCGGACACCTAATTGAGTTCTGTAAGCAACACCTTATTTTCTGGCAGTGCCCCTCCCGAGACTAGACTCTGGATCCGCCCTTGTTGGGATGAAGGTTTTGCATGAATAAATAATAATAAAAAATTAAATAAGAATTTGTGTAATACTACTTTTATCTAGCCTAGAAGTAATATGATTTGCATCTTTAAACAAATATGTTAGTTTCTGCCTAATGCTGTAGGATCTGCCTGTGTATAAGCACCTTCCTTTATGCCTTTTGTGTTTAGTGTGGTGATATCATTTAAGGAAACAGGTGCTAATGCAAGCAAAACAATTATTTATTTCACTGTTTTTATTAAAAGAGAGTTAAAAGTATTACACATACAAAATATGGTGGATTGCTTACAAAGTCTCAACCCTTGTCAGGATGGGCGATATCATGTACACCAACATAATGGTTTATCTTCAAAATACAGTGCAAATGATATATTATTCAACAAATGGTGGAGGAGTAATCTTTGACACAGTGGGGCCTCAATTTGTACTAACAACCTGGAAGCAGTTGGTTTATTAACCACTTCAATACAGGCCAATTTCACCACCTTCTTCCCCAGACCAATTTTTAGTTTTCAGCGCTGTCGCACTTTGAATGACAATTGCGCTGTCGTGTGACGTGGTCCCAAACAAAATTTACGTCCTTTTTTTCCCCACAAATAGAGCTTTCGTTTGGTGGTGTCACGTACCTGGTGCTGAGCAGAGCCTGACGTGCGGGAGTGGCCACTCTTGCTCCTCTGACCCCGGAACCCCTGGTAGTGCAGACAGGAGGTACTGGAGTCTAGAGTCACACTAGCGCCTGGCGGGGATGTCGTGCAGACACGGTATCAGTCTTACTGGAGGTATGCTGTAGCACTGACGCCGACAGGTAATTGAAGCTAGTGCGGGTGTCTGGCAGATAGCAGGAGGAAGGTGTTCTGTAGTACGGGTGCTGACAGGCAACTGGAGCTGGTGCAGATGACTGGCAGACAGCGGGAGGAAGGTGTCTTGTAGTACGGATGCTGGCAGGTAACTGGAGCTGGTGCAGATGGCTGGCAGACAGCAGGAGGAAGGTGTTCTGTAGTACGGATGCTGACAGGCAACTGGAGCTGGTACAGATGACTGGCAGACAGCAGGAGGAAGGTGTCTTGTAGTACGGATACTGTCAGGTAACTGGAGCTGGTGCAGATGGCTGGCAGACAGCAGGAGGAAGGTGTCCTGTAGTACGGATGCAGACGGATCAGGTTCAGGGATAAGGCAGCAGCAGAGTCGTGATTCAAGCCGGGTCGGCAACAGGCAGGCGGTCACTGGTACAGGGCAAGGCAGAGGCAGCGTCAGACAGTCCGAGGTCAGGGCGGGCAGCAATCAGAAGGGTCAAGACAAGCCGGGATCACGGAACAGGGGTCAATCAGGTAACGGGTCTTCAGGCAGGTATCAGGAACGCTGATGATCGAGCAGCAAGAGGCCATGGGAAGAGCTCCCTTAAATAGCCTGAACTGGCGCCAAAATGGCGTCCTCACGTGCCCGCGCGCCGCTGCCGCGAATGCGCGCTCCCGTGCGCGCCGACGTGCCGCGCGTGCCCGTGCGTGTGCACGTCGAAGTGCCGCGAATGCGCGCTCCCGGCGCCCCTGTGCGCGCCGTTGCAACGCTAGCGCCACCTGGTGGTCGGCCACGACCATGACATTGCCCCCTTCCAATGGGCAGCCTCCGGATGCCCAACTGGGCCATCTTAAGTGGATGAGCGTCCTTGAAAGACCGGACCAGTCTCTTAGCGTGGATATTACGCTCAGGTTCCCACGAATTTTCTTCAGGGCCATAACCCTTCCATTTTACCAAGAACTGGACCTGGTTGTGCCTTCTCCTGCAGTCTACAATAGACTCCACCTCGAATTCTTCCTCTCCATTCACTAAGACCGGCTCGGGCGGGTCGGTGCTTCGTCCCGGGAAGGGATTAGCAACATCAGGTTTGAGGAGGGAGACATGGAAGACTGGATGAACGCGGAGTGAGTCTGGCAGTTCTAGCTCGTAGGCCACACTATTAATCCTCCTCTTGATCGGAAAAGGCCCCATAAATTTAGGTCCTAGTTTCTTAGATGGGCAGGAAAGTTTCAAATTAATGGTGGACAACCACACCAGGTCTCCGGGTTCCAGATTGAGTTCACCCCTCCGCTTCTTATCAAAGATCTCTTTATTGTGCTCCTGCGTCCTTGCCATGGTTCCTTGCAGTAGCTTGTTGTTAGTGCTAAAGAAGTTTAATGTCTCTTGTACGGCAGGCACCGCACACTCCGGAGCACAGTTAGGCAGAAATGATGGGTGGTAACCATAATTCGCATAGAAGGGAGATTGCTTAGTAGCAGAGTGGACTGAATTATTATATGCAAATTCGGCCAGCGGTAATAGAGAGGCCCAATCTTCCTGAGAAAACGAAGAGAAACAACGTAAATATTGCTCTAGTGTCTGGTTTGTCCTCTCGGTCTGGCCGTTCGACTGAGGGTGATAGGCGGATGAGAAGGACAGCCCAATCTTGAGGGATTTGCAGAGTGCCCTCCAGAACCTGGAGGTGAATTGCACCCCCCAGTCAGAAACGATATCTGCAGGAATACCGTGGAGCCGCACAACTTCTTTAATAAAGATCTTGGCAGTTTCTGGGGCAGAGGGTGTACCCTTCATGGGCAGAAAATGTGCCATCTTGGATAGTCTATCTACTGTTACGAAGATAGTCGTGAACCCTTCGGAGGGTGGCAGTTCAACAATAAAATCCATGGAGATCATTTGCCATGGTCTCTCTGGTACGGGTAAAGGCCTTAACAATCCCCAAGCTCTGGATTTGCTCCCTTTATTGCGGATGCACGTGGTGCACGATTCCACATAGCTTCTGCAGTCCTTCACAAGTTGGGGCCACCAGAACGTGCGCTGTAGAAGTTCCGAAGTCTTTTGTGCCCCAAAGTGACCAGCCAGTACATGATCATGGCAGAGGCTCAGGACAGTGACCCGCAAGTCCTCGGGTACAAAGATCTTGTTGCCATGCCATAACAGACCGTCCCGAATCTGCAGATCTGTGTCCGAGGGAGAGGGAATTCCTGCAGAGGCTTGCTTGATTCGAGCCACTAGGTCGTCTTGCAACAACAGAAAATTCCCAGAGGATAGGATAGTGTCTGGAGGGGCGGAAGTTTCAGGATCGCAATACATCCGCGAAAGGGCGTCGGGTTTGGTGTTCTTAGATCCAGGCCTATAGGTTATGTGGAAGGTAAACCTGGTAAAGAAAAGTGCCCATCTGGCCTGTCGTGGCCTTAGCCTTTTAGCTACCTTCAGGTATTCCAGGTTTTTATGGTCCGTATAGACCAGGATCGGATGAGCTGCACCTTCCAACAGGTACCGCCACTCTTCCAGTGCGGCTTTAATCGCTAAGAGTTCTCGGTCCCCCACATCGTAGTTCTTTTCCGCGTCGGACAATTTTCGAGAGAAAAAGGCGACCGGGTGCAGAAGAGCCTTTGGCCCCTGTCTCTGGGAAAGAACAGCTCCCACTGCCGTTTCCGAAGCATCCACCTCCAGGATGTAGGGCAGACTAGCGTCAGGGTGTTTAAGGACAGGTGCCGATGTAAACAACTTCTTCAGGGTCTCGAAGGCTACCTGGGCCTCTGGAGACCATCGGAAGCGGACAGTTTGTTTGGTCAGGCTGGTTATAGGAGATATAATGCCGGAAAATCCCTTGATAAACTTCCTGTAAAAGTTCGCAAATCCGATGAACCGTTGTATACCTTTCTTGTCTGAGGGCGCGGGCCAATCAAGAATTGCTGCGACCTTTTGTGGGTCCATCTCGATACCTTTTACGGAAATGATCAGACCTAGAAATTGTATGCTCACACGTTCGAATTCGCACTTTTCAGGCTTGGCATAAAGTCCGTGAGTTCGAAGTCGCCTGAGGACTTTCTTAACGTGTTCCCGATGCCTGTCAATAGAGGGGGAAAAGATAAGGATGTCGTCGAGATATACCACAACAAACAGATCCAGATAGTCTCTAAAGATGTCATTCACGAAGTGCTGAAATGTAGCGGGGGCGTTACAGAGTCCGAATGGCATCACCAGGTATTCGAAATGGCCAAAGCGGGTGCGGAAGGCAGTTTTCCACTCATCGCCGTCCCGAATTCGTACCAGGTTATAGGCCCCCCGCAGATCGAGTTTCGTGAAGATGACTGCGGCTCCAAGTCTCTGAAATAATTCCGGTACCAAGGGAAGGGGGTACCGATTTTTGATCGTCACCTTGTTAAGCTCACGGTAATCCACACAAGGGCGGAGTGTATGATCTTTTTTTTCGACAAAAAAAATTCCTGCTCCTGCTGGTGAGGTGGAGGGGCGGATAAACCCCTTCTTGAGATTGTCATCAGGGTAGGTCTTCAGATTCTCCAGCTCTAGCTCCGTCAGAGGAAAAATCCTGCCGAAGGGGACTTCAGCCCCAGGGAGAAGCTCAATTGGGCAGTCATAGGGCCGGTGCGGAGGGAGGGTGTCAGCCCCTTTTTTACTAAATACGTCCAGGAATTCATGGTACTCTTCGGGGATGGCTTGGCGGGTTTCAATGTCAGAGTCCATGCAAAGCAGAGAGGGGGAACAGGAGGTCACTTGCAGGCAGTGTAGTTGGCAGTAGGCGGAACTAAAACGAATCTCCCCGGTAGTCCAGTCTATTTGTGGGTTGTGAGCCCGGAGCCAGGGCATACCCAGAATTATGGGGAATAAAGGGGACACAATAACATCCAGGCACAGAAATTCCCGATGAGAGTCTAAGATAGTGGTGGCGATAGGTACAGTTTCTTGGGTAACAGGGCCGGATCTTAGAGCTGACCCATCAGCCAGGTGCACAGACAGTCCCACAGCTCTTGGGCGCAACGGAATCTGGTGTAGGGTGGCAAAGGCAGAGTCCATGAAGCAGCTACAGGCCCCAGAATCAAGTATGGCGCTGGTCCGGATGACCCCTCCTGGAAGCTGGAACAAGACAGGAACAGCCAGGTGAGTAGAATTGTTGAGGACAACAGGTGTATGGACAGAGGACAAGGAAGTGGACTTACGGGACTTTGCTGGGCAGGTCCTCACATAGTGGCCGGGCTCTCCGCAGTAGAGGCACAAGTTGTTGATTCGGCGACGAAGTCGTTCCTCGGATGTGAGGGATGGACGAATCAGACCCAGCTGCATAGGTTCTGGTATGTCTCTGGAGGAGGGAAGCGAGGCAGAAGGAATCGGATTAGGAAAGGTAGGGACCCTAGGCAGCATCCATGTTGGACGGGTCGGACCTGTGGTACGTTCAGTCCTGCGCTCCCTTAGGCGCCGATCAATCTGGATGGCTAGATTAATGAGAGCTTCCAGAGTTCCAGGGACCCCCACTCGAGCAAGCTCGTCCTTAAGTGTCTCAGAGAGGCCAAGACGAAACTGGTAGCAGAGGGCCGCGTCGTTCCAGTTAGTGTCCGCACTCCACCTTCTGAACTCGGATACATAGTCCTCTGCAGGTCTGCGACCCTGCTGGAGGGCGTGCAAAGCGGCCTCTGCTGTAGCGGCCTGGTGAGGGTCCTCGTACAGCAAGGACATGGCCTGAAAAAACGTATCTAGACGGTCAAGACATAAGTCCTTTTGCTCCAAGAGCCGGTGGGCCCAGGCCTGCGGTTCGCTGGTTAGCAGAGAAATGACAAACCCGACCTTGGTGGCCTCTAATGAGAAGGTTCGAGGCTGGAGTGCAAAATATAGTTCACATGCATTCCGGAAGGCCCTATACTTGCTTCTTTCCCCGGAAAATCTCTCTGGCATGGGTACTTTGGGCTCAGGTGGTAGCATGATGACAGAGGGAGAAGAAGAAGTACCCGAAGCGGAAGTAGAGGAGGTTGCGGACAAGGCCTGGACGCGGTCTTCAAGTCGGGTGTAGCCTTCTTGCAGGGCCCTGACTGCTTGCGTTAAGCCATCCAAATGGTGACAGAGTTCAGACATAGGGTCCACTCCCTGTGCAGGCTCAGACATGGCTGCTCGATACTGTCACGTACCTGGTGCTGAGCAGAGCCTGACGTGCGGGAGTGGCCACTCTTGCTCCTCTGACCCCGGAACCCCTGGTAGTGCAGACAGGAGGTACTGGAGTCTAGAGTCACACTAGCGCCTGGCGGGGATGTCGTGCAGACACGGTATCAGTCTTACTGGAGGTATGCTGTAGCACTGACGCCGACAGGTAATTGAAGCTAGTGCGGGTGTCTGGCAGATAGCAGGAGGAAGGTGTTCTGTAGTACGGGTGCTGACAGGCAACTGGAGCTGGTGCAGATGACTGGCAGACAGCGGGAGGAAGGTGTCTTGTAGTACGGATGCTGGCAGGTAACTGGAGCTGGTGCAGATGGCTGGCAGACAGCAGGAGGAAGGTGTTCTGTAGTACGGATGCTGACAGGCAACTGGAGCTGGTACAGATGACTGGCAGACAGCAGGAGGAAGGTGTCTTGTAGTACGGATACTGTCAGGTAACTGGAGCTGGTGCAGATGGCTGGCAGACAGCAGGAGGAAGGTGTCCTGTAGTACGGATGCAGACGGATCAGGTTCAGGGATAAGGCAGCAGCAGAGTCGTGATTCAAGCCGGGTCGGCAACAGGCAGGCGGTCACTGGTACAGGGCAAGGCAGAGGCAGCGTCAGACAGTCCGAGGTCAGGGCGGGCAGCAATCAGAAGGGTCAAGACAAGCCGGGATCACGGAACAGGGGTCAATCAGGTAACGGGTCTTCAGACAGGTATCAGGAACGCTGATGATCGAGCAGCAAGAGGCCATGGGAAGAGCTCCCTTAAATAGCCTGAACTGGCACCAAAATGGCGTCCTCACGTGCCCGCGCGCCGCTGCCGCGAATGCGCGCTCCCGTGCGCGCCGACGTGCCGCGCGTGCGCGTGCCCGTGCGTGTGCACGTCGAAGTGCCGCGAATGCGCGCTCCCGGCGCCCCTGTGCGCGCCGTTGCAACGCTAGCGCCACCTGGTGGTCGGCCACGACCATGACAGGTGGTATTTGATCACCTCTGCGTTATAAATTTTGAAAAAAAACAATATTTTTTACTTTTTGCTATAATAAATATCCCCCAAAAATCTTAAAAAAACATTTTTTTTTCTCAGGTTTGGTCGATATGTATTCTTCTACGTATTCTTGGTAAAAATTATTGGTTTGCGCAAAAGTTATAGCGGCTACAAAATAGGGGATAGATTTATAGCATTTTTTTTTTTTTACTAGTAATGGCGGCGATCTGCGTTTTTTTATTGTGACTGCGATATTGTGACAGACACATCGGACACTTTTGACACTATTTTGGGACCATTCAGATTTATACAGTGAACAGTGCTATAAATATGCTCTGAATACTGTGTAAATGTGACTGGCAGGAAAGAGGTTAAAACTAGGGGGCGATCAAGGGGTTAATGTGTTCCCTAGGGAGTGATTCTTACTGTTGGGGGAGGGGACTAACTGGGAGAGGTGATCGATCGGTGTCCCTATGTACAAGGGACACACCATCTGTCTCTTCTCCCTGACAGGACGTGGATCTGTGTGTTTACACACATAGATCCACGGTCCTGCTCAGTTACTGGGCAATCGTGGGTGCCCGGCAGACATCGGGTTCCCAGTGACACGGCGGGAGCGCGTACTACCCCTAGTGGCTTGGGAAGGCGCGACGTCATATGATGTCCGCCCAGAACAATAGGCTCATCATCCCGCCGTCATATGACGGCGGGCGGTGGAGTAGTGGTTAAACAATGAACGTAGTGTCACAAAAAAAAACATACGTAAATCACTGTTTTGAAACAAGGTAAAACTAAGACCCCATATATTCTATTTAATTTTTGTCTTCAGATTTACCAAAACCATATAATATGAGGTCAAACCTTAAGGTCCTGTACACTTGTCCTACGGACCATTTTCATCAGACAACTCTGAACTTGTCTGATGGTCTGATGTGCGTACACACCATTGGACCAAAATCCGATTAGACCAGAACGCGGTGACGTAGAACACAACGAAGTTCAATGCTTCCAAGCATGCATCGACTTGATTCTGAGCATACGCGTGTTTTTGGTCCGATGCTTTGGTGTACTAACCATCGAACCTGTCCGACAGACAGGTGTCCATCAGAGAGGTTTTAAATCATGTTTTAAAACTTTGGTCCGATGGACAACGGTCTGATGAGCCGTACACACCATCCAACTGGTCCGATGAAACTGGTCTGCAGACCAGTTTCATCGGACCTGTCTGATCGTGTGTACAGGGCCTAAGAGTTTTAATTTGTATGCAATCATGCAGGCCTTTGCACTACATGGTTTTGGTAAATCTGAAGACAAAAATCTGCAAAAAATCTAAAAGTGTGTATGGGGTCTTACGTAAAGAGGTTCTTACACAGATAACTGTGGGTGTAACTGTGGGTGAAGAAGGACCACTTGTATGTTGGAGAACACAGTTGAGGGGAGCGGCTGTCAGCGCGCTGTCTGCTGGCGGGGATTTTGGTTTGCTTGTGTGTACACGCGAGCAAACCAAAATGCCAGCAGACAGATCTGTCCAAATCAGTCGGTCCGACCGATTTGAACAGATAGATTTACTGGTGTGTACGAGGCCTAATGGGCAGATGGAGAGGGGAGGCCGTGGTTGAGTGTGCCCGTGCGCAGACACAGCGCACCTGTGTGCAGATGCCAAGATGCTGATTTAAAGCTCAGCACGCCAGAAGCCTTCTGTAAGCGTCATGGACACAGAGCGGTGGGCTGTAGGTATCCCTGTGGATTTGAACCAGGCAAACCAAGACTCATACTCAGCATCAGGTTGTGCAGTGAGCTAATATATGTGTATTGTAAGACTATAACACAACAGTGATTGCATTTTTTTGTGGATAGTACCTTTGCTTTACAGTAAGGACTATGTCCTGAGAAGAGGTACAAGGGCTGGTAAAGAGGCATCAGAAGATCCCCGCTTATGGCCAAGGAATCTGAGCTTGCCTTCAGTTTACCACCACCCTCTGTCAGCCTGATAGCAGCCTCACAGGATGAGCCCCTGTCTGGTTCTGCAGTTTCTCCTATGGCAGCTCCTGTATACGTCACTGAGGACGCTTTAAGAGTTGCTTTGGATGGCGTAGAAGGAAGGGTCGCTACTATTATCGCAACATCCTTGAAAGATAGCAGTAAACGGGGTAGATCCCCTTCATATGCTCTGGCTCTCTTATCAGATAAACCTTCTGAGGGTGAAAAAATCCCTCTCTGAGATGAGCATCATGTGCAGTCTGAGGACTCAGAGGATGAGAGGATTCCTTGCAGGTGCAATATTATGCAGAGATGGTGCGTGTGTCATGATCTGTGTCATGACTTTGGTCACCTGCTGGTGGCACTGTTCCCTCCAGTAACAGGGTGCAGTTCTGGTGGTCACCAGCAGGTGTCTCCCAATTTGTATTTGCACAGGTATTTAAGCCCGCCCTAAACTGGAGTTCAGGGCTTCAGTATTTTCCTTGTCAGCCTGTTCCCTGCCTGATCTGATAGCTGTAGCCAATCTGTTCCTGATTCGCTCCCTGCCCTGCCCTGGACTCTGCTTCCCCTTGTTTCTCTTATCCCTGCTTGACCTGGTACATATGCTTCTTCCTTCTTTATATTTGTTGATTAGTTCTGGTGGTTTGTGGTTTGCTGTGTTATGCTTGCTCGTCTTGGGGGTTTTCTATGATTGAATGAATGAATGAATGAATGAATGAATGAATGAAAACTTATATAGCGTGGCACATGCGAACTGAATCGTTGTTTTACACGTGTGCTTAACCTTTAATAAACATATATTTTTTCACTATCTTGGTGCCTATTGCCTTTAGTGCAGCCCATTGACCTGTTACCCAGTATTCAGATGCCTGCGTAGACATCCCCTGACAGCGTGGCACTTACAAATTGCCTCCTGTGGAAACTTCTATGTCCTCTGTTTCCTTTTTCTGTATCTTGGAAATCCCCGCAGGCTGCATGCTCCTTTCCGGTTCATCCCTTGCTGGATAAACTAATGTATGATGACTGGGTCCACCCAGATAAACTGTTTTCTCCTCCTAAACAGTTTTCCCTCCTTTTTCCTATGGAGGAAGGTTTCGCTAAGAAATGGGGGGTACCTGCTATTGATGCAGCTGTTCCTTTTGCAAACAAAAACCTGACCTGTTCTATAGACAATGCTCAGGGTTTTAAGGATCCAACTGATAAAAAGCTGGAGTCCCTATTAAAAAGCCTCCTCCTCTATAGATGGTGCTCTAGTACAACCTGCAGTTGCAGCTATTGGTGTATGTCCGTTCCTCAAGGAACAAATAAAGCAGAGGATTAACCTCCTCCCTACAGAGGTGATTGAGGTTTATGAGGACCTTCCTAAGGCCTTGTGTTTTGCAATTGATGCTATTATGGACTCTGTTCAGCAAGCATCCCGCTAGAATCTCCTGCGGGTACACATGCACAGGTCCCTTTGGTTAAAACATTGGGAGGCCGAGGTTTCTTGCAAAAGATATTTGGCGGTGTTCCCCCTTGAGGGAGGCAAATCTATTCTGTTGCCGGTTAAAAAGAAGAGTAAATGTCCTTCATTTAATTGTTTTCTTTCTCCAGCCCCTGGAACCTCATTCTCCAGGCAGTGGCGACGCTAGGGGAAAGGCCCAGAGTCAAGCCCAAGGGCAGAAAAGGACTTGGGGTCCAAAGTCTAAGCAGAACCTCAAAACGTCCCTATGAAGGGATGCCCCCACTCAGCCGAGTGGGGGGGAATGCTGCTGCAGTTTGCAAACGCCTGGCGGAACAAAGTTCAGGACAAGTGGGTCATCTCCACAGTGTCCTCAGGCTACAAGCTAGAATTCAAAGAAATTCCGCCACCCGTTTTCTGAGATCAAGAGTTGCCAAAGATCCAGAAAAAATAAGGCCTTTGCGGTTGGCCTTGGAACACCTGTTGTCCCAAAGGACAACCATTGAGTTAGCCACAGAGGATCAGGGATCACGGTATTACTCAAACCTTTCACGGTTCCAAAACCAAACGGGGAAGTCAGACCTATCCTGGATCTGAAAATCCTGAATCAGTTTCTGAACATTCGTTCCTTTTGCATGGAGTCTGTCCGTTCAGTTGTTTCCACCCTTCAGGGAGGAAAATTCCTGGCATCAATAGACATCAGAGATGCATATCTACATGTGCCAAAATTTCCAGCTCACCAAAGGTTTCTAAAGGTTTTCGGTGGATCCGCACAAAATTCAGTTTGTGGCCCTTTCTTTTGGGCTGGCTACAGAACCTCTAGTGTTCACAAAAAAACTGGCCCCCGGCCCTGGCAGGGCTAAGGGCACAGGGCATAGCAGTATCTGGACGATCTGTTGATCATAGATCAGTCCGCTACACGCTTGGGCCACAATTTGCACAGCACAGTGGAATATTAGTAGTATCTAGGCTGGGTCCTCAATCTGGAAAACTCCTCCTTGCAGCCTCAAAGAAGGCTGGAGTACTTGGGCATGATTATAGACATGTCCCAAAGCAAGGTATAACTTCCCAAGCCAAAGGCAAAAGCCATAAGAGACTTGGTCCAAGGGATAAAGCCAAAGAAAAGACCTTCCAACCGTCTATGCATGAGATTATTGGGAAAGATGGTAGCCTCATTCGTGGCTGTTTTACTAAAAGCCATTACAGGGCAGAATTCTGTCCACTTGGAACAAAGATGTTCAGGCCCTGGACCTTCCTATGATCTTATCTCCAAAGGTTTGCCAGAGCCTCAATTGGTGGTTGATCCCCCAAAATCTGTCAGAAGGAAAATCCTTCACTCCGGTTACCTGGAAATTGGTAACCACAGACGCCAGCCTTCTTGGCTGTGTGGCAGTTCTAGAAGAAGCATCTGACCAAGGGAAGTGGTCTGGAGCTGAAAAGCTCCTACCCATCAACATGGAGATTTGGTCAATTCATCTGGCCCTCAGAGTTTGGTCTTACAGACTGCAGGGTTGGTCTGTTCGGATTCAGTCCGAAAATTCTACAGCCGTGGCCTATATCAATCACCAAGGAGGCACCATAAGTCTGGATGCCCAAAGATAGGTGAATCACATCCTGGCCTGGGCAGAAAAGAATATTCCTCGCCTGTCTGTGGTCTTCATTCCAGGGGTAGAAAATTGGCAGGTGGATTTTTTTAACCCGCCAGCAACTGAGTTTAGGAGAATGGTCTCTACACCTCGACATATTTCAAATCATATGTCAGAAATGGGGTACCCCAGATGCAGACCTGCTGGCTTCCCGGTTCAATGCAAAGCTGGAAAGGATCAGATGCCCTGACAATCTTATAGGATCGTTATTCTCTGATTTATTCCCTCCAGTTCCGCTTCTCCCGCAATTCCTTTAGAGAGTCAAGAGGGAAGTAAAGCCTGTGATTTTGATCGCTTGGCCCAGGAGACCCTGGTATGTAGAAATCGTAAGGATGGCAGTAGGAAGACCTTGGATTCTCCCACTACGCTTGGACCTACTATCGCAGGGTCCAATATTCCATCCTGCCTTACAAAGTCTAAATTTGATGATTTGGCTGTTGAGACCCACATTCTGAGGAAACCTGGGCTCTCAGGTCCAGTCCTATCCACTCTGGTTAATGCTAGGAAGCCGGCCTCCAGGCTTATCTACTACAGAATCTGGAAGGCATATGATTACTGGTGTGAACCTAGAAGGGGGCATCCTAGGATGTATGCCGTTAATAGGATTTTTGCCTTTCTTCAGTTAGGCTTAAATATGAAGTTGGCCTTGAGCACTATGAAGTGCCAGATCTCGGCCTTGTCGGTATTCTTTCAAAAACCGCTTGCCTCTCATTCATTAGTCCGGGCCTTGTTCAAGGAGCACTGCGCTTGAGTCCGCCGGTTAAGTCCCCCGTTTGCCCATGGAATTTGAATCTGGTATTATCTGTTTTACAGAAGTTACCTTTTGAACCATTAAACCATGGTTCTTTAAGTCTCTTGACAAAGAAACCGTTTTTTCTTGTAACCATATCCTCGGCAAGGAGGGTATCGGAATTGGCGGCTCTTTCATGTAAAGAACCGTATATGATTATTTATGATGACAGGGTGGTGCTGCGTCCTCACCCGACTTTCTTACTGTCTTTTTTCCAGATCCGCAGTCTGAGGAGGAAGAAGGTCTAGATCTCTCTCTAGATGTTGTAAGAGCGGTGAAAGTTTATCTGCAAACTACGGCTCAGATACAAAAGACTGATTGACTGTTTATTCTGCCAGGGCCCAGGGAAGAGCCAGGCAGCGATGAAATCGACTATTGCATGTTGGATTCGACAAGTAATTATTCAATCCTATGGTTAGAAAAGAAGATTCCTCCTTTTCAGGTGAAGGTGCACTCGACTAGAGCAGTTGGTGCTTCATGGGCAGAATTTTTTAATACAGCTTACCTGTAAAATCCTTTTCTTGGGAATACATCATGGGACATAGAGCTCCCGCCCCTCTTCGGAGTTAAACGTGGGACACTTATTGCTTTGCTACAAAACTAAGGCACTCTCCATTTGAGAGGGGTTATATAGGGGAGGAACTCAATTCTAATTGGGTTAACCAGTGTCCAATAACCTGTGGTGACTACATAACCCATTAAGTAATTAAGGCTCTGTGTCCCGTGATGTATTCCCAAGAAAAGGATTTTAGAGGTAAGTTGTATTAAACAATCCTATTTTAAGCGACAGACAGCATGGATTAATGAAAGACAGAAGTTGTCAAACAAACCTGGTTTCTTTTTTTGAGGAGGTAAGTAAAACCTTGGACAGAGGGGTGGCTGTGGGCGTGGTATACTTGAATTTTGCAAAAGGGTTTGACAGAGTTCCCCATACTCAAGTGGTAACTGTTTTTTTTGGGGGGGTGGCAAGCAACCCACCCCCCCATTAGTCGGTCAGTTGGCAGCACCCCTCACCCCGTCACTTACCCCATCGGTTGCAGGTGGATGGGTGGCAGGCAGAAGCCGGGTTGCAAGCTCCTGCAGGCGTTGGCTTGTGGGCTCCAATGGGTAGTGTGCAGCGGCTCCTGTGTCCTCTCTGCATCACGGCAGCTTCCGCCGTGCGGCTCCTCTCTCCTCCTCCTAGGCATCCAATAGGATAGACCATCCTTTCAGCCAATCGGGCGACTGTTGTCAAAACCCACTTCCTGATTGGCCAGGAGTAGGATCAGTGTTACAACAGCGAATATTGATTCGCTGTTGTAACACACCCGGGTGGGCTCGGAGTGCACTGTCTGCGACCCGAGTCCACCCTATATTGAAGCCTATTAGAGCCTCTGGCTCTAATTGGTGCTTCAAAAAAGCAGCCCCTCCACATTGGAATCCATGCGCCGGTGTCCTGAAAGGGTCTGGATGCATGCATAAGGGAGGTGGCGATGGACAGGGGGGCAGCACCCATATGCCCTTAATAGGCTTGGAAAAATCAATTTGTAAATAAAAAGAAAGTTGGCTAAAAATCTGAATTCAGAGAGTAGTGGTTAATGATTCTTACTCTGAATGATCTAAGGTTATCAGTGGTGTACCCCAAGGTTCAGTGTTGGGACCTTTTGCTTTTTAATATCATTATAAATCATATAGGGCAGTGATGGCAAACCTTTTTGAGCCCGAGTGCCCCAACTGCAACCCAATGCCAACGTATTTATTTCAAAGTGCCAACATATATAGAACTTGATGTGCATGTGGGGGTGAACATGGGACACATCAGAAATCAGTGGGCTGTGTCATGATGAGGAGCAGTGATGTGATTGCAGCTATGTACGTGTATGTGTATAGCCACAATGCTGTGTGTGTTTAAACAGTGGAACGCATGTGTATGGTGCCTGGGCCCTTGAGTGTGTTTTTTAGGGTGATAACATTGTCTAGCCTTTTTTATGGGGTTTGGAGGATTGTCATAAAGCTTATGACAATCCTGCAAACAGCATATAAAAAGGATATCAAGTGAATAAAATCAATCAGTGCAATCAGACCTAAATAATAATAAAGTGTATTCTGCATAGTTGCTTACTAAATCACTAAACGGTGATTCCACCCACCATATGAAACAATTAAGCCAGGCTCACACCTGTGCATTTTTAAGAGTGTTTTCAGTTTTGCAGAAACACACTACAGTCCATTTAACATGGTTTTCTATGGATGTGGTTCACATCTGTGCATTTTATGGAAAGGGTCAGGTTTTTTTTTTCTGTTTTTTGGTTCCATAAACTTCAATGGTTTAAAGATGTGTATTGAAAAAGAGTGGAAAACCTATTCACCTCTAGGAACAAGGAATATACATGTAATGTGTGTAATCCGGGATCCCACTAACCATAAATCAGCTCTTCAGTCCTCCTCCCGCTGCTCTGGATTTCTCCTTCTTATCACTCCACCGTACAGCTCACACATCTACAGCAGGGTTATATATAAATGAAGAGGCAGAGAAACATAGTGTACACAGCTAAACATGTTTATTCCCCACACAGCATACACATACTTTAACAATGATTTCCACAGCGCTTCAACAACACACACATTAGCCGACTCAGCTCCCGGGCATAAGAACGGCCTGTGATTGGGTTTCTTCATCAGGCACCATCACTGCCCCCCATTGGTTCAATCCCCACCACGTTTTCCACCTAACAAATTTCATCCAACCCAGCAGCTTCATCTTGTCAACACCCACCCTAGACATGTCATTCCTGGCCCCAGAGCTGTATGGGAAATGTAGTTCTATGGGAGGGGATGTGTTGTCGACGAGATACACCTTGTACAGGATTTTCTTGCTTGCCCTCAGAGTGCCCGGCGTGCCAGCTGTGGCACTCATGCTATAGGTTCGCCATCACTGATATAGGGTCTGGGATTAAAAGTACAATTTCTGGTGCCGCAATGGGGAATTGAAACTCTGGGTTACACTAGAGCAGGAGATGGCCCGGGCCCCGTTGACTGGTCTGCCCTGGGCGGGCAAGCATTAAGACCCCCACTTAACTACTCACCCGATGATTGGCCCTTTTCTCGCCGAGATGGAAAGATTTTTTCGTCTTTTCTCATAAACTAATTTCCCATTTCCCATGACCCAAATCATAGGACATCCTAGATTCCCTCCGGGCTTGTGCAGACCTGGCCTTTACCGGGTGAGCCCCGAAAAGGCTCCCACGCGCATCTCAATTTCTAAGACCCACTGGTTGGATCCCTATGGGGACCTTAGTATCAGGACAGGCACCCATCACGTTGGATAGATGGAGGTTTGAGCAGTTCTCCCATGTCCGCGGCTGCCTGGCCAACTATGCTCTCTTTTTCAAAAACTCCCCTGCTTGAAGAACTTTGTCTAAACCGATGGTCCAATTCGTGGTTCTCTTTCTAGACCCTACAAAACTCTGCTGGACATACAAGCTACCACAGACCCTGGGAAAGAGACTTACAAAGCACATTTACCACTTCACAGAAGGAACACATACTCCTCTTCACTCATAAGTCATCACTTTGCAGCAAATACCAAGAAATTTCCTACAAATTGACCATATGCTGGTATCGCACCCCATCCCTTTGGCCAAAATATTTACCAATCAATCTGACCATTGCTGGCGTTGTGAGCAACAAACCAGCACTCTTATTCACATTTTTTGGGAGTGCTCCAAACTACAAACTTTCTGACAACCTGTCCTCTGACTCATTCACAAATTCACAGACCATACCCTAACCAATGACCTCACTGTCAAGAAAGCGCTACCACAAATCTCTACTTAAACACCTCCTCAACGCTGCTAGAGCTTGCATCCCAAGTCAATGAAAGCAGCAATCTGCTCCCACGGTGGCCCAATGGTTCGCGAGGGTTAATGACATTGAATGAATGGAAGACCTGACCGCATTGATCCGGGATAAATCTGAGGAACATAAGACCAGGTGGTTTTATTGGTTCCACTTCTCAGGGAATACCTCCGCGATATATAGTCTGGCCCTATCGATTGCCAGAGGCAAGGGTACCGGGGCTAATCCCTATTGTACTGTTAGTGATTAGTTGAAATGTCAAGGTGAAGCCCTAGTCTCACACCTCCTAGGTATCTGGATACCTTGCATACTTACAGAGTTGTTCCTGTGTTATTATCCTCAGTGTACCTATCTTTAGTTCAGATACCACTACTTAGCGATCATATGTATGCTACTTTGTTTGTACTACATATTCTGTAAAGATACCCTTTCATTGCATGTCGCATACAACTAAATAATAAAAAAAGTACCATTTATGTCTGTGCAGATGAAACCAAGCTATGCAGTGGAATAACATCCTTAAAGCATGTCTCTAATTTACAAGCTGACCTCAAAGCACTAATTGGGCAACTAATTGGCAAATGAGGTTTTATGTTGATGAATGTAAAGTTATGCACTTGGGAGCTAAGAATATGCATGCATCATACATACTAGGGGGAGTACAACTGGGGGAATACATAGTGGAGAAGGCCCTGGAGGTTTTGGTAGATCATAAGCTCAATAATAGCACGCAATGCCAAGCTGTGACTTGCAAAGTGAGCAAAGTCCTTTCTTGTATTAAGAGAAGTATGGACTGACAGGAGAAAAGTTGTCCCATCCTCAAAGGCTTTCCCCAAATCTTTGAACAGAGCACTAAATAACCACCAATTAGTGGACACCTAGAGAGCCCACAACATCGGCATCAAGTCATACACATTCCACTTTCACCCTCACAACAGCTTCGCCAGGTCTTGACTACATCTTTTGCACCCCAATCCTACTTGCCAACTCCTCCAATGCTGATATCCATATATGTCCGTGGTCTGATCACCACATTCACCACATAGTCTCCTTTAACACCTCTCACATAGGTCTAGCCAATACTACACACTCTTGGCGAATGAACGATTCCTTGCTCACAGACCCATCAAGCAATCAACAAATTCTATCTCACCTTGAGCAATACTTTACACATAACGTAACACCAGACTTGTCTCCTGCAACTAAATGGATGGCACATAAAGTGGTAATGAGAGGCCATTTGATAAATATTGCCTCCATCAAAAACAAGTCCAAGCTTGTAGATATTAGGTCCCTCACGAAAGAGTTAGAGCAATTATATCACAGACATAACCAAAATCCATCTAGTGATCTCCTTAAACAGATCCAAGAGAAACGCACTTCCTTAGACACTTTATTAACATCTGACACTGAAAAAGCCCTCAGATGGTCTAAAGCCAGATTATTACTCAACAGCAACTCTTATTCCACCATGTTCACCAGAAAGTTAAATCAATCTATGAAACTACCCCACACATACAAATTAACCACTTAAGACCCTGACCAAAATGCAGGTAAAGGACCTTGCCCCTTTTTGCGATTCGGCACTGCGTCGTTTTAACTGACAATTGCGCGGTCGTGGGACGTGGCTCCCAAACAAAATTGGCGTCCTTTTTTCCCCACAAATAGAGCTTTCTTTTGGTGGTATTTGATCACCTCTGCGGTTTTTATTTTTTGCGCTATAAACAAAAAAAGAGCGACAATTTAAAAAAAATTCAATATTTTTTACGTTTTGCTATAATAAATATCCCCCAAAATTATATAAAAAAACATTTTTTTTCCTCAGTTTAGGCCGATACGTATTCTTCTACATATTTTTGGTAAAAAAAATCGCAATAAGCGTTTATCGGTTGGTTTTCGCAAAATTTATAGCGTTTACAAAATAAGGGATAGTTTTATTGCATTTTTATAAAAAATAATTTTACTACTAATAGCGGCGATCAGCGATTTTTTTTGTGACTGCGACATTATGGCGGACACTTCGGACAATTTTGACACATTTTTGGGACAATTGTCATTTTCACAGCAAAAAATGCATTTAAATTGCATTGTTTACTGTGGAAAGGACAGCTGCAGTTTGGGAGTTAACCACAGGGGGTGCTGTGAATTTGAGTGTTCCCTGTGTGTGTGTTTACAACTGTAGGGGTGTGTGGCTGTAGGTGTGACGTCATCGATCGCGTCCCCCTATTACAGGGATGACGCGATCGATGCTGCGGCCACAGTGAAGCACGGGGAAGCCGTGTTTACACACGGCTCTCCCCGTTCTTCAGCTCCAGGGATGGATCGCCGCACTGCAGCGGCGATCGGGTCCGCGAATCCCGCGGTCCCATTCCTGGAGCTTCGGACCGGGTCACGGGAGCGCGCCGCGGGCGCGCGCCCGTGACCCACGGCTGGGTACTAAAATCAACATATATATACGTTGATGTGCCCAGCCGTGCCATTCTGCCGACGTAAATGTGCAGTAGGCGGTCCTTAAGTGGTTAAGGAACTCATCTGGAAACATGGTGTCCCATCCCAAAGAAGTCATGAAATTGTTCAGACTTCTATAAAAATCTTCTTTCATCACTACAATCACCTCCTAAACAATCCTCTCTAGATTGGCTTAATGACATTACATTGCCCACTCTTACTAGAGATCAAATTGATTCCCTTAACGTACCTTGCACAGATATAACAGAATCATTGGTACGTTAAAGACATCTACAGCCCCAGGCCCTGACGGCTACTCCACATCCTATTATAAAAAAAAAATCCTCTACCATTACCCCACACCTTACCAAATTATATAACAATATCTTACAAGGTGGCCAATTCCCACCCGAGATGCTTTTGGCTAACATGTCCTTGCTTCCCAAGCCGAATAAAGATCACTCCACCCCCCAAAATTACCGCCCAATATCAGTTATTGACTTAAAAATATTTGGCCGCATCTTGGCAGACAGATTATCAGCGGTTATCTCCCCATTAGTGGACCCTGATCAAACGGGCTTCATTCCTAACCGACAAATAACAGACAACATAAGACTGACCGCTAATATCATTCAGGATTCCAACATACACTCTAAATCCACACTTTTGCTCAGTCTGGACATACACAAAGCTTTTGACAGTGTGAGCTGGTCATATCTTGACACTTTACTCCCCAAATATGGTATCAAGAATGAATTCCTTCAAGGCTTTAAGGCTCTCTATCACAATCCTCAAACACGCATCAAACTCCCAGGCAATAATTCTGACTTTTTCCTTCTGACGAAAGGCACCAGACAGGGTTGCCCCCTTTCCCCCCTACTCTTTGCCCTCGTTATTGAGCCTCTCGCCTGTGCTATCAGAAATAACACAGACATCAAAGGATATTTTAAAGGATCCAAGGAATACAAACTGAGTCTCTATGCTGATGATGTTCTACTGTTCATAACTGACCCTCTTATCTCCCTACCTAATCTAACTAAAACTCTAGACATATTCCATGACCTGACAGGTCTGGGTGTAAATCTATCGAAATGCTCAGCTTTACCAATTAATATCCCTTCAACCTTAATAGCCTCACTTAAAGATAAATTCCCATTTAACTGGCATGTCGACTCATTTAGATACTTAGGTATCCACATTACACCCTCGTATAACACAATATACCAAGCAAACTACCCTCCCTTATTTAACAATATTAAAAATTTACTTAAACTTTGGTCCTCATACCAGATTTCATTCTCGGGCAGAATTGTGGCTGTAAAGATGATGATATTACCCAAGCTTTTGTTCTTTTTTAGAGCACTTCCTCTTATTTTGCCTAAAAAAAAAACACTAGAATCATTACAAAGAGAGACAAACAGATTAATTTGGCAGAACAGGAAACCTAGATTTAGTTATTCTCTTATGTTTAGACCTCATTTAAAAGGTGGTCTTGGTATCCCAAACCTGTGGCTTTATTACTTATCGTCCATATTTACCCAATTAGCCCAATGGTATGCCCCTTCACTCCAAATCCCTTGGCTCCAGTTCGAGGAAGAATCTATCCTACCTTACAATCTACAAGGACTCCTCTGGTCCAAAACCATCCCACCACAAAAAATAAGACCCTTGAACCATATTGTTACTCACTCTCTCCAACCATGGAACAGACAGGTCCCAAAATGTAAGCAATCTTCTAACACTCCCCCCCCGGCATCTTTTCTAGGTGACCCATGTTTTTTCCCCCTAGATAGTGCACAAAATCAAAACCTGCTAACGGTTTGGAAATTGCGTAAACTAACTCATTTAAAATCGCTCTCTCACATTAACTAATTTCTCACCTTCCCTAGTCTATAAATAAAATATGATCTTTCTCTTAATGAGTTAGAAAACTATACAAAAATTTGACAATTCTATCAGAAATACTACTCACTTACACTTCACCCCCCTTATACACAATTCAAACAAATTTGTATCTCCACTCCTCGAGCTAAAGGTTTGATCTCCAGTATACATGAAAGTTTGAATGAAACAAACATGCCTGAGAAGTCGCATCCCATGTTACAATGGGAATCAGATTTAAATACTTCATTTACTCTGGAGCAATGGGATACCATTTTCTTTAACCTCCATAGATGTACCAAAACAACATCTATCAGAGAATCCACTATCAAATTGCTCTATAGATGGTATCTTACACCGGCTAAACTTAATACATTTTATCCTTCACTGTCTCCACTCTGCTTCAGGGGATGTCCCACCCAGGGTACACTATTACATATTTTTTTGGACTGTCCCCATCTAAAGGACACTTTAGATGGTGATCGTGATTGATAAAATCTCCTGCCGAAGGATCCCTCTTACACCCCAAATCTGCCTTTTAATTTATTTTTTATTTATTTTTTTTATTCAAAATTTTATTGATATTACCATGGCTGGAACAGAGAAAATATCATCAGAATTGAGACACCAGTTCAAAAATAAATAGAGCTAATGGTTTCACCCTACCACTACTCTATCCAAAACTAAAAGCTTTTCCCAGTGATGGGTTTTACAGATAATAAAGAGTGGATTTTGTAAATTTTAACATTTTTCAAACATTGTTGAACTCAAAATATTTTTTAATGAAAACATGACCACCCAAATTTTAACTACCAATACATTTAAATCACTTTCAATGAATCATGCAATATAAGTAAAAAAAAAATAAAAGTAAGTAAATTCAATAGAATAGAAGTAAATAGAATTTAATAGAATCAAATAAACCACCAATTCACCTTTTATATATTTCAAACTTTAAATTCGGGGCTCTTTAGATTATTGTTAGTAGATGTCATTGTTAAATTACTGGTTGTAACATTTAGGCTGCTTCAGATAAATGTGTTTTCTACAATTCCATTTAAACTTCTGGAACAGTTTGAATGAACTAAGAAAAAAAAAATGGAGGAAATCATTTTTCAAAAATGGCAGCAAATGACCCTTTTAGTAGCAGGAAAATTACCTGTGGTATTTGGTAAGTCAGCTGTTTTAGGCTATTTCAGTAGTACAAATTCAATCTCATTCTACAGTGTGGCTCTACAAGTAATTAATTTTTTTTGTTCTTTATAACATTATAATCATGATGAAAACATTCAGCTTGGTCAATTTAACATCAAAAATCCATACAATATACCACAAATACTTTCCATATCATATAGGTTGTAAATAGCTCTTGCTAAGGAATGATAATTTCACATGGAAGGCCGCAACGCCTTTCAAACACTTGTCTTCTTTAGGGGTATATATGATGTATTATATAGGGACCATGAAGAATCTTTTTTTTCAAAGTTTTTTTTTTTTTTAATTGGAAAAAAGAAAAATCAGAGTACAAAATACAGCCAGGGTACCGAAAACACAAATCAAAACATATCAATACATACTCTGAAAAGTAAACTACTTTTATATCTTATGACACAAGATAGCAAAGGGAAACATCACAACCTAGGATGTCACCCGCTACTAACTACTACTAAGAAAAATAAAAAGGAAAGAGAGAAGAGAAAAAAAAAAAGGGGGGGGGGAAACACTGTGCCCAAACGGCTCACCTAGAATCTCTATATACCAATGGGAGTGAACAAGAAAAGATCAAAACTACAACCACAATCTCATCTCATATCTAATTGTGAGTATTGATCTGAATATCTGAACGCCACCCAAGGTGACCACATCTGATTACATTTCTTTGACGATTCCCTGGCAATGGCTACCGTTTCCTCCATTTGGTGGATATTCTCTATGGAGCTAAGCCATTCTGGAATAGAAGGAATGTCCTTCGATTGCCAGTGCCTGGGAATTAAGACTTTCACTGCATTGAGCAGGTGTCTAACCAGTGATTTTTTATAATGCTGCATAGAACAATCCGCAATATGGAGTAGACAACATGCGGGAGAGAGAGAGATTGTGGTATCCGTAATGGCCTTGATCACCTCACACACCCTGTCCCAGAAGGGTCTCACACGAGGACATTCCCACCAGATGTGAAAAATAGACCCCTGGTCTTGCTCACATCTCCAGCAAGAATCTGATGTCTGTGGGTACCATTTTTTAATTTTATCCGGGGTGGCATACCATTGTATTAAAAGCTTATAAGACGTTTCCTGAAATCTTGTACCAATAGAACACTTATGGGCAAAAATACAGGCACGTTTCCATTGCTTATCAGTGAAGCTTGTTTTAATCGCCTTTTCCCATTGTACTCGTATTCCGGAGGGTATCCCCCCCCCTATCTCGTTGGAGCCATGAGTACGTGAGAGAGGTAGCTCTAGGTACCGGAGCTCCAGCGAAGCAAATTTGTTCAAAGGGAGTTGTTGGTCTAAACAACTGTTTTTTGGTCTGGGAAACCTGTGTATAATTATGCAGCTGGCGGTAGGTCCAAAATGAAAGAGAGCTCTGAGGATTCAATTCTTGTTTTAATAACTCAAAATGTTTTAGGGTGTTTGCCTCTACACAGTTTATCAATAGAAGGGGCATCGATTTGTCAGTAGGAGCAGAAATGTGCAGGTTCTTTCCAGGCAGAAAATCTGGGTTGCGAGTAATGGGAGTAAGCGGTCCAGGAGATGAGGAGAGTTTATGGTGTTTCGTCATCGTATGGAACACTTTAAGTGTGGTCCCCACCAAGGGATGCTGCTGCACATTTTGCGGCAATTTTACCCAAGGAATCCAAGGTAGGAATTTAAGATGAAGTGTGGTGGATGCTTCCTCCAATGTGACCCAATCCTTTTGCTCCCTATGGCAATTCCAATCCATAATTCTAGCTAAGTGTATCCCAGAATGGTAAAGTTTAAAATCAGGTAAACCTATACCTCCCTCTTCCTTAGGTTTTGTAAGCATATCAAACTTTATCCTAGGTTTTGCCCCTTCCAAATAAAAGTGCGTAAAATGGCCTGAAGTTGTTTGAAAAAGGAACCTGGGAGTGGAATAGGTAAGGTGTGAAAGTGGTATAGGATTCTGGGTAAAATTACCATCTTCAGTATAGCTGCTCTGCCGAACCAGGAGAAAGGCCTTGAGGTCCAACCTTTAAGATCTACTTGAATTTTTTTTAGTAAAGGGAGGAAGTTAATATTATATATATCTCCGAATTTAGGCGCAAGTTTGATTCCTAGATAGGTAATACATGAAGTTACCCACTTAAACGAGCCAGAAGAGCGTGCACTTTCTAAAGGTTCAGCTAATAGTGTGAGATTGAGAGCTTCTGACTTAGAATAATTAATTTTCATATTGGAAATATAACTAAATATTTTAAAAGCTTTAGAGAGCTTCGGAATTGAGACCTGAGGCTGTGTTAAAAAAAATAGAAGATCATCCGCATATGCTGCTATTTTAAAGTCGTGTTGACCTATCTGGAAGCCTTGTATATCAGGATTTGCGTTTACTGTGCGGATAAAAGGTTCTAAAGATAGGGTAAATAAAAGAGGGGAGAGAGGGCAACCCTGCCTTGTACCATTATTTATGTCCACTGCTTCTGAGAGGGTACCATTAATTTTAAGCTGTGCTCGAGGTTTATGGTATAAGGCCGATATCCACGCCATCATGTTTGATCCCAACCCAATATGTCTGCAGATAGCAAACATATAGTCCCAGGCAACACGGTCGAAGGCCTTCTCCGCGTCAGTTGACAGGAGAAGGCCCTCAATTCCCCGGGTATGTGCGTAATGAATCAGATTAAGGGCTTTTATACCATTATCCCGGGCTTCCCTCCCTGGCATAAAACCCGCCTGTTCTGGGCTTATAAGTTTGGGGAGAAAAGATGTCAGTCTAGATGCCAATATTTTCGCCAATATTTTTAGGTCCAAATTCAACAGTGAAATCGGCCTATAGCTTGTGCAGTCAGTAGGGTCCTTTGCTGGTTTAGGGATCAATGTTACATATGCCGTCGTAAAGGAGCTCGACATTGATGAAGAAGTTCGGATATGTTCCAGGGCACGGAGTAGGGGAGCTTTCAGAATGTCTATAAAAGTTTTGTAATAATGGGCCGTGAACCCATCCGGGCCTGGGCTCTTACCCGGTTTTTGAGTCTTAATTGCCAGAATAAGTTCTTCTTCTAAAATCGGCGATTCCAAGGAATCGCTCTCAACCGACGATAGAGTAGGCATGCCACTCTCCATAATATATTCTCACAGAACGGATTCTCTATTTCCTTGAAGCTCTACAGGTTTATGTGTCGGGGGGAGGTTATAAAGCTTAGTATAAAACGCATGAAATTGTGACGCAATCTGCTCCGTTTTTTGTATAAGTTGGCCCTTGCAAGTCTTAATAGAAAGAATAGAATGTGCATGAGAAATTGTTTTAAGGGTTTTTGCAAGGAATTTGCCACACTTATCCCCATGTTCATAATGAAAGCCTTTCTTGAAATAGAGAATTTGTTTTGCTTTAAGATTGAGTAAAGAGTTAAGTTTTTCCCGCATCTTTGACAGTTCCAACAAGTGCGCCTCCACATGTGACTGTTTATGTTGGCTTTCCAAGGAGGCAATTTTTTCCACTAATGTCAGAGTAACTTTTTCAGCTTCTCTTTTCTTAAGAGAGCCAAGGCGCATAAGTTCGCCACGTAGGACGCACTTGTGAGCCTCCCAGATCGTCAGGGGTGACATATCCTCTGTAGTATTAAGCTGAAAGTATAATTTAAGCGCCTCGTGGATTTGTTGGCAAGTAGATGGATCCGTCAGTAGGTTGGAGTTCAACCGCCAGCTGCATGGTCTAGGGGGCCTATCTGATTATGAAAGAGAGATCGATACCGTACAATAATCCGAAAGGGATTGTATGCCTATGTTTGCTGCCTGGAGCAAAGGCAAATCACGTTGCGAAATAAATACATAGTCAATACAAGAGTGTTTTTTATGTAGCGGAGAATAATATGTATAATCTCTACCCGTTGGGTATACCAGGCGCCAAGCATCCACTAAGGCCAAAGAGTTCAGCTGTGATTTGATTTTCTGTATAATAGAATAAGAGATGCTAGACTTGCCATTAGAGGTATCCTGTAGGGGTAGCAATGGTATATTAAAGTCCCCACCTAAGATAATACAGCCAGTGGCAAAACCCTTTAATTCGTCTATTAGGTGACGGCAAAATACAAGATGGCCTGAATTAGGAAAATAAGCATTTGCCAGGGTGATCTCTCTATTATGCCACATTCCCTTAAGGAACAGAAATCGCCCCATGGGGTCCGTAAATTGTTGAGACACTTTAAAATGTGCATGTTTATGTATCAGAATAGACACACCTTTGGATTTAGAGTTAGGGTTTGGCGCATGGTATGCCTCAGGAAAATGTCTATCAAATAATCTAGGTACTGAAGATGATTGGAAATGGGTCTCCTGGATAAACACAAAAGCCGGTTGGGCTTTTTTCAGTTCTCTTAAAAGTGCTACCCTTTATTAAGGCCCCTTAAATTATGAGAGATCAGGGTGGGGTGTTTGCCTAATGAATGATAAGCCATTTCAGCACAGCGTCAAAAGGAAGAAAGAGAGAGAAAAAAAAAAAAAAGAGTCTCCTGAATAAACAGGCTAGATATATACAAATAACCGATCGAGCACTCCTCTACCGCTGCAGAGGGACTCCTCCTATTGTGTCTACCCAGGGGTACACGGGCAGAAGGAAAATAGCCCGGTGAAACACCCGGGATAGACACAGTGTGGGGTACGTGGGAAAAACCATTTTTTCCCATGGGTTTTTCTCAAATCTGCCTTTTATTCTCCACTATTCAGGATATTCCAACATCTAGCACAAAGCTTATCCACACATTTCTCACCTCCATTCATTGAGCCATAGCCTTTAATTGGCGCTCCACTTCAGTACCTTGGCCACAGATTCTCAACCGTATGACAAACATCAAACTCTCCGAGAGAATTCATCATACGTTATATGATTCTATGCCCCGATATAAAAAAAAATGGTTTCTCTGGGAAACCGCCTTTCTGGTTCAAGATTAACTATTACTAACTGCACCCTTTTCTTCCTGTACAATGTTTACCGTTAATGATACTTCCTGTACCATCATTGTTATTTTTTTTGTAACTTGACCTTTTCTACAATAAAATTGTTTGTAAACAAAAAAAGAGAAGTATGGACTCCAGAGAGTGAGATATCATTGGTAAGACCTCATCTGGAATATGCAGTTCTGTTTTGGGCACAAGTTCTTAAAAAGGATATGGAGGAACTGGAGAAAGTGCAGAGAAGGGCAACCAAACTGATGAGAGGCATGGAGAAGCTCAGCTATGAGGACAGATTTGAGGAGCTGAATTTATTCTTTCTTCAGAAGACTAGATTAAGGGGGATATGATCAACATGTACAAATACATAAGTGGTCCATATAGTGAACTTGGTGTTGAGTTATTCACATTAAGGTCATCACAGTGGTCAAAGGGGCACGTCTAGAGGAAAAAGCATTTAATCTCCAAATACGGAAAGGTTTTTCACAGTAAGAACTGTGAAAATGTGGAATAGACTCCCTCCAGAAAAAGAAAAAAGCCCCTAAGGCACTGGCGTAGTAAATTGTTGAAAAACATATATGATTTATTACACATAATACAAAAATTGACAGTAAAATATATTGGAATGATTACAATAGCTGTACAAAAAAGAATCACCACACAGATTACACTTTGGAACTCTTTGGGTTCACCCAACGTGTTTCAAAGTATCAAGTAACTTTTTCTTCAGGGATGTTATGAGAAGGTCAATCTTGTATCTACAATACAGTGGTTTCAAAAGACCATAAAGGTTATCATATAGCAATCAAAAGTGCGATATAATATGTCTGCATTAAAGAGGTTGTAAAGGTTTGTTTTTTATTTTCTAGATAGGTTCCTTTAAGCTTGTGCATTGTTGGTTCACTTACCTTTTTCTTCAAGTTCCCTTCTAAATGTTTTTTTTCTTTGTTTTCTTTGTCTGAATTTCTCACTTCCTGTTCCTCCTCAGTAAGGTGTTCAGTAAGCTGTTCTAAATGACTTTCCACCACTTGGATGATGGTGGAAAGCTTACTGAGGAGAAACAGTAAGTGAGAAATTCAAACAAAGAAAAAAAACATTTAGAAGGGAAATGGAAGGAAAGGGTAAGTGAACCAACAATGCACTACCTTAAGGGAACCAATTTAGAAATTAAAAGACGAACCTTTACAACCCCTTTAAATATATTTGAACAAACTCACATACATTGTAGTGGTGTCACCAATGAAAACTTTCCATAGAACTATTAAAAACAAACATAGACAGAACTGTGTCTCCATAAACTGTGAGCCAAACAACTTATTTATTGATAATGTACTATATATATATATATATATATATATATATATATATATATATATATATATATATATATATATACTCTGCATTCAGTGTAGCCAGTGGTGGCTGGCGAAGTTTTAGGATGGGGGGGGGGCGCAAGACCCCGCCCCTCCACATTTGGTTCATCCTGCTTCTCATAAGCCACACCCCTTATAGAATACACACACTCTGTCCCCTATATTCCACTTGCTTCCACTTATAGTGTCAGGAGTATACAGGTCAGCATCACAGCACAGAGTATATAGCCCCAGCATCACAAATCATGGTATATAGTGCAGCCTTACAGATTGGCGCAAATAAACTAAAAAATTACACTGTTAGTTACGAAGGACTCTAAATGGGCATGAGCTTATCAGAGACTGTGGACATACTGCACAAGATTACCAGATACTGCGAACATACTGCACGACATTACCAGAGACTGCTGACATCCAGCATGAGATTACCAGAGACTGCGGGCATACTGCACAAGATTATCAGAGACTGCAGACATACTGCACGAGATTACCAGAGACTGCGGACATACTGCACAAGATTACCAGAGACTACGCACATACTGCACAAGATTACCAGAGACTGCGCACATACTGCACAAGATTACCAGAGACTGCAGACATACTGCATGAGATTACCAGAGACTGCGGACATACTGCACAAGATTACCAGAGACTGCAGACATACTGCATGAAATTACCAGAGACTGCGGACATACTGCACGAGATTACCAGATACTGCGGACATACTGCACAAGATTACCAGAGACTGCAGACATACTGCATGAAATTACCAGAGACTGCGGACATACTGCACGAGATTACCAGATACTGCGGACATACTGCACGAGATTACCAGAGACTGCGGTCATACTGCACAAGATTACCAGAGACTGCGATCATACTGCACAAGATTACCAGAGACTGCGGACATACTGCACAAGATTACCAGAAACTGCAGACATACTGCATTACTTGTCCTGCGACTTGGGACTTCAACAGTGCATGACAAGTCGTACTCCATGATTTCCAATGAAAACCGTTCATATCTGTGCGACTGCAGGTCACAGCAAATTCAAAGTAGTCCCTGCATTACTTTGGTTCCACTTTGATGCAACTTGAGGTCCATAGACCTCCAGAATACACAGGCATTGCTTTAAGTCGCATCAAACTTTCACAATGTGTTAGCCTGAAAGTCGCAAGATTCTGCCACAATTTTTTGCTGCGACTTGAAGCAATGCCTGTGTATTCTGGAGGTCTATGGACCTCAAGTCACATCAAAGTGGGACAAAAGTAATGCAGGGACTACTTTGAGGTCGCTGTGACTTGAAGTTGCACAGATATGAACGGTTCTCATTGGAAATCATGGGGTACGACTTGTCATGTAACGTTGAAGTCCCAAGTCGCAGGACAAGTAATGCAGTATGTCTGCAGTCTCTGGTAATCTTGCACAGGACAATTTGTATTTTTTTTTAATAAGCGGGGGGCTTTTGTTCTCCGCTATTTGGAATAAGCGAGGGGGCGGTCGCCAGCTGCTATTTTTGGCGAATATTAAATATAAAAAAAACTTTAGGGGTGGATTAGAGTCCGGCCGCTATTTGCGCCCAAAGTTAAATATAAAAAAACTTTGAATAAGCGCAGGGGGGATTCCATTCCGGCCGCTATTTCCACCAATTAAATATAAAAAAAAACAATTGAAAAAGCGGGGGGGGGGGTGGATTACATTCCTGCCACTATTTTCACCAATTAAATACAAAAAAAAACTTTTGAATAAGTGTGTGGGGGGGGGGGGGGTGCCATTACCGCCGCTATTTTTGCCAAATGTTAAATATAAAAAAATGTTTAACAAGCTGGGGGGGGGGGTGTCCGTTCCAGCCACTATTTACGGCCTCTATTACATATAAAAAACTTTGAATAAGCGGGGGGGTTCCATTCATGGGGGGGGGAATTGTGCCGTTGATGCCGCCGTATATAACAATACATGAACTGTTACTGCAGGCAGCATAGCTCAGCTTACCTGTTCCAGGTGCACTGAGCTCGAGAGTCCGACGTCACTTCCTGTTCTTCCTGTGACGTCGGGACTAGCACAGAGACGGGCGGGTGCACACAGAAAGTGTGCACCTGCCCAGCCATAACAATACAGTCCATCGCACCAGAAGCAGTGGCGCGATGGAGAGCGCTCCGACACAGTGCACCTAAGGACCTTTTTTGGATTTTTTTTCCCTTAAAAGGACATGTTTAAATAAAAAAAAATGTTTTAGATTTTTTTTTGTACTGACTGGGGGAGGGGAGCGCCCGGTCGCCCCCTATGGATGGGCCGCCACTGAGTGTAGCCTATATCTACAGTGCATTCAGTGGTGTACAGTTTTTAGTACACTTCAGGCAGTGTACACAGTATCTAATACAGTGTGTACAGTTTCTACTACACTTCTGGTGGTGTCCACAGTATACAATACAGTGCAACCATTGTACAATTTCTAATACACTTCAGGTGGTATACACAGTATTTAATACAGTGTAGTGTGTGTTGCAAAACAAAAAATATATCATGCCCGGAAAGGCCCCCAAGGAAAGGCAAATGCTCACAGGCCACTAAAAGAGGGCAAGCAGACTCTGTGTCTACAGTCAACAATGGTGGTCATGGTGCATCCTCTGCAGGTGGCATTGGAGAACACTTGTCCTTTTTTTTTGCTGCTTACTGGCCGTTTTATTGAGACACAACATGCAGAAGAGTTATTGGAATGGATAACAAAGCCATCCTCATCATCCTCCTCATCTGTCACCCGGGCTCAGAGTAGTTTGCCTTCCAATGCAGCTGCCAAAGCGGCCTATTCCACCAGCTCCTTGTTCAAGTCACTCCTTCCGTAGCCCCACCATCATGCATGGAGGAGTACCCAGAATTATTTGACCACAGTATATGCTGATGGAGGATGCGCAGCGATTTTAAGGCTCCAATTTTGGTTCCCAGAATGAGGAAGGGAGTGAGTGGCCTAGAGAGAGGGGGTGCCACAGAAGGACAAGAAACTGGCAGTCATGTTTCACAGCAGGGCCTGTTCCTGCGCCCAACTAGAGTATCTGTGACACCACCACCACCACCACCCAAGGCCCAATTTTCAGCCCTGTTTAACAGGGGTGTGTAATTGCAATTCTTGATATAATATTTCACAGCAGGGCCCATTTCTGAACCCAACAAGAGTAACTGTGAGGGCTTACAGTGTTCTGGTACCACCAACACCTAAAGCCCAATGTTATGCAGAGTATGTAGGGCAGGCCATATAGGGCCAGATTCACGTATTCCAGAGCATCTTTGCTCTGGAGTAACGCTTCTCATTTGCGTTGCGCTGCCGAATTTTTAGGAGCAAGTGCTGTCATTCACGAAGCACTTGCTCCTAAAGTTGCGGCAGCGCATCGCAAATGAGCCGGCGGAATTCAAATGTCGCGGGTACGGGGCGTGTAGTATGCTAACTACGCGCGATCCCGCCGCCGACGTACTGCGCATGCGTCGAGTGTCAAAACATCCCCGTGCGCATGCTCCAAAATCTGTGAATGAACGTCAATGACGTCACATTCCCATTCATGACCGTTTTACGCAAGCGACGTTTTTTTTTTTTTTCCCGACGCGATGACGACGCCTATACCTAACATAGGATACTCCAGCCCCATGTAGGTATATCTATGCGCCGCGTATCCCGTCCGGAAACGTCGTACCGTCATTGCGTCGCGCCGGAATTCGATCGTGAATTGCCGATTTCCGCTCATTAACATATTTTTTGAGCGTAAATCGGCGGGAACGCCCCCGGCGCCATTTTTAAGTTGAAGTAACGATGCGATGGCGAAACTCAGTTACGCTCATCGCATCGGAACTTCAACCCGGCGTTTCTTGTTTTCTGGTTACAGAAAACAGAAACGCCGGCTCAAAGCCACTGTTACGCTGGCGGATCACTCGATCCGCCAGCGTAACCTTTCATGAATCTGGCCCATAGTATATATACTGCTGTTCAGAGTATATGGGGCCTGGGGGATCCCAATGTCATTTTTTTACATTTGGTTGCTGGGTTCCCCTTAATATCAATATCAGACCTGAGGGCCTTTGGGGGGGGGGGGGCATCCACACAATTTTTTATCTATATTGCCGGGATCCGACAATACATTACAGCCGCAAGCGTTTTAAATGACATTTTTTCCTTTAGAAATATAATTTTGCTTCGGCACAGTAAAAAACACCAGAAAAATGCACAACTTTACAGGCAGACTAAGTGGACCACCTCAGGCACAATATTTAAAGGAATATTTAATTTTTAAGCATTATTAAAATCACTGCTCCCGAAAAAACATCAGTTTTTTAAAACTTTTGTTTGCATTGATACCAGTCCCCTGGAGTAGGATCTGGGTCCCCAAACACCTTTTATGGCAATAACTTGCATTTAAACCTTTAAAATTAGCACTTTTGATTTTTCATGTTTGTGTCCCATAGAGTTTAACGGTGTTCGCGTGTTCGTACAATTTTTCTTTTGCATGTTCTGTTGAGAACCGAACCAGAGGGTGTTTGGCTCATCCTTACTTTAGAGCAATTACACCTCAAAACTGCCTCTACACTCCCAAGTGTACCCTTTCACCATCTACAATTTAAGGTTGTAAGACATTCTCTGCAGCTCTGATACCCCCATGCAGGGATGACAACTTTTAGTAAATGTATGTACAGTTTGTAAGGTCCATAGTTTTTGCATATGCCCTTGAATGTTTATTACAGAGATGCAGACTGCATGTCTATAATGGACATTCTTGGACAGATGCAAAAATTATGGATTTTACTAACTGTTTGTAAATTTACTGAATGTTGGTAACCCTGCCCCGTGTCAGCCAAGGCTAAAAACTGTTTAAAACACAAACATGTATTACACAGGAGGATCAATTATTTTGGAGCATCAATGACAAATATCCTTTTCTATTTAAAATGTCATTGCAGAAAGCCCCCCTCACAGTCTTTTACTAACCTGCTCTGGGACATTTGCCCCTCCACTGGGGTGCTGGACTGTGCAGGGGCTGGGTCAGGCTCTCAGGCGCACACTGAGAGGCTGAGCCAGCCACCGGTCAGGCATCTGGGCAGACCCCAGCATCATTGTTGGGATCCCTGCAAAGCCTGGAGTGGCTCTGTGACCTCATCCGACAGTGGACTGAATCTGGGTCACAGGAGTGCAAAACTCCTGTCACCTACAAGAGAAGTATAGCCAAAAAAGCTTTGTCCATACTAGTTTTTTAATATCAAAATTATATATTTATTTAGCAATAAAATCTAGCAGTACTCCAGCAGTCACACTTTCAATTACACAAAAATACCCTGTAAATTAAATTCTGAACATGCGTGGAATTTTGTGCCTCGGAATTGCATACACATAATCCTAATTTCCGACAAGAACTTTTGAGACCCAGCTCTTAGATATTTGTTGTCAGAAATTCTGACAGCAAATGTCTGATGGAGCCTACAGTAGGTGACCGCGATATTGTGTCAATCTCGCTCCCCTTCTCGACGAGATTGACCGCCTACGAGCCCCATCGTGGGAGTCAGCACCGAGCCGGCTTTCCGCAATGGGGACAATGTTGTCACAGAAGCAACGGGGATCCGACTTGGATTCCCGCCAATTCTACACACGGCGTTTGGTATGAATCATGAGGGGGAACTCCACGCCAAAATTAATTTTAGATAAAAATCCGGCATGGGTTCCCCCCCAGGAGGCATACCAGGCCCTTAGGTCTGCTATGGATTGTAAGGAGAACCCCCCTATGCCGAAAAAACTGCATGGGGGTTCCCCCACAATCCATGCTGCCCGGCCAGTCAGGAAAGGAGTGGGGACAAGCGAGCGAGCGCCCCCCCTCCTGAGCCATACCAGGCCGCATTACCTCAACATGGGGGGGTTGGGTACTCTGGGGCAGGGGGGCCTACGGCCCCCCCCCCCCAAAGTACCCTGTCCCCATGTTGATAAGGACAGGGCCTCTTCCAGACAACCCTGGCCGTTGGTTGTTGGGGTCCATGGGCGGGGGGCTTATCAGAATCTGGGAGCCCCCTTTAATAAAGGGGGCCCCCACATACCGGCCCCCCCACCCTAGGTGAATGAATGTGGGGTACATCGTACTCCTACCCATTCACCTGGAGGCAAAGTGTCAACAAAAACAACACAACAAAGGATTTTAAAATATTTTATTAGTCAGCTCCGGGGGCCCCCCTCTCTTCTTTTAACTCTTTTACGATGGGGGGCTTGCTTCTTCGACATCTTCTGGGTGGGGAGGGGGTGTTCTCCACTCTCCGGGGGTCTTCTCCGCTCTCTGGGGTTCTTCTCCGCTCTCCGGGGGTCTTCTCCGCACTCCGGGAGTCTTCTCCGTTCTCTTGGGGTCTTCTTCCATCTTCTGCACTTCACCGCTGTTGTCTCGGTGCTCCCCGGTTCTTTCCCGCTTGCTCTCCGGTGCCTTCTTCTTCAGGGCTGGCTGCCGCTATCTTCGTGTTCGCTCAATTACTAGCGGCTGCCAGCCCGCTCTTCTGTCTTCTTCTCTTCTTCCGATGATGACACAACGCTCCTTCCCGCTGTAATGCCGTGTGCATGGCTTGCACCGATCTATATAGGCCTCCTACGACGTCACGATCCCATCATGCTCCGGTACCTACTGTGAGGGATTAAGCTCGGTAGCGAGTGTGTGTGACCCCCTGGATGGGTTCACTACACGCTGAACTGTACAAAAAGGCCATTGAGGATGATTGAAACAAATGATATGGTTTATTTTTCCATATTGCTGGATACACGTGCAAGCATCAAAACAGCAGAAACAAAACAAAACATAAAATAAACCCTTGCCACTTGGGGCTTCTACCTTCCCAACACAGGAACCTACCTATGGAGTCTGGCACAGCCTACTGCTGGGCAGACACTGCTGGTCCTACAGCAGAAAACAAAAAGTCTCTTTGATATTTCTCACACAGAAATATCCATCAGCACCTCACCTCTTCATTACTGGTTGTGACTGCTCCTTCACTCACACAGTCGTCATCCTTAGGATGTCTTTATAGGGGCTTTAATTGCCTAATTCTGAACAGCTGAAACCTTTTAATGCCCCAAACCTCTCTGGCCATCTCTGCAGCCGACGCCCAATAGTAATTGGTGTATTGTCTAAACAAGGCAGAAAAGTATATCCCGTCTGGGACAACACACACAGATTTACCTGACTTCCTGTCACATACCCCCCCCCACTTGTTTCAACTCTAGGGTTGGGACACATGTTGCCAGGCACACATGCACTCGAGACAAACCATCTGCATTCCCCATTTTAACACTGGGGCGATGTTTTGCGAGAAAACTAAATTCCTGAAGGGCCAGGAACCACCTATTTATTTTCCTATTGGTCTTCAAATTTCGACTGAGGTACATGAGAGGGTGTTCCTTACTCTGTAATATACTCAGTTGTAAACCATGCAAAACCTTAATTGGTTTTTCAATGGACACAAAGGTTTCCCTCGATAGCTCAATCCCTGAAGAACTCAGCGAGTCATAACCGATACCAAGAGCTGATAACACTGTGCTCTGCAATGGATCATCCATGTGGATGCCTTCTTCAGATGTAAACACACTAAGACTGCAATCCTCCAAGGCATGGTGACACTCAAAAAACTCTGTTCTTCTATGAACTGGACTAAAGTCTGATGCATATGACCTCTGATAAACCGATGTACTAGGCGGTTTTTCTTCCCTTTGGTGCTCTAGACGGAAATCATTACTTGTCAATTCTGTATTTCCAAGTTTCTTACTTTGTGATAGTTCAGACTCACAAGTATGGTGAAAATCTACCAAACCCAATGTAAGGTTTTCAGAAACTGAATCCTCGTCACTTTCTTGAACCAACTGCTTACTCTGTGCACCATTTGTTCGCACATCCCTATTCTCAACAAGAACTTGACAACTGCTATCGGACACATCATTAACTGAGCTAGACAACGTTTCCTGTCTAGCAGCTACAATCACTTTTGAAATTATGCCTATGGCTAGTTGTTCAACTATCTTTGTCTCATAGTCTCCCAAAAATGTTCTAGCACTTGTTTCTTTGAAACCATCGACTATTGGACACAAATTCTCATATTCTTCATTCCTTTCCTTTCCTTTCATTCCTTTCAAGGCATTTGGAAAAAGCATCCATTAAATTAATACAATCAGCCTCTCTGACCACTTCAGTGATGGAGGTTTCACAACGTTCAGAGGGCTCACCTGCCATTCTACACTTTGAAAAATAGATTTTACTTCCCGAGGAATCTCGGTAGTCAAGTCCAAAGTATTATCCTGCGTCACTTGCTCTGACAGAACACTTTCCAAAGACTGGGTTTCACAGGATGTGACACTACCTTTATTTTCAAATCCAATTTCATCACGTATGGACTGGCAGCACTGTACTACATGGCTTCCTGCATGTGGTAGGAGTGACATTGTATTTACTGCTTTCATTTCATTAACATAAAAATTAACACACTGCTCTTCAACATGCAAATAATTCACAGAGGCAAAAATAGCTTCAGCCTGGGTGCATATTTCTTGCAATTAAGATTCCTTAATGACCCGGCTCTGCTGATCATCAATTATGGGAAAGTCATGAATATCACCTGCCTTACTACATTCACAAGGCTCGGTGGATATTGGACACACTTTTTCTACATCATTTAGTGCAGTGTCAGAATTACATTTTTCAGCTTTATTTCCATCAAGCAACTGACTGAGAACTGAAGATGTGCAAACCCTTACTTCCTGCACTTCAGCCACTTCATTTGCCCTGAAGCGGTCAGGGATTTCACTTTCAACATCACTTCCAGAAAGTTCAGTTTCATTTTCCATAAAATCCTTCAGATTTAGCTTTCTAAGAATTGCCTCCTCCTCATCGTCGTTATCTTCCACACATTCTTCATTATTTATTGTTAGTCCATTCTGAGTGTTGGCTGTTTCTGTAGGACAATCATCAACTTTAACATCTTCATGTTCCGTTTCTGCTTTGGTAATCTTGGTGACACCAGGAACTCCTAACTTGGCAGAGTAGGCCCAAAGAAATGAACAGTGATCCATACAGCTCTGGCACACGATCTCATGAAACTCAACGTGCTCCGATGGAACTGCCCCAAGGTACCGACCATCAAACCAGTCCTCACACACCACATACTGGATCATCTCATCTGGGGTCTCATCCTCAGGATCGGGGTACGGTCTCTTACATGTGCAGTACAGGCCAAAGAAATTGTCATTGTAATTATTAGCCAGGTTTTTTTTCTCTTTATCCAGATATAACTTGCACTCCAGCTGTTTAAATTTGGCATTTCCACAATCGCAGCGAAAGTTCCTCATGGTGTAGAGCTCAAACACGTCGTGGCCTTCATGACACTTGTATGTACAGGCCAGACATATCCCAGCAGGCTCTTCTTTATCCGGAGTGTAGGTACTGCAGGTGTACAGCGCTTGTCTCTTCACATAACCCAGGGAGTAGGAGCACTTTTCGGAATCGCTCCCCGCCAGCACAGCAGACGCCTCATCCTGCAGGGAGTCATCCTCCTCCAGGACATCCATTTCCACCCTTACTTCCTCCTTCACTTCCTCCTCTTCATCTTCTGCACCACTTTCAATTTCTGCAAGCTCTTCTCTGTCAGAATCATCACATGGTAGAAGATGGAAATCCTCAAGCCCGGCCTCATTTTCTTCATTTTCTCTGTTGGTGAAAGAACAGGAACAGAGAGCAACTGCTTCAGACATTGGGTAATTTTTCTAATTTTCAGCATGAGCCTTTGTACAACTAAAAGATTCTTGATTTGAACCATCATCTTGAGAGACACATTTTCCAGAGCAGAGTCCCAGCAACTCATCCATAGCCCCTATCTTGGAGTCATTTGCATCAGGCTGGCTGGTGTTGGACTATGATTGCTTAAACTTTCCTGAGCAGAGATCTAACAGTTCGCCCATATTTGCATCCATAGCATTCTCATCCATATTGTCCATCACAAGTCTATGCTTGGCAGAGCTGTACTTGCTCCTGTTGCGGCCAACATTTAGAAAACCATCAGCATGCGTGACAACGATTTCTTCGTTGTAATCCTCATCACTCCAAAGTAAGCTTTCAGTGCAAGAATCACTGAGCGTCTCCTCATCACTTAGTCTTGTATATGGACGGCATTCATGATCGCTGCTTTTACCGGAACACGGGACCTTATAATCACTGTTGAGCTTTGAAGGTTGTAATTTTTTTGGTGAGAGCTCCTTAGAAACCTCTATGTTCTCTTCACTACCAGACAGCTCTGACTTTGCTTTCTTTTTCTTCTTCTTTTTCTTTGACTTCAGACTCAAGAAATCTTTGAACTTTTCTCTTACTTTTTCTTAAACACTTTCAGACAGCTTGTCTGGCTTGCGATGAGACTTCTGGATTAAGTTCTCCTTGCTTTTGTCTTTTAGGGACGGTCGGTGGGAATTTGAACTGTTTGTGGTGCATCTTCTCTTTGAGCTTTGCTGGCTGGCCTTTTCGTGAGCTAAAGAGCCTTTTGTCTGCATATGCCTCGTGACAGGACTCTGATCCTGCTCTGACCTGTCAACGCCATGGAAATACTTCATATGGCAATGCAGCAACTTGGCCTTGCGAAAAGATCTGGAGCAATCCAAAATCTTGCCCTTAAACTTGTTGGGTTCCAGTTCCAAGGTAACAGCTTTGGTATTATGGTCCTCTGGATTCTCAATCAAAGAGGGCTTGCTATCCTTTTCCTCTGTTCTCTCAAATTGTTTCATGATGGCCTCCCAACCTGCCATGCTCTCTCGGTGAGCCTGTTGTTGAGTTGCAAGGCTCTGATGGTGAGCCTGTTGTTAAGCTGCAAGGCTCCGCTGCAAACCTGCATTCATCTGCTGTTGATTTGCATTAGCTATAACCAGCTGTTTTAGCATCTCCTCCATTTTGGGTTTACTTTAACTGCCCGTGGCACTCCACCATATGTGAGAGATTAAGCTCGGTAGCGGGTGTGTGTGACCCCCTGGATGGGTTCATTACATGCTAAACTGTACAAAAAGGCCGTTGAGGACCAGGCCCCTTTTTGCGATTCGGCACTACGGCGCTTTAACTGATAATTGCGCGGTCGTGCGACGTTTCTCCCAAAACAAAATTTGCGTCCTTTTCTTCCCACAAATAGAGCTTTCTTTTGGTGGTATTTGATCGCCTCTTCGATTTTTATTTTTTGCGCTTTATACAAAAATAGAGCGACATTTTTGAAAAAAAACAATATTTTTTACTTTTTGTTATGAGAAAAATCAAATAAACTAAATTTTAGTCAAACATTTAGTCAAACATTTAGGCCAAAATTTATTTAGCCATATGTCTTTAGTAAAAAAAAATCACAATAAAAAAAAATTAGCTACCTAGCGGGAACAGCGACACTAATACAGCGATCAGAAAAATGATCGCTTAGTGATGCTGGCAATGGGGAGTGAAAGGGTTAACTAGGGCTGTGATCAAGGGGTTAAAATGTTATTGGGGGTATGGGGGCTACCCTGAACCTAACACTAACTGACTGTCACACTTACACTAAATACAGTAATCATACATGTATGATTACTGCATTCAGTGACACTGTGACAGGGGAGGGGGGGGGGGGCGATCGCAAGGGGACCCCCGACCCACCTCAAGGCACCAACGTATATATACGCGGGAGCGTGCACCGGCCGAGCCTCCCCCGGAGGTGCGGTCCCCCCTCTGGTATACAGACCCCTCTGGCATCCACCCTAACACCCATCCTGCTAGCACCGCTATATGGATGCATACACCAGTCTGCACAATCACAATACTGCAGACTTACGGCGGCCATCTTGGTACACCCGAGGCCTACAGAGCCAGGCTCTGTCCTTTCACCAAAGCCCCCAGATCCAACGGAGCTGTACCTCAGTGGGGGACTAGGGTAGAATTTTCCCATCATTCGCCCCCCCTCCTGCCAGCAGAGGACACACTTTGGCTTACCCTGGGCTGCTTTTCAAAATACCTGCCCATCCATAAATCGGCCCAGTCCTCACTTGCAGTGTGGCCATATTGCATCACCCATTGCCCCCTGGACTGAGAGGTGGGGCCTTCCTGCTACCCCAACCATCACTGTAACTGATCAATCATCTGACCAAAATACATTCTTGCAGCTTCTGAATATACCACTCACTATCCTCACCTAGGTCCTCCCTCTCTACTTTGATTTGGGCTACAGTTTGTGACACACTCAAGAACGGTCATATCACTACACCTCCCAGGCTTGCGATTCAACAAACCCTATGCACCTAATCTCTGCCCACTTGATGTCCTCCTCTTTAATGTGCATCCAACCCCATAGAGGCCTGAAAAACAAATCCTTTGCCCGAATTTAAAGCATTTATAATGTACTGAAAATTACACTTACAATTAAGTGGGGACGCATGCGTGGCGAGATGCACTTCAACATCAGTTATTAAACACCCCACGGACTCGGCGAGGATTTTACCCACACTGTAAGGGAAAAGTACCCTGATTAACTTTATCTTTTATAGACGCCCCTACAGCTCACACCTGTGCATGCCGTCCACATCAGCACTCTTTGGTTACATACTCCTTGCGCAACAAAGAACTGAAAAAAATGGCTCATAAAGAAAACGTCTCTTCACCTGTTCAGTCTACATCACCTGGTAATTACCCCCTGCAGAACTTTGCTGCCTCAAAAAATAAAAATGAACCCTACGCCCAAATCACGAAAGCAGATTTGGATTCCAGTTTAACCAAGATTTACGAAAAACTTGTTGACAAAATACAATGTGAACTTCAAAAAAGAACAAACACGCTCACGCAAGAAATAGCAACCCTGGGAGGTCGCACAGATGTTCTCGAAACCAAACACGACGAACTTTCACTTGCGCATAATGACCTCAGAAAGGACTTTGAGCTCTTGGCAGAAAATTACACTTGCTTACAATCGCAAGTGGAAGATTTGGACAACCGAAACCAAAGGAACAACCTGAGGATTCGTGGTATCCCGGAGACGGTTACCGAACTGATGCCGGCGGTCTCCAAACTGTTCCACAATCTCCTTCCTGACTCACCCCCATCCTCTTTTGCGTGTGATAGAATTCACAGGGCCCTGCGTCCTAAACCTCCCCCAGATAAGCCTCCACGCGATATCATTCTATGCATGAAAGACTTTATCACAAAAGAAAACGTTTTAAGAGCATCAAGGAATATGCATAATATCGAATTAGATGGCATGAGAATTCAAATTTTCCCAGACATTTCTCAAGCTACTCTAGAAAGGAGACGCAACATGAAGGAGATAACATCGGTTCTTCAATCAGCCCGAATTAGGTACCGCTGAGGTTTCCCGTTTAAATTAACAGTGCCACACAATGGTACCACCTACACTGTCTACAACGTCTCAGAAGGAAAAAATCTCCTTATGAAACTGGGCCTCTTAGATCCGAGTGCAGATGCAAGACCTCCTTCTACTCCACATACTTCACCTATCTCGGCCACCCCAGCTACGCGTCGTGACCAAAGAAGATGGCGACAGCCATTCAGAAACCAAGAGGCTTGAACATGGATGAAGCAGTCTCATTCCTACAGATACCAACTTTCCCTGTTCTCTGCCGAGAACACTCTCCCCCACAATTTTTTTTTATTCAGAAATCAGTGACTACAGTCCCAAAATACGATATCGATATGCGATATCTCCTTTGGGGTTTTTTTTTTTTTCATCCCTTCCCTTTTTACTCTTTTGCATGACTTAAAGAAATTACACAATAGTTCCTAAAATATGATAGATCGACAGTACCAGCACCTACATTTTAATAATATGTCTAATATGTTGCAGTTCGCTCTTGTATGTATGTATGCTTGTATGTATGTGTATACATATATATATATATGCAGTTAACCCCCCCCCTTTTTTTTTTTTTTTGCCTGTCACAGAACTCAGGGAAAAGTTATTACAGTTCTTGAAAAATGATAGCTCATTTGTCCATGTGAAATTTAACAGTGGAGCTATACATTAATAATATGTTTGATATGTTATAGTATGTATTTATATTTTTGTTTAAAAAATCCTCACCGAGGCTGTTCCGTTCCGCCTCAGCTTGTTTGTTCCCCCACTCACAAAGGACTCCTAAAGCATGGTTCACCTAGTGGTAACATCTCTGCTACTGACCCTGCTTTACAGAGCAGTAATAGTGTTGGATGTTCCATTTGTGAGTAATGGACGTCATTGTCCACTTCAATATTTTTCCCGGTCAGGTAGTGCTCCTCACCCTGACCCCCAAAGTTTATATTATATTTTTCATAGTTTCAGAGAAATTTTCTATTTTTACAAAATTTTGAAAAGGTCAAACAGGATGTTTCCAATATACCTAATATTTTACTTCACAGCGATGTTGTACTATACTTTTCTATCATTTTTTATGAGCTCATCATCTCCTCGATTCTATAATTCAGGCACCCTATCCTCCATGGTTCACACATATAAGCATAATATATTAGCTGAAATAGAAAGGGCTGGTGGAGAATATCGAATCTACAAATTGGTATATGTTTCGGTGTATTGTGTGGGTGGACTTTTGGAAGGTGGCACGATTGTCTCCAGACTTCCCCCCAACGCAGGTAATTCTTCATTCATAGTGCCAATATTGTCTATCATATTATCACTACCTTACTTATTCCAGTACAAATTAGTCCCTGGTCTTTGCGAATATACACCTCTGTCTCATTTCCCCTATAGTTCCTTACTACCAATACAATGGGTCTCAAGGTGATCTCCCATAATGTCCAGGGCTTTAACTAACCTCTAAAGAGAAAAAAAGCCTTTCGCCATTACAAAAGGCTGGGCGCTGATATAATATTGATGCAAGAAACTCACTTTGCAACAGAGAAGCATCCTAAATTTTTCGACAAAAGTTACAACCAATTTTATTGCTCCACTTACAACACAAAGTCTAGAGGTGCTGCTATTTTTGTTAGGAACTCTGTGATTCTTGAAGTTCAGAACGTCTTTAAGGATCCAGACAGCCGTTATTTGATTCTAAAAGGCTCAATTAAGGGACGTTCTGTCACTATTGCCTCTTTGTACGCTCCCAATGATGCCCAGTCTAGCTTTTTCAACACATTTTTCGAAACATTAGACAATTATCACTCCACTCACCTAATAGTGGGTGGAGATTTTAATCTGGCTGCTCACTCAGCTCTAGACAGGAGCAAAGTTGTCCCATCCTCAAAGGGTTTCCCCAAATCTTTGAACAAAACACTATATAACCACCAATTAGTTGACACTTGGAGAGCCCACAACATTGGCATCAAGTCTTACACATTCTACTCTCACCCTCACAACAGCTTCGCTCGTCTTGACTACATCTTCTGCACCCCAATCCTACTTGCCAACTCCTCCAATGCTGATATCCATGCATGTCCATGGTCTGATCACCACATAGTCTCCTTTAATACCTCTCACATAGGCCTAGCCAATACTACACACTCTTGGCGAATGAACGATTCCTTGCTCACAGACCCATCGTGCAATCAACAAATCCTATCTCACCTTGAGCAATACTTTACAGATAACATAACACCTGACCTGTCTCCTGCAAGTATATGGATGGCGCATAAAGCAGTAATGAGAGGCCATTTGATAAATATTGCCTCTATCAAAAACAAGTCCAAGCTTGCAGATATTAGATCCCTCACGAAAGAGTTAGACCAATTATACCACAGACATAACCAGAATCCATCCAGTGATCTCCATAAACAGATCCAAGAGAAACATACTTCCTTAGACATTTTATTAACATCTGACACTGAAAAAGCCCTCAGATGGGCTAAAGCTAGATTCTTGCTAAACAGCAACTCTTATTCCACCATGTTCGCCAGAAAGTTAAATAAATCTGTGAAACCACCCCACACATACAAATTAAGGAATACCTCTGGAAACATGATGTCTCATCCCAAAGAAGTCATGAAATTGTTCACAGACTTTGAAAAAAAATCTTCTTTCATCATCACAACCACCCCCTCAACAATCCTCTCTAAAGTGGCTTAATGACATTACATTGCCCACTCTTACTAGAGATCAAATCGATTCCCTTAATGCCCCGTGCACGGATATAGAGGTTAACAGAATCATTGGAACGTTAAAGACATCCACAGCCCCAGGCCCTGACGGCTACTCCACATCCTATTATAAAAAAAAATCCTCTACTATTACCCCACACCTTACCAAACTATATAATAACATTTTACAGGGTGGTCAATTTCCACCGGAGATGCTTTTAGCTAACATGTCCTTACTTCCCAAACCAAATAAGGATCACTCCACCCCCCAAAATTACCGCCCAATATCAGTTATTGACAACGACTTAAAAATATTTGGTCGCATCTGGGCAGATAGATTATCAACGGTCATCTCCCCATTAGTGGACCCTGACCAAACAGGCTTCATTCCCGAAAGACAAATAACAGACAACATACGACTGACCGCCAATATCATTCAGGACTCCAACATACACTCTAAAGCCACTCTTTTGCTCAGTCTAGACATACACAAAGCCTTTCGACAGTGTGAGCTGGACATACCTTGACATTTTGCTCCCCAAATATGGTATTAAGAATGAATTCCTTCATGGCTTTAAGGCTCTCTATCACAACCCTCAAACACGTATCAAACTCCCAGGCAATAATTCTGACTTTTTCCCTCTGACGAAAGGCACCAGACAGGGTTGTCCCCTTTCCCCCTTACTCTTTGCCCTCGCTATAGAGCCCCTCGCCTGTGCAATCAGAAATAATACAGACATCAAAGGATATTTTAAAGGAACCAAGGAATACAAACTGAGTCTCTATGCTGATGATGTTCTACTGTTCATATCTGACCCTCTTATCTCCCTACCTAATCTAACTAAAACTCTAGATATATTCCACGACCTAACAGGCCTGAGAGTAAATCTGTCAAAATGCTCAGCTTTACCAATTAATATCCCCTCAACCTTAACAGCCTCTCTTAAAGACAAATTCCCATTTAACTGGCAGGTTGACTCACTCAGATACTTAGGTATCCAAATTACACCCTCGTATAACACATTATACCAAGCAAACTACCCTCCCTTATTTAACAACATTAAAAATTTACTAAAACTTTGGTCATCGTACCGGATCTCATTCTCGGGCAGAATTGTGGCTACAAAGATGATGATATTACCTAAGCTTTTGTTCTTTTTTAGAGCCCTTCCTCTTATTCTACCTAAAAAAAACACTAGAATCATTACAAAGGGAAATTAACAGATTCATTTGGCAGAACAGGAAACCCAGATTTAGTTATTCTCTTATGTTTAGACCTCACTTAAAGGGTGGCCTCGGCATCCCTAACCTATGGCTCTATTACTTATCGGCCAGATTTACCCAATTAGCCCCTTCACTCCAAATCCCTTGGCTCCAGTTTGAGGAAGAATCTATCCTACCTTACAATCTTCAAGGACTCCTCTGGTCCAAAACTACCCCACCACAGAAAATAAGACCCTTAAACCTTATTGTCACTCACTCTCTCCAACTATGGAACAGACAGACCCCAAAATTTAAGCTATCTTTTGACACTCCCCCCCTGGCATAATTTCTAGGTGACCCACGTTTCTCCCCCCTAGATAGTGCACAAAATCAAAACTTACTATCAGTTTGGAAAACACGTAACTTAACTCATTTAAAATCGCTGTCTCACATTAACTCATTTCTCACTTTCCCTAGTCTACAAATAAAGTATGATCTTTCTCCTTATGAGTTAGAAAATTATACGAAAATTAGACAATTCTATCAGAAATATTACTCTCTTACACTTCACCCCCCTTATACACAATTTGAACAAATTTGTATTTCCACTCCTCGTGCCAGGGGTTTGATCTCCAGAATATATAAAAGTTTGAATGAAACAAACATGCCTGAGAAATCGCATCCCATGTTACAATGGGAATCAGATCTAAATACCTCATTTACTCTGGAGCAATGGGATACCATGCTCTTTAACCTCCATAGATGCACCAAGACAACATCTATCAGAGAATCCGCTATCAAATTGCTCTATAGATGGTATCTTACACCGGCTAAACTTAATTCATTTTATCCTTCACTGTCTCCACTCTGCTTTAGGGGATGTCCCACCCAGGGTACACTATTACATATTTTTTGGGACTGCCCCCACCTAAAGGACACGTGGCACAAAGCCAGCATCGTGATTGATAAAATCGCCGGCCGTAGGATCCCTCTCACACCCCAAATATGCCTTTTATTCTCCACTATTCAGGACATTCCAACATCTAGCACAAGGCTTATCCACACATTTCTCACCTCTATTCACTGGGCCATAGCCTTTAACTGGTGCTCCGCTTCAGTTCCTTGGCCACAGATCCTCAATCGTATGACAAACATCAAACTCTCTGAGAGAATTCATCATACGTTATATGACTCTATGCCTCGATATAAAAAAAAATGGGTTCTCTGGGACACCACCTATCTGATTCATGATTAATTATTACTAACCATACCCTTTTCTTCCTATACAATGTTCACCGTTAATAATACTTGTACACATTCCTGTACCTTCATTGTTATTTTTTTGTTTTGTAACCTGACCTTTTCTACAAAAAAATCGTTGTAAACAAGATAGAAATGTATCTCCCGTCTGGGACAACACACACACACACAGATTTACCTGACTTCCTGTCACACTACCCATGTGATTCATACCAAACACCACGTGTAGAATTGGCGGGAATCCAAGTCGAATCCCCGTCGCTTCTATGACGCGCTCGCTGGAATGTGCTTTTTCTATTCCAGCGAGTACGAGATGTCGGCACCCTGTCGCGGAGAATCAGCGCGATGCTGTCGTGCTGGAAACACATTCTCGGTGACAGGTACTGAACACATGATCGGAATATCCAACCAAAAGCTCACATTGAAAATTTGTTGTCGGAAATGTATATTGTGTGTTCGTGGCATATTACTTTTCTGGGGACAACCCAAAATTTGGGATTTTCTTTTACTTTCACTTTGAAGCTGGGTTCACACGATCTTTGCATGTGGCTCACAGCAGGAGTCCGATGCATCCCCTCTAACCATTTCAGATCTGATTTCAGACCAAATTTTGGGCTGAGTTCGAACCTAAAATTGGCCAAAAGATGCACAGGGCTTCTGTGCAAATTCGCACCAGAGCCTCAGCGGAGATGTGTGGATCAGCTCCACAGAGAGCCGGTTAAAATCTCCTGCTATTGCAAATTGGAAGCGGGGAGAATGCTCAAAAATGTCACTCTCTAGGGGGTAGATTCACATAGAGCGGCGTATATTTATGCCGGCGTAGCGCATCGTCTTTACGCTACGCCGGCACATGCTATTCTCAAAGAATGTAGCATATAGTTGTCGGTGTAAAGCGTGAAGCATGACCCCATGCAAATCATGGGCTGAGCTTCAAAAAATGAACTGCGCATGCGTCAGCTCTTGGACGCATTTCAGTGCGCATGCTCACAGTTACGTCGAAATAGCTGCCTAAGATACGCCTATGACGTGAACATAACCTACTCACAGCCCTATTCACGTAGTACTACGTAAACGGCTTACACAACGTAAAATTTGACGGTGTCGTTCCCTGGCCCATACCTTTGCATTACCTGTGCCTCATATAGCAGGGGTAACTTTACGCCGGACGTACGCCTTACGTAATTTCAAGAATAAGGCGCATAGATATGACGGCACATCCGTGGACTTACGCGGCGTATTAGGAGATACAGTGGTTGACCACGATATTGTGTCAATCTCGCTCCCTTTCTCGGCGAGATTGAGCACTTGCGAGCCCCATCGCGGGAGCCAGCGCCGAGCTTGCTTGCCGCGATGGAGACAAAGCCGTCATAGAAGCGACGGGGATCCGACGCGGATTCCCGCCAATTCTACACGTGGGCGGAGTTTTTTATGAATCCTGAGAAGGAAGTCCCCGCCGGATTTTAAATAAAAATCCGGCATGGGTTCCCCCCTCAGGAGCATAACGGGCCCTTAGGTCTGGTATGGGTTGTAAGGAGACCCCCCTACGCCAAAAAAACGGCGTGGGGTTCCCCCACAATCCATACCAGACCCGTATCCAAAGCACGCCGGCCGGCCGGTCAGGAGGGGAGTGGGGGCGAGCGAGCGAGCGCCCCCCCCCCCCCTCCTGAGCCATACCGGGCAGCATGCTCTCAACATGGGGGGGTCAGGTGCTCTGGGGCAGGGGGCGCACTGCGGCCCCCCACCCCAGAGCACCCTGTCCCCCATGTTGATGAGGACAGGGCCCCTTCCCGACAACCCTGGCCGTTGGTTGTCGGGTTATGCGGGCCGGAGGCTTATCGGAATCTGGAAGCCCCCTTTAATAAGGGGGCCCCCAGATACCGGCCCCCCACCCTAAGTGAATGAGTATGGAGTACATTGTACCCCTACCCATTTACCTGCAAAAAAAAAAATGTGTAAACACAAATAAACCACACAGTGTATTGAAATATTTTATTAGTTGGCCGCTGGGGGGGGGGTGTGTGTATGATCGCTTTTATAAAAGCACCCCCCCCGGAGAGCCGGAGAAGACCCCGGAGAGCCGGAGAAGACCCCGGAGAGCCGGAGAAGACCCCGGAGAGTGGGAGAAGACCCCGGAGAGTGGGAGAAGACCCCGGCGGCGGAAGAGAACCAGACGGCGGCGAAGAACAGCAGCACCCACCCCCCCGCAGAAGCTCGCCGGAGGGGGTGCTTCATGCTCCGGTAGGTACCACGTGCTACCTACCGGAGTATGATGGGACTGCGACGTCACAAGACAGGCCTATATAACTCGCTGCGAGCCGCGCGCCAGCCATAACAGCGGAAGGAAGCGTCGCGTCAACATCTGGAGAAGAGAAGAAGAAGACGACCTCACAGAAGAGGCGACTCGCCGCCGCCAGTAATTGAGCTAACGCGAAGATAGCGGCGGCGAGTCCTGAAGAAGAAGACCCCCGGAGAGCGGAGAAGACCCCCGGAGAGCCGGAGAAGACCCTGGAGAGAGGGAGAAGACCCCCGGAGAGCCGTAGAAGACCCCGGAGAGTGGGAGAAGACCCCGGAGAGTGGGAGAAGACCCCCCCACCACCAAAGATGTCGAAGGAAGCCCGCCGGGTGGTGGGCGCTTTTATCAAAGCGCCCCCCCCGGTGGCGGAAGAGAACCAGACGGAGGCGAAGAACAGCGGCACCCACCCCCCTGCAGAAGCCCGCCGGAGGGGAGCGCTTTTATAAAAACGATCATACACCCCCCCCCCGGCGGCCAACTAATAAAATATTTCAATACATTGTGTGGTTTATTTGTGTTTACATTTTTCTTGTAGGTGAATGGGTAGGGGTACAATGTACCCCATACTCATTCACTTAGGGTGGGGGGCCGGTATCTGGGGGCCCCCTTATTAAAGGGGGCTTCCAGATTCCGATAAGCCTCCGGCCCGCATAACCCGACAACCAACGGCCAGGGTTGTCGGGAAGGGGCCCTGTCCTCATCAACATGGGGACAGGGTGCTCTGGGGTTGGGGGCCGCAGTGTGCCCCCTGCCCCAGAGCACCTGACCCCCCCATGTTGAGGGCATGCTGCCCGGTACGGCTCAGGAGGGGGGGCGCTCACTCGCTCGCCCCCACTCCCCTCCTGACCGGCCGGCCGGCGTGCTTTGGATACGGGTCTGGTATGGATTGTGGGGGGACCCCCACGCCGTTTTTTCGGCGTAGGGGGGTCTCCTTACAACCCATACCAGACCTAAGGGCCCGTTATGCTCCTGAGGGGGGAACCCATGCCGGATTTTTATTTAAAATCCGGCGGGGACTTCCTTCTCAGGTTTCATAACAAACTCCACCCACGTGTACAATTGGCGGGAATCCGCGTCGGATCCCCGTCGCTTCTATGACGCACTCGCTGGAATGTGCTTTTACTATTCCAGCGAGTGCGAGATGTCGGGAGCCTGTCGCCGAGAATCAGCGCGATGCTGTCGTGCTAAAAACACATTCTCGGCGGCAGGCACTGTACGTCGGCGTAAGTCCTTTCTGAATCCGGGCCTAGATGTCCAAAGTTGGTAGAGACATCCCCAAAAAGACTTGCAGCTTTAATTTCAGCAAAAGGTGGCTCTACAAAATATTGACTCAGGGGGGCTGAATACAAATGCACGCAGGCCCGGACTGGCCATAGGGCAAACCGGGCAAATGCCGGTGGACCGCGGCGGCCTGCAGACCGGCTGCAGCCCGCGAACGGCCCGCGGCGGTCAGCGGGCCATATGCCACGTTTCCCCATGGGTGTACACCACCAACACAGCGCCAGATAGAGAGAGATCAGCCAGCTCTGACACTTCTCCCCTCCCCTTGCTGCCCCCACGGCCAGTTAGAGGAGAGGAGCTGCTTCTACTCCTCCCCCTCCTCTCTTCTTCAAGCCCAGCAAACAGAAAGGAAAGATGGAGTCTGATATCCATCCATCCAGTCAGTCCCTCCTGCCTCTGAGTGAGTACTGTGAGTACTGTACACTGATGTATCGGGGTGCCCTTCATTCCTTTCTCTCTCTCTTTCTCTCTCTCTTCACTTTTCTTTTTTTTCTCTCTCTCTTTTTTCTATTTTTTTTTTCGTTTGCACCCCACCCCACCAGCAGCCACTGTAGATTGATAGCTAGATAGATTATTATCTATCTAGCTATCTAGCTATCTATCTACAGTGGTGGCTGGTGCTCCAAATTTTTTGGGGTGGCGCAAATGAAAAAACAAAACAATTGCAGCCTCACTGTGCCCACCATACGCAGCCACTGGGCCCATCAATTGTCACCACTGTGCCATGCCATCAAACGCAGCCACTGTGCCATCAATTGTCACCACTGTGCCATGCCATCAAACGCAGCCACTGTGCCATCAATTGTCAGCACTGTGCCATGCCATCAAACGCAGCTACTGTGCCATGCCATCAAACACAGCCCTCTATAGACGCACCACCATTGTCTATCTTTATCTATCTATCTATCTATCTTCTTTCTATTTATCTATCTATATCTATCTTCCTTCCTTCTCTTCTTTCTTTCTATCTTTATCTATCTTTCTTTCTTTATCTATCTTCCTTCCTTCCCTTCTTTATCTATCTATCTATCTATCTATCTATCTATCTATCTATCTATCTATCTATCTATCTTCTTTCTATTTATCTATCTATATCTATCTTCCTTCCTTCTCTTCTTTCTATCTTTATCTATCTTTCTTTCTTTATCTATCTTCCTTCCTTCCCTTCTTTATCTATCTATCTATCTATCTATCTATCTATCTATCTATCTATCTATCTATCTATCTATCTATCTATCTTTCTTTATCTGTATTTCTTTCTTTATCTATCTTCCTTCCTTCCATTCTTTCTTTCTATCTTTATCTACCTTTCTTGTCTATCTGTCTGTCTGTCTTCCCTTCTTGCTTTATATCTATCTTCCTTCCTTCCCTTCTTTCTTTCTATCTTTATCTAGCTTCCCCCCCCCCCCCAGGCTGCTCAGTCTAAAATGCCTGGGCCTATTTTTTGTCCCAGTCCGGGCCTGAATGCAGTTATAAATTTCCTTCTACTTCCTAATTATGTGCCACTTTGTGTTGGTCTATCACAGGCATGGGCATCCACAGAAATTTTTTCAGGTACAGCAGGTTCCCTCCCCCTGTGTACACATAAACATTGGAGGGAAGGCAGCTTCACTCTGCTCGCTGTGCCTGTGTGACATCCGGTCCGGGACCGCTCAGACAGCCTGTGGCTGCGAGAGAGGGGGATGGTTGATCAGGTGCAGTGGTGTCACCCTGCACCAGACCACCCCCCCTTGCAACACCACAGCCAGCAGCTTGCCTCTCTCTCCCTGTTCTAACCTGCCTGTCACCGCGGCACTGTCACTGCTTCAGTCGCGGAGGGGTGTCTTTACTCTTCAACACCTTCTCGATTCCAGAGGGGGTCAATTGCCCCACCCTCCTGCCCTATGGAGCAGACGCCCATGATCACAAGGATCTCCAAATTATGGCCCTCCAGCTGTTGTGGAACTACACGTTCCATGAGGCATTGTAAAACTCTGACATTCACAGACATGACTAGGCATAATGAGAATTGTAGTTTCTGAACAATTGGAGGGCCATAGTTTGGAGATCCCTGGTCTATTACATAAATCCCAATAAAACACATTTACACTTTTGGTTGTAACATGACAAAATGTGGAAAACTTTAAGGGGTATACATACTTTTTTAAGTCACTCTATGGACAAGCATAACAAAATAAATTTAAGTAAACAATGCATCTTTGAATCACATTGTATTAGGAAAATAATGCATACAGTGAAATCCGCTTTATCAGCCTGTGAAAGTTGGATATTTCCTTCCTGCTCCCTCTTGTTATGACTTTCTGTGCTGGCTAGAAAACTCTGTTTTCTTTCTATCTCTACCAGGGTCAAAAGTATATCCTAGTTACCATAAAGTAGAAAGGCCAAAAATTGAAAAAATAAGGACATGTCCAGTTTATATGACACTTGGAGCTTACAAGAAGATTGGTCTTAATAAAGGGAGGATATACCTCATTAGATTTCACACCATAAAATGTACAATCTTCAAAATAAAGTGGATTCAAGTACAATAGTATAATCCAGGCATAATGTATTTTAGTGTTAAAAGTCCAGAGACAGAAATGATACATTTTAATATTATTAGCGTCTATTGCCGCACCATGGCCGCACTGATTGGTGCAGTTAATGGGGGAGTGTCGTTATAAGTCGTGTGGTCACACCCTCTGTCGAAGTCAGGATATGACGAAACACGTCAAGGCGTGACCTACACGACGCAAATGGAAGTGATGCGTGTGCTCCACCGCAGCCTTACCCGAAAGCAGGAAGTGTTTAACTTCTTGCTCTCATCTCGAGGTCTGATTGGCGATTTTACCCCTGGAGGAGACGGTGAAGTTCTGCTCACTATATTTTAACTCAAGTATGTGCAATATATGAGGGAAATTGTTTATGTGGGGGCTTTTATATTACTGTATTAATTGACGTATAACACTCACTTTTTTACCCTGAAAATAGAGGGGTAAACTGTGCCTGCGTGTTATACGCAGGGGGCTGTGGAAAGTTTTTTTCCTGAAACTTCCCTCTTAAAGTTAGGGTGCGTGTTATACGCCTGTGCGTGTTATACGCCGATAAATGCGGTATATATAAATAAACAGAATTATGCTATGTTGGCTTGTTCTTGTTTGTTTATCTGGGTTGGAGCCTGCAACACTTTATTTTCTCCCTGGCTGATGTTGAGTGCAGTATCTCATCTGATGTTGATTCCCTGCTTACTGTTTGGCTATTGACTTGCTCTGGTGAGTTTAAACCCCTGAGGGGGAGTGTGTTCTCACGAGGTGGACCAGGAATTTTTGGTGGAAGGTGCACGCTGTCTATTTCTATAGGATCACCCATGGACACTGTTTAAATCTTTTGCACTTGATCATCTATCCAAAACCATTATTGTGGGGTTGGACATTTAACATTTAACAACATTAGCGCTGTTTTGGTATAGGACTGGTACAGTTGGACTGTTTTCTAGTCATTTTATATCTTTCACAGAATTTTTAAATTATACTTACAATTGAGCATTATACCAGTTTGCGTGCTAAGAAAAGGTCACCTGTTTAAGGGCAACTAGGTGCCTATATCAATGCCAAAGAAATCAGTCCAGTAATGCTTTTTGTTATCTACTGCAGAATGTCATGGGAAAGTCCACCATAAAGGACATGCCATTAATTCTAAAGCGCTGTCTAAATTGACAACACTATATAAGTACCTTAAAGAATAATAATACTAATTTGATTTTTAATTAATTAACCATTCATTCAAGGTGTATCTCTAGGAGTTTTTGGGCAACTTTATTTCAAATATGTAATACAGACTGCGCCCACAATAATCCCAAAAGTGCTATAATTTTTCTAAATAAAGATAGCACAACAGCAGTTGTTTACCAACAGGTGTACTGTCATTAATTAAAACCTCACACAAAAAGGAACAGAAAGTGAGGAAATTATTTTGAACTCTTTCACTTGCATGTGTAAATTTTAGCTTCAGCTTTTTATCTCTGCAACCAGCCTTTTTTTTAGCAGGAGGTAAGGACAAAACATGTGTAGTGGAGAAAGGAGCGCTACCTGTTGATTGTCCATGGAATTGCAAAATAATTATATGGAAGGTTTCATATTTACGTGACCTAAAATAAAATATAAAATTACCATCAAGGTCAATAAAAAAGGAAATGTTATTGGTGGGTCACTAGTAGATTTCTTTGACGTACTCTACTAGGGATGAGCCGAACACCCTTGGGTTCGGTTCGCGTCAGAACCTGCGAACAGACCAAAAGTTTGTGTGAACTTTAGAACCCTGTTAAAGTCTATGGGACTCGAACGTTTGAAATCTAAAGTGCTAATTTTAAAGACTAATATGCAAGTTATTGTCCTAAAAAGTGTTTGGGGACCCGGGTCCTGCCCCAGAGGACATGTATCAATGCAAAAAAAGTTTTAAAAAACGGCCGTTTTTTCAGGAGCAGTGATTTTAATAATGCTTAAAGTGAAACAGTGAAATTGAAATATTCCTTTAAATTTCGTACCTAGGGGGGGGGGGGGGGGGTATAGTATGCCTGTAAAGTAGCGCTTGTTTCCTGTGCTTAGAACTGTCCCTGCACAAAATGTAATTTCTGAAGGAAAAAAATCATTTAAAATCACTTGTGGCTATAATGAATTGTCGGATACCAGCAATACAGAGAAAAGTCATTCATAAAAAAAGAATGCGTGGGGGTCCCGCCAAATTCAATTACCAGGCCCTTTGTATCTGGTATAGATATTAAGGAGGACCCTGCGTCAAATAAAAAAAAAAAATGTGGGGTTCCCCCCAAATATCCATTCCAGACCCTTCAGGTCTGGTATGGATTTTAAGGGGAACTCCACCCCAAATTTAAAAAAAAAAATGCCGTGGACCCCCACACATTTTTTTCATTTTTTATGAATGACTTTTCTTTGTATTGCTGGGAGCCGACAATTCATTATATCTGCGAGTGATTTTAAATTACTTTTTTTCCTTCAGAAATGACACTTTGTGCAGGGACAGTTCTAAGCATGGGGAACAAGCGCTACTTTACAGGCATACTATACACGCCCCCCCTAGGTACGAAATTTAAAGGAATATTTCACTTTTATTGTTTCACTTAAAGGAATGATTAAAATCACTGCTGCCAAAAAAAATGCAGTTTTTTAAAACTTTTTTTTGCATTCATACATGTCCCCTGGGGCAGGACCCAGGTCCCCAAACACTTTTTATTACAATAACTTGCATATTAGCCTTTAAAATTAGCACTTTAGATTTCAAATGTTCGAGTCCCATAGACTTTAACAGGGTTCTAACGTTCACGCGAACTTGCCGCGAACACCCCAAATAGTTCGCTGTTCGGCGAACAGGCAATGTTCAAGTCAGACATGAGTTCTACTCGAAGTTCATCCCTAATCTCTACTAGGAATCACACCTGGAATTTATATATTGCCATTGAATGTAAGATTGCTGTTTGCTTAAGGCTGTTCCTGTGTGATCTCTGCCTATGCCCCTATTGTACACATTAAGCTATAGATTCTCGTATATAATCTTGTATCATCTGTTGATGGAACTGTTTGACTTGTTCTGTTGTCACCGTTTATGTTCTAATAAAATCTTTGTGGATAAAAAAAAAGAAAAAAAAAAAGGAAATGTATACAAAACAACTGTACAATTCATTTAATGGAGCTAATAATTAGTACATTTTATGAGAAAATGCAATGCTCATTGATGTTTATTTTAATGAATGGTTAGTAATCTCTTGATAGTACCATTTCTTTCACGCTGAACTTTAAATGATAAGTTGAATTACATATGTCAGGCGTTGTGTTACAATCATTCTTTCTTCCATGCCCATTGATAAAACCAAAGGAGGATATCCAGTGTTGTCCTTTATTTTTTTATAAATATTACCGATAGTTTGTAAAAAAAATACAATGAAAATCACTGCACAAAAATTGTCAAGTGTTATTCCACTTGTTAGCATGTTCAATTTTCCCAGATGGTAATGTATCTCCACTTTATGAGTTACAATGTGTTTCCTACAAAGACTCTCAGCCTAACATGTCCTTTTGACTTTACTGATTCTGCTTCTCCCACACAAGAACTTGCATGTTCTTAATTTGTACTGGTCAGAGGAAATTGCTATAATTAATTTTGGACTGTGTCTTTTGATGTGACATCATCCACTATTTCATGAAAGTGGTTAAGCTTGGCTTCCATTCTCAATGATTCTATTAAGAAAATGAGGCGGGAAAACAAAAAAATGAATCTTCTTAATGTGTAGCAACGCGGCTGTGCTAATGTTGTAATTAAAACTGCTGTAATGACATCTCATTACTTTGCTTACTTTCCCATCCTTATGGAAAGATCATTGACTACAGTAAAGCAGGCAGACAGAAGATCATCATAATCATTTATATTCACTGCTAATTATTTTTACATATCTTGCAGGATGAAATAAACATTAAAAAAATGGAAGACATCTGAAGGTTTAAAATGTCTGCAGGTGTCTTCAGAGGAGATTAATTTTATTTTCTAATAGCGAAATGCAATAACCAGACCTTGAACTTCTTGGGCTAAGCTTCAGTCTTTGGGCAGAGTACATCATGTTCTAAAAAGTTTCTATTTGTAGACATGATGCTGTGTTAGTCTTGAAGTTAATTTTTCTACTCTAATTTCCCGGTACATTAAAATACATGTCGCTGTTCAGAAAGCACAGATTTGACCAAGTTATTCTGAGATCTGTGGCTGTATATTTAATAAAACCTTATGGAGCACAGTATGAAAACAAATTAGGTTACATTTTCAACTCAAAAACAAATGTATATTTTAATAGGAAAAAACAAAGGTATAATGGATATATATTTCAACATTAAAAATAGGCTGGATTTTCCTGGCTTTGTGAACTTTTATTTACCTTGGCTTAGAATTCTTGACTGGTGTACTACTAGTGTTTGCTAAATAACCAACCACCCACCTCTTAACCACCTACATTAAACACTCGACACCTTCTGGATTAAATGGCCAACAAAGGCCCCTTTATTATATCCAAAAGGGAAATATAAAATTAACTTTTAAACAACCATTTTAAAATATATATAACCGTATAAACTTTTTAACATTTACCAACATTCTTTTTGAATAAATTAACCCAAACAACAACCACTGTAGACACAACACTGTAGACACAACACTGTAGACACAAAGGTTCCTGAGAGAAAGGGAAATAAAAAGTGCAAGGCAATGGGCTGTCCTCCAACAGAAAGTGTCCGGGCCTCTAGCCGTACGTCATAAGCTCAAGAGACCATAGCTTCCTCCTTCATTTACACTTCAGCCCGATTGCCAGTAGCCCCCACCTAACCGGATAGGGAAGGTGCCCATCCCATGACAGGCCCCAACTCCTACCAACCATCTAAGGTATATCGATCTTATATCTCTATACCACCCCCACCCAATTCTCAGGAGCCCCAAAACCAATGCCACAGACGCATACGGTGACACCTCACACGTGTGCGGCCCGCCACAGCCCTAAGGCCCGTTGCAACCCGTCCTGGAGCCCCAGGACCCACAAGTCAATGCCCACAGGGGTCAAGTGCACCCCATCACTACTGAGGAAAAGGGGGAACTCCCTTTTTAGCTCGCAATGGCGAACCACCAACCCCCCGTGATGGGCGACAAACTTAGAGACGGCCTTATTGGCCTTAATCCTGGCCCACTTAACCCTGTCTACAGGCCGAGCGCCTCTCCAGGCCAACCTCCCCACCATTTCGGACCAAACCACCAAAGTGTCGCGGAATGCGCTCCTGAGGTGCATAAAGTCCCACTTGATGACCCGAATCAGATCTCGGGAAGCTCTAACGCACAGGTCATTGCCCCCGACATGCAGCAATAGCACTTCCGGGGCCCTGTCCAGCCTAGCATAATGCTGAACTTCCGGCACCACCCTGGACCAAAGCATACCAGGGATGCCGATCCAACGGACAGTAGCCTACTCCCGCGAAAAAACCCAACTGCCTGCCCTCACTCCTGACCAATGAACATAGGAGTGACCCAAGATCCAGACCAAGCACACCGAGCATGAAAAAAACGGGGAACACCAGAACAGAGAATCAACACTGAACAGACAAACCACCCCCCAGCCCACCACACCCCAACAAAGAATTGACCAACAAAATCACCGACACTGACGAACAGGAAAAGAAAGTAACGTTGACCTCCCACCCCCTCTCAAAAGCTGCGGACGCACATACAACCTGAACCGGCGGGGCTCCCAGCGACCGATCCGCTGCAGGACCTCATCTCACAAGCCCCACCGCGGGCCTTCTGTCGCTGCCCCGATCCGAAAAGAATGAGAGGAATACTCCGCTGAACAGAAACCACCGGCCACCAAACTACGTTTGAAAAACTGCCCCAAATTGGTACCTGGTCAACGGAAGCCCATCCGCATGAACCAGGAACGGGCCCACCCCTGGCGGGCGCAAACCCAACCATTCGCGAACAACTTCCACAGGACAAACCCTGAGCCCCGGCACCTTACCCTGGATCACCTTGGTGCCCTTGCCCACTTTATCGTTTTGTGACCTGCGAATAAGCAACGTAACCGAGTCAGCGAGGACACGCACATCGGACACATGCAATCCACCCGGTACCTTTTTTAGAAGGGCTAACCAGTTCCCCAACCCTCAAAGCCCCGAAAAAAGCCAACACAAACGCCGCCCGAAACAAACGAGCCTCAAAAGGTGAAGAACACACCACCTGCAAAACACCAACAAACGACTCCAACATGTGAAGAGAAACCGGCCTCCTAGAATGCGGACGCACGCGACCTTTCCGGTAACCCCGCAAAGCCTTGCAGACCACAAACGACTTGGTCACATCCTCGACACCATTCAACTGAAACAGGAATGCCAAGCCCGACATCTTTGTGTTCAAGGAGGAAACTGACACCCCCTCCTCACAACACTTACCCAAAAAATACAACAGTACATGTAACCGGTCCTCAGCCGAGAACCCCACCCCAAGCTCACTCACCAAACTATGCCATTCTTGCCACACCCGTTCATACGATCTCCAGGTGGAGTCAGTTACTGACCTCCGGACCAACTCCATCACCGCCCCCACACGAAGCCCTACAAGCCACTGGGGCATGGAACCCCCACCCGATCCGCCTCCGGAGCCAGCTGCCGGAACCTGTCCCACCGCCAACGAGAGAGTGCATCAGCCACCTCATTGTTGACCCCGGGGACATGCACAGCACAAATAACGATATTCCAAGCCAAGCATTTTAAAACCAAAGCCCGTAGCAAACGAACCACTGGCATCGACGAAGCCGACAATGAAGAAATAGCCTGAACCACACCCAAATTGACGCAGTGAAAACGCATCAAATCATCTAGATAGTGCAACACTGAGGCCAAACCCGACAGGTCCCGAACCACCCATTCCAAAAAAGAACTGAACATCTCAACATATGAACATGAGATGGCGCAGCCCATGGGCAAAACACAGGTCCACAAAATACTGACCCTCCCAACAACATCCCAACAACCGCACACTGTCTGGATGCACCGGCAAGAGCCGAAAGGCCGACTCAATGGCGGTCTTGGCCAACCAGGCCCCCCTGCCCAAACGTTGAACCCACCGCACCGCCTCAATAAAAGATGCATAGCACACTGTACACAATACCGGATCAATGGCCTCGTTCACCGAGCCCCCTTTCGGGTACGATAGGTGGTGGATGAATCAAAACTGATTCGGCTCCCGTTTAGGAACCACCACAGGGGTGACACCATCAAGTCTCCCGCTGGCAGGGCATCAAATGGCCCCGCCATCCTGCCCAAACCCACCTCCTTCTGGAGCCTATCAGTCACCACCCCCGGGCGAGTCAATGCAGACTTAAGGTTAGCCGCCATGGAAGGTATAACACCCAAATGCTCGGAATCGGGAAACCATCCTTAAAGCCCAACGACAACACCGGCGCAGCTACCCTATTCGGGTACCTACTTAAGCACGGCACCATTTTGTCCACCCTCACCGGCGTCCTCCCTTTTGCCAGCGTCACCAAACCTCTTTCCTCTCTTAAAACACTTCGACAAGGGATGGGCTAGCCCACAACCGGAGCACTCGTGCCTGAAGCAACACGATCCCCCAAACTTACAGGAGCCCTCGTTGTACTGCCAACAGAAACCCCTGCGTTTTTCGGCCGGCAGCAAGGAAACCCTAGCACCCCTGGCCCCCTCCCGAAAGGGCTGCGGCACAACCCTGGCCTGAGTCATTAGTCTCATCCACAGGGCGATATCTTTTTGATTCCACCGTATCTCCAGGCGAACAGCTTTTTTCTGTCGAAACTGCTCATCATAGCGCAGAATGTAACAAAATAAACCCGCGCACTGGTCCAGCTGCTTTTTCCCAATCACGCTAGCTAGAATGTAAAACGCATGCACCCAATTCGCAAAGGTACGAGGAATCAGGCGATAATGCCGCTTCTCTTCCTCCTCCTTCTTGCTCTCGTCTGGCATCACTTTATCTAAATTAAACTTCGAGGGGGAGCAGCGAAATTATTTCCACATACTCCCCCTTCCAAATCCGCTCCTTCACCTCAACCCTCAAATGAGCCCCCAGAGGCGCATCATAACACAGATAAACCTCGCACCGAGCCGAGTACGCCAACCTTACCCCGTCCGCCATTAAACCTGACACCATGTCCGTCACCGCCCCACCTGAAGTAGCCCCAGCAGGAGAAACACCCACAGTGGGACCGTCTACCGGTGGCGCTGGCAGAGGTGGCAACACCCCTGTGCCAACCCGGGACGCGGACACCGTCCCCACACCCGCTAACTGAACAGAGGGGGGGGGGTAACCACCCACCCCCCAACAGAACCGCCTAGGGCCTGAACCAACACACACAGCACTGGGATTAGCCAGCCCGACCCCGGGCGGAACCAACCACGCAGCCGAAGGAGGTACTGCGACAGCCGGAGCAGGCCCAATGGGCCCCCATCAACCAGGGGCCTGCAACCATCTAATAAGGATGACAGCAGCTTCTGCAGCAAAAGCGCACCCGCATCAGGGACCCCCCCTCCCACCGGCAGAGCCACCCCAGAAGAAACAGCTGCAGAAGACACAACAGACAGTGATATAAAGGACGACTTACCCTGCTGCCCAGTGGAAACCGTCCGACTGGCCGTTGCTCCAGATCCCAGCTGACGACCCGACGGGCCCGCTACTTCCTCTAGACCATCCGAGTCCGTGTCCGACAGTTCACCCTCCGACGTTGATCCCCTTGCACCACAAGGGACGCAGAGCCCGCCCACAAGGCCACCGATCCACTGCCCGATGAGAAGCCAGAAGCCCTGCGATCAGGCCACACCACGTCTAACGATCTCCCCCGCAGAGCCCCCCTGCGATCCAGCAGCAGCCGCTCCCGAATCGCTGTCGTCACAACGCCTTGGACCTCCGCTTCCCCCTGGATAGCTGCAGCCGCTCTGGTTGATGGGCTCCCAGCCGCACACCCCGATCTCCCCCGCCGTGAAGCGACACGCGGGGGCAGGAGTACCCGCCTGCGCCACCGCTCCAGAAGTCCCCCGAGACGCCCTGCCAGGTGACGGGGATGACACCCGCCGACCCGCTTTTCCTAGCTGCCTGGCCTTCTTTCCAGCCTCACACGAAGCCGCAGCTGCCTGCCGTTTTTTGCCCCCCGGGGAGGGGGGGGTGCATGTGGGCTACTCCCCCGCTGACCGACACCCGATGAAACCCCCAGGGCTGTATTTCTTGGAACGTACCTTCACCCGGGCCCGCCAGTAGCAATCCAGCCGCTCCTCATGCCATTGAACCCCATTTAGTCTGGCCGCAACAGGAGCCACTCCAGCATGCCCTCCAGCTGATCCATAGCTGAGGTAACAATACAGGAAAAACAGCCTGTTTGTTAACACAACTGCAGATGACTCCCGAATGACTGGCCCGCCCCCTCCTCCTTTTATGTGACCCTCCTTGTGTGCCTAAGCCCCGCCCCCCGGCCGGACTTTTTACCAGCCATTTCCTCTTCCTGTGTGCGCTCCACACAGTGTTCCCCCAGTCATGTGGCCCCTGCGCCTGGGTTCCCCCTACTTCGGGGCTGTCTATCTGTCCATGGCCCATCATACTTTGTGCCAAGCTATACATACATGCTCTTTTTTTTTTAACATTTTTAGCTTAAATACTTTACAAACTAACCCTATGCTTCAGTGTAACCCTTCATAAAAATCCTAGCTTCCTCCAATAATGACCACAAATCACCTCAATTTGCATATTGTAATGTTTATTATATAGAATGGTATACTATGCACTATGTAATATATATATATAATATTCGAGATGCAATCTCAATCTTTGCAATCTTATATTATATATGCAGCTTGATGAAGGACAAGGTTATGTCTGAAATTTTGCAGTCACTTTTCTGATTGCATTATACATGAACATTTCAAGTAAAAATAAATACTTCAAAGATTGAGATTGCATCTCTAATTTTGTGGGTACATGTCTGGTGGAAAACGGAGGAGAGCCACACTAGATGTAATCCTATAAGAAGGATATTGACTAGAGATGGCCTGGCTGTTCGCCCGGCAGTCGGTTCGTGGCGAACTTTGCTCGTTCGCGGTTCGCCGAACAGGCGGGCATCTGGCGATATTCGTGCCTGTCCGCAATTTTACATTGAGAAGAACTTTGACCCATGACACATCCATCAGGTGGTACAGGACAACCAATTGAGACATTTCAGCACATGGACATAAATAGACCTGATCTGGTGGCCATTTTAGATTCTGCTTTTAGATTCTGCTTTTTGTCAGTGTAGGGAGAGGTTGCTGTGTGGAGCAGGGACAGGCTGTATTGAAACAAATGGCTAGCTAAAAGGTCCCCAAAAGTCCTTTTAAGGACTGGTATACTGTTTTGCTGCTTTACCTCTTGCTACACACAGTGACAAACGATACTGGAAAAAAAAGTTTTATAACTGGTGTGATACATTCTGCTTTTTGTCAGTGTAGGGAGAGGTTGCTGTGTGGAACAGGGACAGACTGTAGTGACACACATCTTTAGCTAACAGGTCCACAAAAGTCCTTTTAAGGACTGGTATAGGTGTACTATTGTTTGGTGTGCAGTATATAGGGGTGTAATACACTTATAATATACTTTCTAATATAGAAAGCATATTATAGTGGATTTGTATTGTGCAGCATTGTGACTGGTAGTGTATTTGAGTACTGCAGAATTTTCTTTTCTGTTTTGCTGCATTACCTCTGCTACACACAGTGACAAACGTTACTGGAAAAAAAGTTTTATAACTGGTGCGATAAACCAGTGGCCCCCCAAAACGACAGATTGAAGTGGTGTGTTATATAAAAATATACTTTCATAATAGTGTATTTGGGTACTGCAGAATTTTTTTTTCTGTTTTGCTGCTTAACCTCAGCTACACACAGAGACAAACGTTACCAAAAAAAACGTTTTACAACTTAAACCAGTGGCCCCCCAAAACAACAGATTGAAGCGGGGTGTTATATATCTTCTTCCACATATGCTATGCTTCTCTAGAGACTTTTGTTATGGTGTTATTTAAAAAATGACAGGCAGAGGAAGAGGCAGGCCCTTCCGCAGGAGTTGTACCGGTAGGGCAGGAGCACCAGGCCGGAGCCAAAATGCGAGGCGGCACAAGGTATGTTCGATTACGTCAAAGGACGCACCAGACTTGGTTAGGTGGCTCACCACCAACACCACAACCACCACCATATACCCTCCGATTGAGTCACAGGAATCATTTTCTGATCCATCAAAAGACATTTCCGATGCGCAGCCATTCTTGGCATTGGATCAGGAAGAGGAGGTAGCAACAGCCACCACTCAGCAGTCTTATGACAGTACCCAGATCATCCCAAGGAGGTTGGTCCCCGCTGTTGCTGCCTACTCCGAGATCTCTAATGTAAGTGGTGGGGAAGGTTGTGTCGATGATGACGTGTCTACAGACGTCACGTGGGTCCCCACAAGAGAGGAAGAGGAGGGGAGTTCACTCACCTAGGGATGACCGCCTTAAGAAGGCACCTGGCCTCCCATCACCAAGCCCAGTGGGAGCAACGCCATCAGAACCCACAAAGCCACACTCCAGGCTCTCACCGTCCAGCCTCTTCTCCTTCTCCTCTATACTCACAATTGTCCTCCACTCCACTTTCCATCATGCCGTCCTCGCGTTTTTCTGCAAAAAGGCAGGCTTCCGTGGCCCAAATGTTCGATCGAAAGATAACGATGACGCCGGATAACCCTCTTGCCAACGGTTGACCGCTGGCTTGCTGGAACTCATAGCCCACCAACTACTGCCATATAAACTGGTGGACTTGGAGGCCTTTTGAAAATTTGTGGCCATTGGAACACCACAATGGAAGGTCCCAGAAATTAAATATTTCTCACAGAAGGGCATCCCAGAGCTATATGGCCAGGTTCAGCGGCAAGTGAATGTATCTCTGGCACACAGTGTCAGTGCCAAGATACATCTTGCCACAGACCCGTGGTCTAGCAAACATGGGCAGGAAAGGTATATAACTTTTACTGCCCACTGGGTAAACCTTCTGACAGCCATCAAGCATGTAACCCGTGGCACTCATAAAGATTTGGTTTTACCACCACGGATTGCATGCAGGCCTGTCTCTTCTTCTCCTCCTCCTATTCCATCCTTCTTCTCCTCCTCGGCTGACTCCTCCTTTTCCGATGCTACCGTCTCTTCCGCTGCACCGCCCAAGATCCCCAGAAACCATTCGACATGCCAGGTGAAACATTGCCATGCTGTGCTGCGTCTGTTGTGCCTGGAAGACAAGAGCCCCACTGGTCCTGCACTCTTTTCAGCTTTGCGTTCACAGGCAGATCAGTGGCTAACACCGCTCAATTTGACAGTTGGTAAAGTGGTGTGCGACAACGGTGCCACTCTGCTGAGCGCGCTGAAACAGGGCAAAATTACACACGTGCCATGCATTGCACACGTCCTGAACTTGGTCGTGCAGTGATGCGTTGCCAAACACCCTGGGGTCCAGGACGTCTTGCAGCAGGCCAGGAAAATTTCAGGCCATTTCAGAGATCTTACGCGGCCATGGCTCGCCTTGCTGACATTCAGCAGCGACACAACCTGCCCGTCAGATGTCCTATTTGTGACTACCCAATGCGATGGAACTCCACCTTGTATATGCTTGATAGGCTGTTCCAGCAGAAACATGCAGGTAACAATGATTTTTACATGCATGAGTGTAATGTCAGAATTGGTCTGGGTGTTCCAGAACGCCTGATGGTGCTCCCTGCATGTTGGGCCTCTGTATGTGGCTACGCTGTGTAAAATTCTCACACATGTGGTATCGCCATACTCGGGAGGAAAAGCAGAATGTGTTTTGGGGTGTAATTTGTGGTATGCATATGCTGTGTGTGAGAAATAACCTGCTAATATGAAACTTTTGTGGAAAACATAAAATAAAAAAACCTTGTTTTTGCAAAGAATTGTGGGAAAAAATTACAACTTCAAAAAACTCACAATGCCTCTTTCTAAGTACCTTGGAATGTCTTCTTTGCAAAAAGGGGTCATTTGGGGGGTATTTGTACTTTTCTGGCATGTTAGATATTGTGGGGGTGTTGGTGCTGCACTGTTCCCAGTGGGTGTGATACCACTAGGCTAATGCCGCGTACACACAATCGTTTTTTGTGATGAAATAAAACGACGCTTTAAAAAACATCATTTAAAATGATCGTGTGTGCAAAACGTCGTTTAATTTCTTCTGAAAAACTACCAAAAAAAATCGAAACATTACACATACACTGACCCACCTACCTGACCATTACACACACGCACTGACCCACCTACCTGACCATTACACACACTGACCCACCAACCTGACACATACACTGGGCTCACCTACCTGACATACACTGACCTACCTACCGCACACACTGACCTACCTACCTGACACACACACGGACCTACCTACCTGTTATACCTGAAGGGTTCCACATGTACTGGCACTTTAAGGCTGGCTCCACCCAGCAGTGATGACAAGGGTCAAGGGGTACGGTGGCCATCTTAGAGTGTGCTCATGTAGGAAGCAGATAAGATGTACTGTCCTGAGATGCATGTTGCAGTGTACAGCCTGTACAGAATAAACATCCATTGCTGCAGACCAGAGTCTTGTGTCTCTCACAACACACAGGACATCACAGTGGCGACGAGAATGGCATTTACAAAGTGTCTATCAGTCTGAGAGATAGAGAGAGACAAAGGCATTGTGGATTGTCGCCTGGATAAAAGCAATCACAGATCCCAGCAGGAAAATGTCATTAATCGGGACATTAAGTGAGTTTGATGGAGAACAGACATCCTGGAGTTCCTGGGTTGAGAGGCTGGAACAGTATTTCAGTGCAAATGCCATCACAGACAACAGGCAAGTGGCAGTTTTTCTTACAGTGGTCGGGTCCAAAACGTATGACACTCTTAGAGATCTGCTTTCCCCTGTAAAACCAGCAGCTAAGACATTGGCAGAGCTGCTGACACTGCTAGAGGATCACTTCCAGCCCAAACCACTAGAAATGGCAGAAAGATTTTGCTTCTATCAGAGGCAGCAGTAGACAGGTGAAGAGATTAAAGCTTATGTGCTCGCCCTTCGCAGACTAGCCTCTACCTGTTCTTTTGGGGACTACCTACCTACTGCACTGAGAGATAAGTTTGTCATGGGACTGAATTGTGAGTCAATACAAAAGAGACTGTTAACAGAAAAAGACCTTACCCTTACAAAGGTAATTGAGATAGCTTCAGTGATGGAAATGGCTGTGAAAGATGCAGAGCAATTGAACCCCCAGAGCAGAAGGGAAGAGGTGAAGCAGGAAGTTTTCAGAACAGCAGTTAAGCCGACTGCCGCAAACTGGAAATACAGACCGCCACCAAGCCGGGAGTCAGCTTGCTATCGTTGTGGGAATACAGACCATGACCACAAAGTCTGCCGGTTTAAGGATCAGACCTGTCATAATTGCGGTAGGACCGGCCATCTGAAACGAGTTTGCCGTAGCAAGAAGGTGCGAGATAAACAACCTCTGAACCCCAAGACAAAAACATATATGGTGGGAACATATACATCATCATCTGAGTCAGAGGATGAGGAATTGCTCCACAGATTAGACATACATCATATGCATTCAGCACCCTCCGCAATGACTGTAGATGTAACCATTGAGGGAAAGAAACTCAAGATGGATGTAGACACAGGAGCAGCAGTTTCAGTTATCACCCAGAAACAAGAGACAACTTCAGACCCGAAGAACTGTCCGCCCAACACCAATCAAACTGCAGACATACTCAAAGCAGATACTCCACCCACTGGGTTACGCAAAAGTAAAGGTATTGTACAAGGGTCAGACAAAGAGACTGCCATTATATATCCTATAAAATGGAGGACCCCCTCTCTTTGAGAGAGACTGGATTGCTCACTTTGGTATGCCAGACATCGCCATGAGTCCCTGTAACGCCGTCACCATTCCATTGGGAGATAATGAGGGATGGGCGGTGTCCCTGAAGCAGCGGTTCCTAAAGGTTTTTGATTAACAGTTGGGAAAAATAAAACATGACTGTGTGAGACTCAAGCTGAAACCCAACGCTCAGCCTAAGTTCTTCAAAGCTCGGACAGTACCTTTCGCACTCCGAGCAGGTGTGGAAGCAGAACTAAGTTGGCTGGAGGAACAAGGTGTCATCTCAAAGGTAGAGCACAGCGAGTGGGCATCACCAGTTGTACCGGTAAAGAAAGCGAATGGGGACTTGCGCATTTGTGGCAATTTTCGCATGGCACTGAACTCTTAACTGGAAATAGACCAGTATCCCCTACCCAGAGTAGATGACATTTTTGCCTCTCTTGCAGGGGGTCAAATGTTCACCAAGCTTGATCTCAAACAAGTATATTTACAGTTTGAGGTCCATCCTTCTTCCCGCAAGTTTCTGACCATCAACACCCACAAGGGACTGTATGAATACAATCGGATGGTGTTTGGGGTAGCCTCTGCCCCAGCCATTTGGCAACGAAAAATGGATGAGATTTTGGCGGACATTCCTTTCACGCAGTGCCTGCTAGATGACATGCTCATTACAGGACGGACTGACCAGGAACACAAGCAGAATGTGGAGCTTGTGTTGGCGAGACTCCAAGAACAGGGTCTGAAAGTGAACTTAGCAAAATGCCAATTCATGGTGCCTAAATTGGAGTTTTGTGGCCACCTTGTGGATGCAGAAGGTATACACACCACAGAAGCCAAGGTTGATGCTTTAGTCAAAGCTCCAGCCCCAACCAACGTCCAGCAGCTGCGATCATACCTTGGCTTGCTGAACTATTACCACAAGTTCCTGCCAGATCTGGCACACACCTTGTTTCCGTTGAACAAGCTTTTGGAGAAACACTCCAGATGGGACTGGTCGGCTGCATGCCAGCGTGCTTTTGAAGTTTCTAAGCGGAAGCTGTTGGCGTCACGCATGCTCGTGCACTATGACCTCCAGAAGCCTCTCACCTTGGCTTGTGATGCCTCACCCTATGGTCTGGGTGCGGTACTATCCCACATCTTACCAGATGGGTCAAAAAAAACAGTGGCATTTGCCTCCAGGTCTTTGACAAAAGCAGAAAGCAATTACTCACACATTGACAAAGAGGCTCTTGCCCTGATATGGGCAATTAAGAAGTTTCATCTGTACCTGTATGGTAGGGAATTCACCATACTGACAGACCATAAACCACTCCTTCAGATCTTTAGCCCTGACAAAGGCATCTCCCAGACAACTGCGGCCTGCCTCCAACGATATGCCCACTTCTTGGGGGCATACAGCTACAAAATTCAGTATCGTGGTCATGATGCCAATGCTAATGCGAACGCAATGTCCCGACTGACAGGGAGGTCCATGGACTCTTCTCCACCGGTCAAGAGTTGTCGTTACACCAGCCTGTCCTTGTCTTCTGGAGAGATAGCAGCCCATACAACCAAGGATACCTTTCTGAAAACAATACTCTCCTGGGTACGGTCCGGTTGGCCTGCAACTGTCACACAGGAGTATGAACCTTATTTCCGTAGGCGTATGGAATTAACTGTGGCTGGCAACTGTGTTTTATGGGGAGACAGAGTGATCATTCCACAGACCCTCCGAAAACACATTCTGGACTTGCTACATACCGGTCATCCTGGGGGCACCCGTATGAAACAAAAGGCCAGAGGCTATGTGTGGTGACCAAACCTAGACTCAGATATCGCAACATATGTGAATGCTTGTGCTGGATGTGCACAAACGGCAAGAGACCCTCCTCGAGGGTGCGTCCAGCCCTGGACTTGGCCCACGGTTCCTTGGTTTCGCCTACACTTGGACTTTGCAGGCCCGATCAGAGGACACACCTTCTTGATCATAGTGGACGACCATTCAAAGTGGCCTGAGGTCATTCCTGTTACTCAGCCAACGACTAAGGCAACGGTTTCCATACTGTTACATCTCGCTGCTACGTTTGGATACCCCAGAGAGATCGTCACGGACAACGGTGCACAATTCACCAGTCAGGAGTTTCAGTGTTTCCTGACTGCCCACAACATCAAGCACAAGTTGACCGCACCTTACCACCCAGCTACAAATGGTCAAGCAGAGAGGTTTGTGCAGACTTTCAAACGCTATTTCAAAGCTACAGTGGCTGCAAGTAAACAACAGTCTCTGTCACCCCAGCAGCTGGACTCCTTCCTGTCTGCTTACAGAAACACACCACATGCAACCACTGGTAAAACTCCAGCGGAACTCCTTCTGGGTCGGCAGCCATGGACTGTTTTGGATATGCTCCGCCCTCAAACAGTCCAGGAACATGTACTGCAGTCCCAAGACAAGATGGTCAAACACAATGAGCTTCCCGGATTCACAGCCCAACAAAAGGTATGGGCCCGATCTTATGGGTCTTCCAACACCTGTTGGCTTCCTGCTGTCATTGCAGAGACTTTGGGACCCAAGATGTACAAGGTCCGCCTGGAAGATGGTTCCATTTGCAGACGTCATGCGGACCAACTGCGTCCTCGTTCTCAACTGCCCGAATCCCTCATGCCGCCTGAACCACCAGTGTCTCAAGGATCTTCTCCCAGCGGATCAGGATGCACAGAGACTGATGATTGTGGGGACTCTGAACTTTTGAACTCAGCTCCAACCGAGCCCTCCAGCTCTGGTCCAGAGTAGTGTTGAGCGGAATACGCTATATTCGATTTCGCGATATTGCGCGAATATATAGAAGAATATTCGCAAATATTCGCTAATATCGAATATTCGTGATATTTAATCCAAAAAATTTTTTGCGAAATTTCGCTAATGCGAAAATGATTGCGAAATTCTCATAAACGGAGATCATTTCCTATATTACTAAACTAATATGCACTAAACACTAACTCTACACTAACTCTACTTAAAAGAAAGGAGAATAAGGGGGCAAAAGAAGGGCGGAGAAGATAATCGTATTCCTATTACGCGATTATCTTCTCCGCCCTTCTTTTGCATCAGAGCCAATCAGAATAACTCGAATATTCGGCAAATGGAATATCGCGCAATATTCCTTTTGCCGAATATTCGAGTTATTCTGATTGGCTCTGATGCAAAAGAAGGGCGGAGAAGATAATCGCGCAATATTCCTTTTGCCGAATATTCGAGTTATTCTGATTGGCTCTGATGCGCCCTTCTTTTGCATCAGAGCCAATCAGAATAACGCAAAAGAAGGGCCGAGTAGCTGATGCGATTCTTTTATGTTGCCGAAAATTCGCATTGCGAATTTTCGGCAACATAAAAGAATCGCATCAGCTACTCGGCCCAGGGTCTCTCTCTAATCATACCAGCAATGCTTTTAGACGTCGATGGAGATCACTAGGATGTGATCTGTTTTAAAAATAAATTTGAAAAAATACGAATATTCGCCATAGCGAATATTTGCCGCAATATTCGAGTTATTCGCGAATACTCGAATATGCAATATTCGTAGCGAATATTCACAAAGCGAATATTCGTGAGCAACACTAGTCCAGAGGTCTGTTTACCCTCTGAGTTGGGGGATCCCTTCTTGGCCCCGCCGATACCCATTCCAGCCAGCCCTGTTTCCTCCGGTCCCGAATCGCTGGATGCCCGGCCTCAACGACACTGTCGCCCTCCTGACCGGTTGCAGTTGCAAGAGCGGTTATGAGACTTTCGACAGGGCCGAAGGAAGTGATTCGATGACATATTAACCGCAACTGTCCCTGGAAGCTTGAAGTCCTGTAATTCTCCTGTGTTTGGAGGACTGTTATCAGTTAATGTTTTGTTTCTGTTATTGTTTTATTGTGTTTTGTTTTTGTTTTTTGAGGGATGGATGGAAGGTGTTATACCTGAAGGGTTCCACATGTACTGGCACTTTAAGGCTGGCTCCACCCAGCAGTGATGACAAGGGTCAAGGGGTACGGTGGCCATCTTAGAGTGTGCTCATGTAGGAAGCAGATAAGATGTACTGTCCTGAGATGCATGTTGCAGTGTACAGCCTGTACAGAATAAACATCCATTGCTCCAGACCAGAGTCAGGACATCACACTACCTGACACACGTACACTGACCTACCTACCTGACACACACACTGACCTACCTACCTCACACACACACACACTGACCTACCTACCTCACACACACACACTGACCTACCTACCTGACACGCACACACTGACCTACCTGACTCCTATAAATTCCTGCACTACTCACCCCCCCACACAGCTCGATGTAGATAGGGAGGATCCATTATCCTCCTTACCTCTGCATCTTTGACCATCTCACCCGGGCTACTCAGCGCTGGGTGGGGCGGGCAATATTGCTATGGTGTCCCCACCAGCCTGCCATCCAGCCTCCATTGGTGTCCCCGCTGACAGATGCTGCACCTCTCGATGCTCCTATGTTTACCAAGCCCTGCTGCACTCACACACAGACACACAGTGACAGCGCCACTCCAGAGGGACAGGCTGGAGCAAAGAAGTTCCGGAGCAGCGCTGTGAAATCTTACTGTTAAGGGAGGGGAAAGTACTCGGCCGCCTTCTAGCGCTGTTCAGTTTAACCCAGGCCGCCACAGCTGGGAAAAATGTTAAACAGACAGTGCTGCGGTCGTTTTAATCATAACGTAGGCGGCCTGGGGGAAAGCTCCACCTTGACCCCTGGCCTAGCCCGCCCCTGGTGCAGACACACAATGCAATGTGCAAAGTGAGCAATAAATACTAATGAATAAATAAAATCTTCCAGTGCAATATCAAATAAATATAAATCAAATAAGGCATTAAATCATTCCATTCTTGTGCAATTATGATAATCAGTGTACAGGTGACAGAAGGTGCTGGAGAGATGTAAATCTCCTTCTTCGTGCAATACCACACTTAAGTGTGGGTGGCCTCTTACCTTGCGGTAATGAGACAACTCATATAGAATCAGCCTGAAGTGGTAGTTCCTCCCCTGGGGTCCTTATCACATAGGTTATACACTCGGTCTTTGTCTCTCAGCGGCAGGGAGAGTGTGAAAGAAAGAGGTTTCCCAATAGTGAAGTACGTTTTAAAAATGTGCGTAATTTATTGGTAAAACAGTATCGGGGTACTCACATAATTTTTTTTTAGCAAAGACTCCAGGGAATAACATGGCGATCGTTTCAACTTTTTACGTCACACAGTATTTGCAAATTTTTTGGGGGGAAAAAGATACATACAAAAACAATAAAGTTAAGCCCTGTACACACGATCGGTTTGTCCACTGAAAACCGACTGATGGACTGTTTTCATCAGACAAAACGATCATGTGTGAGCCCCATCGGTGTAAAACAATAGAACATGTTTTACATTTTTCTACGGATAAAAAACGATAGAAAAATCTGATCGTCTGTATGGAACTCCATCGGTCAAAAATCCATGCATGCTCAGAATCAAGTCGACGCATGCTTGGAAGCATTGAACTTTATTCTTTTTCGGCTCGTCGTAGTGTTGTACGTCACCGCATTTGGACACGATCGGATTTTTGACTGATGGTGTGTAGGCAAGACTGATGAAAGTCAGCTTCAATGGATATCCAAAGAAAAAATCTATCGGATTAGATTCCATCAGATATCCGATCGTGTGTACAGGACTTAAGCCCAATTTTTTTGTACAGTGTAAAATATGATGTTACGTTGAGTAAATAGATACCTAACATGTCACGCTTTAAAATTGCACATACTTGTGGAATAGCGATGCTTTACATTTTGTTGCTCTTGCTTTAACGCACGTGGCGATACCTCAAATGCATGATTTGAATGCCATTTTCATATGTGCGCAACTTACACATGCGTTCACTTCTGTACCTTTATTTTTATTTATTTTTATACTTTCTTTAAAAAAAAATTGAAAGCACTTTTATTCCTATTACAAGGAATGTAAACATCCCTTGTAATAGGAATAGTGTGTGACGGGTCCACTTTATTGAGAGATGTGGCATCAGTATGACCCCCACATCTCTCCTTCAGGCTGGAAAGACCGAGACAAATAAAAACTCTCTGCCTTTCCAGCCATGTCTCAGGCAATGTCACTTCTGCTGTCCCTGACATGACGTCCCCGACATGACGATCATAACGTCGTGCCTGGGCCTCCGAGGCTCATCGAGATTACGGTCCCCCGTAATCTCTATGCTCAACTTCTGGTGGTTGCAAATTCATTCTCCAGCTCGCCAAACGCATGGGCAAGCCTGTAGAAGCACCGGAGGGCATCGGGAGGGGGGTTGTCCCATCCCACCACCTGTAAGGTCGCGTACACACGATCGGTTTGGACCGGTGAAAACGAACTGAAGGACCGCTCAGAATCAAGTCAACGCATGCTTGGAAGCATTGTACTTGATTTTTTTCAGCACGTCGTTGTGTTGAAACATGTAAACGTCACCACGTTCTAACACGATCGTTTTTTTAACCGATGGTGTGTAGGCACATCAGACCATCAGTCAGCTTCATCGGTTAACTGATGAAAACCGTCCTTCGGACCGTTCTCATCGGATGGACTGATCGTGTGTACGCGGCCTAAGAATGATCAAGCGGTTGAACTGCCGCTTTTATTGTTCTCAGAGTGCACTAAATCGCCAGCTGAAAAAAGATGATATCTGAATGATGCCTGTAACTGCAGGCATCATTCAGATATCCCCACTCAAAGTAAATGATGTTATATGACGTCCTTGGGCTGGAAGTGGTTAATAAATAAAAAATAAGAATGCATACTCACAAACAAGTAATAAAATCAAGCAATTTGTATAAAGTCCATCATTTGCATCATCCAGCGAGATCTGCTGGTCAGTAACAGTGGTGGGGGTATGTACAGTCCAAAGAAAGTTGATGCATTTCGAGGGGGGGCCCCTCTTCTTCTGAGCTAAGTTTTGAATGCAGGTAAATGGTCTTTAAAAAAAAACAAAAAAACATCTACTTGCATTCCAAACTTAGCTCTAAAGAAGAGGGGACACCCCTCAAAACGCGTCAGTTTCTTTGCATTCTACATCCCCCACCACTGTTACTGGCCAGCAGATCTCTCTGGATGATGCAAATGTAGCACTAACCCCCAAAGGAGCTGATGGTTATTTTTGGGTGGCACATTACCTCTGTATTCTCGCTGTTCTGGGTGAAAGGAGAGTCTGAAGAATTTCAATGTCCGCACAATGCACTTATCTTTCTGGGATTTATTATTGCAGAACTTTAGAAAAGAAGGGTGAAGGGTGGAAGGGTAGGTAGGTTCAGGTGCATAATCACAAATAGGGAAACACTCCTGCTTCCAGCAAACAGCCAGAGTGGGTATTGCTAACCCGGATAGGTCCCTCTCACTGGCCTAGCAGCCGGGATGGCGCACAAAGTAAAGTACAGTCTCTGACACAGACCTTCCTTTATGAGGAGACACTTTGGTCCGGAATTCTCTGCCACAGGATTCAGCACCCGGATCTCTCCAGCTTAGCTTTTGGTAGAACGTTTAGGCCCGACAGGCAACACTGTCCAGCCTCTCGGTGTGCGGTGCATCCTTCGATGAAGTTTCCAGGCCTTCTCCTAAGGTACCAGCCTCTTGCATGGCCCCCTCCAGGATAGGTCCTCCCCTGGCTTCCTTTATTAGTGGCTTCCTCCCGCAGGATGGACAGCACAGGATCACCTTTGCAAAGCAGGCCCCAGCCAGACTACTGTCCCACAAACTAAGTCACAGCCCCAGGCCAACGTGGTCCCGGATCCAGGATTCAGGATGCGTGGGAAGACAGACCGACGACCTAATGGTGTCTGTCCCTTAAGTACCCCTCCCTGGCATGCACAGTGAGCAACCACTCCAACTGATACGCTGCCGAGGTAAGGGGGACATCCAATGCACCTTGACCCTTCTGCTGCCACCCTTGGCCTGGGGTGGTAATGAGACCCCCAGACGAACAATGGTGGATACTCCCAGCACAGTCATGGCTAGAACAGAGGCCCCAATCACGCTTGTCTGAGCTTAATAACAGCTCAGACCCCACTAACTTTAAAGAAGCGCCTGATGAACAGGAGCATGGCGCTACACAAATATTTAACTTCATACAAATAGCTTGATTTTGTTACTCGTTTGTGAGAATGCATTCTTATTTTTTATATATTAAAGTGTCGCAAAGGTAATGCGCAAGGCTGGTGCTGCCTCTGTTCTGTTTTGACTTTTAGCGTTTCTTCTGGATTCCCCCTGACCTGTTGTGAGTGGCAGCACAGCTAATGTGGTGGCTTGATTAGTTATACTCAGGAGTATTTGTTTCTTCATATTGACAGTGTCATCATATAACTGATGTGGCAGTGATTAGGGACACTGACTGGTGACAGCATGTAAAAAAAAGAAAAGCAAAACAATTTTTAATAATTTTTTATCATTTTTTAAAATGTTTATTTCTTTTTTATTACTTTTGTTTTCCTTTTGTATGATTTTTTTTTTTTTTTACATACTGTCACCAGAGCACCACAGTGTTACCACATTAACTTTGTTCTACTCTAGGGAAGTGATCAAGATTTTTTTTTACTCATTATAATTGCTTATACCACTAAATATCACTGTTATAAGCAACCATTTTTACTGAATGAAATCAATGAATTCAGTGTTTACTATTGTGGTTAGCTGCAATTAGCCACAGCTAATCACATGGTACATACGGGCTGTGATGGGCCTTGTCTGTACCTTGTGATCACTGTGACTATTCACAAAGATCAACACAATAGTACACAATAGATGGCATGAATAAAAGCAATCCATTCTTCACAATTGCCATGTGATCGGTTGTGACTGGTCTAGCACTAGGTATAAGAGAATCAGTACCTTCACTAAGTGGAACAGTGGACAAAGGTGATTTCCTTCCTGAAACATTAACCAGTAATAAAATGTATTGGAATCAGAAGAACTACTGCAACACGCAAGCAACAATAATCATAAGCATATATGTAGCGCCTGTGTACTTTCAGGTACAGGTGCTATTCTAAATTTAAGGGAGATGAGAGAGTTAGTTGTCTCTCATCCAGTTAATGGGTCTAAATTGGGTCTCTGCTTCTGCTGGATTTTTGCTGTGGGCCGTCCTGTTGTTCTCGGGGTTCTATACCACCCCAAGGCGATTGGGTGGCACAGGTGAAGTTCAGATTGGGGTGTCTCTTGCCAGCAGCCAATCAGGAGAGAGTTTCTCTCGCGGGGCATGCTGGGGGAGAGTACTTCAGGGGCAGACGCCATTGTGGCGGGGGTTCTTGTTCCTTGTGTGGCGCCCACCTTCAGCGTGTCCACACATCATGGCCCCCGGCGATATGTCCTTCCAGGCCGGGGTGCGCGTGCCACGCGGTGTGCTTGGTTCTGGGACCATGATGGCCCGGAACATTTAGGCCTCATTCACACGAGGCGAACTCCGTCGCAGTCCATCGTGACGGAGTCCGCCTGCTTCTGCCAGCTCAGCGGGAGATCAGTCCGCAGATCTCCACTGAGCCGACGGATGACAAGCTCCTCTCTGTTCACTGAGCGGGGAGGGGCATGTCTCCTCCCCCCTCCACTGTCTCCTATGGAGCGATCTGATGAAAATGGACAGCATGTCCGTTTTCATCAGATCTTACCCGATCCGATCCGCATGGACGGATGGGGACGTGCCCCCCATACATCTGTTTTTAGCAGATGGGATAGGGTTGGATGTCAGCGGACATGTCTCTGCTGACATCCGACGCTCCATAGGGATGCATGGAGCAGCTGTTCAGGTCTGCCGTCAAAACTGACAGGCGGACCCGAACGGTCCATCCGTGTGAATGGGGCCTTTATGATGTGGCGGGGCCCCAGTGATCGACTGGGTCCCCAAGTTCTGAGTGAGGATCCTAGACGAGATAGCTGTTCGGTGGAGAGTCAGCCTGAGGAGAGTCAAGAGAGTCAGGCAATCCAACAGGGCCTCGACGATCCATTAGGGATCAAGGTGACCGGATACTGAGAGGTTAGATGTCAGCAACCTGTCAGTCGGTGACCTAATAGAGAACTACCTGAGGGAGATTCAGGCATCAATATTGCTGAGGAATATTTCTACTTGATCTACGTTCTAGGGAAGGGTCTGTGCCAAAGACCCGTTTCCCCTCAAGGTTTCCGAGTGATACCCTGGCTGCCAGGTCGGTGTGAGAGGCCTGTCCAGGTACACTATACCCACTCCGGCTGGAGTGGCGACAAAAGAAAAGTGTTGTTGGAAGCAGGACTGTTTCTGTGTAACTAGACCTACATTTGCTGTTTCTCCTCCTCATACATCTCTCCTATCTATCGCAAGTTTATCGTTTACCAAGTTGGTAAAATAAAAGTACAAGAAAGACACCTGCCGTCTGGACATTCCATTACTGCTGCTCTCTTCAACTACCCTAGACATTGGAGCTATAGAGGTAACAGGCCGACCCAAATTTATCCAACGGCTCCTGTGGGGGTGAGTGCTACATATAGATGCACACCAGTACAGAAATAATCCAAGAAGAGATAAGTAATAGTACATACATGTGCAAACAGATATCAGCAAAGGTCCAATAGGTGTTCTGGTGGAATTGTGCACATACTGTATACCAGGGTATATATATTTATTTTTTATAGCGATAACTCAAGATGAATGTTGCAGCAAAGTACTGTTGCAGGGGCCCCTGAGGATGATGCAGCATTTGTCTTTGTGTTAGAAACCTAAATACAAGGTCTGCGGTGATTGGGAGTCCCTCCAGCCGTTATCTAACAAGTCTGGATACAGTCTTAGTCATCTTTCACCTTGTAGATGAGATAATAGGATAGAGATACTCTAATTATCTCTCGGATTCAGCAATCACAGCTATGGATAGCTGTAGTTAAACTATTAGAACATATAGAAATACTTGCATAATATTTTTTTCTGATCTAGTATTAGTAGCATTTACTGGACATGTGGCTGAGACCTTCTCTCTCTCTCTCTCTCTCTCTCTCTCTCTCTCTCTCTCTCTCTCTCTCTCTCTCTCTCTGATTCCTCCTGGCTGGTTGATTAAAAAATAGCTTTCTACCACTAGTACGGGTACTAGTTTCCAAATATTCTAAGTACATCTAATTTTGACTAAATCCAGGACCAGGAACATGGGCAGCAAGTAAAAATAATTACAGTTCTGAAAAAGTATTAGAGGAATCAAAATGGTGAGAAACCTTAAAAAGCCAGTGAATGTAAAGCACTTACATAACACAAGCAGCACAAGGTCAAGTATTTGCTTGTCAAAAAAATAAGTTATTGTAAATACTAAAAAAATTATAAAAAGGAACAGGCATCTATGCCTGGCTACCATCGCATATTCAGCCATGTACACATATGGTAAGCAGTATGTTCTGTGCACTTTTCAGCCTCTTTAGGTTCTAAAATAATGTTCATTTCTATCTAGCCAATGAGCGGCCTCTTGAGGATTTTAAAAGAAATGCATCACTCCCTGTGTCACTATTTTCGACTTTGCAGGGTGCATTTATGAGTAGGATAAAAATATCAATTGTAGCTTTTCTTTTTTTGTATTTCTTGCAATTTAATTATTAATTTCTTTGGTGAAATTCAGAAAACGGGAATTTTTCTCCCCATGTAATTTTCTATAATTTCTAAATGTCTGTAATTTAAGGATCTGGCCATAACAGGGCTGGGTATATTCATTTAGAATTTTAAAGGCTTGTTTAACAGCAGGTAAGAAGGTAATATATATCTCCCTGCCAATTACCATACATATAATAGTGATTGCAAATGTTTTTGTTTAAATTATATTGTATGTTTAGTTCTGAAATTTGTGAATTTGTAAAAGTTAACTTGCGTTTAATATAAGCGCTGACTGAAACATTTGTTTAAGCATTTTTTTTTTGGGAGGGAGGGGGGGGTTTGTAGAATCTATCCAGTTCAGTCTGATGCCGCGTACACACGCCAGAGAACCTCGACGGGCAGAACACATCGTTCCGCCCGTCGAGGTTCTCTGCCGGCCGTCAGATTCGGCGACCCGCCCGTCGGCAATGGCAACCAGCCATTCATCCAGGCGGGCCGTCGAGCAAATAGAGAACATGCTCTCTATTTCTGCTCGACGGCATTCCCGACGGGATGCTCGCCGAGAGCGTACACACGGCCGAGGTTCTCGCTGGAATGCAGCTTCCAGCGAGGTTCTCGCTGGTTTCTAGCGAGAACCTCGGTCGTGTGTACGCCGCCTAACTGTTGTGAATATGCTATTAGTGTTTTTTTTCTGTGTCATAATTCTTAATATGTGCCTGCTGTACCATGTACTTTTAATAAAAAATGGAAAATTGAATACCTACCTTTCTGTAATTTTCCTTTCCTGGTGCCTACCCATGGCAGCATACCAATGGTCATGGCTCTGCCCCCGACCGACCCACAGGACCACTTAACTCTCTAATAGAAGGAAGCTGTACTCCCATTCTGGCATTCTTTGTAACTAGATCTCAGACCCGTAGAGTAAACCTAGAAAATAGGGTGGGTGTATGCTGCCATGGGTAGGCACCAGGAAAGGAAAATTACAGAAAGGTAGGTATTCAATTTTCCATTTTCCTGGTGCCTCCATGGCAGCATACCAATGGTCAATAACTCGCTTACAGGGAGGGTACTGCTCAAATGTTTTTTTAATGGTTATTATAGAGTAGAGAGCTCTAGTGTTTTTCTCCCGAAGTCTCGGGAGGTTAGGACTGCTGGATCCAAGCTGTAAGGCCCCGTACACACGAGCAAATAGATTTGTTCAAATCGGTCGGACCGACCGATTTGAACAAATCTGTCTGCTGGGCTTTTTGGTTTGATTGCTGTACACACGATCAAACCAAAATCCTCGCCAGCAGACATCCCGGTGATGTTCCGCACCAGGAAGTAAATTACTTCCGCACATGCGTCGAATCCATTCGACGCATGTGCGAGAACATATGTCTGCTGGTTAGCGTACTAACCATCAGACATATCGGGCGGACGGATTCCCAGCCGACAGATTTTAAAGCATGCTTTAAAATCTGTCGGCTGGCCAAATCTGTCGGCTGGCCAAATCCGTCTGCTCGCCCGTACACACGATCAAATCTGTCTGCTGGGACGGTTGGGCCGACCGTTTCCAGCAGGTAGATTTGATCGTGTGTACACGGCCTAATGTGTCACTAACGTATTGAACGAAGACCAGCTTGCTGCCCTGCAAATTGTCTCAGGGGAGACCCGAGCCAATGCTGCCCAGGACGAGGAGATTCCGCTGGTCGAGTGAGCGTTCACCGCTTTGGGGATTGGTAGACCACTAGCCCGATATGTTTTCTGAATCAAGTTGACAATCCAGCTTGCTACTGTCGTTTTGGAGACTGCTCTACCTTTCCTCGCACCCTTGGAGATGATAAACAGCCGTTGATCTATTCAAAACTCGTGCGTTAGCCTCAGATAATGCTTCAAGGATCTGGCAACATCCAGCTCATGTAAGCTTGAAGAGGCTTGGTCCTCTTCAAAAGATGGAAGGACCCATTCCTGGTTGAGATGAAATGCTGACGGCACTTTGGGAATGAACTGGTGGATGGGTTGCAGAACCACCCTGTCCGGGAAGAAGTAGATATAGGGCTCCTGAGCCCCTAGGGCTTGGATTTCCGAAACTCTGCGCCCCGACGTAATTGCAATCAAAAAGGCTGTTTTCCAGGTAATATGCTCTAATGAACATTCCTCCGTAGGAGCGAAGGGGGGGCGTGCTAAGGCTTCTGGGACTATTGTTAAATCCCATTTGGGGTACAGAGTCTTCCTAGGAGGCCGCAGCCTTAGACTGCCTTCAGGAAGCGGTCCACTAGCGGGTTTAGGGCCCATCATGTATCCGTCAGCGCTGAGATGGCTGAAACCTGGACCTTCAGGGTGCTGTGGCCTAACCCCAGGTTCAAACCTGACTGTAGAAAGGACAGGACGTTCTGGACTCCGGGCGCCAGAGAATCAAATTGATTAGATTCTGCTAAGGCTACAAATCTTCTCCAGACTCTGTAATAGGTCAAATTCGTGGACGATTTTCTTGCCTGAAGAAGGGTTTGGACTACCTCCTGCGAACATCCTAAGCTGTCCAACCTTCTCCGCTCAATCTCCAAGCCCTCAAATCCAGCATCTCTGTGTGTGGGTGGAGGAAGTCTCCCTGGGACAACAGGCTGTTCCTGTGTGGCAGAGGAAGAGGATCGACTTGTGATAGGCTGACTAGGAGCGGGAACCAAGGCCTCCTTGGCCAGTATGGGATGATCGCCAGGATGGTGACCTTCTCGACCATCAATCGCTGAAGGAACCTGAGAATTAATGGGGTTGGGGGAAAGGCATACCCCAACTGGAACGTCCATGGCTGGACTAAGGCATCCACTCCTGCCAATGTCGGGCACGGCCATCTTGAGAAGAACATCGGGGTCTTCGCATTGAGGGGAGATGCAAATAGATCTAACTGGGGAGTCCCCCACAACTGGCATATTCCATTGAAAACCTCTTGATCCTGTGACCATTCATTGTTGTTTATCAAGCATCTTGATAGGCGATCTGCTAACTGATTTTCGGATCCTGGAAGATAAGCAGCTCGGAGATCGCATAGATTCCTCTCCGCCCAGGAGATTATCGGAGATACCTCATTGCAAAGTGACCTGCTGTGAGTGCCCCCTTGGTTCCGCACATAGGCTACTGCTGCTTTGTTGTCCATTTAAAGCACGATGGATTTGCCCCTGAGGAGAGGGGCTAGGTGCAGGAATGCCATCCAGGCTGCCCTTAACTCTAGTATGTTGGATATCACCCCCTCCGCGTTGAATGCCCATGCTCCTTGGACTAACTGGTTCTGCACATGGACCCCTCAACCGTGCTGACTGGCATCTGAGGTAAGGACTGTCCAGGAGGTAGGACATAGGGGTCGAGATACTAGGAGATTGGAAGGTCTTGTCCATGATTCGAGACTGGACCTCATTCAGACGGAGACTATTATCTTCTGTTTAAGGTGTTTCTTGCCCCATTGTGCCAGAAAACCTAATTGGAAGTCCCGCAGAAAACCTAATTGGAAGTCCCTCTTCACTTTCCATATTAGGATTGGAACCTTCTCGGGTGGCAGGGAGACTGCCCTCTCTTGGGTGTTGAATAGGGCCCCCAAGTAAGTCATCCTCTGTGTTGGGGCCAGTTGGCTCTTTTCCAAGTTGATTAGCCAGCCAAACCGGGACAAGGTGCTCCGCACAATTTGAATGTGTTCTTTTAAGGTGTTCTTGTGTTGTGAAAGAATCAGAATATCGTCCAGATAGTACAATACTCGTATCCCCCTTGGAGGGGCATCAGGATGGCACATAAGACCTTGGAAAAGGTTCTGGGGGCTGATGAGATTCCAAAGGGGAGGCACCGGAACTGTAGGAGTAGGTTGTCGACTTTGAATCGTAGAAAAGGCTGGAATTGGCTGTGGATGGGATATGGAGATACGCATCTTGGAGATCTATAGATGCCATCCAGTCCCCAGGCTGGACTGACAAGATGTCTGTATTCAGAGACTCCATTTTGAAGTGCTCTAAATGGATATACTTGTTTAACCTTTTCAGATCCAACACGGGCCTCCATCCTCCCATCTTCTTGGGGATTAAAAAGACGGGAGAATAGAATTCCGAACCTGCCTCCGATGCTGGGACCGGGAGGACTGCCTCCTGCTGCAACAGTCTCTGGATGTACTGGAACAAAACTTCCCTTTTCCCTTTGGAAGCCGGAATCTTGGTATTTTGTAGAGAAAAAGGTGGTGGGCGGCTTTTGAATTTCCAAAAATGGCCTTGGAGGATGGTAGACACTGCCCAAGGATCGGTGTACCCTTCCACCCAAACCTGTGCGAAGGATTTGAGCCTTGCTCCCACTGGCCTGGTCTGGGTGGTCGGGGAGTCAAAAGGACTTCTGGCCATCCCCTGTAGATGTTGCGGGTTTTGGCTTCCCCAACCGGAGAAAGGAAGCCTGTGACCCTTTCCATCCCCTTCTGTATTCTCTGCCTGGGCGGTAGGACCTTGAGTCTCTTCTCCTTTGCTGGCCTAGGAGCGAATCTCTTCCTTCTGCTTCTGTCCTGAGGGATCAGGCCACTCTTCCCCCCCGTGACTCTGGAAATTGCGGCATCCATCTTCTCCCCGAACAATGCTTTGCCGTCGTAGGAAATGCAACACCATGATTGCTTCGAGGATGGGTCCGCTGCCCATGGTTTCAACCATAGTGCCCTCCTGGCTGTGATAGAAAATAACATGGCCCTAGCTGAACATCTTAGGACATCTATGGCTGCTTCGGCCATAAAGTCTGAGGCTAATTTTAGCTCATCCAATGCTTTAATGACCTCTTCAATGTCTATGCCTGCCCTAAGGGCTGTTTCGATATTATCCACCCAAACCCTGGAGGCTCTGGAAATGGAAGATAGGGCTACCGCCGGCTTGCAGGCCCCCCAGTTGCTTGATACATTTTTTTGAGGTCTGTGTCGATCCCTTTGATCTCCTCAATTAAGGGAAAATATGAGACCGTCCTTGTCAGCTGAGGAAAATTTTTTTTTGCCTTGGAGGGGGGCTTGGGGGCTCAGGATCCTCCTCCCATTGGATAGCATCTTTGACCGCCTTTACAAAGGGTTCCACTAGGTCAAAATTAAAGACTGAAAATTCTTCCTCGATCGTGGCTGCCTCGTCACCCGAGGTGCTTCCCTCAGGCTGTGTAGAGGGTGCCTCTGGGGCCTTCCCGCCAGCGGCAGGGGAGAAGGCTTGTGATGAGGCCAGTTCCCTGATTGACTCCTTAATCAGGTCCTTAATAGAGCTTTACGGCTCCTGTCTTTCCACTGTAGCCTCCAAGAGGCATTGACCACAGGCTAACTTCCCTGGTAGGGCCTTCCTGCCACATACCCAACAGTCGTCTTTTCCTGGCTTAGAGGAGGTGTGACGGGAAGAGCTCTGACGGCTACTAGATTTATGGCCTGATGCATGAGAGTGGCTAGAACTTCTGTGGTTGTATGAGCTTCTATCGCAGGAGAATCTGCGTGATGACTCTTGTTGCGGGCTGTGGAGACACAAACCATAAAGGTTGTCAGCCCATTGATGTGCTCTTTATTTCCTCCAACTTACCTATTGGTTGCAGCCCTTACCTAATGGTATGTCGAGGATCTTTTTGGAGCGGCATGGCTATGTCCGGGGCAGCTATGGGCAAATTAAAAATTGTTGTAATTACTATCATGCTATCACCCTTTGCATTATAGTATGCTTACACCATAACAGGAAGAATATATATATATATATATATATATACCTTATTTTTTTATTTTTTTGAATATAACTAAACATTTGTGCTGCAAGAACCATAAGGCATAAAACCTACATAAGCCCCGCTGCCCAGGATGCAACAAAAACCTTTTTTTTTTTAGTAAACAATAAGTATACCTTGGCAGGTGTCTATAATGATGCACAGCAGGTGGAGCGAGAGAGAGAGAGTGAGAGTGAGTGCTATCTCCACAGCAGCCTGTCCTCAAGTGAGAGAGACAGGCTGTTTATATAGGGAAGGTGTACCAAGATGGCCGCCGCGCTTCTACTGCGCATGCACGGCCGCGCCGACGGACCTCCGCCTCCCGAGAGTATGAGCCTGAGTCTACTGACGTGCGTGAGGCTCCCCCCGCTATGGAGGAGGCTCGCTGCTCGGCGCTAACATGATGGAGCAAAGGAGCTCTCTCCCCTGGCAGACAGAGCGGCATGCCCGCTATCTAACTTGCCCCCGCCAGTGCCTGGACAAAAACGGGAGAATGCTCCAGTACATATGAAGGACAGCCAGCCTAACACCCGACTTGAAGAGAAATGTAGCCCCTGGTGGTGTAAATATGCCATGAAAAAGATCCACAGAAAAACAATGGCTCCTATACTTATCTGGTGCCTTTAGCAACCCAAGCCATAGGACTCCATCCTGCAGGAGAGCATGAACCTGCAATGGTAGCACCATAAGACGGTGAGGTAAGGCTGATACGTGATCCTGCGGGGATGAGGACAGAAAAAAGAATGCCAGAATGGGAGTACAGCTTCCTTTTATTAGAGAGTTAAGTGGTCCTGTGGGTCTGTCGGGGGCGGAGCCATGACCATTGGTATGCTGCCATGGAGGCACCAGGAAAGTATCCTGTGCTCTTTGTATTGCTTCTGTTATGTGAAATCCTGCCAGTCCCTCTGCTTTCCTATTGAAAACTGACCACACTAAGCAGGACAGCACAACACAATACGTTTTCTAGCTATGCTCTCCTCCAGACTTGTCCTGACACCCCCTCCCCCCACTGCATAGGCATACACTGGGAAGATCAGCGTGCTACTGCTTCTCCTCCCCCCGCTCTTATGCAGCTGAGAACAGAAGGAATGTGATCACTTATAAAAAAGGAAAATAGGGTATTTATAATATATTTTTTTATATAAAAATGCTTTGCCGTTTATTTCTGTTTATTCCCGGATGTCTATTACATTGTTTAAATAATTCAAACTGCTTAATTCTAATTCTATAGTACTCCACATTTTTTCATATCTTTGTTCAAGCCTTTAGTGCTTTTGAAACACTATATTTCCCACCCTGCATATTTTCACTTCCTTAACTGCAGTGCAATAGCTGTGGTGTGGAATCTCCCAGTCCCCTTTATAATTTCTTATCTGTCCTGGGACTGGATCTCTAACAGCATGAAGTGGACGTTGGATGCCTAACCTGGATCTTTACAACCTAAGCTAAAACTAGCTATATAATCCCCATACTAGCTAAAATAAAAGGAGCTGCATATAAACTCTATTGCAATAAAAAGGCTCACCTACGAATATACTGGAAAGTGACCACTACACAAATACAGTAGCACAGACCTAGCTATCTGGCAATGTGTGTTGTGAGATAATAACAATAGGACAGAGATACGTCTGTCACAAGGATTTAGCTACAGATTTAGGAAGCTTGGGGAAGCTGCAGTTTAACTATTAGAACATAGGAATACTTAATAGTCTCTGGTCTGGGTGAAAATACAGCAGCAGTAGCAGCCCCTGTGTATATGAGACCATGGGGTTGATTTACTAAAGGAAAAAAGACTGTGCGCTTTGCAATAGCAGTTGCTCCAAGGCTTAGTAAATATCATGTGCAAGCAAAAATGCTGTTTTTTTTTATTTTCCTTGCACGTGATTGGATATTCTTTATACAGAGAATCTTTATCTCATTTACTAAACTCTGGAGCAACTGCACTTGCAGAGTGCACAGTCTATTTGCCTTTAGTAAATCAACCTCCCTGTGTCTTATGCCGCGTACACACGGTCGTTTTTTGTGATGAAAAAAAAACGACGTTTTCTGTGAAGTAAAAAACGACGTTTTTGAAATGTCACTTTCAAAGACGATGTTGCATACACACCATCGTTTTTTCACAAAAAGCGAGGTTACGTTCACCACTCTTTTCCATTGAAGCTCGCTTCATAACTAGCTTCTGGGCATGTGCGGGTTGAAAAACGTTGTTTTAAACAACGTTTTTGCTACACACGGTGACTTTTTGTGAAACAAAAAACGACGTTTTGAAGCATGTTGGAATTTTTTTTTGGTCGTTTTTTTTAAGACAAAAAACGACGTTTTGCCCACACACGATCAATTTAAATGACGTTTTAAAAAACAACGTTTTTTTTCATCGCAAAAAACGACCGTGTGTACGAGGCATTAGTCCTCTGTGTCTACCTTACTGCACACCTTCCTTCCTTTTATAAAATATCAGTCTTACGGTGGGATGTTTCTGACCCATCTGTCAGGGACAGGAAATGTCTTTTTACCTGTACCCGTAACCCCGTCCTTCCTATAGATTCTTGCCATATTGACATAAACCATGAAATAGATTAAGCAAATCTGTTTTTAAAGGGTGGTTCATGAGAATAAATCTTACTCTAACCAGTTCCTCATTACAGGATTGTGCATACAGATCTGCTTTTACTGCTACAGTTCTCAAAATCAGTCTCATATTACTAAATTATGTTTTTTTTGGTTTACTATTTTGCCTAAACATAAAAATAAATTTAAACAGAACACTCGGGTATGTAATATATATCAGATAAGACCAGTTGATGTTAAATCCTTGTGCCTTCTGAAAACTGGTCCTGTAGTGAAACAGGTCCGACCCTCTTGTAAATCAATTGTTTACCATTTTAAGTAGTGTTTATGTCATTCAGAAGGATTAAAGTCCGAACTCAAATGAGTATTTTTTTTTATAAAATATAGCTAATTAAAGTATATCTACGTATTTATTTAACTTATAAATTCCACTATAGATTAACTAATTTATTGTGCATATCAAAACAAAACTTTTTTTCTAGTATAGGAGTGAGTAGAGAAGGATCAAAATAGCTGTTTTTTTTATGCTATCTGGGGCTCCAGTGGCAAGATTTACCCTCACTTTCTCTCCAGCTGTGAGATAATTATGTCACCAGACAAGAAGCGAGGCACAATATGCAACAGGAATGAACACAGAATTTGTATTTATTATTATGACATACTGCTATAGTATCTGTACAAAAGATCAAGCAGATGCTTGTTGGCAAGTGTTAATGCCCTTTATCTGTTACCCCTTCTGTAGTGAGGTAATGAGTGGACATAGTGCTTCTTTTTATGCCAGCTGTGTGTGGGGCCCTGTGCACTTGGGGTATGGGAGCAGGACATCCCTGATCATAAAAGATGTAGTACTGTGCTGAAGCCTAACCACTTCAATACCAGGCACTTTCGCCCCTTTCCTGCCCAGGACAATTTGAACTTTGACAATTGCGCGGTCATGCTTCACTGTTACCACAAATAGAGCTTTCTTTTGGTCCTATTTGATCACCTCTGGGTTTTTTATTTTTTGCTAAACAAACTAAAAAATACTGACATTTTAGAAAAAAAATATTTTTCTTTGTTTCGGTTATAACATGTTGTTTTTCTCCTTCACTGACGGGCACTGATGAGGCGGCCCTCTTGAGTTGGCACTGATAAGGTGGCACTGATGGGCACCGATGAGGAGGCACTGATATGTAGAATTGATGAACAGTGATAGGATGCACTGATATGCAGCACTGATGGGCACTGATAGGCAGCACTGATGGGCACTGATAGGTGGCACGGATGGGCACTGACTGGTGGCTGTGATGGGCACTGACTGTCGGCTATGATGGGCACTGATTGGCACTGATAGGTGGTACTGATTGGCACTGACAGGTGGCACTGATGGGCAACACTGATGATGATGTAATGATGAGGTACTGACAGGTTTTACTGCTGGGCACTGAGATGGGCACTGTCTGGCACTGGTAGGCACTAATAGGCACTGATTGGCACTTTATTGGGCACCAACAAGCGATCCTGAGGGGGCACTGACTGGCAGCTTATGGGCACTGTTTTGCAGCTGTGGTGGCATATCTGATGGGGCTGTGCTGATAATTAGTTGGCTGATTATCAGCACAGACCCCCCCTCTGACAGGGAGACACGCCGATCGATTTCCCTGTCAGTGTGAGCCAAGAAATGCCATTTACCGGCACTTCCTGGTTCACACAATGATCAGCTGTGATTGGTCACAGCTGATCACGTGATAAGGAGACTCCCTTAGAGGCTCCATACAATGATCAGAGATGCAGTGTGTCAGACTGACACACAGCACCTCTAATCTCCACGCACCCCCGCAGGCACGCGCCAGCATGTTTTCCTGCTGGACGTCATATGACGCCCAGTCAGGATAACTGAACCACTTACAGGCTGTCAATCTGCTATAGGACGGGCGGGATGTGGTTAAATTGACTGTAAAGTTTTTTTTTTGTTAAAACAACAAACATGTTATACTTACCTCCTCTGTGCAAGGGTTTTGCACAAAGTGGCTAGATCCTCTTCTTCTGGAGCTGTGCCCCTGTGGCGCTCCTGACTCCTCCTCTTCTGAAATGCCCCCTATGAGAGCTGCTTTCAAAGGGGACACTCATGCAGGTGCACTCCCGAGTCCTGCTGCTGCTTCCATTGACACATACAGCAGTATTCAGCCCACCCTGTGTCACTGGATTTGATTGACAGCATCAGCAGCAGGAGCCAATGGCTTGAGAGTTTACAAACCCTTTAACTAAGGGGCCCTCTGCAGGGTTGAACCACTAGAGTGGTGAGCGAGGAGACATTGGGGACAGACAAAGAAAACTTGACACCGCCTGACTCTTTAGAGTGTCCTGTCCTGTGGCTTGGTTTAGAGTGGCTCCTAGGCCTATGGATGATCTATTTTGTGTGTGAGAAAAGACACCCTGAGTGAGTAACACGTATTGCGGGAGTCACTGTAACATCTTGGGAAGATGGCCTTTTTTTAGAAGACCATTAAGTGTTCTACCACTGCATACTACGTTATTAAAGGAAGGACAGATTCAATGAGACATTTACAGTGAACTGTGCTGCAAAGCGCCTGTAACTAAAGAATTGTGCTGGAGTGATGTTAGTGCAGCGAAGTATTGAAAATGCAACTCATCTTAACATTTGTTTATCCTGGGTAACAGACCTCAGGCCAGCAATATATCTGTAAGTGGGCTTCAGGCCAGGAGAATGTGAGAAGTTGATCTAAAACAACAAGTGGGTGACTGTCCTAAACCAGATAAAATGGGGTGGAGTCCATGGTGTGCCACTAGTCAACCAATGAATGGGCACCTTACATGCTTCTGCAGTAAAATTAGCATCCCCCTCCCATCTAAGTTAAGCAGTGGAACCCACTTTCATGTGGCCTGCTTAATGCACCCTATGCATTCAGGTAAAAAAACACCTGGCAGTCACCGGACCCCCGTTTTTCTTACTTGAGGCCATTCATCTCCTCGGCATGTCTCTGCCGTCCTTCTCTCCACCGAATCCCGGCTTTGATTGGATAGATTGATAGCAGCGCAGCCGTTGGCTCCCACTACTCTCAATCAAATCCAATGGCGTGGGAGCCGCGGGCGGGGCCGAGTCGTACCGTCTGCATCTATGGAAGCCGAATGAATGACTTAGAAGCACTCCCGCAAGGTAACCCTCTCGGGAGAGCGCTTCTTCGAAGGGGTTATCTAATGCGATGAGGAGCTGCGAGAGCCACCGAGGGACCCCAGAAGAGGATGTTCGGGGCCACTCTGTGCAAAACGAGCTGATATTTTTTATTTTTTTAAACAAAGCTTTAGTATCACTTTAAGGAATATCCATTTGGTTTGGTATAGTCTTGAGGCTTTTATTTTCCATTTACTTATTTTACTATGCACAGGGGCATAACCAGAAATCAAAAGGCCCTAGAGAAAAACTTTATTGTACAAAATCCTTATTGAGATGGCAGGTGGCAAAGGACTAAAAAATATGTGGCAATAATACTGAGGCATGTCCAGGGCGCCAGTGGCAATATTTACCCTTATCTTTCTGTCAGCCCCCATCAGACCTCAGATCAGCCTTACTTCCCCCTTAATCCCCTGACCTTAAATTGACCCCCATCCCTCTTAACTACACCCCCAGCCCTCTTCTTTCTTAACCTCCCTTGGATCTCAGATCAGCTCTCCTTCCCTTTGGTCACTTCTGACCCTCAGATCAGTGCTTGTGGCCTTTCAGCTTAACCCCTTTAGCCCTCAGATCAGCTCTCACTCGTTCTCTTTACTAGTGATGAGAGGAATACGCCATATTCGATTTCGCGATATTTCGCGAATATTTCGAAGAATATTCGCAAATATTCGTTAATATCGAATATTCGTGATATTTTATATAAAAAATAAATAAAAATTGGGAATTTTCGCCAATGCGAATTTTCGCCAATGCGAATTTTCGCCAATGCGAAATTTCGCTAATGCGAAATTTCGCGATTTTTTTTTTTATAAAATATCACGAATATTCGATATTTACGAATATTCGCTATATTTTATAAAAAAAAAAAAAGCGAAATTTCGCATATGCGAAAGCGAAAATGATTGCGAAATTTCGCTATTTTTTTTGGATTAAATATCACGAATATTCGATATTTACGAATATTCGCTATATTTTATAAAAAAAAAAATTGCGAAATTTCGCTATTGCGAAATTTCGCGAATGCAAAATTTATTGCGAAATTTATTGCGAAATTTATTGCGAAATTTGAAAAATACGAATATTCGAAATAGCATATATTTGCCGCGATATTCGAGTTATTCGCGAATACTCGAATATGCAATATTCGTAGCGAATATTCGCAATGCGAATATTCGTGAGCAACACTACTCTTTACCTCTTCCACCCATCCACCATCCTCTTCGACATCAGAACAGTGTGGCACCACACAGTGTACTGAGGGAGTTCATGGCAGACTTTGCTATCAGTTCTGTGTCATGTGAAAGAAGAAGAAAGTGGGGATTGATTCCCCACACTGCTGTACCAGTGACACACTGTTTAGAATTCTGTTACTCGCATTAGGTTCTGAAAAGCGCTTTTCACCACCTAGCAGTAAAACATTGGAAGCAACATCAAGCTATTGAGACACATGTAATTTATTGGAAAGTTTCCATCCATGTGTCCTAATATGTCCCATAAATGTCTAGTTTAGTGGACAAGCAGGACATGTCAGTTTCTTTGTATTTTTTAATTGTGGTGTTCTTTATGTGGAAACATTATTTTTTAGTGTGTCTTTATTATTTTTTAAATGTTTGTTAAAGAAAAAACACTTATTTGAACAACTTCTCAGCAACACTGCAATTCTCAATGTGTATCCAACACACCAGAGTTGTATGGAGCTTTATATTGTGAAAGAACTCAACCTAGCTTTTATTGAGCAATAATAGCACATAGCCCCCTTGGTAACTTATCACTTAAATTAGTTCTTACCTAAGTATTTTAATGATGTATTGTGGATTCATGCATATGGTAGCATGCCTCCAACTACAAGTTATATATCACATAAGTGTCATTTTCCTGCACCTACTCAATAGTAGGGATATGCTTCGTGTTCGAGTCGAACTAACGTTTGACTCGAACATTGTATGTTCGATCGTTCGTCGAATTCCGATCGCGCCAAAGTCGAGTGGCCTGTCACAGGCTATAATTCACTGCGGCATCGCAGTGCATTGCTGGCTGATGATTGGCCAAGCATGCACTATGACCCGCATTCTTGGCCAATCACAGCGTGCAAAAAAACGGAGAGCCAGAATTGGCCAAAGCCAGGGTGGCTTTGGCCAATTATGGCTCAGGGGGTTTAGTACACACCCCACACTCTGGTTTACAGAGAGAGAGTGATTGCCCCTAGTGGCAGTCACACTTGCTGCACAACAATCTGTATGCCAACATGCCAGGGGCATCCTTGCTCATAGCTATACTAATGACTTTAGAGGAGCAAAGAAGGAGGAGGGCACAGAGGAGGGCACGGGAGACGATATACCGCACACGCATAGACCTCTTTGGCATGAGTGATTCTGAGGTGTATCGCATCTTCAGATTCACCCCTCATGCCATCCTGGAATTAACCACAACCTTGCAGGAGGACATCACAAGCCCAACACACCGCTCACATGCAGTGCAGCCACTGGTCAAGGTCCTGGCAACACTCCATTTCCTTGCCAGTGGCTCTTTTCAAAGAACAAGTGGAGTGGTGGCTGGGATGTCACAATCCTCCATGAGCAGATGTGTGCACCAGGTTGTCCCCGCAATCCTCAGACGCATGGCCTACCAAATCATCAAACCAACCACTGAGGACCTGCGGCTGAAGGCAATGACAGATTTCTACAGAATTGCCAGATTCCAACGCACCGTGGGGGCCATTGATTGCACATGTGGCACTCCAGCCCCCCCATGAGACAGAGCACATGTACCGCAATCTGAAGCATTGGCATGCCATCAACGTAGAGGTGATAGTCGATGCCCAAGGCCTCATATGGCACGTCCGTGCCAAACACCCCGGATCCAGCAATGACAGCTACATATACAATCAGAGCCCCATCTCAATGGAATTCGAACAGAACGTGTATGGGGACACCTGGCTGGTTGGTGAGTGACATGGGTGGCAGGCATGACTGTCCCCCCCCCATGATGCACACATCACAAGGGGCACATGCATGACTAACATCCTCCTGTCATTTCCCTTACAGGTGACTCTGCATATGCACTGGGACCCCATCTCATGACTCCTATCCGGAACCCCAGGAGAGGAAAGATACAATGAAGCACACGCCCAAACACGTGCAGTGTTGGAGGGCACCTTTGGCCTCCTGAAGTCACGTTTCCGATGCCTGGATAAGTCTGGGGGGACCCTGTTGTATTCCCCAAACTTTGTGTGCCAGATCATCGGTGCATGTTGCCTGCTGCACAACTTCGCAGTAAGAAAGGGCCTGCAGATTGACATACGTGATGACCTGACCCCTGAACCAGACAATCCCCCCCTAACCGAGGCTACCCCATCCTCTGAGAGAAGAGCAGCCAGGAGACAGCTCATCTTTGCACGTTAAACACACACATTAATCATGGCACAATGAGAATGCATGCATGCACACCACTGTGGTCCCTAGCACACACACCCCACATCCTCATCAAATTGGATTAGCACAAGCCCACCATGCGGGACTTGTGAGCAGCAACGCCACGCCACGGCTCCAATTATGTCACTGTACATTCATACACCATTCACACGGACTTGGGGATCACTTCTCCCTGGTCCTGGGGAACCCTTCTCCACCACAAATGAGGGTGACACCCCTTTTCCGGCAGGAATGTCACCCCCACATTCCGAAATCATTCACAACACAAAAAAAAAAATTGTCCAGCAAAAAAAAAAAAATATCCAGCAAAAAAAAAAGTCCCAAAAAAAAAAGTCCAGAAAAAAGAAAGGGAAACCAAATTAATGCCGCTGGCGTGCATGGCCCCGGCTCCTCAGGGGAGACTCATGGGGGGGGGGTAATCCAGGGAAGGAGGAGCAGCCCCTGGTCTTTGCCCACCTGGCGGCCTGCCCTCCAAGGCCACGGCAATTCTGGTCAGGCCAGCACTTAGTGTTGCCGTATTGGCCTGGATAGCCAGGGTGAGGGCCCTCACATCCTGCCCAACGTCTGCTGTAGTAGTCTGCAGTTCGTTTAGGCAGTTTGTAAGAGCCAGGGAGTGGCAGTCCAGGTCCCGGAGCGTATCCTTTATGGAGGACAGGCTCTCCTCCATCCGCACCAAAGTCTGGCTGACCTGTCCCAGATGGTGGGTCTGAAGGGCCTGGTCCCTTCTGAGATTGGCGGGCAGAACCTCGGCCATCCCCCTGGTCTTCTGGGATGACTTCCTGCCTCCAGCTGATGCTTGTGGCCCGGGGAGAAGGGGAGGCCCTTGGGAGGGGAGCCCTGTTGGGGGAGGAGTGGGAGGGGCTACCCCTTATGGAGGGCTGGCTGCTGCCAGCCAGAGGGGAAGACTCCTCCAAAAACAACAATCCACTGGCTGACATGACATCCTCCTCCTCCTCAAACTCCTCCTCCTCCAACTCCTCCGAGGACTCCGGCCTGGTCTGGGGGTCCTCATCAGGCTGGTGTCCCGGGGATGGTGCAGTCAGGCCAGATGGCCCAGCACCCTCCTGCACATCTGTGGATGACACAAAACATTCACAGGTTAGAGGATCCACACACTTGCCACTTATAACCTCCCCCCCCCCCACATGCTACACACCAGATAGGACAAAAAAAAACTTACCTGTCATCACAGGCTCCTGACTGGAGTCAAAGCCAGGCAGGCCCTCCACTTGTTGCCTATTAAAGGTGTGGGCCACCGCACGCTCCTCCGCTGTCAGACTAACAGGGCATGGTGGGCCCCCTCCAGTGCCCCTGGCATGGGCTTCCATTTTGACCAGCTTCTTTCGGACCAGACGCCGGAGATCATTGATCTTCTTTACGATCCCCTCGCGTGTCCGGGTCTCCCCCCCCAATGAATTTACCTGGTCGGTAATGTTCTGCAAAATCTCCTTCTTCCTGGCCGGGGTGGTGTTGGCACTCTCCGGGCCGTGAAGGAAACGGCCATATTGGGTAAGGGCCCGGGCAATAATTTGTTTTTCCCCCAAAGAAAAATTGCTCTTGCGCTTCCTCTCAGTCATACTCATACAACAACTCTCTCCCAAACAATCACCAAAAATCACACACAAAAACAAGCAGGAAAAATCAAGCAACAAAACAAACAAACAAAATCTATCAACCAAAAAGTCTCACAACCAGTCACCAAAAAACACTATTAAATATATTCTACAAAACACTAGATCAAACAGTCAACAAATATCACAAAGACAAGTCACAACGCAACAAACGGGAACACACAACAGAACAAAAGCACCTTGCTGTATAGGAAGGGATACAAAGGGATGTACTTTTGCAAAGGAAGGGCGTTTGTGTCTGTCTATTTAAGCTCTCTGCGTAGTTCACTAAGTTGCCCGGGTCCACTTCCAATTTTACTGATTGCGCCGTTCCCGAGTTGTGAGCATGTGCACAGAGGTGCTGACCATGGTCTGCTTCATGTGCGCATGCGCGATCCGGCCGGCCCTTCATTTGCATGGGGTCAAGGCTCATTTCAATGAAACACGCCCACGTCCTTCCCAATTTGAATTACTCCGCCTTACGCCTCGGAATTTACGTTATATCGGCGCTAATTTCTGCGCAAATACTACGAGGATACGGTGATCTACATTGCACCGGTCTAACGTAAACGAGGTGCGCTACGCCGGTCAAAATATGCGCCAATGTACGTGAATCTGGCCCAGTATTTTTTGCTTGAAAATTACTTAGAACTCCCAAACATTATATATTTTTAGCAGAGACCCTATAAAATAAAATGGTGATCATTGCAATATTTATTGTCATACGGTATTTGCGCAGCGTCTTTTAAATGCAATTTCATAAAAATAAAAAAAACAGTAAAGTTAGCCCATTTGTTTTGTATAATGTGAAAGATGATGGTACACTGAGTAAATAGATACCTAAGATGTTATGCATTGAAATTGCGCACACTCGTGGAATGGTGACAAACTACGGTACCTAAAAATCTCCATAGGCGATGCTTAAAAAAAATTAAGGGTTACCAGGTTGGAGTTACAGAGGAGAGATGAGCAAAGGGCTCACATAGGTAATGTTGGTGTGTTGTTAAGTAGTCGAGAAGCAAACTTCTCACACTCGGCTGGCAACACTGCTTACCATTTAAATGAAAAAGTGTCAGTTTTGTAAACCTATGGAAGGAAGTAGGTAGAGCTTGCATTTCTGGCAGAATCACAAGGCATCATCTTTTGTTAAAGTAGTAGTAAATGTTCCAAGTTTTTTGAATGATTGCTTTTTAACCAACTAGGGAAACATTCCCCAGTACAACATTTACTATTCCTGCAGTCACTGATACCCATGGGGGACAGTCCTCTTCTAGAAAGACTTCTTTATCAATCAAACACTGTGGCAGTGATGAAAAATGGGCAGGTGGTATGATATTATTATTTTAATTGAGATTCTTTCTTGGATGTGATTTCAGATCAAAAATGTGCATTGAGAGCATTTTTTTTCTTGTAGTCTAAACAAAATATTGTATAAGGTCATTGTAGAAAAATGTGATTAGCTTTTGATTATTTTTTTTTAACCCTGCAAACACATTAACAGAGTATGCTGGATAAATTATTGGTAAAGACAACATTAATGTTTAGTTTTAAGTCAATACATAAAACAAATGAAATCTGATATATTGATATAACTAACACAATTTTACAAAATAAGGTATACTGGAAGAATACTTGGTAAAGACGCCTTTAATCTCTAGTTTTAAATCAATACATAAAACAAATGGAATCCGATAAGTTGTTATAACTAATGCAGTTCTCCAAAATGAAAAAAAAAAAATAGTTATTAATGTAAATTCTTTTTGTTGCAGGTTTTGTGGACTTAACACTTCATGACCAAGTTCATCTCTTGGAATGTGCTTGGCTTGAAATCCTCATGGTGGGTTTAATCTGGCGCTCCGTGGATTATCCAGGAAAACTTTCATTTGCTCCAAATCTCCTATTGGACAAGTAGGTCTTTTTTTTTGTTTAGTAGGAATAAATAGAACATAGAAACAAAAAAAAATAATAATAACGCAGAACATTTAAACAGGATTAATGCAGAATTTAGGTCCAATGAGACGTGCAGAGTCTGGATGATGCATATCATAACACATATCTAATTACAAAATATATATATGGGTTAAAATCCACAATGTGTAAATTATAGAAATGTTTTAAGTGAAAAGTTTAGTGACTTTATATATTATATTTAAGCTATGTATTCTTAACCACCTATCCAAAAACAAGTTTTGAGTAAACCTCTACATTAAGATAAATGGTCTGGAACCAAAACCATGGCCGAATTTCTTACACAAACTGTGTACTAAGGTGCCAGGTCCTCTGAGACGGCTCCAAGCCACCTGCATACATGCTGTTGAATAGAAAATGGTCACATATATTAAATTGTTCCAGCTTGCCATCCCACTCACTTTGGGTTATCCGAAATTAATGTTGCTGTCAACATTGAATGCCAACATTCAAAATTAATTATGAGGTACACCTATTAAGTAAAAGAAAATTGCACAATTCCTACCAAACCTATTAGGGCTTGGCCAATACAGTGGGGGTGTGGTTAATAAAATGGGTGTGGCTTGATGCCATATAGCTGGTATGTTTCACTGTTTCCTCTAGTTTGCTATGTTTAAGATAAAATAAGGCCTCTGAATACACTGAGAAGACAGCAGGCATAAAAAGGTTCCATCATTTTGATGGGGGTAAAATAAATAATATTCTTAGTGTTAGTGGGATACAATAAGTCCCATCATTGGTATCGGTGTAAGTAAGTCCCCTTGATGAAAGTAAATAAGGAGGATTCTGAACTTTTAGACTAGGTGAGGTATAGAACGAAAGAAAATAAGAAAAAATAGAGATATCTGTGCTTGTGATAAATGTGACAAAGGCTGGACACCATACCTCCAAATCTAGGCACATATAAAACAGTGCAGTGCATAAAAAATTCATATTCAAGATCTATAAAGAGATATACATCAAATGTGAAATGATAAATGTAAAAAATGTTGTCCATAAAGATAAAAAAAAAGCACACAGTGAAATGTAATAGTGTATACACTGTAAATGTGAAAGAGTGTACAAAAATAATCTCATTTAAATCTCCGTTTTAATAGGGTGGAGCCAGGCACACATGCTACTACACATGTGTGGCCGAATTCCGGCCATTTTGGTTATTGAAGGAACTAAAATTATGTGCTGCACTTTTTTATTTTGTAGGTATAGAACCTATGGCACAACATACAGAATACGGCATTGTGGAATAAAGAATGTACAGAATTAGGCAGTGGGGTGATAAGGAATGTACAGCATAGCATACAGATTGAGATTAGAGTTCATGGCAAACTAGGGCATTAGAATTACTGCGCTCATTCTGGCATTTGTGACGATACTTTGCATGTGTTTGGAATCACTGTGTACATATTCATGCTATGCTAGACTTACTGTGTGTTTGCATTTGCATGTGAAATATGGGGGAACAGGATTGCTTTAACATTTTTTTTATTTACATGTTTTTCATTTAACTTTATTGGTATAACAATGAGTGAACATGGCCCCTTGTCCTAGCTTCAGGCAGGGACAGGTAGTTTTTATGGAGACATCAGGGGTCCATTAGACCTCTGATGCCTCCCCTGCACCCCAAGGCAGTTGACCGATCACAGATCATTACTGCTGTAAAGTTGCCAGAATCACTTTTACATATTAAAGCCAATCATCAGCATTAAAAACCACTTGCTCTTCAGGACGTTTAAATACATATGTTGGATGGCAAGTGCTTAAAGTGGAACTGTAATTGAAGTTGAATGGCTGAAGTCATTAGGCGGCTAGGCCCAATTTAGTTAAAGTTTATTGCCAGACATCAAAAGGCAACCTTTATGGAGAAAAACATCCCTGTCTATAAGCACCATTATGACTCAAAAAATTAGTCTACATCAGCAACATTGAAAGAAAGTCCTGCTGTTTCTTACAATTGGATTGTGGAAAGTAGAGTATGCCTTCTTGCTATTGCACAGATGGGGGTTGAAGCAAGGAAACAATTTAAACTTTTTATTAAAGTGGAACCTTTTTTTAAATTGACACAATTGAGGAAATACATTTTGCCCTAAATCATTTTAGTTTTGCTTTACTAGTTTGTATTAATTATAAGATTTCTTAACAGAAACAATGTATCTGTTTAAGATTTATATTTTCTTTGTAGCATACAGTAGATATTGGGAAATGTCCAAGAAAGGGGGTTAAAGAAACATGGTGAGGTGCTTTATAGATTTCATTTATGCCAGAATAACTGTTATTTTGAAATCTACATTTTATAGTAGAAAGGTTGGTCACAGTAAATGAACTACAACAATGCTTCTTGGAGCAGAAAACATACCCCCTGCCTGAACAGACTTCTGTAATGTTCAATTACTGGACTGGGAAAATAATGTTTCTCACCTACGAACATCTTTTTCTAAGTAGGGGGAATGAAAAAAGATTAATATGCAAGTCTTTATGTAAAATAATTCATAGTGAAGGACCATAGATTTGGCATGGCACTAAGATCTATGTAGGCAGACATAAGGACCAAAAAGTCAAGCAGAAAGTAACCAAGTATATTAAACTGCTATATGTGGGCAATGGAGGACCAAGACACTAGGCGGCAGTAGTGCAGATTTTACTACTTTCTTTTAAAGTCTGTCAAATGTCCCATTTTTAAAGTTCAGGTCCATTATCATTGTTCTTGAATTCTAGATTATATAGATTTTTATGTCTAAAGCCAAAACTTAGAAAAGTAGAGACTAGTTAAAATCTTACCAGATGGTCGACACAACAGGAAGTGAGAGCAAATCTTTCCAAAGTGCCTTAAATCCAAATAAAACACCATCAAAAATGGAAATTAGAACCAAGAAAAAGGGAGGGTTAACACTACCAGACCTCTCAAAATATTTACAAGCAGCCTCTCTGAGGGTCCTTTCACACGGAGCGGACCGTTTTTCGGTCCGCTCCGTGTGTGTCCATCGGCTCAGCGGGGGGTCCTGCTCAGCTGTTGGCGTACAGGGAGGTCCCCGCACACTGTGCAGGGACCGCCCTGTCTCTCCTCCGCTCTCCCCTATGGGGAATCGGATGAAAACAAACCGTTTGTCCGTCTTCATCCGATCCGTTCCGCTGGACGGAAGAAAAATAGGGTTTTCTTCCGTCCGAAAAACCGGATCCAGACGGACGCGGATGTTTGCGGACGTTAGCGGATGCATCATCCGCTAACGGACGCGACCCCATAGGCATCCATTACAAGTCCGTAAACGGACTTGTAAAAACGGACGAACGGAGGCGGATATGTGAAAGGGGCCTGACTAGCATAGTAGATAGGTACCAAAATATGAAGACAAACAATGGGTCAAATTAGAAGAAGACATTATAGGTATTCAACTCAAAGTGCTCCCCTAGATAAAACCTCACTTAAGGGTCCTTTCACACGTGCGGACCGTTCGTCCGTTTTTTAGACGTCCGTTTACGGACCGCAATGCTTTCCTATGGGTCCTTTCACACCCATCCGTTAACATCCGTCTCCGTTAAGCTCCGTTTTTTTGAACGTAAGAAAACCCTATTTTTCTTCCGTCAAAAAAACGGAACGGACGAAAAACGGATGTTAGCGGACGATCCGTTTAACATCCAATCCGCTAACAACCGTTTTTCATCAAAATATGTAGTAAAAATAAAGTTCTAACAAAAAAAAAAATGGATGAAAAAACGTTTGAAAAAGCGGATGAAAAACGGAAGAAAAAACGGATGAAAAACGGATAAAAACGGATGAAAAACGGATGCCAACTGATGAAAAAACGGATGAAAAACAGGACCCTAAGGGTCCTTTCACACGTGCAGACCGTTTTTTAGATCCGTTTTTTCATCATCAGTTTTTCATCCGTTTTTCATCAGTTTTTCATCCGTTTTTCATCCGTTTTTCATCCGTTTTTTCATCCGTTTTTCATCCGTTTTCATTAGTTTTTCATCCGTTTTTTCATCTGTTTTTTTTTGGTTAGAACTTTATTTTTATTACATATTTTGATGAAAAACAGATGTTAGCAGATCGGATGTTAAACCGATCGTCCGCTAACGTCCATTTTTCGTCCGTTCCGTTTTAAAAAAAATAGGGTTTTCTTCCATTCAAAAAAACGGAGCTTAACAGAGACGGACGTTAGCGGATGCGTGTGAAAGGACCCATAGGAAAGCATTACGGTCCATAAACGGACGTCTAAAAACGGACGAACGCTCCGCACGTGTGAAAGGACCCTTTGACCTGGAATTAAAAAAACTAACAATCTTTGTAAGAGCCATATTAAAAATATGAGGCACAGAATTAAAAAAGGGGAACCTATCCACTATGATGGGACCAATGATCCCATTGTTTTCCAATCCAGAACTTCCACCAGCTTTAGCAACCACAAAGTGGAATATATTGGAAAACGCTAGGGTGGCCCAGATCCTAGTGGAATCGAAAATACCAAAAATGCAAGATCTGGGACCCGGATATAAACTTAAATGGCTACAATACCATCAATTAACCACTTCAATACAGGGCACTTATACACCCTCCTGCCCAGACCAATTTTAAGCTTTCAGCGCTGTTGCACTTTGAATGACAATTGCGCGTCATGCTACACTGTATCCAAACTACATTTTTAGAATTTTGTTACCACAAATAGAGCTTTCTTTTGATGGTATTTTTTCAGTTACAAATCTTTGTAAATAAGTATGCTTTCTCCTTCACTGATGGGCACTGATGGTACTGCACTGATGGGCACTGAAAAAGGTGGCACTGATGGGCACGATGAGGTGGCACCAATGTGGTAGCACTGATGAGGTGCCATTGATGGCCACTGATGATGGGCACTAATATGCGGCACTGATGGGCACTGATAGGTGGCACTGAAATGCAGCACGGATGGGCACTGATAGGCGTAATGAATGGGCACTAATAGTTGGCATAGATGGGCACAGATAGGTGACACTGATGGGCACTGATAGGCGGCATGGATGGGCACTGATAGGTGGCACTGATGTACTGTAATGTGTTGTACTAATGGATGCCAATCAGTGCCAAACAATAATGCCTGCCAATCAGTGATGCCCATTGTGGGCACTGATTGGCATCCATTGTGGGCACTGATTGGCATCAATTAGGCATACATTTTTCATTTCTGATTGGCATCCCTGGTGGTCTAGGGTGGCATTCCTCTGGTGGGCATCCCTAGTGGTCTGGTGGCATTTTTGGTGGTCCAGTGTGGGCATCCTCGGGGGGCTGAGCTGATAATCGTTCAGCACAAAGTCCCCCTGTCAGAGGAGCAGCCGATCGGCTCTCCTCTACTCGCCTCTAACAGACGCGAGTGAGGAAAAGACGATCACCAGCTTTTCCTGTTTACATCGTGATCAGCCATGATTGGACATGTTACAGGGTGTCAGACTAACAACGTTTGCCGCAATGCGTGCCCCCGGGGGTGCGCAATGGCTCAATATCCTGAAGACGTCATATGAAGTTCAGTCAGGGTATTGAAACCACTTTGCTGCCGTCATTTTGCTATATGGCGGGTGCCAAGTGGTTAAAAACATACATTGCAACAAATATAGTACTATCTTCAATAAATAGACAAAAAACTAAATTTGAACAAATCTTAAAGGGGTTGTAAAGGAAAAAAAGTTTTTTCCTAAATAGCTTCCTTTACCTCATTCCTCCTTCACTTACTTCGATTTTGCTTTTAAATGTCCTTATTTCTTCTGAGAAATGCTTACTCCCTGTCTGTAACTACACACCATAATGCAAGGCTTTCTTCCTGGTGTGGAGAAAGCCTCTTGAGGGGGGAGGAGGTGAGCAGGAGTGTCAGGACGCCCACTAACACACAGCTCCTTTCTCTATCTGCAAAGTAGAGAGTGTCCTGACTTGCCTGCTCGCCCCTTCCCCCCTCAAGAGGCTTTCTCCACACCAGTGAGAAATCCTCGCATTACGGTGTGTAGTTACAGACAGAAGAACAGGAAGTGAGCATTTCTCAGAAGAAATTAGGACATTTAAAAGCAAAATCAAAGGATGAGGTAAGGGAAGGAGGACTGCACTAAGGTAAAGGAAGCTATTTAGGGAAAAAAATGTTTCCTTTACAATCCCTTTAATAGACGAACAAAAAAATACTAAAAAAATATCCAAGAAATCAAGAAAGTATCAAGAAAGATATTTTTCATCATATGGCAATGGCAGCTAGAACAATAATAGCTCACAACTGGAGAGAAAATAAAAGCCCAAATATAGTAGAATGGATAGACAGATAAGAGAAGAAGGATATATAAATAGTCAAATGCCAGAAATATGACAAAAATGGGCCAAATTTCTGCTCTCGGAAGGAATGAAAGAATATATATAAATGGAAAATAAGGAGAAATATGAAGGGGAAAGGTAAATGAAGCAGAGGAATGTGGAGAAGTAAGGGGATACGGGGTGAGGGGCGTTTTTATATAATTATTTTTTTGGTTATTTTGGGGGGGGAGGGGTGTGAATGGATGTTAGGATGAATGGATATGGGAGATAATAGTAGCAAATGAAGATTAATGATGAAGGGTATATTATTTTAATGATAAAGTAACATATATACATCAAGATTCTGTATATTGAATAAATAGTGGGAATAATGTATATTGTAATTGAATCTTGTGGAGCAAGGTAGGACGTTTCTCTATGGAGCTCCGCTGGCCCTGAACAATCCTTACCCATCTGTGGCCTATTTTGCCCTACAACCCCCTCAACTCTTATCCAGCTCTTGGGGGCAGCCCTACAGTCGATCCCTACCGGGTATTTCAGACCGGAACGACTCTGAAACTGGTCGGAGCAAGCTCAACTCCTGGAGATCCCGCCGCCATCTTGGGGCCTACGCGGCGCAGCATCCTCGGCCTCGGACACCACCGACTCTAGCTAAGGCCACATCCCCTTACCGGAGACCCATCGAGAGTGGCACAACACCCGCGCCAACTCCTCGCGCTCCAGCGATCCCCTGATTCAGGCTCGTGGGTGGCTGTTCTTGCGGAGGGCCCGCCACCATCTTGGGGCCTAGGTGCCGCGCCATCCCGGACCCCGAGAACAGCAGCCAACAATCCAAGGCTACCTACCCTGTCCGGTGATCTTCTGGGTGCGATCCCTCACCCACGCCGTCTCACAAAGCCTGCTGCAGCCCCCGGACCCGGACCTGTGACGGATCGTGGTGGAGGAGGCCCCGCCACCATCTTGGGCCCTGAGTGACTCCACAGACCTAGTCTCAGGTACGATATCCCTTAGTGGGGAGTACTTCCACCCACCAGTGACCCTCCGTGTGCAATCCCTCACCCATATCCTCTCCCCACTCCTGCTACAATACTGCACTTAAGCCAGTGGCGGGTCCAGGCCCCCCACCCACCCCCCTCCATCTTGGGGCCTGATCGGCCTATATATCTCGGGGGCAGCTATCAGCACAGGGACAGGGGCCCCTCTCCAGCCATCTCTCTGGGGTGATCCCTCTCCTGCACATACCCCTGGGGAATACGGTGAACTAGCCGTCCTACCCCTTGAATCTGCACAACAACAGAGACCCAGTTGTCATAATTTGGCCCGGACTACTGGCTGTTCCTGGGCCTCAGTAGGTGTATAGCCCCATTGCCTGGAGCCCCTCCGGTCTGACCCTGGTTCACTGAGGAGAGGTGTTGGGATATTGCTGGGACTGTATGTGACTCCCCTATACCGGGGGTTCTTCAAAGAAACTTTATTTTGCATCAGCAGTCTCCCTACTAATCAGCCTTAATTCCATCTCCTCAATTCCTCCCTATACCTATCCCCTTGACCCACTTCCAACAATCACCCCCCCCCGCATGACTTTCATTAACCTTTCCTGGACAATGGTTTAATCAAATGATCTAATCAGAAGCTTTAATTTGGTGACGCATGCTCGGTGCGACGCGGTGTCTGGTCTGATGGTATGATCCATTTTTGACCAGACTTTCCAGGCTAGAACTCAGGGGTCATCTCTCCTCCAACACTTGCACTAAATACTTCAATACCCCTGACTAACATCTCGGTGCATGCCAGGAAAGAAAAGAAAAGAAGGGTGTAATACCCGCTCTCCACACTCTCTTACTAACTATCTCTTGAATCTAGAGCGCTCCACTAATACTATAAAAATGCCTCACAACGGAGCAACTCCACATGCAGCCTCCAAAGGCTCCTCACAGGCTCACGCCTCTTCTTGAAGAAATAATGATCAAGCTCTCCCCCTTACTAAAGCTGATTTGGATGACAGTCTGTCAGCAATTTATGAAAAACTGGTTGGCAAGCTTGAAACAGAATTTCACAAAACCACCAGCGCCTTATCCCAGGAGATCGCCAGCATAGGAGGCCGTACAGACATTCTCGAGACCAAGCACGACGAACTTTCTTTAGCCCATAATGACCTCCGCAAAGATTACGAGACTTTGGCTGACAGCTTCTCCTTTATGCAAGCCCACATAGAGGACTTAGACAACAGAAACAGGAGAAATAACATTAGGGTACGTGGTGTCCCTGAATCTGTCACTGATCTGAATCAAGCTATCACCAAGTTGTTCCATAACCTTGTTCCTGATAAGCCCCTATCTGCCTTTGCTTGCGACAGGATCCATAGAGCTCTACGACCCAAACCTACGCCAGATAAACCACCACGTGACATTATAATGTGTATGAAAGATTTCATCACCAAAGAAGATATAATGAGAGCCTCCAGAAACACACCAAATATAGAGCTTGATGGCACTAAGTTGCAAATTTACCCAGATATCTCCCCTGCCACTCTGGACCGGAGATGTAGAATGAAAGAGGTCACCAATATCCTCCAAGCAGCTATAATTAAATACCGCTGGGGCTTCCCTTTCAAGCTTTCCATCATTCACAACGGTTCTACTTATACGGTGTACAACATCATAGAAGGCAAAGATCTTCTCGTTAAACTAGGTTTACTTGAACAATCCACACCTCGTCACCTTCCTTCTACCCCCAGATCATCACCTATTTGGTCCACCCCTTCAACCAGACGTCCACAACGTGATCCCCTGAGAGTGATGCATCCTTTCCATAATCACCTGGCACCCGGACTCTGCTAGATCTTCAGTAGGGGCTCCTACAGAATTCAGTTTTGACTTTTCTTTTTTCCCAAAACCTCTTGATCCAAAATTTCTTCAACGGCTCGTTTGTCTAGTTCCAGTTAGCTACTGAAGAAAATAGACAATCAAGAAAGAGGGGAGAGGGAGTTCTATTCAAACTTTTTTTTTCTCTGCCCCCCCACATCCAGTGAAGCGCCCTCCCCTACATAGGACATGTTCACCACTATAGCTTATTTTTGAGGGTGCTGAATCCCACAATTGTGACTGCCTGGAGGCCATCCTCCACCAAACTTACCTGTGGTTGTTTTGGGATAAACTTCCCCCCCTTATGTGTTTTTCCCCCTTTTTTTTTTTCTTCTTCGCCCCCCCCTCATGGGATCTTTTACTTTAATCTGTTCTGATATCTCTCATGAACTGTTTATTATTTGAGTGTGCCCGTTTATATTTCTATAACACTTTTGTTCTACCTGGTTGTTTTGAATATGTTTACCGTATGCCAAGTTATATTTTGCAGTGCACCTACATAATCTTACAAGATGCCTGACGTGTCCGCCGTCGCTAGTTTGTTCCCCAATCCACCCTTGTGATCCACCGCCTTCCCTGTTTGGATGGCTGGTTGCGTTCCAGAGATGGATTCAGGACTTTATTGTCCTCGGTATGTAGTTCTGTGGCTATGGGTCCTCCTGTCCCTAAGCCCCCTTTTCTCTACTATTTTTTTTCAAGCAGATTTTAGCCTTTTTTTAACATGTTAATCAAAAGATTTTCTCTCTTTCATAAGGTTCGTTTACTCATGACAGAAGCAATGACAGATTATCCTCACACTTTGAACTTTTTTAAGCATAGGCAGGACACAGATATTATCCATATTCCTTTCCATCTCCTTACTCGACCACTTAATCATCCTCTATTGCTTATACACCCAATGGGCTACTTGTTAGACTGTCACCCCTCCTATCTTCCTCTCCTAGCTCACCATCAAAATTTAACAATGGGTCTTAAGATATTCTCACAACGTACAGGGCTTCAACTCGCCCCACAAGCGTAAAAAAGCTTTTAAACACTATAAAAGATTAGGTACCGACATCATTTTGCTACAAGAGACTCACTTCTCTTCTACCAACCACCCTAAATATTTTGATAAATCCTTTAATCAAGTTCACTACACAACATTTTCCAACAAATCTTCATCCGTAACTCGATTGTTTTTGAGCTGACAGATGTTTATAAAGACGTAGACAGTCGCTTCATCATCCTGAAAGGTTGTATAAATAGACGCTCCCTTACCTTGGCTTCTGTGTATGCCCCAAATAACGCACATTCCACTTTTTTCAACAAGTTTTTTAACACCCTTGACCAATTTAATTTACCACATATGATTATTGGAGGCGACTTTAATCTAGCAGCCCATCCTGCACTTGACAGGAGCAGAATCGCCCCCCTCCTCCAAAGCATTTTCCAAATCAATTAACCGCTCTCTCTGTAAATTTCAGCTAATTGACTCTTGGAGAGCACATAATGTCGGTACAAAAGCATACACCCACTACTCCCACCCCCACGACTGTTATGCCAGACTGGATTATGTATTTTGCACGCCTATTTTGTTGGCAAACTCCTCCTCTGCCTCAATACACCCATGTCCATGGTCCGATCATGACGTGGTGTGTTTTGAAACTTGCCATATAGGCTTAACCCCAACTACATTCAGTTGGAGACTTAATGATTCTCTCCTTTCTGATTCCTCCACCTTTCAAAAAATATACTCACACCTTGAAGACTACTTTGCAGATAATAGACCCAATGATTCTTCCCCCTCTTCGATCTGGGCTGCCCATAAGGCAGTTTTGAGAGGCTATTTTATCAATATCGCTGCAGCTAGAAAAAAAGCTAAATTAGCTGACATCAAATGTCTAACGAAGGAACTACACGATCTGTATAATAACCTAAACCATTCACTTTCCCCCGAATTAACAGCTCGTATTCGGTCAAAACGCCAAGCGCTCGACACTTTATTATCAGAAGATACTGAGAAAACTCTAAGGCCTCGTACACACGATCAGACATATCCGATGAAAACGGTCCGCGGACCATTTCCATCGGATATGTCCGATCAGGAGTTTGATCCGATGGCGTGTACACACCATCGGATCAAATTCCCCGCCGCTGGACGGCGCGGTGACGTGGCGGTGACGTTGACGCCGCCACGTCACCACCACGTCACCGCACCAGGAAGTTAAACACTTCCGCGCATGCGCCGAATCCATTCGGCGGCGGCGCGGCGGCGGTGGGGGACGACATGTCTGCTGGTAAGTGTACTAACCAGCAGACATGTCGGGCGGACAGATTCCCACCGGATAGATTTCAAAGCATGCTTTGAAATCTGTCGGGTGGAGAAATCTGTCCGCTAGCCCATACACACGAGCGGAGATGTCTGCTGAAACGGTCCATCGGACCGTTTTCAGCGGACATATCCCCTCGTGTGTACGAGGCCTAAGATTCTCTAAAGCTAAGTTTCTGTTACACGGAAACTCGGCCTCTACAATGTTTGCTAGGAAATTGAACTCAGACTCCAAACCTCCTCACATTTATAAACTTCGTAACCATAAGGGCAATATAGTATCCCACCCCCAAGATGTCCTGGACATCTTTACTTCCTTCTATAAAGATCTCCTATCGGGTCCTCAAACACACCCCCACCCTTCTTCCTTAGTTTGGCTTAACAACCTTAACCTCCCTACCCTTTCAGAACAGCAAACATCTTCCCTAAATGAACCATGCACAGAATTAGAAATTTTGAATATTATCAAAGACCTTAAAACCTCTACAGCCCCTGGCCCTGACGGTTTCTCGTCAATCTATTACAAAAAATTTGCCCCCCTACTAGTTCCTAGTCTCACCAAATTATTCAATTATGTCTTATCGGGAGGCCAATTTCCGGAAGAGATGCTATTGGCGAATCTCTCCTTGATTCCGAAACCCCATAAAGATCATTCCCTACCTCAGAACTTCCGCCCCATCTCTGTCCTCAACAACGATGTTAAACTGTTTGGGAGACTCTTGGCAAACAGACTGGCCTCAGTGATTACTTCACTTGTTAGTACTGACCAATCTGGATTTATTCCTGGTAGACAACTGACCGACAATATCAGATTGGTCACCAACAGTGGCGGAATTATAGGGGTCGCTGAGGTCGCCATGGCAACCGGGCCCCTTGCTGCAGGGGGCCCTTGAGGGCCCCCTGTACTCTTCGATAGGAGGAGAGGCAGGGACGGCTGACATGAGCTCCCCGATCGTTAGCTGAAATTTGCAGGGAGCTCGTCATTAACCTAAAGTGAAAGTAGTGTGTGCTGTGCTCTTGGTCTCCCCCTAGAGTGCAGTACTCGGCAGTGTGTCCTATCTCTGTCTCACGGAGCCGAGCAGTGTCAGTGTGAACTTGAAGCCGCCGCCTCCCCCTCCACCCTGTAGACTGCTACACATGCCATGTGCATCATGTCCCGCGCTGATCATCTAAGCCGAGGTGACAGGCGGGAGGTCTGAAGGGGGGGTCTGTAGTGTATTGTGGGGGGACTGTCTGCACTGTGAGGGGGGACTGCACTGTGGGGGGGTGTCTGCACTGTGAGGTGGGACTATCTGCACTGTAGGGGGGGTGTTTTCACTGTGGGGGGGACTGCATTTTAGGGGGAATGTCTGCACTGTTAGGGGTGTCTGCACTTTAGGGGGGGACTGTCTGCACTGTAGGGGGGTGTCTTCACTGTGGGGGTGTCTGCACTGTGAGGGGGACCAGACTGCACTGTGGGGTGTGTCTGCAATGTGAGGGGGGACTGTCTGCACTGTAGGGGGGGTGTCGACACTGTGAGGGGGTCTGTTTAACATGCAGGTGGTCCAGAGCTGTTAGGAGGGATGTATGTGTAACATGCAGGCATCCAGATCTGTGGGGGTCTGTGTAATGTAAAGGGGTGCAGGGTGCTATGTAATGTAAAGGGTCCAAGGGTGACTGTGTTGTGTAATGTAAAGGGGTCCAGAAGTGCAGGGTGCTGTGCAATGTAAAGGGGTCCAGAGGTGCAGGGTGCTGTGAAATAAAAAGGGGTCCAGAGGTGCAGGGTGCTGTGTAATGTAAAGGATCCAGAGGTGCAGGGTGCTGTGTAATGTAAAGGGGCCCAGAGGTGCAGGGTGCTGTGTAATGTAAAGGGGTCCAGAGGTGCAGGGTGCTGTGTAATATAAAGGGGTCCAGAGGTGCAGGGTGCTGTGTAATGTAAGGGGGTCCAGGGGTGCAGGGTGCTGTGTAATGTAAAGGGGTCCAGAGGTGCAGGGTGCTGTGTAATGTAAAGGGGTCCAGAGGTGCAGGGTGCTGTGTAATGTAAAGGGGTCCAGAGGTGCAGGGTGTTGTGTAATGTAAAGAGATCCAGAGGTGCAGGGTGCTGTGTAATGTACAGAGATCCAGAGGTGCAGGGTGCTGTGTAATGTAAAGGGGTCCAGAGGTGCAGAGTGCTGTGTAATGTAAAGGGGTCCAGTGATGTAGGATGCTGTGTAATGTAAAGGGGTCCAGAGGTGCAGGGTGTTGTGTAATGTAAAGGGGTCCAGAGGTGCAGGGTGCTGTGTAATGTAAAGGGGTCCAGAGGTGCAGGGTGCTGTGTAATGTAAGGGGTCCAGAGGTGCAGGGTGCTGTGTAATGTAAAGGGGTCCAGAGGTGCAGGGTGCTGTGTAATGTAAAGGGGCCCAGAGGTGCAGGGTGCTGTGTAATGTAAAGGGGTCCAGAGGTGCAGGGTGATGTGTAATGTAAAGGGGTCCAGAGGTGCAGGGTGCTGTGTAATGTAAAGGGGTCCAGAAGTGCAGGGTGCTGTGTAATGTAAAGGGGTCCAGAGGTGCAGGGTGCTGTGAAATAAAAAGGGGTCCAGAGGTGCAGGGTGCTGTGTAATGTAAAGGATCCAGAGGTGCACGGTGCTGTGTAATGTAAAGGGGCCCAGAGGTGCAGGGTGCTGTGTAATGTAAAGGGGTCCAGAGGTGCAGGGTGCTGTGTAATATAAAGGGGTCCAGAGGTGCAGGGTGCTGTGTAATATAAGGGGGTCCAGAGGTGCAGGGTGCTGTGTAATGTAAAGAGATCCAGTGGTGTAGGGTGCTGTGTAATGTAAAGGGGTCCAGAGGTGCAGGGTGCTGTGTAATGTAAAGAGATCCGGTGGTGTAGGGTGCTGTGTAATGTAAAGGGGTCCAGAGGTGCAGGGTGCTGTGTAATATAAAGGGGTCCAGAGGTGCAGGGTGCTGTGTAATGTAAAGAGGTCCAGAGGTGCAGGGTGCTGTGTAATGTAAAGGGGTCCAGAGGTGCAGGGTGCTGTGTAATGTAAAGGGGTCCAGAGGTGCAGGGTGCTGTGTAATGTAAAGGGGTCCAGAGGTGCAGGGTGCTGTGTAATGTAAAGGGGTCCAGAGGTGCAGGGTGTTGTGTAATGTAAAGAGATCCAGAGGTGCAGGGTGCTATGTAATGTAAAGGGGTCCAGAGGTGCAGGGTGCTGTGTAATGTAAAGGGGTCCAGTGATGTAGGATGCTGTGTAATGTAAAGGGGTCCAGAGGTGCAGGGTGTTGTGTAATGTAAAGGGGTCCAGAGGTGCAGGGTGCTGTGTAATGTAAAGGGGTCCAGAGGTGCAGGGTGCTGTGTAATGTAAAGGGGTCCAGAGGTGCAGGGTGCTGTGTAATGTAAAGGGGTCCAGAAGTGCAGGGTGCTGTGTAATGTAAAGGAGTCCAGAGGTGCAGGGTGCTGTGAAATAAAAAGGGGTCCAGAGGTGCAGGGTGCTGTGTAATGTTAAGGATCCAGAGGTGCAGGGTGCTGTGTAATGTAAAGGGGCCCAGAGGTGCAGGGTGCTGTGTAATGTAAAGGGGTCCAGAGGTGCAGGGTGCTGTGTAATATAAAGGGGTCCAGAGGTGCAGGGTGCTGTGTAATATAAAGGGGTCCAGAGGTGCAGGGTGCTGTGTAATATAAAGGGGTCCAGAGGTGCAGGGTGCTGTGTAATATAAAGGGGTGCAGAGGTGCAGGGTGCTGTGTAATATAAAGGGGTCCAGTGATGCAGGGTGCTGTGTAATGTAAAGGGGTCCAGAGGTGCAGGGTGCTGTGTAATGTAAAGGATCCAGAGGTGCAGGGTGCTGTGTAATGTAAAGGGGCCCAGAGGTGCAGGGTGCTGTGTAATGTAAAGGGGTCCAGAGGTGCAGGGTGCTGTGTAATATAAAGGGGTCCAGAGGTGCAGGGTGCTGTGTAATATAAGGGGGTCCAGAGGTGCAGGGTGCTGTGTAATGTAAAGAGATCCAGTGGTGTAGGGTGCTGTGTAATGTAAAGGGGTCCAGAGGTGCAGGGTGCTGTGTAATGTAAAGAGATCCGGTGGTGTAGGGTGCTGTGTAATGGAAAGGGGTCCAGAGGTGCAGGGTGCTGTGTAATATAAAGGGGTCCAGAGGTGCAGGGTGCTGTGTAATGTAAAGGGGTCCAGAGGTGCAGGGTGCTGTGTAATGTAAAGGGGTGCAGGGTGCTGTGTAATGTAAAGGGGTGCAGGGTGCTGTGTAATGTAAAGGGGTCCAGAGGTGCAGGGTGCTGTGTAATGTAAAGGGGTCCAGAGGTGCAGGGTGTTGTGTAATGTAAAGAGATCCAGAGGTGCAGGGTGCTATGTAATGTAAATGGGTCCAGAGGTGCAGGGTGCTGTGTAATGTAAAGGGGTCCAGTGATGTAGGATGCTGTGTAATGTAAAGGGGTCCAGAGGTGCAGGGTGCTGTGTAATATAAAGGGGTCCAGAGGTGCAGGGTGCTGTGTAATATAAAGGGGTGCAGAGGTGCAGGGTGCTGTGTAATATAAAGGGGTCCAGTGATGCAGGGTGCTGTGTAATGTAAAGGGGTCCAGAGTTGCAGGGTGCTGTGTAATGTAAAGGATCTAGAGGTGCAGGGTGCTGTGTAATGTAAAGGGGCCCAGAGGTGCAGGGTGCTGTGTAATGTAAAGGGGTCCAGAGGTGCAGGGTGCTGTGTAATATAAAGGGGTCCAGAGGTGCAGGGTGCTGTGTAATATAAGGGGGTCCAGAGGTGCAGGGTGCTGTGTAATGTAAAGAGATCCGGTGGTGTAGGGTGCTGTGTAATGTAAAGGGGTCCAGAGGTGGAGGGTGCTGTGTAATATAAAGGGGTCCAGAGGTGCAGGGTGCTGTGTAATGTAAAGGGGTCCAGATGTGCAGGGTGCTGTGTAATGTAAAGGGGTCCAGAGGTGCAGGGTGCTGTGTAATGTAAAGGGGTCCAGAGGTGCAGGGTGCTGTGTAATGTAAAGGGGTCCAGAGGTGCAGGGTGCTGTGTAATGTAAAGGGGTCCAGAGGTGCAGGGTGTTGTGTAATGTAAAGAGATCCAGAAGTGCAGGGTGCTATGTAATGTAAAGGGGTCCAGAGGTGCAGGGTGCTGTGTAATGTAAAGGGGTCCAGTGATGTAGGATGCTGTGTAATGTAAAGGGGTCCAGAGGTGCAGGGTGCTGTGTAATGTAAAGGGGTCCAGAGGTGCAGGGTGCTGTGTAATGTAAAGGGGTCCAGAAGTGCAGGGTGCTGTGAAATAAAAAGGGGTCCAGAGGTGCAGGGTGCTGTGTAATGTAAAGGATCCAGAGGTGCAGGGTGCTGTGTAATGTAAAGGGGCCCAGAGGTGCAGGGTGCTGTGTAATGTAAAGGGGTCCAGAGGTGCAGGGTGCTGTGTAATATAAAGGGGTCCAGAGGTGCAGGGTGCTGTGTAATATAGAGGGGTCCAGAGGTGCAGGGTGCTGTGTAATATAAAGGGGTCCAGAGGTGCAGGGTGCTGTGTAATATAAAGGGGTGCAGGGTGCTGTGTAATATAAAGGGGTCCAGTGATGCAGGGTGCTGTGTAATGTAAAGGGGTCCAGAGGTGCAGGGTGCTGTGTAATATAAAGGATCCAGAGGTGCAGGGTGCTGTGTAATGTAAAGGATCCAGAGGTGCAGGGTGCTGTGTAATGTAAAGGGGTCCAGAGGTGCAGGGTGCTGTGTAATGTAAAGGGGTCCAGAAGTGCAGGGTGCTGTGTAATGTAAAGGGGTCCAGAGGTGCATGGTGCTGTGAAATAAAAAGGGGTCCAGAGGTGCAGGGTGCTGTGTAATGTAAAGGATCCAGAGGTGCAGGGTGCTGTGTAATGTAAAGGGGCCCAGAGGTGCAGGGTGCTGTGTAATGTAAAGGGGCCCAGAGGTGCAGGGTGCTGTGTAATATAAAGGGGTCCAGAGGTGCAGGGTGCTGTGTAATATAAAGGGGTCCAGAGGTGCAGGGTGCTGTGTAATATAAAGGGGTCCAGAGGTGCAGGGTGCTGTGTAATATAAAGGAGTGCAGAGGTGCAGGGTGCTGTGTAATATAAAGGGGTCCAGTGATGCAGGGTGCTGTGTAATGTAAAGGGGTCCAGAGGTGCAGGGTGCTGTGTAATGTAAAGGATCCAGAGGTGCAGGGTGCTGTGTAATGTAAAGGATCCAGAGGTGCTGTGTAATGTACACAATAGTGACAAAGAGATATTTAAGGATGCAGAGGTATGCAGGGGGCACAGTGGGGTGTTTTTACATTTTAAGGTGGGGGGGGGATGCCAGATGTAGGATCCGCCTCGGGGTGCCAAATGCACTAGGTACGCCCCTGTGTGTGTTTATATTTATATATATATATATATACTGTATGTGTGTGTGTGTGTGCATGTATGGTTTTATGTGTGTGTGCATATGTATGTGAGTGTACATGTGTTTATCAGTGGCGGTGCGTCCATAAGGGTGCATGGGTGCCACCCCCTCTCTCCAGCCACCCCTCTATGACCAATGGATAGATTCATGCAGAGCATGAATCTATCCATGGCCACCGCTGCCACCCACATATTTAGGTGTCCAGCCATAGGCTCTAATAGGCTTCAAAATAGGTAAACTGCGAGCGCCATGCTGGACGCTCACAGTCCACCCAGGTGTGTTAGGAAAATGAATATTAATTCGCCTTTCTAACACTGACCCACCTCTCCACCAATCAGGTGTGCCATTTTTTTTTTTTTTTTTTGCTGGTTCATAGTACCAGCAAAAAAATGCTGTTCCTCCAAAAAGCGATCCATGCTCAGATCGCTTTTCCGGGGGAATTTGAAAGATGGTAAAGAGGCAATATGTTGCCTACTGACTGCCTGTTTTAACCCCTTAAATGCATCATCACTATGCTGCAACTGCATGCAATGCACACAGTTGCAGGGGGTTGCAGTGTTGCCCCATTACCTAGGGATGTACTTCAAGGGTGCCCTGACTGGAAAAAGATTGAGAAACAGACATAGAGGGACCAATCCCTCGAATTTCCTCCTGTAGCCGGTAAATGCCTGCGGAAGGAAGAGGCGGAAAATGAGAAATCGGTTACTTTATATTCCTGTTCCACCACCGGGCTCGGGGAAAAGAGCCCTGTCTGGGGGTCAGGGGGGCCCTTCATGGTTACTTGCATCGGGGCCCTGAAGGTTCTAGTTATGCCACTGGTCACCAATATAATACAGGATGCCAATCTTAACTTCCGGGTCCAGAGGTGCAGGGTGTTGTGTAATGTAAAGGGGTCCAGAGGTGCAGGGTGCTGTGTAATGTAAAGGGGTCCAGAGGTGCAGGGTGCTGTGTAATGTAAAGGGGTCCAGAAGTGCAGGGTGCTGTGTAATGTAATGGGGTCCAGAGGTGCAGGGTGCTGTGAAATAAAAAGGGGTCCAGAGGTGCAGGGTGCTGTGTAATGTAAAAGATGCTGTGTATGTTGCCTACTGACTGCCTGTTTTAACCCCTTAAATGCATCATCACTATGCTGCAACTGCATGCAATGCACACAGTTGCAGGGGGTTGCAGTGTTGCCCCATTAACCTAGGGATGTACTTCAAGGGTGCCCTGACTGGAAAAAGATTGAGAAACAGACATAGAGGGACCAATCCCTCGAATTTCCTCCTGTAGCCGGTAAATGCCTGCGGAAGGAAGAGGCGGAAAATGAGAAATCGGTTACTTTATATTCCTGTTCCACCACCGGGCTCGGGGAAAAGAGCCCTGTCTGGGGGTCAGGGGGGCCCTTCATGGTTACTTGCATCGGGGGCCCTGAAGGTTCTAGTTACGCCACTGGTCACCAATATAATACAGGATGCCAATCTTAACTCCTGCCCTATCTGCCTCCTAGGCCTTGATATTCACAAGGCATTCGACAGTGTTAATTGGGCATATCTTAATCACCTCCTCCCCAAATTTGGTATATCAGACAGATTTATCCATGGCTTCAATGCACTGTATCACTCCCCTCAAACCAGAATTAAAATCCCGGGCAGTAACTCTGAATTTTTCCCCCTCAGCAGAGGTACCAGGCAGGGTTGCCCCTCTCACCTCTATTATTTGCTCTAGCTATAGAACCCCTGGCTTTAGCCATCAAACAAAATACCAATATTAAAGGATACCAGAAAGGCCCAGACCAATTCAAAATCAGCTTATATGCAGATGATTCTCTACTATTCCTAACAGACCCCTTACTCTCACTCCACATTCTTCTCTCCGAACTTAACTCATTCTACAAACTCTCAGGTCTATTCATTAACACCAATAAAAGCTCTGCTTTACCTATAAATATCCCACCTAAATTACTATATTCACTACAAAATAGCTTTCGCTTCAAGTGGTCCACTACATCATTCAAATACCTAGGCGTTAATATCACTCTCTCCCACAAACTTTTGTACAATGCTAATTACCTACCTCTCTTTTCGCAAATTAGATCACTGCTCAAATCCTGGTCTTCGTACCATATATAATTTCTGGGAAGGATCTGTGCCTTCAAAATGACTATCCTTCCTAAGCTCCTTTTCTACTTTAGAGCACTCCCTATTAATGTTCCAAAGACTCGCATTGAAGCCCTCCAAAGGGAAATTAACAAATGTATCTGGAATAATAAAACACCTAGATGCAGCTATGCCCTTATGTATGAATCCCAAAATAAAGGTGGCCTGGGACTACCCCATCTCTGGGCCTATTTTCTGGCCGCCAGACTTACCCACATTGCACAATGGCACTCCTCAGACACCAACATTCCCTGGCTTAAATTTGAATCCTCTTCGATCTCCCCATTAATTCCTAAATGCATTCTTTGATCCAGCCTGAAACCCCAACAAAATATTATCAAGAAAAATATGATTATATCCCACACCTTACAATTATGGAACAAAATTAATAATACATACATCATATCATCTGCAACCCCCCCACTGGCCTGATATTTAGGAGATCCCAGGTTCCTATATCTTGATACCAATGTGACGTTTTATCATTACTGGATACGAAACAAACTGATTACTCTTAAATCCTTGATGATAAATAACAAGTTTCCTTCCTTTCCTATGATTCGAACCAAATTTAAACTGCCAGACTCTGAAATTTCTCATTACAATTTGATACGGGACTTCTATACTACACACTACTCTATTCAAATCTCTCCCCCTAGCACTCCTTTTGAACAAATTTGCATCACCTCTCCCAGAGATAGAGGACTTATCTCTCAATTATATACATTTTTAAATAACTCCCAACAACCTCCGAAAACTTCCCCCATGCTCCACTGGGAAAAAGATTTAGACTGTATCTTTTCCATAGAATCTTGGTACAAGATGCTGGATAACTTGCGTAAAAACAACATAGCCACAGCCTTCAGAGAATCCCCGTTGAAATTGTTCACTAGATGGTATATGACCCCCACTAAAATCCACACATTCTATCCATCTGTCTCTCCCGCCTGCTTTAGGGGATGTCCTGAAGAAGGCAATTACCTCCACATATTTTGGAGCTGTACATTGCTGCAACCTATTTGGCAGGCTGTTATAAATAGACTTGAATCCTCTACAAAATGCAAGATTGCCCTCTCACCACAAGTCTGTATCTTATTTGCTGACGCCCCAAATATCCCTCGGCCTTGTAATAAACATCTTCACTCATTAATAGGAGCTATCCAATGGATGATAGCTTTAAACTGGAGATCACATAACCTGCTGTGGTCCCAAGTCCTTTCCAGAATGGAGTCAATCAGACTTACTGAAAGGATCCATCATACGCTTTCTGATACTATGCAATCCTTTGACAGGAAATGGGTATACTGGTCTCTCTCACCATAACAACCTCCACTAGGAGGATTAGTTTACCACTAGACCCCCCCACGCCTATTTATCTCCCTATCGGTAGTCTTCACACTACTTTACTCCTTATATTACTTAATACCAATCGAATGATCTTCTGTTTGTAACTCCTGTACATTGCCATGCCATATTGCATATTATATTCTGTATGTAACGCACTTCTGTTATGATTTAATCTTCCAATAAAGCTTTTGTAAACCGTAATTGAATCTTATATTAATGTAAAAGTTTTTTGTATTGGAGAAAAAGTTTAATAAATAAGAAATTGAAAACAAAGTGCCTTTTGGATTGACTTGACACGGGTCAAATGCCTCATTAAAAAGAATACCCCTCTAATAATGTTCTGGTGACAACATTTTAGATTTTCCCCTTTTCCTATTACAGTGGCAATGGTCACAATTAGACATGGCTTTCAATCCCCCAATACAAAAAATTCTCCTGCGCTCTGGTGTTTTTGTTATGGGGTATTGTAGTCCAATCGTGAGATAGAATCGCAGGTCTTGCAGCCCTCCTCTGAATCATGGGTGTTTCTTTTCTTTTTTTTTTCTTCTTCTTTTTTTTCAATCCCCCATCCTTCTATCCAAAACAAGTTTTGGCTTTTCATGCACTGTATTCACAGCCTACAATTTGGAACTTCGCACAAAACCTTTTTTCTAAAACTTCACTCTTTGCCTTAGGCCTCTATAACAATCATTCATTTAATAGTGTTTTATGTTGATGGGAATCTATAAAGATCATGGGTCAGTTTTACTTCAGTTTTACTTTTTAGTTTGTACGTTTTAAACTTTTTTTATATCTGTATTTTTACCATATGTTTTTAATACATGGCAATTGCCAGAGCAGCAAAGAGACAGTACAGCAGACACTGCCTACTTTCCTAACTCCGTATTTACGATTCAAACTTTTATGAGCAGTTTCATAAATGATGAGTGATCTGCTCTTTTTGTTCAGCTACCATTTAAAACATCAGGCTTTTTTTAACAAGACATCAGGCAAAAAAGCATTTGTATTTCACATATTTCACTTGATTGAAAGAGATATAAGCTTCTATCCATACAAATGGTTTGAAAGTTGTGGGGGTACCATCATTCTAACATTGGTACATAAATAGATATGAGGAGTGACCCCTGCAAGCCCCCCAGTGGAAAAGTTAATGGACTATACCAGTACCCAACTATTAAACAGTTGAAATATAAAAAAAAATGTATTTGTATTTATACAAAGATATTAGAAGGACATCCATGTCTCAGGCATATGGTCTGGGTTCTGAGCGATCTCTTCTGACCTCCTTCCTATATAACCCCAGAATGCCTTCCGGTCTCAGCCACCAAATGTCTTAGGCCTCGTACACACGATGAGATATGTCCGCTCAAACTTGTCCGACGGACAGTTTAGAGCGGACATGTCTCATCGGATTTCGGTCCGATGGCGTGTAAACACCATCGGATCAAAATCCCCGCCGGCAGACAGCGTGGTGATGCGGCGGTGACGTTGACGCCGCCACGTCACCGCAACGTCACGCACCAGGAAGTAAACACTTCCGCGCGCATGCGTCGGATCCATTCACAGGATACGACGCATGTGCAGGAGGATATGTCCGCTGGTTTCCCGTACTAACCAGCAGACATATCCGACGGACAGGTTTGTAGCGGACAAATTTCAAAGCATGCTTTGAAATTTGTCCGATGGACAAATCTGTCCGCTAGCCCATACACACGATCGGATTTGTCTGCTGAAACGGTCCATCGGACTGTTTTCAGCGGACAAATTCGATTGTGTGTACGCGGCCTTAGCCTTGTCGACACGGGACCTGTTTCACTTTGGCCACCTGGTGGTCCCAGTATCATGCAAGATGCTCTCATTCTCAGCACTCCAAAAAAATGTTATCTGCCTCGTCAGGTGTTTTATGGGTACCTGTAAATACGACATTATGCCCAGTCTTTTGACCCAAGCCTCCAATTTTCAGCGCTGACCCCCTTTGAGAGACTTGTACTGGAGGGATCGACATGCCAAGGTCTGATTTCGGACATATATCGGCTGCTCAACTCCTACTCCTTCTCTACTCAGGGTAAGCATACCTATATGTTTCGTTGGGAAAAGGCACTGGAAAGGAGATCCCGGAGACAACCTGGCAGACGATCTGGTCCCAGGCAGCCAAAAGCTCTTTTAGCCCACTCTATAAGGAGAACTCTTATAAAATTCTCTACTTTTGGTACCAGATGTCCTCCATGCCATCTATCCCTCCAGCTCAGACAGGTGCTGGCGCTGTCAGGGGGACAGGGGGGACTCTGTACCATATAGACTGGACCTGCCCCAAGATTGTGCCTTTTTGGACAGAGACACAGCTTTTGTTGACCCGGCTGTTAGGGGTGCAGGTCCCTAGGACCCCAAAATCATTCCTCTTGGAGGTCTCACCTTTGCAAATCCCCAAATGTTCCAAAACACTGCTTAGGCATGTTGTGACAGCTGTGAGGTGTCTAATTTCCCTGCACTGGAAGCGCCGGTCCCCACCCTCCCAAGCAGACCTGTATACTAGAATAAAAGACATTGAGCTGATGGAAAAAATTACAGCCTGATTTCAAGACAGACTGGATATGCATGATATGGTCTGGGAGGAGTGGCATCGGGGAGAGGATCCGCCCTGAGGCAACTGTCAAGCTTCCCTACCCTACCTCCCCCTCTTTTTTCTCTTCTCCCATTTGCACTCTCCCTTCCCTTACCCTACTCATTTTTCCTATCAATTTTTTTTACATTTTTTTCCTTCTCTTCTCTTTCTTTTTTTCTGGATATATCTATAAGTTGCTGGGAGACCCTGCTTCACAGCTTGCAGTCCTCATGTGGAGTTAGCGGGGATCCCCCCAGTTGTTTGTCTATTGCTTTAATGTTTCCTGTGATACACTGGCTGTACTGATGTAATGCTAAAGTGCCTGTGTTACAGTGTCGACTTTTTGTATATTTACCTGCTGGTATGTTTAAAAAAAATGTTATTTGAAAAAAAAAAAAGAAGGACATCCAAAAGTATCCACAATTTGGATAAAGCAGCAACTGATTATAAATAACATCATCAGATCATGAAATATACAAATAGTTCTAGATGTTACCATGATATCCTCAGACATATGCTAGGAAGGAAGAATATATGAATTGTTGATGTTCTGTATTTCCTCTACATGTTTCGTGGCAGTACCCACTTCTTCAGGAGGAATTATATAAAGTATCATCTAAAACAAAAAATTACATTATAACAGCATATCAATGAATTGTTACATATATATATATATATATATATATATATATATATATATATATATATATATCACTCAATATAGTTTTCATCTAACCCCCTGTCTGCCAAAGATGCATACCACCCATCATGGCAGTCATAAGGGTTAAAACGGGATTGTTGCCTCCTATTAAGACAATGAGATTGTTTAAATTTACTTTGCCAGCTCTGTTCAGTGTGTAGAAGCGATTAGAGCAGCTGTGTATACTGTCATCAGGGAGTGTCTTCTGGTGACAATAATTAAGTTACATTTAAAATAATGAAACAAAAAAATTGTAAATTAAAAAAAAAAATACATAAAAGCCCTTGCACACACCACTGCACTAGTGCACATAACCTGGCAGTTATGCACATTTAGGCACATTTTCATTTCATTGTTAATAATTGGCAAAACACATTAGCACAAAGCATGGCACACACACATTAAAGGTTTATACAACACATGTGAATGAGCTGCTAGGCTGACTTTACACCTTTACATTGTGATAAGGAGACATTCCACAGCACGCACATGTCAGTGTATTGCAGCTCATTTAATTTCTGGATGGCGCCCAATGTACTAAGGCATCTGACCTGCATTGCAGTGCACCACAACAGGCTGTAACACATGTGTTTTGCATTGTGGTGCGTCAGAGAAAAACCTCAGGTGCAGTTTTGGTGGGTGGGTCCACTAGCAGCTAATGAATTACCACAATATACAATAATTCAAGGCATACCCCTTTTTTATGTGTCTGCAGTAACACAACGCAGTGCACTGCAATGTTGAGAAGCAGTCTTTCAGAATAATGTTATTCTAAGTGTGATGCCGCGTACACACGATCACTTTTCGGCATTAAAAAAAACAACGTTTTTCATCATGAAAAAAACAACGTTTTTCCAACTTCATCATTAAAAACGATGTTGCCCACACCATCGTTTTTGAAAAATGATGAATAAAGCGCAGTGACGTACAACACGTACGACAGCACTCTAAAGGAGAAGTTCCGTTTGCCTTTGGGGCTGCTTTTAGCTGATTCCTTGTTAGTAAAAGAAGATTTGTCTGTCTGTTACAGTGTGATGAATGTGCTTACCGAAACGAGAACTCCCGTCTAATAACTTGCTTCTGAGCATGCGCGGGTTAACCACTTCCCGACCGCCGCATGTACATATATGTCCACAAAAGGGCACGTACAGGCAGATAGATGTATATTTACGTCCCTGCCTTTGTGCGGGTCGGGTTCGCTACATGCGGTGGTCGGAAACCCACGGGGAGCGATCCGGGACGAGGGCGTGGCTATTCATTTCTAGCCGCCCGCTCGCAATTGCTCCCCGGAGCTGAAGAACGGGGAGAGCCGTATGTAAACACGGCTTCCCCTGTGGCGGCTGGATCGATCGAGTGATCCCTTTTATAGGGAGACTCGATCTATGACGTCAGACCTACAGCCACACCCCCCTACAGTTGTAAACACACACAAATCCTACAGCGCCCCCTTGTGGTTAACTCCCAAACTGCAACTGTCATTTTCACAATAAACAATGCAATTTAAATGCATTTTTTGCTGTGAAAATGACAATGGTCCCAAAAATGTGTCAAAATTGTCTGAAGTGTCCGTTATAATGTCGCAGTTACGAAAAAATCGCTGATCGGCGCCATTAGTAGTAAAAAAATAAAAAAATATAAAAATGCAATAAAACTATCCCCTATTTTGTAAACGCTATAAATTTTGCGCAAACCAATCGATAAACGCTTATTGCGATTTTTTTTACCAAAAATAGGTAGAACAATACGTATCGGCCTAAACTGAGGAAAATTCAAAATTGTCGCTCTATTTTTGTTTATAGTGCAAAAAATAAAACCCGCAGAGGTGATCAAATACCACCAAAAGAAAGCTCTATTTGTGGGGAAAAAGGAACGCCAATTTTGTTTGGGAGCCACGTTGCACGACCTCGCAATTGTCTGTTAAAGCGACTCAGTGCCGAATTGTAAAAACGCCTTTGGGCATTTAACAGCATATTGGTCTGGGGCTTAAGTGGTTAAAAACATTGTTTTAGCCCACACACGATCATTTTTTACAACTGAAGAATAGTTAATATTATCTAATATTATTATAGCTTAAGGGCGTTTCTGAATGAACAGCATTCATAATCAGGTTGGCTTGAAAATAACGTGCAAGTTTATTAACACACAGGTGGCATCATAAACACAATGAAAAATAGTATACAGTTCAGTTTAGCATAGATGAAAATATATACAATTGAATCAATAGTGCTGTAGCAAGCTTATGAAAGCATGTGTCTTTTCTGTGCTCTGGATTCACACTCCATCTTGCCTGATCCCAAGTGAGGAAGAAGCAGGAAATGACGTTCTTAGACTTCTGGTATCAGCTGTTCTCCTTGTCAGTATGTCAGTATGTCAGTGTTGCCTTTCAAAGAGGGTGTGAGTGAGTGTGTCTTAGTGTGAGTGAGTGTCAGTGTGTCTTGTAAGTGTGTGGTGCAAATGTGTTCAGCCTTCTTTAAAGCAAAGCTTAAATATATGTTACAAATGAACGTCATGACCTCACACTGTCCAGACTTAGACCCTTGTATGGCACATTAATTTCTGCTATGTTCAGCAATATGAAGATCTTAGCACAGAGTCGTATGGAGTTTGATTGACAGGCACACATGTGACACTCTATACTTAGAGTAGTGTGCTGATGTAACGTCATAACCTATATGAACATATATTACCAACTATAAAGCTATAACTTCATTAAGTAACTATATACCAATACATAGTAGTATAAATACAATTTTACTAAACTAGCTTAACAATAGATATAAACAAGTATATTATTTATCTCACTACGTAAATACTAATTTATTCTGGAGATCATCTTCTTGTCACCCTACACCAAGTTCCTTATGTGTCATTCTCAAATTGGCTGACCAGAAATATCCAGCAATACTCAGCTTTAGATTGAAGAATTATGTCATATCAACTGATGAAGGTCATTCACTCATACGTAATTACTATGATTAATCATAAAACCAAATATGTTTTGCAAGCTTGCCATAAATTATGAATTGCCGAATTATGAATTTAAAATAATATTCTAACGAAAACCCGAAAAACTTCATTTTTTAAAACGACGTGAAAAAATGCAGCATGTTCGAATTTTTTTTTTTTGTCGTTTTTCAGAAGATGAAAAATGATGTGAAGCCCACACACAATCATTTTAAATGATGTTTTTAAAAACGTTGTTTTCTTTTCATGCCGAAAAGTGATCGTGTGTACGTGGCATGAGTGTAATAAGTGTAATTGCACTTAATGCTCAATACATCAATTATGTAAAAGTTTTTAGTGTAAGTCACATAAATATAGTTTTGTAGACAAGCCATTTCCATTGTTTCACAAAAACTAATGTATATTAAATGTATACATAAAAAGTTCCAGCTACAAAAGGTTGTTATAGCTTGTTAAAGGTCAATATTATAGAGTATATTGTGAAGGCCTCCCTAATATTGTACAGAGTGTCACTGTTTGTGATATACATAGATGCAACATACAGTATGTATCTAAATTCGACATCATATGTATGAACACATACAACTTAGCACCTAGTTTTATAGGTAACGCAGGTTGGAAGAAATATATATATATATATATGTCCAGCACAAATTTAGTTTCTGATTATACTTTTATGCAGGAACCAGGGGCGCTGTGTCGAAGGCTTGGTTGAGATTTTTGATATGCTGGTCACTACAGCTACACGTTTCCGAATGATGAGGCTCTGTGGGGAGGAGTTTATCTGTTTGAAATCTATCATTCTTCTCAATTCTGGTAAGTATGTAAATGTCATTATAGATCACCCCAAATCTTCTACTCTCCTCAGTTATTGTTTCAGTTGGTTGTATAGCATCCCCTGTGTCAGCCTTTTGTGTGTTCAGATTAGATGTTGTGCTTCCACTTCAACCTAAGTTTACTTTGTAATCTAGTTGGGTCCCCCCAAACTCCATACCTTGCATTTATGTGTGAAAAAATGCTCATACCAACTGTATGTAGGCTGAAATAAATGACTCAAAATTTAGTCTGTATCCGAGCTGTGCACAAGTAGTTCTGGATTCACATTTAAAGTGTAATACCGCATACACACTGTCGGAATTTCCGATGAAAAAAGTCAGGCGGATATTTTTCATTGGATATTCCGACCGTGTGTATGCCCCATCGGACTTTTTCCGTCGGAAATTCTGACAGGTTTAGAAAGAGAACATGTTCTCTTTTATTCAGATGGAAAAAAATTCTATTGGAAACTCTGTTTGTCTGTATGGAATTCCAACAGAGAAAAAAACAAGTATGCTGGGAAACAATTTGACGCATGCTCAGAAGCATTGAACTTAATTATTCTAGGCTCGTCATAGTGTTGTTCATCACCACGTTTTTGACGGACGGAATTTGGTGTGTCCGTGTGTATGCAAGACAGCTTGAGCGGAATTCTGACAGAAAAACCCATCAGAGTTTATTTTGACGGAAAAAACTATCATGTGTACGCGCCATTAGTAAACCCCCCTATCGTTTTCAGCCAAGTAAGGTGCCATCTTACCTCTGTTGAATCTACACTTGCCATGATGCTGCACATGTGATCAGTTATGACACCAGCCATTGGATGGTTTGACAGTTTGGTTGAGAGCACAACCAACGGGAGTGTTAAATTTCCGATGCGTGTCGGAAATTTCCGCTTAAAATACAAGAACATTTAGAAATGATTTGCATAACTACTCGCTATCCTAAAATGAGGAATAACTCCCTTGTTTTTTTTATTTGTTGTTGACATTTGAATACTATTTTCTTCTGAACTTCTCTAAAAATGTTAGTTTGCTGTTTGATATTCAGAGCCATTGACCTCAATACTTTCTAAGATACAAACTTGGAGCAAGTACGGTATTCAGATCAGGAAAGTGGCAGTATAGTCTGATGTTCTTATCTGTGAGTTTCAAATCAGTAGTTTAATGTCTGATCAGCATAACTCTATACAGTCCAAACAGGATCTGCACTCCTCACAGTACTCCACCTTGTAATGATGGGTGCCCAAAGTGAATGCCACAGATGGTGCCGTGCCAGAAGAGAATACAAAGATGCAAAGACTGCATCACGTAAGGCATATGAAACTGATGCTTCAAGGCCCCAAAACATAAATTTCTTGTGCTTTATCTGAAGCTGTCTTCACAATAATGTAAACACATCTATTTGGAGTGCTGATGATTTTACATCTTTGTGATCAGTATAAGAGTCAAGCAGCAAACATTTATAGGACAAGTAGTTAGCAATAGCCTCCCCATGTTTACTGTACTTTCCATTGTTTTCATGGAAAGCGTTTTGGTTCCTTTTGACCCACCTCACCCTAAACTGACAAGCTTTCTTACATATAATCTAGCATTAACTTTATAAAATGAACCTTGGCAAAGAAGATCAAGGTTGCCCTATTTCACTACAGATTGCTTTGAGGATGAAGGTGCCAAATGTCGGCATTTTTTAATCAGAGGCTTTCGTTTTTGGGATCATTTATAAATAGTTTGCTCCAAAAGCATTACTCGCACTGGGCATAATTCAGAGACACCATAACTCTTATTTTTAAACTTTTTTTTGCTTTCTTGACAGGTTTTTTTGTATGCCAAGTATTTCTAAACAATAATCGTTAACCAATAAAGTATAATAGAACTTCCTTATTAATTTATGTTAGCAGTTTATTCTTTGATATGACGCCATTTCATGTTTTGTTACAATAGCTGAAATTTGACGCATTTTGTTTATAGTGCAGCCACAATTAGAATCCATTAAAATATGCTTAGTTAAGAATCATAATCATAATCATAAGCAGAAACATAAACAGTATTGTTAACAGAATGAAGAAATATTTCACTGTTGGCCTGTTTAATGCACATTTTTATTATAGTCCAATTAAACCCTTGTTATTTATTACTGTAATGCAGTCAGGCTGGCAGCACATTGAAGAATTGGACCGAATTTTACATATTTAATTTTTTTACGTATTATGTTTAGAGCTTGAACTCATATTTAGAAATTGAAAGCATATGCGGATGATGGCTACCAAACTAACTAGTATGCTGTCTGACATGCATTGTGATTGGTCTGTCAGATGTATGTACCACACATGCTGCACATGTGACCATTTATGACACCAGCCATTGGATGGTTTTACAGTTTGGTTGCTCCAGCGAAAAAAAATATTTTGATCCAATGACTAAAAATAGCAATGAGCAAAACTGCCTTGCTTTCATGCACAGGCCGTTTTTCAAATTCATTGTCAGTTCTGGAAATTGCTTATTGTAAAGCTAAACCGATGAAAACGGTCGATGGATTTTTACATCAGTTAATCGATGAAGCTGACTAATGGTCAGATGTGCCTACACACCATCAGTTAAAAAAAACAATTGTGTCAGAATGCGGTGACGTAAAACACAACAACGTGCTGAAAAAAATGAAGTTTAATGCTTCCAAGCATGCGTCGACTTGATTCTGAGAATGCGTGGATTTTTAACCGATGGTCGTGCCTACAAACAAACTTTTTTTGCTATCGGTTAGGTATCCATCGGTTAAATTTAAAACAAGTTTGCTTTTTTTTAACTGATGGATAAATAACCGATGGCGCCCACACACGATCGGTTTGGTCTGATGAAAACGGTCCATCAGACTGTTCTCATCGGTTTGACCGATCGTGTGTACACGGCCTTACTATTTGAAAAGAACACAGCCCTGTAGGGCTTTGCTCATATGGCCACATCATTTTTTTTTTCACAATCAAAGTTTATTGAAGTAATCGAAAATAAACAATATGCATCACAATGTGAAAGGAGGATTATAACAAGTAATCCATAGGACAACCATACAAATATACAATAGAGGTGTAGCTGTCGTAACACTGTAAACGTAATTACAATCTGGGTAGGAGCTCATTGTTCTGTCTAAAATGAGCTTATAAGAACTGTTAAAGGAGAAAATCAGGAAATATTGAAGAATGAAGAGGGAAAGAAGAGAGAAAGATGAGGAATGGAGGTTGAAGGATTTGGGTTAGAGCAAAGAAGAGGGAAGAGAAAAAAAAAATAAAAAAAATTATATAATAGGGGGGGGGGGAGGGGCAATGGGAGAGGAGACGGGTGCATCAAACACTGAATTTTTATACAGTAAAGAGCAATAGTCTTGTTCAGGTAGAGTCCAAACAAGGGTCCTGAGCAAATATTTGTCATTGTACAATTTATACAAGCCAGGAAATACAACAAGAGGTATCATGCAAACAATATAATAGAGTACTTTTATCACAACCTGTAGAGAATCGTGGTCATGCTCAAGCCATCAACCGCTGATAATCATTGGAATATTTGAAAATAACCCATGGTTGCCAAGTGTCATTGAAGGTCAACGAGCTTTCTCTCTTCATGGCCACTAGTTCGTCCATTTTGTAAATATATTGTACTCTATCCAGCCAATTTTTAACTGAAGGGCAATTAGTTGTCTTCCAATATAGGGGGATTAATGTTTTCGCTGCTGTTAATAAGTGCCTAGTGAGTGAGTTTTTGTAATTTCTGATTGACAGATCATTAACATGAAGTAGGCAGGCAGCTGCGTCTAGATGGATACATGTATCTGTTATGAATTTAGTCCAGTGCTTAATTTGGGACCAATAATCACGTAGTAGGGGGCATGACCACCATATATGTGTAAGGGATCCGACTTCTCTTTTGCAGCGCCAACAGGCATCTGAGGTGGCAGGCATCCACCTCTTAGTTTTTAGGGGGGTAATATACCATCTTGTAAGAATCTTGTAAGATATTTCTTGAAATCTTGAACTGAGGGAACATTTATGAGCAAATATATTGACTCTTTCCCACTGTTCATCAGACAATGTTACATTAAGTTCATTTTCCCATTGGGTTTTGAGTTTAGTCTGTGATTGATCCTGGGGTTGGCAGAGCCACGAGTAGGCCATCGCGGTAGTTTTAAGGACCAGGGAGCCTCTTAGGCAAATTCGCTCAAGCTGTGAAGGGGCCTTACAGTACTCCTTTTTATGTTTACTGTTGATTAAGAAGTTTTGTATCTGAAGATAGAACCAGAAGCCGGGGAAAGCCTCCCCCAGCTCTGATTTTAACGTGTTAAGAGGTTTTATCTTGTTACCCAAAAGACAATGAGTGGCGAGGAGTTTCTGAGTGGTTAGCGAAGATTCGGGGAACCTAACGTCCATACCCGGCGGGAAGTCCAGATTGTCTGTAAGTGGAATCAGAGGGCCTGGTATAGATGCTAAACTGTAAGTCGAGGCTATGCTATGCCATATTGCCATTGTGGCGGCCACTAGTGGGTGAGAGATTCTACCTGTCAATTTTGAGGTGGTGGACCATGGGTGGAAGGTAATAAATTTAGCGTATTGGGTAGTCTCCAGTTGAACCCAGTCCTTGGACGATTTGTGACAATGCCAGTCTATGAGTCTGGTAATGTGGGCGGCAATGTAAGTCCGGAAGGCCGATACCCCCTTTATGTTTAGGAAGAGTGAGCTGTGAGAAGCTAATTCTCGGTCTCTTCCCCGCCCATAGGAACTTCAGTTGAGCACCACGGAGTCTGGAGAAAAAGGAAGAATGTAATTTGATTGGTAACGCATTGAAGTAGTATAACAGTCTCGGTAGTATAGTCATTTTTAGTATAGATGCTCTACCGAACCACGAGAAAGTTTTTGGAGACCATCTACGTAAGTCATTGATAATGGATTGTAATGCCGCGTACACACGGTCGTTTTTTGCGATGAAAAAAAACGACGTTTTTTAAAACGTCATTTAAATTGATCGTGTGTGGGCAAAACGTCGTTTTTGTCTTCAAAAAAACGACCAAAAAAAAATTCCAACATGCTTGAATTTTTTGTGTCGTTTTTCAAAACGTCGTTTTTTGTTTCACAAAAAGTCACCGTGTGTAGCAAAAACGTCTTTTAAAACGACGTTTTTCAACCCGCGCATGCCCAGAAGCTAGTTATGAAGCGAGCTTCAATGGAAAAGAGTGGTGAACGTAACCTTGCTTTTTGTGAAAAAACGATGGTGTGTATGCAAAATTGTCTTTGAAAAGTGACGTTTCAAAAACGTCGTTTTTTACTTCACAGAAAACGTCGTTTTTTTTCATCGCAAAAAACGACCGTGTGTACGCGGCATAAGAGGGGTTTATAATTTGCGTCGTATATGGCTTCTGTTGTCGGGGTCAGTTTTATCCCCAAATATTTGAGGCTTTTATGCTCCCATTTAAAATTATGGTTACTCTTCAGGGAGTCATAGACATTGGTCTTAAGGGATATATTAATTGCTTCTGACTTACTCTGATTAATCTTGAAATTGGAAACAAACCCAAAAGAGGTGAAGATTTTTACTAGGTTGGGTATAGATATATGGGGGTTAGAAACGAAAAAGAGAAGGTCGTCCGCATAAGCGGCTACCTTAAATTCTCTATTGTGAACCTTAAAACCACCGATGTCAGGGGAATTGTTGATTGTTCTGATGAGGGGTTCTAGAGAAAAGATGAACAGTATTGGGGACAACGGGCAACCTTGACGGGTCCCATTTGTAATCTTTATCGGATCTGAGAGGGTGTTGTTAACCTTAATTAGGGCCTGCGGGTTAGTATAAAGGGCACCTATCCAATTCAGCATGTTATCCCTCAATCCAATGTGCGAGCAAGTGGCCATCATTAAATCCCACGAAACTCTGTCGAAGGCCTTCTCCGCATCAGTTGATAGGAGAAGGCCCTCGAGTCCCGCCTGCTTAGCGTGATGGATTAAATTTAAAGCCTTGGAGATGTTGTCTCTTGCCTCACGTTCGGGCATAAACCCCACCTGCTCTGGACCGATAACTTGTGTAAGTAATGGTTTAAGTCTGTTAGCAAGTATCTTGGCGAGGAGCTTAACCTCCCTGGCGGTCTTCCCGTGTGTGGCACGGGGTGAGATTTTAAAGCTACGATCGGTAACCCCGTGCCACACACGGACTTGCCTCGCTGGATGCAGAAAAAAGTTTACTTACCTTTTCTCTGCGATCCAGCGATGAATCCCCGCAGTACAGATGTCCGCCTGATGCTGTGTGTTCCGCCGATTCCCTTCCCTGCGAGCGTCGCGACGTAGGGGGGGGAACGGCGCCAAATTTAAAAAAGTAAACAAACACTATACATACAGTACACTGTAATCTTATAGATTACAGTACTGTATGTAAAAAATACACACCCCCCATGTCCCTAGTGGTCTGCCCAGTGCCCTGCATGTTCTTTTATATAATAAAAACTGTTCTTTCTCCCTGCAAACTGTAGATTGCCCATAGCAACCAAAAGTGTCCCTTTATGGCAAAAATTGTTTTAGAGCAGCTAAAAAACAGCGATAATAAATCAGAATCACTTGCAGAATTTAGCGATAGCGATTTGTGGGGAAATTCGTCATAAAAAAAAAAAAAATAATGACAGCAAAAATTCTGCAACTGAGCAAATTTCAGTGATTTTGATTTGATTACATTATTGAATAATTTTTACTATAATTATATTATTATTTGTTATAATTTTTTATAATTATGTATTATATTATAATTTTTAATAAGAAAAAAAATCATACCCAGGATGCCTATTAGACTCTTGTTTGGATAGATTTCAGTGAGTTATTCCTAAGAATTACAAGCCTACAGTATAAAACGCCAAATTCCCTTGCAAATAATGGTACCGCTTTTAGCACCTAAAATCTTAAAGAATCATACCGCCAGGGAGGTTAATGTCTATATTTATCAACGAAATTGGCCTATAGTTAGCGCAATCAGTAGGATCTTTTTCGGGTTTGTGGATTACCGTAATGTGTGCTGTAAGTAGTGAGCTGGAATTATGTTTGTTTTTAGCCAAATAGTTCAACGCATTCAGTAGGGGAGAGGAAAGTATGTGTAGGAAGGTTTTGTAATATTGTGCAGTAAACCCATCAGGGCCCGGGCTCTTGCTCGCCTTAAGTGATTTTACTGCATCTTGTAATTCTGTTAGTGTGATGGGGTTTTCCAGAAGTCTAATATCTTCTGCCTGAATGGAGGGGAGTTTACTATCTCGTAGAAACTCTTGGATATTGTCTGGTCTAGGAGATGAGATATGAGCTGGTTTATGTTGTGGGGGTAAATTGTATAATTTTGAATAGAATCCATGAAACAGTTTTGCAATTTGTTGTGGGTCATGTTCAAGGCCGCCCTGTTTGTTCTTAATAGCATGAATACGATTGGATGTTGACGCGTCTTTGAGGGCCCTGGCCAAAAATCGACCGCTTTTGACGCCGTGTTCGTAAAAAATGTTCTTTTTGAAGAAGAGAGATTTCTGTGTCTGCAAACGGAGCAGTTGTGTCAAAGCCTTCCTTTTCTCAATGAGTTCCTTCTCTACCATGGATGAAAGAGTTTTCTTATGTTGCTGTTCTAAATGAGCTATCGTGGTAGATAGTGACCCCAATTCCATATCTATTTCCTTCTCTCTGGTGGCTCCCCATTTAATCAGGTCCCCTCTAATTACCGTCTTGTGTGTTTCCCAGTTATTTAAAGGGTTCGTGTGCGAGTCTTTGTTGTCAGAGAAATAGGTTCTAATAGAGTCGAAGATACTGTCATGAATTGTCTGGTCTGTCAGGAGGGCCGCGTTTAATCTCCAGTTGAAACTTCTGCGGTTGGAAAGTGCAAATTTCATGGTTAACGAAACTGGGGCATGATCAGATATCGAGATTATACCCATTTTGGCTCTAGCCAGTATAGGTAGGTCTCGTTGGGTGATAAAGATCAGATCTATCCGCGAGTATCTCTTATGTGGTGTCGAATAAAAGGAAAAGTCCTTGTGTCGACCTCCAAGTATCCACGAGTGAGAGTGAGTGGAGAAGGGATTTTATCTTCTTTAAGATTTTAAAAGTAACGTGGGAATGGCCAGTAGAGGTATCTTGTAGGGGTGATAAAGGTACATTAAAATCGCCTCCCAGGATGATGCAACCCTCCGCAAACCATTTGAGTTCGTCTACAATCTTCCGACAGAAAGTGACATGGTTTCTGTTAGGAAAATATACATTAGCAAGAGTGACAGGGTTACCCTCCCAAGTGCCTTTAAGAAAGATATATCTTCCATCTGTGTTCGACATACATTGTTTGAGGACAAACGGGGCGTTTTTGTTTATTAGTATCGACACTCCTTTCGTTTTGGCTATGGGGTTCGTAGCATGGTGTGCTATTGTATATAGATTATCAGTTATTTTAGGGACATTCTGACCTTTGAAATGCGTTTCTTGTAAGAAAACCAGCAGTGGTCTTGTTTTCCTCAGTTCTTTCAAGAATTTAGAACGTTTTTCGGGTATATTAAGCCCGTTTATATTGTGTAAAACTAGTGTGGGCGATTTGCCTAAAAAAGAGTAAGCCATCTGTAATCTAATGGGGTGGGTGGGAAAAGAAAGAAAAAAAAAAAGGGGGGGGGGAGAGGAGAAGAGAGGGGGGGAGGTGCGGAAGATGGAAGGAAAGGAGGGGAAGAGGGAGGGGTGAAGGTGAATGTATGAGTTGTCTGGGTGAGTTAGCAAGTGCCTACTCACCCTTCTCGTGAGTCCAGGCCCTAAGTGTATTCACAGGTCGTAGGGCCAATAGACACCTTTGTTATACACAAAAAATGTCAAATGTGACTCTGGTGGAAGCGCGGGAGGTTTCTTTGTGGATGGCAGATAGAGTACTATCATAAGAAGGTATTTAGAAGTAGTGTTTTATTATAAGGTCCTGTTGGGAACAGTGATTATTAGCATATAATTACATAAGTCTTAACCATTCTCCAGTGGAAAGAGAGAAGTCAAAGGGTAAACTAGTAACCTAGGAAACAAGCGAAAAGGCCCCCAAGAGTAACTCTGTGCAAACACAACTTAGATCAATCAAACAAAGTATGTGGAACCAAGGTAGCAGCCATGGTGTGGTACCCAAACAAATAAATCCACGACATATAGCGTTAATAGCGGCATCTGATTTGTCAGATAGAGGAATTCAGGCAGTCAAACGAGGACTGTGAACAAATAGAGCTTGTTTACACTATGTAGGATAATGCCCCCTTACAGGACGGGAGCTCAGAGATACTTATAGACCGGAAATGAAATAAAAAGAGGGATTCTACCCTCCCCGGTGGGTTAAGTGTTGTAGCCCGACTATAGTCGCAAGGCTAGTTGAGATTAAATAAAACATACTCACACATTCCTTTACGAGTTGTCGCCATGCTACTACCTTCTTCCGAACGACATTATGAGAACATCAATGCAGTAGATGTATCCCCACGGACCATAGGCTGATAGGACGTCTGTGTAATTTCTCTAGGAGCCTATCGGTGGGGATTGAATAAAGGGTAGACAAGCAAAGACAAAAATTATTATAGTAACTACCACACTTTCTAGGCAGTAAGGGAATCCTACGCATTACATGAGTAAAAAGACAATGATACCATACAAGAAGTGTTTTAACCAATGATTATGCTTCTTATAACATCAGGATAATCTCCTTCTTGTGGTGGGTGTTAGAAGTCGAAGGTGAGGGTGAGTCTACTAGGGAGATTGCTCCACCACCTCGTGGAGGCAGAATAAGCATGACTAATATTATTCCGTTATCCGCTAATGAAAACCACATGAAGTGTAAAAAAATAAATAAAAATTCTTCACCTATAAACTATGCAGAATAAGTTCAATAGCAATTATGAACAAGTAAAGCCAGTAGTCCGTAAGGCTCTAAAACCTCTTCCAGGAAAAAGATTTGTACAATACCTTCATCTGGCCTGCTGATAGCAGAACTATAATAAACATGTACTGGGCAGATGGTTAGGGGCTTGTAAAAATCTGGTATCCTCTTATGAAGGTGCTGGTGGGAGACTGCTAAGGGTTGAACATGTCTCTGGTCTTATCACCTGCTGTGAAAGGCATTAGAGTTCAGAACATAAACAGTCTGTTATCGAGGGAGCTCAGATAATTTTAAACTCAATAGTAATGAAATGGCAACCTCTAGTGGAACAAAAAAGGTAGAGGTTCAAACTACATCTAATGGCGATCCTTTACACACGAGCATGAAACGAAAAGTACAGTACCTTAAGATCTTGATGGAGATGAGGGGATAGGCAAAGTTTGCCACTGCGACTTTACCAGGCAGCACCACTATTGAGCAAGAGTCGAGGAATGCGTCAAAACGCGCGACTAAGAAATAAATCCACATAAGGAACGTAGCCTCAGGAGAAGAAAAAACAATAAAGCAAAAAGGTAGGTAATGAATAACTGAATAGGATCAGGTACGTGGGAGTTCATCTCCATGGTTGCAAGAAAACAAAAACAAACAAAAAGGGCAGCAGAGGTAGGGAGCCATAGAACTTTCAGGCAGGATAATTTGCACAGAACACTCTTATAGTGGGGAAAATTAAACATCAGACAGCTTACATTCTGGAGCTCTTGGCTGAGGGGGAAGCTAGCTGACCTTTGAAGTTTTCTTCCTATATTTGCCGGCTTGACGCGGGGATTTGGTCGGTGAAGGACCTTGCGGGAGAGGTTGGTGTATGAAGGCCGGGGGGAGCAGGAATTCTGCATACCAATCTGGGAGCTCTATTGGCGCGATTTGTAGATTTTCGCAGAATTGCTGGAGATCATCCGGGGTCTTAAAAGTGGCTTGCAAAGCAAATGGAAACTTCCAGCGGTAATTAATTCCTTTAGCCTTCAAAACTTCCAGCAGAGGTCTTAACGCCCTTCTGTTCTTTAATGTGATGGGAGACAAATCCTGAAAAAGCTGGACATCTGCCTCATTAAAGATGACTTGGTCGCTTGCTCTGGCTTTACGTAAAATTTCCTCTTTAAGGGGGAAGTTAGGTAGACAACAGATTATGTCTCTGGGGGGAGCATTATCAGAGGATCTGGGCCGCAACGCTCTGTGAGCCCTATCAAATTCTATGGGTGAGGCTTCTGGCCTGCTCAAGAGACCATTAAATATGGACGTCAGTGCGGGTCTGATTTGGTCGGGTAACACCGTTTCAGCAACCCCTCTCACTCTAATATTATTTTGGCGTCCTCGGTTGTCCAAATCTTCTAACTGACGATTTACTTCAATCAGTTGTTGAGAATGGACCCCTGTGATGTCGTCTAGTCTCATAAGAGCGCGGTCTCTCCTTTTACCTGCTTTCTCAGTTATCGCCATTTGTTCAGAGAGTCTAACGAGCTCTGACTTTATGTCAGCAATGGCAACTGTGAAGGAGTTTTTTATGTCTGCTGCGATCTCCATCATGGTCCCATAATTAAGCGGGCAGTCAGGGTGTACAGTACCTCTAATAGAGTCCTCGGAAGCTGGGATGGAGACCTCATCATCCTCAGTGTCTTCCCCGCCGTCCATGCTGTGTTCCGGCGCCATATTGCTCCTCGGCTGTCCGCCCGTATAGCGATATTTGCTCAGGTTAGCAGAGGCTGCCTTCCCTCCTGGGGTTTCCATCGATCGCAGTTGTCTGCTATGTGTTCCCTTTTTAATTCGGGTGCACATAATCCACTGAAAAGGGGTCGTTTTCCGTATCTGTTCCAACCTTTGGACGGGAGCTTTCTCACACAGCGGCCATCCACGCTGCTCGCCAAGCCACGCCCGGCCACATTATTCCTTCAGAGAGTTCTGTGGATGAGTCAACTACAAGTACCGACAGCCTTTGTGGCTGACAGCTCAATAAACTACCACAGCACTGTTGAGAGCTCTAGGTAGTTCATTGATTCTTCCTGTCATTGTGCAACTGCCTGCTCATATGAGGTACATGTACACAGCTTACACTGACAGGAACCCTGCCTTTTTAGGCTCCTGCAAATAAAGTAGTAAATGCACTTTTTTTTTTACCTGCAAAAAATGTGCATTTATTTATTTTTAAGGGTGAACTTATCCTTTAAGGTAAAAAACCTACTCACTTTGGAACCACTTTAATCCAAAACTCAATAAAGTCAATACGGACATGTCCTGAAAATAAATTGTGGACATTTTCAAGGATAATAGACAAGTGATTGTCAAATGAAGGGCATATGGAGCTGGGCACCACATTAGAGAATATGTACTAATCCAAAAATGTTTAGCTTTTAGTTGTGTTATGGCACAATATAAACACATAATTGATACATGTAATTGATTTTTCAAATTATTAATTTAGTGTAATGTAAATACAGCAGTAGCACTTCAATATGATTAATTTTCATGTGAAAAGAAATGAGTTGTCAAGTAGTTTTGGTTACATCAATTTTTTTTTTAATCTAGCAGTAATAGGTCAGAATTGAGTGATAAAAGCAACAGCCACAACATATCTAAAAACTATAGGAACGTTTAGTCTTCAAAATAAATAAACAAAGCTAAAGCCCTAATTTTATTACTAATTACAAACATTGTAAATGTCAAAATTGAGTGCAGAAAAACACTTCAAACCCAAAAGCTTACCATTCAAAGATGAGGGAGTTTTTGCGTTGAATTAAAAATTACAGTAGCATATTTCAGAGACAATAGCCATAGCACAGTGGCTGGAGAGTATAGCTTGGCTAGGCTGAATGTATGAAAGAGATGAAGCAGGTTTTTCATGAAATAAAAATTAGAGCATATTATTTCAGAGACCACAAATCAAGAAATTTGCAGGCTTGCTGCACCTTGTGTAAGTAGTTTTGCTAGGCTGCATTTGGAGAGGGAGAAACCAGAGGCGTATCTAGTGAAAATGGCACCTATGGCAAGCACTGAAACTGCGCCCCTGTCAAAACATTTGAAACCTTTCAGATAACCAGGGATAGGGAGGGACGCAGGCCTCAAAATTTAAGTCCTGAGCTACTAGCCAGGCCTTAAGAGTTACTCGCCACCTGTTGCCCCACCCAAACCCTACCTTGCCCCGCCCTAAAACACACCCTTGTAAATGATCTCATGAAATAACACTTAACTGTTTTATTCTGACTTTTCTAAAATAAATAACGACAACCAGTACACCTCTACCTCCAGCACCTCCCCCAGTACGCCTCTACCTCCAGCGCCTCCCCAGTATACCTCTTCCTCCAACACCTCCCCCAGTACGCCTCTACCTCCAATGCCTCCCCCAGTATGCCTCTACCTCCAGCTCCTCCCCCAGTATGCCTCTACCTTCAATGCCTCCCCCAGTACATCTCTACCTCCAATGCCTCCCCCAGTATGCCTCTACCTCCAACACCTCCCCCAGTACTCCTCTACCTCCAATGCCTCCCCCAATGCCTCCCCTCTCCATCACACCTATGTCTCCAATCCCTTCTCCCCCTAGCACACATCTATACCTATAATCTATCTTCCCAGTATGTCTCTGCCTCCAATGCCCCCCAGCAAACCTGTCCTTTGTGCTTTTAACGACTCCCCAGCACACCTCGTCTTCCAACCTCCCCTCACCAGCATACCTATGCCTCCAATTCTGCCCCCCTCCCTCCATTCTATCATACCTATGCCTCTGATTCCGCCCCCTCCCCCTATTCTATCATCCCTATGCCTCTAATTCCGCCCCATTCTATCAAACCTATGCCTGCTATTCTGCCCCTCCCCCCATTCTATCATACCTATGCCTTCAAATCCACCCCCTCCCCCCATTCTATCATACCTATGCCTCCAATTCCACCCCCTCCCCCATTCTATCATACCTATGCCTCCAATTCCGCCCCTCAACCTATCATACCTATGCCTCCAATACCACCCCCCAATCTATCATATGGTAGGATAGATGGGGGGCAGAATTGGAGGCATAAGTATGGTAGAATGGGGGAGGGGCGGTATTGAAGGCATAGGTATAAAAGAATGAGGGGAGGGGCAGAATTGGAGTCATATGTATGATAGAATGGGGGGAGGGGGCAGTATTGAAGGCATAGGTATGATAGAATGAGGGGAGGGGGCAAAAATTGAGTCATAGGTATGATAGAATGGGGGAGGGGCGGTATTGAAGGCATAAGTATTATAGAATGAGGGGACGGGGCAGAATTGGAGTCATAGGTATGATAGAATGAGGGAGGGGGGGCGGTATTGGAGGCATAGGTATGATAGAATGAGGGGAGGGGGCAGAATTGGAGTCATAGGTATGATAGATTGGGGGGGGCAGAATTGGGGGCATATGTATAATGGATTGGGGGGGATGATTCAGACCTATGCCTCTAATTAACCTGCCCTGCAATCCAGCACATATGTTCTCTCAATCCCCTTACTCCCAGCAAACTTATTTTTCTGTCCCCAAATGCCTCCAGAACATCACAACAGACTGTCATATTCTCACATACCATTGTCCTGCAGCCACTGGGGTCAGGCATCGGTGCACTCCTTGGATCCCAAGCAGAGGTGGAGAGGGTCGGTCACAAGCGGAGCTGACTGCTTTTCACAATTCTGCTGCTTGCCTGTGCACAGAGATGTGTGGAAGGTGGAGAGGGGCGGCGCTGACTGATACACTTCCTTTCAAAGCTCTGCTTTGCTGCTAGCCTGTGCAGTGCGAGGGATGTGTGGGACATGGGGAGGGGCGTTCCCAAGTGGCAATGTGTGGAAGGTGGAGTGGGACGGCGCTGGCTGGTACACCACTTTACAAAGTTCGCACTGCGGGGCTTGCTGTAATATACATATTGAACTGGCGGCACTGCGAGGGTGTGCGCGGCGAGAGGAGAATTGGATACTTAGCACAGCCCTGTCCATACTCACACTGCCATGCTTTGTGGACCATGTGTCTGTGGTCACTGACTGTGTGGTCCAGGAGACATTTACTTCCACATCCTGGTAGTGAGAAGGGATGGCCTGGCCAAAAATATTTCCACTGTGGTGCAGCACAGGCTACACAGTTGCATAATGGGGTAGAGCTGGAACTGGAATAGCTGTGAAGCCAGACATTTTGCCAAGCTGGCATTGAGACACTGAACATGAGGTTAATTGAGTGCAATTTTTTCTTCTGCTCCAGCAGCTGGGGAAGAAACACCTGCCTGATCAAGGATGCTGCTAGAAGCAATGGGGTGGGATTAGGAGACTCACAGTGAGGTTTTACTCTTGGCCCTACTCAGCATGGTACCATGATAACCCTCTTTCCCGCTTGATTTAAATTAAGGTAAGCCTCTCAAATCCCTTGTCAAACTTCCATCTCTATCGCTTGAGAACACAGATGTCGCAGCAACACATGCAATAACATGAAATCTTAAGCATCCTCCTGCAGCAAGTTACTCAATAATCTAGCTGACTCCTCCTAGCCAGATTGTGGGGCAATGGCAAAAATAGTTGTGATGGAGAAGGGTACATTCACAATTAATGAAAATGTGCTGCCTTCTGCCGGGGAGGAGGAAGGCTTTGTTAGCCACTCCACAACCTCCTGCACATGCTTTGGCAGTATAGCATGCCCAGATGCGTCCTGCCTCTTAAAAGTGTGGTTCAACCACTGCTTTGTGCTGTGACGCAGAACCTGTTCACCACCTTCTATCTGTGCATGAAGAACCTCTAGGGTTGATTTATTAAATGCAAATAGAATGTGCACTTTGCGAAGTGCAGTTGCACTCTGCAAGAGTAGTTGCTCCAGAGCTTAGTAAATGAGCAGAAGCTCTGCTGACTTCCCTCATCCAATCATGTGCAAGCAAAAACCTTTTTTTTTTAAATTTCCCTTGTATGTAATTTGGTACTCTTTGCAAAGCGAAGCTTTATCTCATTTACTAAGCTCTGGAGCAACTGCACTTGGAGGGGGAAACTGCCTATTTGCCTTTAGTAAATCAATCCCTGTGCCTCTCCATTTAGGCCACCCTGACATGATAAATACAAGGAATTGCACTATAGCACTGCCATCTTTCCTTTAATGGCATGGGGAGCCAGCTGTCTTCTCCTGGTTCTTGACCTTGGTGCTCTAATGATGCGGCAACAAATCTCTCACATGCACAAAGAGAGATCTGGTGCCACATCTGTTTACAAGTTGTTCTATCGAGTTGAGGAATGTAATGCCTCCTGAACAATATATGTTGTGCATTAAGTGACTTAACAACTTGTAGCAAGATTTTACTTTTCCTCATAAAAGCACTGTTACAATAGCAAGGTAGTACTAAAGAATTTCTACCGGACAAGTGAATGTGTTTATCCCTGACCCCATGGCGAGGGCATGTCAGAATGCATAGTATGCATATTTTAATATGTAAGGCATTCATGCCATAAAGTTTGAGGACACAATTCATTTTTAAAGTGTCAGGATTTATTGAGTTTAGTGACTTTTGCACAGGCATCTATCCTTACTTTTTCAGGTTCTTTTGTATTATCTAGCAGGGATTCTGAAGGTGTTATTAGCATTATGCAGACAAAAATATCTTTTAGAGTAAGTATGATTGTAAAGGAAGAATTTTGGAATGAATGTTTATGTTTTGTATTTGGTTTGTTTACTCCATTATATACTGTATATTTGCATATGTTAGAAATCTGTAAAATTAATATTTACCGCACTATCATTTAATTGTCTTTCTTTTTTTACTCACAGGTGTATATACCTTTCTGTCTAGTACCTTAGAATCTTTAGAAGACACAGACCAAATTCATTTGATTTTGGACAAAATCATTGACACATTGGTGCATTTTATGGCTAAAACTGGACTATCCCTTCAACAGCAGCAAAGACGACTGGCTCAACTGCTTCTGATACTTTCACATATTAGACATATGAGGTAAGAAGCCATCTAATCATTTTTTTTTAAAGGAAATAACATTGCTGAGTAAACATATTTTTTCAGCTATATAGTATAATTACAGATTCCTTAATTAATAATCTTAACCACTTCCCTACCGAGTCATTGTAAAATGACGTCAGCGGGAACCTCTTTCAGACTGGACGTCATATGACCTCCTTGCATTCCCAGCCGCTAGGGGGCCGCCGCATTGCTCGGGACCCGGTGTGCGTGCCCGGCAGCCGCCTTGTCCGCCGGGCTCCCGCGATTGCCCGCAATCACAGCAGAACTATGGATCTGTGTGTGTAAACACACAGATCCATGTCCTGTCAGCGGTGAGGCGACCGATGTGTGTTCCCAGTACAGAGAAACACACATCGATCTCCTCCCCTTGTGAGTCCCTCTCCCCCTAACAGTTAGAACACACTTTAGGGAACATATTTAACCCCTTCAGCGCCCCCTAGTGTTAAACCCTTCCCTGACAGTCACATTTACATAGTAATCAGTGCAGTTTTATAGCACTAATTCGCTGTGTAAATGTGAATGGTCCCAAAAATGTGTCAAAAGTGTCCGCTATGTCCGCCGCGATGTCACGGTCACAATAAAAATGGCAGATCGCCCGCCATTACTAGTAAAAAAAAAAAATTGAAATACCATAATTCTTTTCCCTATTTTGTAGACGCTAGAACTTTGGCGCAAACCGATCAAATACGCTTATTGTGATTTTTTGACCAAAAATATGTAGAAGAAGACGTATCGGTCTAAACTGAGGGAAAAAACTTTTTTTTATTTTTTTAATTATGATATTTATTAAATCAAAAAGTAAAAGATATTGTGTTTTTTTCAAATTTTTTGCTCTTCTATGATTTATAGCACAAAAAATTAAAACCGCAGAGGTGATCAAATACCACCAAAAGAAAGCTCTATTTGTGGGGAAAAAAGGGCGTCAATTTTGTTTGGGAGCAACGTCGCACGATCGCGCAATTGTCATTCAAATTGCGACAGCGCTGAAAACTAAAAATTGGTCTGGGCAGGAAGGGGGTGAAAATGCCCTGTATGGAAGTGGTTAAAGACAGAGGCCCAGATTCACAGAGCGATTACGCCTGTCTAACTGGTGTTAGACAGGAGTAATTTCAAATTTCGCACGCCATCACTAGTTTGAATCCTCAAACCATGATACGGCGGCTTCGGGCTTCGATCCGAGAGGCTTACGTCTTCGTAAGCCTTCGGATCTACGCTGCGATATTTTTGCGGCCGCTGGGAGGAGTCCGCGTCGTTTTCAGCGTCGGGATATGCAAATGACTTTTTACGGCGATCCACGAAGATACGAGTGGTCTTCGCAATCGCTTACGTCATTTTTTTGCTACGTACTGTTAGACCAGCTATTTGCTGGTCTAACGGTGAGTAGCCCATGTTAAGTATGGCCGTCGTTCCCGCGTCAAATTAAATTTTTTTTTTTTTACGTAACTCGTTTGGGAATAGGAATGTCCGTAAACGACGCTACTCAAACAACGAATGACGTAATAACGTGATTTTGCGCAATGCACGGCGGGAAATTTCTGAATGGAGCATGCGCAGTTCGATCGCCGCGGGAACGCGCCTATTTTAAATGCTTCACGCCCCCTACTCGCGTAGATGGCTTGCGTCGGGAGAAATGCACTACGCCGCCATAGTTTTTGGGAATAGGAATGTCCGTAAACGACGCTACTCAAACAACGAATGACGTAATAACGTGATTTCGCGCAATGCACGGCGGGAAATTTCTGAATGGAGCATGCGCAGTTCGATCGCCGCGGGAACGCGCCTATTTTAAATGCTTCACGCCCCCTACTCGCGTAGATGGCTTGCGTCGGGAGAAATGCACTACGCCGCCATAGTTTACTGGACAATACTCTACGCAAATCTAATTGTATGTGAATCTGGGCCAGAATATTTACTGGTATACTCTGTATACTATATACAATATATTGTTGTGTATATACATATATATGTGAACTGTCTTATCTGTCCAACAGCTTAACAAAATTTGAAATAAAATATGGGCTACTCAGATACATTCTTATTAACCTCCCTGGCGGTATGATTATTTCAGATTTTAGGTGCTGAAAGTGGTACAATTATTTTGCATGGTAATTTGCCGTTTTATATTGTAGGCCTGTAATTCTTATGCCGCGTACACACGGTCGTTTTTTGCGATGAAAAAAAACAATGTTTTTTAAAACGTCATTAAAATTGATCGTGTGTGGGCAAAACGTCGTTTTTTGTCTTAAAAAAAACGACCAAAAAAAAATTCCAACATGCTTGAATTTTTTGTGTCGTTTTTCAAAACGTCGTTTTTTGTTTCACAAAAAGTCACCGTGTGTAGCAAAAACGTCTTTTAAAACGACGTTTTTCAACCCGCGCATGCCCAGAAGCTAGTTATGAAGCGAGCTTCAATGGAAAAGAGTGGTGAACGTAACCTTGCTTTTTGTGAAAAAACGATGGTGTGTATGCAAAATTGTCTTTGAAAAGTGACGTTTCAAAAACGTCGTTTTTTACTTCACAGAAAACGTCGTTTTTTTTCATCGCAAAAAACGACCGTGTGTACGCGGCATTAGGAATAACTCACTTAAATCTGTCCAAAGTAGTCTAGTAGACGGGTATAATAAAATGTTAAATACAAAATATTAAATTATAATATAATAAATAAATATAAATATTTATAACAAATAATAACATAATAATAATAATAATAATAATATTAATAAAAGTTAATACTTTTAATTTTTTTATGACAAATTTCGCCACAAATCACTAACGCTCAATTCTGCAAGTGATTCTAATTATTATCGCTGTTTTCTAGCTGCTCTAAAACCACTTTTGACATATAGGGACACTTTTTGGTTGCTATGGACAATCTCCAGTTTCCAGGCAGAAAGAACAGTTTTTATTATATAAAAGTGCATGCAGGATGCTGGGCAGACCACTAGGGACAAAGGGTGGGTGTATTTTTTTCATACAGTACTGTAATCTATAAGATTACAGTATACTGTATGTATTATGTTTATTAACTTTTTAAAATTTGGCGCCGATCTCCGCCCTGTGCATCGTAGCATCGCAGGGAACAGAGCTCGACGGCACACGGGCACTGTGTAAGCTTAAGTAGAGAATATGGTTAAAGGGGTTGTAAAGGTAAAGTGTGTTAATGGGCGTCCTGACACTCCTGCTCGCCCCCTCCCCCCTCAGGAGTCTTTCTCCATGCCAGGGAGAAAGCCCTGCATTACTGTGTGTAGTTACAGACAGAAGAACACAAAGTGAGGATTTCTCAGAAGAAATAAGGACATTTAAAAGCAAAATTGAAGGATGAGCTAAGTGAAGGAGGACTGCACTAAGGTAATGGAAGCAATTTAGGGAAAAAATGTTTTAACTTTACAACCCCTTTAAGTTGTGTTAACTTTGAAAAGGAAATGGAAAAGTCAGGATTTCTACTGGCACCTGATTGGATGATTGAAGTAGCTTCCTCATATTTCCTAAGCTAAGTGAACATTCACTTTTCAATGTGAATATTTCCTGCTATATTTATGAATCAAAAACAATTTAGTTAGATGACTCATACACTTCTATGTAGAAAAGCAAGAAGCAGAACCAGTGTTTACAATTATACTGTATAAATAAATATATATAAATGTACATATAAAATCACACATTATTCAAATAAGCAAAGTTTCAAAAACCATTTAAAAACTGAAAACAATTTTGTCGATGAAAATATTTTCATCATAGTTTGGTAGCTGCATGTTTTTAGTGACGAAAGCTAAAATAAAATTCAGCTTCAATTCAGATAAATAAAATTCCACTAAAACTAAAATGTGATTTTAGTCAAAAGGCTAAATCGAAATTTGACATCAACAGTGGTCAAAAAACAATATTCTTGTTTGTTTATGAAATTTGGTTTCATTTATAAAGATGTTACTTGGTACTTGTTTTCATTATTTACAGAGAACTATTAACCACTTAAGCCCCGGAACCATTTTGCTGCTAAATGACCAGGCCACTTTTTGTGATTCTGCACTGCTTCGCTTAAACTGACAATTGCGTGGTCGTGCGGCGTGGCTACCAAACAAAATCAACGTCCTTTTTTCCCACAAATAGAGCTTTTTTTTGGGGGTATTTGATCACCTCTGCGGTTTTTATTTTTGTGTTACAAAATAGAGCGAAAATTTTGATTTTTTTTTTTATATTTTTTACTTTTTTCTAAAATAAATATCCCCACAAAATAAAAAATACATTTTCCTCAGTTTAGGCTGATACATATTCTTCTACATATTTTTGGGGAAAAAAATTACAATAAGCGTTTATTGATTGGTTCGCGCAAAAGTTATAGTGTTTACAAAATAGGGGGTAGTTTTATGGCATTTGTATTAATATTTATTTTTACTAGTAATGGCGGCGATCAGCAGTTTTTATCATGACTGCGACATTATATTGGATACATCAGACACTGATTATAGTGAAAATGACACTGGCAGTGAAGGGGTTAACCACTAGGTGGTGCTGTAGGGGTTACGTGTGCCCTAGTGAGTGTTTCTTACTGTAGGGAGGATAGGCTGTGTGTGACATGACACTGATATCTGCTCCGATTACACAGAGTGGAGATCAGTGTCATTGTCACTAGGCAGAGCTGGGAGATGCTTGTTTACATTAGCATCTCCCCGATTTATCTCTCCGTGAGACGATGGCGGGTATCCCCGCGGGAATCGAGTCCGCGGGACCAGCGGTCGGATTCACGGATCTCGCCGGCGGGCATGCACGCACAATGGCACTTCCTTAAAGGGGACGTATATATACGTCCTTCTGCCCAGGAGTGCCATTGTGTCGACGTATATGTGCGTTTGGCTGTCAAGAAGCGGTTAACGTTTGTATATTCAGGTAATATGTGCAATGAGAGAAAAAATATTTCAGGCATGAAGCGCTGAAAACTAGAGAGACTAAAGTGAACACACTGACTCATAGGTAAATCCAAAGTATAATAATAAAACTTTTAATGATTATTTAATAACATAGATATGAGGAATATTTGTAGGGAGGCTAGGGTATCAATATTATGCGATCAGAGAAAGGATTAGAATTGATTCTAGCATACACATACGTATTTAAAGAGTACAAAAATATAGAATTAAAAGACTGTCCGGACGTCTATGTATGGAAAAGAGGAAAGTCTATCTCACTCAGGGAGAGAAAAAAATATCCCACACTGAGTAACTAGAAAAATTATAGTAGTAATAAGTATAGAATAATTTGAGATAGAATATTCCCCCTTTGCCACCAAGGTGCTCGAGCAAAAATAATATATGTATATATATATGCGCAAAAGAGGATTACAAATAGATAGAGAAGGGAAGAGAGATATGAAAAATAAGGATATAATAGGCTGCAGCCACAATATTTTCCAATTACTCTATCATATTGCTATGTTTAGCCTTGTGGTATTTGATCCATCGCACTATAGATGCTATTATAGGACAGTTCACCGCTAGTCTTCACAAGATAATAATGTATACTTCAGTGGGTAAGCAGAGTTTAAAGTGCAGTACGTTACCAGGACTTGATTGAAGCGTCTTGTTCAGTTGCGGGTAAGTGTGTAGTTTGAAACACTTTGGGACATGTCCTATGAAGAACCCTGGTGTTTTCAGGGTCCGTTGGTGCACTGATTCATATGTTGTAATTTGAATCAAATTGAAACATATAATATGAAGAGCCTTTTTATCTTCAGGGGCCGTTGGTACACTGATTTATATACGTTCATTCAGGCAGTATATTTTTCATTAAATAGGCTGAGGTGAAATCACTTTATAGCCAACAGTACCATCGATCGTTTGTAGAATTTTCACCTGAAGAGAAGGCACTAGTGCTTTGGGTTCTTGTTCATCTGTAGTTCGCGATTATATATCGATCAGGTTTTGCTCTTTCTCCATATGCTTGGATTCCATTGAGGCACCGTTATGGTGGAATCATATAGACGAGGGGAAAGCGGTCTATTAGACAGATTGGACAGTCAGTAGGAAAGGCGCCGACTAGTTTCGCTGTTTAGGGCGTAGCTTCATCTGGGCGTGGTAATGATGGACAGGAGTTCCCTCTTTATAGTGTCACTCCCTCTTAACCCATCATTGTTTGTTTGTTTAGAGGAAGAGGAATTAAAAAAGACAAGACAAAAGACGTATGTTTGTTTGGAGTGTCATTGATTGCGGTGATTGCTTATACCCAGTTTGTAGATTATTCATTCACATTGTACCCACCAAGTATTGGTCGCTGAAAGCACCTTCTAAAATCTCTCCCCTATATTGAAGTATCTATTGGGGAGATGATAGTAGCTCAAATAAATCAAGGAGGTAGAGACGTTTAGAGATGTAAGGAGAAAGGTAGAGGAAAGAGAAAAGAAAAAGGAAAAGTAATATGATTGCTGGACTGTTAGAAAATATATATATAAAAAATATATATATAAAAATATATATATAAGAGAAAAGGTCATAAACATGCATGTGGAGTTCCGATTTGTTTTTTGAACTGCTCATCTATAACCTCTTTTCCTAGGAACAGGTGGAGGCATGCTTAGGTTAATGTCTCTATAGATAAGTTGCAATGGTACACTAGGATATCTATTGGCAGCAATTGGGTCTCATATGCGCAATGACATTACAGCCAATAGAATTTACGCTTGGAATAAATACAGTGCCTTGCAAAAGTATTCGGCCCCCTTGAAATTTGCAATCTTTTGCCACATTTCAGGCTTCAAACATAAAGATATAAAACTGTAATGTTTTGTGAAGAATCAACAACAAGTGGAACACAATCATGAAGTGGAACAACATTCATTGGATATTTTAAACTTTTTTAACAAATAAAAAACTGAAAAATTGGGCATGCAAAATTATTCAGCCCCCTTAAGTTAATACTTTGTAGCGCCACCTTTTGCTGTGATTACAGCTGTAAGTCGCTTGGGGTATGTCTCTATCAGTTTTGCACATCGAGAGACTGAAATTTTTGCCCATTCCTCCTTGCAAAACAGCTTGAGCTCAGTGAGGTTGGATAGAGAGCGTTTGTGAACAGCAGTTTTCAGCTCTTTCCACAGATTCTCGATTGGATTCAGGTCTGGACTTTGACTTGGCCATTCTAACACCTGGATATGTTTATTTGTGAACCATTCCATTGTAGATTTTGCCTTATGTTTTGGATCATTGTCTTGTTGGAAGACGACACTCCATCCCAGTCTCAGGTCTTTTGCAGACTCCATCAGGTTTTCTTCCAGAATGGTCCTGTATTTGGCTCCATCCATCTTCCCATCAATTGTAACCATCTTCCCTGTCCCTGCTGAAAAAAAGCAGGCCCAAACCATGATGCTGCCACCACCATGTTTGACAGTGAGGATGGTGTGTTCAGGGTGATGAGCTGTGTTGCTTTTACGCCAAACATAACATTTTGCATTGTTGCCAAAAAGTTAGATTTTGGTTTCATCTGACCAGAGAACCTTCTTCCACATGTTTGGTGTGTCTCCCAGGTGGCTTGTGGCAAACTTTAAATGACACTTTTTAAGGATATCTTTACGAATGGCTTTCTTCTTGCCAGATTTGTAGAGTACAAGACTGATTGTTGTTCTATGGACAGAGTCTCCCACCTCAGCTGTAGATCTCTGCAGTTCATCCAGAGTGATCATAGGCCTCTTGGCTGCATCTCTGATCAGTCTTTTCCTTATATGAGCTGAAAGTTTAGAGGGACGGCGAGGAATTAGTAGATTTGCAGTGGTCCCGGGGGGCGTGACCGGATGCAGGCGGGTGTGAGAATGTTGGTGTGAGAGTGTCGTCCACCTCACCTCCCTTCCCCTACTATGTTGCTGCTCTATGCCGTATGCCGTACCTAGGTGATTATCCTGGGCTATCCATCACTGATAAGCTCGGTGCCTAGTACTGCCTGGTATTGCTTACGCTCCACTCGACATCTTACCTGCACAAACGGGACAAAGCAAGACAAAGCAAGACAAAACAAGACCCGCGGGAGCGACAGGGGATCCTGTCCCGGTTTGCACTGGGCGCTTGGCTGTGCTGGAGGAGTCTGGAGGCTGGAGCCCGGAGTGCTACTAGCCCGGTGCGGCTGCAGGGGGTCCATCTTATCGAGCAGGAGGAGAAGTATACGGAGCCGCTCAAAGTGTCAGCGCAACCCGCGGCACCTTACTACACTTTGTTTTCTATGAGCGAGAGCTCTTTCATTGCGCTGGAGACCGTTTGCAACGGGGATGAGGTAACCATTGTGTCTATTGGACTGCCGGACTACCAATCAGGGTAAGGTAAGGTAAAGCCTGCCTTCCCTTTCTGTTACATTTCTACATTTTTTCAGTTAAAGGTATATCAGACTGCATGGAGCAATCTCCTGAAGATACCCTGTTTTAACATATGGCTCTTTATTCAGATGAGCAAGTAGCTCACGAGCAACTAGTTGCTAAATGTTTTGTTGAATTACCCATTTAACCCCTGCTGTCTTGAACTTTAAGAGTAAAATAGGGAAAAATAAACTCTTTCTTTTTCTAACACGTCAGTGCCTAGTTGTGATAACCCTACTAGGGAGCAGTGTGGGATTGGTGGAAGCCCTCAAACTCACAAAAGAAGAAAAAAAAAAAAACGTGGTGATGGATAATGGATAATGGAGGTGAAGCAAGACAAAGCCAAAGTGGGAACCCCGGCAAGGCTTTTTGCAATATTTAAGTAGCTATCTGCTACAGCGGCCGCTAATTGACACATCTGACATCACTGCAAAAGTGTGCGATTGTGCGCTTCTCTGTACTAAAAGACGCGCTGTAAATTTGCTATAGACTGCTATAGACAGACATCCTGCATTGACTACTGATATTATATGCTATACAAAGTACAATAGCCTTTTCTCTTAATATGTTCACCATGAGTAAAAATGCGCCCCAGTCAGAGGGCGCCCCTATCACTAGGTCAGCCAAGGATAAAGAGAAAGGCAGCCAGGCTGCTGCAGCCAAATTAGAACGCTTTGCCCACTCTTCTCAGGCTACACTAGATTCATCTACTAAGGGGGGCCATTACCTCCAGCTGCTCAATCCAGGGGTCCACCAAACTCAGCAGCAGACAGAAGGAGTCTAGGGTCGGCAGCTTCTAGGTCATCCAATCTAACCAATTTAACGGGGCCCAAAAACCTGACAGCTAAAGGTCCTGGGGTGGAGAAGTGCGATGCCGGATCTATATCAACTGTATCGGTGTCACCTGACTCCCCTATTAAACCAAGTTCTGAACTACCTGGTGAACCCACACTGAAGGAAGTTTTAAGCGCTGTTAATGACTGCAAAAGATTTATGGTTAGCTTCGATGATCAATTAAAGAGTTTGAAGGGCGAACTTTCTTTAATACATCAGGATATGAGTAATACTGCTGAACGGGTTACTACCTTGGAAGAGCGAGTAAGCACCCTTGAAGATACCCTATACCCGATGGAGGATGAAGTAAGGGGGCTACGGGAAAAAACAAATCGCCAAGCAGCTAAGCTAGATGAAATGGAGAACAGACTCCGTAGGAGTAATGTTCGTGTTATTGGTCTTCCTGAAGGATCTGAGGGCCCTAATGCTATAGCCTTTATGGAGGGGTGGCTTAGAGAGATCTTTAGCTCTGCTAATTTTTCGCCTTTCTTTTCGATTGAAAGAGCCCACAGGGTCCCTTCTAAACCTCCACAGTTAGGGGGGCGCCCTAGATCCCTACTTTTTAAGTTCTTTAACTACAGTGACAAAGTCATTCTGCTCCAAAAAGCCAGGGAGAAGGGAGACATTATGTATAAAGGCGCCAGAGTGTCGTTTTACCCCGACTTCTCTCCAGAATTACAAAAACGAAGAGCCGAATTCATATCGATCAAACGCACTTTACAGCAACATAAAGTGACTTATGCTTTATTGTATCCCGCTCGTTTGCGAGTTACGGCACTGGGTAGAACTTTTTTTTTCAACTCAACAGAAGAAGTGGCAAAATGGTTGGAAGACAATCTTAAAGACATTTAATGGATCTCTACATCTCTTGTACCTTTTGTCCTGCCCCTCTCCCTTCCTCTTTTTCCCCGCCTGAAGTTTTACTTTTGATTAAATATAACTCACATATAGCACTGTTCTAATATTTAGTAAGACTTACAAGGGAGGAAGGTCTTTTCTCCTTTTTTTTTTAATTCTTAAAATTTTCTCCACATTTAAATAAGTTGGACAGAGTGAAATTTGGCCTTTTGGGCGCTGCGTGCACTGCACTGTTTTTTTTTTCACATTTAAATAAGCCGCTGCTTGCACTGTGTATTGACATAACTAGTGTTAATTTTTTTTTTTGCTTGTCTCCATGCCTGGGGTAAAATGTTATTTGTATATTATGTTTACTGTATATCTAGTTGTATTTTTTGGGTAAATATATTACTCTGGACACATATATTCTATACACATAAGGAACACTTGGGTAGTAGGGACTTAAAAAGGGGCAGGAAGGGAAAAGGAGAGGAGGGTAACAAAGGAAGTTTGTAAAAAATAAAAAAACAAATCCAGGGGGAGGGGGGAGGAGTGACTCCCTTCCTCTTCGGAGTGAGTGGGGTGGTTAAGTGGTGGAACGAGAGAAAGGATGAGGTTCGGGAAGAGTGGCAAGGTCACAAGTGGAGCCCCAAGGGGGAGCCCCAATGGGCAGGGGGAGAAGAGGGAAAAGAGGGAGTGGGTGGATTCAGAGGGGGAGGGGTGGGAGAGGGGGAGGGTGGTATTGGATAGTGAGGGTTGGGTGGGGGGTGTTGGAAGGGAGGGATGTACCAAACAGTTAAGAGGGCCAAGGAGGGGAGGGATAAGGGATGGTCTTAAATCACCACAAACATTTTTAAATATTATATGGAACAGGAGAGGTCTCAACCCGAGTAAACAGCTGGTTCTAAGAGCGAAAGACTATTATATGGTCTCAATTATCCTTGTCTATCTTTCAAAATACACTGTCCATGGCTTGGAGGCTTAGATCATGGAATGTACGGGGCTTGGGGGATCCCACTAAGAGAGCACTGGTTCTGGCATCAATGGATGGGAGGGGACCAGGGATACTTTACCTACAGGAGACACATCTAACTAGAGATACAATGGCCCAGTTGGGTCCACGGAAATTTCCGTTTCGATACCACTCTGTCCACTCCTCATACTCTAGGGGGGTGAGCATACTGGTGGGGAAAGGAGTGCTATTCTCCTGTGAAAAAAGTTGGATAGACGAACAGGGACGGTACATTTTTCTGTCCTGCTCTATTGAGAGCAGGCCCTATGTACTCGCCAACATATATATTCCCCCCCCATTCAGTTTTGAGGTGCTACAGAAGCTAGTCGAATTTATGCTGGATAAACCAGATACCCCCCTGCTAGCAGTGGGGGACTTCAATGAAGTCCCTGACAGAGCATATGATAGATTCCCTCCGAGATCCGATTTAAATATCGAACGAGGGGGCCGCTTGGCCCAGTTCATGGAAGAGACAGGACTAAGGGATATCTGGCGCATCCACCACCCACAGACTCGACAGTACTCTTGCTTCTCTAGCTCCTATGCTACCCTGTCCAGAATTGACTTGGCTATGGGTAATGAAACGACATTGAACATGGTGAAGGAAATAGAGTATAGCCCAAGGGGGGTCTCAGACCACTCCCCACTGGAACTAGTAATCAGGAAAGGGGAGAGAACTTCTCCAAGAGAGTGGAAAATCAGTCCATACTGGCTTGAGATACTTGGTGAATCACAAGAACTATTGAACAGCTTGAAGGAGTATGTTCAAATAAACACAGGGACGGCAGAGGCTGGTGTGGTCTGGGACTCCTTGAAGGCCTACCTAAGGGGCTTGTTAATACAGAAGACAGCAAGACTACAAAGGGAACCTAGGAAGTGGGAAGAACAAGTTAGAAATGAAGTATCGTTAGCCGAACAACGATACATTGAGGACCCGTCCCCAAGCAGGCAAAGAGAATGGCTTGATAAACAGCAGGTCTATAGTATGGCTACCATGAGGCAGGCAGAGAACCGCCAAATCTTCCAGAGACAATCCCAATTTGGTGAACGGGAAAAAGTGGGACGTATGTTGTCCCTCTTGGTCCAGACCAACACCTCCTCTTCCAATATTGTGGCCATTAGGGGTCCTACAGGTGAAATTATAACTGAAGGAAGAGAGATAAGGCACACGTTCCACAACTTCTATAAATCCTTATATAAATCCAGAGGAGAAAATGAAGGTATGGAAGCTTTCTTTCAGGGACTTCTGTTTCCAAACTTGTCAGATAACGATAGAAAAAAACTGGAATCCCCTGTCACATTGGAAGAATTACAGTTGGCCGTGACAGGAATGTCCAATCATTAATCTCCAGGCCCTGACGGGCTCCCAATAGAAATTTAAAAGCGATATGGTGGTATATTATTACCACAATTGCCGCAGACACTGGAATGCGCCTTTTCCGAGGGACATCTACCTCCCTCCATGATGGAGGCAACGATTATTGTTATCCACAAAGAGGGAAAAGACCAACTAGACCCCTCTTCCTATCGCCCAATTTCATTACTTTGCACGGACGTAAAAATCCTTGCTAAAGTTCTTGCGGTTAAACGGGTGTATCAAGAGTTTGATTCATCCAGACCAATCAGGATTCATCCCAAACAGGTCAACAAGTCTTAATATAAGAAGGGTCTTCTTGAACATCCAGATACCCACCGACAATGAGGGCCCTAGAGCACTGTTGGCCTTAGATGCCGCTAAGGCATTCGATAGTCTCGAGTGGCCCTACCTATGGAGGGTATTGGAGAGTTTTGGATTCGGCCCATTGTTTATTAGGTGGGTCAAACTCCTATACAACGAACCACGTGCTAAAATTAAAATCAATGGCGAGGTCTCAGGCCTGTTCGGGCTGGAGAGGGGAACGAGGCAGGGGTGCCCCCTCTCCGCACTCTTGTTTGCACTGGCCATGGAACCTTTAGCCATTAAAACTAGACTTAAGGAAGACATCAAGGGGTTCAGAAGGGGTTCAGAAGAAGATAGGATATCGCTTTTTGCGGATGATATCCTCTTCTTTTTAGGCGATGTTGACAACTCGCTGACTCCAGTGGTTCAAATGGTTAGGGAGTTTGGGGGGTTTTCCGGATTAACTATTAACTGGGATAAGTCGGCCCTGCTCCCAATAGATCCTTTACGAGGTCAGACGATAGCTGAAATGCCCCAGCTGAAAATTCCCACAAAATTAAAATATCTGGGGGTTTGGATTACCTGCGATGTCAGGGAGTATATCAGTAAAAATATAGCTCCGCTACTCCTAAAGCTGAAAACAAAAAAGGATGTTTGGAGCCGCCTCCCTCTCTCTGTGGCCGGGAGATGCAATCTAATTAAAATGATCTGGCTTCCTCAATTACTATACGTACTCCACAACTCCCCGATTTGGGTAAACCAAATATGGTTTAAAAGAATTGAAACACTATTTCGAGAACTAATGTGGAAAGGAGGCCAGGCCAGAATTGGGCTACAGACTATGCAGCTCCCGCTTAGAGAGGGAGGGATGGCGGTTCCACATCCGAGACTATACTTCTTGGCGTCCCAGTTACAACATTTAGCAGGTTCTGGAATCCAGGATTCAAGCAAGGGTTGTTTCAGACTAATGCTATCAGGGGCCCCACATAAAATACTAGTCGAAGCCCTGGAGGCAAACTCATTTGCCCACAAATGCCCAACCATAAAACTAACTAGCAAAGTGTGTCAGACAACGAAGGCCCTTTTGGGATACTCTGGGGTAAATGAGTTTGTCCCCCTTTGGAACAATAAAAAATTTACGGAAGTAGAGGGTGTAGAAAAATCTAAAATCTGGGAGAGGCAGGGAATTACGCGGCTACTTCATCTGTATGAAGGTAATTATATGAAATCATTCTCGGATCTGAGTCATGAATTTAACATACCAAATCAAACGTTCTTTAAATACCTTCAGATTAGGCATGCCATTCAGACCCAGTTTAAGTCCTACTCGATAGCCAGGTCCCAGACTCCTATCCTCACTAAAATAACCCAAACTAATATAGCGAAAGGCTTAATATCAGAGCTCTATGATAAATTAGGGACCAGGGCCATTAGTCATTCAGGTACACATAGGAGTAGGGAAAAGTGAGAAAGAGACCTGGGGCCGATAACACCAGAGCAGTGGAGTAGGATTCTAAATAGAGGGACGCTGGCATCTATTGCCCCAGCACAGAGACTCTCCCATTTATTCCTACTACATCGCGTCTATTATACCCCCAAAAAAATGTTCCAATTAGGTTGGAACCAGAGTGACGAATGCCCCAGATGCAAGGCAACAGGTGATCTTGTTCACATGTTTTCGAGATGCCCCAAGCTCTTCAGGTACTGGACAGAAGTCATTGACAAACTTAACTGCATCTTTGAGATCACCCTAGAGCCAGACGCTAGAACTTGCCTACTAGGGGACATGGAGGACCATAAAGTTACACCGGGATCCCTGGAAGGAGTACTGCGAGGCCTATTTCAGGCACGCAAATTAATAGCACAGAGATGGCAGGCGCATGCCCCCCCTTCTGTCAAGGATTGGGTAGAAACCATTAATACTCTGATCTGGAGTGAGAGAGCGGCCTTTATCAAACAAGGGAACTATAACAGATTCGAGAGAGTGTGGGGACCATGGTTGAAGGACATAGGATTTCCTCGATAGAGCTGGACCTTTCTTTCTTATGGTCTATAATCAACAATAACTTTAGACGAGGAAAACCTTCCAAAAATTAGCACAAAGTAGACCAGATCTTGTCCCTGCTTTAGATAGGATCCTGGTTCTGTTGTTTGAGTAGGCTTACCCCTCTCAGTACTCCCATCTCGAGTCCTCTTCCTAAACTTATGGCACCAACGATAACTTAGACTAATGTATCGGGTACTATAGGTGATAAAGCAATACCATGATACAATAGGTACACGGGTGGGTGGGGAAGGGCGGGGGGGGTGGCTAGAGATGGGGTGGGAAAGGGGGAGATAGTTTGGAGTGGGTTAATTTATGCATATACACAATGCCTAATGTTTGTATTCACCTGTTCATGTACATGTAATATGCACCTGTTGGACTATTTGTAAGCAAATGTGAGACTCAAAATATTGGAAAACAATAAAGAAAAATGAAAGAGAAAAAAAAAAAAAAGATTTGCAGTGGTCTGATACTCCTTCCATTTCAATATTATCGCTTGCACAGTGCTGTTTGGGATGTTTAAAGCTTGGGAAATCTTTTTGTATACAAATCCGGCTTTAAACTTCTCCACAACAGTATCTCGGACCTGCCTGGTGTTTTCCTTGTTCTTCATGATGCTCTCTGCGCTTTAAACGGACCTCTGAGACTATCACAGTGCAGGTGCATTTATACGGAGACTTGATTACACACAGGTGGATTCTATTTATCATCATTAATCATTTAGGTCAACATTGGATCATTCAGAGATCCTTACTGAACTTCTGGAGAGAGTTTGCTACACTGAAAGTAAAGGGGCTGAATAATTTTGCACGCCCAACTTTTCAGTTTTTTATTTGTTAAAAAAGTTTGAAATATCCAATACATTTCATTCCACTTCATGATTGTGTCCCACTTGTTGTTGAATCTTCACAAAAAATTACAGTTTTATATCTTTATGTTTAAAGCCTGAAATGTGGCAAAAGGTCGCAAAGTTTAAGGGGGCTGAATACTTTCGCAAGGCACTGTATGATTATTTACTCAATCCTAATGTAAAGGTGACAATAAATAAAAAAAGAACTTGCATATAATCAGTGAAATTGATATATGTATCCAGAAAGGTAATCAATATAAACTTAAATAGTCCAAATGCATATAGAAGTGAAGGAAAGGTAGCTGGTGCATCTACTCCAGTGCACAAAAAAAAAATCTGTAGTGTCCAAATCACTGTAGCACCACCACTGAGTGAATTGCAAACTCACGGGAACAATTGGCTGAGACCATGGAAATCTCTCTGGATGTAACACAGCACCGTCCTTGTGCTGAGCACTCTAAGCAAAGTCCAATGGGGAATAAAAAAAGCTCACCAGGAGACCAGATAGATTTTCTATAATGTAGTGAGGTTTATTAATCCAATGGTTAAAAAAAAGCATAAAATAGAGGGTAAAATCACATACACACATATTTTATGCTGTTTTACACCATTGGATCAAAAATATTAATATCTATTTCACTGATCATCATTTGTACTTTTATTGTCACATTTACCTTATGATTGAGTTAATTATCACAGTTATTCTGGTGCTACACTTTTTATATATGAAATTTTGAGGTTTGTTTACTGCCTTTTATTTTAGCTGCCTATATTGATTTTGCACAACACAGATTTTGTAAACTATTTGTCGTAGTTTCGTTTTTTTACATTTCAAAGTTGCACTTCTGTTTATGAAAAAGCAATCTTTTTGTTTGTTTATGATACTAGAGATTTTAGTCGACTGACATGTAATGGAGATTTTAGTAGACTAAAACACGAATAAAACTTAAACAATTAAGATGACTAAATCTAAATTGGCATTTTAGTCAAAAGACTTTGACTGAGGCTTCATACACATGACCGGTTTCCTCGGCAGAATCCATCAAGAAACTCGGTTGGAGAGCTTTTTTGCAGAGGAAACCGGTCATGTGTACGTTTTTCATCGAGGAAACTGTTGAGGAACTCGACGAGCAAAAAAGAGAGCAAGTTCTCTTTTTCCTCGACGGGAGTCCAAATTGGCTTGTAGTGTTTCTCGTCGGGCTGCTTTTCGACGAGAAACTTGAGCGTGTGTATGCTAAGAAACCAGTGCACCTTCAGGAAAAGTAGCGTTTGCAATGGAAATAGCACATTTGTCACGATGTAACAGACTGAAAAATGCAAATGTCTCTTACCAAACTTTTTCCTAACACGCAGTAACATGAAATTAGCAAAATCAGCTCCTGCCGTTGTATGTGTTGAAGTCACCGCGTTTGAGAACGAGGAGATTTGGTCTTTCACTTGTGTACGCAAAGCAAGCTTGTTGAGTTCCTCGACAAGCCTAACAAGGAACTCGTAGAGGGAAACGATGTATTTCGCCCGACGAGTTCCTCGGTTGTGTGTACGAGGCCTGAAACTAAACCAAAATGTTACACTTTTAAACACTGTTTTAAGCTTATCTTGTTTACTTTAACACACTATATGGTTAAAAGTATGTGGATATCTGATTACCACACCCTTGTTGGAGATCACATTCTAAAACTATGGATATTAATATGGAGTTTTTCCCTCTCCGTATCTTAGCAGCTATAACAGCCTTCACTTTTCTGGGAAGGCTGTCTAGGTTTTCTTTGTGAATCTGTGCCGAATGAGTCAACTCAGCATTTGTAAGGTCAAATACTGATGTTGATTAAGAGCACCTTTGGCATTTTAGTTCATCTCAAAGATGTACAGACCACTTGAATTTGTCAGCATTAAACTTATTAAACCATGTCTTTATACACCTAGCTTTGTGCACATGGACACAGTCCTACTGGAATAGAAAAAAAGCCTTCCCAAAACTGATGCCACAAAGCTGGGAAGACCACAATTTTCTAAAATGTATTTGTATGCTGTAGCCTTCACAATACAGTTCATTGGAAAGCCCTGAAATCAATCATTGTTAGCGGTGTCAACATACATTTGGCCATATAGTGTATATCTAAAATTGTCTCTACATTAGTAAAACTATACATTAAATTAATTTAAAGCTGGAGTTTTGGTATGGCAATGTTTGCATAGTTACATTGGTATAGCATGGACCAATGTAAGTATGTATGTGCCATAACTATAGGATCCTTGTGAAAGCTGCAAATCACAGTTGTAGGCACAGCTACTAGCATCTGGGTCCTGTCCTGACTGGCTGCCTTGCTGCATTGTGAAAACAGTAGGCCACTCCATCAGCATGGGTGTAATTTCTGGAACAATTTGCATTTTCTCAATGAATGCAAAGAATTCACTGATTGGACAAGGTGGAAAGGTGAGGCGACATCATCGCCATCTCTATCTCATCCAATCAGAGGACGATACAAAATGTTCTTTGAATAGCGCATAGGCCAAACAAGTAATCTCCTGTGTTCAGTAAGCAGCAGGACAGCTGCTCTGCATGGGACCCTAGTGGAGATCACTGTAGCAGCAGTGCCTATTATAGTGGTTTCCAGCTTGCACGGGGTATGACATACACATACTCAGCTTAGACGTAACTGTATAAAAAATGCCACACCTATACTTCAGTTTTAAATAAATTTGGCTCTATCTACTAAAAAAACGACCTACTGTACCCTTCAAAAAATCACTCTTTTCAGTCATCAGGCACATTCTCTAATTTAGCCCCACTCTCACAATCTAACTACCTGATTAAATATTATAGGATAAACACGCACATCATTTTTTACATGGCAAATGAAAGTAAATAGGAATCCCTATTCCTCTGTATAGAACTTTAAGACTAATAGCTGTACTATATGTACCACAGTGCTGTCCCCAAGGAAGAAAAGGCATTTGTAAATATTTGTGCATATAGAAAAAAAAATGATATCAGTTTTCACGAATTATTTTACTATATTTTTTAAAGAGTAACGAGAAAAAAAAAAAAAAACATTCCTACTGCAATGGTTATATGCTCATATTGGCGGGGCTTTTAAAAGTCCACTTTCCAGAACTGTTGATCCTGCATCGTACATGATGACATCGGAGATGCTGTGACCGGTTTAGTGGCAAAAAAAAAGCTTTGGGCTCTGTTTTTTTTGGCAGGGATTCTTGTTTAACCTTCTGCCCCTAGACAAAATGAGCAATGCTAGGGTAAATGTTTTTTTTTTCTGGAGTTCTACTTTAAGAAAGCTATTTTTTAGCGTTAGGGTTCTGAGATAGTACTTGGCTAAGAAATCTATGTATCGTGCATTAATACTTGGCTGTACCTAATGTAATAAATCTTTTGATTAAATGAAGAACTCCTCTCTGAAACATTGCAGCTCGAAAAGGCTTCCAAAACATACAAGATGGTATATATGATAAGACATTAATATTTATTGAGCATTAAACTAAATGACCAAAAGAACACAATATTTTCTTTTTTATGTTTAGGTATTAAGTCTTGTAAAAAGTTATTGCCAGCTTTGATTTTATTGAAAAAAGAGAGACAGTGTGATTATATACACTACAGGTCATATTTAATAACCACATGCAAATATCTATGAGTCTTCAAATTAAGTAAAATTTATAATAATGACTAGTTGTTATGAATTGTGCCACATCGCTGCTCTTTGTGCCATATTAGTTTGTAATACCCTAACATTGACCATGGCCTTAAGAAACAACAATCTCAGGTCTATAGACACAAAATACACCCTTGATAAAAGCTGTAGCCGATACCCTCACCTGAAAAAGACTTAAGCCTGGTACACACTACTAGTTCCATTTTTGTTCAACCTAACGGGCTAGTACAGTGATCTCCCCTGCTGCTCTATTGTGTTCTGACAGAAGGATGGCTGCCCGCCAGAACACTCCGGTCAGTTCTCTCAGCCATTGTTTGAGAGTTGATCAGGAGTCAATTGGTAGACCATTTTCAGTCATGCCAGCTGATGTTGGACTGGCTGTAGTACACACAGGCCGAATGTCGGTCATTTTATATTGAAGTAGCAGATGCCGCCCGACATTCGACCCGTGTGTACTAGGCTTTAGGATACATTCCCACCAGTCAATTTAGCGATTTCTAAACACAGCAAACTATCTGCCCCTGGCCTCCTGTGTGAATTTAAGCTTATTGCTCATGTTGACCTCCACCTGAGGTCTGTGGTCACCTTAAAGCTGAACTCTAGAAAAAAATACTTTAAGGCCATTAATAAAATAATAAGATAAAATTGTAGCAAATGCCTTTGGAAAAACAGATAATACCTTGTAAAAATATAAGTGACATTATCACTGTGTTACACATATCTTGTCTATAGAGGAGAGCTGTGTGTGGGAACCATCAGGTTAACCTACTACAGGCAGCCTGGAGAACACTACAGGGTGGCCAATATAAGACCAATAACTTGGTACAAGAGTAGCAGTGGCACACAATTACTGCACAGAAGTAAAGTGTAGAAGTTGTTTCATGCTGGAATGCTGCACAGATATTAATGATATGCACAAAAGACACTAATGCCTCATACAGACGACCAGTTTTCCCATCGGGAAAACTGCCAAAACAGCTTTTGGCCGGGAAAACCATGTGTATGCTCCATGGCAGTTTTCCGACAAGGAATACCGGCGAGAAAAATTAGACCATGTTTTTTTTTTTCCTGCCAGGATTCCTGACGGTTTTTAAGCCGGCAGTTTTCCTATGGGGAAAGCCTGTGGTGGAGCATACACACAGCCGGGTTTCCTGACCATAGCTCTCATGACAGCCGGCCGTATGTAGGGGGAAAATGCTACTGAGCAGGTTCTCAGTTTTCCTGGCGGACTTTTTAACGCCGGAAAAACCAATCGTGGGTACAGGGCATAAGGAGTCTATTTACCTATAAATATAAATATATATATATATATATATATATATATGTATATATATTGCTGTGCGAATGTCTTGAATAACGTCCAGATTTTGTGTAATATGTGCACTTCCTATGGTCATCAGCTAGTGATCATAATGTAGTATTTTACTGAAATACCTCAATCAGGAAAATACGACACTATGGCCACCAGATGGAGCTGACAAGTAAACATAATACACAAATTGCAGCAATTATCTGTGACAGCTGGGCAAATGCTTGATACAGTCATACAGCAAATTGTTTCTAAATACATTCCGAAGATGCACGTAAGAATAAACATACCTTTTGTATTCAGATAAGGGAACAATTAGTGAAGGAGAGAACAAGGAGTGAAGACTGAGGTCCACAGACCCAGGTGCAAAGTTTTGAGAGGAACCTTTAATAACTTCATCATGACCCTAGGCACAAAGTTAGCTGGCCTGCTCCCTCTTCCCATTTTCCATCTGTCTGGCATTCTCCATGAGCAGAAGAGATGGAGCCATCATGTGTCCAAAACTGACAGCTGCTGGATAACTTGAAGAAGGCTGATACTAAGACCAGGGTGACAATTTAAAATAGGGTAGTAGCTGGAGCTATTGTGTTTTTCTCTGTAACAGAGCAATGTGCTTAAACTAGCCATTGCAAACCCAAATGGGTCACAAGGGCTGGTCAAAATTCTTCTTACCATGTGGAAAGTTGGAAATGCTATGCTCATGGATGTGACAAAATGTTTAATGTGGCCCCTGTTAGGCAATGGGGACAACAGACTAGTTAAAAGCAATTCAGCACCCCAGAAACTCCTGGCCTAAAGTATTCTTGCTGCCCAAAGCAGTAGTCCGGTGTCCAAGGTCTACACTCAGATGGGGTTGGGGGATGGAGTGTTGGAGGCAGGCGGGGAACTATACTGGGAAAAGAGAAAAGCCCTGAACTCACCACAACAACCACTTTCCAGGGGAGGACCCACCAAGTGGGCATATCCTCTCCTTAATAAAGAGGGTTTTCATTGACTGGAAATACCATGACGGAAAAGGTATTCTCCCTTTGAAAAACCAAGCATAGTCCTCAATCTTCCATAAATATAGTAAATGACAAGTCAGAACCTGATCTCAGTAGAGAGAAATCATCCCTCACCTAACACTGGAAAAAAAAACCTGAGGATTGCTGGCATTGGGATGGCCTATCTGGGCTGCCCTAATACCTTTGTTAGCCATTGTCTTCACCTAAAGGTAACAGTATATAACTCATGGTCAAGTCTGTTTTAAAGCTTATTTGCTGTTTGTTAAGAATATGTAAATGTTTGAATGCTCATGGTCTGGCCACAGCTTTACTTTAGGAGACCAGACAACATTCCTGTTTACTCATAATGAAGAATTTATATTCCTTTTTATGCATTTGTTTTTACAGCAATAAAGGGATGGAGCACCTGTATAGCATGAAGTGCAAAAATGTTGTGCCGCTATATGATTTGCTGTTGGAAATGCTGGATGCACATCGCATGCATACACCCAAAGATAAATGTGTAACTCAAGAGGAAGACAGCCGCAGCCCACAGACTGAAGCCCCGACTACTTCACCCTGCGTACAGCCTTATTACGTAAATAGGGAGGAAACAAGTTTGGAAAACACATTATGAAAGAATTCTGTTTTTAAATTGATTTTCTTTTTTTTTTTTATTCATTGGTCTTAAGTGGCCATGCAGTTCCCAACAATATACTACCTACTACGTATAGTCTGCGCACCGATTTAGCTGAATAATGCTGCATATGTAAACACACTCCGGCACGCATATTTTCAATGATTTCTAGTGCAGGGTTTCATCATCTCTTTGCAACATATCTAAGTGGAAGAGGAGCCATTGGGCTGAAGGACTCTCTACATTACAATCAGCGCTTTCTGTAATTTTATTTTTGTACGCTATTTCATGTAACTGTGCTGCCAAGGAGCACAACTACATTTCTACAGCTTTCAAAAAAAATAGTTTGGATAGTGTTAAAATAGCATGGACTTTGACTGATGCAAAATCAGTATATACTGTAGTTTCACATGCGCAAGTTTTTATCTAGCACCAAGCATTTACAAAATATCATTTATATGAACATTTTATCTACAGTTATGTTAGTGTATCTAGTTTTCAGTGTTACTGTAGATCCCACTAGTGACATTTAACTTACTACTTTATATAGTTCATCCCATCATATTCCTATCCATTATTCATTTTCTTAACCGTTTATCAATGGTTTCTCTGACTATTAATCAATCTGACAAGGGAGCGAATTGAATATATGTGTAGTGCCAAAAGTTTATTGGGCACATTTGTTTTACAATTAAATGGTACTCGTTAGGATGACATTAGCCTTGACTTTTGGCATAAGAATGTGGTGCTCCAACCAGGTCCCACCGATTCTTAAGTCATAATATATGTTTAAGAGCTTATCTTCATTTTGTGTTCTCTTTGATTATTAATAAGCCTATAGATGTAGGATGTTTTTAAGGGCACTAAATTATGATGTTTTTGATAATTTAATAATGAAATAAGACAAAGTTGACCTAAACTGTAACTAAACCACCTCAGTAAACAGATGGCCTTTGTTTTGTTCAATTAACTGGCAATGTTAAAAATGATTTATATAGCTAGAAATATGTACCCTATAATATACATTTCTTAAAAATACCTTCTCAATATGATTTATTTGAGAATGTTTCAAATCACTTATTATTGATTTGACAACATTATTGTATGTTGCCTAACATGCCATGAGCCCAAGCATAGGTAACATTTTGCTTGCACTATAACAAATGACACTTTGAATTAGCTTGGCTGCTATGAGCAGCAGCCAGAACCAGTAGACCACAGGAATAAAACTTTTAACAGCAAAATCCCTGCCTTTCATTTGCCTTTGAGGTTTAATAAATAATTATTCCGTTACAGAAAACTGGACCATGCTTTTATAAAGGTTTATTTCCTCTGATTTAACTGCAAGTTTAGGATTCTGTGGATGGGTTTTTTTATTATTTCAAGCATAAATATTTAGCCCCAAATTCTGGGGAGTTCTAATATGCAAATGTTGACACTTTTTTTGCACTGATAGAAGCTTGCTTATTCCTTCTTCCTCCCTTACTTTCCAATTGGCCTATATTATATGTGCTTACCAGTATGATACTGTACCACTTTTTGGCCAACAGGAAGGTGTGATAAAGGAGTGGAAAGTTTAAAAAAATTGCTAAGGAATGGTCCTGAGACCAGTTTAATAAGATTATAGCACTGACAAGTGTCCTTTAATCATATTTACTATAAAAAAACTCTCCTATACTAATATTAAAATCATTTTATTACTGTAAATGCACAATTTATGTCACCTTGAGTTTTGCACAAAACGCACAGTTCTTTAGAAAGATATTTATATTGTCCTGTATGTACATCCTAATTAGATTATCCAAGTTGTAATTGTTAGTTCTCTAAGGTTGGGTTCACACCGTTGCAAATTAGATGTGGGTTTTCCTGCATCCAGTTCGCATGTCAGGAGATTGTGACTGGCTCTCAACGGAGCTAGTTCACGTATCTCTGAAGTGGCTCCAGTGCAAATTTGAACAGGCATCCTGTGAGTTTTCTGGTCTGTTTCAGGTCCGAATAGAGCCAAAAATATGAGCTGAAATAGGACCTGAAACAGGGAATGGAAATACACAGGAACTCTGCTATGAGCCGCCCCATTCCTTAGTGTAAATCCAGCCTCATACTTTTCATTTATATGGCACCGACATATACTACATTCGTTCCTAAATCGGGAAGAACAAAACAAACATGTAACAAACAAAACAAAAGTAAAACATTTTCTAAGTCAGTTGATGTCTGTGTTAATGTTATTTTGTAATTTAAAACTTTATTAGGGTACATCTATGCTGACTAATCATCCAGAATGTCTAGGCATGGAGACATCAGGAGGCTTTCACTGCTTTGTGCAAGCATGTTTGAACAGACGTATGACCAAAGCTTTTTTGGCCATACCTCTCTTTTGGTTCACAGGAGGGCACTTACTTTTGCACTCCTGTGACCAAGAAATAAGGTAAAGCCTGGTATTGGTTGATGTCACAGAGCCGACCCAGGCTCTGTAAGGATCCCAACAATAATGGTGCACTATTGAGATCCTGAGCCAGCTGCTCCAACCTCTTTCGCAGCCTGGCGCTCCAGTGAGTGATTACCAGTCACCGCTTTCTGCTCAAAGTGAACTGAGAACTGAGTTTGCATGTGATCGCTCAGTTCTCAAGATTAGAGCCTGCAGAGAACAACTGCAGGTGAGTATGACTGTTTGATTCCTACACTTTCCCAAGTAATTTACACCCTTATGCTCTGGTTTTCCACTTTTGATTACTCAACAAAAACAGTAAAAATGTAACATTTGTTTTATTTATTTAGACTGCGCTACAACACACGCAAAGTAAAATCCATACATGGATTGAAATTCATTTGGTTCATCAGGTACTGACCAAATTTCAATCCATGTATGGGCAGGTTGACTGTACCCAAGATGATCCATCAATCAACTTGGGTACAACTAGGCGGTTTACACATACGGCAATAGCCACGGGCAGTAACCATTGTATTCTTTAGGAATGCTCCCGGGGTCCTCCGCTGGTAGAATACAATAGCGCAGTGGGAGGCATTCCCACATCAACACTGAGGGCCAGATTCTCAGCGGCGATACGCCAGAGTATCTCAGATACCCCGTCGTATCGCCTTTTTTTTTGCCTCGTATCTATGCGCGTGATGCTTAGCATCACTTTTGCATAGATACGCTGCAACATCCGACAAGTGTAAAACCATTACACTTGCGGATCGTAGGTGTAATGACAACTCCGGCCACTAGGTGGCCTTTATGTTGTTTTCTCATTTGCCTATGCAAATGAGGCTAGTACGCCGATTCCCGATCGCTTTTACGCCGCCCCGTCGTCGCGTACGTCGTTTTCGTCCGCGTAAGGTTACCCCAGCTTCTATGTGGAGTAACCTTACGAAGTTCCGTCGGATGCCGTCGGGTGCCGTCGGATGCCATGTTAAGTATGGCGTCGGGTCAGCGTCGGCTTTTTCCGTTGCTTACGACGTTTTACTAACTCGTTCGCGAATAGGGAGTTGCGTAAATGACGCTCACGTCGTTTTGACGTCGGTTTCAACGACGCTTTCCGACGTGAGCTGGAGCATGCGCACTGGGCTTTTTCCCCGGCCGGCGCATGCGCAGATCGTTCAACGCGGGGGCACGCTTCATTTAAATACAAGCTGCCTCATTTGAATTACGCGGGCTTACGCTGGGCCATTTTCGCTACGCCAACGCAAACGACGAAGCAAATGGTTAGAGAATACGGCACTTGCTCTAGTACGATGCGGCGGCGTAGTGTAAATGGCTTACGCTACGCCGGCGAATTTATTAGAGAATCTGGCCCTGACTGTGTTGATGGGGGATTTTTTGCAATCGTACCATCTATGGCCTGCTTCACCTACATTGTTGATCACTAGAGTGCTGAATGCCAGTTCCCCCACTTCATTATTTTCTTTTTTCCACCCACTAATGTAAATTAGCAAAAAAGCTAGCATTTTTAAAAGCATATTAGTTTAAGTATTCCTCAGATTTTGTTTAGGCTTGATTGACTATAGACACAGATGACTAGAAAAGTATGTATCAGTGCAACCATCTCCTTCCCTATAGAAAATAACCATAAAACTTTATTTTGTTCATTATAAAAAAAGTGGACTGTAGTAAACACTTAAAAGTACGGCTGCTGAGATTTCCTTTTTTTTTTAAAAATACAGCACATGTATTAAAAAAAAGAAAAGATCCCACTTCACTTCATGTCTCCACTGTTATCATACAATTAACTTATAATACAATTAACAAACTCTCACAAAGGTGATTGCAGAAAAATTAATGAGTGACATACCGTACTTTTCGCTCCATAAGACGCACCTGACCATAAGACGCACCTAGGTTTTAGAGGAGGAAAACAAGAAAAAAACTATTCTGAACCAAATGGTGTACTAAAATAATTTTGGTGTACTAAAATTGTAGACTGAGGAGGCGTTAACCACCTGGCCCGCGCTGACAGGATGGGATGCATTCCACTGCCGTATGCTTGTATAGAGGCCCTCAGCGACATGAGCATGTCTTTCATAGTGACATCTTAGATGGGCTAGCCTGCAGTTGGAAACTGTGCAATGGGGCTTGGGAGAGTGGCAGGAGGGTGCTGTGAAGGAGAGGCATCTTCCACATCCATAAGAGGAGAAGATACATCTGGCTCCCCAGAATCTATGCAGGGTCTGGATTTCACTGGGTATGTGTGGAGGGAGATAAGGGGTTAACCTCCAGGGCATGGTAAAAGTTTGCTCACCTGTAATGACAGGTTCTTCTGAGCCTACACTTGTTGCTCGAGCCGAGTAGGAAGGCTCTAGAGGTCCAGTAGCTGGAGGTGCATAGTGACTCCCGCCGCCATTTTAGTGAAGCCTGCACTGTATGGTCGGGTAGAAAGCCGATCATTTTTTTACTGGCGGCGGGTCTTGGTGGAATCTCTGCGTGTCTGGGCGGTCAGCAGGGTATGAGTACGCGTGAGGCTAGATGGATCACTGCTGGAGAGGTCCTGGGCTGTTGAAGCTGATTCCCTGGGGCAGAGCGGAGCTCTGAATCAATGCAGCCATACTGCTCAGCGATGGCGGTGCCTGGTCAGTATTCGCTCCATAAGATACAGACATTTTCCCCTATTTTTTTGGGGGGGTGCATCCTATGGAGCGCAAAATACTGTAGTTTGATTGACTAGTTTATATATTTTTATTAGTAATATTTGTATTTATATTGAGTACAATAACATTTGATCCAGAAAATTGGGCTTTAGGTGGTATAAGGTGCTTTACATGTATTGTATAATTATTAAGCACCATTTTTTCTGTTTTAGGTAACTACTGAAAACACGTGCCTAGTTTTATCATTTTTCAGAAGGGAAACTGAAAAATGTTAGTTTCAAACTCACATATTGCCTTAAGATTTATGTGATATATTTTCCCTGCAGAAATGGTGCTGCATGGATACCTTGTATGCCTTCAGATAAAGCAGATAACAAAGGTCAGCCTATAACTTCATAAGAGATCACTATAGTTCCAATTGATTTACTAAGGTAGGAGAGCTTTTTTTACTTTGAAAAAAAAAAATTCAATCATCCAAACAAGATATCATGCATATGATTGTGTGCTCAAAGTGAACATAACTTCTTCTGAATAACTAAGCTAAATAATCATTCTCGACTTTTTTAGCACAACAATGAGTTATTAAATATTAAAATATTTTCAGTTTTGGTTAGAGTAGTGTACAATTAGAACTCTTTTTAGATTTATTTTTGCTTTCTGTGTCCATCTTTGTGAGATTTCACTTCACTTCCTGTACCTGGATTCAAAATGAAGTGAAAGGAAATCATTACAATATAAGGGGAAATCACGCATTTGCTGTCAATAGAACAGGCATTATCCATAGACATAAATGTTCATGATTTGAAAATGAAAAATGAAAAAAAAAATTAGGCAAGGTGTTACCCTTTTACTGTTTTGTTTGTACCGTTAAATAATTACATCAATAAAAAAAATGTGGTGCTCTATAAAAAAAAAAGAATTGTGCTTCAGTTCACAGTTCACCTATCTATTTCAACATCCTCTGTCTAATATTGGCTTGTTTTGGTTTTACAACCATTTATTAGGAATCCTAGCTGCTGTGTTGACACATGTAATTCATAGTCTGTCAGAACAGAAGTCGGTTATTTCTAGAGGGTAAACCTATGATGATTATTTGAACAAACAGCAGCTCACCCACCAGCCTATAGATTCACGTTCAGTCATAGATGTTTGGACAGCGTTCCCCTCTCTAAGTAAGAAGATGGTCACCACTCCAGGATCATTTACAGCCAAAAAAAAAGCAGTCACTAAAGCATGCAATTGCAACAAGTTTCATACTAACTGACCTTTCTCAAGTGATAATAAAACAACTCATCTCTGGCCTTCCAGTAGTCTATTGAAAACTCAGTCTGGATAACCTTTTACTTATGAAAAAAATATAAGTATATATGACATTATAACAATAATATCACTTTAAAATTGCAGTGATAACATGAATATATTTAACCATTTCCTGCCCGGTCAATAGACAATTGACGTCTGGGAAGTGGTTGTAAAATTCTGACTGGATGTCTATTGACGTCCAGCAGGATAACGCGGGGGCGTGCAGCGCGTCGATCGGTGATGTTGGGTGTCAGTCTGACACCCTGCATCTCCGATCTCGGTAAAGAGCCTCCGGCGGAAGCTCTTTACCACGTGATCAGCCGTGTCCAATCACGGCTGATCATGATGTAAAGAGGAAGAGCCATTGATCAACCCTTACTCACTCGTGTCTGATAGACGCGAGTAGAGGAGAGTCTTCTGACACGGGGGGTTCACACTGATTGTTTATCAGCGCAGCCCCCCTCGGATGCCCACACTAGACCACCAGGGAAGCCGCCAGGACCACCAGGGGGGCAGCATGTGGATGGCCAGGTACATCCCCTAATTGTTTGGGTACAGTGTAGCATGACCGCGCAATTGTCATTTAAAGTGTGACAGCGCTGAAAACTGAAAATTGGCTTGGGCAGGAAGGTGCATAAGTGCCTGGTATGGAAGTGGTTAATGTACCTAGTTGATATTTATTATTTATACACATAGTAAAATAATGATAAAAATAATGATAAAAATCATCATAAGTCTTTATCAATAAAATACAGCAGCGCTAGTGATCAGGGCACAGTTCAAATCCGATCACTCATTCACATTCAAAGAGATAAATGAAAGTAAGAAAGTTCTCCAGAGCTCAGAGGGTGCACAAATATTCCGTGACAAAGAAGGGGTGCTCTTCAAGACAATTTCAACTGTCCATGATTGGTGACATCACTCGTGAGCCGAACAAAGCATGCGAAGATCCTGTGACAATGTCCCCTCAAAGATGTCTACTCACCAGATTGATGTTATAGCAGGCTTTGAACAGTAGAGTCATCGGATTCCCTCTACCAGTATCAGTATCTGTTACTGCTCTGTGGAGCTTTTTTTGTTGCTGTTTATATGCATGATTTTTAACAGCATGTTAAAATAAAAGTTTTTTAAATGGTATCACACCATATCAAGCTTTTTTTTATGTGCCCTGACGCCGGATGGTCATTAGGAGTACTGCATGCTGCTGGAATATCATCTCTATGAGGAAGAGGGAATCCGATGACATTACTGTTCAAAGCCTGTTATAACATCAATCTGGTGAGTAGACATCCTTGAGGGGACATTGTCACAGGATCTTCGCATGCTTTGTTCGGCTCACGAGTGATGTCACCAATCATGGACAGTTGAAATTGTCTTGAAGAGCACCCCTTCTTTGTCACGGAATATTTGTGCACCCTCTGAGCTCTGGAGAACTTTCTTACTTTCATTTATCTCTTTGAATGTGAATGAGTGATCGGATTTGAACTGTGCCCTGATCACTAGCGCTGCTGTATTTTATTGATAAAGACTTTTGATGATTTTTATCATTATTTTTATCATTATTTTACTATGTGTATATGTTTTGTTTTATTTTGAGCAGCTGCTTTATTCATGTCCTAGATATAGGACATAGATAATTTTATTTGCAGAACTGTAAATACCTATACCCCATTAGCGCCGAGAGTGTGAAATTAGGCCTATTTTCCCACATTTTGTTTTGGATATTTATTATTTGCCTTGTTCCAAATATAAATGTCATTCATATCCCCATATGCACATCCAAAAAATTCATCATTTATTCATGAGGCAAATAGGTATATTGGTATATTGTAACATTGGGATAACATTTCTCTAAATTAAAGGCCAGAATGCCCCCAGGTATCTTTGTACCTTATTTATCATTTGGAACATTTCTCTGAATTAAATGACAGAATGCCCCCAAGTATATCTATGTCACATTTATAATTTGGAACATTAGCGTAACATTTTTGTGAATTAAATGCCAAAATGTCCCCAAGTAAATTAATATTCCATTTGCAATTTGTGCTATTAGGGTAACATATCTCTGAATTAAAAATTTCCTGTTAAATTTCCTGTTAAATTTATTTTTGCTGTATGTCCTACTGTGGAATTTCCCTTTACTTCATATTCCAGAAAATCAGCAGAAAGTAAGAGGTGATCTCAGACCAGGGGTCCCCACTAGAAGATTTCTTCTCACCTCCAGTTCATGTGACAGTGAAAACATTTTTGATTGTCATTCACTTTCTGTACTGGAGACATTGGTCAGCAGAACCAATAGTAAAAGTCAGTGCTTGCTGTGGGGACACAGAGAGCAATACAACCTGACAGGTAAAGTTTGCACTTTAGAAATTCTTTAGGATCATATCCCCTGACTTCTCAGTAAAAAAGTTGTAGTATATTCCCACTTGAACAGATTGAAACATTGAACAGATTGCATGTTTTTGATTGCTGGAGTCACATCTATGTTCTGAAATCCTCCTCGTCAAAGGGCATGTAGTTTAATCTACGTATTGGAATGCAGACCATCTTCTTTATGATTGCTAGAACCTTTGAACTACTGTATAACTAATATAGCACACATTTCAATCACATTCAATAAACTATGTGCTGCTTACTTACTTTGTAGGAGGCACACACAAAGCCCAATTGAAACTTCAGTTTAAATCAGCTAAATATGTTCCAGAGGCATCAACATGTGTGCCCAGTCTTAGTTTATTGTTATAGCAGCTACAGTCCACATAAAATGCCTGTCTCCTTTTAGCAGCTGTAGAGAAGGGCCCGTACTCTCTGTAGAGAAGCAGTAGTCTCCCTGTAGAGGTCTGATACACCTCCTACTTTGTCAGACATATAGCTTTGCAATCAGCAAGCTTATGCTCCATGCTGATTGAAGAGCTTTCATTCTGACCTAAGCCCTGTAAACACAGGCTCAATGTCGGATGCATTCAGTAAAAACTGGCTGACATTCAGCCCGTGTGTACTGCAGCTGGTCCAACAGAAGCCAGCCAAAGAGTCATGACCGAAAAAGGTCTGCTGACCGGCTCCCAGTCCCTATAGCTGAGAGCGCTGACCAGAGTTTTCTGGCAGGGGGAGCCCTTTACCCTGTCAGAACACAATAGAACAGCAGGGGAGATCGCTGTAATTACATCGGGTTGTGAGTACAGCGACTCTAACCTGAGCTGTCAGGTTTTTTTTTTCATTCTGCCCGCAGGGTTAAACGAAAAAAAATCTAACCGTGTATACTAGGCTTTAGTAGGGGATAAACCTCTGAAAAGATATCACTGCTTGCCCATGTAATGTAATTATCCAACTCTGCAGCTGAGGACAGGGGGTGGCCTTTTTTTCTCAGGCTGTAGCTGTTTTATTAAGCAAACAAATTGTAAGGCTGAGCACATAATTTTCTTTGGTGCACCTCAACACAAATACATGACATGACATTCATATAAAATATGTCTAGCACTATATTTCCCATATAACATAAAGATGTAATATTCATATATGTATGTTTTCACTGGATGATTTTATTATCTTAAAATTGCACTATAACTGAATGTAAGATTAGCACTAAATTGGGTTTAAAATCCCAGCAATGCACTCTAGAATGGACCAAAATAAACTTTGTAATCAAGTCTGTATATCATTCAACTGTAAACAAAATTACATTTAAAAAAAAAGGTATTTCATGTTTTCCTTTTTGGACTAATGTTACAGTTGTGTAAATAAAACCTAAAAAAAAAAAAAAGTTTTGATTACAAAAAAAGCTGAGTGTTATACAAAAGAACGATCTTTTATGCACAATAGTTGGGTATAGTCGGGTGAGATTTTAATTTTTTTTTCCGATAACCACACTTGCAATTCTAAGTTGTCACTGGATATTAATTTCAAATTTTTATTTGGCCCACAGATCTGGCTATCAATCCTATAAGTAAACGTGTTATTGGTTAAAGATACCACTGACCTAAATTCTTAAGTCTGCTTTAATAGACATTAGAGAAGTAGAAATGGGGCAGTAAAATCAGGAGAAAATTACCCGTGAGACAAAAATATTCCTGGACAGGGTTCTGATCTCGGCTAAATCTTCAATAAAGGCATTGAAGACTCTACTGATGCTGGCGAGCATGGCGAGCTGCTGCCGGTGGCAACATCAGATCATGTAGTCCAGATCCACAGCACCACAATACCTGCTTTTCACAGACAGTTTCATAAGCCAGTTTCTGATTAAATTACTCCTCCTGCTTAACCTCTCCTACATCTAGTACAGCAGAACTTACTTTAGGCTTATTTAATAAAATGGCACACAGCCCCCCCCCCCCCCCCCAATTAGACTCAATCTTCTGCTGGTTTGTTATGAATCAGATTTTGATTGTTGGCAATTGCACTTTGCAGTTTGCTCCTTGCACTATTCAATAAATAAGCCTAATTTTCGTTACTAATTGTTAGACAGGCCTAATAGACCTCCGTAGATGTAATATTCTTCTAGAAATGCATTAAAGACTAAATATAAATTGTATCAGTTCTTACTTGCCTATGTATTTTGACTGCTGCATTTAGAGAAAAAAAAAGGTAATAATGGTCACCTTAATTATTTAAGAAAATATTTAAAAAAATATTCTTCTGGACACTTTGTTACTTTGTTGTAGCAACGCTACTCTTGCAGTATTTTTTTTTTTTTTTTTGCATGCTACAATACTATAACTCTATTCAGTGAGCATCTATATGTCTTAGTGTAGGCATCCATATTGTGGACTATACTAACACATGCTTAACTGTTACAGGAAAACACTGGCATTAATTGGTAGAGGTGTTTATTATTCCTGCCTGTCTTATCTATGACTGATGTATTTCTAGTACAATTACAGCCTTATTTGCATATGTTTCAGAACTATTTTAGAGATTTCCTGTTACCATAATAAAGACAACCGCTTTAAAACCTGAACCTGTATTTACTACAATTTGCCATTTGGTTAGAGTCTGAAAGGGTTATAACGTTTGTCAGGTTTTTACTGTTAATTCTGATCTGTCCTTTGACAATGATTTCACCACGCAGAAAGTGAGGTTGAATCTCCAACAGAAAAAGGGACTCTATCTATATATATATATGTATATATATATATATATATATATATATATATATATATATATATATATATATATATATATATATATATATATATATATATATATATATATGTATATATATATATATATATAAATAAATCTTTTTTTGGTAAAAGTGTTGCCACCAGGACTAAAAGTGGGAGAAAATTTTGAATAGTGTCTGAGATAGCAGTAAAAAATCCAAAAGCGTTTCAAAGCTTTTTTCACTCTATAAAAAAATGTTGTCTGAACTTACACTTTAAAGTACATACAGTAGATCTGTAAACTAAAGTCTTCTATCTTTAGGTATGCAACAATGGGTGGGTGCACTTTGATTAGACTGCACTTAAAAGACCAGGCTACCAAAACTATTTTAGCTCTGAGTAGATGCCAATGTTTTCAACTACTCACCAGATACCTAAAGCTTTTAAGGTCTCCAATGGCGATATAGTCGCTCATCTACTGTAGACATTACAAGGGGTTCTCATAACCTTTTGCTGACATTTAAAAAAAAAAAATATTCTGACAATGTAGCAGGAATAGACAAACACCTTAAGTTGCAGCAACACCTTCCACAGAAAAGGGCCAAGAAAACAGAAAATCTGCTTTGTGGGTCCTGGAAAGTTATAAGCCAGTATGCAACTCAACCCTTTATCATCCACTCATTAAAGCCTAATTAAGCATTGAGTTCAAATCCGTTGAAGATAATCCAAGTGCATCAAAACAAAAGGTATGCAATGTTTTTACAATGTGTTTCCTTTAAGCTGGCTACACATTATACAATTTTTATATAATTTTCTTGTTCAGCTTTCCTTTAGATTTACCAAAACCATATAATATGAGGTCAAACCTAAACACTTTCACATTTTATGCAATCAAGCAGGCCCTTGCACTACATTGTTGAAGATAAATCTAAGAGAAAAGAACGAAAAAAAATTATATTGAGTAGCCAGCTATAGAAATAGCTACAGCTGCATAGAAAATCCTATGCCCAGCCAGCAAGCTGCAGGGATGGACCTCTGTTCTTTGTGTGAAAGCAGTAATCTCTCTGCAGGGGTCTGACACAACCCTACTGTGTTAGATCTAGAGCCATCCAATCAGCAAAGCTCATGTTTCCTGCTGGCTGAAGAGCTATAGCTCTGACCCAGTAGGGGGCATGCCAAACCTCTGCAGGGAGAACACTGTTTCCACACAGAGCAAGTTAATCTCTGCAGAATGCTGACAGTGGACATGCCTTTGCTGCTAAAGAAAATTAACTGTAAATTAATTGTATTTGTTTTAGTGCACCTGGGATGATTTAAACCAAAAGTTTGCTTGAGCTCGATATGTGTTGGATGGACCCTAAGCCCTAATTCACACTGGTGCATTTTGACATGCAATTTGAAATGTCAAATCGGCGGCATTTGCCGGCAATGGCACCACCCTAATCGGTGTGATGCTGCATCTGCGGTGCTGTACGGATTTTGAATAGTAATTTCTGTACTACTTTTTGCAATTTCAGCCAGCAATTTACATTGGCATCTGTGCAGAAACCTGCACAGATGTCTCTGTAATCGCGGCCGAAATTGGTACTGACGAGCGGGAGTGAAATCTCAACTGAATCTCTGAAATCTGAACTCGCCCGGCTTCTATTCCGCAGCCCAGTGTGAATCTGGCCTTAAAGTTATTACACTGAAAAAATGTTGATTGAAAAAAAAAATTGTTGCCATCAAGTTTATAGAATAATATCAACTTTTTTTTGACTGCAACAATATTATTTGGACCTAATTTATTTGTCTGTAGTTTTGTTTTGTATGGAATGTATTGTACTTTATGTAATTTGTATGCATTTCTTTCAAAAACACAGTTTGCTGTGCATGTGAGGAATAGCACCTTATATATCAGAGATGTCTACTAAGTCTCTGAGAGTGACATTGGACTGTTGAATGTATTTCTAATAATGTGTCAGACCGTTTCTAAATGCCAACATTTAAAATCTTGACTAAAAATTGCATGTGCAATTAATTGTGCCTTTGTCTTTATTTTGTTTAATAAGCTCTCACTTAAATGTACCAATTAAAATGACCATTACTATGACAATATTCTGCTAATGTCTCTTTTATTTCCTGATGCTAATGGTACCATTGGCCCAGCTTTGGTTTCTTACTACAGTTGAATGCAACAAACTGCTATGTGTGAATCTAGCACCTTAAAGTGTATTTCTACTTTTGCAGTGGAAAACCCCACTAGATGTTTTTGATGTGTTGCCATTCACACCTAAAAAAAAATACTTACCTTTTAGGTATTTTTAAGGAGAAGATGTCATGGCAGATTCTAAGAATTTCTGGACAATCTAACATTGGAGTTGATTTACTAAAACTGCAGAGTGTAAAATCTGGTGCAGCTGTGCATGGTAGCCAATCAGCTTCTAACTTCAGCTTTTTCAATTAAGCTTTGACAATAAAACCTGAAAGATGATTGGTTTTTATGCAGAGCTGCACCATATTTCTTTCTCGTACATCACGGGACACAGAGCGGCATATTCATTACTATGTGGGTTATATGGAGTACCTTCAGGTGTGGACACTGGCAATCTTCAAACAGGAAGTCCCCTCCCTATATAACCCCCTCCCCTAGAGGGAGTCCCTCAGTTTTTTCGCCAGTGTCTTAGGTGTTGGTCACGGAATAGCTTTGCTCCACATCCTTTGGGATTAAGGGCGGGCTAACCGGATCTGTCCAAGGAGCCTCAGTGCCAAAGTGGACAGTACCCGGGCCCCAAACCGTGGGGTTTTGCCTATAATGCTCCTCTTTGGAGGGCTGGACCCTGGGCCCAGGACTTGGAGTTTGCAAAAACCATAAGGTTCCTGTTTTGCCAGGGTGCTATATAGGTCCAGGACAGTGGGTACCTTCATAGGACCCCAGGGCCTGAAGGTCTACTACGCTACCCACGGAGATGGGAGAAGACTGGATCAGTTTGCTGGTCAAACATCCTGCAGCATGGAGCAGGTAAGGGGGAGCCTGCGGGACTTGGTTCGACAGCAGGCTCCCCGGGGTAACCTAAAAGGGGGGATAGCCTGAGTATGCTCTGCATGGGCAACTGTGATCACTATGTCTTAGAGACAGGATGACACCCTTTCTCCCCCCATCACTAGGCCCCCCTGTCTAAAGTGTGTTGCTAGCTAACCTGCTGTTGCTTCCTAGAGGCTAGTAAAGGATCCTTAGGGGCCTTAAAAGAGTCCTACCTGGCCGGGAGTTTTGAATCTGCCGCCGTTTCTGCGCCATGGATCTCCAGCAGCGCGGCTCCTCCATGTTCTTCCTGTTTCCGGGTACGCGCGCGCGCGCGCGTGCACGCGCGCGTCTTATTGACGAATTTTCGCGCCATCCAGACAGGAGGGCGGGGGGGGGCGGGCCTGCGGCGTCATACAGGGGCGCGCCCTTCTGCTGTTATAGACAGCAGGCCTTGTCAGGGCTCAGTCTGTGGCTGATTGTTTCAAGAGAGGACGCAGGGCGGCAGAACAGTGACTCCCGGTGGCGGAAAAGGGGTAGTACATGTGGACTTTGTCCCAATGTCTATTGTTAAGCCAAAGAATCCCCCTTATTTGACAGCAGGTTGGAGGCTGGCAAACTTAAGTTAGGGGCATTGTGTATGGTCAATAGAAAATATATAATTATTTAAAAAAAAAAAAAAAAAAAAAAAAAGACCAACATACGGGCCCATCAGTTTGTGGGGACACTAGTAATCTACTTTCCCCTAAACTCTGGAATTGTACTCCTGGCCACTACAGTCTGTTGTGTGGGCGGAGTCCCTCGATTTTGTATTATGGCTTCCAAGGGTTCGGGGTCAAAGGGTACAAAAAAGACCAAAAAACAAAAGGGTTCCCTTTCTGATTCTGATATGCCGATTCTTTCCCCGCAGCTTATTAATTTAAGAAGCGCCTTGGATGAGCCATTAGGGGGATCTGGTGCGGAGGCTGGCCCAGATCAGCCCAGCCCTGTGTTTATCACAGAGGAGATGCTAGCCGTATCCCTAGGGGGGCTAGAAGAGAGAATAGCAGCATTGATCGCTAGAGCTATTCCTGGTAAGAAACGGGTTAGATCCCCATCACCAGGGAGTGTATCCTCAGATGCTGAGATTCTCTCTCCGGAGGAATTAGAATCACAGGAGGATCAACTGGACCTGAACCGAGAGGGTTCAGGGATTGAGGGGTCTACCTCTGAGGAACCATTTTCAGACTCCCAGACGGAAAGACTGTGGGTACAGTCTTTGACGGACATGGTCCGCTCGGCATTTAGTTTGCCATTACCAGAACCTCAGGTTCCTCCGGTATCCTCTCTGGGCTCTTGGAGAGCCCCGTTAAGCAACGCAGTTTTTCCGGTCCATCCTCTCTTGGAGGAATTGATCTTTCGGGATTGGGTACGGCCGGACAGGGTTTTTCTGCCACCGAAAAGATTTGCGGTCATTTATCCCATGGAGGAAAAATTCTCCAAGAGATGGAAGCTCCCAGTAGTGGATGCAGCCATCTCATGTGTGAATAAATCACTAACTTGCCCGGTGGAAAATATACATATGTTTAGAGATCCGGTTGATAAAAGATTAGAAACACTTTTAAAAAGCATCCTTTGCTACGGCAGGAGCAGTGGTGCAGCCAGCGGTAGCTGCAATTGGAGTTTGTCAGGCATTAAAAGACCAGACAAAAGAGATGTTAAAAGACATGCCTACCCAACAAGCAGAAGAGTTTGCTGACATTCCCAGAGTTCTGTGTTTTGCGGTAGATGCTATAAAAGATTCCATCCAGCAGGCTTCTCGTTTATCACTATGTTTGGTACACATGGGAAGGCTCTTATGGTTGAAGAACTGGGCGGCAGAACCCCCATGCAAAAAGCTTCTGGCAGGATTTCCCTTCCATGGAGGGCGACTCTTCGGAGAGGATCTGGATAAATATATTCAGACTATTTCAAATGGCAAGAGTACCCTTTTACCGGTCAAAAAGACATTCCGGGCTCCTACATTTAAAAGGCAGCTTTTTCCTGTCTCGGGGCCCTCTAATTCCAGGCAGTATCGACGGCCGCCTGCGCGATCCAACGGTAACAGTAGATCGCAGGGACAAACCCCTGGGGGTAAGAAGCCGTGGTATCGCAAGCCGTCAAAGGCAGCCCCTAAGTCTGCCTTATGAAGGGGCGCCCCCACTCTCACGGGTGGGGGGAAGGCTTCGTCTCTTCTCAGAAGTTTGGGAAGCCAAGATCCCCGACAAATGGGTCCGGGCATCTGTAACCACAGGTTACAGACTGGAATTTCTGAGGTATCCTCCGCCTCATTTTCAAGAATCAAGGCTACCAAGGGATCCAGCAAGGAAGGCCTCAATGCTGGCAGCCTTGGATCACCTGCTTTGCCAGGACGTAATTTTAGAAGTGCCAGCCCAAGAGCAAGGCCTAGGTTTCTATTCCAATCTCTTTGTCATACCAAAGCCCAACGGCGATGTCAGGCCAATTTTGGACCTAAAGAGGTTAAACGGTTATCTAAGGGTGCGGTCCTTCCGGATGGAATCCATCCGGTCAGCAGCCGCCGCGCTTCAGAAGAACGATTTTCTGGCCTCCATAGACATAAAAGATGCTTACCTTCATGTACCAATCTGTCAGTCGCATCAAAGGTTTTTACGCTTCGCGGTCGGGCAGCGACACTTCCAATTCAGGGCGCTCCCTTTCGGGCTGGCCACGGCCCCCCGGGTATTCACGAAGATCCTAGCCCCAGTTCTGGCCAATTTAAGAATCCAAGGAGTCACAGTCCTAGCATACTTGGACGACCTTTTAATTATAGATCATTCACGGACGGGTCTGCAGAAGGCAGTAAACCTCACGGTTCGGTACCTCGAAGAATTCGGCTGGGTCCTAAACCAGGGAAAGTCAGCATTCCAGCCTACAAAGCAGTTGGAATACCTCGGCATGAGGTTAGACACGGAACGTCAAAAGGTGTTCCTGCCCCTTGTAAAGATCAAGGCGATCAAGGGGTTGGTTCAGTTGGTTATAAACAAGAGAAGACCAACTATTCGCCTGTGTATGCGATTACTAGGCAAGCTAGTGGCCACATTCGAGGCAGTACCATACGCTCAGATCCACACTCGCGTCCTACAGGCAGCCATTTTAGCAACCTGGGGCAAGAGGGCACATGCCTTAGAGTCCCCTTTGACGCTATCATCAAGGGTCCGACAAAGCCTGGCCTGGTGGTTGAACCCTCAGAACCTTCTAAAGGGAAGATCCTTCAGCCCTGTTGTCTGGAAGGTAGTTACCACAGACGCCAGCCTGGCAGGCTGGGGGGCGGTCTTCGAGGGGTTCTCCCGCCAGGGAACTTGGGTGAAAGCAGAGAGGCAGCTCTCCATCAATATCTTGGAAATCAGAGCGGCTCGCCTAGCCCTGTTGGCGTGGACCTCCAGATTAAAGGGGTTCCCGGTGAGAATCCAGTCAGACAATGCCACGGCGGTGGCATACATAAACCACCAAGGGGGAACCAGGAGCCAGGCCGCTCAAAGGGAAGTGAACTTGATTTTTCAATGGGCAGAGGCTCATGTACCCTGCATTTCAGCGATATTCATTCCAGGAGTGGACAACCTGCAGGCAGACTTCTTAAGTCGCCAGAGTCTGTTGCCAGGGGAGTGGTCTCTGCATCCCCAGGTCTTTCAGACAATCTGCCAGAGGTGGGGAACGCCAGACGTAGATATAATGGCATCCAGGTTCAACAAGAAACTAGACAGGTTCGTGTCGCGAGCGAGGGATCCGATGGCCTGCGGAACCGATGCGTTGGTGTGCCCTTGGCATCAATTCAAACTTCTATATGCATTTCCTCCACTACAGTTACTCCCCCGCCTGTTGCGCAGGATCAGAGTGGAGCACAAGCCAGTCATTCTAATAGCTCCAGCTTGGCCCCGGAGGGCTTGGTACTCGCTAGTCCTGAATATGGCAGTGGGAGACCCTTGGACTCTTCCTCTACAACCAGACCTACTCTCACAAGGTCCGATCCTCCACCCTACATTACAGCGTCTAAATTTGACGGCCTGGAGGCTGAATCCCTGATTCTCAGGGGTAGGGGTCTGTCTAGGCAGGTAATCCCTACCCTGATTAAGGCTAGAAAGCCGGTCTCCAGGGTAATTTATTACAGGGTGTGGAGGAATTATATAGGCTGGTGTGAATCCAAAAGATGGAATTGCCGCAAATATACTATTGATAGGGTGTTAAGTTTTCTCCAGCTAGGAGTGGATAAAGGCCTGGCACTAAGCACAATCAAAGGACAGATCTCAGCTCTGTCAGTGTGGTTTCAGAGGCCGCTGGCCACCCACTCGCTGGTAAAGACCTTCTTACAGGGGGTCTTGCGTATTAATCCTCCTGTCAAGTCACCAGTTTGTCCTTGGGACTTAAATCTTGTCCTGTCCACTCTACAGAAACAGCCTTTTGAGCCTCTGGCTGAGATTCCTTTACTCTTACTGACAAGAAAATTGGTTTTCTTGGTCGCCATAGTTTCGGCCAGGAGAGTGTCAGAATTAGCAGCCTTATCGTGTAAGGAACCATATCTTGTTCTGCATAAGGACAGGGCAGTTCTCCGGCCCCATCCTTCCTTTCTACCAAAGGTTATATCCAAATTTCACTTAAACCAGGATTTGGTACTTCCATCCTTCTTTCCAAAACCTACATCTAGAAAGGAGGGGTTGCTGCATACCTTGGATATTGTCCGGGCCATGAAGGCCTATCTTAAAGCTACAGAAAAGATCCGGAAAACAGATGTGTTATTCGTTCTACCAGATGGCCCCAAGAAGGGGCAGGCAGCTGCAAAATCCACCATCTCAAGATGGATTAGACAATTAATCATTCAAGCCTACGGGTTGAAGAGGTTGCCTCCTCCGTTGTCGGTGAAGGCCCATTCTACCAGGGCCATGGGCGCCTCTTGGGCAGCACACCATCAGATCTCTATGGCTCAGATATGCAAGGCAGCAACGTGGTCATCAGTCCACACGTTTACAAGGTTTTATCAACTAGACGTGAGAAGGAATGCGGATTCTGCCTTTGGACAGGCAGTACTACAGGCTGCAGTTTGAAATCCTCGGGATCAGAAAACACCCTTGGATATAAATAAAAAAAAAAAAAAAAAAAAAAGTTTTTTCTTGACTAAGTTGGAATTATTATGATTTGAGTTTATCTCTAAATTGAATCCTTCTTTGGAAGATGTCTCCCTCCCCTCATTAAAGCATTGCTTTCGGACATCCCACATAGTAATGAATATGCCGCTCTGTGTCCCGTGATGTACGAGAAAGAAAAAGGGATTTTTAAATACAGCTTACCTGTAAAATCCTTTTCTTGGAGTACATCACGGGACACAGAGCTCCCACCCCTCTTTTGGGTGACCATTTTGGGAGGCATACTGCTTGCTACAAAACTGAGGGACTCCCTCTAGGGGAGGGGGTTATATAGGGAGGGGACTTCCTGTTTGAAGATTGCCAGTGTCCACACCTGAAGGTACTCCATATAACCCACATAGTAATGAATATGCCGCTCTGTGTCCCGTGATGTACTCCAAGAAAAGGATTTTACAGGTAAGCTGTATTTAAAAATCCCTTTTTTGCACTCTACAGTTTTAGTAAATCAACCCCTTTGTCTTTGTCCCCACAAAAAAACACGCTTTCCATCTTTAACCATTACCCGACCTGCCGATGCGGTTTTACTGTGGCAGAATGGCTCTCCTGGGCGAGCTGCCGTAACTGTACGTCGGCCCTTTTAGGTGCTGTAGGAGGCGTCTTTTTTTCAAACTGAACACTCTTCTTTTTTTTATAGCACAAAAAAATTTAAACGCAGAGGTGATCAAATACCACCAAAAGAAAATTCTATTTGTGGGAAAAAAAAGGACATTCATTTTGTTTGGGTACAGCTTCGCATGACCGTGCAATTGTCAGTTAATGCAACGCAGTGGCGTATCGCAAAAAATGTCCTTGTCATTAAGCAGACAAATCTTCTGGGGCTGAAATGGTTAATAAATAATGCAGGGCAGTTTATAAATGATTACCTTTGTTAAGACAGACGGTGTTCACATCTAGATTACATCTGATAATGAAAAATTGCGGTGAAAGCATGTAAGAATTTTTAAGCAAGTAAAAAGCACTTAAAAAGGTAGCAAGCTATTTTTTGAAGTTATGCTATGTTAATGGAAACATGTAACAAATATAAAGTACGGTAAGTGTTATCCCAAGTTGGCTGCAAAAGTTGGAAATACATTTTAAATTGCATGTATGTATGTAGATAGACAGAATGATAGATAAAGTAGATAAATAGAGACATAATTACTTCAACTTACTTGATTACAAGAGTGGCTAACATAGTGTCAATCAAGCACTTCGCACAAACAACAAAACAAATACATATGACAGCTCATCCATGAGAAAGAGCCAACCAAACATAGAAAAGGGGAGGAAATGAAAGACGCCAATCGGCCACTGGTGTAGCACAGTTTAATGTAGAAAATTTCAAATCTAAATCTCAAATAAAATACATTCACAATAAGGTATAGGGCAACTGGTGGTCTAATTCCAGATGTGGTCTCTCAGTGAACGTTCAATGAATGCCAGAGTCACTGGTGAGCTCAGCCGGCGGGGTTTCAATGCTGGGTTCCGAACAATCCTGCTGGTGGATACGACTGAGAGAGAGCTGTCAAATTGGGAGAGCGACCTGCCAACCCATGATGCTGGATGGTCAATCGGGAAGCGTTTTGGAAGTAAACCACACCTCTCTCCTCAGCCTGTCAAATCCATTAACCTCCATAATTTTACTTGATTACAACAGTGGCAAACATTTAAATCTGTAAACCTTAGGATAGGGTTTCACTGGCAAGTACATTTTTTTATTGCTCTACCTTTATTAGCTACCATTGCTGACAGTTGTGGTCCCCACCAACAGTTGGGAACCAATCAGAAAGCTATGAAAGCTATGAAGGCTTCATTGACTAAAATACAATTTTAGCTTGTATACGTCAGTGCAGACGGCAACATGTCTCTTTTTAACATTGTAATTGTTTGATGCAATTGTAGTAAAAAAATAACAAAAACATGTAAAACAAATATTTATTTAAAGGGATACTAAAGGTTCATTTAAAAAAAATAACAAACACGTCATACTTACCTCCCCTGTGCAGTTAGTTTTGCACAAAGTGGCCCCGAATGTCCTCTTCTAGGGTCCTACGGCAGCTGTCTTGGCTCCACCCTGCAATAGCTAGCCCCCTCTGGGAAGCTCTCTCCCGAGGGGGGTTAGCTCGTGGGCGCACTCCCGAGTCATTCACTCTGCGTACATAGCCACCGAATGTATGACTCGGCCCCGCCCCCTCCCATCATTGGATTTGATTGACAACAGCGGGAGCTAATGGCTGCGCTGATATCAATCTATCCAATGAAGAGCCGACAAGACCTAGGGAAAGCAATGAGTGATAACTCCCATGGAGATTCGGGGCTCAGGTAAGAAAATGAGGGCTCAGGGGGCCTGAGAGTGCAAGCTGTATAGGATGCATTAGGTCAGGGATCCTCAAACTACGGCCCTCCAGCTGTTCTAGAACTACACATCCCATGAGGCATTGTAACACACTGACATTCACAGACATGACTAGGCATGATGGGAATTGTAGTTCCTGAACAACTGGAGGGCCATAGTTTGAAGGCCCATGCATTAGGTGAAAGAACACAAAGCTTTACAACCCCTTTAACCATCATACACTGATGCTACTATAATTCATCTAAGCATCTAGGCTTCAATGAAATGAAATGAAATGAAAGACAAAAGTTATCATCAAATAGCCATGCTATGGGTAGATTTACTAAGGCAAATAGACTGTGCAATTTGAAAGTGCAGTTACGCTCATTTTTTTCCAGAGCTTAGTGAATGTGGTAAAATTCTGCTAATTTCTATCACTGAATCATGTGCAAGCAAAAATGGTTTTATTTATTTTTTCCTCTGACCCGATTGGGTATTTTTTACAAAGTGAAGCCTTAGGACATTCATATGCTCTGAGGAAAATGAGGGTGCACTTCCAAATTGCATAGTCTATTTGCCTTTTGTAAATCTACCCCAGGCATTATTTTAACATAACCATTTAAGGTTTCAAGGAATTTTACCTAGCTGTGTTATTCCAGAGAAAGAAAAAAATTCCAGATATGTGTTTTCAGAATTTAGAGAAAATCTACAATTTTGCTAAAAAAAGTAATACAACCAATCTGTATTTAAAAAAAAATACCTTCACATATTACTTTCTAAAATGCTTTACTTGCAATATGGCAGCATTAAAGCATTCTACGCAAAAAATCCTCAGAAAACTCATTCCAACTTGTATGATTTGCGGTTTAATTTTTTTCCAGGAGTTTGCACAGTGTTAAAAGGCATCTCCTGCAACAGGAGTTTTTTCGAAGATTTCATAATATAACAAATGATCTATACCATAATATAACAATATGTGTTGGTACACACAGTTTCTTTGGATTGCAAATAGATAAGAGTTAGATAATAGTGTTATAGTGACAGATTGGTTATTTCCATAAACCCAAGCTGAAATTTTAATGATTTCTGACGTTTCGGTAAAGCATAACTGAAAATGATAGACTGTTTCATCCAAGCAATGGTTGTAGGCATTAGCTGAGGAATAAATTAATATTTTAGCTTGCCCTAAAAATGAACTTGCTGTGATGGAGTACACATAGTCAATGTATACAGAAAAACCAAGAGAAGATAGGAGCAGGAAGCATATGTAAATTCTGGTTATGGCCAGTTTCAGGACAAGCTTATAACCTGGACAGCAAAACCAATATCACAAAAGGCAAGGCTCAAGAACATCCAAAGACTATGTTGTAGTCAATGTACTATTTTAGATTACCACAATTGCATGAATGTTAGCCTTCTTGGTGTATTTATTGTGCTATAAAACTAATATTTTTTTCATGTGCATGACCTCTTAGTAGTGTATATGTTAAGAACCTACAGGTATTTATTACCATACAGAGTTCAGAGTACTCCCCCAGACAATGTCTTCAATTGTTTTTTAAAACATTATGTAACATCATCATCTATCAGTGTTGCCAACCTACCTGTTACTGACACAACACCCAAAATTTACTGCCACAGCCAAGTTTTTACTGGCATTTCCAAAAGTTACAAAATTATAGTTTTGGGTGCAAATTTCAGTATTTAGGCTAGAAAGAAGTACAATATGCAATTAGCAATGTGATATAAATTAGGCAAAAAAGGCAAAAAAAAACATATTTGACACTTTTTAAACAGGTTTTTATTTCTCTCTGCTAAGGAAAGTGTTTAATTGTGATCAGGTGAACAGGTTTTTTCTTTTTTTTTTTCTCTGCTAATCAGTGGGGAGTGTTTAATTGTAAACAGGTGAAGAGGTGAGTATAAAAGTCTCAGTCAAACTCCCATAAGGAGCTGGCTCCCAGTGAATGTTGCTGGCTTAAGTGATTTTCCAAACAGAAGTGTGATTTTTAAACACAAGTGGGAAGAGTTAAACAACAGGAGTTTAAAAAAGAAGTTAAGACAGGAGTCTTCTAAACTGTAAGTAACATCTTAAACTTCCTACAAGTAATTATATTGTAACTGGGAAATGTGTGCTAGCAGGGTTGAAGGTTTTGCTCAGTGCACAGTGTGTCACATGTATACAAAATTGGTGCAACAGCTCCAGGATGGATACCGCTGTGACAGATGTGAGCAGGTTGCCCTTCTGGAAGCTCGCATTAGAGATCTGGAGGAGCAAGTTGCAACACTGGGCAGAAAAGACAACCTTGAAAGGGGTCCTCTGCTCGCTGAGAAGGTGGTCAGTAGGGTTAATGTGGAGGGTGGAGGGGCAAGTCAGGATTATCAGATAGGAAGATGGGTTAATGTAGTTAGAGGGAGTGGAAGGGGCTTGCAGACAAGGAAGGCCAATCCTGTGTTTGTGCATCAAAACAAATTTGCCAAATTGGGTGAAGATGTGGAGGTGGCTAACACAGAGGTGGCAGCCCTAGATGTTACTGCTACCCCTAACAGCCGGGAGAGCAACCCATCTAGTAGAAGTGGTGAGGGGAGTGCAGGTAGGCCTAGACAGTTGGTGGTAATAGGGGATTCTATAATCAGAAGGACTGATAGAATAATTTGTCGCCAGGATCGCCTCAACCGATTAGGTTTAGGGGAATGCTGGAGGAGTATTTAAACTAGACTTGAGGGGGAGGGTGAACGTGAATTACATCGGGCACACAGGTCAGATAGGGGTCAGACATTAATGGAGAGTGGAATGGGGATAGATGGAGGTGGGGTTATGGCAGGTGACAAGAAAGTTCCCATGTTGCAAACAGCCATTGGAAATTATAGTGCCATTTGCACTACTAAAAATTATATGAATCATATGAAAAACGCCAGCGAAAAATGTAACAATACATTTAAGTGTTTGTTCACCAATGCCAGAAGCCTTCCAAGCAAAACAGGTGAGTTGGAAGCTCTGGTGCATGAGGAGAGCTATGATGTAATCGGTATTGCTGAAACTTGGCTTCAATCCTCACATGACTGGGCTATTAATATTCCTGGCTATGCTCTCTTTCGGAAAGACAGGGTAAAAAGGAAAGGTGGAGGGTACTGTCTCTATGTGAGAAGTGACCTCAAATCAAGCGTGAAAGTGGACCTGGTTGATGGAGAGTGTGATGAAGTTGAAGCATTATGGGTGGAACTGCATACAGATGTGCGTAGTTCAAAGCTAATCATTGGAGTTTGTTATAGACCACCCAATGTTAATGAGGAGGTGGAGACTCGGCTCCTTGCACAGATGGAAAGGGCTGCAAGGGCAGGGACGGTGATAATAATGGGGGATTTTAACTACCCAGAAATTGACTGGAATAATGGTATTTCTGGGACAGTTAAAGGACAAAAATTTAAAAACCTATTGCAGGACAATTTTATGGTCCAGTTTATTGAGGCCCCAACTAGGAATGATGCTCTGTTGGACCTGGTAATCTCAAACCATGCAGAGCTCATTACTAATGTTCAGATAAAGGAACACCTGGGTAGCAGTGATCATAACATGATTTCGTTTAATGTAAACTATAAGCAAGAAATACATACAGGAAAGATAAAAACACTTAATTACAAGAGAGCCAATTTTCAAGGCATGAGGACTGCTCTCCAGGGCTTGGACTGGGAGGGAATATTGGCACCGATGAACACAGAACAGAAATGGGAATTCTTCAAAAAGACTCTTTGGAACCTCACTGCAAAGTATATTCCCATGAGCAATAAGTTTAAAAGGCTAAAGATAAAACCTATGTGGCTCACGGTCAAAGTTAAAAAAAGCTATAAACAATAAGAAAATAGCTTTTAAAAAATATAAAAATGAAGGAACACTAGTGTCGTTTAAATGTTACAAAGAATATAATAGAATATGTAAAAAGGAAATCAAGGATGCAAAAATTCAAAATGAACGACAGATTGCAAAAGATAGTAGGACAAACCCAAAAAAATTCTTTAAATATATTAATAGTAAAAAGGTCAAGTCTGAGCATGTAGGCCCTTTACAAAATAATCTAGAGTGGGTGACTGAGGACATAGAGAAGGCAAATTTATTAAATGCTTTCTTCAGCTCTGTGTATACAATGGAGAATGGGGGAGCTCATGTCGATATAGGGGGTGGGAGTGACACAGCCCCAAATCCACAATGGCTCAAAAGTGATATGGTCCAGAAATATTTAGACAGAATAAAGGTGGATAAAGCACCTGGACCAGATGGCATCCACCCACGGATCCTAAAAGAATTGAGCTCTGAAATTTCAAAGCCACTGTATCTAATATTTAGGGACTCATTAATGACAGGAATAGTACCACTGGATTGGCATAAAGCCAATGTGGTGCCCATATTTAAAAAGGGAACAAAGTCTTTACCTAGTAACTATAGACCTGTTAGTTTAACTTCTATAGTTGGGAAGATACTGGAACGTTTAATAAAAGACCACGTGGATGAGTTCTTGCTGGAAACAAACTATTTAAGCAGCAGACAGCATGGATTCATGAAAGACAGAAGTTGTCAGACAAACCTGATTTCCTTTTATGAAGTGGTAAGTAAAACCCTGGACAGAGGCGTAGCAGTGGATGTGGTATACTTGGATTTTGCAAAAGCGTTCGATACAGTTCCCCACACACGGCTCATGTGTAAGGTAAGGTCTACAGGATTAGATATATCAGTTTGTAAATGGATAGAAAACTGGCTGAAAGACAGAATTCAGAGAGTTGTGGTTAATGATTCTTACTCTGAATGGTCCAAGGTTATCAGCGGTGTACCCCAAGGTTCAGTGTTGGGTCCCTTACTTTTCAATATATTTATAAATGATATTGGGTCTGAGATCAAAAGTAACATTCCTGTTTTTGCAGATGACACCAAGCTATGCAGTGGAATAATGTCCTTGCAGGATGTCTCCAATTTACAAGCCGACCTCAATGCTCTGTCTAATTGGGCGACTAAGTGGCAGATGAGGTTTAATGTTGATAAATGTAAAGTTATGCACTTGGGGGCTAAGAATATGCATGCATCATACATGCTAGGGGGAGTACAACTGGGGGGATCTGTAGTGGAGAAGGATCTGGGTGTTTTAGTTGATCATAAGCTCAATAATGGCATGCAATGCCAAGCTGCGGTTTCCAAAGCGAACAAAGTCCTTTCTTGTATTAAGAGAGGTATGGACTCCAGAGATAGAGATATCATTTTGCCCCTGTACAAATCATTAGTAAGACCTCATCTGGAATATGCAGTCCAGTTTTGGGCACCAGTTCTCAAAAAGGATATCGGAGAACTGGAGAAAGTGCAGAGAAGGGCAACCAAACTGATAAGAGGCATGGAGGAGCTCAGCTATGAGGAAATATTAGAGGAACTGAATTTATTCACTCTTGAGAAGAGGAGAATAAGGGGGGATATGATCAACATGTACAAATACATAAGAGGTCCATATAGTGAACTTGGTGTTGAGTTATTCACTTTAAGGTCAACACTGAGGACAAGGGGGCAGTCTTTACGTCTGGAGGAAAAGAGATTTCACCTCCAAATACGGAAAGGTTTCTTCACAGTAAGAGCTGTGAAAATGTGGAACAGACTCCCTCCAGAGGTGGTTCTGGCCAGCTCAGTAGATTGCTTTAAGAGAGGCCTGGATTCTTTCCTAAATGCACATAATATAACTGAGTACTAAGTTTTCTAGGTAAAGTTGATCCGGGGTAAATCCGATTGCCTTTCGGGGGATCAGGAAGGAATTTTTTCCCCTCGGGTAGCAAATTGGATCATCGCTCTGCTGGGGTTTTTTGCCTTCCTCTGGATCAACTGTGGGTATGGAGTTGGGTGTATGGGAGGATGTACTGTGTTTTACTTTGTTTTATTTTTTATTTATTTTTTATGGTTGAACTGGATGGACTTGTGTCTTTTTTCAACCTGACTAAATATGTAACTATGTAACTATGTAACTATATTTCTTATTTTAGTTTCGATAAGTAAGTAAGTAAGTAGCTCAGTGACACAGATGAAATTTACTCTCACAGTGACCCTGACAGCAGTGTGCAGCAGCACAGATGATGATGACGCTGACACAACACTTCTTTCTCCACGCCAGGTGGTCCCTTCAGTCCACTCCAATCCAAACAGCACTGACAGTCCCGTTTACAGCATGCCTTACTCCTGTCCCGCAGGCACGCACATGTGGCTTTGCGCGATCCACCTGGCTTCCTTGCACCGTGACATCACATGACATGTTCAGGCACCGCCCTTGCTAGACCCACCCTCCGTCGGCACCGCCCAAACACTGTAGCAGGCACTCGGATAGTCTCTACCAGCTTCGGACCAGAACAGCCCATGCACCCCAGTACAAATCATTAGTAAGACCTCATCTGGAATATGTAGTTGAGTTTTGGGCACCAGTTCACAAAAAGGATATTGAGGAACTGGAGAAAGTGCAGAGAAGGGCAACCAAACTGATAAAAGGCATGAAAGAGCTCAGCTATGAGAACAGATTATAGGAACTGAATTTATTTTCTCTTGAGAAGATGATTAAGGGGGGATACGATCAACCTGTACAAAAACATAAGGGGTCCATATAGTGAACTTGGTGTTAAGTTCTTCACTTTATTATCACCACTGAGGCCAAGTGAGTGCTCTTTACGTCTGGAGGAAAAGAGATTTATTCTGTAAACACAGAAAGGTTTCTTCACAGTAAGAGCTGTGAAAATTTAGAATAGAGTCCCCAAAGAGATGGTTCTGGTCAGCTCAGTAGATTGCTTTGAAAAAGTCCTGGATTATTTCCTAAATGTACATAATATAACTAGATACTAACATTTATAGATAAAGTTGATCCAGGAAATATCTGATTGCCTCTCGGCGAACAGGGGGGAATTTTTTTCCCTGCTGTAGCAAATTGGATCATGCTTTGCTGTTTTTTTTTGCCTTCCCCTGGATCAACTGTGGGTAAAGGATTGTGTACATGGGATTGTATAGGTTAAACTGGATGGACTTGTGTCTTTTTTCAACCTTACTACTGTATGGAACTACGTCACAGCCATATTGTTTACTGGCAACCTTTTCCTGTCAGGCCTTGTACAAACGACCGTTTTCGTTTGTATGTTTTTCGTCGAGAAAACTGTTGTGGATCTCGACGAAAAAAAAAAGAACACACTCTTTTTTCTCATCGGGTGTCTCAATTTCCTCGTCGTGTTTCTCGTCGGGCTGGTTTACGCCGAGAAACACGTTTGCGTGTATGCTTTGAAACCTGCGCATGCTCAGAATATAGTATGAGACGGGAGCGCACCGTCGGTAAAAGTAGCGTTCGCAATGGAGATAGCACATTCGTCACGCTGTAACAGACTGAAAAGCACAAATCGTCTCTCACCAAACTTTTACTTAACACGCAGTAACATGAGATTAGCATAAGCAGCCCCAAGGGTTTTGCCAATGGAATCAAACTTCCCCTTTATAGTGCCATCGTACGTGTTTTCTACGTCAGAGACGATGAGATTTTGTCTTGACAGTGTGTATGCAAGGAAAGCTTGACAAGATTCTCGTCAAACCTGAGAAGAACCTCGTCAAGGAAAACGACGATTCTTTTAGGACGAGATTCTCAGTCGTGTGTACAAGGCTTTACTGTCATTTACTGGCAGGAGAAAAAGTGCCCATTTTTCTTTACTGGCTACCACTGTGTGATGTAATACTAGGTAACAATGTTGCCATTCGATCACTGGTGGAGTGGAGGCAGAGGTAATGTTTCCTTCAGCCTGCAGAAGAATGATGACATACTTGTGGCAGACTTGCTAAAAGAGTAGAGAATCTTCATACAATATACTGGGCAAATATTTTTCCAATCATGTAAAAAAACATAGCAGATCAGCAGGAAAATTATCTTTCTCTGCAGAAAAATGACTCTTCATCTATAATATTACTCACATATAAAATATGCAATATCAGCATTTTTTTCCTCTACAAAAGCTTTCGGTATCCTTTTCAATGTGAATTTTTTACCATATCATCAGTTCCTGTTTTGTGAAGACAGGTCAGACTGTTGAGACCGAATATTTCTGCCACATCTCTAGATACATTTGTCAAACTGTCTACTGACCCAGCTAAAAAAGCTGTCATAGAAAAGGGGAAAAATGACAAAAAAATAAAAGAGGTTTTGCTTCACAGAGAAAAAATTGTTTCACGCTGTCATAAAAAACAGTAATATTTTCCGAAAACCACATAGAAACATACATTGGCTCTTGTTATAGAGTTAGGCTTAATGTACACAATTTTTTTTAAATCTCTATAAATGACTATATGACTATAAACGACCCTGTGTACATGTACTGATAAGATGACATAGAGGAGAGTTCAGAGACAGCTGAAAAAATGCCCAACTGCTCCTAAATGTCTGTTTACCAGCAGCAGCGTATATGAAGCCTTAAACTGTTACTAAAGCCAGGACTCTGCATTCACTATATCTGATCTATCACAGAACATAGAACATGGATGTGCAATTACTTTAGTAAATATAAATTGCTAAATACCTTTTCCCATCAGCACTATAAAGAAATCTTGTGGCTTCTATCCATTCCTGGTAAAGCTTGTAGGAGGAGTTTTCATACTGCACTGAGCTACCCCATCAGGATCCAGGACCCCTAACCCTCTGTCTGGACAGTACTGATTGGCTCTGTGCTGATCACATGCACCCTCCCAAGAAAAAAAAACAACGTCTCCAGCAATATACACCAAACTGAGCATGTATAGCCTGACTCCAAAGGCTCTGTCTTGAGAAGGTGTTCTGGAGAAGGTGGAAGAAGGTGAGGATCTGTGCATACAATATACAGAGGATATTTCCTATATCATATATCCCATATGGTTTTCTTTTATTGATTAGTTTTGTAACAATATTGTGTAACTTTAGTAATACATTTACATTTTTTGATATTCCCGCCTTGCCTTTAAAGTCTGACAACCAATTACCATTTCTTGAGTAATTCTTTTTTCTCCCATCCCCACATCCCCATGGTGATTCAGCATAAACCTCCACCTATCACCAGTTGTGATAAACCCTGTTCATTTATTTTTGGGCCTGAACGCCAACCCCAATCATCATTTCCCCCTTCCCCAATCCCCATGGTGATCAAGCATCCCCCTCCATCTATCACTAGTTGTAATGAACCCTGTTCATAAATTAAAAAAACAAAAACAAATAAAAACTTTTTAAGAAAAAAAAATAGGTTTTATTATTTGTGCTTTAAATGACGCACAACAGCACTACTTTGCGCTCTGCCTGGGACAAGGGTATGCTAAGCTCAAAAAGGACTAGCATACCCTTGCCTCACACACAGTGAAAAGGATTTGCTGAACAATCAATGAAAAATGGACAAGAAATAACATTTGTTTCCCACAAGGCCACAAGGATACAATTGGGGAACTGAGTTTTCTCCCAAAAGGTGTGAACAACTAATTCCCAGATGTCTTCTGTGGGCTCTGGCATTACAACACCATGTAACTTCTCCAATATTGCCACACGTGTTTCTCCCATTACAAGAGGAAGTAGTGATGCAAAGAGACATAGCTTTGTCCTGTGGCAAGGAACCTAACCTAACATAAAAATGTTACATATTGAAAAAACTGCATACAAATAAGAAATCCTACTCCTATCCCATATGCCCTAACCCTATTCCCTACCCCCTTACGCCTAACCCCAAACCCTAACCCTAATACCCTAATCCCTACCTCTAACCCCAACACCTATACCATAACCCCTATACCCTTACCGCTAGCCCCTATCCCTTACCCCTAGCCCCCAAACCCTAACCCCTACCACTAACCTTATCTTCAACCCTATCCACTAACCCTAACCCATATGTTTACATATTTCTAAAATTTGTGTCACTAGCAGCCATTCCTCCGGTGACACAGAGTTTTGCATCATGGTTTCCATCCTGGTCTGCATTTGCCTGAGCCTCTTCAACAGCTCATCAAAGACAGGCACAGACATCCTTGTGAAATTTTGCCACATATGAGCGCAGTTTAGGGGTGTTGAAAATTATTGCCGCATCGATGCATCGAGATTATGCCTGTCCCGATTCTGCATCGATGCAGGGATGCAGCCTAATCGATTATGCATGGCGTCATTTTGGCTCCTCCCCCTCACCCGCACAGCAGCATCTTTTCCGATCATGACACCAGTGATCGGCTGGCTGCGCCGTTCCCCCGTCAGTAGAGGATGTAGCCTAGAGGAAGTATTCTGCCCTCATCCACGCTCTCCCCCTCCTCAGGATTTGTAGCTGTATGGAGTGACACCTGTCATCTCCCCAATGGGTGGGCGCTGATCACTGCACGGAGCTGTGAGACAGATCACAGCAGCTGTCTTATCACACGTGGGAAAAGGCACAGCATCTGCTTCAGAAAACAAGCTGCGAGGAGAGGAGGGGGGATGGTAGAAGTGCTGCGGAGGTGAGATAAGTCTGTCATGCTTGATTTATTTGAGGGGCAGTGTTGTAAGTAATGACTGTGAGGCCTTGTACACACAATGAGATTTATCCGCTGTAAATGGGCCCCGGACCGTTTACAGTGCATATTTACGCCGGGATGTTTTGATCCGATGGCTGTACACACCATCGGATCAAATTCCCCGCCGGCGGACAGCGCGGTGACGCGGCGGTGACGTTGACGCCGCCACGTCACCGCACCAGGAAGTAAACACTTCATGCGTCGGATCCATTCACAGGATACGACGCATGTGCGGGCAGATATGTCCGCTGGTTTGCCGTACTAACCAGCGGACATATCTGACGGGCAGCTATCCGGCGGAAACATTTCAAAGCATGCTTTGAAATTTTTCCGCCAGAGGAATCCGGCCAGAACGGTCCGTTTGCCCCTACACACGAGCGGATTTTTCGGCTGAAATGGTCCGTCGGACCATGTTCAGCGGATTTATTCCCTCATGTGTACAAGGCCTGAGTGTCGGCGGGATGGAGCTGGCCAGTGGATTGTGATTGGGTGAGGGTCACACTTACACTGGCTGCACATCATCTTCTGATTAGTCGCCAGCGGGTCATGTTTCGGTCGGACTCGTCTTGGGTGGGTGGCGCTGGGGCATGCACGCGCCTGGAGTCTCCCGCCTGCTGTGTCGTGTCGAGGCCCAAGGGAGTCTACTCCTCCTCACTCCTCCTCACTCACTCCTCACCTGAGTCACTGACTCTAACTCCCAGCCGCCGACATCTCCCGCCCTGTCCTCTGCGGAGGCTCCGCTCCACCACACCAGTCGGCGGTCTGGACTCCGGGATACCTCCTGACTCCATCCTGACTGAGGCTAGAGCGGAAGCAGAGACAGCACCGACCGACTGTGGCCCCTGCGCAGACTGGGGGTGTGGGTGTAAAGAATTGGACTTCTTTGTATTGATGGCTGAATTAGCAGGGAGTGCCAGGGACAGCGATGAGCAGAGCACAAGTAATTAGGGTGTGCTAAAAATAAGAAAAAAAAATTGCGCTAACCAAGTGTAAATATGAAAAATGATTTAAAAAATGATTTTAAAAAAAGGCAGCAGTAAGCGTGTATACCACAATAAGAAAAGGAAGGAAAAACTGCGCCAATAGAGTAAATAGACACAAACAACAAAAGTCCTTGTGAGTGAAAAAATATTAAAGTCCAAATGATAGTGTTTGACGACAAACAACACCCAAGTGATTTGTAAGATGCGGTGAACCACCACCACATGGACAAAGGCTTACCAACAGGTAGTAGGGTATCAGCATATATCAACTCCACAGCTGTTCAAGGGACACAGGCAGATGACAATAAATTCAATCCAGGGGATATTCTCATAAGTGGTCCTCAGCACAAGTGCAGGTAACACCAACCATATAACGAAAAAATGAAGGGACCGCACATAGTGTAAAACCATCAAGGAAATTTAATAACGAATATAAAAACCTACTTACAAACGAAGATGACATTCGATCATAAAAAACGATGCCGGCCGGCAACAAGAGGAGCCCTTCCTCGTAGCGTCGAACGTGGTGGCGTCACTGCACGCCGTTAGGGTGTGCTGCCTGGGCACACCCCGCATGTCAGTATTGCTGGCGCAGCCTGGGCGGTGGGTGTGGGCACTAGGGCAGGTGGAGTTGATATAATTAATTGTACACAGTATTGCATTTGCTGGACCTGCCTGGGCATGTGGAGCGGTCCTGTGGACTGTGTCACACCGCTCCACAGTCATGCCCAGCAAATGCAATACTGTGTACAATTATAAATATCATCATCATCACACTCCACCTGCCCAGGTATCAATACTGTACAATATAGATTCATTGTGCACTGCAGCAGTGTCACTCACACTGCACACTGAATCTATATTGTACAGTATTGCTGCCTGGGCAGGTGAAGTGTGATGATGATGATATTAATAATTGTACACAGTACGAAATGTTCTAAAATACTGTATATAGTGTTTTTATTCTTTAATCAGTTAATATAAACATCTTTGATATTAAAGATGTTATAGAACGTAATTGCATTGTAGAATATAAAAAAAAAAAAATCTCAGTTACTTTTCCGAGTAACTAGTTACTTTGCAGATGAAGTAACTGAGTCACTAACTCAATTACTTTTTTGGACAAGTAACTTGTAATTGTAACAAATTACTTTTTTAAAGGAAGATGAACAACACTGGTGAGGGGTGAGTGCAAAGAAGTGGAACCCCCCCCCCATGCTGCTCCTATTAAGTGTATACTGTCTGTGTGCCTAACAATTTGGGTGCTGAAAAAAGAGTTTCACCAGTGCTATTGAATTGATGTAAACTGAACACCAACTGGGAAAAGTGACATGCTAATCTTTTTGATCATTCCTATTTTTTTTTTTTATATAATTCTTTATTTTTGTATTTTCTGTATATTACATCACTTACATGTATACCAAACCTCCACCGGGAACAAAATACATAACATTTATAAATACAAACAAAACATGTACAAAAAAAAAAAAAAAAGGAAAGAAAGAAAAAGGGAATAAAAAAAAAAAAATGAAAAAACGGCAAGAAACAAAAAAAAAAAAAGATAATGCTTCTCCCCCCTCTCTCCCCCCTCCTGCTCCCGCACCCCCCCATATAGATTATAACTAAATTATTCCTCTTAGGGTATTCCCTCTTTTATATTCTTGTGTGTTTATCGTGTTTGTAGTGTTCCTATATCCAAACTTGCAAAAAAAAAAGTATATGCATATATATCTACATACCCATACATACTTCTACACACATGTGTGCACATATATACACGCATACACACACACACACACACACATGCACGTATACATACCTACATACACGCCCCCACACATACATTTATATATACATATTAGTTTTAGGCCCATTTCAGGTTTATTTATTTGTGCTGTCTATGTGTCTGTGTTTATTTTGTGTGTATAAATATTACCCTGTGTCTCTAGTGTTTGTGAGGTTCTTTAGCTTCAACCTTCTTTATATTCCCTTTGTGAGTTATTTACATATACGTTAAAAACCTGTTCCCTTCCCCTTTACTAATCATTCCCCCCCCCTTTCCTGTGGAGAGAAAGGAGAGGGTGAGGGGGAGAGGAGTAAAACAACAAACAAAACATAAGAAAAAAAAAATTTAACAACATTCATCTAAAATTGTAGTTTGTCTTTCTTACTAAGAATCAAGTATATATATATATATATATATATATATATATATATATATATATATATATATATTTTTTTTTTTTTTTTTTTTTGAGAGAGGAGTGAGTATATGTGGTTCAAGAAAAAGCGAGAAAAAAAAAAAAAAAAAAAGGGACCGAAAAAGAAGGAGAAAGATAAACTCCCTCCTTTACTCCTATTATATCTGTGGGGCGTAATGTTCCCAGTCTGCCCAAATGTTGTTAAATCTATCCTGTTTGTCTCTAATCTTATGCACCCATCTCTCTGCCTCCATTATTAGGTTCACTTCTTTTTTCCATTCCATAAGGGAGGGGCGTGTGTTTTGTTTCCAATGCCTGGGTATTAGCATTTTAGCCACGTTCAATAGATGTGGTATCACGCTTTTCTTATGGCTGTTTATTGATCCCGGTATCCAATGAAATAAAAAATATATAGGTGATAATTCTATAGGTTGTTTGGTCATCTTCTTAACCCACGGTTCTATTTCTTCCCAAACCCCCCCCCCCCCCAACACACCCCCACCCATCCAAACATCCCCCCCCCCCCCCACAGCTTCCATAGAACCAAACCACACCAAACCAAACATAACCACTCCCCCCCATTTTAGAACAAGAAGGTAACCCACCACCCTTAACCCAACAAACCACCCACAACACCCCCCTCAAAAAATAAGGAAGTATCCCCCCCCCCCCCCCCTTACAAACACCCCCCACCCCCAACCCCCCCCACACCCACTCAAACAACGACCCCCCCCCCCCCCCACATAACCCCACCCCATATACCCCCCCACACACCAACCCCCACCCCCCCACCCCCCCCCAACCCCCAACCCCAACCCCCCATACCCCAAAACACCCCAACCCACCCCCCCTACCCACCACCCACCCCAACAAACCAAGCCCCCTCATTTTAAACGGTATCCACACCCAAATCCCCCATCACACCTTGACCCCATATTTTAGTTGAGAGTCCACCATTTAAAACGTACCCCCAGACCACCGGTACATATCCATATCACCCCCCCCCAACCCTACCCCCTAGACCCCCCCCCCAAGAAAACACATATTTCTTTAAACCAAAAGACCATTACCCACCCCCCCAAAGATAAATTACCCATACCATGTTCATTTGATTACCTTGACCCCCCCCACCCCAAGGAAATCCCACCATCCCCTACCATTATCTCTATATTAATGACCCATAAACTCCAAACCCCCCCCCAACCCTACTCCCAATGACACCTCCCCAACCCAACGGAACCCCCCCAGAACCCCACCCCCCTTTACACTGGTAAACACACCCAATATACAACCCACAACCTCCATACCCCCCCACCAACCACCAACCAACCCCAACAAAAACAACAACCAACCATATGCAAAGACCAACCCCCCCCTACCCCCCCCCCCACCTATTCCCACCACCCCAAAGAAACAACCCCAAAAAATAAAAAGGGGCATCCCTGCCTACCCCCATGTCACAAACCACCACCCCACCCCCCCCCCCCCCCAATATCCATCCCAATCCCCCCAAGTCCCCTTTAATACCTCCAAAAACCCCATTTACCTACAAACCCGGCATCCATTGATAACACCCCCCCCACACACCAAGGATATAAACCCAATATCCCATCCCCCCCCCCCCCCCACCACCATACCCCCCTTATACCTAACCCTACCATTGGTATCTGAACAAAACCCAAACTATACCGCAAAACCCCCCAAAAACCCAAACCCCTACCCACCATTCCCCATAACCAATTACATAACACCAAACCCCATACCTATACCCCTACAACCCCTTACCTAACCAACCCACCCCCCAAAACAACCTTACTTAACCCCCATATTTGCCCCTAACTTTTTATAATCCCTTGGAGACAATTTAAAGTCTTTGATATATTTCTCTATCTCCCATCCCCATCCCCCTCCACCCCCCCCCCCCATGTAATTAAACCAACCAAACCCGGTGGAACCCCCCCCCTACCCCTTGTCCCCTATTACCCCCCCCCCCCCTAAACAGACAATAACAACCCCAACCCTACCCCCCCCCCCCCCAATATGAACCACCAACACCCCCCCCTAACCCAACAACCCCCACAGAGACTAACCCCCACCCACCCACACCCCCCCCCCACCCCCCCACCACACCCCTCACAACCCACCCCCCCCCCCCCCCCCCCCCACCCCCCACCCAAAATTTCCCACCCCCCCCCCCCCCCCACACCCCCCCCCACCCCCCACCAACCTCTCCCAAACCCCCCCCCCCCCCCAACCCACTAACCCCCCACCCCCCCCCCCACCCCCCCCCCACACCCACACCCCCCCCCCCCCACCTCACCCACCCCCCCCAACACCCCCACCCCCCACCCCCCCCCCCCCCCCCACCCCCCACCCCCCCCCCAACACACCCCCCCCCAAACACCCCATAAACAAAGACCCAAAAAACAAAACCCACCCCCCCCCCCAACCCACACCCCCCCCCCCCCCCACCCCAAAATATACAACCCCAAACCCACCCCCCCCCCCCCCCAACCAACCCCCCTAAGAACACAAACCCCCCCCCCCCAACCCCCCAACCCCCAAAACCCCCAAACCACCCCCCCAAACCCAACACCCCCCCACCCCCCCCACAACCCCACCCCCCCCCCCAACCCCCCCCCAAAAACACCAACCCCCAACACCCCCACCCCCACCCCCTCCCACCAACCCCCCCACCCACCCAAACCACGAACCCCCAAACCCCACAAACCCCCCAACCACCCCCCCCCCCCCCAAAACCCCCCACCCCCCAAAACACCACCACACACCCAAACCCAAACCCAACCCACCCACCCCACCACCCTCACAAACCCAACCAACACACCCCAAAACCCCCCCAAAAAAACCCCCCCCCCCCACCCACCCCCCCCCCCCCCCCCCCCCCCCCACCAACCCCCCCCCCCCCCCCCCCCCCCTACCATACCCCCCCCCACCCCCACCCCTAACCCCCAAACCCCCCCCCCCCCCACCCCCCCCCCTGACCCCACCCACCCCCAAAACCCCTACAACCCCCCAAAAACAACCACCCCCACCCCCCCCACCCCCACCCCCAACCCCATAACCCAAACCCCCCCACCCACACCAACACCCCCCCCCCCCCCCCCCCCACACCACAACCCCCCCCCACCCCCAAACCCCCCCCCCCCCCCCCCCCCCCCCCCCACACCACCCACCCAACCCAACCCACCACCACCAACACCCACCCCATCCCCTCCACAACCCCACACTATCACCCAACCCACCCCACCCCCACCAACCCCCCCCCCCAGTCCCACTCCCATCCCCCCAACCAACCACCACACACCACACCCACCCAACACCCAACCCACCATCTCCCACCAACCCACACCCCCACACCACAACCCAATCCCCACCACCCACACACCCACCCAGCAAACACACCCCCCAAACCCCCCCCCCACCCCCCCCCCCCCACACCCCACCAACCCCACAGACACACACCGAAACCCACCCCACCAACCACCCCCCCCACCCCCCCACCCCAAAACACACAAACCACCAAACCCACATACAAAAACCCACCAACCCCCAACCCACCACACCCCCCACCCCCCAACCCAACCCACCACCACCCCCCACACAACCCCCCCCCCCCCCCCCCACAACAAAAACCCCCAAACAACACAAAAACCACCCCCCCACCCCCCAACACCCAACCAACCCCCCCCCCTCCCCACCCCAAACCCCCCACCCCTTACCAAACACAACCCAACCAACCCCCCCCCCCACACAACCCCATTTATTCCCCAAACAATAACCCCCACCCCCCTGACCCCCCCCAAACCCCCCCCCCCCACATACCCCCCCCCCCACCCCCCCCCAAACCCCACCACCCCACCCCCCCCACCCCCACCCCCCCCCCCCCCCCCCAAACACAAACCCCCCACCCCAACACCCCCCCCCCCCCCCCACACCCACACCCCCCCCCCCCCCCCCCACCCCCTTTACCCCCCCAAAACCCCCCCCCCAAATCACCCCCCCCCCCCCCCCCCCACCCCCCCCCCCCCCCAACCCAAACCCCCCCCCCCAACCCCCCCCCACAAACCACCCCAGACACCACCCCACCCAATAAAACCCTAACCCCACCACCACACCCCCACAAAACCCACAAACAAACCACCACCCCTAACCCCCACCACCCCCCCCACCCCCCACCAACCACCCCCCCCCCCACAAACCCCCCCAAACCCCAAACCATAAACACCAACCAAAAACCCACACACACCCACACACACCACCCCCCACACCCACACCCCAACACCCACACCCCCCCCCACCCCACCAACCCACTAACCCCCCCCAACAAACCCACACACCACCCACACCCCACCCACACCCCCAACCACCCCCCCCCAACACCCCCCCCACCAAAACCACCAGCACCCCCACCCCCCCACCCCCCACACCACCACACCCCCCCACCCACACCCAAACAACCCACCCCCCCCCCCCCCCCTGACCCACACCCCACACCCAACCACCCCCCCCACAACCCCCCACCACACCCAGAACCCCAAACCTAACCCAAACCCCCCCCACCACCTCCACCCACCCCCACCCCCCAACCCCCCCGTATGTTTTACAAAGTACAAACACATAACCACCCCCCCCCCATCAACCCATAAAACCAAACCAACCCCCCCCCCCCCTACCCCCCAACCCCAACAAACCCCTCCCTCCACCCCCCATTCCATTTCACCCCCCACACCCCATCTCCCAAAACCCCCCCACCCAATTCCCCCATCACCAAAACCCCAACAAAAACTTTACCCCCCCCCCAAGTACCCCCCCCCAACCCACCCACCCAAACCCCCCCCCCTTCACACCCCCCCACTCCATGAACCTAATCTCTCCACAATTTTCAAACATTAATACCCCCAGAAACCCCCCAGAACCTAACCCACCCCACAATCTGCATTGATCCACCATGCAAAACACCCCATCCATGTACCACCCAACCAAAAACCCCCCCCCCAAAAATTCATTTCTGCCGTCCTGATGTCGGTTGCCGAGGCGTGTGTCAATTTCAGTATTTTCTTTATTGTGCCCATGTCCCTATGTGACCCTAATTCCCTCTCCCATTTTTTAATATAAGGGGGTACCTCCAGCTCTTCCACCTTTAGGAGAATTTTATATAGCTTTGATATCGTTCCTTTGGTATTTTCTGGAGAACATAACTTTTCCAGATCTGTTAGCTGTTCTCCTGTCCTTAAGGGTTGTGGCAGTTTTAATATAAAGTGTCTGAGCTGTTGGTACCTCCAGTCATTTATCTTCAAAAAATAAATATTTTTTTCTATTTCATGCAGTGAGAGTAAGTGACCATCCTTTATAACTTCTCTTACTTGTGCTGTGTCCTTTTTAATCCAATTTCCTCCTACTGAAACTTTACCTGGTTCAAAATAATCATTATCTTTTAAAGCAATAAAAGGTGAGTTGTATTCTTTATCAATTCTTTTATATACAGTGTCCCAAATCTTAAGTGCGTTCCTAGTGATCTCATGTGTATTTTCACCCAAACACCTTATTTGAGGGGGATTCCATATTATTTTTCCTAATTCCACCTCTGATAGTGCATTTTCAATACTGATCCACCGTTTTTCTCTATTTCCTCTGGCCCATTCCACCACTCTCGATAATACTACCGCGTCATAGTACTTTTTGATGTCGGGGACGGCCAGCCCCCCCTTCTCTTTTGGTTGTTTTAGGACCTGGAGCGATATTCTATGCTTTTTATTCCTCCAGATATATTTCATGATCATATTTTTCATAGTTTGTAGCCATGCGCTTGGTAGGGTCATAGGGAGCATCTGGAATTTATATAGGATTTTAGGCGTAAGGACCATCTTACAGAAATTAATTCTGCCGATCCATGATAATGGCCTGTTCTTTACCCTTGTTATTTCTGCTTTTATTTCGTCCAAGAGGGGGATATAGTTTATCTCGTAGATTTTTTTAATTAAGTTTGTTAACTTAACCCCTAGGTACTTAAGTTTTTCTACCCATGGGAATTGATACTTGATTCTAAGTTCTTGTTCTTCGGATCTAGACGTGTTTACGTTCAGAACTTCTGTTTTGGTCATATTTAATTTAAAATTTGATATTTCTCCGTATTGGCTACATATATCCAGTAATTTGGGGATTGATTTCTTTGGATTGACTAAGTAGAAGAGGACATCGTCCGCAAAGGCCGAAAGTTTATGCTCCTCCTCTTTTATTCTCACTCCTTCAATTTCTGTGCACCTACGTATCCTGGCCAGCAGAGGTTCAATTGATAGCACAAACAGCATGGGAGACAGGGGGCATCCCTGTCTTGTTCCGTTTTTCATTTCAAACATTTGGGAGAGGCTTCCATTTATTTTTATCCTTGCTGTCGGGGCTTGGTATAAAGTTCTAATCCTCCCCATTATTGTCTGACCAAAGCCCATTTCTTCTAGTGTATTTAACATGAGTCCCCAGTCTACCCTGTCGAATGCTTTTTCGGCATCTATCGACAGGAGTAGACTGGGGAGGCCACTTTCTTTCATTTTTTTAAGGACAAGGAGGGCCCTTACCCCCATTGTCTCTTCCCTCTCTCCCCTGGATAAAACCTGTCTGGTCAGGATGGACGAGTTTTGTCATCTCCTGTTTCACTCTCCCGGCTAATACCTTTGCGAAGAGTTTCGTGTCTATATTCAGCAAGGATATCGGTCTATACCCTGCACAGGTTTTACCATCATTTCCTTCTTTGGGAATGAGTGTTATAGTCGCCTCTGCTGCTTCTCCACTTAACGGGAAGTCTTTCCCTAACCCATTGAAGTACTGGCAGAGTCTGGGGATAAGTATCTCCTTGCATTTTTTGTAATATAGAACAGTGAAACCGTCCGGTCCTGGGCTCTTTCCTAACGCTGAGTCTGCAAGGGCCGTCCTGATTTCGTTTTCTGTGATGGGCCTGTCCATCTTTGATCTATCCTCTTGACTACATTTTGGGATTCCCGCTCCTTTTAAAAAGTCTATTATTTTATTCTCTTTCTCTCCCTGCTTCCAGTTCCTCTGTTCCACTGCGTACAACTTCTCATAGTACACTCTAAACGTTTCTGCTATTTCTGTTGTTGTGTGCACTATCTCCCTTTTCTCGTTTTTAATTTTCTCTATATAATTTCTTTTTTTTTTCCGGACCATCCTGGCCAAATGTTTATTTGTTTTATTCCCCCACATATATCTTTCTTTTGCTATTAAGTTGAATTCCCTTTTTGTTTCTTGGTCTGTTAGCTCTTTTAGTTCAATTCTTTTGTTCACAAGGGCCTGATATACTTCTCGTTGCTTTACCGCTTTTTTATGTTTTTGCTCCAACTTTAATATCTCTTCTATTATTTTTTCTCGTTTACAGTTTTTTTCTTTTTTTTTCCTTGTCCCTTCTGATATCAGGATCCCTCTTATTACCGTTTTGTGAGCATCCCAAAGAGTTGCTCCCGATATTTCATTTGTATCATTGATCTTAAAATATTCCTCTAGCTCCTTTTTAATCCTCTCTAAGCTATTCTCGTCCATCATTAATTCCTCGTTGAGCCTCCAATTTTGGAATATTTTCTGGTTTCCTCGTATTTTTAGGGATACACTAATTGGGGCATGGTCTGAGAGTGTCATGACCCCTATCTCCGCCCCCTCGACCATTTCCAAGCAACTAAGATCCACAAAAGTGTGGTCAATACGGTAATAGCTTCCATGCACCGGGGAATAAAACGTATAATCCCGCTGTTCCGGGTTTAGGACTCTCCAAACATCTACCAATTGGCTTCTAAACAGGCTATTTTTTATTTTTTTTTAAAAGCGCCTTGTTATCTCCTTGTGGCGTGGTCTTGTCTATCCTTGGGTCAAGGCAGAAGTTTAAATCTCCTGCCATAATGACCTTCCCTCGTTTGAAGTCATTCAATTTCACTAATACGTCCCCAAGGTAGTTTATCTGCTGTGTATTAGGGGCGTAGATATTCACCAATGTACAGTCAATCCCTTCTAGTTCCCCTTTAAGGAAGAGAAATCTCCCCTCTGGATCTGTCAGCCTGTCTGCTAATGTGAACCGAACTCCTTTAGCTAGGCCTATTGCTACCCCCCTTGCCCGTTTGGAGATGGTGTCTCCATAGAACCAGACAGGGAATTCTGTTAAATATAACTTAATATTGGATTCTGTTGAGAGGTGTGTTTCTTGCAGGAAGGCCACATTTGTTCTAAGGCTTTTCAATTCCTTTAGGACCTTGTGTCTTTTTGTTGGACTGTTCAAACCTTTCACAATATATGATAGAATTTTAATTATCGGCATCTCTTCCAGTTACCCCTTTCCCTTTCTCTTTTCTCGGGGGACACTTCTATCCTTCTTGGGCTGTTCTTACCCCTTGGCACATTTGGCGAGATACTACCTCTACCCTCCCTCCCTCTCCTCCCTCGAATCCCCTCCCCTTCCCTCCCTCCACCCTACCCTCCCCCATCCCCTCCCCACCCTCCCGTGGTGTTTTCCAGGCTCTGCAACATTTCTGCCATTTCTCTCTTAGATGGCCCTGATTCTTCTAGCCTCTGCTCCTCTGTCCACCTATGCTCTGCATCTTTACCTGATAGTCCTTCTCCTCTTGGATCTATAGGTTTGTCCTTCGACATCTTATTTTGGGGGTTCTTGTTATCTGTCTTTTTATCTTTATTTATTTGATGTTGTTGTTGTTGTTTTTGTATATCTTGAGTTCGTGGGCTGTCCTCTTTTGTCATATACTGTCTGATAGAACTTGTTGTCAATGAGTTATTTGCCACACTTGGGGGTGTTTTTGGGGGGCCTCCCCTTGTAGATCTACTCGTCATCCTTTGCATAGTAAATGCACTTCTTCGAATTCTCTTCCCCAGTTTGCTCTCTTGGGTCTTTCCCTCCTATGTCCTGCCACTCAGTCCTAAAGAGATTAAGGTGATCTTTTAGCTCCTTTTTTGCGCTTTATTCACTATAGGTCCTCTATAAATCTTCAGATGGCGGATCCCTCTACTCGTCCCAAGTACGCAATCTGGGTAGGGATGGGTCTGGGGGGCACTTCTTATTACCCCTTAGTAGTTTTGGGTCCTCACCCCTCTCTCCCCCTTATTTGTTTGTTGTTTAGGCAGTCCCAAGACCTTTCTAAGCAGATCCCACCAACACGTCTCTCCCGACCTCCCTTCCCCCCGTCTTACTACTTTCCCTATATAGCCAGTAGGCAAGGTAGATGTTGTTCATGCAGTGGTCCTTACAGATTTTCCCCTCTTTCCCCTCTTTCATAACCTTTTATATCAGAGCTGGACTAAGAGAGGGCAAAATAACGAGAAAAAAAAGCATATAAGTAAAAAAAAAAAAGGAAGGGGGGCAAACGAGGGGGATGTATAGATCGGAGTGAGTAGACTAATTTTACTTCCCCTTTAAGACCACCCTACACACAATTCTTGCAGGTGATAATTTATTCCTCAATGAAATATCAGGCAAGCAGTGATAGCAGATGTTTCTGTGGGAACGTTTTTCATTTCTTAAGTCTCCACTTTTTTTATTTCACACATTTTGTAGGCACAGGTAAAGACACATTAAAGAGAACTCAGAAAAGGGAAACGTACCTTCTGTATATTTCAGCTCTTTTAGTAGTCCATGTTGATTATTCTCTGGGAATGATCCCAGGGAGGCTTACCTTTTCACCTTTTCTATGATGTCTTCAGCCTTTTTACCTTATTGAGGCAAATGCGATGAGGAGGAGGAAGGGGTTAAGGAGCGATCCTGTTCGGTTCTCCCTGTAGCCTGCAGCGTTGGTTCACGTTGGTTTGCTGAGATGTTTTTTTTTTCCTACGCCGTCTCCAAGAGGAGCCCGTGTCTTCTGGGGAGTTCCCTGGTCCACGTTCCCCGGAGGTATGGGGGTGAGGGGGGGGACGGACGCCAGCGTCTGTTACCGCGGCGTGTGTCTCGGCATGTAACTCAGCACGCCGAATATCCAGCGGGACGGGCTGCTAGCCGATGTCGGCACACAGCTGGGCTACTCGGGGGCTCCGGGCGGGGAGGTTTCCTTCCAGCACGCACTGTAGGCATTGCTCGCGGCTTCCCTCAGCCCCTCAGCCCGGCCCTCCCTCGACGCGGCATTCCCGTGGCTCCTCCCACCTACAGAAGCGTCACGTCCTTACGTGCACGCCATCCTAGATGATAAATTGATTTTTTTTAAACAAAAAGAGGCCTGGTCATTGTTTTAAAAAGTTCCTGTATTTTGTGGATTAGCAGCAGGAGCACACTACGGCGCATGTCTCCCTAGCAGTAGGGCGTGTACGCTTTGGGTCCAGGCAGGCAGGTCTCTGTCCCAGCCCAGTCCAGCCCAGCCTTACAGCAACGCACCCAGGAGCAGCAACCCTCCTCTCCCCCTGACACTCTTCACCTCAAGGTAAGATCTTGCCTGGGCGCCCTGGTTCTACCCCCTGGGACTGGATACGACTGTCCTTCTCAGGATAGCCATGGTTCTACTAGTCCCGGGGAGCGATCGACCGGACGACCGGGACCCCCCCCGGCATCCCACACTCCATCCCGCCACCCACCTCACCCCTCCGAGATCCCCCGCTCTCGTCCTCACCACCGCAACCCTCTGGGTTTTCGGACAGCTCCGGAACCAGGATCGCGGCCACGAGTGCGGGAGCGTCCCAGGAAAGTCCCGCACGCCGAAGGGTACTATAAAAATAGATAAATAGGAATCACCATCTGTCCTCGGGGCCCCCCCCCCGAGAATCCCCCCCCCACACTGTACCCCTACAAGCCCTTTCTCTCCCCCCATGGTCCCCTCCTGTACTTTAGCCCCCGGCTCGAGGCTAGGACCGGTCGGAGGCCATCTTGGTACACCTAAAGCACTACAATACACCACCAACACCCCCCTCACCCTCCCTGGCACAGGTCTTTTCTCAATCGGAAAACTAACACCCCTTATTTCACAAATCCAGGGTTGCGACCGATCGCCTATTGGGATCAGGAAGGAATTTTTTCCCCAGGTAAGGCAGATTGGCACAGCACGCCTGGGGTTTTTCACCTTCTTCTGGACCAATTGCAGAAAGGGAGGACATAGTGAAGTGACAGGTTTGCTTGGCTATTCCTCCTCCCAGCATCGCCAAAACCCCCCCTATAATTATCAATACTTCCCGTTTTTTTCTGCAACTATGGGTTATCTGAAATACTCTGCAGAAACCATCTGGGAATTAAAACCATTTGCCTCAACACTCCCAACGGTCACCGAAAAAGCTCTAAAAAGCGAACAACTGTTAAGAATTAATAGACGATTAACAGTAAAAATCAAAAAAAAAAAACAATGAATCCAGCCTGTTTAGAGCCCCCCAATGCTGATTCACAAGAATTTTGCAACAAACTATCGGATTATTTCGTGAATAAAATTGAAAGAATCTGGGAAAGCATTGAGCAAAATGAATCCCGCCCCGAACCCCTACCCTGATACCATTATATACCCGCCTCAAAGACAGAAATTTACCTTAAAACCCATCTCCATCGCTGCCACTAAAAATATCATTCGGTCTCTGCGCAACAGCACAGCACCCAATGACATTATTCCCACTAAACTGCTGAAAGAAAGTGCCGATATACTGGCACCAGCTATCGCGCAGCTCATAAACCAATCATTCAAGGAGGGCATGGTGCCCTCCTTGTTGAAACAAGGTACCATAAAACCTATCCTGAAAAAAAAACCTCCCTTGACCCGAAAGACCCAAACAATAGGAGACCCATAACGGGTCTAAATGTTTTCTCCAAGATAATGGAGAAAGAAGTTGTACAACAATTACAACATCATTTAGAAACCCAAAAATTACTCGATACATTTCAATCAGGTTTCCGGCCAGGGCACGAAACTGAAACTGCTCAGGTAAAAATATGGGATGATATTCTAGAGGCCTCAGATGAAGGAGAATCTTCTCTCCTGATCCTGTTGGACCTAAGTGCGGCCTTTGACATGGTAGACCATGGACTACTACTTGCTAGGCTAGCGGAAGTGGCCAAAGTCGCAAAAGAGGATCTGTCCTTTCCATTCCTCCCATACTCTAATGCCGCGTACACACGGTCGTTTTTTGCGATGAAAACAAACATCATTTTTTAAAACGTCATTTAAATTGATCGTGTGTGGGCAAAACGTCGTTTTTTGTCTTAAAAAAAAACGACCAAAAAAAAATTCCAACATGCTTGAATTTTTTGTGTCGTTTTTCAAAACGTCGGTTTTTGTTTTACAAAAAGTCACCGTGTGTAGCAAAAACTTTTGTTTTGTTTCACAAAAAGTCACCGTGTGTAGCAAAAACGTTGTTTAAAACGACGTTTTTCAACCCGCGCATGCCCAGAAGCTAGTTATGAAGCGAGCTTCAATGGAAAAGAGTGGTGAACGTAACCTCGCTTTTTGTGAAAAAAACGATGGTGTGTATGCAACATCGTCTTTGAAAAGTGACGTTTCAAAAACGTCGTTTTTTACTTCACAGAAAACGTTGTTTTTTTTCATCACAAAAAATGATCGTGTGTACGCGGCATAAGCCTCTGGATCTCTTGTTACTGGTATATGCTTATTGGCATCATTGGCTGTTATTGGCTATCTTCCTCCATCATTTCACCATATACTGCACCAGAGTGGAAACCAACTCCTTGCCCGCCATCCGAGGGGTTTTTGAACCAGGACGCCGCTACCTTTAAGCTTATTTGACCTGATAAGTATACGCTTGATTGGGTCTATTTTTTCTGGTAAGCCTCCTATTTACCTTGGTGGTGGATCTACTATCAAAATTCCAATTTTTTACCTTTTCAACACTAATTCACTTTTCGTTGGACTAATTGATTTGCAATTATTTATGAGACTTTATATATCATATGATTTTTATAGCTGTATATTTAGTCATTTTTTATTGTTTTTTATTGTTTCACATATATTTAGTTCTACACTTTTTGTTTTTCATGTTTCTTAGCCTGCAGGATTGATCTAATTCTGTGGTGTTGGCTGCCATTTATATGCTTGTGTGGGTAGCGCGGTGATTTATATACATCTATTGTATATTGTCTGTATATAATGGTGGACACTGGTTTGCCACATTCTTGGAGTTAGGTATTAAGTAAAAGACACAAAGAATTACTTTCAACGAAGGTTGTTAAATAGTGTGTAGTCCTTTCATGTTTGGGCCTGAAAAAGTGAATTCATTCTACAAAATGCATTGCCTGTTTAGTTGTAAAATGGAATATCTGCAATATATGTATAATAATATATGAAATATAACACAAGGTGATCAGTAGTCACGAGTCATTAGGGGTCAGGTCAATGCCATTGACCAAATATGACCATGTGGCCATATTATGTCAATGATACCACCAGCATCCCTCCCCTTTTTTACGTGCAACTGCAGGGAGGGGATTTCCTTGACCACAGCTGTTGGCAGCCTGTTATCGTGTGACAGCTTCCTGTGGGTTCAGCCAAACTAGGTTTGGTCAGACAGTTAGTTAATCACTTGTGGTCAGATGTGTGCAATCTATACCTACGAAATTCCTAGTGTTTTTAACCTATTTAAATGCATGTATGTGTAAATTTTGTACAAATAAATTGAAATTGAATCTTTATAAGTACTTGTGTAATTTGAATTCTTGAGTTCTTGAGTTCTATAAAGTTCCCTATTATATTTTTCTTGGCGTATGTTTTTGGGATGATAGCACTTCAAGATAATAAAGTACCCAAGTCCACAGTTTGGAAATAAACAAATCTCTTATTACTGATGGATCTGTCCAAGTAGAGACTCTTTATAAGAAGAAATACGTATATTGGAATGTCGAAAAGACATAGTGTTATCGTTAACCAAAAAATGCAGACAACAAAATTATTTTACAATATCTATAATTGCAAGAAATCAATACAAACAAACTTTGCTTAGCAAACTGTACATACATAAATAATATTTTCTATTTCTTTACTTGACATTTCATAGATTGGTTTCTGTCGAGGTCAGAACTTCATTTCTTACATCCAGTTTCATAGCTTAAAAAAAGTGCTTCTCATTTGTACATCTGCCATACAGGGTTTTTAGTTAGTTCATGCTCCCCCACCAAATCCCCACACAGAAAGCCCATCAACCAAAATGCCACAGAGAAAAGTAAAAAAAAAATAATATTGGTTGTTTAAGCTCTTTAAAATGTTATATTACACGCATCTAAAATAGCATCATAATTGCTTCTTGTCAAATACTGATAATACTCACATTGGGGATCAAGAGTTTTCTTTGACAACAAAAATATTAATCTTGGCTATGCATAGTTAATTTTTTTTTTAGAAGGTCACATGATTTAAGGTTAATAGGTTGTATTTTCTGAGCAGAAATTGGTGATTGTAATTGAAGCACAACATAATGTACTCAATACTGTAGGGGCTCTAACAGAGCTGTAATTTTATATGTTAGTTAAGGGAAATAAAGCTGCCACATTAAGTGCAAATAAAAGCTGGCAACAGCTCATATACCTTCTAGACAAGGTACTGCCAGAGTTTTCATATAGGGGGTGGTCCGTTGGTATAACGGAGCATTGGGTGGAAGGATCTTGCAAAATTATTGGACAGAGTACAACTGTAGTCTTCTTCGGACATTGGTACAAGACAAGCAAGACCAATTAAAAGCAGCAGAAGAAGTTGAAGTGGTAATGCAGCTCGGAGGACTCGTAGGAAGAATGACTGGTGTCTTTGAGCTAAATTAGCTTCAGAAGGGTAGGAACCTGAGCCATCGTCTTTGGACCTAATAAACAGAATTAATAAAGGTAAGTTTACAAAAAATACATTTTATTGTAGCTTCCATATATGCTCAGTCTTTGTGAGAACTCGGAGCTCTTATCAGTACACTGTGCAGTTCTAGCCCATAAATGTAACTTCTTCACATGGAAAGTAAGTTAATAAATGATATTCTGATGTGGAAATCAGTAAACAGTTTTTAAACTTAGCTATGTGTAAAGTTTTACCTACATTTCAAACAATATCTCAGGATAATAATTTTAAAAATGCCTCAGAACAGAGTACTATGTGTAAAATCACTGAAACAGATCGCCATGGACAGTTAGGAGGAAGAGAATGCTGTAGTGTCTTTCTCTCTCTCTCTCTCAATATATATATATATATATATTTAAAGTATATATGCATATTGTGCACTTTAGTTAGGATGGGCTGTTTTGCACTTCCACCCATCCATAGTTAATGTGATATCATTTCACTGTGCCCAGATATACCGTATATGCCGAGGCACCTAATTTTACCAAAAAAATTGTAAAAATTATTGACTCGAGTATAAGCCTAAGGTGTCCATCTGCATGCCTCACTGTGCCCCTGCCTCACTGTGCCCAAAATCAGTGCTCTCCGGTCGTAGGTCCCCTAGATAACAAACTTTGCACACTTGTAGAGGAGAAATGGGGCTACATGTGTGCCAAGTTCGGGGCAGGTACCTGGTCCCCAAAGTCCGGGAATTCAGGCGCAAAAAGGTGTCTCGCGTATAAGCCGAGGGGGGCTATTTTCAGCACAAAAAAAATGTGCTGAAAAACTCGGCTTATTTTTTGCTCCGGGACCATCCCAGTTGTAAAAGTTCCCATACACATTGTGGGATGAATGAAGGTCATGCATTTTGCACCTTTTCCCTAATTTGTAGAGAAGAAGTAGACAGTGCATTCCCCAGTCTATGTTTCCAGGTATTTTATACATAAATGTAATAACCCAGCAGACCTTTTGGCTATTTTAAAAACACATCTGTACTACAGAGAACTACTCTATTTACTTTTTTTTTTCTAAACCATAATTCAAAATAATACTTTTTGTACAATCCAATTGTTATGTGAACAATACTAGGCTTGGTTTGGTAGAAGATTTGGCAGATTTCCATCAGAACCAGGATCCTGTGCTATCTTTTCAATCATTCTACCATCCCATCACAAATAGTATATTTTCTCATTTACAGAATGATGAGGAAGCTAAAAGTATGACTATGATGTGGCAGTTATAGGACAGTGCAACAATCCATAAGATTGCTTCTGCATTATGGGTCTGGACATTGTAACAGTGGATACTATCTGTAATCCCACAGATTATATAATTAATAATAAAATATGTAGCTGAAAGTTAAAATGTATGTGAACTCTAAAAATGAACGCCTCTTCTTTGGTCTGTTAACTATACCAAAGTGTCTTTTTATATTTGTTTAAGAAGTACAAGCAATACCTGTTGATCTTGCCAGAGATCCTGTGAGCTAATTTCCTGTGCTCTGTGCTGACTGTTATCATGTACAGTGGAACCTCGGATTACGAGCATAATCCGTTCCAGGAAAATGCTCGTAATCCAAAGTACTCGCATATTAGAAGTCAATGGAAACGAAAATTTGTTCCGCATTGACTTCAATGGCATGCAATACAGCATGCGGCCAGAGGCGGGGGGCACTGGAGAGCCTTGGAAATGGCCGAAAAGCCCCGAGGACACCTCGGCTGACCTTGGAAAACCTCGGAAAATCTTCGTTCTTGAGATTTCCCAAAGATCAACCGAGCTGTCCTCTGGCATTTCCGAACGGCGCCGATCAGCTGGGGAGGGCATAGCCAGCCAGGATCAGCTATGTTTTTTAGGTGATACTGGGGGACGAATTACACAGCACAAGCACTGTGCTGTATAACATGCTTTTAAGGGAACACGTTTTTTTAGGTTAACAAACACTCTAACTAATCTGGTTGGATCCCATCTGTTCTAGTGGAAAGGGAGGTGGAAGAATTCATGCCATAAGTTACGGCGGTGTAGTGTATTTCTGGCAGCGGAATTCAAATCGGCGAGTAGGGGGCATGATTCATTTAAATGAAGCGTGTCCCCGCGGCGATCGAACTGCGCATGCTCCGTTCAGAAATTACATCGCAACAACGTTATTTTTTTTGACTAGCGTAAATTACGTACATTCCTATTCACGGACGACTTACTCAAAAATAAAAAAAAATTCAAATTTCGACGTGGGAACGACGGCCATACTTAACATGGCAAGTCTAACTATAGGCCGGCTAAAAGCAGCTTTAACTATATGCCGGAAAAAGCCGACTAGAGACACCGTAAGAGATTGCGATGGCCATGCGTACGTTCGTGGATCGGCGGAAAAAGCTCATTTGCATACCTGACGCGGAAAACGACGTGAACGCCGTCCAGCGGACGCCGAAGTATTGCATTTTAGATCCGAAGGCGTACGAAGACGTACACCTGTCGGATCTAACCCAAAAGCCGCCTTATCTTGGTTTGACAAACAACGTTAAAAAATGCAGCATGCTCGAATTTTTTTTTTTGCTCGTTTTTCAGAAGATCATTTTAAATGACGTTTTTAAAAACGTTGTTTTTTTAATGCCGAAAAGTGATCGTGTGTATGCGGCATAAGTCTTTGCACTAAACCTGTAATGATGTTACTGCTGTATGAAGCAAAACTACACTAGACTTCCCGCACTTTCTAATATGGACATAGCAATATTAAATGCTAATAATGTACCAATATGTAGAAACACGTTCAATATTAGCAGAGCAAATAACTATTTTCTGTTTGCTAAAATTATTTTGCCTGCAGGTTGAAATGCTTCTTAAAAAAAAAAAAAAATACATGTGGTACTTCCTTTTACAAAGCTGTAATTGATGGCCCATAAGAATTCTTCGTACAAATTTTACTTTGGATTGGATTATTCTGTAATCACAAAATCAGCTTTTGCTTAGACTAAAGGAGAAAAACCTACTTTTCAAAATGTTAACCTGCTGGTTACAGGTGTCTAAAAATATATCATCGGTGAGAGGGGCATTAGCAATCTCAGATTAGATTTTTTACTTTTCATGAACCAAGCTTCTTGAACCAACCACTTTTACCTTCTTTGTTTATAATTGTTCTCAGAGTAATGTCTATTATCTTTATTTTATTCTGACATGTTTTAACCACTTCAGCTCTGGAATGTTTTACCCCCTTTGTGACTAGGCCATTTTCGCTATTTACCACTAAATGTATGATAACTGGTTTGCGTGAAAGTTAAAGCATCTACAAACTATGGTATACATACTGAAAGAAATGTTTTATACTAGTAATGGCGGTGATCAGCGGTTTATAGTGGGACTGTAATAGTGTGGCACTAACTGACACTGGGTAGGAACTGACTACCCGACACTGATATTGCCAGGGCCACTAATATATTGATCCTCCTATCCTTTCCAAGTTCCAGGAGCTCTTCCTGTTGGGTCTGAAAGAGTGACCCTCCCCCAGGGCGAGAACTGTCCCAGTAGTAATCGGCGCACGTACCTACCAGTAGGACGTGTGGCTCCTGGGCTCCAGACAGGCAGGGTTTTCCACCCCCCCGCCCCAGCAGGCCTTCTCATCCGCCTTCTCTGGCTGCTTCTCACCCTCCAGGTAAGCCCCTGCTACTCAGGGCGATCTTCACCTCCCTAGGACCCATAGGTGGCCGTCCTTGTTAGGACAGCCACGGCGGCAGCCTAATCTCCCCCAACGGAGATACAACTCCCCCGCGATCCGCTTCCTCCAGCTCCGGCCCCCCCAACAACCAGCCGCTCCCCCGCTCCTTCACTCTGGTCCATACGCCCCCCATACAGCCATCACCATTCAGAGGCACCTACTTGCGACCTCTCCACGGCAATTTTCGCCATTCCAGGTCGTTTTTCGGGACCTCCGCGCCAGGCCTCTCTCAGACGCGGGGCCGCGATCCAGGAAAGTCTGCGGCTTCACCTGCGGCCTAACACCGCGCCGCAATTTCATACACAGAATCCCCTCCAAGCCACCAGAAACCTCCCAGGAGTTCGCCCCCAGCCCCCTGCAGGATTCATCCACCCCTCAACAACCAGTCCCCCCCCATCCCAGTCCTTCCAGCTGACTATACATCAGCCTGGGTCCCTGGTCCTGCTCCCGGTCGGCGGCCATCTTGGTACACCCCAGCAGCAGTGACAGCTCTCACCCCCCTGTTTCATAATTTAATAATACTTGATCCAGGGGCTTCGCTCGATCGCCATTCAGGGATCAGGAAGGAATTTTTTCCCCTACCAAAGCAAATTGGCACAGCACGGCTAGGGGTTTTTTGCCTTCCTCTGGATCAAGCTGGGAGGATTCACTGAATCCTCCCCCCATCGTCACCAAAAAATAACTACTTTGCCCCGGTGATTGGCTACCATGGCTAATCTGCGGTACTCTGCAGAAACCATTTGGGATCTGAGGAGTTGCGCCGCAATACTGCCAGCCATCACCAAAAAGACCCTAAGAATGGAGCAACTTTTGAGGATCGATCGACGATCGGCCATCAAAAATTTTAGCCATTTACCCCAGCCCAAGCACATTTTATGTGCTTTGATCAACACAAGATCGGCAGTAAAACATAGACTTGAAATCCATGACTTCATTCTACAACACGATTTAGACTGCCTCTTTATTACAGAGAGCTGGCTCGCAGCCGACTGTAACACCATTCTAGGAGAACTGGTGCCAGAAAACTACCGTATTATCACAGAAAACAGAATAGGGCAAAGAGGGGGTGGCCTGGCGGTGATCCACAAGACTCATCTTGCGATCACAAAACCAGCCCTTCAAAACCCTCTTCCATTCATGGAAACCCTTACTCTGCAACTGCAAGCAAATTCAAAGGAGACCGTCCACATTCTGCTCTGCTATAGGCCACCGGGCCCAAAATCGCAGCTGCTATCATCATGGACAGATTTCTTCTCCACTTATACCCTCAACAGCAAACACCTGTTGCTGTTAGGGGATTTCAATCTCTGGGCCAATTCCTCACAAGACATCGTTGCGGATGCCTGTATTGACCACCTGGAAGATTTAGGGTTACAGCAACTAGTATGTGGGCCCACACATGCTTCAGGCCACACACTTGATCTTATTTTCAGACAAGATCTGGAAATAAAAATTTTGGAAAATGAAAAGTTGCCATGGACAGACCACCATGCAATTAAATTCATTTCCACAATCCCCCCCACAACAAAAACATCAAATCCAGTGACAACACACTGGACTAGATGTCAGAAGAAGCTCCACTCGGAACTCTTCAGAACGATTTTAAGGAAAAAAAATAGAAACAACTCAGCCGCATCAAACGGCCGTTGAAACATTGGAAGCCATCAACTCGGCCATGCTACAGTCAGCCGATTTGGTAGCGCCGAAACGAAGAACCCGCATTCGGAAAAACAACCGCAGCTGGTTTAACAACCAGCTGTCGCTACTGAAGCAAGAACGTAGAAGGGCAGAATCTGCCTGGAAAAGATGTTCTTCAGAGCTAAACTTATCCATCTACAAGGCGACAACAAGAAAATACCACAAAGGAATTTTCCAAGCCAAGAAGAATTATTTCTCGGAGGCTATCAACGGGGCCCTTAACCGCCCCCGCGAACTCTTCAAGATGGTCACCCAGACCATGAAACCAGGATGTATTGAAGCCCCCAGTTCTGACACACAAGAATTTTGCAATGAGCTATCGGATTATTTCGTTGATAAAATCGAGGCAATCCGTGAAAGCATTCAGCAAAACTTTTCTCCCCTCAGCCCCCCCTGTAGCCTTTCACACAGCACCCATAGTAATTCTTCGATATCAGGTAAGTTTACCCTAGAACCCATCTCCGTTGAGTCCACTAAAAATGTCATTTGTACTCTGCGCAATGGCGCAGCGCCAAATGACATTATCCCCATAAAACTGCTGAAGGAATGTGCCGACATCCTGGCTCCTCCCATTACGCAGCTTATCAACCAGTCTTTCTTGGAGGGCATAGTGCCCTCACAGTTGAAAGAGGGTATAATCCAACCCATCCTGAAGAAACCCTCCTTGGACCCCAAGGACCCACTCCACCGCCGTCCCATAACAAGCCTCAGCGTATTCTCTAAGATAATGGAAAAAGTAGTGGTACAACAGCTGCAACAGCATCTAGATACCCACAAGCTACTTGATCCATTGCAATCAGGCTTCCGTCCCGGACATGGGACGGAAACAGCATTGCTGAAAGTATGGGACGATGTTCTCAAGGCCGCAGACGAAGGAGAATCTTGTCTCCTGGTTCTGTTGGACCTAAGTGCAGCTTTTGACACTGTAGACCACAATCTGTTACTGACTCGGCTTACTGAAGTAGCCAGGGTCGCAGAAGGCGATTTATCTTGGTTCTCCTCTTTTTTGGAAAACCGATCGCAAACAGTGAAGCTAGGACCGTTTACGTCTGAAAAACGCACAGTAACATGCGGAGTCCCTCAAGGATCGCCTCTGTCGCCAGTGCTATTCAACATCTACCTTCGTCCTCTTTTTGAGATTATTAGCAGCCAAAAACTGCTTTATCACTCTTATGCAGACGACACGCAACTGTATTTCCGCATCTGCAACAGACAGGATCACCACCTCAATCTAGAGACATGTCTCTCTTTGATAGAGGATTGGATGACAAAGAGTTATCTTAAACTCAATGGAGCGAAAACAGAACTTCTTCTGTTTCACGCCAAACGTAGGAATCAACTTTCAACAGCGTGGACCCCCCCGCCTATTTTGGGCAAACTCATCACCCCTAGCGCCAAAGTCAAAAGCCTAGGGGTCATTTTTGACTCCTTTATGACAATGGACAAATAGGGTCAGTGGTCAGCGGATCTCACCATCTACTGCGCCTACTACGCAGACTCACTCCGTTCATCCCTAAAGAAGACCTAGCGGTCGTGGTGGGAGCTATTGTAAACTCCAGGCTGGATTATGCAAATGCCCTTTACCTCGGCCTCCCCAAGTACCAAATCGCTCGTCTGCAAGTCGTTCAGAATACGGCCGTCAGACTTGTGACTGGGAAAAAGCCCTGGGAATCCATCTCGCCTTCACGGAGATCCCTTCATTGGCTGCCAGTCAAAGACAGAATTGCTTTTAAAGCTCTCTGTCTTACGCATAGATGTGTCCATGAGAGTGCCCCCCTTTACTTATGCGAATTAATAAAAGCGCATAATCCAAATCGCGTTTTGCGATCCACGAATCAGAACCTGCTCCAGGTTCCGAAAGCCAACTTCAAGTCCAAAGGAGAGAGAAGATTTGCGATCCAGGGTCCCAGACTATGGAACGCTTTACCAACCAGCATTCGGTTGGAGGAGAACCACCTAGCATTTAGGAAAAAGGTCAAGACTTTTCTCTTTTGATATCAAAGGAGACAGGAACAACAAGCGCCCAGAGGCGATTCAGTTCGCATGTGCCGCGCTATATAAGTTTTCATTCATTCATTCATTCATTCATTCATTCATCAGTTATAGTACTATACAGGCATACCCCACTTTTAAGTACACAATGGGGTTTATTTACTAAAGCTGGAAAACGCAATATAAAGCTCACTTCTGCACAGAAACCAATGAGCTTCCAGGTTTTATTACCAGACGTAATTGAACAAGCTAGGGTTAGAAGCTCATTCATTTCTATGCAGAAGTGAGCCTGATATTGCGATTTCCAGCGTTAATAAATAAACCTCATTGTGTACTTAAAAGCGGGGTATGCCTGTACACTGTTAATGTACTGTCACTGGCTGGGAAGGGTTAACAACTGGGGGTAATCAAGGGGATAAGTGTGTGCCTAACAAGTGTTATTGTGTGTATGACGTGCTGCTTTTTACCTAAAATCCCTTTGTTGTTTCTCCCTGCTTTGCCCTGTGCTGTCTGTCAAAATAGGGCTCTGGGCTGTGATTGGACACAGCCGATTAGCAGGTCCCAGCCATGAATAATTGGCTAGGACCTGCTGACAAAAGCTTGCTGTGTCCAATAGCGAGAAAGAGGGGTTGTTAGGTGCACCCTGTACCTAGAAGAGGCCAGCGATGTACAGGTACATTGGTGTGCCTGTAGGAGCCTCCCATCTGCAGTACAATGCGGGCAAAAAAATTTAAGTAAACGTTTCTCAGACCTGGGACAATCAGTGTAAAGCCCCGTACACACGTTTGGAATTTACGATGGAAAAAGTAAGACCGCGTGTATGCCCTATCGGAGTAATTCCATTGGAAATTCAGATGAATTCCATCGGAGTTTAGATAGACAACATGTTTTCTTTTACTCCGATTGAATTCCGTCGGAATTCTGATGTGATTTTGGTCGGACAAAGATTCGATCCTGTGTACGGGGCTTAAGAATATAATAAAAAAACAAAGTGGAAACAGAATGTCAAAATAATTAGGTCCAGATTGGTGATGAGAAAATCAGCTCAGGTCTGATTCATCAAATATTTTTTTAGGTCGGTTTGGCTGTGACACCTACATTTTTATTGAGCAGTAATAGGTCTAAATTTATAAGACAAGACCCATGGTGGCACTGCCAGCTCCATCAGTGTGCCTCATCCTACATCCATCCCAGAGCTATAGGAATGACTCAGTGTGCAATGTCACTGCCCATGCTTACTAGGCCACATGTCTGTGGTTATGTGTGTCCTACCACTGACAGCATAGTCCAATGACACAGACACATTAAGCTTTGCATGTTGGTGGAAAGCAGGGATGGCTTTCTGGACTTAATAATGATGGCCAGGTACCTGTTAATGAACATATCAGTGCTATCGGCAGCAGATATGTTTTAAAAAAAAGGCCCTTAATGCACAGCTCAGTGTACATTCTAAAAGTCTACAAACAGATTGGTAAGTTTTCTTTATTGAATGTCTTTTCTGCAATAAAAAAAACCTGCCTGTTTGATTTTTTGTCTATTTTATTTCTGCTTTAAACTGTAAAAACTTAATGGAGAGGTAGTCCACACTCAGCATGAGCATTGGGTTTTCACGTTGGCTTCAGGTGCTGAACAGAAAGGTGGATCAGAATAGAAAAGGGTAAATGTTGCCAGGGATGGGGGAAATAAAGTAAACCTGTTGCTCTTCTCTGAATGGGCAAATCACACGTTTGCTTTAAATATATATTTTATAAGGGAGCTGTAATTAGTGTACAACATACAAAATAAAACAACTAAAAATCTATTTGCCTGCATTAATTGCACAGCCCACAAACTGTTTATGAAATGCTTCAGTGTCATTAAAAATCTTGTAAAACTGCTTTATTTTATTTTGTTTGCCCTTAAACCGTGGTCTATCAATGTTTACTGATCCAGTGCAAGATCAAACACAAAGTACTCTGATCAGAGGCATTTAAAATAATAAGGAACACAGTGACAGCCTGTTCTGTGTTATCAGTTAGTACTGTAGCTGACATCAAACACAACCTGTCTGACTTGTGCTTTTGATTAAGCTCTCCATTCAGTTGAAACTCGTTTGTATTCCATGCTTGCCTGAATGACAAATTGAATATTGTGCTGTACTGCAAAAAGATGTGTTAATCAACAGTGCCAGTGGAAATAAAGAGTGCTGCGGCTGAGATGTTATTAGGAAGTGGGCTCCACTGCAAGCTGCAAAGCTGTTAAGACGCACGGTGGGGCCAGATGTTTGGCAATGGAAGATGTCAGCCGGAAAGGTGATGAGAGCTTGAAACTTTTATTATCACTCTAGATTAAATAGAACATGCTCATCAGCTCATAAGCAAACCTGCTGGTTACTAATTAAGTCATCATATTACACAATCTGACAAGTTGAAAAAAAAGAGGTCTGCTCTCTAAGAATTAGTTTTTTTAATCAATTTTTATCTATTTATTTTTCACTGAAATCTGATAAACATAGTTGTATGATCAAGGTTATTGATTTGTCATGACCTCACATCAAAAACACAGAATATGAGGCCATTTACAAATGCAGGTATTTAGATACCCGTAGCAAATAATTAAAGGAGATAAACATTTACACTCACCTAGGTGGATGCAGCATCAGTTTGATGATTGCAGCTGTCTCCCGCTGCTTCTAAGACTGAGAACTGATCAAAGACAGCTGATAGTCACCGGCTCTCTGCTCTGCACCTCTAGTGCTGACTGGAGCGATGGGATGTGCAGGGGTGGGAGCACCTTCTTCAGGCTCTCAGGGGCTCGTTGAGAGCCAGCTTGCAGGCCAGGCATCTGGCTGGATCCCGATTGTAAAGTTGGGGTCTTTCTAAAGCCTGGACCGGCTGAGTGATGTCAGCCGACCATGGGCTGGGTCCACTGTTGGCTGAAAAAGGGTCATAGGAGTGCAGAAAAACTGCTCTCCCATGATCCCCAATAGAAGTGCAGACAAAATAGCTTTGCCTATACTTCTCCTTTAAATATTTGCTCCTACAGGTCTAACTTAGGATGTAGACAAGATCACGGAAATAAAATTAGTTTTGAGTATTCTCACCTACAACTAATTTGGCCATCAACAGTGATGGCAAAATCAAACAATGGTTGGTATCTACACTTAATGCCCTTAAGGATAATATAAACAGTTGTGTAAGAACCACATATGCAGATCAATGCAGTTCTGGTACAACTTAATATTTTCCATTGACTTTTCAATGAATGTAAAAGCCAGATGTGGCTCAAACTACCTATCTTGACCAATACATGGCCAGGGTATGGCCAAATTTAAGGATTACTCTACGGTGGCATGTTCTACCATAAATAGTAGAAGCAACAACGGACAACTTTAAGAATAAGGCATGTTTTAGCACCCTGTCAAGTGAAACACTACTGAAGCTTAGTGTTGTCCATGAGCATATAGTTTAAGTATTTGTTTTTTTGCAACAACATTTTTTACATGAATTTTTTTTTTAGCAAAGGCTGCCCTATGTCTATTATAGATCAGTGAATTGGATGGGAATCCTCATGTGCCAGAAGACACCTCATAACCAAGCATGAAAAACAGCAATAGGCTATGGTATATATGTTTATCCATTTGCTATTATACCTGCTAAGTTAAGATGGTGGTGGAAGAGTTTGGCTCTGTTACCACCATTTGCCTGCACTGAAATGAAGATAAGTACTCAAAAATATGCATGTTTTGGCAGTTAGGTTGCAGGCTCTCATTAGTCTATATAGTAGACATGAGCAAATAGTACAACTTGCAAAGAAAAAGGTTGTTGCATGAAAAAAAATATTGGTTTGTGAATGTGCTTTATTTACATACTTACCTGATATATATATATATATATATATATATATATATATATATATATATTTATATATATATATATATATATATGATAGATAGATAGATAGATAGATAGATAGATAGATAGATAGCAACAGGAAAGATGGATTTCTAGGGCAAATGTATTCCTCTTTTTGGTTAAGATTCATTTGTATAGCTATACTATAGTACTGGCCCCACTTCCTAACCACATTAGGACCATGTCCCATTGTTGCCTTTATAATGTGTAGTACTGGAGGCCAAACAGTAAAAAAAAAAAGTGTTCCACAATGCAAACCATTGAATAACAGATTGTACGAGCAGAAGGAGGTCTACAAGTAAAATCCGCAATTGCAGATGTGTCTCCAAAAAACATATTAATTAAAGGATGGGAGGAACTCCTCCATTTTACTATATGGAGAGATTTTGTAAAAGGTTTACCATATAAATGTAGTCAATTTCATTGGTGTTTAATAATCACTGATTTGGCCATGTGATATTTACTTTAAATAATACTACAATTGATGCCAGGATTTACTGTAAAGAGTGCACAGTAAATGTCCTAGCATCTATGTGCACCTTTTAGATGGTCTGTCTGTAGTGATCATGGTTACATTTTACTAGAGTTTTCTTTGTCAATTGTCGAATGAATATGAAGTTACCTTTTCATTTTTAAATCTATTTTTAATAGACATGTGGTCTTGTTGACTTTACTACTAATTGTTTATTATGTCCTAAAACTAGTGACAGCAAGGATGCTTGGGATATTTAGAACAAATAGGGAAAATAGACTCATGGAAAAATAAAAATGACTGAAGCACACAAAACAACAGCAACCAAAATGCGCAAGCCTTTCTTTACAGAAATATGTAAATTTTACCCAAATAATAGAGAAAAAAAGAAAAGCAGAAAGCTTCATGTCTGCACTCTTGTGGTCAGAAAAACATGGGCTACATTTGTGTGCAAGTATACTGACAGCTGTGTTAGTAAGGGTTAGTGAGGTTAGCGATTAGAGTTGGCGCCACCAATTCCATGGACCAATCTGTTCTCACAATGAAGAGTTCAGAGGAGGCAAACGCCCACAAAATGGACTGTATGTAACTCATATCCATTTTGATGGCTGGCAAGTTCCAAAGATGAATGGAGTAGAGCCTGACTTTAACTGAAGTCTAGAAAATTAGAGGATGATGAATGTATGTGCCATAAAGATTGTTTTTTTTGCCCTTGTAAGGCTCAGCATGGTGTATAATGAGATTTCAGTAAATTTTGTAGAACAGGATTGACCTTCTTGCTGGACATATTTTATCATCCTCTGTGTTCTAGAGTAGAACTTGGAAACCAGGAGAATAAGGTACCTGCTAGGTGGGTTGTTGACAGAGGGTCCAGGCTGTGAGACACTACATTTGCCCCGTGGCTGTTTGCAATGAACAGGGGGTAAAGAAAGAAGAATGTTCAGTCCAGGCAAAAAAAGACAAGCTACTGATGAAAGAAAAATCAACAAAATGAAAAGTGCAGCAAAAGAAAATAAAATCACATGAGGTGACCAATACCCAGGAGGGAAGGGAAACTGGCTTTCGATTTTGTTTTCTGTAGTCTATATTAACAAACATGCAGTATAATACATACTATATACATCACTAAATAATGTACTAGTTTCATCCAATAAATATTTTTCTTTTATTTTCACAAAATAAAATGTATTCATGTATAATTGAATTTATAACTATAATTCATGTAACTGATTAGTATTATGATTAACTTTCATCATGAATATATAATATAATTGATGATTTTTGTTAAAACTTTCGAAAAGCCAGTATTCCCGTACATTATACCATTAGGACCTATAAGAGACTAGTGAATGTGAAAAATCAATTAAGGAGATCAAATAGTTCATAGGGATAGAATTTATAGGTGTTATTTAACTAAAGTGCAAATGAAATTCATAGTTCCAAAACCACAGAAAACTGATTAAAATATAATTAAACAGACTGATAAAAGGATAGGCCAACATAACCCCAGCTTCATTAAAAAGTATAATTTAGCCAATTGTTTGTGCAGAAGTGAAATGTCAGGGGGTCAGGACAGTGGAAAATTTTAGTGTGTCCAGCTAATGGAAATATGGATGTACTTCTGGGCCTACCTAGTAGGTGTGTATCACAAGCGCTGCCTGTCTATTTCTCAAATCTTTCTGAACTCTGTTTATTTTAAACCATGTGCGCTTTACCGTTCTCTGCCTGCTGGGGGTGCTCCTGCCAGACACAGGACTAAGGGATCCAGAGGTGTCTAACTCATCTGCAGAAGACCATGAAGATAATTCCTGTGTGTACGAATAAAATACATATGTAAATGAAAGATACATTGCCTATAAATAATAACAACAAACTCTGATTTCTCAAGCTGTGGTATGTGGTATATGTTATGCCTACCAATATGTGAGTTTATGTACTATAAGGTACATATCTGGCAACATAGTTATTCAGGAAAAAGTAAATTAATTTAATAATTAATTAAGAATTAATAATAATTTTTAAGACTTAGCAAAAACACAAAACTCTGCACTTTTATATTCAGAACGTTGCTAGAATACTTTACAGAATAAGCAAAAGCAAGTTTTATTTATTATGTACCATTTCTTTTTTTTTTTTTTTTAAAGTGTATTTTTGTGCGTGAACTCGAGAGAGAGGAGCCGGACTGTAGGAGTTGGGAGTAGGCAGACCCTCCCCCCGGAGGCAATCGCCATCCTTCTCCATGCCCCTGGTGGCAATGGCGGGTGTGAAGGGGGGCCTCCCACTCACCCCGCCCTACCTGCTCCTCTTGGGAGCCCAACTGGGGCCCAACGGGACCCCAATGGGGCAGAGGGACTCCCCCTATGAGGGAGTGAGGGGGCCTAGCCCACCCAGCTAGCCCCGTAGGTCCTTCGCCTCTCTTTATTTTAAGAGACCGCATGGCCAAAGTGCATGTGTTTTAAACCAATTTCGTGTGCGTGCAAGTGTGGTGGTTTTTGTGGGGGGGGGTGGGCGTACTAAGCACAGGCATACCTTGCATAGCACACCCACCGGGAGCCGGGCTGAGACCACCAAACTCAATTCACATGTAGCCGAGACCGGGATCCGAACCCTTGGCTGCAGAGGTGAATGGCTTGTCAGCGCAGTGATTATGTACCATTTCATTTTGAACTGTGTACACTTAAACTAAACCACTACATAATTGCATGTTTTTTTTATTTATTATGTTATTTTTTTGTGTTCCAGAGGTAACAATGATGGGCTTGTACACTATAATATCTGAAAGGTATGTTGAAGTAGCCTCCTTTAGTTGTACCCCTATTTATTTATTAGAATTTTTGCTGAATCAGGATTAGCAGCAGCATCAGAGGAATGCCCTCCGAGGAAGACTTTTGCAGTGGAAGCTCGTCTGGGCATGTGGCATTTCAACTGGGACCATTGTTATATTCCTCCTGCTTCCTTTGACATTCTGGATTGGCCTACCACTCCGGAATCTCTCCATGGTCACAGACTGCCATGATCATGACTTTGAGTGAAACCTCTTTCTATTTTTGATGGTCGTATGTATGCCAGACAATTGTTCTATACATACTCTGTTGTGGCCTAAGACCCCTTTCACATGTGTCAGATCTGTTTTTCTCCCTGCTGAGCTGAGCAGAGCAGGCGGATGACAGGCCCATGGACGCTCCACTTATACAGAGTGGAAATAGACATAGTTGGCTCTGATCTATGGGCAGTTGGATGTAAACGGACCGGCTGTCTGTTTACACTCGACTGCCCTTCAATCCAATCCAGCAAGACATGTGGGAATAAATCCAGTTTGGTTTGTTTTTGCCAGACCAGGTCGGAGGTAGGCGGTTGTGAATGGACACAAGTCTGATTAAGTTTTTCGCTCTCCATAAAGGAGAATGAAGGGTCCGATTGGGTTAACCTGAACAACAGACAGGAATGGTCATGTGAAAGGGCCCTTACAGCTGTATACAATATGAACTGTTATTCACACAATCCTCCACTCATGTGGGACAGAACCATGAGATATTTGTGGACAAATATCTACAAGGACTTTCAAATATTCTTACAATATAGCAGTCTTCTGGTGCAGCGACTCTCACATTCAAGTGACAAGGAAGATTTAAGGCTTCTGTGCGATACAGTATGCACTTATGCATATACTGATACTGCCATCTGCCTTACCAGACCACTAGTATTTTTGTGGCCTTTAAGGATGGCAGACACACCAGGCTTATGTTTTAAATGCTTATAAAAAGTAGCACTTTTCCTGCACTTTCTATTATTTATGTATATGACACATGATCCTCTGCCGCTCCCCATAGGGTTAGTACTTTGTATCCATAAATTAAAGTGCTCATCATATATTTCAATGGCATCATTAAAAATATGTGGAATCTATAAGATTCATTGTGGGGAATAACAGAGACACAGACCTTGAGATATAACAAACACTCGTCAAACTCTGCAATCAGCCCAGAGATCCAACTAATTAATGAGACACACTGTTGAATTCATACGTCACAAGCATTCTAATAATAATCACTCATATATATCCATACCACCTTACAACTGCTACTCCCATCTCAACCCGGGGAAGCCACATAAATTATGACTAAGTCCTTAATTTAATATTTTGTTAGCTGATTTTTTGTATATAGCGGTGTATTACCGCTGGACTTATCAATATATGTGGCTTCATAGGTGTCCGGACCAGTTTTTGTTTTATGTTAGTATAAACGTTTGTAATTGTCCTTATGGTTTACTGTTATTTGCACCAACGGTATATATTATACTAGGAGCGTTGATAGATTGGTATTTTGTCATCTTGGTCATTATTGGCTCTATATAGATAGAGCACTTTTTTGTATATGACTTTTTTGATACATCAATAAACATTTATAAATGTTATTATAATTGATCCATTATTGCCCAACATTACCAATAGTAGCCGTCTTTAGTTCCCTTAGGGAGGTGCCTCTTTGGTTCCCAATAGGAAATATTTATGTATTATGTTCTAAATGGTTCACCATCAGTATACAGGATACAGCACAAGGAGAAAAGAAACAATAAGAGAAAAGAGGTAGGATTGGCCCCCCTCACAGACTTTCCAGATGGTATAGTCTACTGGTCCATCACTGTAAACTCTGAGACTTAGAAGGAACTTAGAAAAAAGGTGAAATATGTTGAATTGGATAGCAGTGTAAATTAGACTATTAATACATTTATTGAAATTGCTGGCAGTTATAGGGTGCTGTTATATTTTTAAACAGACATCTAGGCTCAAAATTTAACATTTCTTGGTCTTCAGAATTTCATATGATTAACATTATATTTACAACAATGTAATTGTTGAAAAAAAATATTTCATTGTGCTCTTCAGAGGCAATATGTGAAATGTCTTATGTAGTTATTAAAGCACTGTGTAATATACATTATAAGGGTGATGTTGGTTGTTGTCATGTATTCCTGATACTCCGGTCTGATGTTACTACGATTTACTTTGTTTTACAATGTTTTACATTTATTTTGTACACTTTACCCAATGTGTACGATACTTTAATATGCTTTCTTATTTTGTAAATTTTAATAAAAGTTAATTAAACATATGGATCTGTCCACATCAGCCGATGTGTTACAATGTAGCGGCTGATGTGTGATGCGACTGGGCTGGATAACTGCAGTGTTGGTGGTGCATTGCACTGTTCTCTTTTTTTAGACTAACTTTATTGAAATATCAAACAGTGACAATTCATTAAGTTTTGTTGGCCGTTGTGTGGTGTGAGGAGGTTGATTGCCTTGCACTACACTGCCCTGGAAAAAAGTACAGCATACCCTTTTCAGCACACACCACCTGCGCAACATGGTTGTGTTAACCAGGCACACAGGAGACAAGGCAATTTTGCAGTGTATTAGCCAAACAATGCAGTCCCACTGGGGCCTTACTGCTACACAAATATGATAAATAAACATAAATTACACCAAACTGAATATGCTAAACAGCAACCTGACACCCTTTGCATAATGTCACTCGTTGCTTATGAATTTTTCGCTTAATTCCTGATACAAGCTCATTAAAAGAAAAACATTTTAAATGATATTTTTAAGTTTTATGTTATTCTTATCCACTCACACTGCAAAACTTACCAGCTGATTGCTTGAAATATCTAATATTTTCTCTATTTCTTTGATATGACGAGTTACTTCCTTCAAGAGCACTTTGAGCCTGTTCCCAATGACATGTACCTTTTCTTTGGCTTCAAGGCAATCCTTGCCCTCTGCATTGACCAGCAAATGACAGGACATGTCTTGCAGTAATGCCACCTTCAGCTGTGACTCGAGCAGTTCACGCTTGATTTGCTGTTATGCAAGCAGAAGGTCAGTCTTGTTTATACTAAATGTCTTAAACTTGAAACATTTTAGTACTAATGACTTACATTATTCAAGTTAGTCTAATATTATAGAATAAGCTATGTCACATTTTACGTAAACAAAATCAGCCAATGAGCTAGGGGTACAGAAATTACTTTGACAATGCAATGCAAGTACCTTGTACCTCCCTTCAGGTTACTGCTCCAGTGCCAGGAGAACCTTAAAATACGAATATGGTATCCTAAACACTTCCTGCTATTTTTGAAGACTTGCTTGCTTCCTGCTTATACCAATTGGCCAGTAAGTCTGCCCATCATTAGTGGTAATTAGTGGTCCAATTGCAGCAGATCAGTAATTTAAAGGTAGTTAGGTTATGTACCTGCACTGTAGTTACTAACTGTTTGGTATCATTACAGTACTAATGAGTTTACTGTTCGGTTTGTGATCCAGAAGAAAAGAAAAGTACCTGGTATTACAAAAACAGGCTAGTATGTGCTTGGTGATTGGTTGCTCAGACACCAAGCTCTGTTACATGGGGATTTATTTACTAAAGCTGGAGAGTGCAAAATCAGGCTCACTTCAGCTTCCAGATTTTATTGCCAAAGCTTAATTGAACAAGCTGAGGTTAGAAGCTGATTGGATATCATGCACATCTGCACCAATTTCTGAGTGCCCCAGCTTTAGTAAATCTAAACCATGGGGACAACAATAGAGCCCTCAGCCCGTGTTAGCTAAAAGCCACAGGTTCACTTTAAAAAAACTTTCACTATTTACTGACAAAAACAGAACAAATCACAAAGCTTACATACCTACCTGACATATTTGATGTTCATTTTACATTTCTTATGCAATTTTAAACTTTTAACTATCTTAATTTCAAAAGTAGTTTTTGTCATATGTACAAGCTTTCAAAAAAGACAACCACACATTCATATACAAAATTGGAGAAATGTATTAAAACTGGAGTAGGCAGAATCTGTGCATGGCAACCAATCAGCTCCTATCTTAAGTTTTTTTCAGTTAAGCTTTAAGAAATGAAATACAGAAGCTGATTGGTTGCCATTCATAACTGCTCCAGAATCTGTCTGCTCTAGTTTTGATAAATGCACTTAAATGTGTTAACACTAACAAGCCAACGTGTGTCAGTGAATGGAAGAACAATGAAAAGAATGCATTAAAAAGTAAATTAACCCACAATGTAAAAATCCACCTGCAGTCTTTGTGTTATAACGATCTAATAGAAAACAAAATTCTTGATATATGGAAAGACCTAGCTTTTTATAAATTAAACTGTAAACTATTATTTACTTAATCTCATAATGTAATAGGGTCGGGGGTAAAATTCAAGGTGTATTCCACTTTGCAGTAAATGTGAGCAATACAGTGCCATAATATTCTATCTGTGAATATAAGAACTACAGAAATGACTGATATCCCTATGGAATAAAAAAAGATAAGATTAGTACCGTTAACAGCTTGAGATGGTCGTGAAGAGTGTCACTGTCAAGGCTGGGATTGATAGGAAGCAGTTCACCTCTTCTTCGGTCAATGTTTTCTAGCCAAAGCAGTAACCCATGACTCATTTCATGGAAGTCCTATCATATACATACACATACAAAATAAGTATTATGACTGTAACATGTGCACTCTAATTATGTATAAACGTCAGCCTTAAAGTGACTCACCACAGGGTCACTTTTATCCAAAAGGCCATCTGTAAAAGAAGTGTAAACATACTTTCCCTTTCAACGGTCAGTGTATGAAAATGTCACAAGGTTTGAGATTCCCAGCTCCCTCAATTATTTGATTACTAGATGACGTACAAGATTTGTAGAGAATAACTAGGATGGCCGCACTCCAAAAACAATGTTGTTCCTTTTTAACCACTTCCCGACGGCCGTACGAATATATGCGGCCGTCGGGTGCTTCTAAATCTCTGACTGGACGCATATATGCGTCCTGCGCTCTTCCTGGCCACTAGAGGGCGCGCGAGCGCCGCCAGCGGTGCGCACATGCCCGCCGCATTCCTGAGATACCGATGCGCGTGCCTGGCGGCCGCGATGTCCGCCGGGCACTCGCAATCGGCGGTTACAGGGACAAGGACATGGTTCTCTGTGTGTAAACACAGAGATCCATGTCCTGTCAGGGGAGAGAGGAGACCGATCTGTGTCCCTTGTACATAGGGACACAGCATCGGTCACCTCCCTCAGTCACCGCCCTCCCCCCACACAGTTAGAACACACCCAGGGAATACATTTAACCCCTTCCATGCCCCCTAGTGTTAACCCCTTTACTGCCAGTCACATTTATACAGTAATCGGTGCATTTTTATTTTTATAGCACTGATCGCAGTATAAATGTGAATGGCGCCAAAAATGTGTCAAAAGTGTCCGATGTGTCCGCCATAACGTTGCAGTCCCAATAAAAATCGCAGATCGCCGCCATTACAAGTAAAAAAAATGAATAATAAAAATGAATACTAATTCTGTCTCCTATTTTGTAAGCGCTTATTGTGATTTTTTTTTTTTTTTTACCAAAAATATGTAGAATAATACGTATCGGCCTAAACTGAGAAAAAAAATGTTTTTTTTTATTTTATTTTTTTAATGGGCTATTTATTATAGTAACAAGTAAAAAATATTGACTTTTTTTCAAAATTGTCGCTCTTTTTTTGTTTATAGCGCAAAAAATTAAAACCGCAGAGATGATCAAATACCACCAAAAGAAAGCTCTACTTGTGGGGAAAAAAGGACGTCAATTTTGTTTGGGAGCCACATCGCACGACCGCGCAATTGTCAGTTAAAGTGACGCAGTGCCAGAAGCTGAAATTTCACCTGGTCAGGAAGGGGTATACGTGCCCAGTAAGGAAGTGGTTAATACAATTGGTCACAAAACAAACATGTCACAGCAAAAAAATCAGATGAAAAAGCTGACACGTTTCACACTATCATACAGTGCTTATTCATAGCTATGAATAAGCACTGTATGATAGTGTGAAACACGTCAGTTTTCATCTGATTTTTTTGCTGTGACATGTTTGTTTTGTGACCAGTATTATTAAAAAGAAACAACATTGTTTTTGGAGTGCGGCCATCCTAGTTTTTATCTACAAATCTTGCATATCATTGCAGCACCGGCACCCAAGTGTTTGGATCTAGTCATCTAGTTCTCTGGGACTTTGGAGCGGTTTAACTCTTTTTCTCACCATACATTAGATGACGTACAAGTTGGTGGAAGGGACCACAGCGGCTGACAGAGGAGGGACACGCAGTCTACACTTTAGTGTAGAATACTTGCAGCTGGAAAGGTAAATATATTTACACTTCTTTTACAGGTGATCTTTTGGGTTTTGTGATCTCTTTAAATACCATAACCCTCTGACACTTACCATAACAAATGAAGGAAAAGCTTGCAAAGATTTAGCATATGATTTACTGTAAAAAAAAAATGGTTTATCTATTTAACACATTTAACCACTCGCTGACTGCCGCACGACTATTTACATAGACAGAATGGCATGGGCAGGCAGATTGGCGTACAGGTACGTCAGTTTGAATCTGCCGCCAAGTGGGCAGGCGTGTGTCCGCTGGGTGGCAGATTTAAAGGGACGTACCTGTACACCAATCTGAATGCCCGCGCCATTCTGTCTGCCTCGCGAATGCGGCCGTGGGATGGGAACTCGATGTTCCCGGGAGTCCCGCGATTGCGGTTGGCAAGGGCAGAACAGGGGAATGCCTTTGTAAACAAGGCATTCTCCTATTCTGCCTAGGGACACTGTCACTGATGACCGTTCCCTGTGATCGAGAGCGGTCATCAGTGATGTGTCACGTGTAGCCACGCCCCCTAACAGTAACAATCACTTCCTAGGGAACACTTAACCCCTGCAGTGCTACCTAGTGGCTAACCCCTTCATTGCCAGTGTAATTTTTACAGTAATCAGTGCATTTTTATAGCACGGATCGCTGTAAAAATTACAATGGTCCCAAAATGGTGTCAAACGTGTCAAAAATCGCTGATCTCGCCGCCAAAAAAAATATTAATAAAAATGCCATAATTCTATCCCCTATTTTGTAGACCCCATAACTTTTCCGCAAACAATCAATAAACGTTTATTGCGATTTTTTTACCAAAAATATGTAGAAGAATACGTATCGGCCTAAACTGTGGAAAAAAATTGTTTTATATATTTTTGGGGGATATTTATTATAGCAAAAAGTTAAAAATATTATTTTTTTTTTCAAAATTGTCGCTCTTTTTTTGTTTATAGCGCAAAAAAAATAAAATAATTGCAGAGGTGATCAAATACCACCAAAAGAAAGCTCTATTTGTGAGAAAAGAGGACATCAATTTTGTTTGGGAGTCACGTCGTACGACCGCGCAATTGTCAGTTAAAACAAGGCAGTGCCGAATCGCAAAAAGTGGCCTGGTCTTTGACTATCAAAATGGTCCGGAGCTGAAGCGGTTAAACACTGAAAAAGCTGAAAGATGCTATGGAACCTTTTAACTGCAAAATAATTGAAGACATAATAGTTTAGGCCCCAGTCACATGAAACTCTTAGTATTTTACTTGCACACGGTACTGATGTTTGAACATCAGTATTGCTGGCCAAAATTTCTTGAATTTATTTTGCACGTATTTGTGCATATTGTTTACTTGCACACTGAAAACAATGGACAGCATTCAAATCAGTAAAACATACTTGTATGCCTAAAAATTCATAGTTTTTAGGCAGCAGTGTGCAAGACGCCTAAAACTGTCTGGAAACAGTTAGAGAGGAGCAAAAGAGTTGCATCTGCTGAGAAAATGCCAATGCCAAGAATTCAATGGGAAATGAACTACAAAGGAGGTAAAACATTAATCATCATATACTGATTTAATGAGCTATGCTGATTTACAGCAATCCCTCAATAAAAAGACCTATACAATTGTTAATGCTTTCAACATAATTTATTTTTTTATCTTTTCATTTTCATTCCATTATTTTGAAGCCATATTTTTTTACAACTAAACATGATAAAATTAATTAAATTTAACCAATGGATTCCTAACCGATAGGTTAAAACCGATCGTTAGTAGGCACGAACCATATGAACCATATGGACCGCCGCATGTACATTTACGTCGGCAGAATGGCACCGACAGGCACATCAACGTATATATATACGTTGGTGCCTAGACGTGGGTCGGGGGTCCGATCGGGCCCCCCCCGGTACATGCGGCGGTCCGGTTACCTGGCCAAGCGATCCGTGCTGAGGGGGCGGCGGTTCGTTTTTGTCCGCCCCCCCGGATCGCTCCCAGCCAATCTGCGCGCTCCCCCTGCGTGTCATTTCCTCCTCCTGTGTAAACACAGGAGGAGGAAGTGATGTGATCTCTGCTCTCGGCGTTTTTATTCAACCGCAGCTGAGGAGAGATCACATCGCACAGTAAGTGTACACAACACTACACTGACACCAGTACACGCAGGCAGACTTAACCCCTTACGATCGCAGAGGCGATCAAATACCACCAAAAGAAAGCTCTATTTGTGGGAAGAAAAGGACGCAAATTTTGTTTGGGAGCCATGTCGCACGACCGCGCAATTGTCTGTTAAAGCGACGCAGTGCCGAATCGCAAAAAGGGGCCTGGTCCTTTACTTGCATTTTGGTCTGGGTCTTAAGTGGTTAAAAATCCACGCATGCTCAGAATCAAGTCGACGCATGCTTGGAAGCATTGAACTTCATTTTTTTCAGCACGTCGTCGTGTTTTACGTCACCGCGTTCTGACACGATCGTTTTTTTAACCGATGTTGTGTGGGCGCAAAAGCTGGTCATAGACGATACAAATCTCGGCAGGTTCAGCAGGACCAGCTGAGTTTCAAACCATGTATGGTCAGGCTGATTTTACCCAGGGTGATAAAGTGATTGATCAACTTGGGTATTACCAGCATTTCCGATTTCATGTGATTATTTCCAGCAGCCATAGCCAATAACAATAATCACTGTGTGTTCTCCTGGCTGGGATGGCTCCCTGCACAAACCGTGGTTGCAGGAAAGAAAATTGCACCATCTATGGCTGGCTTAAGTGTCATTTCTGTCTGCTGCCTCGTTCCTCTCCTATCTGCATGAGTCACTTCTAAAAGTTTTCCTGACACCAAGAGAAAAATGGTGACAGGGCATGGATCTCCAGCATACAATCTGTGATTTACAGCCTCAGCTGTGTTCCTGTGTGTTGTGTTAAAGGAGTTGTAAAGGAAAAAATGTTTTCACCTTAATGCAATCTATGCATTAAGGTGAAAAAACATCTGATGATGCCCCCCCCCCCCAACCCCCATTGGGGGGGGGATTGAGAGCAGATGGATTGGATTGAGAGCAGCACAGTCATTGGCTAGCGCTGCTGTCAATCACATACAGTGACGCGGCGTGCCAAGGGGCAGGGCCGAGTGATACAGTGAACGGCTATGGCCGCTCGCTGTATCACGGGAGCGTGCCCACAAGGACTCATCATCATCCGAGCTCTCTCGCACGACTGTGGTGAGTTCTTTCGGGGAGGACCAGAGACAGCCACCGAGGGACCCCAGAAAACGTGGATCGGGGCCACTCTGGGCAAAACGAACTGCACAGTGGAGGTAAGTATAAAATGTTTGTTATTTTAAAGACAAAATTATTTTTCCTTTAGTAACCCTTTAAGGGGGAGAGGGGGTATCCTTTCCCTCCAATCATCTCTCATAACTCTCCTCACTGAGCTCGGCAGTGTGTAATCCCTTCTTTTCTAATCTCTTCTTTTTTTCTGACAGCTCAGAGAAGCTTTATAAATTATAGATTTTGGAGGGATGTAGAGAAGAGAAGACTGCAGAGAAGACTGTAGATAAACAGCTGAAACTTATGTAGGAGGATTGGTTTGATCTCTGTGTATCACATGAGGCCAGTCACTTCGCTGGGTATTTGGATGGGTTTACAACCACTTTAAATCCCTCAGAGACTACATGGTAGGCAAGCCCAGAGACAGGGGTATCTTGCTCTTTGAGTATCCAAAACATTAAAAAAGACAAAGATTGACTCAACCTATAAGACTTGACTAAAATACCAACACGTTGACATGCTGAATAGATGTGCCTATCTATAGCTGGAATATTATCAGACAGCTTTGTAACACACATATTTATAAAGCAGTGAATGTAACTTTTACCAAACATTTGCTGGTAGTGAATCAATCACTGTTATTACAAATACATGCACCAAGGGAGATTCATCTGCAGTTAATGCTTAGTAAGTGTCAGACTCGCCCAAATATTCCCTACAGTATCATTATGATCCCTAATATTTATGAAATGACAAATAGTAGTATATGGATATAATGTAACTGCATTAATAAAATTAAAATCAATGTTGCTGTATTTTGGCATCGTTTTTTTTTTTTTGTTAACATAATAAAATAGTCATATTAATGTGTTCTAGATTTTGTAGAAAGCGCTCAGTGAACCTGCTTTACACACGGAAAAAAAAAAAATACCACTTGACAAGTTTGTAAATAATGGAGTCTGTTACAAACCTGGCACTGCATTAAAGCATCCTGTAGTGAACAGCGCCAGTCTTCTAATGTGCTGCCCACACGGTCCCATCTTAGGTTCATTTGGCTCAGGCGCTCTTGAAGATCCTTGCTCTCTTGAGTATCTGCCTGAGTGAACTCGGAGCTGCAGAGATTAATGGACAGCACAATAGCTTTCCGACTGTCTACAGCCTTCTGAAGTTCCTGAAATAAGCAAGTGGAAGAAGAAAAAGATATTTGTTGTTATCGGTGGCAGACATACCTAATTCTAGAAGTGCATCAAAAAAAAAAATATCTGAATAGTGCCACTTTAGTTTCTACATTAGTTACATGTAGATGTAAAGTAGACCAAATGGGGCTTTCTGATTTTCTCTTGTAATGGTCTTCCTTTTATTTTCACGCCAATATCAGGACACAAGACTACTGTTTTTAAAATAAAGGAATAGCATGAATTGCGAGAGCTCATTTTCTAGTATACTATTCATGACAAAAATGATCTTACCAATTAACCTCAACAGGAATTATGGGCAGACACACTTTTTTTTATTTCATATGACAAGCAACACAATTGATACAATATAGTTAGGCTGGTCAAACACTAGAAGATTTTTGAATCGATGTCTTAAGCCCCATATACACTATCAGTTTTCCTGCAGGTTTTTTCTCTTAAGGTTTACCAAAGCCATCTAATATGAGGTCAAACCTTAGGTCCTCGTACACACGACCATTTTCCTTTTGTGTGTATGTTTTTCGTCAAGAAAACTGTTGTGGATCTCAACGAGAAAAAAAGAGAACATTTTTTCTCGTTGGAAGTCTCAATTTCCTCGTCATGTTTCTCGTTGGGCTGGTTTATGACGAGAAACATGTTTGTGTTTAAGCTTAGAAACCCGCGCAACTTCGGTAAAAGTAGCGTTTGTAATGAAGATAACAAATTCGTCATGCTGAAACAGACTGAAAAGCAGGAAATCGTCTCTCACCAAACTTTTACTTAACACGCAGTAACATGAAATAAGCAAATGCAGCCCAGAGGGTTGTGCCAGTGGAATCGAACTTCCCCCTTATAGTGGCATTGTACGTGTTGTACATCACCACGTTTGAGAACGACGAGATTTTGTCTTGACAGTATGTATGCAAAGAAAGCTTGACAAGATTCTCGACAAGCCTGACAAGAACCTTGTCGAGGAAAACAATGTTTCTTTTACGACGAGATTCTCGGTCGTGTGTACAAGGCCTGAGGCCTCGTACACTCAACCGTTTTTCTCGACAGAATCCATCAAGAAACTTGGTGGCAGAGCTTTTTGCCGAGTAAAACGGTCATGTGTATGCTTTTCATTGAGAAAACTGACGTGGAACTCGACGAGGAAAAAAGAGAACAAGTTCTCTTTTTCTTTGTCAGGAGTCTCAATTTCCTCGTCGTGTTCCTCGTCGGGCTGGTTTTCATCGAGAAACATGTTGGTGTGTATGCTTAGAAACCCGCGCACCTTTGGTAAAAGTAGTGTTTGTAATGGAGATAGCACATTTGTCACGCTGTAACAGACTAAAAAGTGCAAATCGTCTCTTACCAAACTTTTACTTAACACACAGTAACATGAGATTAGCAAAAGCAGCCCCGAGGGTTGTGCCAGTGGAATCGAACTTCCCCTGCCATCTATGTGTTGTACGTCACCTCTTTTAAGAACGAGGAGATTTGGTCTTGACTGTGTGTATGCAAAGACAGCTTGTCGAGTTTCTCGACAAGCCTAACAAGGAACTCATCGAGGAAAATGATGTGTCTTTTCCGACGAGTTCCTCGGTCGTGTGTACGGGGCCTAAGTGTTTCAATTTGTATGCAATCAGGCAGGCCCTTCCACTACATGGTTTTGGTAAACCCGAAGATAAAACCCTGCAGGAAAACTGATGGTGTGTATGGGGCTTAAATAATATTTGTGTGATAAATCTCAGTGTATTCAATAACTTGATGGATGTCGTTCGAAAGTACTTCAAAAATAAATTTGCTTTAATTAACTTTCGATTTTGGAATAAATAGAGTTTTCCAAAACAACAAAAAACATTTACTGCTAAACATGTATTTGTTTGAGAACATTTTCCATTCTGCACCTTCAAATTTTCTTTTCACTGCGGATAAAAAAGGAACGTCGATTTGACACCCCTAACAACTAGAAAATTGACCAACTGTTCTTAAAGCAAAACAATTTAACTGCTTGCCGACCAGCGCGCGACTATATATGTCTGAAGCATGTCACGGACAGGCAGAAGGACGTATATATACGTCCCCTTTAAGATCGCTTCATTGTGGATGCGCGCATGCCCACTGCGAGCTCCACCGCAGCTCCTGCGGATTAGATTGCCATTGGGATACATGCGATCATCCCACGGTAAGGAGGAACAGGGAGATGCTGATGTAAACAGCATCTCCTTGCTCTGCCTAGTGACAATGACAGTGATCACTGCTTCCTGTAATCGGAAGCGGTGCCCCCTACAGTAAGAATCACTCACTAGGGCACACGTAACCCCTACAGCGCCACCTAGTGGTTAACCCCTTCACTGCCAATGTGATTTTTACAGTAATCAGTGCATTTTTATAGCACTGATCAATGGTCCCAAAAATGTGTCAAAAGTGTCCAATGTGTCCGCCACAATGACGCAGTCATGATAAAAATCACTGATCGCCGCCATTACTAGTATAAAAAAAAAATTAACAAAAATGCCATAAGACGATCCCTTATTTTGTAGACGCTATAACTTTTGCACAAACCGATCAATAAACGCTTATTGCGATTGTTTTTACCAAAAATATGTAGAAGAATACGCATCAGCCTAAACTGAGGAAAAAAATAATAATATATTTTTGGGGGATATTTATTATAACAAAATGTAAAAAATATTGAATTTTTTTCAAAATTGTCGCTCTATTTTTGTTTACAGCGCAAAAAAAAAAAAAGGAGGTGATCAAATACCACCAAAAGAAAGCTCTATTTGTGGGATAAAAAGTGACGTCATATTTGTTTGGGGCTATGTCGCATGACACGCAATTGTCAGTTAAAGCGACGCAGTGCCGAAACGCAAAAAGTGGCCTGGTCATTTAGCAACAAAATGGTCCAGGGCTTAAGTGGTTAAACACAATTCTACTAGTGCTGCTTAAAATTAAACCAGTACAATTCGTATGCACCCCTTTTCATTACCTTTTTTTTCTTGCCTCTGCTGGCACGTTGAAACGTGGTACTGAGGAAATAACTTACTTTTAGCTTTTTGATTCTTTGTTCTATAATTTGGATATCTGTGCTGACATCAAGCTGGCAAAGTTGTTCAAGCTCCTCCTCTGTTTCTCCCAACCAATCCATGATGTTGCTCAGATCTGACATAAACTGCTGCCATTGCTGGAGTTTCTGTTTCATTCTGAGTTCCTTGTTTAAGGCCTGTGCGTGAATTAATTCCCATCGCTCGATAACACCTGGGACGGCAATGATATCAAAATAAAGCAAAACTGAAGTTTCTATTGAAAAGCTGAACATACTTAAAGGGTCAGTCCTTCTATTTCAGTGGTAGACTTGGTACACTCTGGGATGCGCATTGAGATCTGTGCAGGTCTAGCCAACTGTCATTGATTTGACTCCCCCCTTCAATTTCAGTGGTAGATTTGGTACAGTCTGGGATGCGCATTGAGATCTGTGCAGGTCTAGCCAACTGTCATTGATTTGAACAGGCTGCCTGCATCTCCCTGCATGGAACACCTGTGCATCCCAGACAGCTAAGGACAGCCGATTTCGCACATGTGTATGGATTGGTATGCCCATGTGAACGAGGCCTTAAAACACAGGTTCAGCACTTTCAATCCACAACCATTGCATTTCAGTAAAAAAATGTAATCATTCCAAAAAAATATCAGATGATTGTATAGGGAAGGTAGAAATCGCTATTTAAAAAGGCTATCTCCTTTTGAAGAACATATGTTGTTAAATGTCAAGAAAGCAGTTTTCGCTGGTTAAATGTTAAGCGAATGTCTACTAATTTTGCTTTAAAAGTAAGATGAATGTTGCTCAAAAAATACTGAGCACATTTTGAATAAATGTCAGGTGAATTGGCCATCAAATTGTTTATAAATGGACCTCTAAGTCATCATACGTTTAGCTAGTCCATTGTATCTTACCACACAAAAATTACTATGTATTCTGAGTAATTCTATGTATATTTAAAAGGGTTGTAAAGTCTCATGATTTTTCACCTTAATGCATTATGCATTAAGGTGAAAAACCTTATGTTCCTCAGCTGCCCCTAGAGCCCACCTAGAACCTGATCGTTCCAGCGATGTGCACGAGCCAAGCGACTCAAATCAATGACAGTTGGCTAGTAGTGTTGCTCACGAATATTCGCATTGCGAATATTCGTTACGAATATTACATATTCGAGTATTCGCGAATAAATCGAATATCACGGTGAATATTCGCTATTGCGAGTATTCGTATTTTTTCAAATTTATTTTTAAAACAGATCACATCCAGATCACATCGCGAATACTTTCTCTGCCCTTCTGTGTTTTGTGTATAAAAAAAAAAATTAGCTTTAGTTTAGTCATATAAGTTTGTGTAAGTAGAGTTAGTGTTTAGTGCATATTAGTTTAGTAATCCAGGAAATGATCTCCGTTTTCGCATGTTGTGCGCGCGCATGCGCATGCGCGGACGAGAATTTCACAATCAATTTCGCATTCGCATTAGCGAAAATTCGCATTCGCATTAGCGAAATTTCGCATTCGCATTAGCGAAATTTCGCAAATTTTTTTCTGTTGATAAAATATTACGAATATTCGATATTAACGAATATTTCACGAATCTTCTATATATTCGTGATAAAATGGCGAAATCGAATATGGCGTATTCCGCTCAACACTGTTAGCTAGACCTGCACAGATCTCCACTCACATCCCATAGTGTACTAAGTCTCCAGCTGTTGTCTCGGGTCCTCATTGGATAGATTGATAGCAGCCATTGCCGCTGTCAATCAAATCCAGTGACACGGGAGCCGGGGAGGGGCTGAGTCATGCTGTCTGTGTCAAAGGACGCTGACTTGTGAGCCTGCCCTCATGGGTGCCCCCAGGGAAAGCAGCTCTCCGTGGGGGCACCTGATGAAGAGGAGGAGCCAGGTGGGCTGCCGGGGCACCCAAAAACGGAGGATCGAGCCTCCCTGTGCAAAACCCTTGCACAGAGCAGGTAAGTACAGTATGACATGTTTGTTATTTAAAGAAAAACCTTTACAACCACTTTAAGTTTTAACAGGTATGTGTAAACCCTTACATACTACTCACCAGCAGATTGTGTCTCTGTGCTGTTTAGGTTAATGAAACCTGAGAATTTCTCTTCTTCCTCTTTTAATTTCCCACTTACTTTCCTCACAGTGTCTATGCTACCCCGACACTCTCCAAGAAGCCTCATCTAAGGAACAACAACATTGATAAAAATAAAGAGAATAAGCTAGTGGAAGCAATATGCTTGCCATTTTTTTAGTAGCTGAAACAAAGACATACATTAAAAAATTATATTTTAGTTTATAGGTGGAAAATGATGGGCTGACTTGGCCCTGTACACCAACAGAAAGTTTTGCTTGTCATAGTTCCCGACTTTTTTTGTTGCTCTCATCCACCTTTGTGTGTTCTATTTTCTCCTGTTGTGTTCTATAAGCTATAAAGTTTATCACAAATGCGGCGAGAATCCCTCAAAGTCACCACTGCAGGTGTGCAGATCCAGAAATGCAAGAATAGAGTGGCTGGGTTATATAAGAAACTGTCAGATGTGTGTTGATATACTATATATATGTAAAGTTGTGGCATGCAAAAAAAAACAAGATCCATAAATACATAATAGTGTAATAAGTTTGGTGTGAAGCATTGACCTCGAGCCTATTGAATACATTTGGGATGAAATGAAAAGTCGGTCTTGTAAAACTGAGTGTCAGGTGACCACAATCCTTTTTGCTATATAATGCAAATTCTTATCAGAAACTTTAAGAAGACGAGTTACACACAGATGTAAAAAAAGTTGAGCAGGCATCCATAAAAACAAATCAAGTTGCTTGCTTGACATAAAGAGGAGCCATGCTTAGGTGCTTTGGAAAACTCTGGTTTGTGTAAATCAGTACAATATGTATGAATTGCTTTTTAATTCAGCTAGAACATTCATCACAACAATCATTCTGGATGGGCGGCTGCCCTGGGCACTGTGGTATCATATGAGGTAGGAGGGCAACATGAGGAGATTGGAGGAGATTTGTGTTGGAAGGGGGGATTTGGGGGGCGGCATGTAGTAAGAATTATTCTAGGAGGGGAAATTTGCATGTGTGTGCTTTAGGGGGATCTGTGTTGAGAGGGGGGAGAGGATTTGTGCTAGGAGGGGTATTATGGGGTTTAGTACTAGAAGAGGTGATATGTAAGGGGGGGGGGACTGATTGTGCTGCAGAGTTTGGCATGTTTGTGTGCTTTAGATGACCTTGTCCGGGCACTGTTCATACGCAGCAACACTTCTGCCATGGTTGGCCTTCGCTACTAAGATCTAAAATAGTAGATGGAAAATAGGAGTAGCGAACCTCTGATCTGATTTTCATAAATGCCTCTCTCTATGTAATGGTACTTTTTTTTACTGCTCCTGCACATCATATACTAACCTGACTAAATCTATAGCCATATTCTAACGTGCCTCTGATATTTGATAAAAGACATTAGAGCAGAATAAACCTGTTCACCTTTCCCACGGGTAACAAAGGAATTTCTTTCTTTCATCATTTACTCCAGCCGCTATTGTTATGCAACACTTCCAGGAGTTTTAGATAACGCGTCACTTGCTGTGCGCTGTGGTTTATTATACACCGACCCTTATGCCACTACAGTACACAGATTCAAAGCAGCATCAACCAAAGCTCATGAAGAGGGAAAATATTTCCCTTCCCGCCCCCCATGGAAAGGTCAGTATTCCTCTCCTTTTTGTTTACAGGGTTTTTGTGTTCTAACATCACCCAATTGGTGACAAGGTCACTTTAAAAACATTGACTTTGGAACAGAATTTTTTTTTCTTGGTTGGCATGGAAGTCATTAAAGATGCAGGTACATCCCTCTGACATTTCAAAGGCATCCATATAGAATAAACAGTTGGATTCCCCATTGTCAATACTTACATATCCTGTGTAACTTGAATCTAGTTCAGGTCCAGTGGGGGTTCTGCTGCGAATGACATTCTCTGTCTGCTGTAAATGAAAGCGGCTGGTATCCAGTGCCTTGTCAAGCTGACGGATCTGTGATTCTAACAAACCAGACTCTCCTGATACAGAATAAAAAACAATAATTCTGAGCTGAGCAGTCGCAAAATTTGTACATGGGTTAAGCATATAGAATAACTAATGTAGCAAGCATGCAGAGAATGACAGAAGTATTAACTGTTGGGTGTGTCAGTAAGTGACTTAGAAAGCAGTAATGTTTGTGCTGTATAAAAATGAATAAACAGAAGTATTAAAGAATGAATAAGAACAGAAACCCGGACTCCTTTCCTATCCTAAATGAAAGAAGCTCAAATACATGTCTAGAGATTGCTCAAAAATAGCATTGTCATGTACCACTTCCAAAGAGAAGGAAGCCAATATGAACATTGCAATTTGTAGAGGAAGTCAAACTTGTTCTAAGGACAGATGTAGGACTGCTGGTAAAGGTCTGTAAAGCCTGGTGCCTCGTACACAAGATCGGATATCTGATGGAATCTAATCCGATGGATGAAGCTGACTTTCATCAGTCTTGCCTACACACTATGGGCCAGATTCTCAAAGATTCTTAAAAAAATATATGAAAAAAAAGAAAAAAAAAGGGGGGGGGGGTTCCCATCCGGGCCCCTGGGCCCCTTACAGGTGTACTGCCTGTACCCCCCTGATGGCGGCCCTGGTCATAAGTCTCCATTGCTGATATGAGGGCTGACATCTCCTGGGTGTTACATTTTTTTTTCCTATTCTGCCTGTGGGGAACGGGAGCAGCCATCTCACAGCAAAAGTACCTTCCCTGGGGGGGGGGAATAAAATTGGATGTACTTTTGCATCGGCCGGGCGCATGTCTGGGCGTAAGTTGGGCCGGTGTATCTCTGTAAGTTGGGCCGGCATAGTTGTGAGCATGCTCAGAAGGTAACGAACGTACTGAGCATGCTCCGTTCAAGAAAGATAGGCCGGGCGTAAATCACTAGACCATTCATTTGCATAACGACACACCCACTTCCACTTGCACCGGCTTACACCGACTAAATTAAGTTAGGCCGGTGCAAAGTCAGGCACAAGTGCTTTGAGAATACTGTACTTGCCTCTCTGAGTTACGTCGGCGTAGTGTATCTGAGATACGCTACGCCCGCCTAAAGATAGGCAATTCTACCTGAATCTGGCCCTATCAGTCAAAAATCCGACCATACCAAAACGCGGTGACATGAAACACTACGACGTGCTGATAACAATGAAGTTCAATGCTTCTGAGCATGCGTAGACTTGATGCTGAGCATGTGTGGATTTTTGACCGATGGACTTCCACACAGACGATTGGCTTTTTTTCTATCGTTTTTTTATCTATAGGAAAAAATTAAAACAGGTTCTATTTTTTTTCACCGATGGAAAACAAACCGATGGGGCCCACGCACGATCGGTTTGTCCGATGAAAACAGTCCATTGGACAAACCGATCGTGTGTACAGGGTTTCTTAAAAGTTTGTTGAGTCAGAGCTGACTACATTTCGCTGTTTACAAAGAGTATCTAAACCTTAGAACAAAAATTTAATATATTATAGCTTACCATTTCCGACATTAAGTGGCTAGATACTCGTCTATTGAATTTTTTCCCCCCTTAAGCAGGTCATACATCAATGATCTTTTTTGTTCAATCAGTGTGTTGAGCGGAAAAAAAAAAGACCTGATTCCCCCATGCACACACTTGGTGCTATTGTATTTTCCCACCAAAGCACTTTAATCACCGTGAGACACTGGACTTGTTCATCATCATAACACCTTAGCATTAATACGCTTTTACACAGCAGTTTTATTTATTAAGGAAAACCCAAGAGTTTGGTTGTACAGAACTCAATTGGTAGATCAAATTCCGTACAACCAGCCTGCCCATACATGGATAGAAACTTAACTGGTCCCTGCTGAACCAGCTGAATTTTTGATCCATGTATGGCTGTCTTTATTTTCACCAGGTGATCTGGCCATTAACACACTTGCTGTCCTAGGGTGGAGGAGCTGTCACCCTAAGCTGCTTTCCTGATTTGGATTACAAATATATCCCCTTCTTCATTACCCAGGGGAGCGTTGTTTTGTACAGTTCAAAAAAGATACTGTAGCTAGAAAAGCTGATACAATTTTTAAGATTTCAGCATCGTGCACAGAAGATTAAAAAAAAAAAAAAAAGATTTCTGCCAGCATAAAAAGGTATTTTTATATGCTTGGTTTAACTGTTCTTAGCCTAAAAACAAACAAAAAAAAAAACAATTGCTGGCATTACATCCAAGTATTGGCAGGTTGCAGAATAATAGATTTGTGTTTTGAGGTTTAGATTCTTTAATTTTATACAACCCCATACTGATTTTTAGCATAAAGGTTTTTTAAATTGTGGATTAACCTGTGGCAGATACAAAAATACTTGTAAGCCAATAGGAAACACTGTAAAAAAATATTTATTTTATTTATTACATCACATACACATCAGTTTGTTAACTAAGTTGAGCATTAGGCAAATGTTGGAAATATGAAATATAAATTGCAGGGTTCATTGACCATCATCCTAATGCCTCTTACACATGATCGTAATTTTCCGATGGAAAAAGTCAGACAGACTTTTTCCATCGGAAATTCCGACCGTGTGTATGGCCATCTGAGTTTTTCTATTGGATATTCCAAGGAATTCCATTGAAGTTTACATAGAGAACATGTTTTCTTTTCCTCCGATGGAATTCTGTCGGAATTCTGATGTGAGTTTGGTAGGGCAAAAAAGCCTGATCGTGTGTACGAGGTGGTCTTATCAGGTCAATAAATATGTATATTATTTTATTAAGAAAGGTGTATTTCAGGAATAATGCAAGCCTTTCAGTGAACTTTATGGATAACAGTAGTCCCCGCTATGTTCATAGATATGTACAAAAGTACAACGCATGTATCCTAGTACTTGTATAGGGTTACAGAAACAAACCATGTACTCTTTTAGTGAGGCGCACATTACACAACATAGTGGAGTTGCTTTACTAAAGACAAATAGACAGTGCACCCTGCAAGTGCAGTTGCGCCAAGGCTTAGTAAATGAGGTAAAGCTTCACTTTTACAAAGAATGCCCAAACACATGCAAGGAAAATAAAAAAACTAGTTTTTGCTTGGACATGATTGCATGATAGAAATCATCAGAGCTTCCCCTCATTTGCAAAGGGCAGAAACTATTTGCCGTTAGTAAATTACGGTAACCCCAGTACGTGCACCAGTCCAGCACATGTTCTCAGGGGATGCAATGCTTTTTCATGGATATTTATGATACTGCATAATAATATAGATCATGAAGCTATACCTGATTAACAATGTTTTAGTTTTGATCATTTGGTGTTGAATATAAACGGTTAGGTTAATAGTCACTGTTATACATGCAGAATGGGTGTAACATAGGAGAGGTTAGATAAAGTGACAGGATTTAAAGTTGTGACGTGATGTTCAGATTAACTGTGAAAGTTATACATAAAGTTTTTTTATCTCGGCACTCAGCCTACCAGTGGACTTTCTCAGAACATTTTCAGTAAGTTTAATATAGGCTTCAGGACTTTCAGAGATTTCTACATCTGTAAAGACAAAGGACAGACTGAGTATGTTGAAGGGGTCCAGATTTGTTGGATCCTTTGGATAATTGTGACTGACACCATCTATAGATCAGCAGTTACTACACAGTCCAGTTTGTCCCTAATACATTAGTCACAGTGAAGCCATCGGTAACAAAGTTAGATATGCCATGCTCGTTCAAAAATCACAAGCCATAAGATGGTTTTCCAGATTTCTACAGTCTCTAAGAGCTGAATGAGATTGATCACTCAACTGCAGTCTTTAGCAGTCAGATATCCCCCAAAAAATGAAAGTAATTATCTGATAATGTTATTAATCGAGATGTGTCTTTTTTTCCTACTCTTTAAATAAACAAACTTCTGCATGTATAAACTGCAACCACTTCCAGTTAAGAATAATGAGTTTTAAATACTGTATTTTAGAGGCCTTTTAATGTCTAACCCCAATCGGCTCACGTTTTATATTTAATTGCTTTAAATCATAATCAGTTGCTACCACAAGCCACCTGTATGGGAGAGCATGAAACAAAGGTCTTACTTCTTCTCCGGGCCCCCCATTACATTCTCTGCTCCTGTACACATTGAGGTGAAACAGCAAAAAAATTGTGCTACTGAAGCTCACGGCGTTACTTGGACAGTTCGGAATCACTTCCGTTACTCCTCCAATTTTGCCTCCTTTATCTACAATAAGGTTTAGTAGGAGGGATGATTCCTTTTGGATCTAGTCATGAGAGTTGAGGAGCCCCCACCCCCCCCCCCTCGTGTACACACTTTCAACCCCCCTTCTTTTTCTTTAGCTGTATTATTAGTGGCTACTGCATAGAGGGGGTCCCAACTACAATTTGCTCATCGGAGCATTTGACTACTTATCAGATATATCTGGGAATTTGATTATCAACCATCTGGTTTCTATGCATCTACTCAACTAGTATGACTCTACTTATGCCATAAGTTATGGATTGTTGTTCCTCCTAGCTATAACATGTACCATGACTATGATATGTTGATATGTGAATGTTTTTACATGGACCTTCGTATGTCTCCATGGTCTGACATACAGTATATGTGGCTTTTTTGTACTCTAATGTATTAAAACCTAATAAAACACGATTAAACATAAAACAATCTAAATAAAATAGTGCTCTTCCTTCTCCAATGTATGCAGCAGTGAGGTTACCCTTAAGTATTGGTGGACCTCAATAACAGTACTACCAATTAACCAAACAATCCAAATAACTGTCATGCAAACTTTGAACAAGGTTTGAACAAATATTAGTAATTTTAACATAATATACAAACATGTCAGACACCCATATCAAGAAAAATTTCAAGACCATTTCAGATAAAATTCGTTTTTCAAGGGCTGAATTTATAAACGTGCACTGTTCACCACATAAAAATTTACATACTGACCGATGTACATTTAAAGTACATCTGTAGAACTGGCTAAACTGGTGTAAAAATTCAAAGCAGGTACATCAGTAGTGTCAAAACCCATAGTATTTTAATCTAAAAATCTCAACATTGATAAAGGCAACGTTCTATTGTTTTTTTCAATGCAAGTTCAGCCTTAATGACCAAATAAGTTACAGAAAGTGGTTGGCCAAACCTAGGCATTCTCTGCAAAAATTAAGATCTGCATAGTTAATGTTTGTGCCCACAGTGTAGGTTGTCCAATTTTAAATAATGAGGTCAGTTAAGGTTGTTTTACACAGTAACAGATGTAAACTCAATATTCTGATTTAAACACAGATAAAACATCAGATACCGATTGGCTGCTGGCTTTTCTGCATGGCCTTCAGACATTAGATCGGCTTCTGTTAGACAGGCTGCTGTACACACTGGCCAATTGTCGGCTGGTTTCTGTTGAACTGGCTAATACCAGCCGATATTTGGCCAGTGTGCACCAGCCTTAAGCAAGGCCACACAAGCAAAGTATAGGAAAAATCTGCCTTGTGTCAAGGTGCCATCACTCTCAACAATAGCAGTCTGTCAAGACCACTTCAAAGCTTTATAACATTTTACATATAAGCATGAACATATAAAAGATAGAGTATTTTACCAGTTAAACCAGTTGCTCCTTGAAGAAAGTAACTTTTGTCATCGTCGTCATCTGAGTGCAATGCTTGGGAGACTGCGGTTTCTAAATCCCGGCTGAGGTCATAGTCATGATCCCACTCCAGTGGTATGGAATCCACACTAGCTGGTGTATCTCGACCTGATCTTTCACTCCTCATTGGTACAATTAGGGACAGCGAGTGGTTTGAAGAAGGCAGAGGTGAGAGGATGCCACCTGAACTCTTTGTGTGCCACTGCAGATCAGACAGATCCATTGTCTCATCTCCATCCACCTCTCGATCAGAGAAGTCATGTTCATCGTCTGTCAACTAGAAATAATAGACAAAAAAAAACAGAAATGTGAAATTCAAGGTTAAGAGACTATCATGCTTTTTTCACTGTAGCGCAAAGGCTCCTACAGAATAAAGAACCGTTTATTTATATGTCCAAAGCAGCATGGAGAGCTGCCTGCAGACAATCTGTTTTAGTCAATGGAGCTTCAATAACTGTAAGGACTCACTTGCATATCTGCAGTTTTCCAGGCACACAGTGAAAGATGTACAGCCCTGAACATTATTCAGATGTATCTGTATAAGTGTATGTATAGGTGGTCCATATACTGTAGTAAACTCGGTGTAGAGTTATCCATCTTAGGCCCCATGCACACGAGAAGCAAATGCAAACACATCTGAACTCATGTTTTCAAAGGCAAAAACCGGCGTTTAAAACGCCAGTTTTTGCCGCGAATTTCGCGGCGTTTTGCCGCGTTTTGCCGCGTTTGCGGCTATCAGCGTTTATAGCACAGACATTGTAGACCCTCCCAAAGCTCTGAAAGCTATATATTTTTAACTATTTCTGCCATTTTCAACAGAGAGAGCAGCAGCAGCAGACTTTCATATGCAGACTTGCATACTTTCATTTGATTCTTCTTTTTTTAAATGGATCCCATATTGAATATATGCCAAGAAATTGTCCATACGTTGCTCTTGCTGAGGATTCAACGCCGTCGCAAACTACGCGAGAGATCCGTTGGCAGAGCTCATCACTATTGGACCCATCCGTTGATGGCACAGAGATTTTCAGTTGGCTATTTTACCAATAAAATTGAAAAATTTGTAATTCGAAGATTGAAACATTTCGAATTTCCTATTTTCGAAATTTTGAATTTTTCAATTTTCGAAATTTTGAATTTCGAATTTTTCAATTTTCGAAATTTGGAAATTCGAATTTTTCAAATTTCGCATTTTCAAATTTCGAATTTTCAAATTTCGAATTTTTCAATTTTTCAATTTTCGAAATTTTGAATTTCTAATTTTTCAAATTTCGAATTTTCTAATTTCGAATTTTTGAAAAATTCTAAATTACGAAAATTGAATAATTCGAATTTCGAAAATTCTAAATTTTTAAATGTTCGAATTTCGATTTTTTTTATTTTTGTATTTCCGAATTTGAAAAATTCGAAAATTCGAAATTTGAAAAATTCGAAATTTGAAAAATTCGAAATTTGAAAAATTCGAATTTCGAAATTTCGAAAACTGAAAAAATCGAAAATCGACATTTCGAAAATTGAATTTTTTTTCTAATTTCAAATTTTTCAATTTTCGTATTTCAGAATTTGAACAATTCGAAATTTGAAAAATTCGAAATTTGAAAATTCGAAATATCAAAATTTCGAAAATTTGAAAATTCGAAATTTGAAAATTCGAAATTTGAAAATTCGAAATTTGAAAATTCGAAATTTAAAAATTCGAATTTCGAAAATTGAACAATTCGAAATTCTAAATTTCGAAAATTGAAAAATTCGAAATTTCGAAAATTGAAAAATTGAAAAATTCGAATTTCGAAAATTGAAAAATTCGAAATTTCGAAAATTGAAAAATTCGAAATTCTAAATTTCGAAAATTGAAAATTCGAAATTTTAAAATTCGAATTTCGAAAATTGAAAAATTCTAAATTCGAAATTTCGAAAATGTAAAAATTCGAAATTTGAAAATTGAAAAAGGGGCAGTTGAAAAAAATGCCCAAACGCCTCTGAACTCGAGTTTACCAGCGTCTCGTGTGCATGGGGCCTTAAGGTCATCACTGAGGACAAGGGGTCACTCTTAATGTCTGGAGGAAAAGAGATTTATTCTTCAAATATGGAAAGGCTGCTTCACAGTAAGAGCTGTAAAAATGTGGAATAGACTCCCTCAAGAGCTGTTTCTGGCCAGCTCAGTAGATTGCTTTAAAAAGGATTCTTTCCTAAATGTACATAATATAACTGAATACTAATATTTATAGGTAAAGTTGATCTTCCCCTGGAACAACTGTGGGTATAGGATAGTGTATATGGAGGTTTTATATTTGTGTGTGTGTGTTTTATTACCTATGTAACTATATCAGCTTTGCACCTGCTTCTGGATGCATCAATTTCTGACTCTCCATTGATAACCTTCCTCTATTTGTGGCTAAATACTGAATAGTATCAAGGGAAAAATTTTGCCTGTTTTATTTAACTGGATTTATGGTTTTATGGTACTAAAACGGATCTCTGAGTATTGATGAAATAATGATATCATGCAATTATTATAGTTTTCAATAATAACATTTGCACTGCTAGCATCTACTGTTGATGAAGCAGTAACTGTAGACATACCGGAAGACGGATGAGCTTTTTGTGATAACGTTCAACGCGACCAAAGACCTCAACGCAATACCTCCGCAGTTCATCCAGTTCTTCTTCAATAACAGCGGCATCTAGAGGTTCACTCTTTTCTAATAGTTGTTCTCCCTGAGTAATAATTTGATCAATCTTGTAGTTGTTCAAGGCTATCTCTTGCTGGAAGGCCTTCGGAAAAAATAATACTTTGGTCATACAAAAGTTTATTAACCAGTTCAGTTCTCATACTTGTACGCCCACTTTAGACCAGAACAGTTTTTTCTTTTCTGCTATGGACCTTTTTATTCAGCAATAACTTTGCCATTGGTTAAAATAAACTAATTTAAAGTAATTGTAAAGCTTTAATGTTTTGTTTTTTTCAATTAAAATCACAAACATGTCATACTTACCTGCTCTGTGCAATGGGTTTTCCAAAGAGTGACCCTGGTCCTCCACTTCTGGAGTCCCCCATTCAACCTCATCCCCCGATCTCTGCTCACAAGTTTTGACTTAAATTAGCAGTAGTCAAGCCTGTCAGAGCAAGGAGAGAGGGGAAGAGCTGCTACAGCTGTGCACAGATTAGGCTCAGGTAAGTATTGGAGGAAGCTGCATTAAAATGTTTTTTTTTTTTTTTTTATCCTAAAAAACCTTTCACCTTTACAGCTACTTTAAGACAAACAATGCTTTTTTTTGGTGAAAATGTCTTAAAAAATTATTATTTTTTTTCCATCCATAGACAGAAAAATAAATACAATTTTGAATAGTGCTGGTTTAGAAAAAATGTTACTATGGATAATAAATATAGATAATATTGTGTAATTTGTCCTGTTTAAAAGGACGCTAAGATTATGATTCCAAAATAAAGCATGTCCCCTCACTCGCACTAATGTCACCCAACCCCCCCCATGGGAGACGGCCTGCGGCAATGAATGGACCCTCCGCCCCATGGGAGACAGATGGCGGCGATCAGTGACCTGAGGAGGCTGATGCTCCTCATTCCAGCTTGCTGAGGGAAGAGCAGGGGCCGTTGCTTCTACTCCTGGCCAAACAGAAAGTGGGTCCTGGGATACGATTGGCCCGGAGTCCTAAGACTCAGGACCCACTTCCTGATTGGTCCGGAGGAGAAGCAGGAAGACATTAGCGAATATTAATTTGCTAATGTCACACAACTGGATGGGCTCAGGGTGCAGTGCTCAGGGTGAAGCCCATTAGGGCCTCAGGCTCTAATCATGTGCTTCAAAAAAAATAGGGGGCGGGACCCCTGTGCCCCTGATGTAGTGGCCACCACAAAAAATTAACAACAAATTATCAGGTAAAATTATAGTTAAGGGGAGAATAGGAAGAAAAGGTTAATTTGGGCTGATTAATGTAAACAAAGGTTAAAACAGGCCTTAAATAGAAACACATTATTTTTATTTTAACTTGTCGAGTTTCTTTAACATCATAGATATACTGAAGTTTATCTCTACACTTAAAGGGGTTGTAAAGGTAAAAAAGAAAACAAACTCTAAATAGTTTCCTTTACCTTAGTGCAGTCCTCCTTCACTTACCTCATCATTCGATTTTGCTTTTAAATGTCCTTATTTTTTCTGAGAAATCCTCACTTCCTGTTCTTCTGTCTAACTCCACACAGTAATGCGAGGCTTTCTCCCTGGTGTGGAGAAAGCCTCTTAATGGGGGAGGGGGCGAGCAGGACACATAGCTCCTTTCTCTATCTGCAAAGTAGAGAGTGTCCTGACTCTCCTGCTCACCCCCTCAAGAGGCGTTCTCCACACCAGGGAGAAAGCCTTGCATTACTGTGTGGAGTTACAGAAAGAAGAACAGGAAGTGAAGTCCAGTCCAGTGACATGACAGGTCATTTTAGTCATCTTTCTATGGCAGTGGCTGTATCCTAAATTCTGCAGGGAGCAGTGCCACGAAATGACATGGTGCCACTATCAGTAGCATGCTCATGTTAGACCAAAGGGGCCAAATATTGTTATAATGGGATAACAGGAAGTGGGCTGAATGATGTTGAGCAACTCAGAACACAAGCATTGCTGGATAAGTAACCAGGGGAGTCTTTAAAGCGGAGGTTCACCCTAAATATAAGATCTCTCATGTGATCCAGCATACTGGCGTCAGCGCCAGTATGCTGTTTTTTTTTTTTTTTAATCGCACACTTACTGTATTATTCCGGAATTTCATTTTTTCCCCCCGCGGTGGACGGCTCTAGTATTGCTCGTCACATCTTCCTAAAATACCCGATATGGACTCGGGTAATCTCGGCGAAAATGCGGCGCCTGCGCACAGACCTAGGAGCTGACTGCGCAGGCGCCGTATTTCTCCGAGTCCTATTTCGGAGGGCGTGACGCGCCATAGCCGTAGGACTCGGAGAAATACGGCGCCTGCGCAGTCAGCTCCTAGGTCTGTGCGCAGGCGCCGCATTTTCGCCGAGATTACACGAGTCCATATCGGGTATTTTCGGAAGATGTGACGCGCTATACTGGCGCTGTCCACCACGGGGAAAAAAATGAAATTCCGGAATAATACAGTAAGTGTGCGATAAAAAAAAAAAAAAAACCAGCATACTGGCGCTGACGCCAGTATGCTGGATCACATGGGAGATCTTATATTTAGGGTGAAATACCGCTTTAAGGCACAGTCCCAAAGAGTGGGTGAGTATAATAGTTGGTGCAGCTTTTCAATTCTAATGCTGCCCAAACTGAATTTAGGCTTCACAGCAAACTCACTTTAGAGCACAGGCCCCCAGCACCACATACAAAACTTTTGTTTGTTCACCATCTTCTCTGTCTGCCATTGAAAGTCAAGGAAATAGCTGTTACTTCTGGTTATGGATGGAGATCCATATTAATTCCATATGACAGTGCTGGTGATTGTTTAGCATTGTCATATGGGAATGGTGAGACAACAACCTTTTGTAAACTCTAACTGAAGTTCCGAATTGGGATTACACAAAGCTGCCTTTCTTAACTCACCAGGGCTGAATGTAGAAGCAGAAAGGCAAGAACAGGCAAAATATAGGTCTAATTTATATGCCTTAGAACAGGGGTCTCCAAACTTTCTAAACAAAGGGCCGGTTTACGGTCCTTCAGACTTCAGAGGGGCCAGATCGTGGCCAGTGGCATCAGTAGGAGTAAACATCACCACATTTGGTATTAGGTTAGAGGAATAGTACCCAATCATTGGTATCATAAGGAGGAATAGTGCCCTATTATTAGTGTCAGTGGGAGAAATGGTGCTCCATTGTTGGTGTTCGATGGCAGATTAGTGCCTTGTATCAGTGGGAGGATTAGTGTCCCAAGGGCCGGATAAAAGCAAGCAAAGGGCCGCATCCGGCCCCTGGGCCGCAGTTTGAAGACCCCTGCCTTAGAACATCAAGTTTGCTCATTTTAATATTATGTTTACCGATAATATATTTCTAGACTGCATATGTTATTTAGGTCAATTCTTATCCTCTTCAAAGCTTACCTATGCTAGGCAGAGTCCCTTAAAGTGGTTGTAAACCCACTTTTTTTACTTTTACCTACAGGTAAGCCTATAATAAGGCTTACCTGTAGGTATAAAGAATATCTCCTAAACCTATATTCCCCTCACAATGCGCCGCTGATTTCAGCGGCGCAGGGGGGATTCTCGGCTAAGGACCGGCAGCCGCGTGCGCGGGAGTGACGTCATCGCCGCTCCAGCCAATCACAGCGATGGAGCGGCGATACCCGGAAGACACGCCGAGTCAAGATGATATCTCGCTCGGCGTGGACCAGGTAAGTTTCTCTCACCTCATTCCGAGGTAAGTATTTCATAATGAGCTAATATGCGGTGCATATTAGCTCATTATGCCTTTTCCCTTGCAGGAGTGAAAAAAAAAAAAAGTCAATGCGGGTTTACAACCGCTTTAACCACTTTCTGACCAGCCGCCGCAGTTATACGGCGGCAGGTCGGCACGGGTGCGCGAGAGCCCGTAGCTCTACGTCGCGCCTTTCGCGGCCACTAGGGGGCGCGTGCGCGCCGCCGGCGGCCCGCGCGCGCGCCCCCCCGCTCGCCCCCGAGTCCCGTGCGTGTGCCCGGCGGGCGCGATCGCCGCCGGGCACACGCGATCGCTCGTTACAGAGCGGGGAACGGGAGCTGTGTGTGAAAACACACAGCGCTCGTTCCTGTCAGCGGGGGAAACGCTGATTTTCTGTTCATACAATGTATGAACAGAAGATCAGTGATTCCCCCTAGTAAGTCCCCCCCCCCCATACAGTTAGAACACAAATAGGAACACACTTAACCCCTTCCCCGCCCCCTAGTGTTAACCCCTTCACTGCCAATGGCATTTTTATAGTAATCCAATGCATTTTTATAGCATTGATCGCTAAAAAAATGCCAATGGTCCCAAAAATGTGTCAAAAGTGTCCGAAGTGTCCGCCATAATATCGCAGTACCGAAAAAAAAACGCTGATCGCCGCTATTACTAGTAAAAAAAAAATAATAATAAAAATGCCATAAAACTACCCCCTATTTTGTAAACGCTATAACTTTTGCGCAAACCAATCAATAAACGCTAATTGCGATTTTTTTACGAAAAATATGTAGAAGAATACGTATCGGCCTAAACTGAGGAAAAAATATTTTTTTTTTATATATTTTTGGGGATATTTATTATAGAAAAAAGTAAAAAATATTGCATTTTTTTCAAAATAGACGCTCTGTTTTTGTTTATAGCGCAAAAAATAAAAACCGCAGAGATGATCAAATACCACCAAAAGAAAGCTCTATTTGTGGGAAAAAAAGGACGCCAATTTTGTTTGGGAGCCACGTCGCACGACCGCGCAATTGTCAGTTAAAGCGACGCAGTGCCGAATCTCAAAAAGTGCTCTGGTCTTTGGACAGCAATATGGTCCGGGGCTGAAGTGGTTAAGCTGGTAATTATAGTATAAGTAGGTTATAATTAACTAGAATTTCCATCCTGTCTTTCACACAGAAAAACAATGGCTCACCTTAAGCTGTTTGATTTTTGCCTGAACATCACACTCAGAGAAATGTTCAATGTTTGTTAACTGAAGGTCCATTTCGGTAAGCCAAACCAAGATGCTGTCTCGTGCAGTCTCAAATTCTTCTCGCTGGCCAATAAAATGCTGTAATGAAGTAAATCAGGATTGAAAGAGATAATTCAGATGATTCTTTGTCTAGAATGAATTACTAATTTGAGTTAAAAGAAAATGCAAAAATTATCTATTTACTCAATATAATTTAATGTTTAAAATTCAGAGTGCATATTGCTGGCATACTTATGATATTCTTTGTTGGTGATACACATCCAAGCTGTATGCTTCCTAGCATTTCAAAAATGTTAATCACAAGAGGAAATTAGATGTATAATGTATGTTACATAAAAAAAGTGCATTTGATTCACATTGATTTGCAGTCCTGAGCTGGGTGTGGAGCTTTGGCTATCAGAATGGTCTGGCATTCCAGTAAAGCAGGGGGGTATGGAAGCACCTCAGACTGTCTGCATTTCATAGCTGTTTTTTGCTTTCTTAATGTGACTAAGGGGGTTATTTACGAAAGGCAAATCCACTTTGCGCTACAAGTGCAAAGTGCACTTGAAACTGCACTGAAAGCGCACTTGGAAATGTAGTCGCTGTAGATCCGAGGGAGACATGCAAGGAAAGGAGAAAACAGCATTTTAGCTTTCACATTTTTGGATGATAAAATCAGCAGAGCTTCCCCTCATTTCAGATCTTCCCCTCAGATTTACAGCGACTGCACTTCCAAGTGCACTTTCAGTGCAATTTCAAGTGCACTTTGCACTTGTAGTTTGCACTTATAGTGCAAAGTGGTTTTGCCTTTCAGAAATAATCCCCCAACTCTCCTTACCCTGCATTAGCCCAAAGAGAGCATTTAATAAAACAAACCTTCAGCCTCCTCAGAATAGATGTTACTCTTTTTTGCAGGTTATCCCACCGTTGGTTGCCTTCATGGACCATTTGCTTTAGTTTACATGCTGAATCAGTGCGGTTCTCCCGAGCCAGGCGGCGATACTGTTTGTTTATGAGTTCCAGCTGAGTAAGGCTCTCATGAACTTGTCTTTGGAAAGCCTAAAATATAGATACATTTAAATTAAATAGTGAGACCCTAGTATGCACAATATATTAATTCCCTATATTGCAAAAAAGATAGGAGATGATATGAGTGTTGGAACATTTTTGGGTATATGGAAGAAAATAATCTGTGGCTTCTTAAACTCAGCATTAACAAAAAAGAACAAATAAGTGGGGGACAACCTTAGTGCTGTTTGGCACAGGAAAAGAAAGCATCAGATCCAAATTAAAGTCAGGGAAATAATATTGACCAAAGATAACATCTCGTTATGTGGGACACTAAGGAGTTGGCCAAAGCAAATGTATTCTCTTTCCTGTCATAAAATAAGCTTTGTTCCTATTAATAAATGCACTTCTTAACTGAAACATTTAATTGGTCTCAAAAATAAACTACATAATAAAATCTGGAGACAAGTTGCTCCATATTTGTAAGAATTAAAGTCAAAGAAACAAAGGTTGTTGTAAGTCTAACCAAAATCAAATGTTATGCCGCGTACACACAACCGGTTTTCATGTCATGAAAGAAAACAACGTTTTTCTCGATGTGACTCTTGTCAAGCCTGCCTTGCCTACACACAATCGTGGAAAAAAATGCTCGAGCAGAGTGCGGTGACGTACAACATGTACGACGGCACTATAAAGGTGAAGTTCCATTCAAATGATGCCACCCTTTGGGCTGATTATGCAAATTTCCCTTCTCATAACTTGCTTCTGAGCATGCACGTTTTTTTCCCCGTCGTTAAAGCCCACACACAACCGTTTTTCACGATAAGAAAAACAACGAGAAAAAATAGAGCGTGTTCTAAATTTTTAATGGCCATTTTTCACGTCGAGAAAAAAGCTCTGGAGCCTGCACAAACATTTTTAACGACCAATTTAAAAAATTGCATTTTTCTTGTCATGAAAAACGGTCGTGTGTACGCAGCATAATAGTTTCTTGAATACACATTTACAATTATATTGTAAATCTTGTGGAGAATGGGGTCAATTGCTTGAGAAAGTGTATGTTATAGAACTGATCTACCGAGTAACCTGGTATTCATTGGTGATTATGAGTTATGGAATACCTGTATTTGTCGTCAAATAATTTTATGAGACTCTCTGTTTGTTTATTTAAGAATCTCCCATTTTGGATTGAGCTATCTACATATAAAGCTTTACATGCCAATCTGTTAAAAGAGAGGCAAATCATTGTGGTGAGTGTCTGTCTGTGACGTGTGCACTTGCTGGAAGATCATTGAAAACAGAGGAGTGATTTTCTTTTGGTGATCTACTTTTTTCTTTGTTTCCAGCAGGTACATGAATCCTTTGCCCGCACCAACATTTGTTGAAGCACAACATATAGTATCTCACAAAAGTGCATACACCCCTCACATTTTTGTCAATATTTTATTATATCTTTTGATGTGACCACACTGAAGAAATAACACTTTGCTAGAATGTAAAGTAGTGAGTATAAAGCTTATAGATTGGCGTAAATTTGCTGTCCCCTCAAAATAAGGTAACACACAGCCATTACAGTCTAAACCGTTGGCAACAAAAGTGAGTATACCTCTAAGTGAAAATTTCCAAATTGGGCCCAATTAGCCATTTGTTTCCGCAATGTCATGTGACTTGTTAGTGTTACAAGGTCTCTGCTGTCAAAGGAGAGCAGGTGTAGTAAATTTGGTGTTATCACTCTGACTCTCTCATACTGGTCACTGGAAGTTCAACATGGCACCTCATGGAAAAAACCTCTCTGAGGATCTGAAAAAAAAAATTGTTGCTCTACATAAAAATGGCCTAGGATATAAGAAGACTGCAAAGCCCCTGAAACTGAGTAGTAGTATGGTGGCCAAGACCATATAGCAGTTAAACAGGCAGGTTCCTCTCAGAACTGGCCTTGCCATGGTTGACCAAGGAAGTTGAGTGCACATTCTCAGCGTCATATGCAGAGGTTGTCTTTGGGAAATAGACGTATGAGTGCTGCCAGCATTGCTGCAGAGGGTGAAGGGGTGGGGGTCGGCTTGTCAGTGTTCAAACAATTCTGGTAATATAATTCTAAGAAGTGGTGTAGATACTATTGACGTATTTTTGTGTATTTTGGAATTAGAATTGCAAGATCTTTGATTATATAAGTCTTGCAAGAAATATCTGTATCAATGACTAAGCCATTACATGTATTAATTATGAATGTAAAAGTGGGGAAATTAACTGCGCTAATTATCAAAGAAAAGCAAAAAACAATGTAGCAGCCAGCACACAGACAAAGTCAAAGTGAACGTGGAGAAAGAAAGTGCAGCGCTATACTAATTAGTTTTGTGAAAATGCTGCCAAATTCACATGACATAATAATGTGAAATCAAACAAAAATTGTATGTAAAAACTAGTGTTGCTATTATTCGCGAATAACTCGAATATCGCGGCGAATATTCGCTATTTCGAATATTCGTATTTTTTCTAATTTATTTTTAAAACAGATCACATCCTAGGGATCTCCATCGACGTCTAAAAGCATTGCTGGTATGATTAGAGACCCTGGGCCGAGTAGCTGAGGCAATCCTTTTATGTTGCCGAATATTCGCAATGCGAATTTTCGGCAACATAAAAGATTTGCATCAGCTACTCGGCCCTTCTTTTGCATCAGAGCCAATCAGAATAACTAGAATATTCGGCAAAAGGAATATTGCGTGATTATCTTCTCCACCCTTCTTTTGCATCAGAGCCAATCAGAATAACTCGAATATTCGGCAAAAGGAATATTGCGCGATATTCCTTTTGCCGAATATTCAAGTTATTCTGATTGGCTCTGATGCAAAAGAAGGGCGGAGAAGATAATCACGCAATATTCCTGTTGCCGAATATTCAAGTTATTCTGATTGGCTCTGATGCGCCCTTCTTTTGCATCAGAGCCAATCAGAATAACTCGAATATTCGGCAACAGGAATATTGCGCGATTATCTTCTCCGCCCTTCTTTTGCATCAGAGCCAATCAGAATAACTCGAATATTCGGCAAAAGGAATATTGCGCGATATTCCTTTTGCCGAATATTCGAGTTATTCTGCATCTGATGCCCCTGTTAATGGCTCTGAGCCGAAACGCGTCGGGTAACATCCATAGTACCCCATACTGCTTTTAGATATATTTTTCACGTGATTTTATTCATTCATTTTAAATAAAGCCTTCATTGGTTTTTTGATATGCACCATTGGGAGCATTTCTTTTTTCTTTTTCCCATGCCACACATGTTGTGTTGATACATGAGCCTGGCCATTCCTCCATTTTGGCCCTTTGCTATCCGGGTTTCTGTCCCTGAAGTGAGGTATCCGACCAAGATTGAATCCATCATCTCAGCCGGAGTGACCATCGCTGCAAAACCTTTCACGCACAGAGCCCAGGGTCCGTTGTGACCACCATGCCTGATCCGACTTGCTGTTAGTACTAACATGTGAGTCCACCACAGCTGGTAAGAGTATCCATTTCCATTGATTTTGATAGTCTGAAGGTTACTACAGACAAGCCATCATTGTTGTCTTAATTTCCTTGAACTGGCATCATATGTGAAGATTTCATTCATCCATTTGGGACACACCTATGAACTGTTAATTTTTGTTTATTTTGTTTGGTTGGTTTCTTCACTCATCAGTTTGCCAACATATCTATGGACTTTATTAGTATTCCACACATGTTGAATACAATTGTCTTTTACTATGTTTTTACATACAATTTTTGTTTGATTTCACATTATTATGTCATGTGAATTTGGCAGCATTTTCACAAAACTAATTAGTATAGCGCTGCACTTTCTTTCTCCATATTAATTATGAATGGCTATATATCAGTAACTAATAAAAAAGATGTATTGACTTATCTATATAACATCTATGATGATTTTGAGTAAAAACAAATTTGTACCCTTCATCTCAGCTGTTATTGCAGTAGGGGGGGGGGGGGTATGAGAAACCAACAGGTGCATGTATAGAGGACAGCTGGGGACGGTACTGACAGCTGTGATGCAGAAATGTGCTGCATATTCAATGACTCATATCACAGACCCTGATGGCCATTAGACAGTCACACATATGTAAGTGTGGTTTCTTTCTTTCAGTTACAGACTGTCACAACTTTGTTTTGCTGTGGCTGGTTCCGTTCTCTGTGTGACAGTTTCCAAATGATTCAAAACAAATGTACCGTAAGTCACAAATTTGTGTCAGTGATAAAATTATTTTACCATGCCATTTACCATCTAAATATTCTGTATTTATCACACTATCGCTAAAACAGAACTCTTCCTAATGCTGTACCAAGGTTGATTTATTTGATATAAGACAAAAATAGTACTAGGGGATTTAGCATTTATTTAAAACTAATATTTATTTACATAATATTTATTATCTAAAGTAATACCACAGTATGTGCTATGTCATAGCATATACTGTGGTATTACTTTAGATAATAAATATTATGTAAATAAATATTAGTTTTAAATAAATGCTAAATCCCCTAGTACTATTTTTGTCTTATATCAAATAAATCAACCTTGGTACAGCATTAGGAAGAGTTCTGTTTTAGCGATAGTGTGATAAATACAGAGGCCCAGATTCAGAGAGAATTAGATTCTTGTAGCGTATCAGAAATACACTACGCCGCCGTTTTTTACCTGGCTCTACGTGGAATCCAGGTAGATTTTGTCCAGTAAACGGCGGCGGCGTAGTGTATTTCTCCCGTCGCAATCCATCTGCGCGAGTAGGGGGCGTGAAGCATTTAAAATAGGCGCGTTCCCGCGGCGATCGAACTGCGCATGCTCTGTTCGCAAATTTCCCGCCGTGCATTGTGCGAAATCACGTCGTTACGTCGTAGTAGCGTCGTTTACGTACATTCCTATTCCCGAACGAGTTACGTTAAAAAAAAAAATACTTTCAAATCGACGCGGGAACGACGGCCATACTTTACATGGGTTACGCACTGTTAGACCAGCAAAAAGCTCCTCTAACATTACGTAGCCAAAAAATGACTTGGGCGATTGCGAGGGACACTCGTACCTTCGTGGATCGCCGTAAAAACTAATTTGCATATCCCGAAGCATGAAAACGACGCGAACTCCTCCCAGCGGCCGCAAAAATATCGCAGCGTAGATCCGAAGGCTTACGAAGACGTAAGCCTCTCGGATCGAAGCCCGAAGCCGCCGTATCATGGTTTGAGGATTCAAACTAGTGATACGGCGCGCAAAATTTGAAATTACTCCAGTTAGACAGGCGTAATTGCTCTGTGAATCTGGGCCAGAATATTTAGATGGTAAATGGCATGGTAAAAGAATTTTATCACTGACACAAATTTGTGACTTACGGTACATTTGTTTTGAATCATTTGGAAACTGTCACACAGAGAACGGAACCAGCCACAGCAAAACAAAGTTGTGACAGTCTGTAACTGAAAGAAAGAAACCACACTTACATATGTGTGACTGTCTAATGGCCATCAGGGTCTGTGATATGAGTCATTGAATATGCAGCACATTTCTGCATCACAGAATGTCAGCCCTCAAAATTTCCACGGGGCGAGTGATGACAGGGATGCATGACCAATCTCCCTCCAATCTGTACACTTAGAGTCCCGATGAGATTGGCAGCCGAAGAGGAAAGGTGCATGCTCGGGAAAAGTAGTCTGGTGAGGCGCGCACAGACAGAGCAGTACACAGGAGCTCTCCTTACAATTCTCATTAAGCCATGGGACCTAACAGTATGACCTCTCTGAGCCTGCCCCCCTCACCCCGACCAATGTAGATCACTTAAAGTTGCCCTGACATGAGAGCGGCAGCCTTCCAGTTTGTGCAGTTTTCTTCTCCTTGTGCTCTATGTAAGTGTCCAACAGTTCAGCCTGAGCACTGTGAACAGACTGGTCTCAATGTGTGCTGTGCGGTGTCAGTGTGCACTGTGCTAATGTGTCAATGGCTGTTCAGTTGTGTGGAGCTCAGCGCTGGATTGTACTCCCTTTCGCTGTGCTGCAGCTCCTCTCCTCACTGCCAGCCTAAATAAAAAAGGGAAGTGGGGACATGCAAGCGTGGAGCCACACACACAGGCTCCTGATGATGAGATGAATAGGAGAGGGAGAGGATGGATGGGAGTTGCAGAGGAGACAGCAAGAGAATGGGGAAGAGACACAGTTCTAGTACCCTATCCCTCTGGTCTGCCCCCAGTGCCCTGTTCCTCTGGTCTGCCCCCAGTGCCCTGTTCCTCTGGTCTGCCCCCAGTGCCCTGTCCCTCTGGTCTGCCCCCAGTGCCCTGTTCCTCTGGTCTGCCCCCAGTGCCCTGTCCCTCTGGTCTGCCCCCAATGCCCTGTCCCATTTTGTTAAAGTTGTTGTTGGTAATATTTAATTGTGTAACTTGATTCTGCATAAAACATTTAACAGTGTCATTCCATGAGATAATCTACGAGGGCGTGTTTACGTGTGCAATTAGGGGCAGGGCAGTGTATGAATTAGGTGGGGCAACTGGTGGCGTGCAACTCTTGAGGCCTGGCTAGTAGCTCAGGACTTGAAATTTTGAGCCCTGTGCTATGATATAATATCCACAAGATAATTATACTAAAAAGTTTTATTTTATTATATTCCTTTAATTAATTCCCAGCTATTTGGAAGAACAAACCTTCTTTCTAAGATATATTATTTATACCTACTTTTTATAGAAACGTATTATTCTCTATTTGGGACTGTATGAATATCACCTTACCAGGACAAATAACAGCTTAAATCTTCGCCATAGAAACAAGGTAACAAAAAAAAAACAACAAATAATTCTCAATTTTTGGTTGAGTAGATCTCCTTCTGAATGACATTGAATTTTGCATGCAACTTTATACCCCTTGACAGAGGGATATAGAGGGGATAGATGTGTAATTTATTGGAATCCATATGTATATGGGGTTTCCCAGGACTCTTGAGGGGCTTGCCTCCTTATATCCCTTCTTCCTTTCTCCCTTTTTCCCCTCCTCGCCCCTTCCCCCTTGCCCCCATTTTCCCTTTGCATGGGGAATACTTGGACATTCCAACATGACAATGATCCAAAACACAAAGCCAAGTCGATCTTTCATTGGCTACAGCAGAATAAAGTGAACGTTTTGAATTTACAGGAACTGGAGCCTTTTTGCCAAGAGGAATGGGCAGCTTTACCATCTGAGAAGATAAAGAGCCCCATCCACAAATACCACAAAAGACTTCAAGCTGTCATTGATGTTAAATACGCAGTATTAAGAACTGGGGTATGTAAACTTTTGATCAGGGTCATTCGGGTAGTTTCTGTTGTCGTTATGATTTAAAAAGAGTAAACACAGTTGATTGATAATAAATGGCTTCAGCCAAACACTAACCATGAGTGAAAGAAAAGTTTTTGTGTTATCATTCATATTCTCTAAAAAATAGCAAAGAAATCATAAATTCTGCCAGGGTATGTAAACTTATGAGCACAACTGTATATATATTGATATCTATATAGATAGATACATACAGAGATATCTCTCTCTCTCTCTCTCTCTCTCTGTCTGCATATATATATATATATATATATATATATATATATATATATACACACATACAAACTTTAGGTGGGTTACTTTACTTTCTTGTTTTGGAATTTACTGGAGAAATCCCAGTCATCTAGCCAATATTCAACAAAAAACGACAGAGGAACACGTACTCCAATTGCAAAGATGGTTTACTGTAATCTTCAAAATCATGTCAAAGATAGCTACTGTACAGTTGCGTGCATCCCTGTTCTTCATCAGGCTAACCAGGCTTGTAAGCCCGATGAAGAGCAGGATATATATATATATATATCTATATCTATAGATATATATATATATATATATATAGATATATAGATATAGATATATATATATATATCTATATCTATATATATATATAGATATAGATATATATATATATACAGTATATATAGTATATTCACTTGGCATGGATGGCTTTTTATCTGAATCCCAATCTTCTAATTATGGAATTTTTTAATCAAATAAGTGCATCTTATATCAAAATGAAATACGTTTTTAAATAACCTCAAATTTTTTCAGTTCTTCCTTTGCCACTGTATAAAGCACACACGAAGAACTAGGTAAGGCAGCTGTCCGTTCTGAAATTTTCAGCCAGTCTTCAAAGCGAGAAAAGTCCTCCAGAAATTTCTGCCAAAGGCGCCATGTCTCTTCGATCCTAGAAGTAGAGGCAAAAATCTTTTATTACGACACATTGCTTAATGTGTACTAGAGACCAATACCTAGTGATAACTGGTCCCGGCTACTGAATGATTTACAAGCAACAGCTGTGGCATTAAAAAAAAAAACTGTGGCGGCTAGCCAGGTCATGACATTTAAACTTGATCGATGTGCAACTGCTTCTGCTGGATCAAACCAGTTGCTTTCTAGTTGAACCTCTGCAGAAAGGACTGAACAAAGGAACATTGTAAACATGCTGGAGCTGGTAGAACATGCTGAATGAATGAGACAGGTATAAATGCATGTTCCCAAACTAGGACGCAAGTATAGTAATGAATAAAGTGACAGCTGGGTTACTTTGGAGCCATATTAAGTGTGCAGCAACACACCAGAAATCCAGACTAGCTGAAAGTCGCTGAGGTCATCCAGTATGAAACAAAAACCTGTTTTAGCCCTGGTTCACATTGGTACGATTTGACATGCGAGTTGACATGTCAAATCAGTGGCAATTGTCAGCAATGACACCATCCTAATCAGTGCGATGCTGCATTTGCGGCACTGCACCGATTTCAAAAAGTAGTTTCTGTACTACATTTCGATTATGGGCTGCAATTTACAATGACATCAGTGCAGAAACCTGCATGGATGTCTTGGAAATTGCATCCGAAATCGGGCTTGACATGCAGGAGTGAAATCGCGCAAGTTCAGTTGAACTCGCACAGCTTCATTCCCGCAACCCGGTGTGAACCTGGGCTGAATCTAAATGTTAGAATCCCTTAAAATGTTACTAAACCTACAGACTTGCATTAAGTATATCAGGTCTCCCACACTACACACTACACAGGATATGTAAATGTAAACAGCTAAATACCTTTTCCCATCAGCAGTATACACCGTATAGCAGTCTTGTGACTTCTATCAGTGTCTGGTTAAAGCTTGTAGGAGGATCTTTCATTCTACTCTGACTGTCCTATGAGGCTGCATAACCCCTGACCCTCTGTCTGGACAGTGCTGATTGGCCCTGTGCTGATCACATGCACCCTCCCGCATTATTGGATTTGATTGACAGCAGTGGCTGCGCTGCTATCAATCTATCCAATCAGGACCCAAGACACAGGCTGGAGCTGGTGTGCTCATTCCTGTCGCTGAAAAGACAGGGTTCAGGTAAGTAAAATGGGGGCTCTGGGGGGAGCTGCATCACAGGATGTTTTTCACCCTAATACATGGAATGCATTAAGGTAAAAAACCCTGAGGGTTTACAACCTCTTTAATTTGTCATGATGGTGGCTTGTGAAAGTTCTATGGTGGAGCATGATCTAGTCTGCTACTCATTTATGTTGTAAATGAAATTTTAGTGTTCACTGCTTGGTGAACAATATGCTTAAAGAAACCTTCCAGCCAAAATCTTTTCTCTAGTTTTATGCAGTGTGTAAGTAATAGAACCTCTGTCAGGTTTAATCATTGCCTGTTCCTCATTACGGAGATTCACACTCGATATTTACCATGGTGACCACAAATTATCACCAGAATAAATAGTAAAGAAAAATATAAATATTTTCAACCAGAACAGGAATAGAGTAGATATATTCCCATGTAACACTTGTTTGTGGAATTCCCCATATCTATTGGGGGTTACCTGTAGACTTTCTATTAGGCTCTTAGGAAAATGTACCTGACCAGGGCACAGGCAGCAAAAAAAAAAAAAAAAAAACATTACAGAGGTTCCTTCCTAACATTCAATGCTCTTTTACTGACAAAATTAATAAATAAAACATAGTAATACAAATAACATTTGGCTGGCAATCTATTACAATCTAGATTCTAGGATTTATTAAAAAAAAAAATGTTTTACTTCTTTGATGACTGTAACCATTTGTCTGAGCAACTGATTAGTATTTTGGTAAAGAAAAAGAGCAAATTTTTGTTTAAATTACACCATGATTTCCTAACCTGTTTTGCCCTAAAAACTTACTTGAGTCTCCGCTCCATAGACATGGCACAGATGTTCCTCCACCTGCGGTCAAGACTGCGGGTGGCCTGCTGAATGGAATCGCATTCGCTGTCATTGGCACAAGCATCGCAGTCATGCAGAAGTACTTCACAGAGATTTAGAACCGATGCAACTCCGGTACTGTGCTTCTCTATGTCTCTCTGGAGTTCCTGAAATAAATGCCTCAAAATGACACAGTGCACATTTGTATTCTTCCAATACATGCAAAACAGGATTTTTATTTAGTACTGAACCTGTCAAGGTATAAAAACACCATACTAGACTGCAAACTTGATGCAGTTTTATTGAAGTATACAAGCTGTAAGCAAAGTTTAGATGCATTTAGGTTGATCTTTAAAGCCAAATAGGCTGATAAATAGGCTGTTCTTTTTGCCAGGGAATGTTCCCTTAATTTATGGAACGAGGTGAAGCTCCACTGATTGTTACATTCCAATCATGTGCAACCAACATTTTTTTTTTTCCTTGCATGCAATTGGGTATTCTTTGCAAATTGAATTTTCATCAATTCGCTAAGCTAAGGGAAAATCCCCTTGCAAAGTGAACAGTATGTTGCCCTATGGTAAATCAACCCCAATGTAGATAATTTAGATGTGGTTGAGGGGTGTCGTCTGCCAACCACACCCCCCCTCCCTTTAAGTTGCAATAGGCAACAGTGGTGTTTACATGCCGAGATTTCGATGCTTCATGCAAAGTCTACCTGACATGTAGTGATCATCAGACGGCAAGCATGCTCAAATACCCCGCGGCTGGGTGTAGGGTTGCGGTGTGTTTGTTGGCAAAAAACGGGGTTAAAAACTAGGTTAGAAGGCTCCATGTAACTTTCCCACTGCCAGTCAGTTGTCTCTGACGTGCAACCTGAATGTGGATCATGCTTCAGAAGAAAAGTAGATTTAGACGCAAATCTACCTAAACATTTCCTGTCCTGCTCATCAGTAGCAGAATGTGGTACATATGGTCTTCCCAATCTAGTATCTTCCCCAATGATGTTTTCATTTCCTAACCTGCACTAAAAAAGTAAAAGCTGGAATCTTAACAGTGACTTACATAATATATTTCAGCTGAGTTTGTAATAATTGCAGTGTGTCAAATAATACCCATCATTGCTGAATACAATAGAGTACATCTTCTATACTCCTTATGGAGAAGGATATTCCGATTGTATGTGCAGAAAATTACAGAAATAGAGGCTGCCATTGATAACCTCCTCTTGCAAATGCCAATTTCCTGTCTGTCTCTGTGTTCAGTACTTTCTGAAGACACTGATAAGAATCAAGCATTTAGCCAATGGGGTATGAAATCACTTTTTGTTTTTTATTTTCTAAATAGGTTACTTTAAGCTATTGCATTGTTGGTTCACTTACCTTTTCCTTCAATTTCCCTTCTAAATGTTTTTTCTTTGTCTGAATTCCTCACTTCCTGTTTCTCCTCAGTAAGCATGCCCCCATCATTCATGGGGGTTAGTCAGCCAGAACAGCTTACTGAGGAGGAACAGGAAGTAATACATTCAGACAAAGAAAAAAATAGAAGGGAAATCGAAGGAAAAGGTAAGTGAACCAACAATGCACTAGCTTAAAGAACCTATTTAGAAAAAAAAAAAAAAAAAACCTTTACAAACCCTTTAAAGACACCAAAAAAGTATAAACAGAGGGTCAAATTTACTTTAGAGGTAGGGAAATGTGCTTCAAACCTTTAACGTAAGAGATGCAACAAAAGAAAAGCAAACATATGGAACTAAAATACAAAACAGTCTTAAACAGTAAGTGGCAGCCTGGTCACGTGTATGCTGGGTACTCCCTCCCCCTGGTGTTCTGTCTCGCACGATACAGCTACGCAACTACAAGGAGACACTGCACATTAGAGCTTTCCTAGCGGAGTTTACCCCACGTGAGTGCGGCATTTTGATCCGCAGACTAAAAAGACATATCTGCAACCTCAGTGCCGGGGAAGGGCACCTTCTGATGTAAGTGGCCATTTGGCCTTGTTTGATTTTATCCATATCTTTTTAATAAATTGATCGCACGATGGGAGTTCTCCCTCTGTTTATTTATCCCATACATATCTCAATGGAATGATCCGTCCCACCTGTCAGTGAAGATTTTTTCCTGAAATGAATGCAGGCATACTCCTGCATAAGTGTTATTGACCTTCTTTTCGGTAAGAGGTCATGTCCATCTGGTAAGCGCAATCTTTATCTGAGCACGGTTGGGGTGATCTAATCTACTTGGTGAAGGAGCTGTGGAATCTTATAAGGAAGCACCTTTGTGTGTTCATATTACTTTTCCTTTCCGGATTTTATGGACTTTATTTGCTTTTTATTTGCCAGAAATCACAGATTAGGACTTTGTTGTTCTATCTTATATGCACACCATTTGCACGTATTGCACTTTTTTGCTAAATCACAATTACATTGTTTGTAGCTTGTTATGACTAATGTATGTGAGTACATTATATATACCAATTTATGTGAGCGCCCTCTACCACTTTCTCTTCAGTAAGTTACTCAATACATCGTCTTACAAGCAGTTCAAATCTGCATAATGACTAGATTTGAGCACATAGGAATCTAGTATATTCTGAAAAGTACTTCCATCCAAAGTGTTCAACAATATGTTTGAACTGTCAAGCTCTGTGCTTCAGAATCACTCTTTAACAAAAAACTTGAAAGCGGCCTCTGCCAATGTTTACTTGATTGTGTCTTAGGTACCACCAAGATTCCTTCAGTACTATTCAAGAAACTTTATTTTTACCAAGTCAAAACAAAACTGATTTTTTTTTTTTAAAAGTACTGCATTCTGACAATAATTATATCGATAAATAATAGATTTTACATCTTTAAAGCTGCTATAACTATAATATCAATCACATTATTCTAAACATAGCAAAATATGTGTACAGCGCTTAACCCTACTATGTGACCACAAAATAACTAAATCAACTTATATTATATATACAAATAAAGATCAAGTAAATCCATTAAGGTGCCATAAAAAGTAGATCTATATAGATCTACTGATTTATTTATTGTTTGCTATCAGAAAGGGGTGATCACTGCACATCTTGTCTTCTAAAAATCAAAGGTAATATTCAACCCTGCAAGTTGGCAATGAGAGTTTGCAGCCATAGTCATGGCATTCCTTCCAATACTTTGTATTCCTTCCTTTCCAGGTCAACACAAGTATCTCACTTTTCTACTGCATTTATTCAATTTGTATTTAAATACTGTATGCTAGACCAAGGGAAATCCAGTTGAAGCATTCTTTAAAAATTCAAAAATCCCACAAAGGTATATGAATGAATCAGCTGTGGGAAATTCAAGCGTTGCATGGACATGGCCTTTACAATACATGGGCATCTATGGCAGTTCATAGATACACTTTGTACACAGTTATTCACAATTTTTTCTAATACCCCTTTCCCATGGAGTGGATTCCATAGTGATCAGCAGGGAATCAGTTCCCCAATCCCCTTCTGATTAGAGCAGAGCAGGGCAGTCAGGATTTAACAGACTCCTCAGTCCATTTACACCCCCCTACATTCTGATCAGATCCGCCTAAATGGAAGAGGAGGGACCCTTTTGTTTCATTTTTTACCCAGAGGTAGGTGGGTGCGACGTATCTATAGGAATGCATGGACCTGCCGATCAGGTCAGCCAGAAAAACTGACAGGCAGACCTGATCAGATCGCCCATATGAAAGGAACCTAAGCTAAATCTTTACAGACAGCTCCTAAAAATGATACATTGTGAAACAGTTTTCAGAACAATGGCATAGTCTACAATGCTTAGTTTTTAAGGAATCTGGGAAGAAGAAATAAATGTAATATTCGTAATATACTTGTACAGCTTTAACAGTCAGTGAAAGAGTAACAACAACCTCATACACTGTTATTAGGTGTGAATCCTAATAACTGTACTGTACATGCTATTAGTACTTATGAACTAGAAAAATAAGCCACACAAATATCATGCATTTCCTCCAAGTCATTTTATATTTTGCCAACATCTGTAAACTTGTATGCTCTTATTGCACTGAAAGTCAATAAATCATACAGTTACTTAATTTGTGAATACAGTGCACAAACTGCTACTAAGGGTACATTGACACCAGCCGCTGGATTGCAACACAATGACTGGTGTGCATTGCGGTGAAGGCAGTGCTGGTGCTCTGATCTTGGCACATCACACTTTTCACTTTTTTTTTTAATACAAACTTTAGTGACATTTCATTAAGTTCTGTGCAGTGACTGCGCTGCGTTAAAAACAAGTACTGCAAACAGTCATTTTTCTCAATGCACACTGCCCACACACCACCACCACACAGTGGTGTAAACCATCCAATCCAGAGACAAGGCATTGTCTTGTGCTGGGGGTATGGGGGACTGTGCTGGAATAGCCACCGAACGTAGTCCCAGCACACCTATGGATCTACTCTTAAGGTCATTACAGCCAGCCGGCTGTAGTTAGTGCAATAATGATTGGAAGATTGTGAATGACTATTTCCCGTAAGTGCAGTAATTACTAAATTTCACACAATGATGAATTCAACTGCTAAGAGGACCTTTCGTTAGTCATGGATAGGTACTTCTGTTGGTATGTGTTTCATTTTGAGTTACTGAACAGGTAGAGGGGGAAATGTGTGCTATTAGAGGGGGATTGGTTAAGAGGATTTATGCAGGGAGTTGTGGGATTTGGGGGACAGTGTGGGGGGTAAAAAAAATTCTAGCAAGAAAAATGGGGGGGGGGGGGGGATTTGTGCTGTGGGGAGATTGGGGATGTAGACCTGGGATAGGATATTTGTGCTGGAAGATGTTTTTTTGAGGGGGGTCTGCACTAGAAAGGGTGATTTGGGAGGGGAGCATTTGTGCTGGGAGGAAACACTTTGGGGTCCCTTCATGTCTGTGAGAGGTGGGGGCAGTGCTGAAAGGCTGATAATGTATTTCAGAGGTGAGAGGCATTAAAAATGCATTACTGCCCCCTTAGCACTGCCCCCAATTCTCACAGACACCAAGGGGTTGCCACAAGGTTGACTGTTCTTGTGCAGAACACTGACAATTGGATAGATTGGCAGCACAGTGGTGCAGTGAGTAGCACTTTCGCCTAGCAGCAAGAGGGTCGCTGGTTCGAATCCCGACCACGACACCATCTGCCTGGAGTTTGCATGTTCTCCCTGTGTCTGCGTGGGTTTTCTTCCGGGTACTCCGGTTTCCTCCCACACTCCAAAGACATGCTGGTAGGTAAATTGAATCTCCTCCATAATAGGCTCCGGGACGAATGACGCACGACCCATCTGACAATTGTTTTATAACCGATGGCAGGGCCACCAGTAACATGGATGGGTGACTCGCCTCCTCTGACGCAACAGGGTTCTGGTGGGTTCCCTGTGATGTCAGGGGTGACCCTGCCCCCTCTGATGTGTCACGGAAAAACCCTGTTGCATCAGAGTATCGGACTTGTAGTAAAGCATTAGTCCCAAGCCGTCTCTTGTAGTTTTTTAACATTTTGACACTTTTTTGTGAAAATGTACCCCTTACCAATTCACATAGGGGGGGCCGGGATCTGGGGGTCTGCTTTGTTAAAGGGGGCTTCCATATTCCAATAACCCCTCCGCCCACAGACCTACCGGGCAAGGGTTGTGGGGACGAGGCCCTTGTCCCATTAAAATGGGGACATTCTCCCCATGTTGAGGGCATGTGGCCTCGTCCTCCCTCTTTTCCTGCAGCCTGCCAGGTTGCGTGCTGGGATAAGGTATGTGGATTTTTGGGGGAACCCCACACAATTTTTTTTTATTCTGGCGCAGGGTTCCCCTTAAAATCCATTCAAGACCTAAACGGTCTGGTATGAATTTTTGGGGGGGAACCTTACGCCATTTTTTTTTATTTGGTACAGGGTTCACCTTAAATTCCATACCAGACCTAAAGGACCTGTGGACTGGAGTTTTCCCTGAAAGATAGATGGTGGTAAAAAATAAATAAAAGAAGAAGGTTACAGTTCAAAACTATAAACATTAACAACATTTCTTCCACTCTTAGTGTCTTTAAAAAGCTCAGAAAATCATAAAACAAATACTGTTTCAGCAGCCTTAGGCACCATGCATTTTAAAACATCAGCGTTGCATAGTCTGCTCTATCCATTGCAGCAGTGTAACTATGGTAACATACCTGATAAAATGAAGACCATTGAGCTGCTTTTTCTAGTTCCATCGCTGGTGCATTGACAGCCAAGTGTGCTTGTGCACTTGGACTTCCCACGATGTGGTGCCAATGCTATTTAAGCTTTTGCTCCTGTTACCGACAGGAGTGGTGTACCATACTTATTTAGGGTTTACCTGCTGCTCATTTAGTTTCCTTTGTATTTCTTCAGAATCACTGGTTTCGTACACGATAGGTTTGGACAGCTCTGATTCTATGTGACCCAGCCATGATCTTAGGCTGCTCATGTTCTTATCCAACTGCTGTACTGCAACCAAGGTCTCCTTTAGTTTCTTCACTCTGCCAGGTAATGATAAAAGAAATCACTTTATTACTGCTGTCAATAGAATATCATTAGATCAGTCCTTTAGTTTATCAGCTGCAAAAACGTGTAACTGTAGCAATGGTAAACCATGTGACTACTGCAGGATCTAAGCACATAATATAGAACAGGAAGAATTGACAATGATCACTCTGAGCAGAATTTTTTTTTTGAAAAATAAAGACAGACGCAATGCTCAAGCACCTATCAGTGTCATTACTTACCTTGCTTGAGTCATGTGTAGAAAACTGGAGGCTACTTCTTCCTCCTGGCATTGTTAATGGCCAGACAATGGTCCAGCAAGTATAATGCGTGGGCATAATACTGGATCCAGAAACAGTAGGCAGTCCTCTGGCAGACGTACGTATACTGGTCAACGTAGAAGCTTTTTGGAAGCTGAAGTGAGATGCCACAGGACCAAGATACCTGACATTTCTTTTACTAAGCTTATCTGCCCTAAAGTTCATTTAGTATGAACGAAAATTCTTGCATATTGTTTGGAGCTGTTCATTCCACTACCATTATAAATTAAAGGTCATTAATTGTGTATCAAAGCAGGAAACAATATATCCACTGTGCAGGGGCGGACTGACAACTCATGGGGCCCCTGGGCAATAGGAGATTATGGGGCCCCCAGGCAATAGATTATGGGGCCACACAGTATACACACAAATACAGTATACATACACAGTATACACACACATACAAACAATATACAAACACAGTATACATACACACAGAATACACATACACACACTGAAAAGGTACCGGAGAGGCGGGGCAGCTACCATCATGGGATTAAAAAAAAAACACAGATTTTTACATACTGTCCCTGGTTTTACTAAAGGCTGGCAACCTTGATGGGGCCCCCTAGTGGCATTGGGCCCTCAGGCAGTTCCCGAGTGCCGAATGGTCAGTCTGCCCCTGCCACTGTGTAACCTAAAAATGGCAGTGAGAATGTGGTTTCTTTAAAGTGGTTGTAAAGCTTTGTGTTTTTTCACCTAAATGCATCCTATGCATTAAGGTGAAAAAACACCTTGAACTCTCTGACCCCCCAGCCCCCCCCGGTTTTACTTACCTGAATACTGAACCTCCATAAGCGCACCGGGGGTAGGGCCGAGTGATACACTTGGCGGCTATGGCCGCCACTGTATCACACGGGAGCACACTCGCAAGCTAACCCCCTTGGGAGAGCACTTCCTAGAAGGGAGTTAGCTCTTGCGGAAAGGAGCTTCGACAGCCACCGAGGAACCCCAGAAGAGGAGGATTAGGGCCACTCTGTGCTACTAACTACACAGTGGAGGTAAGTATGATATGTTTGTTATTTTAAATAAATAAATAAACCTTTACAAACCCTTTAACTCCAATAAAACTTAAAGGATGCACTAGGTCAGTGGTCATCAACCCTGTCCTCAGGGCCCACTAACAGGCCAGGTTTGCAAGATAACTGAAATACATCACAGGTGATATAATTTGCTGCTCAGTGATTGCAGTATTCTAGTCTGCATCTCCCCAAGGTAATACATAAAGGACAGGGTTGGTGACCACTGCACTAAGTGACCAAAATATGGAAGACTGTACATAACAAGTTACATCATTGTAAGTTTTACTGGAGGAGACTGCTGCATTGACATGATAACTATAAATTATACTTTCCCTGTCTTATGTGTAAGTTATGGGAATTTCTACTGAAGATCCGTGATATGCTATGATATGTGGATATGCAAGATTAATGCTTTTGTGCTTTGATTCTGCCTACAATATACCAAGTGACAAGGGAAATTTGTCCAATTAGTCTTGGATGCCAAAGCTCCTCTTACCCTGTAGCTGTCCACTAAAATCATGTTAAACTATATCAAGAATTTGTGGAACATGTGCACAAATGTCAGTTTTAGCCTCATGTGCAATTAGAATTCATACATGAAGATGTAATGTGACCCAACTAATTTAGCATGTGCCATAACAAGTAAATGAAGTAGCAGGATATGTGCTCTTCTATCGAGTCTGGAAGAATTCCCTGAGGACACTGTACTGCTCTAGAAGGCACCATTATCAGTATAGTACAAGACATATTTCACATCTCTAACATGCAAGTTTATATTTAGACAAAACTCTTATTGGGCTTGCAGATTAGAGCTGCTAAGAGCTAGCAGTACAAACTGTGCACACGACATATTAAATCAAATGCTATTTCTTTACACAATGAATTAGAAACCCAACGGCAAAATGTACTCAATTTCGTTCTCTACACTTCACTAAGACACATTGCTGCAGCAGTATAAAAAATGAACTGTGGATGATCCCCGCTGAGCAGATGGAGACACGGGGCGGATCAATATGGATCCGCTCCATGTGAAAGAGCCTTTATTCACTAGACATGTGCATTTGTTTTCGTCCGAATACATTTTCGTCCGAATTTCAGGCATTTTCGTTATCGTTTTAACAAACAATAACGAAAGCACAGAAAACGAAAGCCGAAAGATCCGACATAAACAAATGCTTTATTTTCGTTTTCGTTGTGGTCGAATGTGCCTAACCTTAACTCTATTAGTCCAATATTATTCTACACAAAGAGAAAAGATTCGACATAGAGAGAAAAAATTCGACAGAATAAAAAAAAAAAAAAAAAAAATTGTCGAATCTTCATGTCTCTCTATGTCGAATCTGTCATTGAAGGCTTATGGTGCCTTTTGAATAAAGGCACCATAAGCCTTCAATGACAGATTCGACATAGAGAGACATGAAGATTCGACATAGAGAGACATGAAGATTCGACATAGAGAGACATGAAGATTCGACATAGAGAGACATGAAGAGTCAAATTTTATTTTTATTTTTTTTAAAGATTGTCGAATCTTCTTTTTTTTTCTTAGAACATTCGACAGACACCCTAAGCCTTCAATGACATATTCGACCTTAATTTGGATTTTCGGACGAATGCATTTTTTTTTTACGAAAAACTAAATAAAAACTAATTTCGGGAGTAACTAAATAAAAAAAAATTCGGACGAAAATGAAATTATGAAACAAAATATTTCAGTGTGCACATGTCTATTATTCACGCTGCGTTATAAATCATAACATGGACTTCATACAAAGCATTCAACAGTTTATTTTCTTGCAGATCAATGCAAATAAAATTAGTACAGGTTTGTTGTTTCTAGATATAATATACTGAATAGGCATTATCATATTGTATAATATAATGATAAAACAACTCTTCTATCAGAAAATTTAAAGGGGTTGTAAAGGTTAGTTTTTATTTTATAAAAAGGTTCCTTTAACCACTTAAGACCCGGACCATTATGCAGGTTAAGGACCTTGCCCCTTATTGCGATTTGGCACTGCGTCGCTTTAACTGACAATTGCGCGGTCGTGCAATGTGGCTCCCAAACAAAATCGGCGTCCTTTTTTCCCCACACATAGAGCTTTCTTTCGGTGGTATTTGATTTTTTTTTTGCGCTATAAACAAAAATAGAGCTACAATTTTGAAAAAAAAATGAATATTATTTACTTTTTGCTATAATAAATATTCCCCAAAAATATATAAAAAAACTTTTTTTTTTTGCTCATTTTAGGCCAATACGTATTCTACTACATATATTTTGTTAGAAAAAATCGCAATAAGCATTTATTGATTGGTTTGCACAAAAGTTATAGCGTCTACAAAATAGGGGAAAGTTTTATAAATATCTTTTTTTTTACTAGCAATGGCGGCGATCAGCGATTTTTATCGGTACTGCGACCTTATGGCGGACACTTCGGACACTTTTTTGGGACCATTGGCATTTTTATAGCGATCAGTGCTATAAAAATGCATTGATTACTGTAAAAATGTCACTGGCAGGGAAGGGGTTAACACTAGGGGACGAGGAAGGGGTTAATTATGTTCCCTATAGTGTGTTCTAACTGAAGGGGGGGTGGGATTGACTAGAAGAAAAGACAGATCGCTGTTCATTGAAAGGACCGGGAGCTGGGTGTCTACACACAAGCTCCCGCTTGACGCTCTGTAACGAGCGATCGCGGGTGATCGCGCCCGCCGACACACGTGCGGCACCAGGGACAAGCAGGGGGCACGCACGCGCCCCTAGTGGCTGAAATGCAAAATCACCTAATATTACGTGATTTTGCACAGCTGAGCCGACCTGCCGCTGTAAAACGTTTTACGGTGGCTGGTCAGCAAGCAGTTAAATAACTATTTTTATTTAAAGTATTTCATATTACATATAAATATCAACACCATTGCATTTCCCATAGGAGAGCTCTGATTCAAATTTTATACAAAAGATACAAGTTTCCCCGTTAACAAAAGGCAACTGTAAAACACTCTGTTTTGTGGTCTATATGCCCATCTGCTCCAGTCCGACAAATATTACTCCATTATTCTTTCCAGAAAACTTTAATTCATTCTTTAACTATTCTTTTTTCCCCCCTCATCTTACTTTTTACATTACTGTATAACTTGTTCTCAGGCAGTTATGTGTTCTTCCAAGTAATGGCCTAATGTTTAAAGTTAGAAGCTTGAACATGCATATTTGTGAATTAAATCAGTATATTTCTTTACATAAAGGTAATGTAGGCTATCTGGTCCTCTAAACATCAGTCTGATATGCATTGTTAAATCTATAGCATGCGAGAAATCAAACATTTGTTTCTTGCCTTGAGACATCACAGTCGCAGTCAGGAAGTTCAGAATCCTCGATGCTGTCCTCTGCCATCTTATGAACGCCTAAATCAGCAATGGCTGCCGCAAGGACCATAAACGTACTCATCAGTAGAAGCAAAACCATGAGCAATTAATGCTCACTGTAAGATGAAAAACCTTTTCACTTCTGTGCGCAACACAGAAATGAGGGCAGCACACAGGCACAACAAACTGTTGTGAGATCTGGGCGTGCAACATGAGACCAAGTGTTTGGACAACTGCTCATGCTTCTATAAAAAGACCCCACTCGAAAGAATGTAAGGGATTTGTGACCAGCAATGATGTCTGCAAACAGACTATGTCCTTGTAGTACTTTGCAGGTCTGCATGACGCTCACTACATAGAGAGCCTGCACATGACAATTGCTTATTATATCAATGGAGCATGATGTGCATCCACGAGGAATACAAAGAGCATTGCATTGTGTGTTAGAAATGTGCACCAATGCATGTTAATGTGCTGGCATGAAAGTTGTTATTTTTCCATTATTTCAATAGAAAACACATCAGAAGAAAAAGTACAGAGGTTTAAATACACCCCAAGTGTGCATTCAGATCCATGTGCACATATAAGCATGTATGATCAGATTTTCTTCAGAACCTAAGCTGCTGAGTGACTGACTGCAGTAATTGTGTTCTTCTTTACGTTAGTAAAAGGTATAAATGCAAATAATAAGTGATTCTTATTACAGCAGTATGTCTAATAAAAGAAAAAGACGCCTCTAAGTGCAGAATTAAAACTTTTAATATCCCCAAAAAGGATTAAGAACACTAACAGGATCGAAGGTAAGACATGGCATGTCATGAGTATGTACAATGGGTGATCCAGTATCAGGAAGGTCCCAGCGTATACAGAGTCCAGTAGAAACCCCAGGGAGACTGGCAGATGTACGCTCCAGCCTCTGAAAACACTGGTGAAGCAGTCACACCATTCTAGGTCAGCATGGAACAAGGATCCCAGAAATTAGTCAGCAGGAGGGGCACAACAACCAGCGTGGACCGCAAACAGGAAGTAGGTAATCAAAATGGGATGCGTTTCGGAACTACTGATTGGTTCCATCTTCAGCCAATGCCGGTCTCCCTGGATTTTCTGCTGGACGCTGTATATACTGGGACCTAGGCAGTGCTTTTTTTCTCAGAGAATAGGTGCAGGAACTCCCTACTTCCGAGTCACCTGTTGCGTCCACCCCCTACACACCTCCGAGCACCATTCGTTGGTTCTACCCTCTACCTACCTCTGAGCACCATTCCTTGGTTCCACTCCCTACCCACCTCCGAGCACCATTTCTTGGTTCCACTCCCTACCCACCTCTGAGCACCATTCCTTGGTTCCACTCCCCTACCCACCTCCGAGCACCATTTCTTAGTGCCACTCCCTACCCACCTCCAAGCACCGTTCCTTGGTTCCACTCCCTACCCACCTCCGAGCACCATTTCTTGGTGCCACTCCCTACCCACCTCCAAGCACCATTCCTTGGTTCCACCCCCCACCCACCTCTCAGTAATGGATACAGAACCAAGTATCAATTTGTGGTGCTAAGTAATTTGTATATGATAGGAAGTAAAATAGAGACCCTGTAGTAAGCAACAATGGAGCTCCCCCAGCAACATTAGACTTTGAACAGCTAGCAACAATAGACCCTCCCTCAACAGTTGCTGTTTCCCAGCAACAATTGTCTCCCAGTAGCCCCCCCAGCAACAATAGATCCCCTACAGCAACAACTGACCTCCCCAGCAACAATAGACTCCCTCTGTAAAAATAGATCCCCTCCAGCAACAATAGATCCCCCAGCAGCCAGCATTAATAGACCCTCCAGTACACCCCGGCACCACTTGCCATTGCATACATTTAGAGCTGGAGGTGCCGGAACTGCGTTCCCCCGCATTCCTGCAGATAAAAAGCCCTGGACCTAGGTGATGCTGGATCACCCATTGTGTACATACTCATGACATGCCCTGTATTACCTTTGCTCCTGTAAGTGTTTTTTGAGAATATTAAAAGTTGTAATTCTACACTTAGAGGCACCTTTTTCTATTACATGTATTCTATTAAAGATTGGTTTCCTCTTTGAGTGTGGCCTGAAGTGTTTGGAGATCACATCCTCTGAATACCCTTAACCAATGCAGACATTATTTGCTAGGTCCTGACATTCGGAGCGCCCTTGTTAAATGTTTATCTGTCTAATAAAACCCTGCAATTGTTACTAGTTGGCACAAGCAGCATTGCTGGTGAATTATGCATGCAGAGTAGTTCAATACACTTCACAAAATATTATTAATTTTCATGACTACTGTTCTGCTGCAATGAACAGAGTTGCTCTGCACATTTTCTTCCCAAGATATCTGCTTCTTGCAAGGATATCATCTCATGTTTGAGATAATACTGGATTTCTGAAAACTGTAAATTCTGGCTTTCACATGCCCAATGTTTCTTACCTTTTTACATTTAAAGCATTTTCTAGACTATTATAGAATAATTTGGACAATGTACTACTAATGAAACTAAAATGTAGGGGTAAATCTACAAACTCCATGTAGACAGTGAAAATCAAACAGTACCATGCCAGCAAAGGGTAGAATGATGAAAAGCCCTAGTTGCATAATTTAATATACCATGAAAACAAGCACTGCTTTAAAAGAATTCTTTAAAGTTGAACTCCACATGAATAGCTAAATAAACATCTGAGATACAAATGTGAACCATTCATGTGTGATTTCTGCAATTTTAGTAAGCCAGGTACTCCTACTACAGAGTATAGTTAGGTCTAGGATCCCACTTTTCTGGAGGTAACAATGGAGCTTGGTACAGGTCCCACCCCAGCCTACTGATTGAACAGTACATAGGCATTAATTAGTACACAATGAGATGTGTCCTATGCTCACACATTCTTTAGGCATGATTGTTGAAATAATTGCACAGCAGATCTCAGATTGGCTAAGATTATGAGTAGAAGAGGCAGACTTCTAAACCTTGCTTTGCAGCCATTTCAATAATTCATTCAAAATATCAGCCTTAGTTGACCTCAGAAATAGAACATGACTTGCATAACATTAAGTCTATACAGTAGCAACAGTATTGCACTGAGCCAGCACAACCATCCCTACTCACAAGGAGTTCCAAAAGCTACATGTCATATCCTAGTGGCATTAAATGAGTGAACTGAATGACTAGCATGCTCCTGTATCACTGAAATACTTGGTGACTGAGTGCCCATATTGTGCGTGCATTATGTTACAGGTCTAATGATTCAGCGGCCATGTGGTATGCGGGAAAAAAAAGCCTACAGCTTTTTTCGTACAATGCACTTTTATATATATATATTATACAGTATAATAGAATACAAAGGGGTTACAGCACAGTGAGCATAACTTATTGCCCCATCAAAAAACAATACAGCAACTTCAGTCACCTGTGGAAAAATATAAAGTCAGTAGCTACAAAAACTGTAATAAAACAGACACTTACCTTTCCAGGGATCCCACGCTGTCCTTACCGGCCAATTTCTTCACTGGTCTTCAATCCCTAGCGCCGGCATATTAACTGTGGGCAGCCGGCTGTGACAGCTTGTGGCTTCTGACTGCACATGTGTGAGCCACACTGCGCTATCTGAATGGTCCCACATTCTTCTGGGACTTTTGAAGTGTTCTAGAAAGCTGTGAGCAGGCAGGGGAAGGAGAACTATCGCTCAGATCACCTACGCGATCGGAGTGGAAGTGGAAGTGGTTACCTGGTCCCCCCCAAAAATGTTATGTGCCAAATGTGAAGGGGGGGGGGGGCGTTTGAAGAGAGGAACGCCCTCTTCACGTGTTTACTCTTAAATACTCATAGCAAACTCTTGTAAATAAAGAGGGGTATTCTTATGCTGGCCATACACTATACGAAAAATTCGGCCGAAATTTGGTCGTTCAGACAGTTCTTTCGTTTTTTGAACAGTTAATGGGCACAAAATCGATAATCGTGGGAAGGTTTTTGAGCCAAAATAACAAAGGACACATTTGGAAATTTTCTGCCGAACGAACGATAAATCGTATGGTTAAATTGTTTCCCGTCCGAACTTTCTGCACTAGGTATATGTAACTAAAACGAACCAAATATTTTTTATTCATGTCCACTGAACGATTTATCGGTCATTACCTGATGGCACTATCGTTTGCACTCACGACCGAATGTTTGTTTTACGTTCGGACGATTTTTCATGGAGTGTATGGCCAGCATTAGTTCAGATATATTGCAATACATGTTTAAGCTAGCCAACTGAGTCCATGTGACCCCGCTCTGGCCAGTTCCTACTCTATCTTTCAGATTTCGAACCTCTTATTTGCTAAAATATAATACTCTTAGGAACGGTAACATGTAGGGGTTGATTTACTAAAACTGGAGAGTGCAGAATCTGGTGCAGATGTGCATAGAAACCAATCTGTTTCCAGGTTTTATTGCCAAAGTTTAATTGAATAAGCTGAAGTTAGAAGTTAATTGGCTACCATGCAGAGCTGCACCAGATTTTGCACTCCCCTGTTTTAGTAAATCAACCCTATAATGGCAGTATGGGGCAAACAGACACAGCTTGAGATGAAATGAGCTATAGACCAAAATTCAGCAATGCAAAGCCACACTGAAAAAATACACCAAGTTTTTTTTTTTTTTTTGGGGGGGGGGGGTTGATAGGAATGGTATACATAAAACAATTGTACAAAGCATTACACAAGTGTGGGGGGTAGAGGCCAAAGGAATTGGAGGTACAGACATTTTTTATTTTGTCTATAATGAATATTATTTGGGGGAAATTCCAGTTCAAAGTGTATCTATAGCCTAAACATTTTTTTTAGCTTTGGATAGAGTAAAGAAGGGTTAAAACATGAATATACCTTGCACCAATGAGGTCCAGTAGATGCTGCCATCTGTCGTTAACTTTGCTCAGCTTGTACTCGATCTCTGATGCCTTGCTTTCGTGGCTGGCTTTAGCCAGTCTCTCTCCCATTTGCTGCAGCTGGATTTTGTTTTCCCGAAAAACTGCAATTTCCTCCTGGTAGTCCTATACGGCACAGACAAAATGTATCAGTGTGAGAAAAAACAGCTACTTGTCTAAATAACAACCAATTTTTTTCCTTCATTTTGTCCTTTTGTACCGGGACAAGGCTATACATTATTTAAGTAACAACAAGGAAGGAAGGAATTTTTCCCTGTTGCAGCAAATTAAACTTTTTTTTTCCCTATCTCTGAATCAACTGAGGCTGGGTTCACACTGATACTACACAAGAGTCATACGCCTTTCATCCTACTTTGCTCTGCGACATCAGTCCTATATCGTTCCTACATTGGTCCTACATTGGTCCTACATCCATCCGACTTTGTGATAGTATGACTTGTCCTTTGACCAATCAAAACAATCCCAGCGTGATATAAATTCCTTTTACTGCTGTTGTAATCACCATGTCAGAATTTGGTTGCTTAGGACAAGGATCCTACTTTGATCCAACTTCAATGATATTCAATGGGCTGAAGTAGGATCAAAGTCAGATTAAAGTAGTACAGGGAGCATTTTCAAAGTCGGACTGACTTGTGTCAGACCAGTTAAAGCGGAGGTTCACCCAAATAACATCTTTATAAGACCAAATTCTTCTAACATGTACAGTAGGCATTTTTTTTTCTGGCTGTACATACCTTATAATCTATATTTTCCATCCGGTTTCCGGGTACTCACTCCCACGGGAGTAGGCGTTTCCAAGCTGAGCCGCAATGTAATCTGGGTGTTCGCTCAGATGATTGATGTCCTTCAGAAAATGTTCCCCCCGGCGGATAAGGCCAACCCCTGTATTGCGTGGGCGCGTCATGAGAGTCACAGAGTTTCGGAAAGGAGCCGAACATGTAGAGCCGCGATTTAGCTCTACACAGCGCCTGCACACCGACTAGGAGCCGTGTAGAGCTGACTGCGCAGGCGCCGTATAGAGCCAACTCGCAGCTCTACATGTTCGGCTCCTTTCGGAAACTCTGTGACTCTCGTGACGTGCCTATGCAATACGGGAGGGAGGGCGGGCTTATCCGCCAGGGGGAACATTTTCTGAAGGACATCAATCATCTGAGCGAACTCCCAGATTACATTGCGGCTCAGCTTGGAAACGCCTACTCCCGCGGGAGTGAGTACCCGGAAGCCGGATTGCAAATATAGATTATAAGGTATGTACAGCCTAAAAAATAAAATAAAAATAAAAATGCCTACTGTACATGTTAGAAGTAAAAATAATTTGGTCTTATAAAGATGTTATTTAGGTGAACCTCCGCTTTAAGACAGCTCCCATAGGGAAACATTGATTTTCAGACGTCATGCAACATCGGCTCCCAATGTCCGAGCGTTTGTCGTACCAGTGTAAACCCGGCCTCAGAGTTCTGTGTATACAGGTTTTGATTAATTTAATCATTCATTTTTTTATTTGTTTGAACTCAATGAACTTTCAATATATTTTTTTTTCAACGATATTTCTACGTGTACACAAGATATACATTGTTTCTAAAAAGAAGTGGAAGCCTGAAAAGAAGCTGTAAATCTTCTTCCTACATGGAACCATAGCTTTCCCTGATAATAGAATGCAAGCTAAAGGGAAAGATGGTGCCATGGGCCATGCCATTAATAATGCCATGCCAATATTTACCTTCCATGTGGCAGGTAAATAATACAGAGATGGATGACAGCAACAGCACAAGGATAGAAGCCGGTAGAAACAGGAGTTCACAAATGCATGTCATTATTAAAGTGATTGCTTACTCCATAAAATAAATTTGAAAGCAGCCTGCAACAAAGGAAGGTAAATAAGCACCTTTACAGTGGGCAGTGTGTAATATCTTCATACACTTGCAAAGCTGCAGCTGCCATTGGCATTTGACACTTCCAGGTGTGTCAAACATCTAGTCCCTGCTGTGGATGCTTCTTCCAACCCCTACATCACTACAGCCACAGCAGCAAGTGGATGACTAGGTGTCTAAGGGCTCTTTCACACGGACGTTCGTATGTCCGTTTTTCATACATCCGTTGTCGGATGAAAAACGGACATACATGTCCCTATGGGATCGCGGATGTCAGCGGAGACATGTTGGACTTCTGGACAAACAATCTATGGATGAATGGTTCCACTTTTATAATGATAAGAGTTTGGAGGCCATTCATTTCCTCCTGAAACGGAAACAAAAAAAGCTGCGAGCTATGGATAACTTAATAGCAGAGGCCAAAATCCTCTTGGCTCCTTTTAAGGATTCAGCAGAGTTTAAAAAACTATCCACTCAATTAAGCAAAACTTTAGCCACCAAAGATCTTGAAGCTCAGAAAAGAAAAACGAAAAAATACCTACGAGATACATCAGACTATAAAGTGGATCAGGTGTTTAAGTGGCAGGTGAAAACTACGGTCACAGTACCGACCTCCACCTATTCAACACTCGAAAAAGAAGCAGATACAGTAAACCAGAATTTGGATAAATCTGTTAAAACATTAGGATGGCAAGATCAAACCTCATTACCCGTGAGTGCAGGCCAAGCCTTGAAAGATGAAGAAGCACAACGCCATCGTACACCACAAAATACACGCCCAAAAAAACCTTTTAAGAAATCTTTTAAGAAAACAAATTGGACCCGTCGGAATTCAGAACATAGAGAATATCATAACACAACCCATTATCCTCCTCCTCCACCAAATCACAACCCTCATTACTCTCAACACTACAACTATCCTCAACGGAGCCCTATCCCTACCTATAACCGCTTTGAACCTCTGCGACAACATCAAGATTATCATCCCCACCATACACCTTACTATCGACCTGAATATCAGGGTCCTTTTTTAGACAGGGAACGGAGGGATTATTCTCCAAGGAGATACCCTCAGGACCGGCATCCATCTCCAAGGAGACGGACTCGGGAGGATCCGTCTCCAGGGAGGTCCAAGGAATTCGAGAGATCTCCAAGAAGATCCCTAAACGAAAAAGAGAATCGTACTCCCAAAGAAAGCGGGGATGCAGAGGAGGAAAGAGATCCCAAAAGAAAAAGATTGGAAAAGGGGAGGGGGTCTTCAACCTAAGTGGGAAACCCCTCTCCCTTGAAGAATTATCAGTGTTGGATAGAGGCCTCAAACATGCACCGGTGAAAAATCTAAATAAATTCGATACATATATAGGCATACAAAAATACATTAGGAAAATGAATATTAAAAAATACTTCCTAGGAAACCCTATTCAACATGGGTCTGCCATGTCTACATCTGAAAACCCCATTCAATATACCACATTGCGTAACAATTCGGTATTTAACCCACAAGTCAGCAACAATCCTCATATTGAGGTTTTTAAAAAATTAGTTTTGCAGGACCTTGACACCCTGAAGTTTAAAAAAGCAAGGGACCCTATTAATATACAAAAAGGGATCCAATCACTGAAGAGACGCAAAGACATCGTTATCCGACCAGCGGATAAAGGAGGTGCGGTAGTGGTTCAGTCTAAAGAACAATACAACGCAGAACTCAAAAGACAATTGGAAGACGTGGATACCTATACCAAATTACTGAGTAACCCCACCATAATGTATAAAGAACAACTGAAACAATTAATCAAATTGGGAGTGAAAAGAAATAATTTGAGTAAAAAGGAATCAGTGTTTTTTTTATTGCCGGAAACCTGTAGAATTCCGGTAATATACACCATTCCGAAAGTGCATAAAGACAAGGTCAACCCACCCGGTAGACCTATCGTTAACGGGATAGACTCCCTTACAGCGAGGATGGGCCAATACCTCGACTGTTTCTTACAGCCAGCGATTCAACAGACCAAAGCATATCTGAGAGACACCAAACATGTTTTACAGTTGTTGGAGGAGGTTCCTGTAGTGGAAGGCGAGACCTTGATTGCCACTGCAGATGTATCTTCTCTATACACGATTGTACAACATCATCAAGCTTGTAGTGCAACCAAATGGCTCCTCAAGAATTATACCTTACTTATCTGTAAGCAACGAAAATTTCTCATCAAGTGCCTAGAATTCTGCTTAAAGTCCAATTATTTCTGGTACAACCAGTCTTATTACAACCAAAGCACGGGCATCACCATGGGCGCCAAATTTGCTCCTTCAGTTGCCAACGCCTTTATGGCACAATGGGAAGAAGAGGCGATCTATATGGATACCCCCACTGAGTTAATCTTTTACAAAAGATATATAGATGACGTGCTGATGGTATGGAAGGGTACTAAAGAAACATTGGAGAAATTTTGTGCAGACTTGAATATTAATGATAAGAACATCAATCTGGTTTTTCATATCAGTGATAAGGTAGTTAATTTTCTTGATTTGGATATCACTATAACATCAAACAAGCTAATCACGAGTGTTGACTCAAATAGCTATTTATCCTTAAATAGTTGTCATTACAAATCCTGGTTGTTAAATATACCGAAAGGACAGCTGGTTCGGATTAAACGAAATTGCACTAAAGATTCTGATTTCCTAGCTCAAGCATCCTTTATAGGAGAGAGATTTAAAGATAAAGGTTATTCCCACGAATTCATTCAAAGACAGATTCAAGAAGTCGCTGGTCTAGATAGAAATACGATGCTACAGGGGAATGTGAAAAAGCAGCGGGACATGACGGCCCCGGCCATCATCTTGGATTACAATATCCAATATAAGGATGTGGCAAAATTGCTCAAAAGACATTGGCATGTGTTGAAGTGGGATAGGCATTTGAAATCCATCTTGCCGGAAATGCCCAACATTGTTTATAAAAGAGCCCCCACTATTAGGGACCTACTTGTGAAAAATGTAGTGGATCCTCCACCCAAAAGTGGGTATACGTTTTTCAATACTAAAGGATTTGTTCGTGTAAATATTGCTATGCCTGCAAACGTTCGAAGTGTCCTCAACAGAAGAGGACACAATATATAAGCACTCACACTAATGAGTGTCACCAAGCATAGTGTTAGCCGACATTTTGCGGAGAAACATAAGAAAGACCCCAGTCACCTGACTTTTTGGGGGATAGATAAATTCAATAAGCCCTGGAGAGGAGCCCATCTGGTTAGGTCCATCAGCCAGATGGAATCCCAGTGGATTCATTCCCTGAATACCATGGTCCCTTATGGATTAAACGTAGAGTTTGATTTAAATTGTTTTCTTAGTAACTTTTAATTATATTAATCATAACCATGTTATTTAAGGTTTTGAGTTCTCACTTGATCCTTATTTTAGATAGATTGGCTTTATGTAACTATGTAAGCGGAATGGTGTCACTCAGTTCCAGCTGATCACCCCGTTTTTTCCATTAGCACATTACCCAACTCTATTTTAGCCTTTTATTGTTTTTTTGGGCTATTTCATTTTATTTTATTTTATTTGATTTTATTCTATTGTATTTAGTGGTCACTTGCATTAAATAAGTCCATTATTGACGTATATGGAATGCATAGACATCTAATATACTTCATGTGTAATTTGTATGTCGAATATTGTTTCCCACACAATATACAGTCACCACATGTAATTTCTAACATTTTCGTTTCACCAAGTGCATTCGCTTATGATTTGGTTTACAGTTACTGATTCGCCTCCCTTTCCTGTAATGACCATTATGGCATTACATATTCGATGTTTCGTCGAATATGACCGGGAGTTCGAAATACATATGAATACAGGAACTTAGGTGCAACATTTTGTGATTTATTCATTATTTATATCATTATTTTTGGTACACTGTTATCTGTCTTGGAGATCCCTGAATAGAAATAGCCGTTTCCCCTATCGAAAATGGCCGCAGAGACACTTCCGTTTTCGATGCGGTATCGAAAATGGCCGCGACTCCATTTCCGCTTTTTACCTTTAAAAGAATGTATCTGATAGGCCCTTGGTAACCTCTGATGAAGTCACGTGACGTGACGCAATGCGTAAGGTCAACCGGAAGTGACGTGACACCCTGACCGTCCGACCGGAAGTGCCATTGTTTCGGTGTTTTTATTAATTTTTCTTGCTGTAAGTGTGTTTTACCTTATTAAACTGTCTTTAAGTTTACGTACTTCACCATGTGAGCTTCATTTTTTCTTTGGAACATCCGCCATATCTCCACCTTATGGTGACCGGACTTCGAATGTGGCTAAGACTGGCTTAAAGATTGTATCAGAGACGGCTGCCTACAGGACCATCGTTGTATGTGTTTGATGCCCCTTTTCTTCCTTGTGGAAGGTAAGCGCTCTGTGAGCACGTTCATCTGTGAAGTCTCATCTGGATGATTTTGTTGTTTACATGGACAGAAGCCTTGTCACTGATTGATTTACATTTGTCTCCCCACTGGATTTCACTCATTTGGGACATTTGTTGCTGCACTGTATTGCACATATTTGGATTATTTATTTAATTTGTATTATTATCACTGTTTCCATAGCGATGCCCACTTGTTTATTTGGGATTGATTATTTAGTTTAGTTTTAGTTGCGCTCATCATTACCTTTTTATATTCAGATAATAAGCATTTGCACGAGTACTCATACAAATGCTCTGATATCTGATACCTTTGGGGTGGGATTTGTGCTCATACAAAATGTATGGACACAAATCACACTGCAAAGAATCAAATGCGAAGGGAGCTGTGGTGGCTCAACGTGATTAGCACTGCGCTGACAAGCCATTCACCTCTGCAGCCAAGGGTTCGGATCCCGGTCTCGGCTACATGTGAATTGAGTTTGGTGGTCTCAGCCCGGCTCCCGGTGGGTGTGCTATGCAAGGTACGCCTGTGCTTAGTACGCCCACCCCCCCCCCCCCCACACAAAAACCACCACACTTGCACGCACACGAAATTGGTTTAAAACACATGCACTTTGGCCATGCGGTCTCCTAAAATAAAGAGAGGCGAAGGACCTACGGGGCTGGCTGGGTGGGCTAGGCCCCCTCACTCCCTCATAGGGGGAGTCCCTCTGCCCCATTGGGGTCCCGTTGGGCCCCAGTTGGGCTCCCAAGAGGAGCAGGTAGGGCGGGGTGAGTGGGAGGCCCCCCTTCACACCCGCCATTGCCACCAGGGGCATGGAGAAGGATGGCGATTGCCTCCGGGGGGAGGGTCTGCCTACTCCCAACTCCTGCAGTCCGGCTCCTCTCTCTCGAGTTCACGCACAAAAATACACTTTAAAGAGAAAAAAAAAAGAAAAAAAAGAAAGAATCAAATGCGGTGCAATTCCTGTCTGAATCATATGCGGTTTCCTCCACTGCTACTGTGTGAACCCAGGTTTGTCATAATGACTTCAGCCTGGGTTCACACAGGAACGATGTAGGAAACTGCATGCAATTCGGACAGTGTGATTTGAGACCAATTATTTTGTATTGGCTCAAATCTCACAGCAATGTTATCAGTATCGGTATCGCCAAATACTTGACCGAAAGTATTGGTACTCGTACTCACCGGAAAAAAAAGCTGTATCAGTGCAAACCTAATAAAAACTATCTACTATTATAATTAGTCAAGGTCTTAACATCAGTGCTGCTTCCTAAATCTTTTGTGGAAACACACTGAAGATGTACTAAAAAACACATGTGCTTATTCCTTGTGAAATGTGTCTTGCTTTGCAATATATTGCATAAAAACAGATTATGCACTAAAACATGTTTGTTTTCTAATGTAATGGGTTGATCAGCTCTTGGTCACATGGTCACTTTAAAGTAACAATAAACAGTGGGTGTGCCAGCCTAGTGCATTATCCTTTTATACCATTTATTAGTCAAATCAAAGAACATATTATACTCACAAACCAACATGTGTACGCTCATCAAAACAAGTCAAGGAACAGAACAGCAGAGCTCCTGCATATCATCTCATCACATCACAAGATGCAACTGCACAGGTCTGAAAGGCTGACACGTTTCGAGGGACATACCCACTTCCTCAGTGCTAAGAGACCTACCACTTCAAGCTAAACTTAAATAACATTTGTGATATTACATCTTGAACCAGACCTGTGAAGATTCATCTTGTGATATGATGAGATGATATTCAGGAGTTCTGGTGTTCTGTTTCTGGATTTGCTAAATCATATTTACCCAGGTCATGTTGACAAGCCGGGTCGTGTAGACAAGCCCCCCCCCGGGGTCAAAGTTCATAGATAAAGGAAATCACCAGCTTCTTGCACTTCAGTAGCGCAGAACTGTTCTTACCTCTTAGGCCTGGAAATATTCAATTTAATGCAAAGCTGCATCTCCTAATTGTTGATCAGCATTACACAAGGTAAATCATAAGAAAGACAGCTGAATAAATTAATATACACAGTCATTTTTTAGTTTGTCCAAGATCACATAAGTAAATGCACCGTGATTTAAAAAAAAGGGCCCCACACGGGCTCAATTTCATGTACTCAAATACATAGCTGATATGTTTTAAAGGCATCTACCTTTGGATATTTTTAAGCTGCACCTACAAAATGAGTACCTTAGGCACATGCCTAATTTGTTCTAATAGAGAATTGTTCATATGGAACAGAAACAAAAAAGCAATATAAAAGTATACATTCAATAATTATTGTCTACAACTCTGTATCATATTAAAAAAAGTTTTAAAGAAATGTAAGTACCTTTCTTAGCTTGTCAATCATCTCTTCAATGCTAATGTCCCCATTCTGAGAGACCTTGCTTTCCATCTGGGTCAGCCACTCACAAAGCTCTTTGTTCTTTTCATTAAAAATTGCCCACTCATTAAGCCTCTCACTGACTTGCTGCCGACGTAAAGAGACCTGGAATTGCAAAACACAGCCATGATTCATCCTAATGCCTGGTACACACAATAAGATTATCGGATGAATGATCGTCAGGTTTTTTTTTCTTTTTGCATGGTAATCTCATATTGAAAATTTAGCATTTACTAAAATAATGAAAATTCTGATATTCTGTCTGTAACTCCACACAGTGGTGAAAGGCTTTCTCCCTGGTGTGGAGTGTCGTGATCACCCCCTCCCTTGGACTACGGGAGAGTCAGGACGCTCTCTGCATTTCAGATAGAGAAAGGTGCTGTGTGTTAGAGGTCGTGCTGACTCTCCCTTAGTCCAAGGGAAGGGGCGATCACGACACTCCACACCAGGAAGAAAGCCTTGCATTACTGTGTGGAGATGCAGACAGAAGAACAGGAAGTGAGGATTTCTCAGAAGAAATAAGGACATTTAAAAGCAAAATGGAAGGATGAGGTAAGTGAAGGAGGACTGCAGTAAGGTAAAGGAAGCTATTTAGGAAAAAAAATTGTACCGTTACAACCCCTTTAAGGTGACATTTCGATAAAGTTAGAAGAAAAAAAAAGTATGCATTGCCCTGTGCTGAAATGCGTACTGCAGCACCCAATCCTGGACCCTACACGGACAGCTGTCCACACAGTAAAACCTCCCATTTTACCATGTGGGCCAGTTTGAATGAGTCCTGAATCTAAACTTGCACTAGGTAATGTGTAAATTCTTCACCCTGTAGGCTAAGAACAGCACAGGTTACAACAAAAATGTGAATCAAAGAGAACTCAGGTATTGATAAACAACACATAAAATATGACATAGCGGCACACTAATAACTAATACTGCGAACAATACTTACACATTACTTTGCCATGAACAGCAGTAAAGCTATTAGTACAGTAGTTATTCATACTTCTCAGTTGGCAGCAAGAACAGAATTTCTGTGAAGAACTCTGTTTGATTTTGAAGCTAGAAATGGTACATTTCCTGTTGGTCTCACCTCAGAAAGCGAGCGGAGGAAATAACTGTGATATGCTTTGCTAATTGTCACATCCGGGAGACTTTAGGCATGTGTGCAGTTTATCAAATTTTATACATCTGTCTTTTCGTATAACACCAACAATATGTACGCATGCGGTTGAAAGCTGTGCAGGAAGTCTTTATATCATATTTTACATGGAAAGAACCTGCATTTACCGTGGTCATTGTCAGATACATTTTGCTAGATCATTATAATTATTAAGGGATGTATTCCAAAGTGTAAAGCATATCTAAACACAAAAATAAAAAAAAATAAACTGCTGTAAATGGCAATGGGTAAAGTGCTGCAAAACATTGTCAGCTCTTTATAAATACAGTAAGGCTGCTTTTACATTGAGGCATGAGCCGCGGTGGCGGTATAGCAGCGCGATTTTCAGCGATGCTATACCGTCGTATTTACCGCGGTATTCGGACGCTAGCGGTGCGGTTTAAACCCCTCGCTAGCGGCCGAAAAAGGGTTAATACCGCCCGCAATGTGCCTCTGTAGAGGCGCATTACGGGTGGTATTACCGCGGTTTTCCATTGATTTCAATGGGAAGGCACGGTATAGGAGCGGTGAACACACCGCTCCTATACCGCTCTAAAGATGCATTTTTTGCTGTGAAAATGACAATGGTCCCAAAAATGTGTCAAAATTGTCCGAAGTGTCCGCCATAATGTCGCAGTCACGAAAAAAAAATCGCTGATCGGCACCATTAGCAGTAAAATAAAAAAAATAATAAAAATGCAATAAAACTATCCCCTATTTTGTAAACGCTATAAATTTTGCGCAAACCAATAGATAAACACTTATTGCGATTTTTTTTACCAAAAATAGGTAGAAGAATACGTATCGGCCTAAACTGAGGAAAAAAACATTTTTATATATGTTTTTGGGGGATATTTATTATAGCAAAAAGTAAAAAATATTGCAATCGCGCAATTGTCTGTTAAAGCGACGCAGTGCCGAATTGTAAAAATGCCTTTGGGCATTTAGCAGCATATTGGTCCGGGGCTTAAGTGGTTAAGAAAACGTTAGAAGGGTCAGAGTGATGTGGAGCTGCGGTGGCTCAACGCGATTGGCACTGTGCTGACAAGCCGTTCACCTCTGCAGCTAAGGGTTCGGATCCCGGTCTCGGCTGCATGTGAATTGAGTTTGGTGGTCTCAGCTCGGCTCCCGGTGGGTGTGCTATGCGAGGTAAGCCTGCGCTTAGTATGCCCTAAAAAAAAAAAACTGTGAGAAGTAATAGAAGCAAAGGCTTCTGACTGTCTGGGTATTCATTAGCACCACATCCCTTGTTTAGATATAAAGGCACAGATTAGAAGGAATGGGATTTTTAAGGTGCGTATAACAGCCAACTTGAGTATCAATCGACTATATATGATCACTATAAAGAATAACATATTTAAGTCTAATAACTCTGTTATTTTTTATAGTGATCACATGTACAGTTGACTGATTCTGAGTTCATCAGAAGAAGCCACTGTAATGGTGAAACATGTAGAGAGTTATTCAGTCGTATTTACCTATGTACTGTATGATCTGTTTTTCGACAGTAGTATGTTGAATTTTAAGATGTCTGTCAAAATAAAATTTGGATTTTTATATATATCTTTTGTTCGGCTGTGTTATACGCGCCATAAAAATCTCATTCCTTTTAATCTGTGTCTTTGTGAGAAGTAATGTTTGCCAGCTTGTCTGGTTTAACTGGATACATTAAACAAGATATTGTATTTATAAAAGTGCACAGTAGTGAAGTGCTTGCTATCACCCCTTATTGCAGACCTGAAAAAGTTATTGAATGGAAGAGGAATTAGGCAGTTTATAGTGATCCTTAGGCACCAGAATCCCAAGTCAGAGGTGCTCTGTACACAAATACTTACTTACAACAGGTTGCCATTGTAAAAGAAGCCCCTAGCTTATTCAATTCCTACCACCTCCTGGCAGCCTCTTAAGTAAAAGAGAGAGCCGGAAGGTGGAGGTAGTGTCACAATCACATGATCGCTGTAATTGCCATTCACAGTGGTCATATGATCAGGGGTTCATCCTGTTGGCTCCCAATCACAGAGACTTAGAGCTGTCAGTAGCAGCTCAGTCAGTCTGCTGGGAGGACACAGTGCGCATGCTCTCAGCACATATATATGCGACAGCTGGGAGTTACTCCTTTATTTACAATCGTTTACTTTCATAGAAATCTTTGGAGATATCACTCTGCACTATCCCAGATCTTTACATGGATACCTCCCAAATTCCTTAGAGTTGTTTTTTGTATGTGCCTTGTTGTTCGTAGGTTCGCAACACCACAGCTCCAAGGACCCAGAGCTGATTTGTAAGTATTCAAGGATGAACTTTTTTCCCTCCTATAATATCCATTTCCAACACCCCCCCCCCATCCCCTTCCTTTTGTGAGACGGTGTAACCATTATAATAAAAATGGCATTCATACACCTTTTTGCATATACATATCATGCACCTGCTCTTGAAGAAGTGGAGCAAGTCCATAAAACGCATCACGCCATTTGGATGCAGTGATGTTTTCAATCCACGTCTCTTAATATTTTTTAATTATAGATTTTCTTATGTTTTCTTTACAGCAATAACTATATGACATCAATTACCAATCGGCTCCTAACATTCTGTACCTAATGCATTATGCATCATACATTTGTATGTACATACACATTATGGACAGTGTTATGCTACAGTGTTTGGTGTATGGTCTGAGCACTGACAGGCTGACCCCCCACCCCTTCAACCTCTGCAACAATGCTGGCAGCACTTATACGTCTATTTAACAAAGACAACCTCTGGAATAGACGCTAAGCACGTGCACTCAACTTCTTTAGTCAAGCTTGGCGAGGACCTCTTCTGAGTGAAACTCGTCCTGTTAAATCGCTGTATGGTGTAATTAAACATAAACCATTATTTTAGGTGTGGCCGAGTCTTATATTCTCAACTGGCCACAAGGGGCCATCTGTTGCCGTATGGGTTTATGTGAAATCTCCATTAACAGTTGTAAATACAATTGCAATTAGATATATATATATATATATATATATATATTTCAGGTAGAAGGAAATATATTTAAAGTATTGAGTGCTGTGTATTTCTTACGGTAATTAGCTACAACTTCAAAAGGGTGGCCTTTTGTTTTCCTGTTTACATTGCACATGAGCCGTAAACAAAAGCCTGCTGTGACTCATCCAATCAGGATGTGCCCAATATACATTTACTAGGTACAGTGACCAATTAGGGAGAATTATATTAGCCACCTTACAGAAAGGAGGGGGGTATATAATGCTTTTGTGAGCAAGCTAAGCCCTCTTGCTTTGGTGTGGGAACAGACAGCAGCCACGATGGGCTGACCTGAAGCTAACAGGTAATCTAACTCTATACTTGTAGCTTATATAGTATTGTAAATATGGGTGTTGTGGGTAACTTGTAAATACCATGTAAGCCAGGGGACCTACACTGTACATTGTGTTGTAAATACTGTCTGGTGTGTAATTTGTATATATTATGTAACCCTTAGGCCCCTTTCACACGTGCGGACCGTATGTTCGCTTTTTCATCCATCTGTTTGCGGATGAAAAAGGGACGTACATTGGTCCCTATGTGATTGCGGTTGTCAGCAGATAAACATCCGCTGACACCCGTAATCATCCGCCTCCACAAAGATCCGATTTTGCAAACGGAAAAAGATCCTATTTTTTCTTCCGTCTGCGGATCGGATTGGATGAACGCGGACACGCGGTCCGTGTTCATCCGATCCCCCCATAGGGGAGAGCGGAGAAAAGACAGGGCGGTCCCTGCACTGTGTGCGGAGACAGCCCTGTCATCTGCCGGCTCAGCGGGGATCTACGGAGCGATCCCCACTGAGCTTACGGAGCACACGGAGGTGGATCATTACTGATCCGCCCCGTGTGAAAGGGCCCTTACCCTATCAATAAATGTGTATTATGGATAAAACTACCTCTATTTGTATAAGATCTCTCAGATCAACAATGGTCTGGTCTTGGCCACCATGCTGTAGCTCAGTTTCAGGGTCTTGGCAATCTTCTTATAGCCTAGACCATCTTTATGTAGAGCAACAATTCTTTTTTTCAGATCCTTTCAGAGAGTTATTTGCTATGAGGTGCCATGGTAAACTTTCAAAGATCAGTATGAGAGTGAGAGCAATAACACCAAATTTAACACACGTGCTCCCCATTCACACCTGAGGCCTTGTAACACTAACGAGTCACATGACACCAGGGAGGGAAAATGGCTAATTGGGCTCAATTTCACTTAGCTGTGTACTAACTTGTGTTGCCAGTGGTTTAGACAATAATGGTTGTGTGTTGAGTTATTTTGAGGGGACAGCAAATTTACAGTTATACAAGCTGTGCAATCACTCCTTTGCATTGTAGCAAAGTGTAATTTCTTCAGTGTTATCACATTAAAAGATAGAATAAAATATGCAAGGGATGTACTTGCTTTTGTGAGATACTGAATGTATGTATATGTGTATATATATATATATATATATATATATATATATATATATATATATATATATATGAATTTTCTATGTGCCTAATAATTGCAATGTGTTATAGTATCAATTTTTTATTTTTTTTTATCAAATAAACATGTCATTATTTTTTTTACCAACCATGTTTTATGTGCCTCACGTAAAGTCCCACTTTTATCTCTTTTTTACAGTAAGGACTAAAATGAAGCATGTGCACGGCCCTTTAGATGGGTGTCCTTTCACATGCATAACTAAAGCCAAGTGGAAGATCTACTTTAAATTGTAATTTAAATGCTGAAACTCTAAAAACAAAAACACTTGGTAAGCATAAGTAAATCAGATTGGGCTTTTATTTATGGAGAAAAGCTTGGCACTGTTAACTATCTATAACATCAGGAGATCATAAACCAGAATTGTAACTGTGGGCCTATCAGGACTGACTTAACAATCTTGAATGGCTTATCTCAGAATCCTTGAGATTTGGCTATAAATAAACATAATCAAAATTATTAGACGTTCTCTTGCATGGGGATTAAATTGAGCAGAAAATTTGTGACTCAATCACAGTGCTAATAGAAATACATAAAATCAGAACTCCTGGCAGATATAAAAGACACAAATGAAATACAACTCTGTATTTATTTATAAATTATTAAATGTATTTTTTTAATGCAAGCAGTTTAAGTACCTGTATGACCTGGTATCAGCCTTTTTGCAGCATAAGAAGTCAATTGGCTGTGCTGTAGTACCGGTATTTATGTGCTAACAAGAGACAAGCTGGGTTGTAAACCCTTACAGATCACTTTTACCTACAGGCAAGCCTAGATTAAGGCTTACCTGTAGGTACAAGAAATATCTCCTAAACCTCCTAAACCTATATATTTTTTTAGAAAAAACGGCACCGATGTCTACGACGCATGCGCACTGAGCGTGTCGTTATTGAAGGCGATTGTGCCATCACTGGTGACTCCCGCACATGCATGGGAGTGACGTCATCGCGCCTCCGACCAGTCACAGCGCCGGAGCTGTGGCGGCGCCGCGATACCCGGAGAGATAACGGCGAGAGAGGAGGCGAACGAGGGCCTCTGCGGGGGCTTTGATGTCAGGTAAGTCATTTATAATGAGCAAGTAATAAGTCTTGCAGGGTGTATTTTTTTTTTTTTTCAGGAGGCTTTACTTCCTCTTTAAGGCTCCATGCACACTGAAGCTGATAAAAGCTATAAAAAAAACGCCAGTAGCTTTGCAGGGAGTCTTGCAACGTTTTTTTAGCGTTTTTGCAATAGCTTTAATCAGCGTTTTTCAGTGTAGCTTTTATCAGCTTTTTTTTTTTACTTTTTTTTTTTCAATGGATAAAAAAACGCTGGCGCCGGCGTTTTTGAGTGATTTTGGGCATTTTTCAGTGTTTTTCAGCTTTTTTTGCGTTTTTTCACGCCAAAAAACTGCAAATTTCAGGCATTCAGAAAAAAGCCAATAAACTCCAAAGCTCATTAACACTGAAAAACGCACAGGTGTGCATGGGCACATAGGCTAACATAGAGTTCAGTTTATGGGCTTTAAAAAAAAAGCCAAAACGCCAATAAACTGCAGTTTATCAGCTTCAGTGTGCATGGAGCCTAAGACCCTGTACACACGATCAGATATGTCTAATGAGACTTGTCTGACGTTTTCATCAGACAACTCTGAACTTGTCTGATGGTCTGATGTGCGTACACACCATCGGACCAAAATCCGATCAGACCAGAACGTGGTGACGTAGAACACAACGACTGAATGAAAAAACAAAGTTCAATGCTTCTAAGCATGCGTCGACTTGATTCTGAGCATGCGCAGGTTTTTGGTCCGATGCTTTTGTGTACTAACCATCGAACCTGTCCGACGGACAGGTTCCATCAGACAGGTTTTAAAGCAAGTTTTAAAACTTTTGTCCGACGGACAACGGTCCGATAGGCCGTACACACCATCGAACTGGTCCGATGAAACTGGTCTGCAGACCAGTTTCATCGGACATATTCGATCGTGTGTTCGCGGCTTAAGGCCTCGTACACACGATCGGACATATCCGATGAAATGTCCGATCGGGAGTTTGATCCGATGGCGTGTACACACCATCGGATCAAATTCCCCGCCGCCGGACGGCGCGGTGACGTGGCGGTGACGCTGACGCCGCCACGTCACCGCCACGTCACCGCACCAGGAAGTTAAACACTTCCGCGCATGCGCCGAATCAATTCGGCGGCGGCGGTGGGGGACGACATGTCTGCTGGTAAGTGTACTAACCAGCAGACATGTCGGGCGGACAGATTCCCACCGGATAGATTTCAAAGCATGCTTTGAAATCTGTCGGGTGGAGAAATCTGTCCGCTAGCCCATACACACGAGCGGAGATGTCTGCTGAAACGGTCCATCGGACCGTTTTCAGCGGACATATCCCCTCGTGTGTACGAGGCCTAAGAGTTCAAAAATGTTTTTTCAAATATAGATGCAATGAAAATGGTTAGTACCTGGTTTATAGAGTTTCCACAGAGCATAATAACAACACCATCTAGGGCTAGGCACAGTATTAAGTGTGTGTTCATATCAGTCATTTTCATTAGTATCTTCTGATTAAATTACCTGATGACACAGTTCCTCCCACTGTCTCTGCAGAAGTTCAATTCGCTCATTAAGAATAGAAATATCATCTGCACTAATAAATGGTAAAAAGGTGTCCTTCAGCTTTGTCAGATGAGAAAGATCCTCCACCCATCCTTCCACTGCATTTCCAAGTTCCTGTAAGAGCACAACCATTGTATCATTTACACATACAGGCTATAGAAAACTGTAGTATATAAAATAGTCCTTAATACAGGGCAGGGGGTGGGGGTCATGTGCTGCTTACCTTGCATCTGATCTGTTCTGAATGGAGTTCATCATGGTGGACAGGCAATGGCTGAGAGAGGTTTTTCCTGAATGTTCTTAGCTTTTCCAAGGAATCTGCTATTCCTTTTTCACATTTCTCCCAGTCCTAAAAATTACAAATTTCCAAAGTGTTACAAAGTACTATATAAGTAACAAAGAATATAACAAAGAAAAATCTATATTTGTACAGCACAGTATGCACTGCAGAACAATATATGACAGGATTACCCTTTCGAGGTAAAGCCTGCAAAGTCAGGGATTTGTTTCATGTCTGAAAAAGAAAGCCCCACAGATGGACATGGCAAGCCCCGCCGGTGTCCGTGACGTCACCGGGTCTCCGACGGAACTCCCTGAAGACCCAGAAGCCGGCGGAGAGGTGAGTACCGATCAAAATAATTTTGATCGATCAAAAAAATGAACGATTAATCGAGGAATTAATAGTTAATTTCCACAGTCCTACAAAAAACAGCAGCATGTTAGTTCTGTGGGCAGGTGGGTGTAAAAAGACATGCATCTGTTTACACCCTTTTACTTCTATTCCATCCTATTTAAGTCTGGAAATAAGTAAGAAAATGCAAAGGGGTTGGAATACTAAAACTGGAGAGTGCAAAATCTGGTGCACCTCTGCATGGTAGCCAATCAGCTTCTAACTTCAGCTTATTCAATTAATCTTTGACACAAAAAAATGGAAATGTAATGGTTTCTATGCAGAACTGCACCAGATGTTGAACTCTCCAGTTTTAGTAAATCCACCCCAAAAACCTTTTCCACTTTTTCTTTTTTGGACTTCGATGCATTTGGAGGTATTCAGATGTAAACAGACACACATCTGCTTAGATTTGCTTACCCATAGACTAACACTGAACTTTAATTCATATCCAATGGAAAAATTGGCAGGTGGATATAATGTGGACATGTGAACACTAAACCCACATTATAAAAAACTATCAATAAATGCTGTATTACATGCGGTTCCTACTCACCCAGTCACTATGAGATTTGTTTTTTGTATTCTGCAAAAAACCTGGTTGATCCTGCTGTTATCTGTCTCCCCCTTGTTCCGTTCAGTTGGGGATTTTGCAGAGCAGTGTTGGCAGCTCTGCACATGCTCAGTTTTTAGTGAGTTTCTATGCTGAATATTTCCTCTCTATTACATCTGAGCAGCCCATGTGACTATGGAATCACAAATGTGGGCGTATACACAGTGGTAAATGACAGTCCACTTTCTCCCTCCTTCTCCATGCCCCCTAACCAGCTAAACACAATGGGGGTGGGATATTCCATTTACAGTAGATTAACAAAAGAGTCTACCCCCTCTTGTTCTAAGACACAGGCTGGAGGGGAATGACACAGCATGTGACTGTCAGAAATCTACACACACCATGTTATTGCCAAAAAATAATAAAGACTTAATTTTCAAATATATATTTGTATGACAATTTAAAACAGTTTATTGATTTTAATTATTTCTTTTTACTCTGTATTTCAAAGGCTGTGTTTATTTTTATTTTTTAACATATGACCATCAGTAGATGACTAGAAGCTCCTCCTGCTTATGTTTCCCTGCAGACTGGCTGGGAAAGATCTGGGTCATGTGACAGCTGTATATCATTTAGGAAAAGGGTACTTTTCTTATTAACCACTTAAGGACCGCCTACTGCACATTTACGTCGGCAGAATGGCACGGCTGGGCACATCAACGTATATATACGTTGATTTTAGTACCCAGCCGTGGGTCGCGGGCTCCAGGACCGGGACCGCGGGATTCGCGGACCCGATCGCCGCTGCAGTGCGGCGATCCGTCCCTGGAGCGGAAGAACGGGGAGAGCCGTGTGTAAACACGGCTTCCCCGTGCTTCTCTGTGGCCGTAGCATCGATCGCGTCATCCCTGTAATAGGGGGACGCGATCAATGACGTCACACCTACAGCCACACCCCCCTACAAATGTAAACACAACACATAGGTCACACATCCCCTTCAGCGCCACCTGTGGTTAACTCCCAAACTGCAACTGTCATTTCCACAGTAAACAATGCAATTTAAATGCATTTTTTGCTGTGAAAATGACAATTGTCCCAAAAATGTGTCAAAATTGTCCGAAGTGTCCGCCATAATGTCGCAGTCACGAAAAAAATCGCTGATCGCCGCTATTAGTAGTAAAAAAATAATAATTAATAAAAATGCAATAAAACTATCCCTTATTTTATAAACGCTATAAATTTTGCGAAAACCAACCGATAAACGCTTATTGTGATTTTTTTTACCAAAAATAGGTAGAAGAATACATATCGGCCTAAACTGAGGAAAAAAAATGTTTTTTTATATATTTTTGGGGGATATTTATTTATAAAAGTAAAAAATATTGATTTTTTTTTAAAATTGTCGCTCTATTTTTGTTTATAGCGCAAAAAATAAAAACCGCAGAGGTGATCAAATACCACCAAAAGAAAGCTCTATTTGTGGGGAAAAAAGGACGCCAATTTTGTTTGGGAGCCACGTCGCACGACCGCGCAATTGTCAGTTAAAACGACGCAGTGCCGAATCGCAAAAAGGGGCAAGGTCCTTTACCTGCATTTTGGTCCGGGTCTTAAGTGGTTAAAGTAAATACAGTGCCATCATCCATATACAGAAATAGAAGGGACAATGTAAATTAAACAGTGTGTGCTTAGTATCACTATTTATTGCAGCAAGTTTGAGGTCTAGCAAGTTCATGCAGTGGAGAAACATATGATTATGGGAGTGCCAGGTCCTCCTTAGAAACCTGTATAAAAAGTGAAAAAAGTTGTGCTACTAATATAAAAAAGTGATATCCACTAGCATAAACCTCCATAGAAAGCAATATGTGAATCAGTAAATTATATCAATGGTTGTTCTCGGAATGGCAAATGCTAAAAAACTTGACTTGGTCCCAGTGTTGCCAACTGTTGACAGTTCGTAAAAACGGGCACTTTTTTCCCCCGTTCGTAAATGTCCGTGGTTGCGTAAATGTGCCAGTAAAAATAGCCCAGATCGGTTTGGCTTGGAACTGCGCATGGAGATTGGAGGCAGGGGGTGATTGGAGGCAGGGGGTGATGGTGGCTGCGGTGGCACCGCAGAGGGGGATGGAGGCAGGGGGAGATTGGAAGCAGGGGGGTGTTGGTGGCACCGCAGAGGGGGATGGTGGCACCGTGGAGGGTGGGGGATAGAGACAGGGGTTGTTGGTGGCACAGCAGAGGGGGGTGGAGGCAAGGGACGATGGATGCAGGGGTTGATTGGAGGCAGGGGGAGATTGAATGCAGGGGGTGTTAGTGGCAGGGGGTGATTGGAGGCAGGGGGTGTTGGTGGCACCGCAGAGGGGGATGGTGGCATCGCAGAGGGTGGGGATGGAGACAGGGATTATTGGTGGCACCACAGAAGGGGATGGAAGCATGGGATGATGGAGGCAGGGGACGATGGAGGCAGGGGGCCTGGGGGAGATTGGAGGCAGGGGGAGATTGAAGGCAGGGGGAGATTGGAGGCAGAGGGAGATTGGAGGCAGAGGGAGATTGGAGACAGGGGGAGATTGTGGCACAGCAGGGGGAGGGTGAAGGCAGGGGGTGTTGGTGGCAGAGGGGGATGGAGGGAGGGGCGATGTGACTAAATAATTTGCCCTTATTATATCGAAAATAACAAAAATATTTTTTTTTACCTTACTGATATACTGAAATACTTTTGTGAAATGCCAGTAAAAACTTGGCTGTGCCAGTAAATTTTGGGTGTCGTGCCAGTAAATTTGAATTTGGTAGGTTGGCAACACTGCTTGTTCCAGCAGATATATCAGATAATGTATTATAAATATGGGGATTATAACTAAGACCTGGGTTTTCCAGTGAAGAATAAGAAGTCCAGGTAAGCACTGACTGCAGCTCAATCCAGTAAATATGCAAGAAGCAAATGTGCTTTATAATTTTGGAATCATTGGTAAAAAAAAAACAACAGGTGAATGGTGGTGCATGATTAATTGTCATCCAGTGTCAGTTCAAATCCTTGCCAACTGAACCATTGTTACCTACAATATCTTACCTATACTATATGTCGGGTATATCAGGTTATCAGGTCAATATAGAGAAATTTTATATATACCTATACGCCATTGATCTCATTGGGGCAGTAGGGCAGATAACTGTTAACAAAAAGGTGAGTCTTACCTATAGACTCCACTTCCCTGCCTAACATATTAACATGCAGTTGTCCTTTAAATAAGCCCCACATATATTGAAACAGATGGAACATTTCTTGCATATATCTTATGAATTAAAAATAAAAGCAGCAATAACATTATTCAAATTGCTCCAACTATATTACTGCAGGGTTGTGTGCCTGCTGTAAATATCCGGAACATTACTGCTATTGTAAAATGCAGGCCAGCATCATTTTGTGCTCTGGTAAATCGAACAGAATAAGAGCTAGCCGGTGACAAAATTTACTACATCTGATTAGTTTATGACACTATCCACATACTAAAGATAATTTCTATAGGAATGAGTATAAAGAAGGCGGCACATACTTTCAATAGGAATGCAAGCTGTTTCTTCTGCTCCTCCAGTCTCAGTGTGGTGGCCTTCCATCGCTCTTGAATGTCAATGAGCTCTGCCTGCAAGGAAGCCTCCGCCCCATTGTCAGCATAGAGAAGCAGCTGCTTCCCAGCCTCCACAGTCAGGATGTAGCTCCCTTGCTGTCTGTGAAGTACTCTGTCTCTTAGCTGTAACATCAAACAACAATGCATTTGGTTTCAATAACATTCATGCAGAATAAGCTTACACAGAGAATACAACTATGCAGATTACACATTAGATCTGTTTTAATAAATGCGAAGAAAGGAAATGTGATTGTGTGCATGTGTTATGTAACATGCCCTACACCTCTGCTGCAACTACTAATGCCATAGGCATGGCAATCATCTCCCCTGAACTAGGAAGTACAGCAAAGAATAATGGACACTATGTCTACTATAAAAAAGATCACTATTTTTCAGGACATGATAAAGTCCCAAAAGTACGGTAGCCTACACATGTCTGAGTGGCCTATAGAATTCACTTCTAGCCTTACAAAAGCAGAAGTTGAAACTTGGGGCACTGAGGAGGGAGGTGGGGGTGGGATGATTGTCCTTCACTTTTCCAACTCTTCTACTCACCCCACCTTTTTTGCCCTATATTTACCCCACTCACCTTTATCCATCCTTCCCATCTTCGCTTCCTCATTTCTCCTCATGTTTCTCCTTTCTTTCTCGTTTTTGCCAAGAGAAGTATACAGGTAGAGTTTTTCTTTAGTTCAACCAGCTGGTTTAACGAAGAAAAACTTACGGATCCCTGCACTCATGCAAGTTATGTGGATACAGGGATATCCCCCGATTCCCTATTGTATTCTGGCAGCGAGAACTTCCCCGGCTATAGGAATACACAGATTAGCACTGCAGCCATTGGCTGTCACAGCTGATTGATTGCTTGCTTTCCAGCAGGACTGCCTGTCAAAAGCTGGACAAATAAAAATTCAGCAGGAACCAGCTGAATTTTGATGTATACCTAGCTTTATACGCTCTTTTTTTCCTTGCAACAATCTCTTTAACACTAACAATTACTGTATGTTATAAAGAAGGTCGTCATGTCTGCAGTGTGTCAAAATCGGCAGTACCTTATCTATTAATTATCTATTATTGTAATACCAATAATTCTGGAAATATTTAAGAGCAAGTATGGAGTCGTGGATCATCTTCTATTATTAAACATGAAGAAATGCCTACAATCCCTGTACCTTGAATATACCATTATACATAAACCTTGCTATATGTAGCTAATCCAAATTTTCACCCTGTGGACATATAGTTAGAGATTTTAAGAATGAATGACTCCTGTAATGTTTTTCTTTGGGTCCTTGCAATGATACTAATTAAGTGACCACGACATTCCTAGTGTATTCCTGCACTACTGTACCCGCAAAGTGTATGTTGATGAATATCTGTTGAAATTCACTTGTAAACTAATAACAATTCTTGAGATAGAAAATCCATTTCAAACCAGCAATTATATGCACGTAAAAATAAACTACAATATGTGATATAAGTTCAACAACAGCTAAGTTAACGTATACCTGGACTTCATCCAGAAGATTTCTGGCTTGCTGCAGTGGTATCGGAATGTTCCCCAGGCCTGTCACTGGTTGATAGGACATCTCCACCAGCCACTTACGTAACTTCTCTACCATCTCTCGGTAGCGTTGCCACTGATGTATCTGACTGTCGATTATCCCCCTCCTTTGTTGAGCTCGACGGATTACTCCTTGCCATTGGTTACTCAGCAAGGCAAGTTTAAGGTTAAACTCATCCCTATGAAATTTAGATGAGCTGATTAAATCAAGAGATGATATAGAAAATGTATGACCAATGACAAGTACTAACAAAATTAAAGGAGTTGTAAAGGTTTGTTTTTTATTTTCTAAACTTTAAGCTAGTGCATTGTTGGTTCACTTACCTTTCCCTTCTATTTTTTTTCCCTCCTCAATAAGGTGTTCAGTAAGCTATTCTAAATGACTTTCCACCGCTCGGATGATGGTGGAAAGCTTACTGAGGAGAAACAGGAAGTGAGAAATTCAAACAAAGAAAAACATCATTTAGAAGGGGAATCGAAGAAAAAGGTAAGTGAACCAACAATGCACTAGCTTAAAGAAATCTATTTAGAAAATAAAAGACAAACCTTTAGGAGCCCTTTAAAGTGAAACTAAAAGAAAAGGGAGTGGAGAGGAATTAAAAGACCTGTCAATTGTTATTGTTGTCTGTTCCCCAGTTAGGGAGATTCACCCTCTCTATTTGTCATATTCACATTTATCATCAAAAGTGAAAGTAAAAGAAAATCCCACATTTTGGGTTGACATCATAACAGTAATAGAGGGGAAATCTTCCAATGGGGGCATTCTGGTGACACCCTGGGATTCCCTCATTTTGAAGGGATTTTCATATCACTTTCTGTTTTATCTATGGGACAGGAAGCGAAGAAATATTGCCCCGAATGGAACACAGAGGGCAATAAAAACTGATAGGGGTTATAACCTCCCATATTCTATCCAAAAAAAATATTTTCCTTTAGTTTTACTGCAAAGAATGCTAAAGAAGTACTACACCAGCAATTTTCAAAGTTTTTATAGTTGAAATAATTTTACATAAATATTAGAAAGTATTTTTTGAAAAGGTAAAATAAAAAAGAATGTTAAGAACCAATAAAGAAAAACAATTCACTTTCAGCTTGCAGGTACTCAAGGTTTAGGATGTCTGCAAAGTATCTGAACATGTGTCAAAGCCTAATGCCGCGTACGCACAAACGTTATTCATGTCATGGAAAAAAACAACGTTTTTCTCAACGTGATCCCTCTCAATCCTGCCTTGCATACACACGATCGTGATAAAAAATGCTCGCGTAAAGCAAGGTGATGTATACAGCACGTACGGCGGCACTATAAAGGGGAAGTTCCATTCAAATGGTGCCACCCTTTGGGCTGATTATGTAAATTTCCCTTCTCATAACTTGCTTCTGAGCATGCCCGTTTTTTTCCCCATCGTTAAAGCCTACACACGACTGTTTTTCATGATGAGAAAAACAACAACGTGAAAAACGACGAGAAAAAATAGAGCAGGTTCTAAATTTTTAATGCCCATTTTTCTCGTTGCGAAAAATGCTCTGGAGCCTACACAAGACCGTTTTTCACAACCAATTTAAAAAATGCAATTTTTGTCGTTGTGTGTATGCGGCATGAGGGAATTAACCACTTGAGACCCGGGCTATTGACAAAAGACGTCAACAGCGCGGCTCTCAAGTGTCAAGTTGACATCTTTGGACGTCATTTATAGTGCATTACCCGCGAGCGCCACTGGGTGGCGCGTGGAGGGTAAACACTGTCCCGGCGCATTGCTGAAGAGCCGATGCGTGTACCTGGTGGCCGCGATGTCAGCCGGGTACACGCGATCAGCGGGAACACAAGCAGATGACAGCAGGGACGTGGAGCTCTGTGTGTAAACACAGAGCTCCACGTGCTGTCAGAGGAGAGGAGACCGATCTGTGTCCCTTGTACATAGGGACACAGCATCGGTTACCTCCCCCAGTCACCCCCCACACAGTTAGAACACACCCAGGATACACATTTAACCCCTTCCTCACCCCCTAGTGTTAACTCCTTCCCAGCCAGTCACATTTATACAGTAATTAGTGCATTTTTTATTGCACTGATCGCTGTAAAAAATGTGAATGGTCCCAAATTTGTGTCAAAAGTGTCCGATATGTCTGCTGCAATATCGCAGTCCCAATAAAAATCGTAGATCGCTGCCATTACTAGTAAAAAAAAATAATAATAAAAAAAATCATAATTCTGTTGCCCATTTTGTAGGCGCTATAACTTTTGCGCAAACCAGTCGCTTATTATTGGGATATTTATTATAGCAACAAGTAAAAAAAATATATATATTTTTTAAATTGTCGCTCTTTTTTGGTTTATAGCGCAAAAAATAAAAACCGCAAAGGTGATCAAATACCACCAAAATAAAGCTCTATTTGTGGGGAAAAAATTACGTCAATTTTGTTTGGGAACCGCGTCGCACGACCGCGCAAATGTCAGTTAAAGCGACGCAGTGCCGGAAGCTGAAATTTCGCCTGGGCACGAAGGGGGTTTATGTGCCCAGTAAGCAAGTGGTTAAACTGCTCCATTTGAAACTGTGCTTAGGTAAAAATCTTAAACAATATTTTTTCACTGCAGTCACTATGAGACGATAGATAGACTGCAAGGAATTTTTTTAATAATAAGTCTTATGGAAATTAAAGCCATACTGCAGTGCACAGTAGTGCGCACAACAAAACAAATGGCTCCATCAGCGACACTTAAAGTGTTACTAAACCCAGGACTCTGCATTCACTATATCTGGTCTTCCACAGTACACAGAACATGGAACTGCAATCGTTTTAGTAAATATAAACTGCTAAATATCTTTTTTCATCAGCAGTTAGAGTAGTCTTGTGACTTATATCAGTGTCTGGTTAAAGCTTGTAGAATGGGTTTTCATTCTGCTCTGCTGGTTCTATAAGGCTTCAGAACCCCTGAGGCGGCGTACACACGTACGAGAACCTCGACGGGTGGAACACATCATTCCGCCCGTCGAGGTTCTCGCCCGGCCGTCGAAATCGGCGACCCGCCCGTCGGGAATGGCAACCAGCCATTCATCCCGACGAGCCGTCGAGCAAATAGAGAGCCTGCTCTCTATTCGCTCGATGGGATTCCCGACGGGTGGGGCGAGCCAGGAGCGTACACACGGCCGAGGTTCTCGCTGGAATGCAGCTCCCAGCGAGGTTCTCGCTGGTTTGTAGCGAGAACCTCGGTCGCGTGTACGCCGCCCGACCCTCTGTCTGGACAGTGCTGATTGACCATGTGCTGATCACATGCACTCTCCCAAGAAAAATAAAACTCTCTAACAATACACACCAAACTTAGCATGTGCAGCTTGTCCCCTAGCCTCTGTACTATCAGCAGATGGATTTGGGACAGTAGAAGGGAAGGATCAGAGAAGACAGGATCAAACGGCCTTTTTACACAATGCACATGATTAACCCCTTAGGTTCCACAGTGAGTATAACAAGCACGCTTAACTGCATATACAGACTGGTTTTACTGTTGTGGGTTTAGTAACACTTTAAGTGCGAATGTTAATATTAATCTTTATCCTCTAACATAGTTAAAAAAACAATCTAAAACATATAACTAACTGCAATCAGTGATATCGTTACCTATCATCCACTTGTCCCTGCTCAAGGAGCCGTTGTCCATCAATGATTATAGAGTGCAAAATCTGCTGGCGACTGAACATTTCTGCTTGGAATAGCTGGAGAAAAAAAAAAGATTTCCTTAATGACTTGTTTTATTTGTATGATTTGATACCCAGTATATTTATTTACACTATAACATGCAGCTGTACAAGTTTCTCGTAAAAAATGGTAGAAACATTTGATAAAGTAACCCTGTCATCACCAGAAATACATTACGGAAATAGCACCTGGTGAAAGAAGCTTTGCATGTACCTGGCGGGCGGTGTCACCAGATAGATGCCTTGGTTGCTCTCACCAACCAAGTTGGAGACATTATATCCCGCACACCCAATAGTGTCAGATAGCATGTCCCAGCTAGTCACTGTGATCAGATGAAAATGTCTCTACCAAAATGAAGTTAGCGTATTGGCTGAATTAGTAATATAGGGAAAACATCATCTTTGTAACTTGCCTCATGAGCTCTCTGCTGTTCTAGTAGGCTTTGATAGTTTCCTGGTATCTCTACTGCCAGCTTCTGCTCAGTCTGAATTAGGAACTCCATCCAAGTCTCACATTTTTCTAGGAACGTCTGATGGTGTAGCAAGAAGGACTGTAACTTACTATAAGAATAAAAAACAGGTACTGTTAATAATATCATATATTGTACAACGCTTCTTAAATGCTGTCAGCACAAAACAAAATGAAACAGGTACCAGTGCCAAGAGAAGGTCCACTAGCACCCAAGGTGAAGGTGCAAAAATGTTGAGATGAATGAAGCTTGCATAACCATATGTACAGTGACTGGTCTGGCAAAATGGGCAGAATGACAGGCTTAAGATTACCACCATTAGAAAAGTGAACGGGACAAGGGGAAGAGGTGATGTAGTTAAACTAATGTAATTAGGTCATGAAAAGTGTCATGGACCTTGAAATGCGGAAGTGTTTCTCCTTGAAATCAGTTACACAGTGGGGGGTCTTCTGCCCTGTCTTGAGGCTTACCCCCCCCTCCAGATGGCTCCATGGTCTGGAGGAAAAGCATTGTTCTGTGTTTGGCTGTTTGTGTACTTTGATTACCCCCCGGGGCCTCTGTCTCATTACACATATCAGTCCTCCTATTCAAGCTATCGGACCAATCCCTGCTGACCCTTTTTCAAGTCCTCATTTGCATGGCCAAGAGGACCTAATTGAGAACTACAATGTACTTTACAATTGACCAATAGGAAAGTGGTTGTTGGGGGCAGGGCGTTTAAACGGCTGTATAAAAGTGTGTGTGCATCCAATAAAAGGGTTGCCTGTTTGAACTTACATACATCCTGCCTGGTGTTTGTTCTGATGGATTTCGAAAGGCACATAGCTGTAGTTCGAATCCCGGATGGTGGCGACGGCATCGAATGTGAGGAGCGCATGCTCGTCGTAGTCGATGACGTCACTGTGTTCTTGCCATTTAAAAGAACGACGGTTCTTTTGAATGGTGTGTGTGTACACTCGGCGAGCAAGATTGCCAGGAAAAAAACTTTGTTTTTCCTGACGAGATTCCTGGCAAGATTTCCGGCCGTGTGTACAGGGCTATAGGCTAATATGGATAAAGCTTTTTGGCTTTAAGATCTTTGTTAACCACTTCAGCCCTGGAAGGTTTTACCCCCTGACCAGTTCATTTTTTGAGATACTGCACTGCGTTACTTTAACTGACAATTGCGCGTCGTGCAACGATGTACCCAAATAAAATTGATGTCCTTTTTTTTCCAACAAATAGAGCTTTCTTTGGTGGTATTTGATCACCACTGCGGTTTTTATTTTTTACGCTATAAACAAAAAAAGAATGACAATTTTGAAAATAAATAAATCTGAAAGCACAGATAAGTTGTAAAGGTTATGGAATTTGAAGGTTATATAGATGAGAAGACAGCTTAAAAACAGGTATTTGTTTCATTTCTGTGTATCACCTGAAGCTATTCACTTCACTGGGTATATGGAAGGGTTATAACCACTTTAATGTAAATGTATTTTTATAGTAAATTTGCTTCTTTTACTTACATGGAATGGTGCCATATTCTTAGTACTAATCCCTAATTTTACCTATTAAAATCTGGATCAATGTTCTGACAAATGTTTGAAAGATCGCTAGATGTGGTACTATGCTAGTTTTGTGACTTACACAAGCCACAGCCATGCAGGTGACAGATACCACTTCCTGTGTCACCTCTTCACTTCCAGCCTTCTCATTGCACAGTGAATAAGCCTTATTAATACCTATGTGCAGTAAGCAGGGAACGTACCCAAGAGGCATCAAGCTGACCAAGAAAAGTAATATTCAACTGGGAAACAGCAGACAAGTAACATTACAAATCCTTTGGCAAGTAAAATAATAACCATACACTGTTTGCTTGAAGTGTCAGTTTTTTGGTTTATCCAGCTGAGTGTCCACCAGCAGGTTACAGCTAAAGCTCTCTTTGTTTTGCAGTGACACGGTGCTAAATAATTCAGCGGCTGTAACTCATAAAGTAGCCATTATAATGTTGACCTTACCTGAATCTTTCTGTTGTCTGAGATGACACCATTGTCCAGTCTCTATTCAAACACTGCATCCTTTTGATTTCCTTATCATTTAGTGGTAATCTGTAGCCTAACTCATTAAGACGGTCCAAGCCTGGGGCCATGCTACTAAACTGCAACATTTGCCTCTGCAAAACAGATGTTAAAATCATTTCTAACAGCTGGCAAGTATTTTAGGTTATATATTTATTCACAATTTTTGAGTTCTCATGAGGTTCACATTATTTCACTCAGTTCAGCTATATCTTGGCCTGGATTTCTACATAGGCAACATACAGTAGGTCACAGCTGCTACCTAGGACAGCACCCAACCACCCCAACCATCCAATCATTATTTTGCAGACATGAACACATTTAACTCCATTATAAAACATTTTAGACAATCCCCTGCATGCTGTGTCCATCCTGCTATGTTATTTTTGTTGCTGCCCTTTTTTATTAATGGACTTTGGGGGTTAAATATCATGCTCTGTATGTAACATTCACATTCTCTCTCTCTTCATACTGAGACTCCGGGGTTTCTTTACTAAAGGCAAATAGACTGTTCACTGTGCAAGTGCAGTTGCACTCTGTAAGGGAATTACCCCTGGAGCTTGAACCTCTGCTAACGTCCATCATCCAATCATCATGTCAGCAAAAATGCATTTTTAGTTTTAGGTGAAAATTCCCTTGAAACTTTAGTTAAAAAGGAAACAGTGTATTTGCCTTTAGTAAATCAACTCCTCTAGAACTGAACTGATAGGGAGAAAGTCTGCCCTGATCTGTAGATATCAGTTTTGGGTACACTAAAGCCCTGTACACACAATTGGTTTGTCTGATGAAAACAGACCGATGGGCCCCATCGGTTTGTTTTCCATCAGTGAAAAAAAATTGAACATGTTTAAAAAATTTCCTATTGTTAAAAAACCGATAGAAAAAAAAGGATCGTCTGTGTGGAAGTCCATCGATCAAAAATCCACTCATACTCAGAATCAAGTCGACGCATGCTCCGTAGCATTGAACTTCATTTTTCTCAGCACGTCGTAGTGTTTTACGTCACCGCGTTTTGGCACGGTCGTATTTTTGACTGATGGTGTGTAGGCAAGACTGATGAAAGTCAGCTTCATGGGATATCTAATAAAAAAATCCATCGGAATAGATTCCATCAGATATCCGATCGAGTGTACGAGGCTTTAGAGTGGACAGTCTCATGATCATCGCTCCCAGGCTCAGTACAGTATATCGTGTGTGCCTTGTGATTTCTTTTGTTAGTTAGTGTGATACTAAGTCCCCTTTCACACTTATACGACTTGTCCCACGATTTTGGACTGCAAAATCATATGACAAGTGATTCTCCATTATTTTCAATGACTACCATTCATACTGGCACGACTTTAAGTTGTGCCTAATTCAAAGTAATCCTTGCACTACTTTGGTCCAATTTTGATGCCACTTACACAGGCATTCATTGAAATTGCGGTAAAATCGTGCGACTTTGAAGTCGTACAAGTGTGAAAGGTGTCTAAGGCTAGACATTCAAATAGGGTAGGAGGGAAATGGCAACCAACAACTGGCCATAAGTGGCAGGGAGTATAAATCTAGCCTTGTCAGTACCCTATACATATTCTATTTGACAGTTCAAGTGTCATAAAAGAGTTACTTACTTTTAGTTCTTCCATTCTCTCTTGAATTATGGAAAGGTCTGATGAGCGATTAGGGTCCTGGCCATTTAACACCTCTCCTGCAGTCACAATCCAGGCCTCCAGGTTTTCCAGACTATTCACAAATGTTTCATAATCTAACACTCCAGCCTGAAACAAAAACAAAAAAAAAAACTGTTCTTCGTACTACTACAAGACATTCCACCTTCCATACATCAACATCAAAAACAGTGAAGTATTGTATAACATCATAAACCATGTAAGTTGCTCACAAACAGAGAAGTTTTAGAAGAATATCACATGGCACCGAAATGCTCCGAAGTTGGAAGACATCCTGTTGAGCGAAATGTGCAAAGGGCGGAGTTTAGTGGTGACGCCTGCCCCGATCATACGTACAGTGTGAAATGCTCTTAATACTTCTCTGTTAATACCTTACTTTATTTATTATTAAATACATGTATACAGTTCTTCACTATGGGATATTCTTGCTCTTCCCTTCGTATGTAATTGTAGTGGTGAAACCGGTACATGGGAAGCGATCCAGTGACTCTTGGGCATGCCATATTTATGTGAGAGAGGCTTAAGGCATGGTTGGCTGTGTAGAATCTGTTACCATCTAAATACTGATTTAGAACTCTTAAAATGTGGGGTCTATATTTCAGGTAAGCAGCTTTATAATCATATTGTGGTTGGTGGACACAGGATACAGTATAAATATATTTTACACACAAGGTGGAATTTATGAATTGATTTAACACTGGACTGTATTGCTGATCAAAGTATTTGCACTTAAGATTATTTATTACACTTACAGTGGAACATCGGTTTAAGAGTAACTTGGTTTGAGAGCGTTTTGATTTGCAAGCAACTTTTTCTTTAAAATTCTGACTCGATTTGCGAGTGTTGACTCGCAAGACGAGCAGAATTCAAGCTAAATAGGCCTGCAGTACCTCATTTGGCCTGAGGTACTGGGGCGCAGGAAACTTTTTTGCTCTCTGACGCCCCCCACCTCTGGCCGCATTCGGCATTGCATCCTATTGAAGTCAATGCGGAAACAAATTATTATTGTTTCCATTGACTTCAATGGGAAAACTCACTTTGATATGCAAGTACTTTGGATTACGAGCATACTCCTGGAACGGATTATGCTTGTAATCCGAGGTTCAACTGTACTGGTTTCGTTTGACAGTACAAAACACTATTTTTGAATTGATGTGGTCAGTTCTGCAGGGAACCTGGGGCATCGTTTTTTTTTTTTTGGGGGAAACCTTTTTAGGTTCTGCTATCACTCTTTATTAAGTCAGCTAAACAAGATTTTTAACATTCTAACACAAGTACCAGTATTGCAGGTGTGTGTGCATCACAATGTTAGCAAAACACAATGAAAAATTTGCCAGGTTAAAAAACACCCATATATGTATTTCAATTGCATGTAAGCTATTTACTTGTGGGAATCAAACCTCTTGCTTTCTAGTTCTGTATTCTGGAAAACTGCAGAATGAATACAAATTGTAATAGAAATGTCTACAGTGTTTCACTATGTTCTACACTGTTACAAGTTTGCTTTGAGGATAAAATAAGTCAGTCTTTCTTAAATGTTACTGGCTGGTCCCCTAATTCCTATATTTACCATTTTTTTTTTTGTTATTACTGAATTTAACAGACGTGTCTTGTTCATATTTTCAAGAGATTAAAGCAGAACTAAATGTAAAAACAACATCGCAGAAGACACATGTGCTGCCTTTTTTTGCTATAAAATAAACGTACCTTTCTCTGTGCTGACGTCTTTACAAAGAACACCGAGCTGCACATGCCCAATTCATGTTACATTCTAGGCATGGTGCCTGTGTACCAGGATGAATGAACTCATGTGAGGGACCTCACAGACTTGGGATTGTTGGTTAGGAGGTAAGAATTTGCCATTTTATTTCTCACTTTAACGTCAACATTAGAGCTTACCAAGTAAGTAAAGATGATAACATATATAAAGTGATACATAGTTCAATACCTGGAGGATGGCCTGTTGTCTTTGAAGAGCCTGATCCAATACTGACAAACGCTGGCACAGCGATAAGTGATCAGATAAGATGGTTGCAGATGCAGATGAATCCACTTGGTGTTTAAGCTCCTCTCCAATTTCACAAAGACCAGCCAATGAAATTTTTGCTGTATCCAGATTTTTCAAAAGAACCTGTTTAATTATGCAGACAGATAAAACGTTAAAATGAACTACCAATGTTCTAACCCCTCCTTCACACTCAGTAAATGAAGAGTATATGGAAGGAAACTGCACTTGATTATTTTTGCCGCAGAGTTGTTCAGGATTTTTGCAGCTGTGTTTTCCATATGGTCCATTGATATCATATCAGCCTCCCATATTATTGTCACTATGGGTTACTTGACCCAAAATGAAAACTACAAAGGATCTGCCTAGGTTATTTTATTAAGAAGTATATACTTCCATCCATCCATTAAAAAGTAAGGGAGGTAGTTAATCTGTAAGCACATAAAACGTACCTCCACAATCCTCCCTCAAGCTCATCCAATAATTATTTATTAATGGCTGCTATTTGCATAAGCATAGCCATGTGAAAAAACCAGGGTCTCTTCATCCCCAGTATTGAATTAGTGGAGGAGAAAAAAACAGCTTTGGGTGGTGCTAGAAAGGCAAAGGTAAAGGTAAGTGGTATGGCCTTGCAGCTTATGCTGTCCACAGTCTGATCCATTTTAGGTCTGTTTTAACACTCGACACATTATATATATATATATATATATATATATATATATATATATATATATATACACACACACATATATATATATATATATATATATATATATATATATATATATATATATATATATATATATATTAGTGTGACCGTGCGATGCCCTGCTACTGTGTAAATGATTGCAAAAAAAGACACATGGTTTACATGTATGCAGGACTCCGGAGAAAACAGTTTTTACAACTTTCTTGGATTTTAATATTTCTGGAATTGACTCTGTATTTTGGAGATTTCAAAGTGCTTTTGGAGGGAAGAATTCTCCAAACCAGTGTCCAGGTTTGTTGAAGACTGTCAGGGTGAGCGTCCAGGTGCACACAGCTCTTATAGGGAAGGCATGGGCTCAGAGCTTCAGCCAGAAGGGAGGTGTTCTCCTATTGGAAGACGTGTCTGGTGTGTGGTGTGTGTTCGTGTCTGGAGATGGAGGTGCTCTATCTGAGATAGTGATGTTCTATGTTGGAGGGGTTCTATGTTCATCGGACTGAGAGAGCTGAGGCAGCTATGTGAGTTAAGCAGACCAAGAAAGGGACTGGGAGACTGAAAAGGCTGGGGCAACTACGCAAGTCCATGGGACTGAGGCAATCTGGAAGTCTCAGAGAAGTGGAGACCTCGACATGAGAGGTCTGTGACTATAGACTGAGCAGGTCAAGAGAGAGTTCAGAGAACCATAAGAGCTGGTGATATGGTCTATAGGACCAGGGATAAGAGACAGGTGGTTTGGTATTTTTGCGAACCTAATTTGCTGTGTGAAACTGAAACCCCTGTGGGCATGTTTTATGGATTTTTACTTTTGTTGTGTTTAATAAAGGTGGGCTGGCGAACCCTACAATAAACCTCAGACTGCCATGGTCTCACTTACAAAATGCTAATACTATAAGCTAACAATCCCCTATATCATATATATATATATATATATATATATATATATATATACACACACACACACAATATATAAAGGTTATAGATCCAAATTTGTTCTCTAAAAACTTCAGCATAGCAAAAGATAAGCATCATTTTCTAACTAGTGTTTTCAGTGTGTTTGTTTTCTTTCACTGAATCCAGAAGAGAGCCTTCAGAAAGCCTTTGTGTACATACACTGCAGTCCTGTATCCAGGTTGCAATCTCATCATCCCCTATGTCCTTGTTGGTTGCAGTCTTCAGTAACTGATTGGTGCGTTCTTCTTGCTGCTGCACAGTGGCAGAACACTGAGTACAGAAATCTTTGTACTTCTTCCATAGCTGGAGCAAAGTCTTGCTTGAGTGCAGCTGCTCTGAAATTTCTTCCAATAAACTATTCCACCTGTAAAAGTAATAACCCAAAGCATTTGTTCAAAATATGAAATAATATAATTTTTAAAAGTTAAATTAAAGACTTGACCAGGCTATTTGTGTGCTTCAGAAGTGTCACACACCGCTTAAGGGATAGAGTCCAAATCGTTAAGATACATGTATAGCTTGCCCAATAAGTTGTGGGCGGGAGATTCCCCACCCTGCAGCTGCACCAATACAAAGGGGCAGAGATGCTTATGACATCATTGACCTAATATGACCACAACAATGGCATAGTCCTAATATGGCCATGTGGTCATATTAGTTAATAATATCATGAGAATCTCTGCCTCCTTGATACTCGCAGCTGCAGGATGGGAATTTCCTGCCCGCAGCTCAATGCACTGGTGGGGAGATGATCATGTAACAGCTTCCCTACTTCCCTACTCCTAAGATATCCCAAAAGAGACAAACATATAACCTTAGCCATAGCAGATTATATGTGCCAGCTATCCAGGGCACTCAAAATTCTTTTACAGTTTAACAATTACTCAAGGAAGCAGCACAGAACACATTGGGATAAAAAGACAATATGTGCAGTGCAGAGACCTCCATGAAATTGCTATGAAAGCAGTTATTAGTCTGCAATCTTACTGCTTCACGTTCCTAAATTGCATTGCCTTTAAACAAACCCATGCTTTTTGCATGCAGGGCAAAGAACTGCCGCTCTCCCCAGCTACACAATCTCATATTCCCTTCATTTTCCCGATTTTCTATTCAGCTGCTGGGAATGAAAGAATATGCTAGGCACTTCCAGCATGTAATTCAAGGCTTCTTACATGACAGCAATGGTGTTTGAAGACTGGCTATTTAGGCACCCAGTGCTGTCACATGAGGATGCACAGTGTGTCCTTAACTCTGTGTTACAACTTGGAGCATACAAAAGACTTTCTCACTTTGATCAAGACAGAAAATCTGGGAAGAAAAGGGGAGGGGAGTATGTGCAGAAGTAAACGTTTAAACTAACAAAAGATCCTGTAATGAATGACCTCCACAGGCTCAACAGTGCTCATCATACCAGTCATGTGTAAAAGTTGCCTAAGTATGTCATAGGATGGACTGTGAAATATAACACATTGAAAGTAACAGGTAGTCAATAGTATCATAAATGTATAGAAAGAAAAAAAGAAGGAGAAAAAAGCACCACTACCTAAGTGTAGCAATTGATAAAACATATTGGTAAAATGAAAAACAATAAATATGCACCCCAGATTGTCAATGGTCAGCTAGCCTCACAACATGGATGTAATGTAAGGCCCCTTTTCACACTGGGGTGTTATTGGAGCATTTTTTGAGCGTTATTAGAGCGTTATTCGAGCATTATTTGAGCGAAGCCTCATCTGCAATCCCAATGTGCTGGTAAAGCACCGCTAAGACCCGAAAGTTTTAGGATGTTTTTGCAGTGCCTCTGTGTGAAAGGGTAAGGCGTTTTTACAGCGCTTTTCAATTCATTTCAATGGAGAGGGGCATTTTTGGAGTGTTTTTTTTTAGCGCTCAAAAGCTGCTCCAAAGATGCTGCTTGCAGGACTTTTCTTAACGCCCCACCAGTTTAAGCCTCAGTGTGAAAGGGTAAGGCGTTTTTACAGCGCTTTTAATTAATTTCAATGGAGAGGGGCATTTTTGGAGCGTTTTTTTTTAGCACTCAAAAGCTGCTTCAAAGATGCTGCTTGCAAGACTCAGTGTGAAAGGGTCCTTTGAGATGCATGGAGAGCGTTTTAAGAGCGCTATTTTTACCGCTAAAACACTGTAAAAACGCTTCAGTGTGAAAGGGGTCTAAGAATGGAATGCTGCTAGGTGGTCCGGAGGGGAAGCTCCAACTATTGCAAAAATAGGAGAGAATAGACACAGCACAGAACCTGCAAAGAGTAGTAAGTAAAATCTGTAAAATGTATTAGAAATTTTAGAAAATGCACTCACAAGGGTTAAAGTGAAAGATAAATGGTGGAATACTGCAGGGTCATTGCAGTGAGAAAACTGTCAATCTCTGATTAGCACACCTATGAGGAGTATGTGGGATATCTTGAAACACGTCCTATTGAGCATTTCCAAGAATGATGTCAGAAGAGAGTGGATCCCTGGTCTTTCAACTGCACGTCATGGCTTTTTGGCAGTCCAAACCATCTTGCAGCGGTGCTGTCGCTCTGCTATAACTGGATCATCTATGCTTTTGGTACAGGTGTCCCTATCAGAGATTGACCCTGTGGTATTTTACCATCAATCTGTGACTTAAACCCTTGTGAGCATGTTTCTTACGGTTTTTAATACATTTTCAAAAATTGACTTACTACATATGCAGGTTTTGAAGTGTTATAAGTGAACCTGTCCCTAAAATAATTTTAGCCTGTTCATAGTAAGGCCGCGTACACACAACCGGTTTCCTCGGCAGAATTCAGTAACTCGATGGGAGACGTATTCTGCCGAGAAAACCGGTCGTGTGTACACTTTTCGCCGAGAAAACTGTCGAGGAACTAGTCGAGCCAAAAAGAGAGCATGTTCTTTATTTCCTCGACGGGCAATGGGAAAATTTGGCTCAACGAGTTTTTTGACAGCCGAACAAGGAACTTGACGGGAAAAAGGGTGTGTTTCGTCCGTCGAGTTTCTTGGTCGTGTGTACGCGGACTTAGACACATCTAGAAGCATGAGCATCTTTGATACAATGCACAACCCCCCCAAAAAAAAACTATATTTAAGTTTAGCAAAGCCAATATGCCAAGATTTGAGCTATCCTGTTGAAATGTTAAATTTTTACAAAAAAGCTTAGTGGCTCAGGATAGTTGGCAGGATAGTTGGCATGGCCTGGTGTTCTTCTTCATGTCTAAAGTGGTATAATGAGATCAACCCAGACCTTAATTTTTGGATTGAGGATGTCAAGTGTTTGAATGGAACAACAAGAATGTGCCTATATGTGACTTAGATAAAATTGGCTTTTTACCTTGAGGTAACCTCTTTTAAAGTGCTCTTCAGTGCTTCTGTCACAGTCAGGTAACATTCATTTTGAAGCTTGTTTGATACACAGGCAAACTTGTTTAAAACGGTCTCCTGTTTGTCCAGCTCTTCCTGTAGACTCTGTAGGTGAACCAAATACATGAAGAAGTCAAGATTATTTAGAAGCAGAACATGACAGATGAGCTAATCAAATACCTAAATTAATGTTAGCAATGGCATTCTGGGAAAAAGAAAAATATTTTGTGGTTCTAAACAAAGTATAGAATATAACTAGTATCATCATAACGTCAAGCCAATCTGAAGAATCTGAACTTTTCTTGCCACAGATTGAAAATTGTACAAATTTCAGTATTTGCCCGATCAGGTTCTTCAATGGAAATTCTTTGGTCAATCAACCCTACAATGTACTGTGTCTGTCCTGGATTCTGTTCTCAGTTGAATATGTCCTTTCCAAAAGGACCTAAACAATGAGCATATATAAAATGCGTTTGTAGAACCCTACAAGTTTTACTTCTAATATCTGGAATAATTAAAACAAGAGAACAACTGTACTATATAGTTACACCTGAAGTTGTAATAAAAATGTTTTTAATTAATATCACATGGGTCTAATGATGTTTATTCCTCAATGGCATGATGATTCATGAAATCATAATAAATTGTCTCTCACCTGCAGATTGTCCACTTGGACTTTCACAGCTTCCATGGATCCTGTCAGGAGCCGGAAGCGGGACAAGGAATACCTGGCTTCCATCAAATAACTGTTCAGATCTTCGTGCACTTCCTTGTAAATGCTCCACTGATCAAGTACTGACTGTAACAATATCTTTAGCTGACACACCTAAGAAAAACAATAGAAACATAAAATAAGTTTGACTTTCTTCTGCCTTCTCTTTTCTTTGTCCATGGCTTCAAATGAGCAGATTAACAAAAGGCTCCATGGTTTTAGTAGCAGTCAGCCATTCAGACTTCAATACCCTGTTCTAAGTTATTTACACTGTTCCTGCAGCCACAAAGGAGAGATGGCTGGTCAAGAAAACTATATCATACTTCTGAAGTGATTAGTTGGCAATAATTTGTCTTAACATTGGAAAGCTAATGAGATTTATGACCTTCAAGGAACAGCACAAGTGTGGTTAAAGTCTTTGTATTACTGAAACTATTATTTTCGTTTTTTGATAGGGAAGTATTGGAACCATGCAACCCTTTCCTGCTGTTAATGATGTTAATAGGGAGATTCACTCTTTGTTTGTCCTGATGAGCAATGTGACCAGGAGGGAATTTGAAGAAAATTCCAAACATTGAAAGTTGTCACCAAGGTGAGAGTAAATCTTCCACTGAGGACACATGCCCCAGTGACATGTCTAAAAGGGGATTTACCCTCAATCTGAAGGAATTTTCTCTCACATCCTGTTGTGTCTCCAAAACAGGAAATGAAGGATAAAAAATACACTGACATGGCTTTTAAATCTTCCATACTCTTTCCAAAACCAGGCCCATTCACTCAGTCACAATGAATAACATATTTTTTATTCTTTTATTCTTTATTTATGATTATTAATAAATTATTATTATAAATAATGTATTTTTTAAGTGGATTTGCTGATCTTAGGCCTCGTACACACGATAGGTTAACCAGAGGACAACGGTCTGATGGACCGTTTTCATCGGTCAAAACCGATCGTGTGTAGGCCCCATAGTTTTTTTAACCTTCGGTTAAAAAAAGCCAACTTGCTTTAAAATTTAACCGTTGGACGCCTAAACGATAGGTCAAAACCAATCGTTAGTATGCAAAACCATTGTTTAAAAACCTGCACATGCTCAGAATCAAGTCGATGCATGCTTGGAAGCATTGAACTTTTTTTTTTTTTAGTACGTCGTTGTGTTTTACGTCACCATGTTCTGATACAATCGTTTTTTTAACTGATGGTGTGTAGGCACATCAGACCATCAGTCAGCTTAATCAATTAACCCATGGATGGACTGATCGTGTGTACGAGGCTTTACAGTGCATTGCATTACAACATAAAGGTTTGCTATAATTTGTATGTGAAAGTCATAAAGATTATCAAATGTGTTTTCTCTCTTTAAAATACTGCAGATTGACTATAATTATGAGGTTCTATCAAGTGTCCATGGGGGAAGAGAGCAGCAACAGGACATATTTGAGGTGGCAATAAAATAATGATTATGATTTATCACAATAAAAAAAAATATTTGTGAGAAAAACACTTAAATCCAAAAAAAAAAAAAAATGCACACCTATGGAATACTTTTGTATGTAAAATTACCATTTTGATGAGAAAAAATAGCAAACACAGTTAAAAAAAAAAATCACATTTTGGTGAACTGACTCTTTTGTAGATCAGTGTTTTAAAAGTAAAATTATTCTAGGAACATTAGGATTAGTTCACACTATCTACACCATAAAATGACACATATTGTGCAGAAAGTGTTCTTTTTTGTTTAGTTCATTTATTCCTTTGCACTGCAGCTAAACTGCAAAGCTTTGAGGCATTAAAGCCCCGTACACACGATAGGATTATTCGACCGGAATTGTGTGATGACAGGCTGTTGTCGGAAAATCCGACCGTTTGTATGCTCCATCGGACAATTGTTGTCGGAAATTTTCCACAGACAAATGTGGGATAGCATGCTTTAAAATTGTTCGCCGACAATTGTGTTTTGTCAGATTTTCCGATCGTGTGTACTTCAGTCCATCAGACAAAACTACAAAGTACAAACATGCACGCTCAGAAGCAATGCTCACCATAACAAAAAATTAGCAAAAGTTTCCCAAAGGGTGTCGCTAAAGAGCTGAAAAAACATGTAGTTATTTGCCGTTTGTATGCAAGACAAGTTCACGGCCAACGCCTTTCGGACAAAAGTCCTATGCCACGTACACATGACTGTTTTTCATGACGAGAAAATTTTTTTTTTTTAAATCGGTCGTGTGTATGCTCCAGAGCATTTTTTTTGAACCTGCTCTATTTTTTCTCGCAGTTTTTCACGTCGTGAAAAACAGTCGTAAGTGCGCTTTTACGAGGGGGAAAAACGTGCATGCTCAGAAGCAAGTTATGAGACAGGAAAATTAGCAAAAGCAGCCCAAAGGGCAGCGCCTTTCGAATGGAACTTCCCCTTTATAGTGCCGTCGTAGGTGCTTAAGCATTTTTTTTTCACAAACGTGTGTATGCAAGGCAGGCTTGAGAGGAATCACGACAAATCACGTCGAGGTTGTGTGTACACGGCATTACACTTTGTCCGCAGAAAATCTGTTTGTGTGTATGAGTTTTAACAGAAACTAAGCTGTGGGTGAGCTGCGATGTGGGATGGATGTTGCAGATTTCTGTACTACACCACAGCTCACCTAAAGGTGGCGTTTAAGTGTGAACAGCGAACATAGAAAACAATTACGATTTAGAAAAACAACACTCCCCGTGCAAGTGTAAATGAGCCCTTAGTCTCACATTACTGGACAGATCTTTTTTTTTTTCTCTTAAAAAAGTTTAGGTTAAAGTGAGAGAGAATATAATTTTTTAGCTATGGAACAATGACACCCAGTGGCCAGTTCAGATAAATTTGGAAAATTAGAATACCACTTTCTTTACCTAGTCCTAGTTTATTCAATGCGTTGGTGCAAACAAAATGAGTAACTATACAATGGCGTTTTTTGAAATACCCACAAGAAGCCATGCAAAAGCTTTATTTGTATAAGATCACATGCTTGCTTCCAATTCTTACAAGCAGTAAAGTGTATTAAAACCATGCATCATGGTTAGTTGCTTAAATGACCACGGAGGTATGGAATTTGGTGGACAAATCACTACTTTCAATAGAGACAACCAAACTGCTATTTACATGAGGAAAAGCATCTGCAACAAAAGTATATCTCCAGAAAAAAAAAAAAATATATGTTTTGGGTAAGCATTAGAACCCCTGTCGGTTTTTATAGCTGTGTCCTTCTTTGAGAGATTTCCCCCACCTCTTGACTGACAGACAGAACAAGAAAAAAAACTTTTGTTTAGAGGTGAACTTTAAAACCAAATGTCTCTGAATACTAACAGGAAACTATAAAGGATTATTTTGCATACTTATTATTACCATGCTGTGCAAGAAAAACAATAAAACCCCTTTCACGCGATTAGTCCGATCAGGTCCACCTGTCCATTTTTTCAGATCAGACCCTCCATTCTCCTCTATGGGCAGTCAGATGTCCGTTTACACTGGGCTGCCTCTTATCCGATCTGGCAAAAACAAACAGAAGGGGATCCATTCCCCTCCGCCTGGCTGAATCGGAGGGCAGTCGGGTGTAAACAGACATTTACATCCAACTGCCCATTAAGCAGAGGGGGCTGTGTACGTGTCTGCACTGCATAAATGGAGTGGACACAGACCTGTCATCTGGCTGCTCCTCTCAGCTCAGCAGGGGATCAGCAGACGGATCACCAGCTGAGAAAAAAACTGTGAAAAGGGCCTAAGGAAGTCCAATTATGAAGCAATGGAAGTGACGTCCACCAAACATTTACTGGTGGTGAATCAATCAATCACTGTCATTTAAAACACATGCACCAGGAATATTCAGTTGAATGTCAGATTCACTTCTTTATAAATATATCCCTAGGATATACCACACACACAACCCCCCCCCCCCCCCCCTGTATAATATGTAGTATAACTAAACCACATACCTTGCAATCCAGATTAGCCCAGGATTGGTGAAGTTCACCAAGGTTGTCCATAATAATTGCACTGACTTTTTCTTTTTTGTTATGAATTAAGGAAAGCCCAGTCTGTCCAACTTTCTCCACGTCTTTTTCTTTAGCCCTAATAAGTTCTTCCAGTTCCTGATGGAGAGAAACAAGTTGACAAATGCTAATGAAAAGTCTTTGAAAACTGTTGCTAACATGAACAAGTTGTCCCAGTTATGTTTTTTACATAGCAAAGGACATCTTCTTTGTGTTAGCTGAGTAATAACTCAGTGATAGCAAAAATATTTTTGATGATTTAATGGAAACATCACGTGAGTACAACCTTAAATGGATACTGCAGGACATCCAAATGAATACAAAATATACATTGAAAAAAAGACAGACAGTCATTGAGGCCTCAATTTCTGATGTGACGTGGACCATACAGCGTGAATCAGCCTTTTTCTTAATCAGGTGGAGCTATGTTTAAGGCTGTCTGTATTTAGGGCCACTTAGACCCCATTCACACCTGAGCGCTTTGTAGCTTGAAGCCTGAAGCTACAAAACGCTGGAGGGGAAAAAAAATCTATTATTCTCTATGGAGATGGTTCACATCTCCACTACAAAATGCCTGAAGCCAGAAGTTCAAAAACGCCTGAAGCTCAAACAAGTTATGGGACTTTTTTTTTGGCAGATTTGGGCGTTTTTTCTGCTTTAAACATTGGTAACCCTAGATCTGTCCAAAATCGCGGTAAGGAACGCTGCAAAAATCGCGGCAAAACGTGGTAAAAAAACGCAGCAGAAAACTCTACGTTCAGGTGTGAATGCAGCCTAACTGGCTCCTGCACATCTGTCAATTTAAGGATGAGCGGCTCTGTCTGTGCAGCCACTACATCTCCACAGAGTAACATAGGCTGCTTGCTCTTGGAGTTTCCAGCTTTGTAAACAAACAGCTGATTCACGCTGTACGAGCCATAATGCCAATGTAAATGTGACCTTATTTGCAATGAGACCTTACTTTATCTGTCATTATTGTAATTTCAGAGAAATTTTCCATTCAGATTCAATATTATTCCACTGGGACGAAAATGTCAGTTAAAGTCTCATTCGCGCAGGATTTATGTCACAACTGTGGAAAAAGTCCAAACTCCAACCAGTGTAAACAAGGTATCTCCCTGTTCTGCCTAGTGACAGGACACTGATCATCTGCTCCCTCTCATCGGGAGCAGTGATCTGTGTTGTGTCACAGTAAACCCCGCCCCCACACAGTTAGAATAACTCCCTAGGACATACTTAACCCCTTCCTAGCCCCCTAGTGGTTAACCCCTGCCAGTCACATTTATTATACATTAATCAGTGCATTTTTTGTAGCACTGATGGCTGTATAAATGTAAATGGTCACAAAATAACGTCAAAAGTATTCGATGTGTCCGCCATAATGTCGCAGTCACAAAAAAAAATCGTCGATCGCTGCTATTTCTAGTAAAAAATAAAATATTAATAAAAATGCTATAAAACGATCGCCTATTTTGTAGACGCTATAACTTTTGCGTAAACCAATCAAACATCTAGTGCGATTTTTTTACCAAAAATATGTAGAAGAATACGTATCGGCCTAAACTGAGAAAAAATTTGTTTTTAAATAGAAATTGAGGATATTTTTATAGCAAAAATTTAAATATATAGTTTTTTTTTTCAAAATTGTCTCTCTATTTTTGATTATCGCAGAGGTGATCAAATACTACCAAAAGGTAGCTCAATTTGTGGGGAAAAAAAGCACGTAAATTTTATTTGGGAGTCACATCGCACGACCGCGCAATTGTCAGTTAAAGCGACGCAGTACCGAATCGCAAAAAGTGGCCCGGTCATTTGGCAGCCAAATTCTCTGTGGCGGAAGTGGTTAAGGGTACGTTTTCTGCTGCATTACGATGTGTGACTGCATGCATGTTAACATTAGCAGTATTGTGTGCATTTATTTTGACTCATTTTTTAAACACAGCACACCACAACGTACAGATGGTTTAAAATTGAATCGTGCCAAAATGCACCACAGTGAGTTTTATTTGTCTCCCCGATGCTATAGTGTGAAAAGAGCCCAAATGTAAGAGCAGCCCTTGATATGTAAACACCGGTACATAATAATAATTAATATGCAACTTATAATTGACAGTTAATATACAAAAAAATATAACATATAATAGCTGGTGCCTGACCTGGCAATCTTTTAAGCTGTTCTGGACTGAAGCTTGATCTCCGATGCTTTGATATTTCTGCAGTTTCTTTTCTTGTTTCTCAAACCAAGATTTTAGACTCTGCACGTTGTTCCTATAGTCTGTCCAAGATTCCAGCAATCCCTCTAGCAGCTGAATCTGAAGAGAAATACAAATGTAAATACTATGGGCAGTAATCATAACATATGACATTACAATTTCCTTTTGAGATTTGAAGACCTTTAAATTTTACTTATGCATTTAAAAGTCAACTTTAGGCAGATTAAAAAAATATATATATTTCATGCAGTTGAATATTCCTATTATAATAGTATTATTGTTATTATTATACAGGATTTATATAGCGCTAACAGTTTACGCAGCGCTTTACAATATAAAGGGGAGACAATACAGTTATAATACAATAAAATACAAGAGGATTTCGAGGGCCCTGCTCAGAAGAGCTTACAATCTAAGGCCTTGTACACACGACTGTTTTCCTCGACAGAATCCATCAAGAAACTTGGTGGCAGTCGTGTGTATGTTTTTCATCGAGAAAACTGTCGTGGAACTCGATGAGAAAAAGAGAGAACAAGTTCACTTTTTCCTCGTCGGGAGGCTCAATTTCCTCGTCGTGTTCCTCGTCGGGCTGGTTTTCAACGAGAAGCACGTTTGTGTGTATGCTTAGAAACCCGCACATGCTCAGAAGGGTGGCGCCAGTGGAATCAAACTTCCCCTTTATAGTGCCGTCGTACGTGTTGTACGTCACCGCGTTTGAGAACGAGATTTTTTCTTGACTGTGTGTACGCAAAGAAAGCTTGTCAAGATTCTCGTCAAGCCTAACAAGGAACTCGTCAAGGAGTTCCTCAGTCTTGTGTATAAGGCCTAAGGTGGTACAAAAGGTTGTAACTGCGGGGATTGAGCTGATGGTAGTGGTAAAGGCTTAGCTGGAGGTTTGATAGGCTTCCGTGAAGAGATGAGTTTTTAGGGATTGCCTGAAGGAAGCTAGAGTAGGAGATAGCTGGACAGGTTGAGGTAGAGCGTTCCAGAGTATTTGTAGATACAACTAGAATAAATACCATAATGTGCCTCGATTCAGTCTCTGCCATCCCCTGCAAAGAAGCTCTTAGAATGGAAAAGTAAAGCCCCGTACACAAAATCGGAATTTCCGTTGAACTTTTTACATCGGAAATTCTGACCGTGTTTATGCCACATCAGACTTTTTTCCGAGGAACTCCATCAGAGTTTAGCTAGAGAACATGTTCTCTTTTACTTCCATAGAATTCCGTCGGAATTCCGATCTTAGTTTGGCCGAGCAAAAGCCAGATCGTGTGTACGGGGCATAAGAGGTAGCGCTAGGTGCCAGCCAGGCTATGTTGAATGCATATGTGCATACAGGGAACATGCTGAGTGAAAGAGAAAGCAGACACATGATGCTCCCATTGTGCTCCAAGTGTATTCCAGTCGGATATTCAGCTGTTCACCTGTAGTCCAGTATTGGTTAACACAGAGTGATGTTAGCTATGTAGCATTAAAAAAGCTCATATTTTAAAATGCATATTTGGAACTGTCACTGGTCTGTTAAAGATAAACCTTACAACATTATACTATTTATGTGTAAAAGGTAATTCGATTATCTAGAGTTAAGCCCCGTACACACATCCGGTTTTCCTGCCAGGAAAAACTGCCAAGAGAGCTTTTGGCCGGGAAACCGGACATGTGTATGCTTCCTCGCAGTTTTCCCAACAGGAAGGCAAAATAGAAAACCTGCTTTCTATTTTCCTGCCGGGATTCCCGGCAGTTTTAAACCCGACAGTTTTCCTATGGGGAAACACTGCGAGGGAGCATACACACAAAGCTCTCCCCACAGTTTTCCTGACGGGAAACCCGGCCGTGTGTACACGGGGAAAGTTACTGAGAAGGTTTTCGGGTTTTCCCGTCGGGATTCCCAGCGGACTTTATACCACCGGGAATCCCGGTCGTGTGTACAGAGCATAAAATTAAGTTGAGGAACACAGAGAACTTCTGCTGACCAATAAAATACATATCAAAGGACTTTGAAACAGCCACATTAATAGAATGTATGTACAATTTACACCTAGACTTCTTGTGTGGAATTAGTCATTGAAGAAGGTATTTAAGAATAAGGATGAAAATGATAATTGTATGCTAAGGCTTTACTGTGCTGCACCCAGGGAGGTGGGTGATTTATCAGGACTGCCACTGACTACCAATACAAGGTGGGGGGTAAAATAACACTATCACTGGCCATTAATGCAGGAAGGGGGGTTACTGACCAATAATGAAGAGTTTACGTAGTACTATTACTGACCACCAATGTTAGACGCATTATTGCAGTTACTGGCACCAATGCTAGGGGTAAATTTATCAGTCACTCACACCGATGCTGGGGTTATTATTGTGGCCACTGACACCAATCTTGGGAGTTGCTATTACTGTCACTGACACCAAGTGGGGCAAAATGTATTATCACTTTCTCTCTAGTGTGCTTTGTAGTCAAAAATTTCACATACATTACAGCCCATTCATTTTAAATGGGCTTCCTAACTCAAAACAATGCACTTCAACACAAAAAAAAATAGCTGCCATGGTGCCATCCTCTGAAAGTGTCAGTGGCCACACTAGAGACCCCCTATAATTTTCAAGTAGACCACTACTGCCAACTATTTTATATTACCATGATGAAAATAGATAATAAACAATATACCTTTTACATTTCAGTTTAAGCTAAAGCAATTCTTTGCTCTCTCCATCAACATGAACTATTTGAATCCCTATGCTTCTAACATTAGTAAATAGATAGGAGAGTATATCATATTTACTTGTTTTAAACTTTTGTTTTACATTTCTTCAGTAACTTCCTGGATTACAGGCCTAGGAAATTAAGTTATACATACAAGGAGTCTTCAGGAGAGTAGGAGGGGTTTCTGGGCTAAGCACGCCCTCCTGCCTGCATGTCTGAGCTAAGGGCAGATGTATTTCAGGAAGTAAATGTCCTTCCCATGGTAAGAAATGCTAGGGTGTTGTTTTTCAAAGTGATTTCTCAGCAAAATAACGCATGGAGACATGGATGAATGGGTGAGTTTGCCATATAAAAATGATTTAGTGTTTTTGGTTTGTGGTGCTCAGATCCAGTGTAGTTCCACTTTAAGTATGTACGTTATTAGTACCTTTTCTGTTATCAATCCTTGAAGGATCTGCCAGCGTCTGTTCATGGCTCCTAGCTTTTCAGCAAAATCAGTTTTGTCGCTCCTCTTACTTTCCACATCCTGGCTACTGATCTGGAGAACTGACTGATTCACAAAGTCCACCGTCAGCTGCTTACAATTGATGTCAATCTTAAATCCCTGCAAAAAAATACAAATAATATCCTGAATTGTTGAATGTAGGTAATAGAGAGTTTACCTCAACATAAACATATTTATTTTCTTTATTTACATAGTGCTAGCCTGCCCTACTGTTTACTGCATAAACTATTTTTACCAGCTTCTAATGTCAAAGGGCATTTTGTTATCTCTTTTCTTTTTTTTTTCACAAAAAGGTTTTACATGTTATCTCTTTTCTAAATGGAAATTCAATGCTCCTTTCTGACCAAGTTGCTATGCAGCACAACACAAAGCAACACACTAATATGTGTTGTAATGCAGTGCACTGCTAGGAAAGACATGCTGCCAACCTATTCATTTTAAATGGACTGTGTCATGAAGTGCACATTAACATAAAAAAAAATATGCATGCTCTAACACAACACATCTCACCAGTTTGATGGGAATCTAGCCTTAGAATCACCTGCTGGCAGGATGCCGAGACTCTGTTCTCAAAAAAAAACAAAAAAACAGTGCCTGTGTTGTGAACTTTGAAACAGAATGGGGGTTATTTACGAAAGGCAAATCCATTTTGCACTACAAGTGCAAACTATAAGTGCAAAGTGCACTTGAAATTGCACTGAAAGTGCACTTGGAAGTTGAGTCACTGTAAATCTGAGGGGAAGATCTGAAATGAGGGGAAGCTCTGCTGATTTTATTATCCAATCATGTGCAAGCTAAAATTCTGTTTTTTATGTTCCTTGCGTGTCCACCTCGGATCTACAGCAACTGCACTTCCAAGTGCACTTTGAACTTGTAGTTTTCACTTGTAGTGCAAAGTGGATATTGCTTTCGTAAATAATACCCAATGTCTTCAAAATGCTTAGAAATGCAGAGACAAATATGGCCTTGTTTTAAAGTGATATTACATTTTGTTCAGAATATGTAAATATGTTAGAGTGCATAATTTGATATGCATGATGAGTTAGTTAAAATACATTTTAACATAACTGATATCAGCCTCATGTAATAATCTGCACAGCAGCAGAAGGAGACGGAGGACACATGCGCTTAATAAAGGCTATATACCTTGCACAATGTAGTCAGTGAACACGCATTATGGAGAGAAAAACATATGGGTGATTCCCCCCCTTGTCAAATCACTGGCTGAATTGGGAGAAGGGACTATGCAACTCAAACATCCATTTTATTATTATATTATATTACTATTCTTATAGCCACCCATTATTTCCCTGGGTTTGGTTAAAATAGTTTCAATAAGAGAAGGTCTATGCACCTAGAAGATCTATGCACCTAGAGAATGCTTGCAGATACAAGAGTAATGCCCTGTACACACATCCAAAGGAATTCCATGGGAGGAAAAGAGAACATGATCTTTATGTAAACTCAGACTCGATTCCTCAGAATATCCGATTGAAAAACTTAGATGGGCATACTCACGGTCGGAATTTCCGATGGAAAAAGTCTGTCAGACTTTTTCCATCGGAAATTCCGATCGTGTGTTCGAGGCATAAGTCATAGCTTCCAACTGTCCCTGATTTCAAGGGACTTTCCCTTATTTGGAACAAAGTCCCTATGTCAGGGGCGGACTGACCATTCGGGCACTCAGGCACTGCCCAAGGCCCTCATGTCACTAGGGGACCCCATCAGAGTTACCACCCTCAGAAAAAAACAGGGACAGTATGTAAAAATCTGCGGGTTTTTTTAAATCCCAAGATTATACCTGCCCCGCCTCTAAAGTACCCTTTCAGTGTGTGTATGTGTATTATGTGTGTATGTATACTGTGTGTATTGTGTGTCTGTGTGTGTATACTGTGTGGCCCCATAATCTATTGCCTAGGGGCCACATCATCTCCTATTGCCCGGGGGCCCCATGAGTTGTCAATCCGCCACTGCCCTATGTCCCTTTTTTCAGGCCGCATTTGTCAATTATTTTGTTATGATCTATATAGTTGTATACAAAATGCACTTATCTTTCAAAAAAGTGTTTTCCAATGCTAACCCTTTCATCCAGTTTTTAAGCTGCTACATTTGCAAATTTCAAAAGCCAGTATAAAGGAATATAGGTGGGTTAAAACAAATCATGTTTTATGTATATTTCTCCTTTAAGGAGGCATTGTAGGGTGTGCGTCCTATGCCTACATACCTTTGTTAGTGGGTGTCCCTTATTCCCATCTCAAAAACTTGGGAGGTATGGAGTAAGCTAGGGGATATATGCAAGTCCTATCAATGAAATGCTGAGACCATTAATATTGTCTGGAGTTCCATTTTAATACTTGAGCCATGTGCAGGTTTCATGTTAAACAAAGTAAATTACAAAACAAGGTGACCAGGTACAAACAAGGTGACCAGGTACAAACAAGAAATTATTGCACTAACAAATAGTGATTTCTTTGAAAAAATTAACAATTGTGAAAATCCTAATAACAGTTGCCTTTATATTTTTGATGATTTACCAACATTGTATGACAATTCTGATTTCTCAGGGAACAAAGTATTATCCTTTCAATATTATCCTATTATCCATTTAGTGAGAATAGATAATGTCACTCAATATAAGGATTAGTAACACAGTTCAGTGGAAAAGTGTTTTGATGCCCCCTCTGTGGTTTAACATTACCTTGTATTTCAGCAGATATTCCTGAATAGCTTCACATCCTACAACATTCTTGATGTTCTGTTCATCTTCTTTAATTACATTTTCCATCAAGGAAATCCAAGTCATGACTTCAGTAATGGCATGGCGTGAAGGAAGCTTGTCCATCTGCAGCTAAAAATAAAACAAGGTTTCTACATCACATAACATATGATGGCAGATTGGACATAGAAAAATTGTGGAACTGTGAAGGAAAAAAGGGAGAAACAAATGAAAAAGGAAGTTAGGGGAAAGAAGAGAAGAAAGTATAAAGGAGAGAAAAGACTAAGGAAAAAGGGGGTAAGGAAAAGAAGGCAAAAGACAAAGGAACAGGAAAGGAAATGATTACATTGAGGCCTCGCACACACTACCGAAAATCTCATCTGGAAAAACCCATTGTTTTCCCTGACAAGATTCTTGGCAAGAAACTCTTGCCGCCCGAGTGTACAAACTTTCGTTTCAAAAGAATCACGGTCCTCTTGAAAGGAAAGAATACGGTGACATCATTGCATACGACGAGCATGCGCTCGTCACATTCGATGCCATTTCCGCCATCTTGCTTCACACTACCTATGCCGTGGAGTCGACCGTGCATGCGTCAAAGTCATTTCGAGCATACGCGGGTTTCCACAGCGACAGGTAAGTATACACACTCTCGGGTTTCTTGTTGGGAAACAGGCCGACAATAATCTTGACAAGAAAAAAAGAGAGCAGGTTCTCTTTTTCTCGTTGAAACCTGAAAGCCTCGTACACGCGAACGGAAATCTCGGCAAAAAAGCAGTTTTCTTGCTGGTTTTTGCCAAGAAAACCGGTCATGTGTACAAAGCTTAAGACAGCATTTCCAAATATACCTCTATCAATACTTCTAGGTAGGCCTCTATAGAGCATACATTCATTTACAGTATGTTTACTGACATCTACTGTATATACTTACAAGCCTTTGTGTTTAAAAAGATTGTATTCACTGACATAATTCCATATAATAATGTATTTTCAAAAAGTAGAATGATTTACTGATTGTCATCCTGTCCTCTGGGCTTGCAGCAATAAACTGATGTGGGCACAATGGGGTGGATTTATTAAAGGCAAATAGGCTGTGCACTTTGTAAACCAGTTGCTCCAGATCTTAGTAAATAAGGCAAAGCTTCACATTGCAAAGAATACCAAATCACATGCAAAGAGAGTGAAAAAAAACAAAACATTTTTTATTGCTCGCACGTGATTGGATGATAGAAGTCAAAAGAGTTTCCACTCATTTACTAAGTTCTGGAGTCACTGCACTAGAAAAAGTGTAACTAAACTTGCAAAGTGCATAGTCTATTTGCCTCTAATAAACAGACCCCTCTATTTATGTGGCAGCTGGGACCTGTGAATGCTGTGTACCGTTTTTCAGCACAGACTTCCTTAAAACAACGCTTTCCTTTGTGCACACATAGCAAAATAGAAAGGTCTCCACCCTCCAACAGCGTATGCTTGCTCATCTTATCCCCCCTCTGTTCAGACATGAACAAAGATCTCTAGTTGGGATCTTATTCTCTGGTAAGCGGCAGTGGCTTTGGAGGTGGAAGATCTCTTTTCTATCATTCAGCACTGTTCTTGGGTGTCTCGTGGTTTGATGTCACCAACCTGTTTGTAGGAGGACTTCATAACATCAACGTATTGGCCTTCATTTTTTAAACACCTTGTTCATTCAACAATCAATTTGTTGAATATTTATTGGGACATTCAGGACTATTTATTTGTACTTGTGCAGCAATTGGTGTCCCACCTTTTGATGAGGGGTGCAATTTTGATTCATTTTTGGATCTTTAATTTTCTTTTTTTGGGCATTTTTTGTGATCTAATTTACAGCACAGAGTTCATTAGGATATGTCCTATCAATTTTCATTGTGCAGCTTATATTATATGTAAAGTTAAATACCTAGCAGGTATAGGTCTGGATATTGAGTTATAGGTGAGCATGTGACTCACTACCTTCCCCTTCTTCCTGTTCAGACACTTGGAACAAAGTTAAATACCCAGCAGGTATAGGTCTGGATATTGAGTTATAGGTGAGCATGTGACTCACTACTTTCCCCTTCTTTCTTGTTACAGCACTGGTGCCTTGTGATTGGCCCAGTACTATCAAATGAGTGTGGTGAAGAATTTCATAGCCCCATGTAATCTGAAGCAAATTGATTTGAAGGTTAGATGAGGCACTCTTTCCCTATTCCCAGAAGCCACAGAAGAATGGAAATGAGAAATGTTAGATGACCCTCTTACTCAGTCCTTATTTGATAAAGTAGAAATAGAAAAGTTGCGCTCAGAAAGCACAATATGACATTGTGAAGAAAAATAAATGAATAAATAAATAAATGAACCACATCTAATTATAAATAAAGTCCATAAATGGTGGTATGATCAAGTGTAATAAGAGTAGCTCATTTTACAACCCAATCTTAGTTAGTCCATATGAGCTGGTATCACAGAAATATAATTGAACGGTATGTTTAAAAATTGTCCAATAATAACCAAAGAGCGATGATAGCCGTAGATTAGAATATCCTGGATCAAAATCACTATCGATCTCATAAATTTCTGCAGACACATCAAAGGTAAGTAAAGATGTACTCTTACCAGATCCTGGTGTTTTCAGGCATATCAATCCACTGGCATCTGAAGGGGGAGATCACCTCGACCACTTGCAGTACATCCACATAGGATTGATGAATTCCACTGGAACAAATACTTCCCACTGGTATAGACTCCTCGTCCAGTTCAAAGAACCGAGGGGGAGAAAAACGAGGGCTCGCAATGGTGAAATACTTCCAGGAAGTTTTATTAAAATATGTGCAGCAGTTTACACATTCAAAAATAGCGGCTAAACAAATATAAAAATATAAAAACAAAGCAGCAGCAGAAATATTTACGTGCGCCCGCGCTTCCGGGGTCACGTTAACGCGGTGACGTTAGTGCGGAGCCACGCACTAACGTCACCGCGTTAACGTGACCCCGGAAGCGCGGGCGCACGTAAATATTTCTGCTGCTGCTTTGTTTTTATATTTTTATATTTGTTTACTCGCTATTTTTGAATGTGTAAACTGCTGCACATATTTTAATAAAACTTCCTGGAAGTATTTCACCATTGCGAGCCCTCGTTTTTCTCCCCCTCGGTTCTTTGAACTGGACGAGGAGTCTATACCAGTGGGAAGTATTTGTTCCAGTGGAATTCATCAATCCTATGTGGATGTACTGCAAGTGGTCGAGGTGATCTCCCCCTTCAGATGCCAGTGGATTGATATGCCTGAAAACACCAGGATCTGGTAAGAGTACATCTTTACTTACCTTTGATGTGTCTGCAGAAATTTATGAGATCGATAGTGATTTTGATCCAGGATATTCTAATCTACGGCTATCATCGCTCTTTGGTTATTATTGGACAATTTTTAAACATACCGTTCAATTATATTTCTGTGATACCAGCTCATATGGACTAACTAAGATTGGGTTGTAAAATGAGCTACTCTTATTACACTTGATCATACCACCATTTATGGACTTTATTTATAATTAGATGTGGTTCATTTATTTATTTATTCATTTATTTTTCTTCACAATGTCATATTGTGCTTTCTGAGCGCAACTTTTCTCTTTCTATTTTGTTTTTTTCGTGTATATCACATGTTTATTGTTGCTGCTGGATATATTTGTTTATTCATTTATTTAATTTTGTTGTCACTATTTTTAATCAATCAATTAATTAGTTGATTAATTTCCATTAATTGATTTTGTATTAAGTAACACACCTTTAGCACGAGAAATTTTCCCCTTGGATAGAACACGCTTATTTGATAAAGGAAAGGGTCACGTTAAAGCCTGGAAAATGTAATAATTTATTATTTAGTGACATCAGACTGTCCTATCTTACCTGATGAAGCTTTTCTTGTACTACGGGGATATGAGTGAGGAGCTCTGTCCACTGATTATCTATTTTTGCCAGTTCAGAACGAAGTGCTGCTGTATCCACTTTCTTCAGACGAAGCAGCTGGTTCCCAGTGCTCAGAACTGATGACTTCAGAGAAGATTTGGCATCAACCTCTTTGGAGAATTCCTAGGACAATGTAAAACGAATGTCAAGTTCAGATCATATACCCTACTTCCTTCAAAAGAAAAGTTCAATTCTTAAAGGACTTATGAAGATGGTAAAAATTAAAGGAAACCTAAAGAATAAGAAGACATCTATAGTAGATCCTTTTCTGAAAATTCTAGTTGCCAGGTTATCATAATGATCCAATTACTTAGGTACTTTCTGGATCAATGACCATGAAGCATGCAAATCCAGTGCAGACAAAGGCACACCTGCATTTGGGGTGTCATTAACTTAACATTGACACCCGCAGCAGATCACAACTGCAATGTGTTTTGAACGTGGTGTGGGAAATGTGTACAGATCGCGGGTTTCCGGAACCACGTTCTAGCTTGAAACTAGCCTTAGGCCCCTTTCACACATGCGAACCATAAATTTCATCAGTCCAGTCACATTTTTTCAAAGAAAAAACGGATGATGTTTACATCAGTTCCTCATCAGCTGCTCATTAGTTGCTCACAAGGTTTTTACATCAGTCTTTTTTACATCCACTACCAATCTAAAAATAGATGAAAAAAACAGACAGTTTTTTTAATGGACTAAAAATCGGCTTTGATCTGTTTAAAAAAATGAATCTTCACAGGTACGGATGTAAACTGATGTAAATGGTTGATCATCCGTTTACATCTGTTTTTCCATAGAAATGCATTGATGTCTGTTTTTTTCAACCCGATCATTAAAACGGCCTTGCCTAAGCACGATCGTGAAAAAAAAAATGTCAACCCGATCATTAAAACGGCCTTGCCTACGCACGATCGTTAAAAAAAATGTCAACCCGATCATTAAAACGGCCTTGCCTACACACGATCGTGAAAAAAAAATGCTCTAGCAAAGCGTGGTGACGTACAAAACCTACGACGGCACTATAAAGGGAAGTTCCATACGGATGGCGCCACCCTTTGCGCTGCTTTAGCTAATTTTGTATTAGTAAATGACGATTCACGCTTTTCAGTCTGTTACAGCGTGATTAATGTGCTTACTCATTTACGAACGCTAGTTTTACCAGAACGAGCGCTCCCGTCTCATAACTTGCTTCTGAGCATGCGCGTTTTTTTCACGTCGTTAAAGCCCACACACGACCATTTTTTACAACCTTAGAAACTACATTGTTAAAAACGTTGTGAAAAAACAGAGCGTGTTCGAAATTTTTAATGGACATTTTTTAAATCGTAAAAAATGCTCTGGAGCCCACACACGATCGTTTTTAATGACATTAAAAAAAAAATATATATTTTTAGAACCCGAAAAACAGTTGTGTGTACGCAGCATTAGAGCTCCGAAAGTTCAATCTTGTATACATTTACACAATATTTTCAGTATGAGAAACATTTACTCTCTATCTTCGGTATGAAATCTCTACATAAGTGTTAACTTAAAGCAAAATTAAACCAAAAATGTAATATATTGCAGGTTACCAAACCTTAGATGTGGTGGCTACATCAGTTTTCTTAGGCTTCCTTCCCCTCTGTTTTCACCTGGTGATCTGACCAACAACCCAATTCTTATAGTAAAGTGCCTACACTCTGAATACACAAGCACAGGGGACACCTTTGGACAGCAACATTGTCAATATGGGGGGCGGGGAGTGTTAGATGTACTAAGAGGTTTAAATACACAAACAAATTATAAGCAGACTCCAGATCACATTTTATAAGCAGTTACAGCAAAACATTTTTTTCCTTTTGGGATACATGTTTTACATAAATAAATTAACGCTAATCATTGTAAGCACCCCTGCTAGTGGTAAATGGTTTGTTTCATTTCTGTAACTAACACTTTTTGCTGGAAAGCTTAATCTTTTGAATAAAAAAACTAAATTACTGGCTGGATTACCAGATGCAAATAAAAGAAAGAAAGAAAAGCCTAAAATGAATGCAGCCATCACATCTAAGGAATGGTGAGCTGCAAATTAAATGTTAGCTTTTGGGCTTAATAACACTATAATCTACGTATAAGGGAAGAATCAGAGTTCAGACTGGCTCATCCTCCCATTTTATACATTCTAAAAATAAAGTTGCTTTAACACAAACCAGTAAATTGATAGTTTGATTGTAGTTACTGACGACAGGATTACACAGCTGGCACACATTTTGGGGTCCCACATGACTCAAAATAGGGTAGACATGCATGCAGGCACCTTTGCATTAACCATCTTATATATATTTACCAAGAAAGCACTTAGATGATCTCTGACTGTCTCCAGCTCTTGAGGCACAGTAACAGATTGTTCAGTCCAAAAGTCCAGTCTATCCATTGCAGAGCGCAACCAGCGAACAAGTTCAGCTGACTCGTTTTTATATCTAAAAGGAGAAATTAAATGTTATGGAGAATTTAGTTATTTTATACAAGTTAAAAACAAGTAAAAAAGTTAAATTATGTGGACAATTTAGTTACAAATTACAAAAAGACTCTTGAGCTATTTACTGAAAAACATTAGAACCTATAGTAAATGTACTATTGCATTGCATTTAGCAGCATCATGCTAGTTTAGCTAATTAGTTAAAGTGGCAATAAACTCTGGTTAAAAAAAATATAATTCTATTCAAGTATTTATTTCTAACTCAGAAAAGTATCTTCTATTGCTCCAAGCCTTCTCCAAATTTCCAGTAGGAGTGTAATTACCCTCTCTTCCTCACTCCTGAAACAGATTAGAGATGATTTACTATAGTCTCTAATGGCTGGGTTCACACTTGTTTCGACAACGCTCCCACATTGGGAGCTCATGTAGCATGACGTGTGAAAATCAATGTTTCCCTTAGAGAGCCATCTTAACTGATCCGACACAAGTCGGTCCGACTTTGAAAACACTCCCTGTACTACTTTGCTCCGACATTCATCCTACTTCAGCCCATTGAATATCATTGAAGTCGGACCAAAGTAGGAGCCTTGTCCTTATCAGACATCCGACATGTGATTACAGCACCAGTAAAAGGAATTTATCTCACTCTGGGATTGTTTTGATTGGTCAAAGAACAAGTCAGTCTATCACAAAGTAGGACCAAAGTAGTATCTTGTTCATGAAAGTAGGATGGATGTAGGACCAATGAATGATCAATGTAGGACAAATGTCGCAGAGCAAAGTAGGATGAAAGTCGTGTAGTGTACTACTCCTACTTCAATGATTTTCAATGGGCTGAAGTAGGATCAATGTAGGACCAAAGTAGTACAGGGAGTAGTTTCAAAGTCGGACCGACTTGTGTAGAACCAGTTAAGACAGGTCTCATAGGGAAACATTGCTTTTCACACGTCATGCTACATGAGCTCCCAATGTAGGAGCGTTGTCGGAACAAGTGTGAACCCAGCCTAAGGCTGGGTTCACACTATACTACACGACAGCAGTACAACTTTCATCCTACTTTGCTCTGCGACATCTGTCCTACATTCATCCTACATTGATCCTACATTGGTCCTACATCCATCCGACTTTCATGAACAGGATACTACTTTGAACCACTTTGTGATAGTCTGACTTGTTCTTTGACCAATCAAAACAATCCCAGAGTGAGATAAATTCCTTTTACTGCTGCTGTAATCACATGTCGGATGTCTGATAAGGACAAGGCTCCTACTTTGGTCCGACTTCAATGATATTCAATGGGCTGAAGTAGGATGAATGTCGGAGCAAAGTAGTACAGGGAGTGTTTTCAAAGTCGGACCGACTTGTGTCGGATCAGTTAAGACAGCTCTCATAGGGAAACATTGATTTTCACACGTCATGCTACATGAGCTCCCAATGTAGGAGCGTTGTCGGAACAAGTGTGAACCCAGCCTCAGCCTGGGTTCACACTATACTACACGACAGCAGTACAACTTTCATCCTACTTTGCTCTGCGACATCTGTCCTACATTCATCCTACATTCATCCTACATTGGTCATACATCCATCCGACTTTCATGAACAGGAAACTACTTTGAACCGACTTTGTGATAGTCTGACTTGTTTTTTGACCAATCAAAACAATCCCAGAGTGAGATAAATTCCTTTTACTGCTGCTGTAATCACATGTCGGATGTCTGATAAGGACAAGGCTCCTACTTTGGTCCGACTTCAATGATATTCAATGGGCTGAAGTAGGATGAATGTCGGAGCAAAGTAGTACAGGGAGTGTTTTTAAAGTCGGACAGACTTGTGTCGGATCAGTTAAGACGGCTCTCATAGGGAAACATTGATTTTCACACGTCATGCGACATGAGCTCCCAATGTAGGAGCGTTGTCGAAACAAGTGTGAACCCAGCCTTACACACAATGAGAAAATTGAATGAGCAATCGGCTGGTTTTCCTCGATGTTTCACAACAATTCAGAATTGAGAATAAAAATAATATACAAAAACTCTTGTATGACAAAGGCTTTTTTTTTGGTTATTTGTTGTTTCTGATTATGTGCAGTCTTTCGTATCTGCTATTTCTCGTACAAAAAGCGTACAAAAATGGTAAACATTAAACAAAAATCGTTCATTCTATTCCCATGCAAAAAAAAACTTGCTGTTTGTCCCTTTGGAAATTTTAGTTCGGAATGATGGAATCAGATGTCGAAAGTTGTGTACACACTATTAGAAAATCGTACGATCGTTCCTTATCCACTTAAGGACCCCCGCACGCACATATACGGCCACAGAATGGCACGTACAGGCACAAGGGCGTAAATTTACGTCCCCGCCTAAGTGCGGTTCGGGGGTCCCATCGGGACCCCCTCCGCGGCGTGCGGGGGTCCCCCTGGCTCCGGGAGCGATCCGGGATCAGCGGGCGGATGTCGGCGCTTACCCGCCCCCCCGCGATCGCTCCCAGCCAATGGGAGCGCGCTCCCATCCTGTCAGTTCCTCCTCCTGTGTTTACACAGGAAGGAGGAAATGATGTCACCTCTCATCGCAGCGCTGTTTCCCAGCGCTGCTGATGAGAGAAGACATCACAAGTAAGTGTGCACCAACACAACACTGACACACACTCACATAGGCATATTAACCCCTTGTGATCGCCCCCCCACACCCCCCTGTCACAGTGTCACTGAATGCAGTGATCTAATCACTGCATTTAGTGTCAGTGTGACAGGCAGTGTAAAAAACAGTTAGTGTTAGGTTCAGGATAGCCCCCCCACCCCCCCTAATAAAGTTTTAACCCCCTGATCACCGCCCTAGTTAACCCTTTCACTCCCTATTGCCAGCGTCACTAAGCGATCATTTTTCTGATCGCTGTATTAGTGTCGCTGTTCCCGCTAGGTAGCTATTTTTTTTTATTGCGATTTTTTTTTTTACTAAAGACATGTGGCTAAATAAATTTTGGCCTAAATGTTTGACTAAAATTTAGTTTATTTGATTTTTTTTTAACAAAAAGTAAAAAAGTGTTTTTTTTTCAAAAATGTCGCTCTATTTTTGTATATAGCGCAAAAAAATAAAAATCGCAGAGGTGATTAAATACCACCAAAAGAAAGCTCTATTTGTGGGAAGAAAAGGACGCAAATTTTGTTTGGGAGCCACGTCGCACGACCGCGCAATTGTCTGTTAAAGCGACGCAGTGCCGAATCGCAAAAACACCTTGGGTCATTTACCAGCGTATTGGTCCGGGTCTTAAGTGGTTAAAGAATGTACGAGCCATTTTAGTAGTGTGGATAGAGGTGGCTCTTTGTACTGGAGAAAGAATTAGAAGGCATAAGGTTGTTATTTACTGAAACTGAATGGTAAAAAATCTGGTGCAGCTCTGCATAGAAACCAATCAGCTTCCAGGTTTTATTGTCAATGTTTAATTGAACAAGCTGAAGTTAGCCGATTGGCTACCATGCACAGCTGCACCAGATTTTACATGCTCCAGTTTTAGTAAATCAACCCCACAGAGTCCTTGATCTCCTTCTCCCTAAGCACTGCCCTGAACTCATGAATAAGCATTTAAAGGAGTGGTAAAGGAACATTTTTTTTTTTTTTGCTGAAATGACTGTTTACAGGGTATAGAGACATAATAGTTAACTGATTCCTTTTAAAAATGATTACAAATAGATAAAAATCAATCATATAATGTGCCTGCAGTTTAGTTTAGTTTTTAGACTAGTTTCAGTTTGTTCTGTGTGTACAGAGACACACAGAACAAAAACAAACAAACACAGGGCAGTGTTTGTTTTTAACCACTTCCCGACAGCCGTACGACTATGTACGGCCGCAGGGTGGCTCTGAATCTCTGGGACACCGTCTTTTGACGTCCGCCCCTTTTCTCGTTCCCCACGCGCGCTCCCAAGCGCGCAACAGGAAACTACTGTGCTGGCTGTGTCCCCTGGACACAGCCAATCACAGATCGCGGTAAATAGCCAATCACAGCGGCTATTTACAGCGCGATCTGTGCGGCCAATGAGAGATGATCTCAAATGTAAACAAAGGAGACCGATCTGTGTCCCTTGTACATTGGGACACAGATCGGTCACCTCCCCCAGTCACCCCCCTCCACCTACAGTTAGAACACTATGCAGTGAACACATTTAACCCCTTCCTCACCCCCTAGTGTTAACCCCTTCAATGCCAGTCACATTTATACAGTAATTAGTGCATATTTATAGCACTGATCGCAGTATAAATGTGAATGGCGCCAAAAATGTGTCCGATGTGTCTGCCATAATGTTGCAGTCCTAATAAAAATTGCAGATCGCCACTATTACAAGTAAAAAAAAAAAATGAAAACGAATGAAAGCAGGACTGCTATAAGGTAAAGCAAGCTATTTAGCATTACATTTTTTTTCCTTTACTGATCCTTTAATTTTTACTTTACAGGAGATCAGTAAACATACCAGTAATGTTTACCGGTCTCCCCACTTTCCATCCTGAAAAAAATGTAGACAGTGCTGCAGTGGCTAATGAGAAATGTAGAAAACTTTATATATGGATGTGATCACATCCATTCATAACGTTTTCAATGTCTCCCCCCCCCCCCATGCTTCTACGCCTACTTGCTGGCCACTGTGGTTTTGTTTACATTCCCAGAAAGAGACTGCAGCAGTGTCGGGGAGTGTTGTAAATTGTATGAATGGGTGTGATAGGCAGGTTTTTAGCAAGCAGTCATGAGCACCAGATGGCTGTCAGTGTTTGGTCGCCGAAGCAACAGAAAACACAGTGGACATAAGGGTTACTGAATTGGCCTGATTCAAGTAGTTCTGTTCTGACCTAACCTTACATCCATGGCAATTAAAAAGTTAGAGAAGAGCTTCAGACTAATTTTCATATGTATAATTCCATATGCATTGGGAAAATCTGTTCATTAAATAAATACAAATGTGTCACAAATAAACATTTTGTTTTGGTGCTAGGTCCTGTTGGACATCCCAATAATCTTGTGATACCTTGTCCAGTGTTTGAGGATATTCTCCAGTCGGTTTAGTTCCTTGGAAACCTTGCCGGTGCTGTTCAGCCATTGCTCTCCTAGTTGATTCAGTGAGCTCTCTAGCTCTGAGCAATTGATTGACATCAGCAATCTCTTCCCATCTTCCAATACCTGGTAAAGTCCTGGTTGGTACTCTGCCAAGCTGGACTTAAAGCGCTGTAAAGAACAATCAATGAGAACTGGTTAGTTAGCTAGCTAACAATTGTTAAAATTAAAATAAATGTTTAACACTAATGATAAATCAAATAAATCAATGATGACATTAATGCTAAACACATTAAATAAGTGTATAGTGCAGGACCCCTTTTCAAAGGCAATTAGACTAATAAGAGAAAGAGGTGCAAGCCACAGAGTTCTCAAGCCACCAACTGGGAAGCTTTAGTCCTGGAACTACAAAATCTGCATATGTAGTTAGGCACGCCTAGAAGAATGTTCATCTTGCTCAGAAATGTGTTTATGATCTTTATTGAACCAGAACGTCAGATACAGCCAATGCTTTTGTTGATCATGGATTAAAAAACTGTTTGTTGAAGTATCACAACAAAATTCAATATGAACACAAGTTTAAGGCTAAAAAGACCTTGAAAATGTCAGCTTAATCTGACCACAGTCAGAGCAACCCTGACTGTGGTAAAGTTTCACTGAAATTTTTTAGCCCCATTTTAGCCTTCTCTTAGGCCTCAATCACACGAGTGTTCTGATCTGTACACCCATATAAAGAACCACCTTCACCCGGATGGGATGCACAGGTGTTCTGTGCAACTGTGTGAAGTCAGCCTGTTCAAATCAATGACAGGTGGTCAGCTGAATTGACCTATATGTATCTTAAAGGATGTCTTGGAGTGTACTGTGTGGGCCCAAAGCACAGATCAGAACATAGTCTGTCTGATCACGTTGCCTATTATTGATTTGAACAGACTGCCTACATGGAACATCTGTGCATCCTGCACAGGTGAAGATGGCCTTTTGCACTGGTGTATGGATCAGTACGCCTGTGTGAATGAGGTCTTACACCAGCCCCTTATTTAACACCAGAACAAATCCTCATAGAATCCAGGATGCTGCTGCCCTAAACCTATGGCACACGATGAGACATGTCCGCTCAAACATGTCCGACGGACCGTTTCCAGCGGACATGTCTCATTGGGTTTTGGTCCGATGGCGTGTACACACCATCGGACGAAAATCCCCTCGGGCTGAGGATGCGGTGACGTGGCGGTGATGTTGACGCCGCCACGTCACCACTCCAGGAAGTAAAACACTTCCACGCATGCGTCCAATCTATTTGACGCATGCGCACAAATTTCTGTCCGAATGGACATGTCTCTGGCGGACAAATTTCAAAGCATGCTTTGAAATTTGTCCGCTGGGAAAACATGTCCACTAGCCCGTACACACGATCGGAGATGTCTGCTGAAACGGTCCGTCGGACCAGTTTCAGCAGATAAATTCGATCGTGTGTACGCGGACTTAGACTTGGAAGGTGGAACGAAGCATGGCATAGGGTGTGGTTAGTGTTAGCTGAGTAGCGATGGCTAAGGCCACCTAACACTTTACTTAGGTCAGGTCGGAATGTTTAATATCACTACCGATGGATGAGATAGTTTGGATGCCGGCACCCCCACATCTGAGGACCAGGGGTCGAATATTTTTCCTCTTTCTTGGAGCGGCACTGCCAGCTTTTTTATTGGTCTGGGGCTATCAAATATCTTTCAGAACCTCTGCAACTACAAGAGGAAGCTAATCCAGATGGGTTCTTTATACTATGCTATCAACAAAACAACACCAGGCTTGGAGAATATATGAAAATTAATATTAAAAGGTAGATCATAACTAAACAAACAGAGAGATTGTAAAAAAAAAAGGTAATTTGAATGAAATGTGATTCCTTTTATACATTTAATTACTTGGTGATGATAAAAATAAATTCACAGTACCTGATACAATTGGATTCTTTCTTTTAGTCTTTCTTCTGATTCTTCCACAAGCCCCACAATAGGTATGTTGCTCTCAATTGTCTCCAGCTGCCTGCTTAGGTCTTGATATTTTTCATCCAATTGTATCCATGTCTAGAGATTTGTGGTTAGCAATACAGAAAACACCATATAATAAATACAGTTTCAAACAATTAAAGTAAATATCATGACATTGTCAGTAAGTAAATAACTTGACATAGTCATGAAAGGGAATAACACGCCTAAGTGTTTGAAAAAATGTACCATTGACAGAAAAAAATAGGTATCTATGTTCCCTAAGTAAATAAATACTTGATCAATTTGGAGACATGTCCATTTCCGATATGGTTTATGCCTACGATTCTAAGAGAATTGACATTCAGGTAGAGCTGGCCAGTCAGCGGTTCAACCTAAAAAGTGATCCAATGACTAATGCCTCAGAACTGATTACATGGTCGACATTAAATGAATCCTAAATTCCCATCCTCTCCTCAAAAGATACACTTTCAGGAATCTTATTTACCTATTCGCAATGTTATGCAGATGAATTCTTAAAATAAAAAAGTTTTATATTTAAGTAACGACCCATAGAAAGTCTGTACCAAAAGCAAACTTTAGGGCATAAGTCAAGACACAAACTTTTTATGTTAGTTCTAAATAGAGTAGGGAATAATTAGAAGGCATTTGGGTTTTTAACTGCCAGCGTGAATCCAATGGGAAGCATTTTCTCACACTTCCTGACGTGCTGATAATGGTTTTAACAAACAGGAAGTGACAGGAAGTCGTCCTCCACTCTCCTAAAGAAAAGCATTTTAATTTCTCCCTGTGACGCTGTTGGAGAGTAAAGCTGGATACACACTATCCAATTTTCTGTATATTTTTTTCCTAAAGATTTACCAAAACCATATAATATGAGGTCAAACTTTAAGAGTTTCAATGTGTATGCAATCAGGCAGGCCCTTGCACTACATGATTTTGGTACATCTAAAGGAAATCTGACAACAAAAGTTGAATAGTGTGTATGGGGTCTTCCACTCTGGTAAAACTTGTCATCAGGAGAAAAAGAGAGGACCCTAATGAGTGCCCCCTCTCCAAGCCTTCATACCCCAGAGAGACTTGGTCTCCGGGACACCCTGCCCTCATCGGTGATGATACAAAATCATTATGTTTCCTTAGCGGGATTACGGTCCCTTATCTTGTATAAATGTAAGAATGTTTCTATCTACCTTCATATGAACATTTTGCATAATGTTTTCATGTTCCTGCGTGAGCGTACCTACTGTTATGTTATTCCATAAAAACAAAACAATAAAAATTATTAAAAGAGAAGCAAGGGGAAATCTCTCTCATGATATCCCTAATAGAATTTAGGCAGAAAAAGAATAATTCTTCTGGACAGCCACACTTCAAATAATAATTGCCTTTATTGTAAAATCCAACACAGCACTACAAGTCACAGCACACTGGACAGCTGACGCGTTTCACGCTATACTTAGTGTTTAATTAAACACTAAGTATAGTGTGAAACATGTCAGCTGTCCAGTGTGACATTACGTGCTGTGTTGGATTTTACAATAAAGTCAAAGCAGTAGAGTGTACAATCATGCAAGGGGTGGATGCTGCTTTCTTTATCAGAGTCTTGTTTTTAAGACCCGGTAGGGTCTCTGATCCACTCTACCAAAAACAAAACAGTACTTCAATACTTATTACACCCATGCAAGTCTATGGAAATGAAATATCACACATCCTAAGTCCTTGGCATGTGAAAACCCAGAGAAAGTTAAAACAGGACAATTTTGTATTTAAAATATGTATGCCCAATATCCATGTAGTTTGGTGATCAATAGCTATGTTGTAATCAATACATATGCACATGTCCCTTTTACTGTTGAGATCAGTCAAATACCATAATAACAATCAAAGTTGCTAAGTACTGTGTGCTATTTACTTAAGAAACATTCATGCAGAAAGGGTTTTGGCTTTACCTCTAGAATGTATTCCAGCTCTACCCCTCTCTTGTGAGCTTGTTTCAGTATAGAAGATGCTCTCGTCATCAAATCTGAGTGTTGCTGAGTCTCCCTAGGAGAATTATAGCTGCTGATTTTCCGGTAAAGTGTTTCAGTGAGGATCATGTGTAATTCCAAGCCTTGGAAATACTCCTGGAAAATAGTCCATGTATTCGTAATGAATATAAAAGTGATATTTCCATTTGCAAATTATATTTGGGCCAAACTCATACGTTTGACAACATTAATATTCATCCACAATATAACGGTGTTATCGTTGGCAAACTCTGAGGTTATTTAGGCATTGGAGAAACTGTATTTGATCTTGTAGCAGACCTTCCTACCTTTGTTAATTACAAATGTGCACAGATGTTCAGACTTAGTTTTACTATAAAAAAAACATATTGAACAAAAATATATTAGCTAAAGAATACTACAACCCTGACTGATATTTGTACAGCCAGCGTGTCATTGATTTATATAGTTGCACCCACAATAATGCTGATCTGGATAGTGTATGGCCTTAATCTGCCATGTCCATGAACCCTTTCTGTAAATATTCTTACTAGACACTTCACTAGTATTTATAGAGATGTATTTAAAGCAAAGCAAATACAGTAAAACATCAATCAAACATCAAAATCTGAATTTCTAAAGTGAAACTTTATCAGCCTGTGGACAGTCAAATATTTAGATATTCTAAAAAGCAATAAGGGAGCCTTTAAATAATCCCTCACTGATTTATATAGCTGCAGACACTGTGGAGCAATTAATCCTCTAATTCACGGAAGAACCACTGAAATTCTAGTCTCATTCACTTTTTTTTTCCTCTTTTCTTTTTATAATTACATATTTATTTTTCACATTTTGTTTGGGACTTTGATGCACCTGAGCAGGTATATCGTGTTTTGCTTCATGAACTATAACTTATTGGCTATTGCCTTTTTCAAATTTCTCTTTTAATCTGCTTATATAAAGAGTATTCTATAGCTGCTAAGCATATCACAGACCAAACAGTTTTTGTTTTTTATATTCTATAAAGAACCTGTTTGTATTGTTTTACGAGCGGCGGGAGGATATGTTCTCCTCCCATTATGCCACCTATATCACATGTTTTTTATTTTTATTTAATGCACTGGCTTTTTCACTCTGTTATTGTCTTTGTAATTTTTGATATAATCTAAAAAAAATATATTGCTAAGCCCTCATTCACTGCATTTAGCTTTTCAAAACATAGGGGATGTTTTCTGGGAAGTTTAAACAATGTGTATATTTCCCAGATCACTTGTTTTTAGATGTTCCTGCTTCAAAGCAGAGTTAACTATGTTTGGACATATTTAGTTGTGTGTACATGCTATTTGAACAGAATTCTATTTTCTCTAAAAGCAGCTAAACTGACTGCACCTAAAAGCAGGTGTTATTGGGACCTTTGGAAAATCATTAAATGCATTTACAGTGTATACATTTAAAAAGCCCTCTAAATGCAGGTTTGGCAGTGCCAGTGTGAATAAGGCCTAAGCCAGCTTAGCACCCTTTGCTCCCACCTCCTGGTAGTGTGCTGGCAGCCTTCCAGTCTTCTAATATCTAATGTAAACCCAGCGACCTGAGAAAGTGACTTGAGTTGTGTAATGCCCTGTACACACGATCGGAGTTTCCATCGGAATAAACTCAGACAGGTTTTTCAGACGGAATTACGTTCAAGCTGTCTTGCATACACATAGACACACAAAATTCAGACCGTCAAAAAAGCGGTGATGTACAACACTATGACGAGCCTAGAAAAATGAAGTTCAATGCCTCCGAGCATGCGTCTAATTGTTTCCAAGCATGCATGTTTTTTTCTCCATCGGAGTTCCATACAGTCGAATGGAAATTCCGATATAATTTTTTTCCGTCTGAAAAATAGATAACATGTTCTCTTTCTAACTCCATCGGAATTTCCAATGGAACAAGTCTGATGGGGGATACACACGGTCGGAATATCCGATGAAAAAATTCCATCTTACTTTTTCTATACTATTTCTCTCCACTTATGCGATTATTCTATCATTATCAGGATTTAGCTTTACATGGGTGCAGATCTACTTACAATTCAAGCAGAACTTGAACAGTTATGCAAGCATTATAACTGTACGTGGCAATTTACATACACTTACCTTGTGCTTCTGAAGCATATTCTGGACCTCTTCTCTAGAGGAGACAATGCATTTCTGTCCTCCAGACATCTTCTCCTCTCCTGTTTCAATCAAGTCAGACAGGTCTTGCAGAGCTCTTTCATACTGACTCTTTAGAGCTAGGTTCTGATTTAGCCCACCCCTTCTTGAGTTGATTATCATCATCAATTCATCATATGTGTCCTGCACAGAAAGGAAAAAATAAGATCTATCAATTTAACAAAAATGTGCTAACCAAGACTTGTTGAGCAATTGCTGGGCAGGCTGTGTAGCTAAGATGTAACTAAAAGCAAATACATTTTTGATTCGGATGGAGTGAAAAGGTTAAGAACACCTGTCAGTTTTATATTGTCGTCTGTGCCCCAATCAGAGAGATTCATCCTCTTTATTTGTCATGTATACTGTTACCACAGAGAGTGAAGGTGAAAGAAAACCCCAAATTTTAGGTTGTCACCAAAACAGGAATAGGGGACACTAGTTCTAGTGACAACCAGCATTTCCTTCACGTTGAAGGTATTTCCTCTCACTTCCTGTTTTGGCTATTGGACAGCAAACTAAAGGAAATCTTCTCAATGGCAATGTACAGGGGTTATAACTTGTCAATCCAAAATTTAAAAAAAAGTTTGCCTTTAGATCTATTTCATGTTAACTGTGGTACTACAATCATATGCATAAAAATAATGAAAACATTAAAAGAAAATTATTAGGGATAACATATAACAACTGTGAGGATTTTGCCTTCTATTCACTAATAATTTCCCACAAAGTAAGGAGCACATGCAAGGGCTTTGCACAGCCTAAACAAAGTACATGTTTTGACAGCACATTTACCAACTAGCCAGAAATTATTTATTGATACGTCTATTCATGTTTTACTTTTACTTAATGGATATGTTTACTCCTACCCACATTTCTTAAAAAAAGGTTTCAATGCGCCACAGCGTCCCCAATACATTGACATGCTGTCCCCCATCCCCCAAACAAATGCCCACCTCTTCAGTTGCTAAAACAATTGTTCTCCCCAATCCACTCTGTGAGGGTAAGATGTACTCAAGCCAGATACGCAGCCCCAAAAAATCCATGAAAGATTACACTCGACCTCCCGCCCCAATAACACATGCACAGTCCTCTCTCCTCTAGTTGCAAAATTGCTGAGCTGCAGAAGTGCACAGACTGCATGTACTACAGTGGGGTGTGAAGATTGGTATGATCATTTGTGAATTTCCAGGGCTGTGCGTCTGCCATCTTTAGGACAACCAGGGGGCAATGGTGTCAACAGTTGAAGAGGAGGCATTTATTTGGGGATCAGAGGACATCATAACATATTGGGGGACACTGTGGTGCATTTAAGAAAATATATAAAGGTCAACTTACTCTTTATAAAGATTCTGCCAGCAGGTATAAAGTGCAGCCTACCTGCAACAGTTCTCATTCCCGTCTGCCATGGTCGAATGCCATATTATATCGAAGAGGGACCAACAGGAATTTGTATCTGTGGGTGTTGGGGGGAAGGGGGCAGGGGAGCTGTAAGCTCCAACATTAATGAGAATTATTGGAGATTTGCCTGTTCATACCTGTCTGGCATTCAGGCATTGTGCAGAATTATGATAGCTGCCACAAATGCTTACACTTAACACCAGCTATATATATATAAAAGCTACAAGAGTCTATTTTTAAGACATAGAACATTAGACATGTGCACACTGAAATATTTAGTTTCGAAATGTAATTTTAGTCAGAAAAATACATTTATTTAGTTACTCCCGAAATTAGTTTTTATTCATTTTGTTATAAAATGCATTTGTCAAAAAATCCGAATTAATTAAGGTAGAATCTGTCAATTGAAGGCTTAAGGTGTCCGTCGAATGTTCTAAGAAGATTCGACGGAGCAGCTAAACTGTTCGACTCCACAATCATTTTCGGTCTAATGTTCCGCATACAAGTTATAGAAGAATTCTAATGTTGTATGACACTAGTAATATTTATATTTATAAATTATTATTACTAGTCAACTAACATTCAAATTCTTCTATAGCCTATGGGCAGAGCGTTTGACCGAAATGTACAATTGCAGCGTCGTACAGTTTAGCTGCTTGTCAAATCTTCTTAGAACTTTCGACCATAAGCCTTCAATGACAGATTCAATGTTTGTATGTTTTTTCGCTGCTTCGTCTAATCTTCATCATTCATGTCGAATGGTCTACCCCAACACTGTCTCTATAATGTCGAATCTTTCCTCTCTATGTACAATAATCTTGGACTAATAGAGTTGAGGTTAGGCACATTCGACCGCAGATTCGATAGACACAGATTGCTATTGTCAGTGTCATGTCGAATCTCCTATCTATATCGAACTGTTGTAGCAATGAAAATGAAAATGAACCATTTTTTTTATGTTGGATGTTTCGAATTTCGGATTCTGCACGTTCGTTTGTTAAAACAATAACGAAAATACCCGAAATTCAGACGAAAATGCATTCGGACGAAAACTGATGCACATGTCTATAGCACATTGATTAATTAAAGCTAAACTCCAGACAGATAAAAAAGGCACACATAAATGCACCTCTGTAATCACATTATATAAATGTTTAAATGCAAGTAGAATAAGCACTTGAATTGAACTTGGTATAAGCAGTACAGCACAGCTCAGAGAGGCGGGGAGAGAAGCAGCACCAGGAGCCAATCAGGTACGCTGCAGTGCAACTAGTGTGCTGAAAGAAGGAGAAAAAAGAATGAAAGAGAGATGAGCTCATCTGAATGCTGTTTCTTTCACTGTCCAGTCACAGAGATGTGGGTGGGGAGGAGACCTGTAAGTACAAGTGAAGCTGCAGCAGAGAAAGATTTAGTCCCCTGATCTGCCAGGCACTACTGAGTAATCTGGAAGAACTGTAGAACTCAGAACTGCAAGGAGAGAAATATAAATCTATTGATAGGTAAAACTATACAGTATATGCAGGGCCGCCATCAGGAATTTACACAGCTTCAGGCCCCCTGGAGCAGAGAACCGGGGGGGGGGGGTGCCGCATGAAATTGAGAAGCGGGGGAGAGCTGCTGGCGCGAATTGAGAAGCGGGGGGGCCCTTTACAAAAAGAAGAAATAAAGAAAAGGGGGGTAGCCATCCGGGGCCCTGGGGACCTCTGTGCCCTTTAATAAAAAGAAAAAAAGAGAGAAAAATATATAATATATATATATTTTTTAAAAAAAGGGTGGTTGCCAACTGGGGCCCCGGGGACCTTATTTTTTTTTTTATAAAATGAAATTACAAAAAAAGGGGGCTTTCCATTCGGGACCTCTGGGCCCTTTAATAAAAAGAAACCTCTGGGCCCTTTAAAAAAAAAGAAAGAAATAAAAAAATATATGTATAAAGAAGAAATAAACATTTATATAAAAAAAAACAAGGGGGTTGCCTTCCAGGGCCCTGGGGACCTCTGGGCCCTTTAATAAAAAATACAAATATAAAAAAATATATAAACAAAAATAAAAAAAATACAAAATATAACAAAAGGGGGTTTGACACATGGGGCCCTGGGGACCTCTGAGCCCTTTAATAAAAATACATCTATATATTAAAAAAAAGAAATAAAATAATATAAAAAAGTAAAAAAAAATATAAAAAAGGAGGATTGTCATCCGGGGGCCCTGGGGACCTCTGAGCCCTTTAATAATAATAATAATATTATATATATATATATATATATATATATATATATATATATATATATATATATATATATAAAAAAAAGAAATAAAAAAATATATAAAAAATATATTTTTTTTATAAAAAAAGGGGGGGGGGTTGTCATCTGGGGCCCTGGAGATCTCCAGGTCCCTGTGGACCTCCGGACCTCTAAAAAAATAAAAGAAAAAAAATTGGCCCTTTAATAAAAAATAAAAGAAAAATATATTAAAAAATATATTTTTTTATAAAAAAATATATTTTTTTATAAAATATATATTTTTTTTATAAAAAAATAAATAAATAAGAGGGGGTTGCCATCTGGGGCCCTGGTGGCCTACGGGCCCCTAGACCCCTAAAAAAAATGGCCCTTTAACCACTTGACCACTGGGCACTTAAACCCCCTTAATAACCAGACCAATTTTCAGCTTTCGGTGCTCTCACAGTTTGAATGGCAATAACTCAGTCATACAACACTCTAACCAAATGAAATTTTTGTCCTTTTTTTCCCACAAATAGAGCTTTCTTTTGGTGGTATTTGATCACCTCTGCGGTTTTTATTTTTTTCGCTATAAATGAAAAAAGAACGTAAATTTTGTAAAAAAATGAATTTTTCTTCATTTCTATTATAAAATTTTGCAAAAAAGTAATTTTTCTTCATAAATTTGGCCTAAAATGTATACTGCTACATATCTTTGGTAACAAAAAAAAAAAAAAATTGGATAATATTTAGTCTGGGTGAAAGTTATGGGGTCTACAAGCTATGGTACCAATTACTGAAAATTGATCAATTTGATCACATCTGATGTACTGACAGCCTCTCTCATTTCTTAAGACCCTAACATGCCAGAAAAGTACAAATACCCCCCAAATGACCCCTTTTTGGAAAGAAGACATTCCAAGGTATTTAGAAAGAGGCATCGTGAGTTTTTTGAAGTTGTCATTTTTTCCCCACAATTCTTTGCAAAATCAAGATTTTTTTATTTTAATTTTTTTTCCACAAAATGTTCATATTATTAGGTTATTTCTCACACACAGCATATGCATACCACAAATTACACCCCAAAACACATTCTGCTATTCCTCCCGAGTATGGCGATACCCCATGTGTGAGACTTTTACACAGCGTGGCCACATACAGAGGCCCAACATGCAGGGAGCACCATCAGGCGTTCTGGAAAAATCATCATTTATTTGCTAGAAAATTACATAGAACCCCAAAACATTATATATTCTTTTTTAGCAAAGACCCTAGAGAATACAATGGCGGCCGTTACAACTTTTTATCTCGCATTGTATTTGCACAGCAATTTTTCGAACGCGTTTTTTTTTGGAAACAAAACAGTTTTGTGCTTAAAAAAAAAAAACAGTAAAGTTAGCCCAATGTTTTTGCATAATATGAAAGATGAAGTTACGCCGAGTAAATAGATACCCAACATGTCACCCTTCAATATTGCACACGCTTGTGGAATGGCGCCAAACTACGCGACTTAAAAATCTCCATAGGCGACGCTTTAAATGTTTTTCCTGGTTACATCTTTTTAGTTGGAGAGGAGGTCTAGGGCCAAAATTATTGCTCTCGCTCTAACGTTCGCAGCGATACCTCACATGTGTGGTTTGAACACCGTTTTCATATGTGGGCGGGACTTACGTGTGCGGTCGCGTCTGTATACGAGCACACGGGTACAGGGGCGCTGTAATTTTTTTTTTTTTTTATTGTTCATTTTACTTTATTTATTTTAGTTTGACACCTTTTTCCCCAAAAATAAATGTTTTGGTTACTTTTATTCCTATTACAAGGAATGTAAACATCCCTTGTAATAGGAATATAGCATGACAGGTCCTCTTTACAGTGAGATATGGGGTCAATAAGACCCCACATCTCCCCTCTAGGCTGGGAAGCCTGAAAAAAAAACGATTGCAGAGTATTGCGCGGGGAGTATTGCGCGGGGAGTATTGCGCGGGGAGTATTGCGCGGGGAGTATTGCGCGGGGAGTATTGCGTGGGGAGTATTGCGCGGGGGTACTGCAGAGTATTGTTCGGGGGTATTGCAGAGTATTGTGCGGGAGTATTGTGCGGGAGTATTGTGCGGGAGTATTGTGCGGGAGTATTGCAGATTATTGCAGAGTATTGGGGGGTACTGCAGAGTATTGGGGGGTACTGCGGAGTATTGGGGGGTACTGCGGGGTATGCAGAGTATTGCGGGGTATGCAGAGTATTGCGGGGTACTGCGGAGTATTGCGGGGTACTGCGGAGTACTGCGGGGTACTGCGGGGTACTGCGGGGTACTGCGGGGTATTGCGGGGTATTGCGGGGTACTGCGGGGTATTGCAGAGTACTGCGGGGTATTGCGGAGTATTGAGGGGTATTGCAGAGTATTGAGGGGTATTGCAGAGTATTGAGGGGTATGCAGAGTATTGGGGGGTACTGCGGAGTATTGCGGGGTACTGCGTACTGCGGAGTACTGCGGGGTACTGCGGGGTACTGCGGGGTATTGCGGGGTACTGCGGGGTATTGCGGGGTACTGCGGAGTACTGCGGGGTATTGCAGAGTACTGCGGGGTATTGCGGAGTACTGCGGGGTATTGCAGAGTACTGAGGGGTATTGCAGAGTATTGGGGGGTACTTGCGGAGAGTATTGGGGGTATGCAGAGTATTGGGGGGTATGCAGAGTATTGAGGGGTATGCAGAGTATTGAGGGGGTATGGGGGGTATGCAGAGTATTGGGGGGTATGCAGAGTATTGTGGGGGGTATGCAGAGTTTTGCGCAGGAAAGGAAGGAGTTAATGCAGGGATGGCTTAGCAGGGATGGATGGATCTGTGACTGCAATAGTCACAGATCCATCCCACACTGCTGCAGCCATCCGCGCTCTCCTCTCACGCTGTACCGATCGGTACAGCGAGAGGAGGGAAGAACCGGCGTCAGCAAGTGACGCGGTTTGTTTACATGTGATCGCGCCGTCACTGGACGGCGCGATCACGCGGTAAGGAGCCACCACCATTGGCTCCTTACCGAGATCACTGACGCTGCGGGTCCCGTGGACCCGCCGAGCGCCGTGACCGCGTGTGCGCGCACGTCAGATTTGTTTACACACGTGGTCGCGCCGTCATTGGACGGCGCGATCACGTGGTAAGGAGCCGCCGCCATTGGCTCCTTACCGCGATCATCGGTGCTGCGGGTCCCGTGGACCCGGTGAGCACCGGTGATCGCGTGTGCGCGCCCGGTTGGCGCGCACACCTGACTCTAACGGAGGACGTCCATGGGCGTCCTGTTAGAGTACAGGAACCGCCCTATAGCCGTATTTCGTCTATAGGGCGGTGATTAAGTGGTTAATAAAAAAATAAAAATATATTAAAATATATATTTTTTTTTATAGAAAATAAATAAAAAAAAAGGGGGTTGCCATCCGGTGCCCTGGGGGCCTCCGGGCCCCTGTGGACCTCCAGACCTCTAAAAAAAAATAAAAGAAAAATATATTAAAAAAATATATATTTTTTTTTATTTAAAAAAAAGGGCTTGCCATCTGGGGCCCTGGTGGCCTCCGGGACCCTGGGGACCTACGGACCTCTAAAAAAAATAAAAGAAAAAAAATTGGCCCTTTAATAAAAAATAAAATACAAATATATTAAAAAAATATATATATTTTTATAAAAAAAGGGCTTGCCATCTCGGGCCCTTGGTGGCCTCCGGGCCCCTGGGGACCTTCGGACCCCTAAAAAAAAAAAGGGGCCCCTTACAGGTGTAATGCCTGTACCCCCCTGATGGCGGCCCTGAGTATATGTATTTAATCTGTGTGTTTGTCTGGAGTTCAGCTTAAGGGTCCTTTCACACGGAGCGGACCGTTTTTCGGTCCGCTCCGTGTGCCCGTCAGCTCAGCGGGGGGGTCTCCGCTCAGCTGTCGGCGGTCCCCGCACACTGTGCAGGGACCGCCCCGTCTCTCCTCCGCTCTCCCCTATGGGGAGTCGGATGGAAACGGACCGTCTGTCCGTTTGCATCCGATCTGTTTGGCCGTACGGAAGAAAAATAGGACATTCTTCCGTCCGCAAAAACGGATGCGGATCTAGCGGACGTTAGCGGATGCATCATCCGCTAACGGATCCGCTCCCATAGGGAAGCATTACAAGTACGTTAACGGACTTGTAATTAGCGGACCGTTCGTCCGCTAGTGTGAAAGGGCCCTTAACCACTTCAATCCTCCTTCACGTCCAAAGACGTGAACAGCGCAGACCTGAGGCGCCGGGTTGACGTCTTTGGACGTGATTTGCTTGTAATTCCCCGCGCGCGCCACAGGGTGGCGCGCGGCGGGGAAAAACAGTCCCGACGCATCACCGAGGATCCGATGCGTGTACCCGGCGGCCGCGATGTCCGTCAGGTACACGCGATCGTCTGTGAGACAGCAGGGACGTGGAGCTCTGAGTGTAAACACAGAGCTTCACGTCCTGTCAGTGAGGTGACAGATGCTGTTTCTCTTGTACATAGGGAGACAGCATCGGTCACCTCCCCCAGTCACCCCCCTCCCCCCATACAGTTAGAACACACCCAGGCAATACATTTAACCCCTTCCTCACCCCCTAGTGTTAACCCCTTCAATGCCAGTCACATTTATACAGTAATTAGTGCATTTTTATAGCACTGGTCGCTGTATAAATGTGAATGGCGCCAAAAATGTGTCAAAAGTGTCCGATGTGTCCGTCGCAATATCGCAGTCCCAATAAAAATCGCAGATCGCCGCCATTACTTGTAAAAAAAAAATATAAAAAAAATAAATCATAAGTATGTCCCCTATTTTGTAGGTGCTATAACTTTTGCGCAAAGCAGTCACTTATTGTGATTTTTTTTTTTTTTTTTTACAAAAATACGTAGAAGAATACGTATCGGCCTTAACTGAGAAAAAAAAATATAAAAAAAAAAAAAAAAATGGGATATTTATTATAGCAACAAGTAAAAAATATATATATATTTTTAAATTGTCGCTCTTTTTTTCATTATAACGCAAAAAATAAAAACCGCACGGGCGATCAAATACCACCAAAAGAAAGCTCTATTTGTGGGGAAAAAAGGGACACCAATTTTGTTTGGGTGCCACGTCGCACTACCGCGCAATTGTCAGTTAAAGCGACGCAGTGCCGGAAGCTGAAATTTCGCCTGGGCACGAAGGGGGTTTATGTGCCCAGTAAGCAAGTGGTTAAAGTGAGCATACCAAGTGTGATTATATGCCACATTTCCAGCAGAGGGCACCTGATGATAAGGTAAAAGAGTCTGAATTGGTAACCCACATTTTCAAAAGTGTGAAACGTCCACTACTCTCCTGCATTTATTTATACTCGTCCTACTATATTTGTTACCATAGTTAAAATTCAAAAACCTGCTAAAATCGAAAAATATTTGATCTTTTCCACCTTACCTGAAGCTTTGACAATTCTTGCACTGATTGCTGGTCCACCTGTAGTTGATCTCCACGTTTTCTCAACTCAGTAATTTCTGTATCCATTTCTTTTAAACTATTTTCTGCTTGTAAAATAGCCTAAACACAGAAAAATAATACAATGTATTAGTAATTAAAATGATAACATAATAATATAAATTGGAATTTTGAGGGTAAAGGTGTTCTTGTAACCACAATCTGTAATCTTCTGGTTTAAGTAGCAACACTTTATACTGTATATGATAGATGCAAAATGGTCTCTCATCGTTTCTCAGCTATCATCCTAAATAGGAGGATAATTAAAAGCTGCTAATTTAAAACATATAACCCCATTCCCTCATAGTATTGTCTTATAACACAGTAAAATAGGAGGTGGCCATTTATATATATATATATATATATATATATATATATATATATATATATATATATATAGATATATACATACAATGGAATCCATGAGAAGGGGAGAGCAGAGGTGTTAATCCCTTAAATGGAGGTACATTTTACCAACTGTGACACCTTTCCTTCTATGTACAAAGAATAATACTCTCTATGCCCAAAGTGATACAAATTATCCAGTTAGCTATGATGGCCTAAATCAATGGCAGACGCCTGTATTTTACTCTAGTGTGGGCACACAAAGGGTGTTAAGGTGGGTACACACATATCGAAATTTGGTTGGTTCAGCAGAAACAGGCCAAATTACAGTTTGTGTGTACCTCTCTCTGTTCAACAGAAGCTGGTTGTCAGACCGTTTTTTGTCGATTGGTCCTGCTGGATAACCAGCATTCGATCAACCCAGGCAGCCAATGGCTGCAGCGCTGATTTGTGTATTCTGACGGGGTGAGGATACAATAACATTACAAGGGAGATCCCTGCATCTACATCCCATCACATGCAGGAATCTGTGATGTTTTTAAACCCACTGGTTGAAATAAATAAAAAAATAAAATAAAAAATAAACCCTGCATGTATACCCTGCTTTATACTATAATTACCAGATTATAAAATAACCCATATTGTGTTCATATGGGTCTACAACTCTAATGTATGGATGAGAGCTCATTCACAACACAACTACATGTATGCATTTAATGCATTTTAACACACAACACAAGGGCACTTGTTTAATTAGTGATTGTTCACCCATAAGATGCCTTTTGAAGCATTTACACATATTCAAGGCCTATTGATGATAATGGCAGTGCCATAGGCGTGTGCACAGGCACACCCTAATCGCCCTGTGCTGCACAGATTCCCCCTGCTGCTTAGCTGCAAGGAAAGGGACTTTATTTCTCTGTCAAAAAAAGTGAGATATCAGGGGTCTGTTTACCCCCTCATATCTCACCAAATCCCCCAATGGTGCTCCTAAAAAAAATGTAAAAGAAAATAATAAAAATATATTGTAAAAAATAATAAAAAAATGTAAAAGTAATAAAAAACAAACAAAAAACTACTGACAACAGTCCCTGCCCCCTGACACCATCAACTGTTCTACTGACACTGTCTATTGCCCTACTGCTATATATATATTCAGCCCTTTTGTACCTTTTCCATGGATAACTTCCCTGTATAGGCCGATGTTACCTACGTGCTGTCATAATATTCTTGATGACAGTGACCTTTGTAGAACTGCTTACATTATTTGTAGAATGCTCTGAAAGAGTATTTTTAACGACTTATGTACACTTGTGCTTAGTGAGTCCAAGCCCTGCGTGCATTGGACTTTGTTTAGAGCTGGACTGACATTGCTTATAGGGTTCCATATATTCTGTGTCCAGCCCAACTGCTGTGGATGTAAGCACCTTTTTTTATTAACATATGTGATTAAGCTAAGTTTAACCTTATGTTTTACCTTTTTAACTATTTCTACTCAAAAAGGTGGATAATTAGGTGACTGACATATACTTTTGTGTACAAAAACATGAATATATTATTTATTTCTAAGTTTACTGGTTCATTTTAATACACTCAGCTGTTTAAATAATGTCTCAAGTAATAGTCCACTATCCCTATAATGCTATATAGCTTGAGTTTAAAAAGTAAGGCTTGTTTAATTATAAGATATACTGTTGAGTAAAAACATATATATATGTTTCTTATGAAGTCAAAGAAGACTGGTTTACCAGTAAGTATGCTGAGTATAACACATGACCTTATGTAGGTAGGCTGTATGCTTTCATAGAGGCAGTTTTGGGGATTATTATATGAGAGGGTTTTTCTGAACATCATGATTCCCTGCTTACTTTTTAAGATTTACTTTTCATACAAGCCTAAAATATCATTAGGATTGGTAATTCAACTGTTCCCTACATCTGGCTGCAGATTACATTACTGTTGTCTTTTTATATATTTGCATTGTACACATTTGCTTATATTCTAGCACAAAAACTTACCATGATCACAATGAGATTTGATTTCTTAGATACTAGCATAGAATGGTATGTAGTTCCATTCTAGTTTTGCCATCAACACTTGTAAAACATTGGCATTGTTGACTAGGGTATTTTAATGCTTCTAATTTATAAACAGTCTACCTTTAACTTCCTACAAGATTAGACTAATGCCACGTACACGCGACCGTTTTTCGGTCATGTGTGGGCTTCAGAGCATTTTTCGGGTTCTAAAAAATGGGCAATTTTTTTTCGAACATGCTTTATTTTTTCACTACGTTTTTAACTTTGTCGTTTTTAAGGTTGTACAAAAGCGGTTGTGTATGGGCTTTAACGACATGAAAAATCCGCGTATGCTCAGAAGCAAGTTATGAGACGGGAGCGCTCGTTCTGGTAAAACTACCGTTCGTAATGGAGTAAGCACATTCATCATGCTGTTACAGACAGAAAAGCATGAATCGTCTTTTACTAACATAAAATCAGCTAAAGCAGCCCAAAGGGTGGTGCCATCCGAATGGAACTTCCACTTTATAGTGCCGTCGTATGTGTTGTACGTCACCGTGCTTTGCTAGAGCATTTTTTTTTTTTACAACCGTGTGTAGGCAAGGCCGTTCTAATGATCGAGTTGAAAAAAATTTAGTTTTTTCTAGACCCTTAAAAACAAAATTTTTTAAAACCCGAAAAACGGTTGTGTGTACGCAGCATTAGACTAAAGACAGCCATACATGGGTCAACATTTGGCCAGTTAAGCAGGGTCCAGCCAAATTCTGATCCATGTTTGGGCACCCTGGTTGTACACAAGTGGATTAATCGATTGATTTGTGTACAACCAGCCTGTCAGGTTTTTCCTGAATGATTAGTGCCGCTGGCTATAGCCAGCAACACCAATCATTGTGTTCTGTTGGTAGAGAAGCATCCCCGCCAGCAGAACACAATAGTACTATTGGAGGGATTCCCCTATCCACACATCTTCCCTAGGGATGAATGGTACCAAGATAGTAACTTTATCCACAGCAGGGCATGCAACTGATATGTGGACCAAAAAGAAAGGGGGCTAAAATGTTCTAGCTACATCATTTTTTAATGAAGTTAGCATTAGCATTTGGCAAATAAATTTGGATAAAATGACTGTACATAAAGGTTGGGAATGGCACACTGCTAGCAGAAGTATCATGCACAGGGCCGTTTGAAGGAATTTGGGGGCCCCAAGCAAAATGGGGGGCCCAAATCACCCCCCCCCGCAAAGCCTACGTTAGCGCTACACTAATTTTTTACATGTTCTAACTCCTCCCCCTCCCTAGTCCCTATGTTTTTCTATTCTCACCTCCCCTTCTTCCCTGTAGGCTGCCGCTGTAGCGTGTCTGAGCTCCTCTTCCTCCTGTCAGTCAGGTATTCTACCATTATGGGTTCCCAGTCCCCTATCAGATAGTACCTGGGCCGGGTACCGCACGGTACAGGAGATTCAGTTTCCTGTGTTCCTGGCCGGACTGAAAGGAAGTGAGCACTCAGTGTGCACTTCCTGTCAGTCCGGCCAGGAACAGGAAACTGAATCTCCTGTACCACGCGCGGTACCCGGCCGGCCTGACAGGACTGCAAGAGGAAGGACGAGGAGCTTGGCCACGCTACTGCCTGGGAAGGGGAAGTTGGGGGCCCCAGGCCAGCTCTGGGCCCCAAGCAATTGTTTGTTTTGCCTGTCCTGTAGCAACGGGCCTGATCATGCAGAACAGGCTTTATCTTGCCTGTATGTAATTGTGTTCTCACTGTTTTGCGATGCTGCTGAATCTACCTTGTTAGCAAGGGAGAGACATCTTGCTGGTTTAGCTAGTGAGGAAGTGACTCCATTCAAGTACATAAGTGGTTTATTAGTGATCCAATCACTGAGTTGTCTTGTGTGAAATGGCCCTTAGTGGCTAGAGAAATTGGGAGGATCTTAATGGCTTAGCTACAGCACTCCATTACACATAGTTATGTCACTGTATTTTTTAAATATACCACACGGCAATGCATGAAAAACTTAGTGTGTGTAAAGTCTTAAACATTTTTGTTTGGTTAATATAAATTTGGGTTACATGTATGAAAGCATCTCTGACAAAAAACGCGTGCCCAAAGCAAACTGTAAGATTGCTGTTTTATTTTTTTATTTTTTGCCTTGAATATGTGTAGATTGCTCCCAGTGATGTCAATCAAAGCCAGTGATGAGGGATGGGGGTGAGTCCTGCTGTGTCAATAAATGTAGCAGGGGCCAGGAGTGCTGGTGGAGGACCTAAAAAGGGGAGGTTCACGGCCGCTCTGTGCAATTCCATTGCACAGTTCAGGTAAGTTTAGACAAGTTTGTAATATATATTTTTTTATCTTTGCAACCTCTTTAAACTGGGTACACACTGTCCGAAAATCAGCCAGTTCAGCAAGAACCAGACAACTTTTGGTGAGTGTGTACAGGAGTCTGTCCAACCAAAGTCACTCTAAAGACTTTTGTCGAAGGGATATGCTAGAAATTCAGCATCCACCAATGGCTGCGAGTGTTGATCAGTATATTCTGGAGTGGGAAGTCCCCCTGTGAGAATACAATAGAACAGTAGGAGAGATTGCCACACCAATATCACTTGAGTTGGTATGATGATCTGTCAGGTTTTTTTTTCCATTCAACCTGCTGGTTGAACAAAAAAGGACTTGCAGTGAGTACCAGGCTTTAAATGAAAACCAGTATTAATTTTCCTTCTTTCAACTGAAGCCACCTATGGATTAGTTATGTTATTTTTATGTTCTTTAAAGCCTGGAACACACTGCAAGTCCTTTTTTGTTCAACCAGCTGGAGAGGCATCCACTTGCAGCACAAGTACTGGTGTAATGTGGTCTCAGCAGACACGACATAGGTGAACTGAATCTCACCAGCGAAAGAATGTGATTCAAGTGTCAACTCCAGTATGACGTCAAGCATGAAAAACTGGTTGCTGTACAACCAGAATCCCGTCACGTTATGATGAAACTTTGGGATGTGGCTGTGGATGCCTCTGGGCTTCATTAAATGAGCTTATGCGAGTGCAATGTTTGAAGCTGTTTTAATAGAATAAACTTTTTACAACGATACTGCACTATTGGAGCACTTTGTTTCCTTATAGATGGAGAGTCCTTGATATCGGGTGTCACGTCTGGATATCGGTTGATATCTAACCCTGTAAGGGTTGATGCTGTTTTGCTGAGCATGAGAGTGCAAGGCATCGTCATTTGGTGAGTTTTTGACCACGCGGTGTGGTGAAAGTTTTGAAGATCTCACAAGGTCTCATTTATAGACTATTTTTGCACATACTTTATTATTAGTTGTTTATTTACGTATTAGCGTTGATCACTATCACCTGTCACTGGGTTTTATTTATGTATATTGTTTAGCGCTACTATTCACTTTAGTTTACACTGTAAATGCATATTTATAGGATATATGATTAGCTTTATTCTTTTGATCTTCCTCCAGATAAATCATGGTATCATGACGGTTTTGAAAAGACAATAGGAATAGGATAACTGCACAATTTTGATTATTCAAGCTATGTAATGCTTAGCAAAGTGGATTGCTAATGGATTTATGATATACCATACATTAAAGTATATTATACTTGTTTGTACAAGTTGTATCAAACTAAACCAATGTGATATATTCTTCACACTGCTACACTGCAAATATGTAATGACAAAGTGCCAATTGATGTGCTTTGACACTACATTATATTTTGTATTTGTTTATTTCCTCTGTTCCTCTATTTATGCAGCTATATAATAAACCCATCCCTAATGTCAGTTTTGTTTTGTCATTATAAAAATGACACACTATTAAACTGAGATCATATATAATAAGGAATGGTTTGCTTGGCCTACTTCTATCCCATGAAATAGCTAATGCATTTTTGGAAAAAAGACAGGTCCATTTTATTAGTAAGCATTTATTTCAAAAATACATGAACAAAACTTTCTTTATTTACAGAGTTTCTCTAATAAAATCCACAGCGTTCTAAAATGCCAGCAGTCTTCCCTATGAAACATGTCACAAACACTATGCTTTTTTTAATTTGGTACATCTTGTATTGAGCATTAGACCTTGGCTCATTTATTGTCAAACTACAATTATTTAAAATTAGCAAATGAACAAGGGGGACAGAATGACAGAGAAGGAGATCAGAGAAGCAGAGGAGGAGATTTACATTGGATGAGCAGTATTGAAGTGATGACACACAAATACATCAAGGTAACAAAAGGTTTCATAATATTCCGCTAAGTAAAGTTAGCGGTATCTCGGTATGTGACCCATCTGGTACAGGGTTCCTGTAGATTCAACAAAAGGGGAGAATGCCTGGAAATATGAAATGCAGAAGAAATAGGATTTCAAGACAGATGAAAACATATAACGAGGTGAAAGAAAAGTATCAAACAAAATCGGAGTAGCTTTGGTAGGCCTTTGTTCATAGGCTCACTGAATAAAATTAAATGAGCGTAGGTAGACCAACTTTATATGCAAATCAGTTTTTTCCACAGGCCCAATGTTGGTACAAGTATGAACTCTCCTTAAACTTATTGAAGTTCTTGAAGCTAAAGCGGACATTCATTATTTGTTTTTAGTATACATATGTCATTGTTGCCCGCCTTACTTATCTTTATTTGTATAATACAACTGTTGGCTAAATAAAGGAATTACAAAAAAAACTTACTGAGTTCAAGGAACAGGCTTCTAGTGTGCTCATGCAATAGTATTGGTATAGATGAGGCGATAACTAGAAGAATTTCAGCTTTGTGTGTCTACGGGTCAGGTTCATAAAGTAAGCTTAACTTGAAGGTATGGTTTGCTAAATTTCTTTTTTAAAAGTTAAATTATTAAAATCAGGTCATTTAAAAGTGCAATACTTGTTCAAAGACTTGTTCAATTTTAGGCAGAAGCTAGTGAATTATCTCAGCCACAGTTTTTTGGTCTTGATTTGGAAGCCCTGCTGCAAGACCTGGGAGTGGTGCAGTAAAACACATTTTCTGTCTTCAATATCTACTGGTGCTCTCCAATACACTTTGGGTTTCTTATTATTATGGTGAGTGAAAGCAACTTTTTAAATTCCCTATTTAGCCTGCTTCTCTTTGGACACCTCTGAAATTCTTTTAGCTTTAGTGGTTCAACCAAAATCTCTGTGTATAAAATCTTTGGGCCCTTTTCTGTTGATTGTGGCCTACTTCTGAAGACACCTGCTGAGGGGTAAAGACAGATAAACATCTCCTTAAAGTGGGGTTCCAGCGAAAAATTGAACTTCCACTTTTTTTTAATCCCCCCCCTCCGGTGTCACATTTGGCACCTTTCAGGGGGAGGGTAATACAGGTATTTGCTCCCTTCTCGGCATAGATCACCACGGTGATCGCGGTGACCTATGCCACTTCTGGCGACTACGCTGTCCTCTGGGAAACACACAGGTCCCAGTGAGGACACACAGCGTGACTCACACATGCGCAGTAGGGAACCAGGAAGTGAAGCCGCAAGGCTTCATTTGCTGATTCCCTCACCGAGGATGGTGGCGGGGGCAGCCAAGAGCTGAGCGATTGATCGGCTTTGGCTGCCGACATTGTGGGCACCCTGGACAGGTAAGTGTCCATTTATTAAAAGTCAGCAACTGTAGTATTTGTAGCTGCTGGCTTTTAATATATATTTTTTTAGGCGGAACTCCGCTTTAAGCGTTTATGTTGGTAACCCTCTCCACCTGGAAGCTACACAAATGTAAGTAGCCAAGTCACCCATCTATTACACTATATACTATATATATATATATATATATACTCTCATTTCTTCTGTCTTTTTTTACCATTTTGTGCCAGCTTCAAGGGATTAGCTTAAGGGAATTGGCAAAGAACCTATTTAGATGACAGGTCCCCATTATTAGCTACTGTATATTAAGTGGCCATTATGTTTTTAAGCTGGCAAACCCTCTCTAAAGGCCAGTAGTGGACGATGCCATGTATTACAGATATGTAAAAATAGTATCAAAATGTCTGGTAGGTTTACAAGAAAATGAATTCCCTTACAATGACCTGTATGAGAGTATGTGACATATTTCTTGGTGTATACCATGTTAATAAAGGCAATGCCATGTCTATAACCCCTGGACTAGCCTCCTGACATCTGTGACAATTGTCTGGTCAAATGTGAGGTGAATATCCTCCTAGTATATGCCTTGGCATTGCTATAATAATACATTAGGTATGATATGGAATAATGTCCATAATTACCTGCATCTGTTCTTTCGCTGGTCGCTCTGCTGCTTCTGCCAGTCTGTGCAGTATGATGTATTTATTATCAGCCAAGGAAGTAAACAGCATCTTCAAATCATTCTGAGAGCACACAACATGTATACAAATCAAATGTTACATAAAAACTCAAATACAGCACTTTCAATACCTTTGCATGGAGCACAATCGTTTGGCATGTTTCACACATATGTAGATAATGCATGTTGCATATTATTAAAAGGATTTGGGTATATGTGATAGGCCATGATGTATACTGATTATGACCTAAAGAAAAACATTTGGAGAATTTGGCCATCAGCAGATATACAACTCTCCTGACAACCAAAAGAAACCAATGGTGCTTAGCTCGGAAAAAGGGAATGAGAGAGAAAAATACCCTCAATGCTGATCTGAGGTCAGACTTTTTAATGCACACAAGAAAAGGAAGGCGGAAGCAAAATTTTGGGGCATGGTGGAATATAGCATGATTTTAACTAATCAACTTACAGATCTAACTTAAAGTGTTTTTTATATATAATGCAGCTGTCCAATTCTTACATGTGATGGCTGCATTCGTTTTTGTTTTAGCACTTTTTTTATTACTTTTACCTGGTGATTTTACCAGCAGCATGCTTCCTGCCTTAGGAAGTCTAGAATATGAATAGAGGAGCAATGGAGACACCTCTGAACTGCAGCATTGTCAGTCTAAGGATAGGGTAGTATTTGATGCAGTCGCAGGTTTAAATGGAACAACAGGTTAAAATAAAAAAAACAACTAACAGTTCTAAACAGTTACAGCAACAGTTTTTTTTTCTTTTGGTATTAAAGGAGTTGTAAAGGAAAACATTTTTTTTTTTTGCTGAAATGACTGTTTACAGGGTATAGAGACATAATAGTTAACTGATTCCTTTTAAAAATGATTAATAATAGATAAAAATCAATCATATAATGTGCCTGCAGTTTCAGTTTCGTTTTTCATCTAGTTTCATGCTTGTGTGAAGTACAGAGACACAGAGCCAATACAGGGCAGTGTTTGTTTTTAAAATGAAACTGATTGGTTGGGAGGGGTTTTAGACACACAATAATCACACCTTCTTGATTAGAGACCACAGAGAGAAGCTCCCAGTACTTTTTTCATAAGGAAACAGACAACCGGGAAGAGTGCAGAACAGAGAAGGATTACAGCAAAAACAAACAATGAGGACATGAAACCAGGACTGCATTAAAGGAAGCTATTTAGCAAAAAAACAATTTTTCCTTTAGTAACCTTTTAAGTTTTACATAAATGAATAAAAGCTGGCCAAATTAAATGGTCACTGTCACTATTTGTTTCCCCCCCTTTTGAAATTTGTGTTGGACAGCTTGGTCTGTTGAAAAATAACAGAATTACTGGCTTGATCATCATCTGAAAATAAATGAAAAAAAGTCTTCCCTAGTCATCTAAGGATTGGCAAGCTGCAATATAATATTTTTTGGGAGGGCTAATACATTGTTGATACTTAACTGACAAACACATCTATGATAAAAAAAAGTTATTTTATGTTAAGCTGTAACCAATATTTACTAATATGTAAGTAAAATATAGGCCAAAGTATCATATCTAACCAAAGATCTTTTTTTTATTTTTATGTCACAATGTAGAAAATACGATTTCCTATCATCTGTGCCCAGTCTTGCCACACAGAGTTAATCCAGCGCTGAGCAATCCTCTTTTTAGCTTGCAGACATGCACAGCTTCTTGTCTATATATATTCTGATGGCTGTACTGTGGTTTACCCCATATTTTGAAAACATTTCATCAAAACACAGGACAGACAGCTAATCCTTGGAGAGCTGGATGGGAGAGGAAAGGAGGAGAGGGGAGGGGATGTGAATTGTGTACTTTACAGAAGCTGTGCATGTCTGCAAGCTAGTGCACAAGATATGTAAATAACCTGTCACTCAATCAAGGACTTTGGTCTTTATCTGGAAGTCTGTTTTATTTCACTGAACAATAAAGAGAGGATTGCTCAGTGCTGGATTAACTCTGTGTGGCAAGACTGGGTACAGATGATAGAAAATCTTATTCTCTACATTGTGACATAAAATAAAAAAAAATAATATTATTGTAATTTATATAGGATGGCCATTTATAGTAAACCAATAAGAGACTGACGCTTAAAACCACAGCTAGATGAATGTAGGCAGCAGAATATAGAATAAAATTTGAACCGTATGTCTGACTAGGATTGATTTACACTGCTCACTTAGAAAGTGAAGTTGCACATTTTCTCCAGAGCTTAGTGAACGAGGTGAAGCTCTGTAGACTTCCATCATTCAGTCTCATGCACGCAAAGTTTTTTCACTAAACATTCACTAAATTCTGGAAAAAATTCCCTGACAAAAAAATTCCCTGACAAGCGCAACTTCCCCTGCAAAACTGAACAACCGACTTGGCTTGAGTAAATCAAATCAATAGTATTCAGGTAATATCAAGGTTATGTTTCTTATGCAAGGATCTCATACGATCATCATACCTGAAAGGTCAGAAGATCCTGTAACCTCTCTTTCATCTGATTACATCTGTGGTCTACAACAGATTCCAAAGAGTTCAGTCTTCCCAGAAGACAATACAATGTGTCCTCTATGACCTCCTGGTGGTCTCCAGTGCTTGTGAGGGCTTGTAAAAAGATTTTTTTGTTCTTGTCCATCTCTTCACTCATTTCTTTTATGTCTTTAGCCAAAGTCTGTCAGTAAAAACATGAGATTAAAGTGGATTAAAGTGAGATTAAATCTTTATTTTGTTTTACCTTCTTGCATTTTATGCACAAAGGTAAAAAACGTCCTGCATGCAGCCTCTCTCCCCCCAATACTTACCTGAGCCCAACCGTGATCCAGCTATGTGCACAAAAGTCGCTACTCTCCCAAGTCTCAGCCTCCTCATTGGCTGAGTTCACAGCCAGGGAGGTGGCACTAAATCAAAGACACAGAAGTGGCTCAGGAGTAGGCACGCTGGAGTGCCCCCATAGCAAGTCACTTGCAGGGAGGGGAGCCCAGAGAAAATGAGGATTGGGGCTGCACAGAGAAGGCAAGTATAACAAATTTGTTATTTCAAAATAAAATACAAATTGTAAGTTTAATATTGCTTTAAACTGCATTTTTTATTGCCCCCAACCGGGAGTGGTTAGGGGCAATGAAAATTTAGCTTAAAGTGATAATAATTAAAGCGGCTGAGGCAGGCATATGAGTTTGCACACATCGCAACCACAATGCTTTGATTCGTGGCCACATCACCACATCTCATTTCCTGGGCAGAACCGCCGATGAACGTGACCCATTCAACTAAATGTGGCTGTGTCACAACCATGTGCACCCATTCCAAAAGAGTGGCAAAGGCTACAGCTAGTGTAAACTTAGCCTTAAAGTTGGACTTAAAGGTGTACTTTAACCACTTGCCTACTGTGCACCTACACCCTCTTCCTGCCCAGACAAAATTTAAGCTTCCGGCACTGCATCGCTTTAACTGACAATTGCGCGGTCGTGCGACGTGGCTCCCAAACAAAATTGGCGTCCTTTTTTTCCCCACAAATAGAGCTTTCTTTTGGTGGTATTTGATCACCTCTGCGGTTTTTATTTTTTGCGCTATAAACAAAAATAGAGCGTCAATTTTTAAAAAAATGCAATATTTTTTACTTTTTGCTATAATAAATAACCCAAAAAATATATAAAATATATATTTTTTTCATCAGTTTAGGCCGATACGTATTCTTCTACATATTTTTGGTAAAAAAAAAATACAATAAGCGTTTATCGATTGGTTTGCGCAAAATTTATAGGGCCAGATTCATGAAAGGTTACGCTGGCGGATCGAGTGATCCGCCAGCGTAACAGTGGCTTTGAGCCGGCGTTTCTGTTTTCTGTAACCAGAAAACAAGAAACGCCGGGTTGAAGTTCCGATGCGATGAGCGTAACTGAGTTTCGCCATCGCATCGTTACTTCAACTTAAAAATGGCGCCGGGGGCGTTCCCGCCGATTTACGCTCAAAAAATATGTTAATGAGCGGAAATCGGCAATTCACGATCGAAATCCGGCGCGACGCAGTGACGTTACGACGTTTCCGGACGGGATACGCGGCGCATAGATATACCTACATGGGGCTGGAGTATCCTATGTTAGGTATAGGCGTCGTCATCGCGTCGGGAAAAAAAAAAAAAACGTCGCTTGCGTAAAACGGTCATGAATGGGAATGTGACGTCATTGACGTTCATTCACAGATTTTGGAGCATGCGCACGGGGATGTTTTGACACTCGACGCATGCGCAGTACGTCGGCGGCGGGATCGCGCGTAGTTAGCATACTACACGCCCCGTACCCGCGACATTTGAATTCCGCCGGCTCATTTGCGATGCGCTGCCGCAACTTTAGGAGCAAGTGCTTCGTGAATGACAGCACTTGCTCCTAAAAATTCGGCAGCGCAACGCAAATGAGAAGCGTTACTCCAGAGCAAAGATGCTCTGGAATACGTGAATCTGGCCCATAGTGTTTACAAAATAGGGGATAGTTTATGGCATTTTTTTTTTTTTTTTTTTTACTATTAATGGCAGCGATCTGCGAATTTTTTATTGGGACTGCGACGTTATGGCGGACACTTCGGACACTTTTCTGAAATTTTTGGGACCATTTACATTTATACAGTGAACAATGCTATAAATATGCATTGATTACTGTATAAGTGTGACTGGCAGTGAAGGGGTTAACCACTAGGGGGCGGGGAAGGGGTTAAATGTGTGTCCTATGAGTGTTCTAACTGTGGGGGGAGGGGGGGTGACTGGGGGAGGTGACCGATTGTGTCCCTATGTACAAGGGACACAATCGATCTCCTCTCTCCCTGACAGGACGTGGAGCTCTGTGTTTACATACAGAGCTCCACGTCCCCGCTCAGTTACTGAGCAATCGCGTGTGCCCGGCGGCGATCGTTGCCGCCAGGCACTCGCACGGGATCCCAGCAGAGCGGCGGGTGCCCGTCCGCGGCTTTAAAGGGACATCACGTCATATGACGTGATGTCAGGATAATGGAGTCCTCCTCCCGCCGTCATTTGACGGTGGGCAGAGGACAAGTGGTTAAGCAGATATACTTAATTACCAAAAGTATTGGGAAACCTGCCTGTGCGCACACATGAATGGCATAGAACACCTTAGAGATGAATTAGAGTGGAGACTGCGAGGCAGGCCTTCTCATCCCAAATCAGTGCCTGACCTCACAAATGCACTTCCCATAGACACACTCCTAAACCTTGTGGACAGCCTTCCCAGAAGAGTTGAAGGTGGTATAGCTGCAAAGGGTAGGCCAACTCAATATTAAACCATATGGACGATGATTGAGATGCCATTAAAGTTAATGTGCATGTAAAGGCAGGTGTCCCAATACTTTTGGTAATATTGTGTATATAAGATACAAATTAATTCAGTTTCATATGTACTAATCATATGTATTAAATCAACATTTTTAATGCAAGGAGTGAATGTATTGAATTTGACTTGATATCAGCCTATTGCAGTCCCTGTACATCATACCTCACACTGGAAGAGGAAACAGCAACACACAGAGCCAAACCTTTGCACTACAGTGCTCCTAGGCTAACAAGAAATGTACTAATAGGTGGAAAGAGCGGAGCGACAAAGAAATTAGCTCATCAGTCTGCTGCTTCTCCCTACAGGCTACTTACAGGCTATGGGAGAGTAAAGACCTATAATCATTACATCACTGTAGTGAAAAATCTGGTCTCCTGCCTTGCCAGGGCTGTGTTGTGGGGCAAAGCGGGGCAAAGTGGTCTAAATCTCAGGATTAGATGAATTAGATCAGTGGTCTCCAAACTGTGGCCCGGGGGCCAGATGTGGCCCTTCGCTTGATTTCATCTGGCCCTTGGGGTGATTTTTTATTTATTGGCATCAATGATGGGGCAGAATACCTCCCAATGACCCCAATGATGTGGCATAATTCCTCCCAATGACCCCAATGATGCGGCAGAATTCCTCCCAATGACGGGGCATAATTACTCCCAATGACGGGGCATAATTCCTCCCAATAATGGGGCAGATATTTCTCCCAATGATGGGGCAGAGAGTTCTCCCAATGATAGGGCAGAATTCCTTCCAATGATGGGGCAGAATTCCTCCCAATGACACCAATGATGGGGTTCAATGACACCAATGATGAGGGATTTTGTACTCCTGATGGCCACAGTCCGACCCCTTGAAAGTCTAGAGGACAGTAATCCGGCCCTTTGTTTAGAAAGTTTGGAGACCCCTGGATTAGATGGACAGAAATAAAAGCCCCTTTCAAGTAAAACAGCTCCCATATATATATTTCATCTCTGTATTTAGCTTGAGGTTCACTTTAACAATAACAAATGCTCAATGGCATAGTTTGACCCTCTATGCCTCAGAGGAAGACCAAAGTTGTAATATCAAAAACCTAGACTTTTTCATTTAAAAAAACTCTAATAAACTCTAGTCACAGTAAATTATGTAATATTGAAATCTGCTTTAATAAAAGTAAACACGGATTAAAAGAGATGTAGGGTTGAAGCTTTTTTTTTTCTAGACTTCTCCTATGGATCACAAGAGTGCAGTTCGTTCTGCACTCCTGTGACCCATTTTCAGCCAATCATTTTCAGCCAATCATAAGCGAAAGCCTGCAGGCGGCTGATGTTACTCAGCCAGTCCAAGCTGGGGAAAGATCCCAACCCAGATGTCTGGACTAGCAGCTGGCTCAGCCTCTCAGTTGTTCCGCTGGGAGACTGAACCAGCTTCTCCCTCCCCTCCCCAGCTCAGCATTCTGGTGAGCCCTGGAGGAGCAGAGAGCTGATGACTGACAGCCACTGATCTCTGCTCAGAGTGGATGAGAGAACTTAGCAATCAGCAGTGTTTGATCGCTCAGTTCTCAGTGCAGAGGGGGACAGCTGCAGCATCGGATTGCCACATGGGTGAGTATTTTTTTGTTTTCAATCTCTTTATTTGTTTACTACATACATACAAAAATTTCACAGTTTATACAATACATTTAATTTACTGTTGCTTATCCTCCTATATGTCCACTAAGCTTTTTTTGTGATACCCTATATTTCTCTAATGAAGGTCAAGGTTGTAGACAAAAGTAACATCAGAGTCATTTTAAATTGGGTAATCTGTTTATTTTTGCTAGACCCTTATCAAGACACAAGTTAGTGAAAACAACATACCTCTTGGTGGTAAAGGCAGGATTCTGTCTCTTCTGGTTGAAGGGCAGGTTGTACAAAAAGTCGTTCCTCCACATCATCCAACCAGGTAGAAGTTGCTGAGACAGCGTCATAGAGTTTTTTCTCTAATGGAAGAATCTTTTTTTCTCCAACTGTAGTCTAACAAAAATATATTGCATAGTATAAGGTTATAGATTAATTGGGACAATTAAAGGTCATAAAAAGTATAACTTGTAATATAATATATGTATAGGCCTCAGTAAGTCTATTATTTGGAAAAATTATAAAATAAATTATCAAAATATGTTACAAACTGTATACCATTTTTTACATAGTATATGTGGAAACTTAAAATAAGATATATGCAGCGATAATACGTTTAGATATAATTTTTACAACAGCAAGCACACTAATTATTAAAGGATAAAACATTTCAATTACTTTTTTAGAGTAAATGTTCTAATTGACACAATGGTAGGGCCCCACATGAGTTAAAATAAATAAATAATGCTAACTTAGGCTTCTTTCACACGAGAGATCAGAATGGGTCAGGCTGTCCGTTTTTCCAGCTTAACCCGATCAGACCCTCCATTCCTCTCTATGGAGCGCTGGATGTAAACTGACTTGTGTCCGTTTCTACCCGGAGGGTTCGATCTGATCCAGCAAAAAAAAAAAAACGGAAGGGGATCCACCCCCCTGGCCGGATTGGTTTGGAGGGCAGCCAGGTGTAAAGGGACAACCAATCCATTTACATCCATCTGGCCATAGTGCAGAGCGGGCTGTACCCTCATCTCTGCTGCATAAGCAAAGTGGGCAAGGACCTATCATCTGCCCATTCCGCTCAGATCAGCAGGGGATCAGCGGACGGATCTGACGCATGTGGGCCTAATATTAACTAATAAGCACTTAAGCTGGCCATGCACCCTGCCTGCGGGCTGAACAAAAGAAACCTGACAGATTCTTCTATCCACACAAACCATACAGATGGATAATTTACCAGACCACAACGGATCAGACCAGATCAGACCGGACCACAACGGATCAGACCAGATCAGAACGGACCACACCGGATCAGACCAGATCAGACCAGACCACACCGGATCAGACCAGATACACAAATATCCTAACAAAGATCGTGGGGCAGAATTTTATGAGTGCTAAATGATCTTATATCACTTGATGCTGGTTATTCATGTTTTCAAGGTGAGAGTCCTGTGAGCACATAATAAACTGGATGAAAAAAATATATATTGGAGATAGTTTCAATATCAAGAACCACATGGATTAGACACATTCTGGGACTATACTTTATTTACACTACCAAAATCTTTTATTTATTCAACCTTCTTCAACATGTTTGCTGTGTCCCCCCCCATGGCTACTGCCCCCCCCCCATGGCTTCATGATGCTGTTTGTTCACTAAGGTTCTCTAATAAACCTCTGAGGGCTTCACAGAACAGCTGTATTTATACTAAGATTAAATGAGACACAGGTAAACTCTATTTACTAAATAGGTGACTTCTTACAGCAATTGATTCCAATTGGTTCCACTATTTTATTTAGGGGTATCAGAGTAAAAGGTGGCTGAATGCAAATGCACGCCACACATCTTACATTACATGGAAGTAATAGTATGTACCTGAGATGATACATCTTGCAGCGCTTGGTTTAATCCATCCAAAATATTTACGACAGATGATTTGTCTTGTACTTGCTTATCTCCTTTGTAAAAAGGCACCCCTGGCATAATTCTGGTTGTTGTGCTGAATATCTGGTTAAAAAGATACATATAAATAATAATTACATTTACACATCATAAATGTTTGGGCCTCACTGGACATTTGTCCGTCTCTCCTAGATGCCTTTCCTTTTGGCAGCAGCAGTGTTTTGGCAGAATAAATGTTTGAACGCATATAAAGAATGCAGACATGCTTAGGCACTTAGGTGTGTCAAGTGCTAGGGTGTTAATTCACTTCATTGAGAATAATAATAATGTATTCCGTTTTTTGAAATGCATTAGTGCTCAAGCGCTGAAGGAGCCTAACATTAGAGGTGCATACATTTAGACGTGTTTGCACGCATCAAGAGTTTTTCTGCGAAAAATGCTGTTGCTCTTGGACATGCTGGCAGTGTTTTTTTTTTTTTTCTACCTCTAAATGCCCCTGCCCCTAAATTCCTCCAAATGCGATTGTGTGCATGGACACATAGGTTAACATGCAGGGGCATTCAGAGGCAGAAAAAAAAACCATCAGATGCCCGTTATAGCAATGTTAAAAACGGCAAATGTGTATAAGGCCTTATACCGCATACAACAAATTCCATACACTGCTCTGTGTGACATAACGATAATATAGTATAATTACCAGTTGTTCTTGCTCCTGCTGTAAAGCACTGTGTATTAGCTTCTCTTTGGTGCTGATCTCTTGGTGCAGACTCTCCCATTTCATTTTCATCTGATCATGAGATTTTGGTTTTACTCCTTCCAAGCCCAACTCTCTAGACAGGGAATCTGGTCCCTCACTATAGAAAACAGTAAGTTACACTTTGTTAAACAGCCGTGCCTTATGAATTTAGGATTTACAGCCAGGACATATATGGACCTTGTATGAACATTGGAGGAAATTAAAACTATTGCCATTGGAAATCAATCCAGTATTAGCTTTCTTTCTTTCTGCAACAGCTAGATTAAATCTGGCTTTTTTTTGGGGGGGGGGGGGGGGGGGCAACAAATATTTCTAAAAGTGCTGCACACACTGAAAAAAAAAAAAGAAAAAAAAAGAAACTTACCAATATTGGGATTTTAGGTACACAAAGAAATTGGTTAACGTGATATACATGATGTTATCAATGTCTTTTAATTGTACATATATATATTTATATATGATTTGGCTGACTCATTGAAATCAATGGGGTGGATTTACTAAAGACAAATAGACTTTGCACTTTGCAAGTTCAGTTGCACTAATTTTCCCCAGAGCAGTGAATGTAGTAAAGCCCTGCTGATTTCCATCATCCAATCGTGTGCAAGCAAAAATTCAATTTTTTTTTTTTGTCTTCCTTGCACCTGTTTGGGTATTCTTTACAATGTGAAGCTTGACCACATTCACAAAGCTCTGTGGAAATGAGTGCAACTGCATTGGAAAGTGCACAGTTTCTGTCTTTAGTAAATTGACCCCAATGTGCTGCTGATTGGTCTTCTGTTAGGCTGCATAGGACCGACTGAACCGATTTACAAAGCCTTTGGGAGGTAAAAGGGTTTAGTAAGTCCAGCTTTTAAGGTACATATTTGCAACCCATTCACCATTTCATTACATTTTACATAAAATCCCTTCAAACCCAAAATCCAAACACACAGACTTGGAAGAACAGGAAAGCTCTATACCTGACATTTGTCCGATCAATGGCTGTTTGCTGATTTATGATTTCACCTCCACGACTTGCAACAGATTGCAATAATTTCTTCTGCTCTGCAATTTCCTGTTCCAGTTCCTGGTACATAAAAAAAGTACAGATTTCCTTTCTATCAACTATGCTTTCCAAATTCCACAATCAATATTTCTTTCAAAAAAGGTCCTGCTAGTAACATACTTCCTCTCCTAGGGTGACAACATTCACTCAGTGTACTGTATATATGGAAGAGCAGTGTTGTCACCCTAGGACAGGAAATATATTAGGACTTTAGAACTCCTCCCTTTCCTTATCTCGATCAAGCAGCATTGCTGCTCTCTTTTTCCTCATTGGCTCAAAGGCAACAGCTTAAATCCTATAGACACACAAATCCCCGCTTGGGAGAATGCCTGCACGCCTGCCCTCATTGCAAGCACTCAGAAGAAGAGGGTTGGGTCACTTTGTTTAATACCAGTGGACAGAGCAGGTAAGTATAATGTGTGTTATTTTTAATAAAAATAATTAATTGCAGTTATCAGCTCACTAGGTCTGCATTAGTATTTTTGAAACTAATTGAATAGATATAACAAAATGTTTTAATAATATATGGTATAAAGAGAAGGGTAAGAGGTCACAGGCCTCGGGACTTTAACAGTGTCAAGTAATTGAAATGACCAGAATAAAATGATCATTACAAATAGTTAGAAAAATAGAAAATTTATTTATTTCAGAAATTCATAATAAAAACATGAGACAGTACATAGTCAGAGAGCCTACGTTATCCTAAACAGGTACATAAAGAGCCAGACATGTTTTGCTGGTGGAGCTTCTTCAGGAGTGATTGGATGGTGTTTAATTATGTTTAATTATGTACTAGAAGTAAAGAGAGAATATGAGTGCTCATGTAGAAATTGAGAGAACACATATATATATATATATATATATATATATATATATATATATATACATATGATTTTATTTAACAAAGAGCACATTTCAAACATATGTAATATTGAAAAAATCTATCAAAAATAGATCAAAAGGACATAGTTATAAATTGTTGCATGTATATACCAAAGTACAAAATGCAAAAGACTGAAAAAACCTGAGAAACAGTTATCAGAATCAATTACTTGACACCGTTAAAGTCCCGAGGCCTGTGAACTTTTACCCTTTTCTTTATACCAAATGTTAACAGGGATGTGGTGTCTGTATCCCTTTATGCTCACTCATACCTTTATAAAACAATTAATAATATACCTAACAAAGGCAGGAAAGGCAAAGAGGAAAATCATTGTTAGGGTTTATTTACACTTCGAAATTAGGAAAAGAAGGTAACAACACTAACAGTCTTTTTAAAAAGTAGAGCGAAGAGTGAGCTAAATGTAGCAGTGTATAGCAACATAATTCACCTTCTAGCAGCTTACAGCAGTCACAATCAGCTCCATTGTTTTCAATGCAACAGAAGGGGTTAGTTTAGCATTAGATATACATTTAGTGGTGGGGGGGGGGGGCAAAGGTAGAAGAGTATGGAAGGGTCGGACCCTCTGCCCTGATAAATACTGCTGTTGAAAAAAAAAGTGCGGGGAAAGCCAACATTTTAGAGTAGTCAGTAAAGCAAGAGTTATGTGGAAATCTTTCAGTGGGCACATCTATACCTGTGATGACACTCCAAGATGGGAATTTTGATTCCTTTGGAGAGACTTCCTCTTATTTCCTCTCGTGCCTCATGGACAGGAATTAAAGGTAAACATAGGCAGCAAAATTAACCTTATAAAGGTTTTAGCCCTTTCCAAATCTATTTAAAGCTAATGAAAAATATTTGACATTAAGGCCGCGTACACACGATCAGTCCAAACCGATGAAAATGGACTGAAGTCCAGTTTCATCAGTCTAAACCGACCGTGTGCACGGCCCATCGGTCCGTCGTCCTTCGGACCAAAGTTTTAAAACTTGCTTTAAAATCGGACTGATGGACACCTGACCATTGGTCCAAACCGATGGTTAGTACACAAAAGCATCGGTTTCAAAAACCCACGCATGCTCAGAATCAAGTCGACACATGCTTGGAAGCATTGAACTTTGTTTTTTCAGCTCGTCGTTGTGTTTAACGTCACCGCGTTTTGACACATTCAGTTTTTAAACTGATGGTGTGTACGCACATCAGACCATCAGGCCACTTCAGCGGTGACCCGATGAAAACGGTCCGTCGAACCATTCTCATCGGGTTGGACCGATCGTGTGTACCCGGCCTAAGGATATGCTTTCACAGTGTAATGGACACTCATGGAGGCTAATATGCTGGTGTATGTTTTCCCACTTAGCAGTCTGATTATTGTCTTATAACGCCAGTACAATAACACTGCCACAGTGTAGTGTTTATTGTGTCCCTTACTAAGTGCTACTTATATGTAATAAATTACAAAACTTATAACATTTAAATATAATAGATCAGTATTTTCAAACTTTACCTTCTGCTTCTGAAGACTATTCTGCTTCTGCAGTGAGCGAGTTGTACGTGTTTGCGCCAACCATTCCTGGACACTGGGACTTTGTGACAACGACAGTTCTGCTTCTGATTCTTCCTTTTCATGAAATGTCCCCTGTAGGAGGAAAAATGAAAAGACAACCCTAATGATTGACTCTTCTTAAAACCACCACAAGAGATTTCCACAACCTTCATATAAAATAGTTCACCAGGTCACAGTGGCCTACTTCTACACTGCAGAGTCATCCTTTGATAACACAGTACAGTGGGAACTGCTATACTTTTTTAAAGTTACAAAAGTCAGGAATATGGTTTTAAAGCCATCATCTTTTTATAACCTCTAAAACTAACTGCATTATTATTTTTATTGCCTTTTGACTATAAACACAGACACTTATTTACTCCAATCCAATTAGTATTGTGCTACTCTAGTGAATGTGACATTCAGTATCATGTCTGACTTTTCCAGCAGGTCTGTGATAGTAAGCAAGGTAATCTCTAGCCTCTCATACCAGCGTCAGATATCTGGTTTAGACTTTGTGACGTCAATGAAGCAGAGACAAAGTAGATCAGCTTTAATTATCTGTCATTCCTAGCTGGTGAGGAGTGGTTCAAAAAGGCTTATGGTCAAGTCAATAGTCAGGGAAGCAAAATAAAGGCTAGCAAATTAGTTGACTGGAGAAACACCTGGAACATAAAATTGTTAACCTACAAAAATAAATCTCCAAGTACAAAAAAAAATCCTTTTAAAAAAAAGGTCTCATGATCCTGATTCCTATTTTAAAAGAGAATTATGGTCAAAGCTTTTTGGCCATATTGCTCCTCTGGGTTTACAGGAGTGCACTTACTTTTGCTCTCCTGTGACCCAGTCAGCTAAATGTGGCTTTCAGCTGATGTCACAGAGCTGCTTCAGGCTCTAGAAGAATTCTGACCATATTGTTGGGATCCACCCAGCAGGCTCATTGCATGGTTGACAGCTGAAGCCGGCTACACCCACAGCCTGGCCAGCTTGGCGCTCCAGTGAGTGATGGAGGGACTGACAGTCATTGCTCTCCACTCCAATCTGAGCAATCAGTGGTCATGAGATCACTCAGTTCTCAGGCTTACAACCAACAGCAGACAACAGCTGCAGCATTAGAACAATGCTGCAGCTTAAAGGGCGGGTATCGTATTCTTTTTTTTTAATCTACCCAAAAAAATCTTTAATGGGCAGCCTAGGATGAAGAATCATTGGAAAGGCTGAAGTTGGTTACAAATGATGTAAATTGTAGATTTAGATACAGATGAGCAGATTTCTTTCTGCAAAACACTCAGTAGGCATAATTCTAAAAAAAAGTACTGTGTTGCCAACTGCTTCTATGGGCAGAGACAGAAATGTTTGGTTTGCTAATTCTGATCCATTGTGGCACTTTATGCATTAGAATCAATAGCATTACTTTATTGTGCCACCACCATATCTAATGATAACTGTTACCCGATTTAACAAAAAAAAATAGCCAAGATCAATCGAGAATGCTGGATGTAGAGCAATAATGTAAACATATGGCACACTCATTAGGGCTATGGACTGCCTAGACTTCCGCCTTAATTATTTTTTTATTACATTTAAATACAATTTCGGCCTTTTGCCCAAAGGATCCAACAATGTAACTGTAACATGGGCAGAGCAAGAGAAATTGCTTCCAGTCCAAGTAAAACAAGATGTCTTAAGCCAGATTTAGGAGACAAGTGGCTGAAACCGAGTCAAACCGGTCTGCTCTGTGCAAAACCACTGCAACAGAGCAGGTAAGTATAACATGTTTGTCATTTTTATTGGAAAATAAACCAGACTTTACAATCACTTTAACACTGATTGCTGCTAGCTTCCAGGTCCCGTACCAAGTGGCTACACTGCTACTTGGTGAGCCCAGGAGGTCCCTCACTTGGCATGTGCACCATTTAGAAAACACTTTACATTTTCTTATTGAATGTAAAGTGTTCTCTGATTTGAGGAGATAAAGAGGTAAAGCAGCAACATCACAATCTCCACCTCATCCAATCAGAAAAAGCTTTGCATTCATTGGGGAAATGCAAAGTGTTTTGTGTTTGGCACCTGTGCAATGTGAGCCACCTCCTGTGTTCACTAAGCAGTATGCCAGATAGTGGGCATAGGAACCTGGAAGCTGGCATCAATGACTGTAATTGCAGTGTCTACTACCATGATTTCCAGCTTCCATGGGGATCAGTCAGATATGAAACATTTATAATTACATTGGTCCATGCTGGACCAATGCAACTATGCAAAGATAACCATACCTGGAATTCAGCTACAAATAAACAGCACAATATACAATATATGGAACAACTGTTACCAACAGACAGAATAGTAAGAAAGGTCATTAAACATGTGTAATATATATCATCTCATACGTGAAAAGCACCAGAGCAGTTGTTTACCTAGCATACCACGTGGAATAGTCAAATACACAGAACCTGTGAATTGCTAATCAGATATTGGTAATATACCAACTGCAGCAAGAGATAAATTTGTGAGTGTCAATGAACTCTTAAAGTCCTCAAGTTGAAGCCCCAAGAGCAGTAGCCCCAAATGGGGAGAGGAAGGAGCTAGTCAAGCCAGGGTATGAGCTAACCTTAGTGAGGTGTGCACACTTTCGATCCAACAGAACCTTATTCTATGAAATCTTAGTTGGCTGGGTTTGCCTACATAGGTATTTTTCCTAAATGAAAGCATGAGGTGCATTTTTTTGTTGACTGCTCAAACAAGAGTAGATAAGGAATGATCCATCTCATCTCCTAGCTATTACTTTCCTTGCTGTAAAAAGAGCTCTGGATACTGCATCAACTTAAAGGAGTTGTAAAGGAATTTTTTTTTTGCTGAAATGACTGTTTACAGGGTATAGCGGCATATTAGTTAACTGATTCATTTTAAAAATGATTAAAAATAGATAAAAATCAATCATATAATGTGCCTGCAGTTTCAGTTTATTGTCTAGTGTCATGCTTCTGTGAAGTACAGAGACATAGAGCCAATACAGGGCAGTGTTTGTTTTTGATGAAAATGAAACTGATTGGTTCTGAGACACACAGCAATCACACCTCCTTGATTAGTGACCACAGAGAGAAGCTCCCATGACTTTTTTCATAAGGAAACAGACAACCAGTAAGTGTGCAGAACAGAGAAGAATTACAGCAACGGACAATGAGGACATGAAACCAGGACTGCAGTAAGGTAAAGGAAGCTATTTAGCTAAAAAAAAAAAATTCCTTTAGTGACCCTTTAAGAGGTTGATATGTACTGTGTTAACTGTAAAGTCTGAGTCAGCATTCCAACAAATGTCTAGCAACGAAGAAAAGCCACATCTGCATAGGCTTACAGGAGTATCACTACACAACACTATGCACTAACGATATAAACACTAAAGAGGCAAATGAGCACGTAACACTTCTAATTAGTAAAGAAAATGTACTTAAAATATCTAGGTGCATTATTTATGCCAAACAGCACTTAGATTTTATCTTTGTAATTTTTAGCTAGACAATCAATTATGGTTTTAGCCAAAATACGTTATAATGCTAATAATAATGAATAGGGTTTAGCTAATATTTGCAGCTGAGTGTGCTGGGCAGAACAAGTCTTCAATAACCATCACTCACAGGAAAAAAAAGTGAGCTTATGAAAAAGCAAAAAGGACTTACTGTATGTAAGAATTTACCATCAAACGCTGATTGGGTATAACTCAGGTACACACGACCAAATAAATCCGATCAAATCGGTCTGACAGACCGTTTTGATCGAATTTGTCTGCTGGGGTATATTGGTTTAATTGTGTATACATGATCAAACCAAAATCCCCGCCGGCAGACAGCGCGGTGACGTGGCAGTGACGTTGACGTCGCCACATCATCGTCACCAGGAAGTAAAACACTTCCGTGTTTTACTTCGACGCATGCGCGGGCAGATATGTCTGCTGGTTAGCGTAATAACCAGCAGACATGTCGGACGGACGGGTTCCCAGCAGACAGATTTTAAAGCATGCTTTAAAATCTGTCTGCTGGAAAAACTCTTCTGTCCGCCCGTACACACGATCAAATTTGTCTGCTGAAACGATCTGTCAGACCGTTTCCAGCAGATAGATTCGATCGTGTGTACGCGGCCTAACTGTATTATTTCATCTTTTTAGGACTCTTAAGCTATATTGATCATTACTTGCCACAATGATGGATTTTTATCAATGATAGTCATAGACAGTTGAAAAAAAAAAAACAGTAATATGATTGACAATAGTGATCAGTATGGCAAACAGAGACACTATAGCTGTGTGGGTTGAGCCTTTAGATTACAATCTAACTAGTTTACTTTCAAAACAGCAATGCAGTAATTTCAAAATATATAGATTTTTTTTTTAACCCTCCTCTTATGTTAGCTTTCTGTTAATATCCATGATGTTAACGGGTCGGTTTTGACCCGTGTCTTAAATCAGCCATAAAATACCCTCTGAACAATTATTTATCATCCAATTTGTTTCTTACCTCTTGGTTACCTTGTTAGGCTTCTTTATCCTTGAAAAGATCAGTTTTAATATTTTTGGTGTGACCCCTTAGGCCGCGTACACACGATCGAATTTGTCCGCTCAAACTGGTCCGCCACGTCACCGTGCTGTCTGCCGGCGGGGATTTTGATGCGATGGTGTGTACACGCCATCGAACCAAAATCTGGAGGGGACATGTCCGCTGGAAACGGTCCATCGGGCCGTTTCAGCGGATAAGTCCCTCCGTGTGTACACGGCCTTAGACCTTTCTTTTGATAGCATACCTCTCATTTTCAAATTTAAAAAAAGGTAAAATAAAGTCAGCAACTCTGAAATGTATTGGTCCTATGTTTCTTTACTTTATTTAGAGAAGCAGACAAGCAGGCAAAGAGATAGGCCCCTCCCTAACTACAGCTCACAGGGTTGAGAGGTGATTGGCTGTCAGTGTTACTAAGCAGAGAGAGTGTTTATGATTTCAGTTTTGGCACTTATTAGTGTCCTATAATCCTATATTATAACTGGGTCAGAATTGACCCTAACACCATAAACGTCTTAATTTCCACCACAGTATTTTATAATTTAGTGAAAATTATTCATTTTCTATTACATTGTTTAAATAGAGGTTCCTGACAAAGTAAAAACATCTTGATGCAATAAACAAATTTATGTGATACTTATTGACATTCAAAACCTGAAAACGGGTCGGTTCTGACTCTAACACAGGAGGAGGGTTAAATAAAAGGTTTTTATGGAAAAAGTTTGATTTACTTAGAAAATAAATAGAAAGAGAAATGAAGTCTTAAAAAAAATATTGTTTGATAAACTGATATTTGATCATAAATAGAATGAAGAGAATTTGGAAAAGAATAACATTTCAGCTTGCACAGCACACCCCAAGAACAAGAAAAATCAAACAGCAAGCAGACCCCAAAGCAGAAAAACAGACACATTACATGTTCTGCTTTCTTGTGTACTTTCATCTCGCCCCATGCTAGCTTAGCCTATGGAACAAACAAAACATAAGAGCACTGTTAAAGCAATACTGTAGATCTCTTACAGCATGGGAATACATATAATGTGATTGTACCACACTCACTGCAATCTACACTGTGCAGGAAAATGTACAATTATATAAATGAACTATAAAGAGGTTACCAGCATTGTGTGACAGCTCTTAATTGCATCTGGTTACAACTAAATTATCAGTGGCTGATTTACTGTATCGTCTCACATGGAAATACTTAAAAGAAGAATTAAATCGATGTGTGATTCTTTATAGTTAGCTATAGAATCTTTGCAATAACAAAAGCAGTGCAAGGGTTGTGAATTGATTTATCACTGCTTAGTTGGCTAAACACAGTATTTGACTTGGAAGCCAATAAAAGGATTACAAATCAGTCCAGAAATATCTTAAACCTGGCTAGAAACATGACCACCATGCTTCCCTAAAGCGGGGGTTCCGCGGCGATTTATTATTATTTTTTTACCATTAGATTAATGACCCCCATATCAATAATTACTCACTTGTTCTGATTTCTCAAACCTCCGCAGTCCGGTATACTTGTAAAGGATTATTTATTAAAAAAGCTGCTGGACGTTTCCATTTTGCTTGTGGGCACTAGAAGCCCACAATCACCTATTTCCTGTATGCGGTGCAATCAACACACGGCGTCGTTGAAAGTTCCCGCCCCCATTGTGACGTCAAAGCAAGAACTAAGAAAACTAAACATAATAGCACAGCTCAGTATGGGGGAAATCTCGCGGGATCTCGAAGGACGGGCGTTCCACATTGTAACTTGGGAAGCAGGACATTGTGCTCCCAGTAGACGGAGAGCTCCCAGACAACACTGTGGCGCAGGGGAGATGCCTACTCCCGCGGGAGGGAAAACCCTGGAGTCTGCATTATTACGGTATTTAAAAGAGAAAAAAAGCATATGAAGAATATAATAACACATCAGTGTATCAATTATTCCCATAATAAATGATATACAATTAAATACTACATTAGTTTGAACTACCTGGATGCTTATCTGTTTGTCCTGGAGAACCCTCTGCAGTTCTAAGAGGCTCCCCTTCAAAGTCCTCAGTTTCATTGCCAACTGTTCGGCCTCTTCCTTAGTTTGGGTCTTCCCTTCCATGAGTAAGTTCTCACTGTGTACAGACAGTTCTGACAAAGCCACCACCTTCTGTTCTATTTCCAAAAGCATGTTCTGTAGCAGTGAAAACAAAGAAGCAAATTCAAACATCTTATGAAATAAGGCACTTCGGCATCGTTGTTACATCAAGGGCAAAGCCTTTGTTACAGGAGCAAGTCCACAGCAAACTGAGAGTCATTTCCACTTTAAAAAATTTTTTTTTTTGAAAATTAAAGGCACGGTTATCTGTTGAGCCCAGTAAATAGAATATCTATCCAGGAAATGGTTTTGCATGTGCCATTATTCTTCAGGTCTATGCATTATTAGACCCAAGCCCTTTGCTCTCCGTCTTGTTTTCTACAAATGAGCCATGTGCTATATGGATAAGCTTTTAGCTTCAAGGTTTGTGAATGACTGAGTATATCTGCATAATCCTCTTTGCAGATTGACCTGCATAAACACATCTTTACTGGGTATCCTTCTATGAACTGCTCCAGTAATGTGTCATTTTTATTTATAGAAGAAACCTAAATTGCCTTATTCAAGGGATCACAAAGCAAGAACTGTAAACTGATACTTTAAATTTTCTTAATACAGAAATGAAACATTTAGGCCTCATGCACACTGAATTTGAAAAGACACATTTAGCATTAAAAGCACCTCTATGTAAGCTTATGGGGTTGGTTTACTGAAGGCAAATAGACTGGCCGTAAAGGATCGAGTCTTATTTAAAACCCTCTGTCTGACGCACAAATGTGTACACAGAAATTCCCCCCAATATTTATTTGAGAAAATAAAATACCAAAACTCCAATCGCGTCCTACGATCTACTAACAAAAAACGACTGCAAATCCCAAAAGCCTGCTACCAAAGGAGAACGAAGATTTGCAGTCCAAGGACCTCGACTGTGAAACGCATTACCGACTAATATCCGCTTGGAAATTGATCATCAGGCATTCAGAAAAAAACTTAAGACCCACCTAATCTGAAGGATAAACAGAATGAAAATGGATGCCAAGCGCCTTGAGGCGATTCAGTTCGCAATTGTAGCGCTATACAAGTTTTTCACTTACTCACTCACTCACTGTGCACTTTGCAACTCTCAAACATTTGACATACCTAAATGTGCCTACAGTCATATGCAATACGCTGCTTTTACTGTGTTTTTTTAAACAGCTTTTCTCTTGCCAAGAGTTCTAGCGTTCAGAGGGGCTGAACAGACACCCTGCTATTAGAACGGTTTTATAGTACAGAACGAAGCGCGAATTGTCAGACGGCTAAGTCGCCTGACGAGTTGCGCCTGTGTGAACCGGCTCTTAGGCTTTACGTTGATTATGTTTAGCGAAAAAATCTGAATAATATGTTACTTAAGATAAAATACCAACATTTAATTTGCACTTTACTACATTTGGCATGAGAGCATAAATGGCACCACTGCAGCATTACCCTACATATCGCTGTAGCTGCATGGATTACAACATTGCTTCATTAAGCTTCACCACACCACCTAGTTTTCCAATGAGCGGGAGTATAGGTGAAGTGTATTCCAAATCGTAGTTAAATGGTTACTCTGCTTCTAGAGAAAGTGGCGCTTCTACTTATACCAACAGACAGAAGAGTGTTGTTCCTCTTTCCCTGTATGAGTTAATGGAAAACAAGAAATGTAGATGTAGATGTATTCTACATGAGGAATAGGAGGATATTAGGTAAAAAGGTTAGCCAAAAGATGAAGTTTGAGTAAAGAAAAAAAAAATACAGTCTCTGTGCTCCCTCCATTGTACTGTACTGTATATATTATTATTAACTAGCAACATTAACAGTGGGCAGAAAAACAGAGAGGAGGTCGAGAAAGCTCTTTGGGTTAAATGTGTGCAAGGAGGCTTCAGTGCTTTACAGGAAAAAGGGACAACCCTATTTATTTTATATTATATAGATAATCAATTTTGAATTCTGCATTTATGCATTCTATTATTTGTAATAAACAAATACGCACATAAATACACTTTCAGGTCTGTGCAAAAATGTATTTACGTCTCTTAAAATACAGATCTCTGAACAAATACACATAATAGCATGCATAAATGAAATGCTTGAATTCATAATCATCAAATTAAACAACAACATTTTTTTTCTTATTTATTTATATTAAACTTTTTTTTGGTTAATTTGATTATTATGAATTCAAGCATTTCATGTATGCACACTATTTTATTTACTGTATGTAGAATTTTCCAGTGCTGCACTGCCACTTTTTATATCTGCATATAGGGTTGGTTGGTTACCTTACTTTTTTTTCTTGCATGTTTGGAGCGCTAACTCACATTATTACACAAATGTTATATCTGTGACGCCTTATACCTGACAATCAATGAGTTGTGCCTCCATATCCATAGGCTCCTCAAAGGCACGCAATACATTATCCAAAGTTGATCTGGCCCCCATCAACCAGTGATCAAGTTCATCTGCTTCACTGCGGTATCTCTGCAGAGCTTGCTCATGACGTTGTTCTTCCAGCTGCTCGCTCAGTTTTTCCTAATGACATAATTTGTTTAGCTTTTCTGTCATTGTTAAGGCATGTGCGTAAAACATACAGTATTTCCACTGTTGAAAACTAGCATCATCAACGTAATCACGCACAATATGCTTTTACCCCCACCCAATACGGGTAAAATGCTGTTGGGATTATAATTATACCTACAGTTTTTTATATTTATTTATCATAGCAGAAGGGGCATAGTGATAGGGTTTCTTTGTACACTGTTCAGTAATAAAAATGCAGTATCTATAAATACAATTGCAATGCTTTGTAATATTTGTGAATTTAGTTCTGTCATTTATTCCAATTGAGGCCTCGTACACACAACCGTTTTTCTCGGCAAAAGAAAACTGTTGTGGAACTCGACGAGATAAAAAGAGAATAAGTTCTCTTTTTTCTTGTCGGGAGTCTCAATTTCATCATCGTGTTTCTCGTCGGGCTGATTTACGTCGAGAAACACGTTAGTGCGTATGCATAGAAACCCGCGCATGCTCATAATAAAGTATGAGACGGGAGCGCACCTTCGGTAAAAGTAGCGTTCGTAATGGAGATAGCACATTTGTCACGCTGTAACAGAATAAAAAGTGTGAATCGTCTCTCACCAAACTTTTACCTAACACGCAGTAACATGAGATTAGCAAAAGCAGCCCCAAGGGTTGTGCCAGTGGAATCAAACTTCCCCTTTATAGTGCCGTCGTAGGTGTTGAACGTCACCGCGTTTGAGAACGACGAGATTTTGTCTTGACAGTGTGTACGCAAAGAAAGCTTGACAAGATTCTCGGCAAGCCTGACAAGGAAACAATGTTCCTTTACGACGAGTTTCTCGCTCGTGTGTTTGAGGCCTAAGTGTTCAAGCAACTGAACTTTTCAAAGTTTGTGTGTTGAACACATATTTACAGCTATTTCAGAGTAGCTAAATTGTTGGCACACTAAAAGCCTGAAAGTTGGACCTAAAAAACACTGTTGATTCAATAGGGGGTCATTTTTTTGTACATAGCATACTACTTAAAAAAAAAAAACACATTTCTAAAGCACTACAATATACTTTACAAATGTGTTCTGCACTCTGCTGACTACACACCACAGTCAGATTTCTATAAATAAGATGGGCCACATTGTGCATAACAAAGAGTGGATAGTGATATATGCTCTTCATTATAAATGAGGACCAAGGTACAAGCCTGACTACAAAAATTACAGAATGTGTATCTAACTATATAAACTAAAAGATAAAAAAAAATTGTAAAGTGTAGGTGCCGCTCAGCCTCAAGTAGAGAAGTAAAGTCCAACTAGACCGCTGTAGGTGTAGGCAGGGACAGGTTACTCGTCCTAACTCCAAGCTGCAGCAATGTCAAAGGAAAATGTCCATAAGCCGCACATCATGAAGCAGACCCATGTGCAAAAAGTGAGAGGAATGGCAGCCTCAGCCCAGTTTTTTTTCACCTGGACATCCTGCAAATAACACACTTCCAGTCCCTTTGTGTATACGTTCACTTTTCCACTGTACAGTATGTATGGGGGCACTAGCCATGGTTGTCACACAGGTTGGACTTCAAACATGTCCTCCCTTTATTTATCTCCATTATACAGTGGATAGATGAGACAAATAGCTTACACAGGAAAGAAGAGAATATTGTTGTGCCTGTGTGTATAATGCATGATAATAAGTCCTGAAGTAAAGTGATAGAAATAAATGAATAATAATGAATAATAAAAATGATAGAAAATAATTAAGATAGCGTAAAGACCTTTCCCCTAAGTATAAGCAGTTGATTGCACGATCAACAGTTTAAAAGCAATATTCGGTAATAAGTGCACATAGACATATTTACGCTAGACAACTTAAATACTGTATGTACCTCCAAGAGTTGCCGTTTTCCTGAGGCCTTCATTCTGATGGTGGCCATTCTCTCAGCCAAGACAGTCAGTGTTGATTGCAGAGCTAACTGATCTGCAGCTTCTGAATCAAGAGATTCAGATACTAGCTCATCTGCAAAAGAAGCCTGCAACTTGCTGATCTCTTCCTGTAACATTAAAATCTCATCCATAAGAGCCTGGAGGGAAACATAAAAATGTATTTTTTATTTATGCATATATATATATATATATATATATATATATATATATATATCCACCTTACAAACTTTGGCATACAAACAAACAGCAGATCTCCTACTTACAACAGTGAATAAAAGATCTAGCCATCCTCACTGGAACTGTAATTTTATCATTAGCTGGGTTATCAAACATGCATGCCAACGCAAAGAGAAAGAACTGGTATGGACAGCCGCACTCCAATAAGTCTAAAAAGACGTGCCCTTTATTGGGTAAAATAAAATGCACTACAAAACAGCATACAGTGGGAAAAGAACAGCTGACGCGTTTCACATTGATCCTCAATGCTTAGTCATAGCTATGCATGCCAACGCATTTTTTGCATTTATTGTACACATGATAAAATTATTATTTTAGGCTTGCAAGTCAGGTAAACCCCAGAGCAGTATATATTTTCTGAACAAAATGGTGGTAGTTCCAATTTATTTATTTTTTGTCACATGATATTAACACAATGTGGAGGTTCAGGCCCCTTTAGAAAATGTTTTAAGTCTTTTAATATTAGGACACAGTCAACACTCCACGAATGCAGCAGGGTCTTAACCTGAGCCGATTTTTTAATCAGCTCTCCGGTGCTGCCGATGCCATCCCGGGTAGGGGAAACTGCGCATGTGTGAAGCACGCTGTGCTTTGTGAATGATGCCGGCGATGGGGGAATGAGGGGGGGGGGGGCAAACGTCATTGGTCACACTTTAAAAGCTTTTCCAGGTCATTAGATTAGAATTACCTGTGAATAATGACCCTAAAATTATTGCTGTCACTCTGGAATGCACAACGATATGTAACACATGTGGCACAATCAAGCCTGATGTGTACATTTAAATATGTATGTGCTTGTGCATAGGTCTTTTATTAAAATACATCAGGGTACATAGGCGTGCACACAGGGTGTGCCAGATGTGCCCAGGCACACCCTAATCACTCCCTGCAGTGCAGATTCCCCCTACTGCCCGGTGTCCCCTCCCACAGCATGGCTGACTTACCTCCTCTCCCATTGGCTACTGCAGTGAGCACACATAGATGATATTTCAGGAAGAGTGGGGGATGAGGTAATGTCAGTTACCAGCCCCTTCCCTTTCTGAATGACCACAGTGAGAGATCCATACCATGTTTTTGAGCTTTCAGGTGCACACCCTAATGCTACCGGCTGTGCACACCTATGTCAGGGTAATATTAGACCCACTGATGTCTTCCCTGCACTCCACTGAAGCTAATGGAGCACATCTGCCAGATAACCTTCATCAGAAAACTGACAGTTGGCTTGCAACATTTACACACACTGTTGCTGTAGCAGCCAGGAGTGTCTGCTGCTGCCAACCTATGGTATACATCCATGGCAGGCAAAGGATTAATCTATAGAAAAGAGAACTATCGGCAAATGGCAGCATAGAGATTTCCAAACAAAGAAAAATACCCTTGCATGTAACCATATACACTTCTGAAGCTTGGAAGCTCTTGTTCTAGTCCCCCATACTGATTGATCCCTGCGAGGAATAGTTCATAAGTGCTCAATTTGTTAATTAGATCAGCAGAACTTACCAACACATACAGTATATAGTGCAAAGACCCATCTAAATTATTTATTTAAATTATATCTAATCTGATAGATCATCTGACTACACAACTATTTATAAATTGAATTCAAATTATATTTATCTGATACACCAAACGTGATACAAAATCTGTCTGTGTGCAGTTTACAATTTTCTTTAATTAACAGAAGGAGAACATTTAATTTTTGATTTTTGGTTGGTGGTAGCTAAGAGTTACTACACTTTGTAGATTGCTGTAGACCACTCCATTATTAAAAATGAAATGCACCTACTAAATATGTATTTAAATCTCAGACAATTAATCATTTAAAGTACTTTTAAAAAACGTTGTTTTTTTTGGATAGAGTGGAGAGGGATTAGAATACCTGTCAGATTTTATTGCTGTCTGTGCCCCCATTAGAGAGATTAACCCTCTATATTTGTCCTATTTATTGTTATCAATAAAAGAAAATCCAAAATGTTGGGTTGTCTCTGGAAAAGTTATACAGGGTAAATTTACAGGGTCAATTTTCCAATAGGGACCAAGGGATTTCCATAATTTTCAGGAATTCCACTCACTTCCTGTTTTTATTATGGGACAGGAAGTGAAGGGAAGTTCCCCAATGGACACAATAAAATCTGACAGGGGTTATAACCCTCCCTTACTCTAGCCAAAATGAAAAAAAAACTTTTCCTATAGTTCTCCTTTAAATGATGCTAGTTAACTAAAATAATTTTAATATAAACATACTAAGGAGAGAAAAAAGACTTGGATATGTGGAAAGGCTACTCAGAATGTGGCCTAAGGCAGCAAAATATAATGGGGTTATTGGAATGACTTTTAATCATACCCTAATCAATTGTTTTCCTATTTAGAAAAAATAATGTATGAATTGCAACCTAACTTAAAGGATTTTATGCCGCGTACACACGATCATTTTTTGTGATGAAAAAAAATTAAGTTTTCTGTGAAGTAAAAAACAACGTTTTTGAAACGTCACTTTTCAAAGACGATGTTGCCTACACACCATCGTTTTTTTCACAAAAAGCGAGGTTAAGTTCACCACTCTTTTCCATTGAAGCTCGCTTCATACAGTGCCTGCCGCCGAGAATGTGTTTTTAACACGCCAGCATCGCGCTGAATCTCGGCGACAGGCTGCCGATATCTCGCACTCGCTGGAATAGTAAAAGCACATTCCAGCGAGTGCGTCATAGAAGCGACGGGGATCCGACTTGGATTCCCGCCAATTCTACACGTGGGCGGAGTTTGTTATGAATCCTGAAGGAGAAATCCCCGCCGGATTTTTAAAGAAAAATCCGGCATGGGTTCCCCCCTCAGGAGCATAACGGGCCCTTAGGTCTGTTATGGGTTGTAAGGAGACCCCCTACGCCGAAAAAACGGCGTGGGGGTCCCTCCACAATCCATAACAGACCCGTATCCAAAGCACGCCGGCCGGCCGGTCAGGAAGGGAGTGGGGGCGAGCGAGCGCCCCCCCCCCTCCTAAGCCGTACCGGGCAGCATGCCCTCAACATGGGGGGTTAGGTGCTCTGGGGCAGGGGGCTCACTGCGGCCCCCCACCCCAGAGCACCCTGTCCCCATGTTGATGAGGACAGGGCCCCTTCCCGACAACCCTGGCCGTTGGTTGTCGGGGTATGCGGGCGGGAGGCTTATCGGAATCTGGAAGCCCCCTTTAATAAGGGGGCCCCCAGATACCGGCCCCCCACCCTAAGTGAATGAGTATGGGGTACATTGTACCCCTACCCATTCACCTGCAAATAAAAAGTGTAAACACAAATAAACCACACATGGTATTGAAACATTTTATTAGTTGGCCGCCGGGGGGGGGGTGTGTATGATCGCTTTTATAAAAGCGCCCCCCTCCGGCGGGCTTCTGTGGGGGGGTGGGTGCCGCCGTCTGGTTCTCTTCCACCGCCGGGGGGGGCGCTTTGATAAAAGCGCCCACCACCCGGCGGGCTTCTTTCGACGTCTTCGGCGGCTGGGGGGTCTTCTCCCACTCTCCGGGGTCTTCTCCTGCTCTCCGGGGGTCTTCTCCGCTCTCCGGGGGTCTTCTGCGCTCTCCGGGGGTCTTCTCCGCTCCCTGGGGGTCTTCTTCTTCTTCAGGACTCGCCGCCGCTAACTTTGTGTGTTAGCTCAATTACTAGCGGCGGCGAGCCCCCTCCTCTGTGACGTCGTCTTCTTCTTCTTCTCCAGATGTTGACGCGACGCTTCCTTCCGCTGTTATGGCTGGCGCGCGGCTCGCAGCGAGTTATATAGGCCTGTCTTGTGACGTCGCAGTCCCATCATGCTCCGGTAGGTAGCACGTGGTACCTACCGGAGCATGATGGGACTGCGACGTCACAAAACAGGCCTATATAACTCGCTGCGAGCCGCGCGCCAGCCATAACAGCGGAAGGAAGCGTCGCGTCAACATCTGGAGAAGAAGAAGAAGAAGACGACGTCACAGAGGAGGGGGCTCGCCGCCGCTAGTAATTGAGCTAACACACAAAGTTAGCGGCGGCGAGTCCTGAAGAAGAAGAAGACCCCCGGAGAGCGGAGAAGACCCCCGGAGAGCGGAGAAGACCCCCGGAGAGCAGGAGAAGACCCCCTGAGAGCGGAGAAGACCCCCGGAGAGCAGGAGGAGACCCCGGAGAGTGGGAGAAGACCCCCCAGCCGCCGAAGACGTCGAAAGAAGCCCGCCGGGTGGTGGGCGCTTTTATCAAAGCGCCCCCCCCGGCGGCGGAAGAGAACCAGACGGCGGCACCCACCCCCCCACAGAAGCCCGCCGGAGGGGGGCGCTTTTATAAAAGCGATCATACACACCCCCCCCCCGGCGGCCAACTAATAAAATGTTTCAATACCCTGTGTGGTTTATTTGTGTTTACACTTTTTATTTGCAGGTGAATGGGTAGGGGTACAATGTACCCCATACTCATTCACTTAGGGTGGGGGGCCGGTATCTGGGGGCCCCCTTATTAAAGGGGGCTTCCAGATTCCGATAAGCCTCCCGCCCGCATACCCCGACAACCAACGGCCAGGGTTGTCGGGAAGGGGCCCTGTCCTCATCAACATGGGGACAGGGTGCTCTGGGGTGGGGGGCCGCAGTGCGCCCCCTGCCCCAGAGCACCTAACCCCCCCATGTTGAGGGCATGCTGCCCGGTACGGCTCAGGAGGGGGGGGGGCGCTCGCTCGCCCCCACTCCCTTCCTGACCGGCCGGCCGGCGTGCTTTGGATACGGGTCTGTTATGGATTGTGGGGGGACCCCCACGCCGTTTTTTCGGCGTAGGGGGTCTCCTTACAACCCATAACAGACCTAAGGGCCCGTTATGCTCCTGAGGGGGGAACCCATGCCGGATTTTTCTTTAAAAATCCGGCGGGGATTTCTCCTTCAGGATCCATAACAAACTCCACCCACGTGTAGAATTGGCGGGAATCCGCGTTGGATCCCCGTCGCTTCTATGACGGCTTTGTCTCTATCGCGGCAAGCCAGCTCGGTGCTGGCTCCCGCGATGGGGCTCGTAGGTGGTCAATCTCGCCGAGAAAGGGAGCGAGATTGACACAATATCCCAGTCACCTACTGTAACTAGCTTCTGGGCATGCGCGGGTTGAAAAACGTCGTTTTAAACAACGTTTTTGCTACACACGGTGACTTTTTGTGAAACAAAAAACGACGTTTTGAAAAACGACACAAAAAATTCAAGCATGTTGGAATTTTTTTTTGGTCGTTTTTTTGAAGACAAAAAACAACGTTTTGCCCACACACGATCAATTTAAATGACGTTTTAAAAAATCTAGGGATTACAAATAAGTCTATGTTTTCAGAGGTAAATGCTGGGTTACAGGTCTGTGGAATTTTTTTTTTTTAATTATGTAAAAGTTATGGCTAGGTTTTGGGGTCCGGTTAAGTGTTGAGAAGAGGGCAGTTTAGATGTAATTGAACTCATTATGTGTTAGGTAATTTTTAGGGCCTTAGTGAGGAAGGAGTTATATAGTTATATAGTTGTAGCCTAAAAGTTGGGTTAAAGTAGACGTAAACCCACTCTCATCCTTTCTAAACTACTGCCATAGTGCTGATCTATAAGGATATACATGCCCCCTTGACATGTATCATTACCTGTCAAATGTTTCCCCTCTGTCTGTTATAAGAACTGAAAAACTGCAGATTCTGTGGGTGGGTCTGTTGTCTGGAGCTCTGTGGGTGGAGTTGTGATGTCAGTAGACTCCCCACCCTCCTCTACACTCCCCTTGTCAACATGCATTTTTTCCTGTGTATTCCTTACACTGAATTCTGCTATGATCACCAACATCCAGTCAAAATCCAGAAAATTAACCACATGACTTCAGAAAAGTGGGGGTGGGAATTAAAAAATAATGCCTATCTCCAGGCTAGTGCATGAGATATGTAATTACCTGTCATTCACAGCAATGGGGCGGAAAGGACTAAGGTTTTTCTCTGTAAGTATGTTTTATTTCACTGAACAATAAAAGAGGATTCCCCAGAGCTGTATTAACTCTGTGTGGTATGACAGGGAACAGATGATAGGAAATATTATACTGTCCATTGTGACATAAAAAAAAAATGTGTTTACATCCACTTTAAGGTAAAATAAAATAAATAAATAAAAAACAGCACTAAGTAATACAAGACAAAAAATCCAATGTACCTTTATTTTATATATTTTGGCATGGCACTTTGTAACCACATAACTCTGTAGGTATCAAGGATGGCACAGTAAGATATTTTACATTTAATGAATACTACAGATTACCTGGTGTTCAGCCATCTGACTTTCAGGGGTCTTGCTGGGCTCCAAACTTTCATTTAATTTAACTTCAACAGCCTCCATTTTAGTGGAAATGGACTGAAGAGAATCTTGATATCTTTGTTGTCGTTCAAGAGCCTCATATAAAGTGCGTTGCTTTTCGCTAATCTACAGACATATGAAGGCAAAATTTACAACATAAAAGATAGTAACACAGATGACCATAGAATGCAGCATATTATTATTATTATTATTATTATACAGGATTTAAGTAGCCCCAACAGTTTTCTCAGTGCTTTACATGAACATAAACTATTAGTAATAAATGCAGGTAGGCTAGGTTCACATCTGTGTAGGTGGTTCCCGCTGCAGGCCTGCAACCACCAACACAGAAAAACGCACTGGATGCATGCAGATACCAATAATCCTAATGAGTGAGAGTGATGTCACCAGCACGCCAAGACCCAAATATGCCCGTGTGACTTTGAAACAATGCTATCTGCTGTAACAATATGATCGCCGATTAAATCTTTGGACCCATTTTGGAGATTATGTTGTGCTGGTGACATCACTCTTAAATTCTGACTAATCACGGTTCCAGCCAGTGGTCGCTTCAGCACCCACTTATACATACAGCCTCTACAGGAAGGAGTGTATTAAGAATAGGGCGTTGGAACCAATAATTCTAATGGCACTCATGGGTAATAGCACCTGCACTGGGAAACATGCTTCACTTGCGATTTCCATGAAGGCTGCAATTTCTAAAATGCTTTAGGGACCCTTTACCTGCATTTCAGGAGGAATTGCAGCCCATTCAAATGAACAGGCTGCCGTTCCCACACAAAATGCAGCAAAGAGCTGAATCAATGTGAACCTAGACTAATTCACGATTTATTCCCTAGGACTAAAGCCCTGTACACACAATCGGTCCATCCGATGAGAACGGTCCGACAGACCGTTTTCATCGGTTCACCGATGAAGCTGACTGATGGACTGATGTGCCTACACACCATCGGTTCATGAACCGATCGTGTCAGAATGCGGTGACGTAAAAGACAACGACGTGATGAAAAAAACGAAGTTGAATGCTTCCAAGCATGCGTCGACTTGATTCTGAGCATGCGTGGATTTTTAACCGATGCTCATGCGTACTAATGATCGGTTTTGACCCATCGGTTAGCCGTCCATCGGTTCGATTTTAAAGCAAGCTATCTGTTTTTGGACCGAAGATTAATGGACCGATGGGGCCTACACACAATCGGTTTGGACCGATGAAAACAAACTTCAGTCCGTTTTCATCGGTTTGAACCAATCGTGTGTACGCGGCTTAAGAGTTGCCACAACTCTAGCAATCCCAATAAGGATAACCTGGTATATAGAACTATGGCTTGCAGTTCAAAAAGATTTTTCCCTTTGTGAAGGCAACTGGAGTTATATTTTCACCTCCAAGCAGAATGTAAGGAATTGCATAGTCAATTTCAAGACATACATATACATATTTTTGTTTTCTTTCACTGGGGTGTTTGTAAAAATGTAATTTCAAATATTCTATCCCATGTTGTGTAAGAGTTAGATTTTGCTTTTAATTTCATATATTACCGTATTTATCAGCGTATAACACGCACCCTAACTTTAAGAGGGAAATTTCAGGAACATTTTTTTCCACAGCCCCCTGTGTATAACACGCAGGCACAGTTTACCCTCTATTTTCAGGGTAAAAAAGTGAGTGTTATACGCCAATAAATACACTACATACATTTGACTAAACATTAAGATGAAAACATACCACATTCTTCAGTGTCTCCCAGGAACGCTGTAGATCATCTAATTTGGCGTTAGCAGCTGTCTCTATTCCCGGCTCATACATTTCTTGAGAAGAAGCTGCATTGGGCTGGATCTTGGCAGCATCTGTCTGCAACTGTTCAGCAGATAAGGCCTGGTAATAAGCAATGTCCTAAGAGCATGAAGGATAACACAGTACTTTCAACAGAAAAGGTAACAAAAGCATGCAAACTAGTTCCTGTAACTGCAATATATGTTATCAGCTTGAATAAGAAACAAACGACGCTTACGCTTTACTGATACAAACACCTGCAACTATTCCAAAGAAATACTGAAGTATAAAATCAGCTTGCATAAATGAATAAAGTATTACTATAAGTTTATTTTGTTCTGTGCACTGGGATTGATGTTGTTTGACCATAAGTAGTACGGTCTGATCTGCATACAGTTACAATCTGCCATGGTAAAAGGAATTACTGTATAATATATTTTTGCTGTGTTATAAAGGACCTGATTTTTTTATACCCTACTGTATCTAAGGGCCCATAGGGAGACACTGAGCCTGGCCAGGGAAGGAGTATGTGGGTTATAAGGCCACCACTACACTACAGATTGTGTACTTGGCTGAGGGCTCAAGTGCCCAAAGGTGGAGGAGCTGTTGATGTGCAAGTGATGGTTCCACTGAGGTTAAATATTTTTTGTTTGAGCTTGTAGAACCCTCTGTGAGGCATGGGTTCAATAATAAACGTGGGTAAGGAAACTCCTGAAGGTATACAGCTTCTGTTTTTCTAGGTAACCCTGGGTTTAGGTAGCTAGATTTAGTTTTAGGCTTGATAACAAGCATAGGCTAGAGCCAGTTTAGGTACCCAATGGCCACTTCTGGTATTTAGATACCACAGTTAGATGCCACAGTTCCTGCTGGTGAGAAGCTCAGTTCCAGGCTGGTTGGACAACAGTTTGAGGATCGTCCCATGGCTGCTGATCTTGTCTCAGAGATATTTATTTTAATAACTATATATACCCATGTATATCTGCACAATTCCACCGGGACTCTTACCAGGCCCCCTGCTGATAATACCTGTTTGTAAATTGGATGTATGTACTGTTAATAATTATAAAGCTTGTATCATTTATACACTGTTATATACTGTTGGTTAATGCTAAATGCTGGTAGCAGTAGTTTCTCTGCTCCCAATTACTTTTAGATTACTGATTAATCTCTCAGGAAGGTCCAGTTCACAGAGGCCCTGATCGGGCACTGCCAACTTTAGCAGTGAAGGTTCTGGTTCTCTTATTCACCTACAGGTTTAGCACAATATCCTGTTTGGGGAGGGCCCTTTATCAAAGCACTAAGCGAGCAGGAGGGTCAGGACACTTTTTACTTTGCAGATAGAGAAATGAGCTGTGTGTTAGTGGGCATCCTGACACTCCTGCTCGCCCCCTCCCCCTCAAGAGGCTTTCTCCACACCAGGAAGAAAGTGTTGCATTACTGTGTGTAGTTACAGATAGAAGAACATGAAGTGAGCATTTCTCAGAAGAAATAAGGACATTTAAAAGCAAAATCGAAGGATGAGGTAAGTGAAGGAGGACTGCACTAAGGTAAAGTAAGCTATTTAGGGAAATGTTTTTTTACCTTTACAACCCCTTTAATATATGACATTTGTGGGTTGCCACATGAGACATATACATATTCTGAGCGTGGAATACAACTAAACTGGACTTGAGCAATAGAACTTAATAGTAAAGAGGTTGGGAAGGAAAAAAAGGATAATATACTGTATATAGGCCTAAGCCTGCAAGTACAATGTTCTGCCAAGGTCAAAACTTTTAAGGAAAAATTTCTCTAAGACAGCACACATGACAACGCAAAGTTAATCACATATATCCTCAGTCCACTGTGTAAGTGCCATAAGAATAATGCGTTGACCTCCCTCCTAAACACTACTGAGCAGACACCTCAAATCCTGACAACATGATCCTAAATCTCAAAAGCACTTCACTCCACCTGTGTTCCCAACTCAAAGACCCTCGCTCCTAAACATCACTAAGCAGTAGACACTTCTGTTTCTAGCTCTATGTCTCTCACTACTAAATAGTGCAGAGTAGCCACCTTTGTCTTTAAATCCAAGTCCCTTGTTCTCAGAAAGCACTTTTTAGCTATGGGTAAAGAAGAAATAGGCCAGAACCATCTGATTACTATCTGTTACCGCTGGTGTGATTGGCTTTCACTTTTTTCCCCTGTGATACGTGAACAAAAAAATGAGGGGAACCTTCCCCCAATTACAAATGACCCATTTTGCTGCTGTCTGTGCCTGCAAGTCTAGTCATGGTTATTACTCTTATGCCACGTACACACCAAACCGTGGATTTTTTTCTGGCGGAATATTGGCTCAAACTTGTGTTCCATACAAACGGTCACAAAAATTCACTACGACGAGCCGAGAAAAATGAAGTTCAATGCTTCCGAGCATGCGTCAACTTGGTTTAGAGCATGCATGTCTTTTTGAGCGTCGGAATTGCATGCAGATGATCGAAATTTCTGACAAGAACTTTTCCCATTGGAAAAATTGAGAACAAGCTCTCAATTTTTTGTTGTTTGACTGGAAAATTGGAAATCAATGATGTTATGATGGATTGGCTTTTGGGTATTAGCTTTATTTTTTTGTCTTTCCCCAAGATAGAGCCTATTCCCACTCTACTGATATTGTCTGTCAACATGTTTTTAAAGATTTTAGCAAATATATAATACAGACACTATTAGACGATGGTTTAATATTATGTGTACACTTTACACTAGCATAGCAAATTTCCAAGACTGATATATAAAGAAATATATCTTGTCCCTAAACATCAAATGGTGAAGAATGCTTGACTATGGATGGATAAATTGGTTCTTTACTACTAATCAGAAAACAGAGAAAAACAACAAATACACCAAGACAAAACATTTATTTCATGGTGAAGTGCAACACTTCGCTTTCTGTACCTAGTATCAATTTTGCTTTCAATTCTTAATAACTATTGTGCCAACATGTAATTTTGTAGGGCATGTACAAACAATAATTATTAGCTGCATAATATACTCCAACATATGGTATCATTTCACCCTGTTAATTGGAGTCTTGCTATTATTTTGCAGCTTTTTGTATATAACATGTTTTAAAAAAAATAAAAACTCAGGAAACAAGCTATTTGTGTCCCCAATGTACAAAGCCTGTTATTTAAGGCCTCGTACACACGATCAAATCTGTTTGCTGGAAACGGTCTGCTAGATCGTTTCAGCAGACAGATTCGATCGTGTGTACGGGCAAACAGACGGATTTGGCCACCCGACAGATTTCAAAGCATGAATTGAAATCTGTCGGCTGGGAACCCGTCCGCCCGACATGTCTGCTGGTTAGTATGCTAACCAGCAGACATGTCTTTTCGCACACGCGCCAAATGATTTTGACGCATGCGCGGAGGTGTTTTACTTCCTGGTGCGGTGACGTGGCGGCGTCAACGTCACCGCCACTTCACCGACACGTCAGCGCGCTGTCTGCTGGCGGGGATTTTGGTTTGCTCTTGTGTACACGCGAGCAAACCAAAATCCCAGCAGACAGATTTGTTCAAATCGGTCGGACAGAGCGTTTTGAACAAATCGATTGACTCGTGTGTACGAGGCCTAATAAGATTAAAAGCAAAGAACTAAGTTCATAGCAGTCAGTCTGGCTAATTGGTATGACTGCCCTTATGCAAAAAACTGAAATCTGATTTATTACAACTGTATTATTAAATAAATACCATTGCTGCTGTGGGACATTTTGAGACAATTGCAATTTGTACTTCAGGACCTTTTTCTCTCCATAAAGTTTTTGTTGGGATCAGCAAAGATCTGGATACTTTTGAATAGATGTTGCTCCAATGAACATTAAAGTGAACGTAAACATTTCTAAAATTGAAAACAATGTAGGAGCATAGCCTCTTGTTGAGCCTGCAAGTACCTGTATTATTCTTCAAATCACTAAACTACACTGAAGTCTGTACACAGAGTCTTGACTACTGCCCAAGTCAAAAGTAATCCCTGCTTCCTCTTGAGTTTTAGTCTCCCCCCCAATCTTTGCAATGGTCAGTATGTTTTTTTTAGCATTCTGCAGCTGAGTAACAGAGTGTGAACTTAGGCCCCTTTCACACTTGTGCAACTTGTCCTGCGACTTGGGAATGAAAAGTCACATGACAGGTCCTTCATCATGTTTTCCAATGATTACCATTCATATCTGTTCGACTTCAAGTCGCACGACTTCAACATTGTCCCTGTACTACTTTGGTTCAACTTTGATGTGAGTTGAGGTCCATAGATTTCAGTTTACACAAGCATTCCCCTGAAAACACGGCAAAATTGCACAACTTTGAAGTCGTGGTAGTGTAAAAGGGGAGACAAAGAATTTGTTGCACACTAGAGTTCAATGGATGTTGCTAAAAAAAAATCTTTATTGTCATGAGCTAGACAAACCTGCAAATATTACAGTTGATGCGTTTCACGCGGAAGAACCATGCTTGTTCACAACCAAAGGGGCCTAAGGCCTAAATGGAAAAACAGTTTAATCTTGACTTGGGCAGAAGTTAAAGTCCCATGTACAGCCTGGAACAGGTTCCAAGGGACACCACAGTGACACAAGTATTGATTAAACACTATACAGGTACTTGCAGGCAATATGCATGTCTGATCTTTAGCAAAATTGTTTAGATAGGTTAGGTCAGGTCAAGTTTACTTAAAAATACTGGTCTTTTTTGGCCTTAATGATCAGTCAACATACAATTTATTGCACAAGAAGGTACAGAGAACTGAGTGCTGCTTTTTATTAGGAAGGGGGAAAAAAAGCACAGCAATACCTGATTAACAGAAGCATCTGTATTAGCCACAGGGGAAGGTGAACGACAAGCCGGTGGAGAGGAAATCTCACTGTTGGTACCCTCCTCCCCTGATTCTTCAGTGACAGGTGATAGGAGAGTGTGACAGCGACCAGCGGTCATCTGCCATTAAAGACCATCAGAAGAAACCCAGAAGGCAGCAAGTAGATAAGAGAAAGTAAGAGACAAGTGCACACACAATCAACACACATCTAAAGACAACTAATCATCATCAGTGCATTCACATAAGAATATTTGAAAACTGACATAAAACCATAATAATTTCACAAAAAAGATACTGTATGTATTGAGCTGCTTCTGCAATCATACTAATAATTATGGTAACAGATACCATATGGAAAACTGATTGGAAGTAAGAATGCTTATAAAGTAAACAGTATTTGAAACTATTAACTACTTCAGACCCGTGCTATCGTCAAATGACGGCAACAGTGCGGGTCTGAATATCCAACATGCCGTCTTTTGATGGCCGCCCCTTTGGGCGTTCCCAGCGCGCGCTGCGGGGAAGCCCTGTGTTGTCCGTGTCCCCTGGACACGGCCAATCACAGATCGCGGCGAACGGCCAGTCAGAGTGGCCGTTTGCGATGCGATCTGTGCGGCGAATGAGAGATGATCTCATAGATCATCTCTCATTGCCGTTTTACACAGAGACAGCGTCCTGTCTCTGGAGAGGAGGAGACCGATCTGTGTTCCTTGTACATAGGGACACAGATCAGTCACCCCCCCTCCCCCCACAGTTAGAACACACCTAGGATACACATTTAACCCCTTCCTCACCCCCTAGTGTTAACCCCTTCAATGCCAGTCACATTTATACTGTAATGAGTGCATATTTATAGCACTGATCGCAGTATAAATGTGAATGGCACCAAAAATGTGTCAAAAGTGTCCGATGTGTCCGCCATCACATCGCAGTACCAATAAAAAATCGCAGATCGCCGCCATTTCTAGTAAAAAAAAAATAATAAAAAATAATAATTCTCTCCCCTATTTTGTAAGTGCTATAACTTTTGCACAAACCAGTCGCTTATTGCGATTTTTTTTTTTTTACCAAAAATATGTAGAAGAATACGTATCTCCCTAAACTGAGAAAAAAAATGTTTTTTTTTTTTAAATTGGGATATTTATTATAGCAACATGTAAAACATATTGTATTTTTCTTCAAAATTGTCGCACTTTTTTGTTTATAGCGCAAAAAATAAAAACCGCACAGGCGATCAAATACCACCAAAAGGAAGCTCTACTTGTGGGAAAAAAAGGACGTCAGTTTTGTTTGAGAGCCAGGTCGCACGACCGCGCAATTGTCAGTTAAAGCGACGCAGTGCCGGAAGCTGAAATTTCACCTGGGCAGGAGGGGGGTGTATGTGCCCAGTAAGCAAGTGGTTAAAATACTTGGACCTATCAATACTTTTATAAAAATACAATCACAAAACTAGTGTAAAACACTTGGGGACCCTATAAAAACCTTTATTATGCCTAACAGAAGTAAAAATATAAATTATTCAGTTGCTAACCTAGTAAAAGTTAGACACATAAACAGGTTATGCTATTGCTGTCCACTATCAAATTTGTGAGACAGGAAATACCAAAATATCTATCATGCCCAAAAAGTCACCAATAGGTGAAAATAGAGGGTAAACTGTGTCTGCGTGTTATACGTAGGGGGGCTGTGGAAAGTATTTTCCATTGAAACTTCCATCTTAAAGTTAGGGTGCGTGTTATACGCCATTAAATACGGTACTTAAAAGAAAAAATTGGGTTTATTTACTAAAGGCTAATAGACTGTGCACTTTGCAAGTGCAGTTGCTCTCTGCAAGGGCATTTGCTCCAGAACTTAGTAAATGAGGTGAAGCTTTTGCATTTTTGCTTGCACATGATTGGATGGTGCAAGTCAGCAGAGCTCCTCCTCATTTACTAAGCTCTGGAGAAAATGCCCCTGTAGAGTGAAACTGTTCTTGCAAAGTGTACAGCCTATTTTCCTTTAGTTAATCAACCCCATTATGTTTAGTTAATCAATAGTTGAAAATAAACAGTGTCAGTTATCAATTTCATAGATAGGGGATCTGACTGACACTTTTGCTCTGTCAGGAAGAGAATACAAGTGAATATCAAAACATACCAGTTCTAATGGTGTAAGCTTGCATTATTATAATAATTTTAAATTGTAGAATCAGATTCTTATGAATATGCATTATTGGACAGTCCTTTTGGCTGCTTCTCTTTAATAAATATTGTCCACAGTGGATCTACATAACATTTAATCCCTTGTTCACAATGCAAAATCCAACATGCAATCTTCAGTGTTTGTGATGTATGATTTTGATATAATTGTTGAATTACGTGAAAGATTCTGCACTTCGCTCATTTAGAATTGTAGTTTGTGTGGAGCACCTATGTGTCTAAAATGTGGGAAAGCTTTCTACCTATTCAGTGGCACTGTTAACACAATTACCACAATACACCATACAGTGGTGTGCTGTAACCCTTGGCATCCAGTTCAAAATATTATTTACTAGTTCACAAGTTTAGAGTTGGACAATGGATCGAAACATATTTTTGTCTGCTATCCCTGGATTACAGCACATCATTGATATACACACTATAATTATTATTATTATTATTATTATACACGATTTATATAGCACCAACAGTTTACGCAGCGCTTTACAATGTAGACATAGCTGAATAACTTATAAAAATGTAAACAAGAACATTTCTAAATGAATACAGTGGACTATTAATGTTGAATAAAAATATATTATTATAAATTAAGCTTAAAAGATAATTTTTATGTGTGTCCTACATACCTTTAACCAAAAAAAAGTGCAAAAACAATTACATACAGTATATGCAAAAAAAACTACTTTAGTCATTTTATATCTGTTCAATAATTATCTGTGCAAACATTAGACACGTGCATTCGTTTTCATCCGAATGCATTTTCGTCCGAATTTCGGGTATTTTTGTTATCTCTTTAACAAACGAACACGAACGCGCAGAATCCGAAATCCGACATAAAAAAATGCTTTATTTTCATTTTTGTTGCTACAACAGTGCGATATAGATAGGAGATTGGACATGATGCTGACAATAGCAATCTGTGTCTATTGAATCTGCGGTCCAATGTGCCAAACATTAACTCTATTAGTCCAAGATTATTCTATAAAGAGAGGAAAGATTTGACATAGAGAGAAAAGATTCAACATTATAGAGACAGTGTTGGGGTAGACCATTCGACATGAACGACGAAAATTCGACTAAGCAGCGAAAAACATACAAACATCAAATCTGTCATTGAAGGCTTATGGTCGAATGTTCTAAGAAGATTCGACAAGCAGCTAAACTGTACAACGTCCCAATCGTACATTTCCGGTCAAATGCTCAGGCCCATAGGCTATACAAGAATTTGAATGTTGGTTGACTAGTAATAATGATTTATAAATATAATTATTAATAGTGTCATACAACATTAGAATTCTTCTATAGCTTGTGGGCGGAGCATTCGACCGGAAATGTACTATTGCGGCGTCGTACAGTTTAGCTGCTCCGTCGAATCTTCTTAGAACTTTCGACGGACACTATAAGCCTTCAGTGACAGATTCGACCTTAATTCATTCAGATTTTCGGACTAATGCATTTTTTAATGAAACAAAATAAATAAAAACGAATTTCGGGAGTAACTAAATAAATGTATTTTTCGGATGAAAACAAAATGAAACAAAATATTTCAGTGTGCACATGTCTAGCAAACACAAGACTGAACATTTTTTACTGTTGGGCCATAGCAGTTGCTTATTTTTAAATGCTATACCCCATATCGGTATGGCCATGATAACCTTTCATAGTAAAACTGGAAACAAGATTGTGTGCATCTTTAACAATGTAACCTGGCACCCTAAGGTGTCCCTCTCACCATTTCTTATTTTGCAAGACGTCCGTGTTGCCTAGCAATATATTTCCTACATCAGTCCTCCATTTTATACTGCATTACAAATTTCGCTAGCTAATTTTTACTGTATGCAAATCTAAGAAAATAATGATACTGAAAGTTGCTTCAATGAATATGGATCGTTAGCTAGTGAAAGTGACACTAGGGGGTGAATGAATTCGGTGATGTCTGTACACAGAATGCTCACAGTCACATGCCTTGGCCAGTAAACAAATCACATGCAGGAAGGATGTGCTACACTAACAAAGGAGACAATTGTGTACAGCTTAACATTTTATAGAAACGCAATAAGACTGTATAGAAAAAGAAACAAACTATTTAAGTGTATACGTTTAAGGGAGTGTTAGTGTAATCTTTTGACTAGGTATGAGCTGTTTTTTATGTATGATTTAAAAAAAATAAAAGATCGGAGAACTATTATAACATAAATGTTACGTAGAAGCAATCGGATATCTTTTGTTTTTATTCTGTGCAAGAAAGCAGCTGACATCAGGAGCTGTGTTGGTGGCTTTGTTCTTACCTACATGTAACGCAGCTCATACAATAGCAGCTAATGTGAGCAGAGGCCTTACCATAACAACTGATGGGTGAGCAGAGTGTGCAGGGAGGAGTTCAGCATCCAGTTCTTCCATTCCCTCTGTCAGTCCTTCCACTTCAGTCACAGTCAGTAACATCGTAGCGTGTTTGGCTTTCATGGTTAACATCTTACATTTCGAATTCAGCGACGCTATCTGATCCTGATAGCCTTTGATTTTCTTTGCCAGCTCCTGCGAACACATATTTTTTTTTTAATTTAGGCAGGAAACATAGAGAAGAACGTGAAAAAAAAATCAAGCTCTCATTGTGCTTCAGGCAGGCAAATAGGCTGGGTGCGTCTGGCCAATAAAATCACAGCTCGCTAGCCCTGCATCATCCATCAGCAACGGCTAAGAGGCAGGATGTTGTTGACTGTGAAAATGAACTAAGCCAGGCTGCATCTCACAATACAGGAAAACCACAGAAGAGAAGTAGAAAGCTGCAGCGAGAAGAAGAAATGGCCATGCAGCTTTCAGAGCCACATTCAAACCCAGCAAACTGAAAGGTTCAGGAGACAGACGGAGAGGCCAAACTGGCAAGATTCTTGTCACTTAATACAGAAAAGTATAAGCTGACCCCCAGATGGCTTATGTCTCACGCTTTGTAATGAGGTCATGTGATGACTACCAGCATAAAATATGCAACGCTCAGCTCTCAGCCAAGCTTAAAACAATGACAGGAGAAGTTCTGAACAACAGGGGGCAACAATTGTTAAAAATCTTACAGTCTAACCCTGAATTCATACCTGAGAAGAGCATTTTAAAGCTTTCTTTACAGGCACTTTAGGGAAAAAAATTGAAATTTATATCAAGTTTCATGAGCTTGTTTTCTAGACTGCATGAGGGAAGGAGAGCAGTTCTATAGGAGGAGAAGAATTTGTCAGGCATTATAATGCGCGTTTTACGCATTTAAAGGCATTCTATAGAATCAAAAATTCCTGATTACATAGAAATAAGGTTCATGTCATTTTTAGGGTCCATGAACATTGGGCTTAAAGAATAAGTTCACTTTTCGCAACATGTTACACCCATACCCAGATAGCAAACAATTGTGCTGCAAGTTTGAAAATGACTTGCTAAGTTTTTGTTAGACTTGGCTTCACAATTACAGCAAGTCCTCACTGCATGACTCCAGATCAACTTTCTTCGCAAACATGCTGCAAGTCTGCTGCAAGTTCTGGTTCAGTTATGTTGTGCAATAGTCCTCCCACCACAGGGGGTCACTGTGGCTGAATTTACATGCTGTAGACTTGCAGAGCTCTTGCTGTAGACTAGCAGAGCTCTTGTTGTAGACTCACTACTGCAACTTTGTTCTTGCTAGAGACTTGCCACGCAAATTTGCTACATGTTAAAAATGTGTCAACTAGAACTTGTGCTTTAAGTGCTCTACAAGTGTACAGCTTGCCAGTGAAAATGTGCAGCAAGTTAACATATTTCCAATTCAACACTGCCACATATGTGTGACACGTTTTCCTTGCTATCTGGGTATACAGAGTGTAACATGTAACATATTACAAACAGACCGACCACTACAACACCCAAAACCCCCCACCCCTCCGAATCCCTGCTGTGGCAGGGTTCTTCTACCACCACACCAGCTGTCACAATTAAAAAAAATTTGGCCAAGCAGGACTCCGCCCACCCAGCCGCGTCACTGATTGATAGGGCTCTGTGCGTGGAGAACTACAAGGTCCGGAAGCCTTTGCAGTTAGCCGCTTGTACTTTTTAATGAATTGCTACAGAGCTTTGGAGCACCATGGTAGTTTATTCCTGCTTACTGCCAGACGATCTGCTTACACATAAGGGATGTACAGGCAAGCAGATACACTGGCAGATCTGCTGGAGGCCTGCATGGGACCAGCAATCTGTTAATCGCTGGTGCAATGCTTTACAGGCTCCAATAAATAAATGCATATTTTTTTACTTGAAAAAAAAATGTGCATTTATTACTTATCCTTTAACAAAGGTTGCTTCTACAGGTGTTTTGCGTTTTTTTTTTCCTACTACCTGTAGAAGCAGCTCAGTGTTATCTACATTAGGCCATTTGGAGGCATATTTTAAGCTCAGCTTTTAGAAGTAAAAAAAACTCCTTCTGGATCAGCTTTTGGAGAGGAGATTTCAGGCACTCATAAAAGTGTTGTTTAGAAACATTTGCATTTTCAAGTGTAATTTGAAAAATGAGCAGAGGGGAATTTTTTGGGCAAAAACACTTGTGAGCTGTGCTAGGAGGTTGTAGCTAGTGACGTATGAGCTAGGGTGCCCATGTGTCCCGGATTGCCTGGGAATGTCCCACAATTGACATGTCTGTCCTGGGTCCCAGGCACCTTCATTCTGGGACAATACAATGTCCCGGAATGAAATAGAGGAGACGGCCACGCCCTACTAACTAATAACTACATTTCCGGGAAACTGGTTGCTAGGGCCAGCGCTGCCTGGCATCTTGCAGCCAGTGACAATTTACTCTCAGACAGTGAGACCGGGAGCGAGGCCTGCGCCTAGTGCAGCACTGCTGTCTCCACCCACCTCGGAACCTCTTCCTTCTCAAGCACCCAGCGGCAAGCAGCAGGGACCGTGTGATCCTCACTCTCCAGGTAGTGATGCCACTCATTTCCTTCTACCCACATGGCTCATGCAGAGGGAGTGACAGCAGCACTGCATCTGGTGGCAGGCTATGGGTGGCAAGCGGCACTGCATCTGGTGGCAGGCTATGGGTGGCAAGCGGCACTGCATCTGGTGGCAAGTGGCACATTCACCTGACAAATAACCCGCCACCAAATTCCCCATCAACCCCCGAGACTACATTTCCCCCTGCCCCCCATATCTTTTTTTGGGGAAGGTGAGAAAGGGAGTGTGTCCCTGAATGGCAGTTTGGAAATGTGGTTACCCTAATATGAGCTACTATGAGCATTTTTAGGCTGCTTTTTCTGCCAGAGGTTCTGACATTTCTTCTGTTCCTAGTGTGCATGAACATAGCATAGGACCTAGAGCATAGGGCGACTGAGCGTACAAGTATGAACAGGCATAACTGGAAATAATAGTCAGGCATAGTAAGGGGTCATCAGGCATAAGGAAGCAGCAGAAAAAAACACTGTAGTATGAATGGGTGCTAAAACATGGGAACTGAACTGATACTACCTAAATAAGAGCACAGATTTCATTTATGCAGCTGAAATTTAGTCACAAATGTTCCTTAAGAAGTAATCAAATAAAAATGCTTTAATACAGCAAAGTCCAACAATCAATTAGGATTAATTTTTCACTAATGAGGCCTCGTACACACGACGTGTGAAAGAAACATCGTTTTCCTTGTCAGGCTTGTCGAGAATCTTGTCAAGATTTCTTTGCGTACACACTGTCAAGACAAAATCTCGTTGTTCTCAAACACGGTGACCTACAACACCTACGACGGCACTATAAAAGGGAAGTTCGGTTCGACTGGCACAACCCTTGGGGCTGCTTTTGCTAATCTCATGTTACTGCGTGTTAACCTCCCTGGCGGTATGATTCTGTCTGGAATTACGTACCAAAAGCGGTACAATTATTTGCATGGAAATTAGGCGTTTTATACTGTAGGCCTGCAATTCTTATGAATAACTCGCTTAAATCTGTCCAAACAAGACATCCCGGGTATGATAAAGTTTGAAAAACAAAATCATATTTTTTTATATAATAAAAAACTATAAATAATTATAACAAATTATAATGTAATTATAATAAAAAATATTCAATAATGTAATCAACTCAAAAACACTGAAATTTGCTCAGTTGCAGAATTGTCGCTGTCATTATTTTTTTTTTTTATGACAAATTTCCCCACAAAACGCTATCGCTCAATTCTGCAAGTGATTAAAATTTATTATCGCTGTTTTCTAGCTGATCTAAAACCATTTTTGACATAAAGGGACACTTTTGGTTGCTATGGGCAATCTACAGTTTCCAGGCAGAAAGAACACTTTTTATTTTATAAAATAACATGTAGGGCACTGGGCAGACCACTAGGGACAAGGGGGGTGTGTATTTTTTACATACAGTACTGTAATCTATAAGATTACATTGTACTGTATGTAAAGTGTTTGTTTACTTTTTTTAATTTGGCGCCGTTCTCCGCTTCCGTGCGTCGTAACGTCGCAGGAAACAGAGATCGGCGGCACACGGGGACGCTGTGTGAATCGAGCGAGCACCCGCTCGCTCACACAGCAGGGATGCATCGCTGGATCCAGGAAGAAGGTAAGCCAGCGCGCACAGCAGGCTACCCCGAGCGTGACTCGGGGATACCGTTCTTAGCAGAAAAAAACCACCCCGAGTCACGCTCGGGGATACCGCCAGGGAGGTTAAGTAAAAGTTTGGTGAGAGACGATTCGCGCTTTTCAGTCTGTTACAGCGTAACGAATGTCCTATCCCCATTACGAACGCTACTTTTACCGAAGGTGCGCTCCCGTCTCATACTTTATTTTGAGCATGCACGGGTTTCTAAGCATACACACGAACGTGTTTCTTGTCGTAAACCAGCCCGACAAGAAACACAACGAGGAAATTGAGACTCCCGACGAGAAAAAAGAGAACTTGTTCTCTCTTTAGTCGTCGAGATCCACGGCAGTTTTCTCGACGAAAAACATACACACAATGTTTTCCTCTGCAAAAAAGCTCTGCCACCGAGGCCTTAGAGTCCAGTAAAGGGAAAACGTATAGGGGTTGCTATTGGTAGCTGCACTTTGTACCTCATCACTGTTCTCTGTATTCTCTAGTAATACAGTATGTAATCTGTTCACACGTTTGAACAGCTGGCTAAGGTAACTCGTTGCTCTCTATACATTGCAGTATACTGTATATCCTAGGTATTGTCAATTGTAATCAACATCAGTCATAAAAAAAAGGAGTTTGATTTATATAAGAAACAAGCAGGTGATAAGAAATTTTTTAATATTATGCAGTAGAATATAAGCTCAGTAAAATTAAAAAATTTTTTTTTTAAAACAGAATTATTTACATCCGATCATTTAAAGGGAACATACTGTATGACTGTATATAGTGGTGATACATATTTTCTTTAACTACTTGCCGACCGCCCGCCGTCATATTACTGCTCTACGTCCTCTCTTTAGCGGCCACTAGGGGGCGCGCCCTCGCCGGCCGGCGCGCGCGCCCCCCGCACGTCCCCGAGTCCCGCGCGTGCGTGCCCGGCGGGTACGATCGCCGCCGGGCACACGCGATCGCTCGTTACAGAGTGGGGAACGGGAGCTTTGTGTGTAAACACAAAGCTCTCGTTCCTGTCAGCGGGGCAAACGCTGATTTTCTGCTCCTACAATGTATGAACAGAAGATCAGTGATTTCCCCTAGTGAGTCCACCCCCCCATACAGTTAGAACACAAACAGGAACACACTTAACCCCTTCCCTGCCACCTAGTGTTAACCCCTTCACTGCCAATGGCAGTTTTATAGTAATCCAATGCATTTTTATAGCATTGATCGCTATAAAAATGCCAATGGTCCCAAAAATGTGTCAAAAGTGTCCGATGTGTCCGCCATAATATCGCAGTACCGAAAAAAAATGCTGATCGCCGCCATTACTAGTAAAAAAAATATTATTAATAAAAATGCCATAAAACTACCCCCTATTTTGTAAACGCCATAAATTTTGCGCAAACCAATCAATAAACGCTAATTGCGATTTTTTTTTAACGAAAAATATGTAGAAGAATACGTATCGGCCTAAACTGAGGAAAAAAAATGTTTTTTTATATCTTTTTTGGGGATATTTATTATAGCAAAATGTAAAAAAATATTGATTTTTTTTCAAAATAGTCGCTCTATTTTTGTTTATAGCGCAAAAAATAAAAACCGCAGAGATGATCAAATACCACCAAAAGAAAGCTCTATTTGTGGGAAAAAAAGGACGCCAATTTTGTTTGGGAGCCACGTCGCACGACCGCGCAATTGTCAGTTAAAGCGACGCAGTGCCGAATCACAAAAAGTGCTCTGGTCTTTGGACAGCAATGTGGTCCGGGGCTAAAGTGGTTAACCTCCCTGGCGGTATGATTCTTTCAGATTTTAGGTGCTGAAAGCGGTACCATTATTTACAAGGAAATTTAGCATTTTATACTGTAGGCCTGTAATTCTTAGGAATAACTCACTTAAACCTGACCAAACAAGAGTCTAATAGGCATCCCGGGTATGACATAAAAAAAAAAAAATAGTAAATTATAATATAATAAATAATTATAAATAATTATAACAAATAATAATATAATTATAATAAAAATTATTCAATAATGTAATCAAATCAAAATCACTGAAATGTGCTCAGTTGCAGAATTGTTGCTGTCATTTTTATTTTTTATGACAAATTTCCCCACAAATCGCTATCGCTAAAGTGATTACAATTTATTATTACTGTTTTCTAGCTGCTCTAAAACCATTTTTGACATAAAGGGACACTTTTGGTTGCTATGGACAATCTACAGTTTGCAGGCATAAAGAACAGTTTTTATTATATAAAAGAACATGCAGGGCACTGGACAGACCACTAGGGACAAGGGGGGTGTGTATTTTTTACATACAGTACTGTAATCTATAAGATTACAGTATACTGTATGTAATGTGTTTGTTTAATTTTTTGAATATAACGTTCTCCGCCCCCGTGCGCTGTAATGTCACAGGGAACGGAGCTCGGCGGCACACAGAGGCACTGTGTGAATCGAGCGAGGACCCGCTCGCTCACACAGCATGGATGCATTGTTGGATCCAGGAACAAGGTAAGTAAACCCTGTCTGTGCACTCTGCAAGGCGAGCCTGAGTCTGACTCGGGGTTACCGATCGCAGCATAAAAATTTAACCCTGAGTCAGACTCGGGAATAGTGCCAGGGAATATGGTCAACACTAAAAACACGATTGAAAAAACAAATGAATGCTTTTTTTTCAGAAAAAAGCGACACAAATGCAAATAGAGGCATATAAGACTGATGGTAGAAAAAAACTTTAACATTCTGGTCTAATTATACAGTAAAACCTTGGTTTGCGAGCATAATTCCACGACGACAGGTAAGTATACACACTGTCGGGTTTCTCGGCAGAAAAACACTGACGAGAACACGACGTGTTCTCTATTTTTCGTGTCGAGATTTTAAGCAGTTTTCTTGATGAGAAACCTAAAAGCCTCATAAGCCGCGTACACGCGGCAGAGAACCTCGACGGGCAGAACACATCGTTCCGCCCGTCAAGGTTCTCTGCCGGCCGTCAGATTCGGCGACCCGCCCGTCGGGAATGGCAACCAGCCATTCATCCAGGCGGGCCGTCGAGCAAATAGAGAACATGCTCTCTATTTCTGCTCAACGGCATTCCCGACGGGATGCTCGCCGAGAGCGTACACACGGCCGAGGTTCTCGCTGGAATGCAGCTTCCAGTGAGGTTCTCGCTGGTTTCTAGCGAGAACCTCGGTCGTGTGTACGCCGCCATACACACACTCGGTATACTCAGCAAGAAAGCTCTGCCATCAGTTTTCTTGCTGGTTCTTGAGAAAATCAAGCATGTGTACAAGGCTTTAGTGTAGCGATAAGTTGCTAAATGTTGTACCTTCATTAAATGTAACCATGTTGCTACACTTAGAGGCTCCACTCTTCTCTTTTATACCCAGTTGTGACATGAGGCTACTCTAATATCAAGACATCACTTGTACTGTATATCAAGGCAAAATTTATTAAAACATTTTGCTCATCTTGCAAAACGCTCTCAAACCAAGTTACTCTCAAACTAAGGTTTTTACTGTAGACCTATATCTATCTGAGGCATTATTAACCACTTGCTTACTGGGCACTTCTGCCTAGACCAATTTTCAGCTTTCAGCGCTGATGCACTTTGAATGACAATTGCGTGGTCATACAACACTGTATCCAAATGGGCACTGAGAAGTGGCACTAAAAGGTGGCATTGATAGGTGACACTGATAGCTGGCAGTGATGGGCACTGATGGATGGCAGTAATGGACACTGATAGGCAGCACTGCTAGGTGGCACTGATGAGGCATTGATAGGTGGAACTGGTGAGCATTGATAGGTGGCACATGTGGGCCTTGATAGGAGGCACTCATGGTAATTGATAGGTGGTACTGGTGGGTATTGTGGGCACTTGCAGGTTGCACTAGAAGGGGGTACTGGCAAGGGTTACTTGCGGCACAAAGGAGGCACATGTGCCTTCTTTTCTCTTAGGGACCGATATCTCTTTCACATAAGCCGGTGATCGGCTTTTTTTCTCCTCACGCTGTCAGTGCGAGGAGAAAAAAAAACGATTACCGGCTTTTGTTTACATCACATGATCAGCTGTCATTGGCTGACAGCTGATCACGTGGTAAGGGGCCCCTCACTCGGATCCGTGATCACCCAAGTCTGACGTCATCCCGGCATTTGGGGTCCGCACTGTAGCCGTCATTCGGCTATAGCGCGGGTGCCAAGTGGTTAAATTATTTTGGTAAAACAACACTTTCTAACATTACTCTTGAACTTTCCTTCTGCTAGTTAATGTCCCTTTTTCCAGATCTCAGCTTTATACTGAAAATGTAGCCCTCTCAGTGGAACCTGCATAGATACATTGGTCCAGCTTGGACCAATGTAAGTATTAACATGCCACACTTGGCCTACAAACCACTTTAGTAGGCACTGCCACTAATAGCTTCCAGGTCCTGTGCTGAACGGCTGGCTTGCTGCTTAGTGAACACAGGGAGTTGCTCGCTCAGCACAGGCACCATACAGACAACTTGTGCATCTCAAAGAATCCAGAGTGTTCTCTAATTTGACAAAATGGAGATCATGTCATCACTGCCTGGCCCCTCCACCTCGTAGAAATCTGTCTGTTCAAAGTATCTCTGCATGGAAGAGAACTTGTAATAAATGAACTTCTTTAACCACTTGCTGACCACTCTATAGCAGTTGTACTGTGCGCCAGATCACTACAGTATATCACAGGGATATGCAATTAGCGGACCTCCAGCTGCTGCAAAACTACAAGTCCCATATTGCCTATGCCTCTGGGTGTCATGCTTGTGCTAATTGCATATCCCTGGTATATCACACACATATACAGTGCAGAAAATAAGTATTTGAACACCCTGCTATTTTGCAAGTTCTCCCACTTGGAAATCATGGAGGGGTCTGAAATTGTCATCGTAGGTGCATGTCCACTGTGAGAGACATAATCAAAAAAAATAATTCCAGAAATCACAATGTATGATTTTTTTAACTATTTATTTGTATGATACAGCTGCAAATAAGTATTTGAACACCTGTCTATCAGCTAGAATTCTGACCCTCAAAGACTTGTTAGTCTGCCTTTAAAATGTCCACCTCCAATCCATTTATTATCCTAAATTAGATGCACCTGTTTGAGGTCATTAGCTGCATAAAGACACCTGTTCACCCCATACAATCAGTAAGAATCCAACTACTAACATGGCCAAGACCAAAGAGCTGTCCAAAGACACTAGAGACAAAATTGTACACCTCCACAAGGCTGGAAAGGGCTACGGGGAAATTGCCAAGCAGCTTGGTGAAAAAAGGTCCACTGTTGGAGCAATCATTAGAAAATGGAAGAAGCTAAACATGACTGTTAATCTCCCTCGGACTGGGGCTCCATGCAAAATCTCACCTCGTGGGGTCTCAATGATCCTAAGAAAGGTGAGAAATCAGCCCAGGACTACACGGGAGGAGCTGGTCAATGACCTGAAAAGAGCTGGGACCACCGTTTCCAAGGTTACTGTTGGTAATACACTAAGACGTCATGGTTTGAAATCATGCATGGCACGGAAGGTTCCCCTGCTTTAACCAGCACATGTCAAGGCCTGTCTTAAGTTTGCCAATGACCATTTGGATGATCCAGAGGAGTCATGGGAGAAAGTCATGTGGTCAGATGAGACCAAAATAGAACTTTTTGGTCATAATTCCACTAACCGTGTTTGGAGGAAGAAGAATGATGAGTACCATCCCAAGAACACCATCCCTACTGTGAAGCATGGGGGTGGTAGCATCATGCTTTGGGGGTGTTTTTCTGCACATGGGACAGGGCGACTGCACTGTATTAAGGAGAGGATGACCGGGGCCATGTATTGCGAGATTTTGGGCAACAACCTCCTTCCCTCAGTTAGAGCTTTGAAGATGGGTCGAGGCTGGGTCTTCCAACATGACAATGACCCGAAGCACACAGCCAGGATAACCAAGGAGTGGCTCTGTAAGAAGCATATCAAGGTTCTGGCGTGGCCTAGCCAGTCTCCAGACCTAAACCCGATAGAGAATCTTTGGAGGGAGCTCAAACTCCGTGTTTCTCAACGACAGCCCAGAAACCTGACTGATCTAGAGAAGATGTGTGGAGGAGTGGGCCAAAATCCCTCCTCCAGTGTGTGCAAACCTGGTGAAAAACTACAAGAAACGTTTGACCTCTGTAATTGCAAACAAAGGCTACTGTACCAAATATTAACATTGATTTTCTCAGGTGTTCAAATACTTATTTGCAGCTGCATCATACAAATAAATAGTTAAAAAAATCATACATTGTGATTTCTGGAATTTTTTTTTTTGATTATGTCTCTCACAGTGGACATGCACCTACGATGACAATTTCAGACCCCTCCATGATTTCCAAGTGGGAGAACTTGCAAAATAGCAGGGTGTTCAAATACTTATTTTCTGCACTGTATATATATATATACATATACATGATCTGGCTCTTCCAGGTAACGGGCATGAATGTGTGCCACCGGTGGCTCTCTCTCACTATGATTATACACTTGTTATACTTAATGTCAGCTGGTACCCGCCAATCATCCTACAGAGACACAGAATGGAGGTCTGCCTATGTAAAGAAGACAAATGCTGTTCTGACAGGAGGGAAGGCATGGATCCTTTGTCTCTGCAAAGCAGGAACTAGGATCCATGTCTTCCCCTAGTAAAAGCACCTCCTACACTGTAGTAAAACACAGGCTAGGCACACAGTTAACCCTTTGACCGCCCCTGTTAATTTCTTCCCAGCCAGTGTCATTAGTACAGTAACAGTGAATATTTTTTAGCACTGATCACTGTATTAGTGTCACTGTCCCCCAAAAATTGTCAAAAGTGTCAGTTAGTGCCTAAATGACCACGGCAATATCACAGTCCCGCTAGAAGTCTCTGATCGCCGCCATAACTAGTAAATAAATAATTAAAAATTAATACAAAAAATCTCAGAGTTTGTAGACGTAATAACTTTTGTGCAACCCAATAAATATATACGCTATATTTTACCAAAAACATGTAGCAAGAATACATATTGGGCTAAATTTATGAAGATTTTTTTTATTCATTTTTTATTTATTAAATATATTTTGAAGCAGAGAGTAAAAAATATTGTTGTTTTCTTTCTTCCTTTTTTTAAAAAAAATTAAGGCCTCGTACACACGACCGTTTTCCTCGACAAAATCCATCAAGAAAAATGCTGGCAGAGCATTTTTGCAGAGGAAAGCGGTCGCGTGTATGTTTTTCATCGAGAAAACTGTTGTGGATCTCGACGAGAAAAAAAGAGAACATGCTCTCTTTTTTCTCTTCGGGCGTCTCAATTTCCTCGTCGTGTTCCTTGTCGGGCTGGTTTACAACGAGAAACACGTTTGTGTGTATGCTTAGAAACCCGCGCATGCTCAGAATAAATATGAGACGGGAGCGCACCCTCGGTAAAAGTAGCATTCGTAACAGAGATAGCACATTCGTCACGCTGTAACAGACTGAAAAGCGCAAATCGTCTCTCACCAAACTTTTACTTAACACGCAGTAACATGAGATTAGCAAAAGCAGCCCCAAGGGTTGTGCCAGTGTCTCGAACTTCCCCTTTATAGTGCCGTCGTACGTGTTGTACGTCACCGCGTTTGAGAACGACAAGATTTTGTCTTGACAGTGTGTACGCAAAGAAAGCTTGACAAGAAACTTGACAAGAAACTTGTCGAAGAAAAACGATGTTTCATTTATGACGAGATTCTTGACCGTGTGTACGAGGCCTCAGAGGTAAAAGATGCAGAGGTGATCAAATACCACCAAAATAAATCTTTATTTGTGGGGAAAAAAGGACATACATTTTATTTGGATAAAGCGTCACATGACCACGCGATTTTCAGTTAAAATAACGCTGTGCCGTATTGCAAAAAATGACATGGTCATGAAGGGGGGTAAATCTTCCAGGGCTGAAGTCGTTAAAAAGCAATACAATAAATCATACACAGAAAAGCGCCACCAAAAAATATCTAGATGTAGAATACCTCATGGCGTTTGATTTGGATCTGTAGTTCTTGGATGTTGTTAGTTGTTACTTTTGCATCTTGTAATTCTCGATGTGCTTCCTCAATGAGATGCTGCAAATGTTTCATTTCCTGTTCATACTGTTCATACTGGACTACTGCCTCCTATGGGTTAAGGAAACAAAGCAACAACTTCACCTGAAACTAGGTACATGCAAAATGCAATTTGCATATCTTTACAAATGCCCAGTGTTAAAATAGGGGACACAACTATAAACCAATTTACACTAGTTAACAAAATCCACGCACTGCCCCACACAATTCATTTCCAGGCTGAGTTTATAAACATTTTCATAGTTGGGACTTACAAAAAGCCAACTTGCAGCAACAAGATGGATGGATACATTAGATTCCTAAGCATGTGCTGTTTTACTGAGTTTTCATAAAGTACTTACCTGCATTATATTGCACTGTTGGATAGCTGTATGTTGAAGACGGCTGGTCTCTTCTAGCAGCCTGACAGCTGTACAGCATATAGGTAGGCTGGTGACTACCTCTTCTGGGATTCTTAAGGCACTCTGGCAAACCTGTACAGCGTGTACTTTTGGCTTCAGAGACTCCATTTTCAAAAGAAGATGCTGTAAAATATAACGATTATTATACAGAAGTTTTTAGTAGACATCCTAAACTGAAGCTGAACGTAAAACTTTTAGAAGTAAACTTAAAGAGGTTGTAAAGGATTTTTTTTTTTTTTCTAAATAGCTTCCTTTACCTTAGGGCCCTTTCACACTGGTGCGTTCTTGCCGCGTTTTTGCGGTAAAAATAGCGCTAATAAAACGCTCATAAAACGCTCCCCATGCCCCTCCTTATTGAAATGACTTAAATAACGTGGTAAAAACGGAGCGTTAAAATCGCGGTAAAACACAACGATTTTACCGCATTTTTACCGCGTTTTTAATTCATTTCAATGGAGAGGGGCATGGGGTGCGTTTTAATAGCGCTATTTTTACCACGAAAACGGGGCAAAAACGCGGAAAAAAAGCACCAGTGTGAAAGGGCCCTGAGTGCAGTCCTCCTTCACTTACCTCATCCTTCGATTTTGCTTTTAAATGTCCTTATTTCTTCTGAGAAATGCTCACTTCCTGTTATTTTGTCTGTAACTACACACCGTAATGTGAGGCTCTATCCCTGGTGTGGAGAAAGCCTCTTAAGGGGGAGGGGGCGAGCAGGCAAGTCAGGACACTCTTTACTTTGCAGATAGAGAAGGGAGCTGTGTGTTAGTGGGTGTCCTGACCCTCCTGCTCGCCACCTCCCCCCTCAAGAGGCTTTCTCCACACCAGGGAGAAAACCTTGCATTACTGTGTGTAGTAACAGACAGAAGAACAGGAAGTGAGGATTTCTCAGAAGAAATAAGAACATTTAAAAGCAAAATCGAAGGATGAGGTAAGTGAAGGAGGACTGCACTAAGGTAAAGGAAGATAATTAGGGAAAAAAAAAATCCTTTACAAACCCTTTATTACCATCTCACCTGTCGATGTGACAGTTGTTCCTTAAGACTCAAGCGTCCAAGCTCTGGAGAAGTTAGTGTAGATTGGGCTTGTGCCAGTGCTGTTTGTAAAGCTCTTGCTTCACTTTCAAATTTTTTCATATCCTGAAAAGTTGAATCGAGACAACATTAAATAATTGGTGAATTATTGATCATTTTGCAAAATACAAATTGTAGTAGTTACTTGAAAAGACAAGAGCATAATATCTGAACTAGATAAGTATGTACTTCTAAGCCCCATAGACACGGCCGGGATTCCCGGCGGGATAAAGTCTGCTGGGAATCCCGACGGGAAACCCGAGAACCTGCTCGGTAAGTTTTCCCGTGTACACACGACCGGGTTTCCCATCGGGAAAACTGTGTGTGTATGCTCCCTCCAAGTGTTTCCCCATAGGAAAACTGCTGGGTTTAAAACCGCAGGAAAATAAAGAGCAGGTTCTCAATTTTCCCGCCGGAATTACCAGAAGTTTTCCTGTTGGGAAAACTGCGAGAAAGCATACACTTTTCGGGCTAAAAGCTCTCCCTGCAGTTTTCCTGGAGGAAAACCTGTCGTGTGTACGAGGCTTTTGTTCAGACACTGCAAAAAAAGATGGACGTTCTTATTAGAGAGTTACAAACCAATACCAGAGCTTCTACTGGCCCCTTGGCCCAATGTGTAGGAGTCAATATTATTACCAAATGTTAAAGACCTTCTAATATAACAAGATTCTTACTTCTGCAGCATCATAAAGGCTCTGCAAACGTTGTTTGATTGTTTGTTGCAGTTCTTCAGTCTCTCGTCCAAGTTCTGATACTTGCTGACACAATCCTTCAGTGTGGTACACGCTTGATAAGTAGTCTATCTTCTCATTCATAGCTTCCAGGTCATTGCGTATATCTCTAGACTCATCTAACATAGCCTATGAACAAAAAAACATATGTGCAGTTTTTTCTCGGAACAAGTTAATTTAGTGACCGTCATTCTGTCAAACGGGCATGCTGGAAAGCCAGCATACACCTTGGCATCTGTTTAGCACACATTAGTGTGCTCTGACGGGGTGTCAGGGAGTCCCCCCGTCACAACACAATAGCACCGCAGGGAAGATCACCGAACTAACATCGCTTATGGGTTAAACTTTAAAAAACTTCTTGTGTGTACCCCCAAATTGCAGCCTGTATTGTGCACTCTATTATTTGGCAATTGGATTGCCTAAAAGGGTTTATCAGATAGAAAGCCCAATTGACAACTAAAAGAGCCTGTACCTGCTTCTACGGTAATCTGTACATTAGTCCGTATTTTTTCATTCAGCCAGCGGCTGAATCCTCCCCGCTGAGCTATTGTATTGACAGTGGGGTGACCTCCCTGCCATCAGAATACACTGAACATCACTACAGTCTAAAGCCTTCAGCGCTGATTGAGAGGGGGGTTGTACAGAACCCGATCGCTAGAATATTCACTCAATTTTTTAATTATAAGTGAGGTTAAATTGATGTTTGTTTTCACCACAGAGAACATTTGAAGGATCAGGATGGAAAGTTTTTCTCAACAAATTTTTGTACAGGGTATGTAGTTTTCTTTCTGGAACTACATATATTTTAAAACCGAATGTTAAGAGCAAGTGAAATTTTCCAATGACATTCATCCAATGTACAAATAGTTTTCATATGAATCTTCATATGAATATTCTTGTCTGAAAATTTACTAGTGTATGGCCAGCATTAGAATTTTCATTCACTTTAGGGCTCTTTCACACAGGCGGACCATATGTTCGCTTTTTCATCCATCCCTGTACGGATGAAATATGGACATTTATTGATCCCTGTGAGATTGCGGGTGTCAGCGGATGAACATCCGCTGACACCCAATCTCATCCAGGTGCGCAATCCTCCGATTCTGCAGATGGAGGAAAACCCTATTTTTCCATCCATCTGCGGAATGGATAGGGTGAACACGGACAGACGGTCCGTGTTCATCCGATCCTCCCATAGGGGAGAGCAGAGATCTGACAGTGCTGTCCCTGCACAAGCTGAGGTTGAGCAAGCGGAGGTTCACGGGGCGGATCATCACGGATCTGTCCCGTGTGAAAGAGGCCTTAAGGTCTTGGCCAATCATTTTCCCACCTAAAATTGTGACAGATAAATCTACATCAGACAGGGCCTTTATAGAGAAATAAAATAGCATCCAAAGCACTTCTGTGATAAAACTTGCAAAATGAAAAACATACGTATATCCAAAGTAATCTACCTAACGGTGTAACTCAAAAGTGGGTAAATCACAGAAACTTCCCCTACAACTTACTTGGTGAGCCACTGCCTGATCACGAAGCTGACTTGCTGAATTCCAGGTAATAAGTGCATGTACTAATATTTTTGCCTTCCCAATCCAACGCAGAATGAATTCTAGCATTTCATTGTATTCCTCCAGTTGAATTACAGCCTATAAAAAATTTAAGTTGGTGACAAACATTGTATTATATTTATACAGGATTTATATAGCGCCAACAGTTTGTGCAGTGCCTTACAATATAAAGGAAGAACGGGTGGTTATAACACAAGTGCAAGAGGGTTAAGTTGACCCCTTTCATAAGAGCTTACAATCTAATAGGTTGGGGCAAGTGGTAAAATAGGTAATAACTGTGAGAGGCAAGCTGATGGAAGAATTAAAGTTCAGTTGTTAGTTGGTGTCTTGATAGGCTTCCAGAAATAGATGAGTTTTCAGGGATCGCCTAAAGATGGCCAGATTGGGGTAGAGCGTTCCACAGGATGGAAGAGGCTCTGGACAAGTCCTGGAGACAATCAATGGAGGAGGATAAAGGGAGCTAGAGAGCAGGAGTTTAACAAAAAACAAAAAAAAGAATGTCCGTTTCTGTACCTGTTTTACTCTGCCTGTCTTGTATTCAGCCTCCTTGCTGGCTTGCTGCTGCACTTCCGTTAGTATTCCTACTTTGTCCACTAGCTGCTTTGCCAGTGTGGGACTTTGCTCACTAAAGTCTTGAACAGCTGCATCCAGCTCCACAAGCTTTATGTTGCACTTGTCTAATTCCTCACATAAGATCTGTGAAAAGAAGGAATTTTATTAAGACACATTTACAATATTCAAGATCATATAAATGCTATATGCAGTGTGGCAGCACCCCACATGTGATTCCACTTTATAGTTTATCAAGCAGTCTCTATGCATAGAAAAGATCCACAGGGGTACCATACTGAACACATACAAATGTTGAGCACTTCATCTGAAAACTACATTATAAAAATACTGGAAGTAATTAGAAATAAGCTATGATAAGCACAATAGGATTGCTTTACTAAAACTGAAGAGTGCAAAATCCGGTGCAGCTATGCATGGTAGCCAATCAGCTTCTAACTTCAGCTTGTTCAATTAAGCTTTCACACAAATCCTGAAATCTGAGGTATAAATACACACTTTTTCATACAAACAAAAGGTGAGTGAGCATCATAGACACATGTAGAAAGGGAGTGTCCTTACTCATGAGAATATATCCAAAGAGATGTTGTATCCAGTAGTCAATAACCAGAGAATACGTTCATCATGTTTCCATTGTCATACAAAGACAAAGCACCCCAATCACAACCTATCAGGTGTCGGGCTCAACATAGAGGTAGCACTGAATTTACGTGTATATAAACATTTGTCTAAGTCTGAGTAATTATGGAAAGATAGGGTCCTTAAATTGGAGTAAGATTGCGTTAGGGGCCAGTCTTGATTGTCCAGTCTGGTGTAGAGAGTAAGGGAAGCAATCAGTCACCGGGGCTAATGTGTAAACGGGCATGTGTATGCGGGGTGGTGTCACCCGAGTCAGGGCAAGAGAAAAAAATTAAGTAAAAAGAAAAAGAGAGAGAGAAAAAAAGGGGGGGGGGAGACGGGAAGGGAAAGGTAAAGAAAGGAAGTAGGAGAAGGGGGGGAAGAGGGGGAGCTCTGAGGGTGTCACCTCCCCGGTCTCCACGGGACGTAGCATATAGGTAAAAGCTCTTGGGATGATCCCTGATAAGAGGGGTTTCCTCCTGGGATCGGCTCATAAGTAAATGAGGGAAGTTCTGTGCAGTGTGTTAGAAGAGTGATCTCCTAAAAGATTGTTAATTGGTGCACATCATAGGCCAATGGAGGGTTTAGGACGATTTAGCGCCATCAAGGAGGCATATCTCTCTGTGGTACAGAAGTGGGTCCAGCAGGCAATTGATTTCTATGCAGAACTGCACCAGATTTTGCACTCTACAGTTTTAGTAAAATCAACCTCAATATTTGTTCTATAGTAAATGCTCATTCAGTAATACCCCCACATTTGTTAAATGTCAACTTGTATATAAATCCTAGCCAAAAACATATTTTATTTGCTCCCTTTTGATCTGTTAAATATACCATTCAACACATTTTGTTATATCTGTTTGCTAAAGAGCAATACAAAAAGGTTAGTCTTGTTTAATATCTTGTGAGTTAATAACTTCCCGTGTTCTCTGTCTGCATCATATATTTTTTTTTCACATTTCTTAATCCTCCAGCCAGTGCTTTGAGCCCAGTGACCTTTGGACCGTTCTCATCGGATGGACTGATCGTGTGTACAAGGCTTTAATGTTTCATGCTAATACATTGGATTTACCTTCTTTACTACAAATATTTACACTATTTTATTTTATAGATTTAAGTTTACATCAACCCCTGAGGTAGTGAAAGATGTTCATGAAACGTGGCGGGCTACTATGCTGCATACTTATACCTACTATGGATTACGTTATGGAAAACTGTATTAGACTGTAATATACCATGTACAACTTCACTGATCTGTTTAACAATATGGCACTGCATGTGGACACGGTTGACCCTATACGTATCAATAAACTAGCTTTTATATTTCATACATAGCAGTTTTGCACTGAATTTAAAGTCCCAAGGGCAAAATGTTGTTTTATGTATATAGAACAAGTTCACCTTTTAACAAAAAATAATAAATGCACATTGTTTTTGCAGGTAAAAAATGTGCATTTATTTTTATTTTTTCTGGAGCCTCTAAAGCGCTGCACCAGCGATCAGCAGATCACCAGTGACATGCAGGTCTCCTGCAGATCTGTGACAGGAAGACTCAATGAACTACCATGGCGCTCCACAGTGCCGTGGTAGTTTACTGAAAACTACAAGCCGACAGCCGCAAAGGATGTCGGGACTTGTAGTTTTTCATTCACAAAGGACTGTGAATTAGCCCTGGTTCACATTGATGCTACTTTGAAATCGCGCCCACTTCACTTTATGTAGCGAGATTTCAAAGTAGTAAGGTCAGCGTGATTTCAGGTGCTACTTGATAGACATCTGTGTGGCTTCATACACAGATGTCTATTGAAGTCGCACCTGAAATTGGCAAAAGTAGTGCAAGAACTACTTTTGCAAATTGGTGCGGTGCCACAAAATCAGTGTCGTACCGATTGGAACAGTGTCATTGCCTTAAATAGGCTTTGACTTGTCATTCGATTTAATCTCTAAAATTGCATGACAAATCGCTCCAATGTGAACTTAGGCTCAGTGCCACAGCCGGGCGGCCAGAGCCATGCTCGGTCACATTTGTTTTTAATAGTGACAGCCAGCGAGGATGGGGGGGGGTTGAGAGGAGATCCTTGCTATCTGTCAAAGCAGGGGGGGAGTGGAGTGGGGGCCAGACTCTGGGGGATCCAGATGTTAAATGTTACACCCTGAATTTGGGTGTAAGGCACCATGCACACAAGACGCAAATGCAAACACATCTAAACACACGTTTTCAAAGGCAAAAAACAGCATTTAAAACGCCTGTTTTTGCGTCGTTTTATCGCGTTATACCGCGTTTGCGTTTATAAGCGTTTAGTTAAGAAACATCATAAGACCCTCCCTAAGCTCAAAAAACAATATTATTTAACCATTTCAGCCATTTTGTGAGACCAAAGTGAGTAGCAGCTGAAAGAGCAGCAGTATACTTGTATTTAGCGTGTCACTTGCCACATCACCTGCCACAAGCTGTGGATTGTCCACTTGCCATGTCACCTGCCACAAGCTGTGGATTGTCCACTTGCCACAACATCTGCTACGTCACTTGGCCATGCCACCTGCCACAAGTTGTGGATTGTCCACTGGCCACATCACCTGGCCACGTCACCTGCCATGTCACCTGGTCACGTCACCTGTCACAAGTTGTGGATTGTCCACTTGCCACGTCACCTGCCACGTCACCTGCCACGTCACCTTACATGATTTTTGCACTTTAAAAAATTCTTATATTTCACAGGAAATTAGTATGTATTTTTTTATATATATGTATTTTTTGTATAATACAATATAATTTTGAAATCGGACATTAACTCTGACAGTAGTCAATTGTTATTAGGCAATCGTTCTCTTTTTAAACTTGTTTGACTTAAGTTTATTTGTTTATTTTATATACACTTTTTTAAATGTTATATTCATGTGTATATGTATATGCAAAGAAATTCTTTTAGATTCTTTAGAATGCATATGTGGCTCTTGTCAATGAGTTGAAGTAAGGTATGTCTCTTTATCCGTTAATTGATTTCCACCTACCATTTGTTGATAACAGTCACATGTTTCTTATGGGTTTTGTATATATTTTTAGAATGTTTTATCACACATCAGCCATGATTAAACACTAAGATTAGTGTGAAACGCGTCGGCTATCCCCTCTCTGGCTGTATGTAATTGTACATGTTCTGTATTTTAATAATAAAGACAACTTCTGAAGTTATCTTGGAGTGCGGCTGTCCGGATCCTCTGGAATCTTCATATTGGCCACGTCACCTGCCACGTCACCTGGCCACGTCACCTGCCACAAGTTGTTGATTGTCCACTTGCCACGTCACCTGACCACGTCACCTGCCACAAGTTGTGGATTGTCCACTTGCCATGTCACCTGGCCACATCACCTGCCACGTCACCTGGCCACGTCACCTGCCACAAGTTGTGGATTATCCACTGGCCACGTCACCTGCCACGTCAACTGGCCACGTCACCTGCCACAAGTTGTGGATTTTCCACTTGCCACTTCACCTGGCCACGTCACCTGCCACAAATTGTGGACTATCTACTTGCCAAATCACCTGGCCACCTCACCTGCCACAAGTTGTGGATTGTCCACTGGCCACGTCACCTGGCCACGTCAGCTGCCATGACACCTGGCCATGTCATCTGCCACAAGTTGTGGATTTTCCACTTGCCACATCACCTGGCCACCTCACCTGCCACAAGTTGTGGATTGTCCACTGGCCACGTCACCTGCCACGTCAAACTGGCCACGTCACCTGCCACAAGCTGTGGATTGTAAACTTGCCACGTCACCTGCCACAAGTTGCGGATTGTCCACTTGTCATGTCACCTGGCCATGTCACCTGGCCACGTCACCTGCCACATCACCTGTTCACATCACCTGGCACGTCACCTGGCCACGTCACCTGCCACGTCACCTGTTCACGTCACCTGGCACGTCACCTGGCCACAAGTTGTGGATTTCCACTGGCCACATCACCTGCCACGTCCCTAAGCTCAGAAAACAATATTATTTAACCATTTCAGCCATTTTGTGAGACCAGAGTGAGTAGCAGCTGAAAGAGCAGCAGTATACTTGTATTTAGCGTGTCACTTGCCACAAGCTGTGGATTGTCCACTTGCTATGTCACCTGCCACAAGTTGTGAATTGTCCACTTGCCACGTCATCTGCCACATCACATGTCACAAGTTGTGGATTGTCCACTGGCCACGTCACCTGGCCACGTCACCTGCCACAAGTTGTGGATTGTCCACCTGCCACGTCACCTGGCCACGTCACCTGCCACATCACCTGCCACAAGTTGTGGATTGTCCACTGGCCATGTCACCTGTCACGTCAACTGGCCACTTCACCTGCCACAAGTTGTGGATTGTCCACTTGCCACGTCACCTGACCACGTCACCTGCCACAAGATGTGGATTGTCCACTTGCCATGTCACCTGGCCACGTCACCTGCCACGTCACCTGATCACGTCACCTGCCATGTCACCTGGCCACATCAGCTGCCAAATCACCTGGCCACGTCACCTGCCACAAGTTGTGGATTGTCCACTGTCCACGTCATCTGGCTATGTCAGCTGCCATGTCACCTGGCCACGTCACCTGCCACAAGTTGTGGATTTTCCACTTGCCATGTCATCTGGCCACGTCACCTGCCACATCACCTGGCCACCTCACCTGGCCACCTCACCTGTCACAAGTTGTGGATTGTCCACTGGCCACGTCACCTGCCATGTCAAACTGGCCACATCACCTGCCACAAGCTGTGGATTGTAAACTTGCCACGTCACCTGCCACAAGTTGCGGATTGTCCACTTGTCATGTCACCTGGCCATGTCACCTGGCCACGTCACCGGTTCACATCACCTGGCACGTCACCTGGCCATGTCACCTGCCACGTCACCAGTTCACGTCACCTGGCCACAAGTTGTGGATTTCCACTGGCCACGTCACCTGCCACGTCCCTAAGCTCAGAAAACAATATTATTTAACCATTTCAGCCATTTTGTGAGACCAGAGTGAGTAGCAGCTGAAAGGGCAGCAGTATACTTGTATTTAGCGTGTCACTTGCCACAAGCTGCGGATTGTCCACTTGCTATGTCACCTGCCACAAGTTGTGAATTGTCCACTTGCCACGTCATCTGCCACGTCACCTGGCCACGTTACCTGGCCACATCACCTGCCACAAGTTGTTGATTGTCCACTTGCCACATGACCTGGCCATGTCACCTGCCACGTCACCTGGCCATGTCACCTGCCACAAGTTGTGGATTGTCCACTGGCCACGTCACCTGGCCACGTCAGCTGCCATGACACCTGGCCATGTCATCTGCCACAAGTTGTGGATTTTCCACTTGCCACATCACCTGGCCACCTCACCTGCCACAAGTTGTGGATTGTCCACTGGCCACGTCACCTGCCACGTCAAACTGGCCACGTCACCTGCCACAAGCTGTGGATTGTAAACTTGCCACGTCACCTGCCACAAGTTGCGGATTGTCCACTTGTCATGTCACCTGGCCATGTCACCTGGCCACGTCACCTGCCACATCACCTGTTCACATCACCTGGCACGTCACCTGGCCACGTCACCTGCCACGTCACCTGTTCACGTCACCTGGCACGTCACCTGGCCACAAGTTGTGGATTTCCACTGGCCACATCACCTGCCACGTCCCTAAGCTCAGAAAACAATATTATTTAACCATTTCAGCCATTTTGTGAGACCAGAGTGAGTAGCAGCTGAAAGAGCAGCAGTATACTTGTATTTAGCGTGTCACTTGCCACAAGCTGTGGATTGTCCACTTGCTATGTCACCTGCCACAAGTTGTGAATTGTCCACTTGCCACGTCATCTGCCACATCACATGTCACAAGTTGTGGATTGTCCACTGGCCACGTCACCTGGCCACGTCACCTGCCACAAGTTGTGGATTGTCCACCTGCCACGTCACCTGGCCACGTCACCTGCCACATCACCTGCCACAAGTTGTGGATTGTCCACTGGCCATGTCACCTGTCACGTCAACTGGCCACTTCACCTGCCACAAGTTGTGGATTGTCCACTTGCCACGTCACCTGACCACGTCACCTGCCACAAGATGTGGATTGTCCACTTGCCATGTCACCTGGCCACGTCACCTGCCACGTCACCTGATCACGTCACCTGCCATGTCACCTGGCCACATCAGCTGCCAAATCACCTGGCCACGTCACCTGCCACAAGTTGTGGATTGTCCACTGTCCACGTCATCTGGCTATGTCAGCTGCCATGTCACCTGGCCACGTCACCTGCCACAAGTTGTGGATTTTCCACTTGCCATGTCATCTGGCCACGTCACCTGCCACATCACCTGGCCACCTCACCTGGCCACCTCACCTGTCACAAGTTGTGGATTGTCCACTGGCCACGTCACCTGCCATGTCAAACTGGCCACATCACCTGCCACAAGCTGTGGATTGTAAACTTGCCACGTCACCTGCCACAAGTTGCGGATTGTCCACTTGTCATGTCACCTGGCCATGTCACCTGGCCACGTCACCGGTTCACATCACCTGGCACGTCACCTGGCCATGTCACCTGCCACGTCACCAGTTCACGTCACCTGGCCACAAGTTGTGGATTTCCACTGGCCACGTCACCTGCCACGTCCCTAAGCTCAGAAAACAATATTATTTAACCATTTCAGCCATTTTGTGAGACCAGAGTGAGTAGCAGCTGAAAGGGCAGCAGTATACTTGTATTTAGCGTGTCACTTGCCACAAGCTGCGGATTGTCCACTTGCTATGTCACCTGCCACAAGTTGTGAATTGTCCGCTTGCCACGTCATCTGCCACGTCACCTGGCCACGTTACCTGGCCACATCACCTGCCACAAGTTGTTGATTGTCCACTTGCCACATGACCTGGCCATGTCACCTGCCACGTCACCTGGCCATGTCACCTGCCACAAGTTGTGGATTGTCCACTGGCCATGTCACCTGGCCACATCACCTGCCACGTCACCTACCACAAGTTCTGGATTGTCCACTTGCCACATCACCTGGCCATGTCATCTGCCACAAGTTGTGGATTGTCCACTGGCCACATCACCTGGCCACGTCACCTGCCACAAGTTGTGGATTGTCCACAATGCAATGCAAGCAATTACAGTTGTTTATGTTTTTTAATGTTTTTTCATAATTTGCCATCATTTTTGAGATTTCTAATGTAAAAAAAAATAGGTCACCTTTAAAAACGCCTATAAACGAAATCGCGGCAAAACGCCGGTACCACGCTTTGCCGCGCTTAGCGGCGTTTAGCGGCATTTTGCCACATTTTGCGTCTGAAACGCGAAAACGTTTGCGTCTGAACCCATTTGTTTGCTTCTGGAAAAACGAGGATAAACGCAACTGCCTAAAAACGGCAATAAACAAGATTGTGTGGATGGACACATAGGATAACATTGAATGTGTTCAGGGGCAGTTGAAAAAACTGTCCAAATGCCTCTGAACTCGAGTTTACCAGCGTCTCGTATGCATGGGGCCCAACGTGTAACATGTTACGAAAGGTAAACTTATCCTTTAACCTAACATACTTTCCGTCCTAGAGTGACAGCAATTCTCCTCCATAGATACAGTACAGTAAGTAAATGTTGTCACTGTGGGATAGAAAGTGTGTTACTGGCAAGCTGTCTACATGAAGACAAAAAATTCAAAAAGATACTAACACAGACGTCACATCCAAGGACTGGTGAGTTGCAATACATTTTAATGTTATTTTAAGTTTAGATGTGCTTTTTTTGAGACTCAATTATAAAGTTTATCACTTTTACTAGATAAAAGTAGCTATATTAAAAGCTAGGGCTGCCTAATAAAGGCAAGCTATACCCCTTCCTTAACTTTTTTGTGGCTGCTGCAGAAAGCTCCACCTTTGTTTCACATATGTAAAAAATGGGGCTAGGTTTGCCACCTCATCCTTTAAACCCGAACATATGTGAATTACAGGTTCTGAGGCTAATTTAATGCAGATAAGGCACCAAGTGAGTTTCATTACCACCTTAAACAGCTCTATTTGTGGGAAAAGGGGCATCAATTTTGTTTGGGTACAGCGTTGCACGACCGCACATTTGTCAGTTAAAGCAACACACAAAAAAAATGGCCTGGTCAGGAAGTGGGTAGATCCTTCTGGGGCTGAAGTGGTTATTGAACAAACTGACATTAGAGATACAAAAAAAAAACACAGTCACTTCCAACGCTAAGGGGTCTTCTGAAGTAGAGGGCAACAGGGAAAATGGTAAAATAGTATCCCAAGACTAAGTGGATGCTGACTTCCTCAGATGAGTTAATCCTATGGAAACTACAAGAAAAACTAAAATGGAAGGCGCGCACACCTAGTGCATTACCAATGATAATTTAATAGTTAACAAATTCATATAAGTATTGAATATAATTACTCAAAAAGTATAAACTCTCAATAGGCCATAAAAACACACAGTGTATGGACATGTGCAGGACTATAACACAGGGTAGAGTTGATCCTATGACAGGTGCCTCATAGTTCATGACCCGCTGATTGTGCACTGTTAGGTGGTTCTCACCAGCGTTTCGCAGTGGGGAGGTTTCTGCTTCCCACTGTCAGAGGATCCTCTTGTTTCTGGCACCTCCAGTTTGGTTTTAATTGATCCCAATGTGCATTACATGGGACACCTCTAGGGGCCATTTTTGTTGTTGGTGTCAGTTGCACATATGAGAGGTGAGACATTGATCAATTAATTAACTCCTATGTCCTTTTTATCATTTGTTTATTTATTTATATATGAACGAAATTACTATATACATGAATTGATTTAGTATATCATTATTTATTGCTATATATATATATATATATATATATATATATATATATATATATATATATATATATATATATATATATATATATATGTGTGTACATATAATGGAATATTTAGATATCTAATATTTAATATATATTTATTAACACTTGCCCATGGTGGTCCTAATTAGCCTAGCTCTGAGGAAGGGGGTGCACCTCCGAAACCTGTCAGCTCTACCCCGTGTTGTGGTCCTGAACATGTCCATACACTGTGTGTTTTTATTGCTTATTGAGAGTTGCACTTTGTGAGTACCCACTTTTAGGATTTTTTTAACCATTACATTATCATTGGCAATGCACTAGGTGTGCATGCCTTCCATTTTTGTTTTTCTTGTAGAAACTGAAATTAGAACCTGATTGGCTACCATGCACAGCTGCACCAACTTTTGCACTCTCCAGTTTTAGTAAATCAACCCCAAGTATGAGAATTGTGTCTCCTCATCAGAGAAGGGAGGAATGTTTGCACATACATGAGCCATCATTTGCATTTGAGGTGCAAGTCAACACAAAATTCTGACCTTACATACCTTGTGATCTTTTTTAGCTTGAGCCACATCACTTGCTTTCCCTTTCAGTTTTTCCAAAATTATATTCAACTCTTGCTCAATTTCTGTAGCTTGCTGACTCATCTCCTGATGCAGCACTTGATTCTGCTGTGCTTCTTTCTGCTTCATTTGAATCTAGAGGATGGACATTACAAAAAACGTATAGTGTATCAATGAGCTAATACTAAAGTGTTCTTAAAGTGACATTTATGTCTTTTACAGATCATAAACAAATGTAAAGATTTCATTTACCATAAGAAGGGGCTCAGAGTGGTCCACTACATTTACACTCCCCCTCTCTGCTAACTCCAATCATACCTTTTTATTTCATTCTGGACACAGCAAATGTGGTTTAGAACATCTGCCAGGTTTTATGTGCCATTTATGTCCTTTATTGGGGAGATTGCCTCTTCCTTCCTGACAATGCAGGAAATGCTCCAGAGACACTGACCAGAAACACATTTTAAATAAATGTGCCCCTATGTCTTGTATGGGAGCTAATGTTAAAAAATACTTAAAACTGTTCTATAGAATCGTTAGGGTGCAGTAGTACATTGTGCAGGGACCCTGAATTTGACCATGTGTTGCAAAAAAGAAAATTGCCTAATTCCCCCATTAAAACAGTCAGTGAGAGAATCCCTCCTGCAGAGCTATTGAGTTCTGCCAGCTGGAGGTAAGGGGGGGAGGAGGAGCTATCTCTGACTGGAGATCATAGTGGGTATTGCTAAAAGATATAGCCACTGGCAATAATTGCATGCTACAAATCCGACCTCCTTGTTGTACTCAAATTGATCAATGGATGCCTGTTGAGCCAAGATTCGACCCATCTATTGGCCATACTCTACTGTAAAGGGTGCTCCAGTAAGTGTTAAAGACAATCACTCATATTATGAATATATATCTAACCCAACCGATCTCTGAGGTCCTAATTCAGGTATAGGTAGAGGTATAGTTTTGATATAATTTGAAAAACCTTTCCACGGCCCCCTTTCTACCTCCCAGGTTTCTGTCTGGGGAGGATGTATGTTTAAGGTGTCTCTCCACTTGAGCCTTATCTCATTATGGGGCACATTCCAGGGGCCCAGGGAACTATCTGCGGAAGTGTATGTCTGGATTTAGTTGGATTTATAGAGAATTGTTTTGCTTTTGCTGAAGAGTATCACAGAGTAGCTGTGTAGAAGTTACTGTATAGACTTTCATCACCCACCAATTGTTTTAAAAGAGTTACGAGACAAATTTATTACAGATGGATCCACTGAATCTGGATAGGATAGACTGGTCTGTCTAACTGCTCTCACAGGGCCAGCAATTAACAGGTAGTTGTCCTTAAAGGGCCTACTGCTCATGCTACTACCAAAAACATATGATTTTGGGGACCCAGTACCCTTAAACCCTCTCTCCTAGATTTGAGCTGAACAAAAAGAAGGTAAAAAAAACTAAAGTAATTGGCGTCCAATTAATTTTTCTCCCTTCCAAGGACTAGACCCCGAGGTGGGAATGCTAGCCTGCCATACTACTTAGGGGGTCATTCTGCACCACCCCAACTGTAAAAAGGAAAAACAAATTCAGGTATCACCTCTATATGCACACTACGTACTTCAAGCAAAATATTAGATTTCAGACCATACCATGGATATATCAAATAAAATATGGACTTTACATGGTAATGCACACCAAATTATATGAACCTCCTTTAGTGAGAATAAAAAAATTGTATTGCTTTTAAAAAAAACATAGCATATGAAGTACCTCCTCATTTACATTTGCCAGTGCTAATGCCACTTCAGCAAGCAATAAAGAGAGTTCAGATGGTAGAATTGCATACATCTCCAAATATTTGTTCTGTTGCTCTTCAGACAATTTTTCCACTTTGTGACGATGAAAATTTAATTCTTTCTGCAAACTCTGAGAAAGATGAAAATTTGAATATTTTATAATGCAATAATGTTATTCTTTAAATATATAAACGTGTTTATCACAGTCTGAAAGTAAAACCTTCTAGGTAATATAGGGACGATGACTTGCTATGCACATAGTTTGTTTCAATATCTTACAAATTCAAAGAATTGTCAATATTAATAAAAGGAAATAAAAAACGCACAGATATCACATTAAGGTCCCGTTCATATATGGGTGATTTGGAATCATGTACAATCGCTGGGATTTTACACATGATTCCAAATTGTGTCATAAAATTGACAGGCAAATGCGCCACAACTTAGCCTCAACTGTGACATGACAAAACAAGCAAGAATCATGGTAAAGCATGAGGGCAAAATCGCTCCTGGCTCAGGGACAAAACTTGATCTCTGAACTTCTTTGGAGTGACAAATGCACATAGGGCAGAGAATTCAAGTGTATGGGCTGCCCTATGCATGATACACATTTCTGTACATGAATCGTGCTTTTTAAAGCGCTAGTGGGAACCCATGTTCCCACTAAGCAATATGTGAATGGGACCTAAATGTTTAATCAAACATAATGAAATATGATCATCTATATTCATATGTACAAGCTAAAATATTTAGATTGATATAATATTTAATATATAATTTTCCCAATTGTGCCTCATTTTGGTCTGTTCTATATAGTTGTACATAAAATGCACTATTTATTGATCAAAAAGTGTTTCCCAGTGCTAAACCTTTCATCCAAATTCTAAATCGCTGAATTCGTAAATTCTAAAAGCCAATATAAAGGAATAATAGTGGTAAAAAAAGCACTTGTGGGTTTTACCAAAAAATTTTTTTTGTACAGGGGGACGTGGCAGGACCCTGGAAGAACCTTTAGTCTAGATTACAGTTTGGAAGAGCACCAACTATAACTCACTGAAGTGCCCTTCCCCCACCTTCCTCATCGGTAACTGAAGTTTCTGGAGAACTTTTTTTTAATGCTATCCTTAGATTCATCATACTTTACAAAATGTTCACTTATCTGGGAAAACAAATCAGAAAGCCACTAGTTTTTATGTACACATGGTTTAGACTTAAAGTGCTTGTAAAGGTTCAGGTTTAAAAAATTTAAATAAAAAATAACAAAAGTCATACTTACCTCCGCTGTGCAGTTGGTTTTGCACAGAGTGGCCCTGATCCTCCTCTTCTGGGGTCCCCCCTGCAGCGCTCTTGGACCCTCCTCTTCTTGATTGCCCCATTGGAGAAGTGTTTTCTGTCGTGGACACTCGTGCGGGTGTGCTCTTGTGTCCTGCTGCTGTGTCCATAGACATAGATAGCAGGACTCGGCCGTGTCATTGGATTTGATTGACAGCAGTGGGAGCCAATGGCTGCACTGCTATCAATCTATCCAATCAGGACACGAGACACCAGCCAGAGCTGGTGTGCCTGTTCACATCGTGGACATTTACGGGGCTCAGGTAAGTATAAGGGGGGGCTCGGGGGTGTTGCTGCTGCACAGGAAGTTTTTCACCCTAATGCATAGAACGCATTAAGGTGAAAAATAGTGAGGGTTTACAACCCCTTTAATTGACATGTACATACTTAGTGGTATAAGTTAATTTCTTCCCTCCTTTACATATATAATATCCCTCGTGTTTGGGTGTAACATTGGACCATATAATTTTATTTATGCTTTTTTACAGATATTGGTGCACTCGCCCCTGATGATGTGGTAGGAAACCACAAAACATTTCCCACAAAAAGGTACCTGCCAGTCTTCTATCTGCATGTCCATTTCTGATGCAGGGTTCAGTAGATTGGTCTTAGTGTCCTTGATCCAGGCTTTAACTGCATTCAGCACTTTCTCCACATCCTCCCTCTCCTTCAGTTCTTGCTCCACAAGCTTCTTGCTCTTCTTTACTTTCTGTTGCATACTTAAAGAAACCATCACAAATGAAAAGCATGAAAAATGATTTATGTACAATTTCCTTTTCCACAATTGTGTATATGTTGTTAAAATATTTATTAGAAACCCAAATAGGAAATCGGTGATTAAGCTGGGGATCATTTTTGACATGAGGATGTTCCAGATTTGTGAAAAAGTCACCATAGGCTGAAGTCTAGAGTTACTGCACTTCAGGTGGTGCTTTTTCTTGATTTATTATCACTGTATTCCCTTGTTAGCATTAAAGTATAAATCATAAGATCTTTAGCTATTTAAATAATATAAAATGAGTCTCTAAAATTTCAGGTTATAGAAAACTCACAATAAAGGCTCATTCAAATGAAATAAGACACAGAAGCAAGCATATTCAGTAGGCTTTTGGTGCCTTTAAGTTGTATTGACTTTCAGTTCCTCAAGGATTTACTTTGAGCTGCTTCTGATCTGCTTCCACTTGATTTTTGCATTCACATTAACCTGTGTGGCCAAGAAACATTCAAACAAAACTGAACACAAATGAACTTCAGTCCTACATATATGCATGGCACGCATACTTCATATGTATGCTTAAAGCAGAGTTCCACCCAAAAGTGGAGCTTCCGCTTATATGCTTCCCCCCCCCCCTCTGGTGTCACATTTGCACCTTTCAGGAGGGGACGGGGACCCGTTTATGACAAGTCCCCTTCTTCATTTCCAGAAGACGGACCGCGACCCAATCTCCCAGAAATTAGCCTACCTCCCTTCTTCCGCCATCGGGCCAATTAGAAAGTGCAGCCAGAAATGGCGGCGGCATCGCCCGGGAGTCGATTTGAATATCGGCTGGGGTGCTGACATCGCTGGCTCCCTGGACAGGTAAGTGCCCTAATATTAAAAGTCAACAGCTACAGTAGTTGTACCTGCTGAGTTTAATTGTTTTTTTCTATTTGGCTGGACCTCCTCTTTAAAGTGGACCTTGCATTAAAAAGCAAGATATGCTTTTATTATCAGGGCTCCATCCCTTTTAAAAAAATCACCCAGGTTAGTAGTTCCAAAATGTACTTGTACAGAAAAACATTGGATTAATACTTACCTTACCCCTGTTATCCACCGGGGTTGCCTAAGCACAAAAAACATCACAATTCTTCTGGCTACCTCCTGGGAAATACCGAACAGCCCAAGTCCTCCAAGAAGAATCTTACCAGATTCTTCCCACAGGAGTCTTACCAGAAGGATGCTGATATCATAGGCAGTGATGCAGAAGATGAGAGTAATGTAAGTACAAATCATTTTTTTTTTTTTGCTGACTGGTACATTTTAAAAACAATAGGTAATTTTTAAAGCGGAAGGGGGTATGGGTATTATATGAAGACCTTGCATTGTGCTGCAAAACGATTTTTGTCGTCGCTTTAGAAAAACGTTTGTAAAAAGCGGTTATTGCAAATAACAACCTATTTTTATAAATTATCCTGTCGTGTCCGCTTCAGTGCTAAAAGTGCAGCATCAGCTTCCATATAGCATAACTTCCATATAGTGACAACTGCAGAACATGTTGAAGTAATGTGTCTTGGCACAGCTGCTTATAGTCTCCACCAGAGGCACACATGACACACATGACACATGACAATGTGACATGCAGGATGACAGCTTGGACACAGGGATAGTGTTGTCGCCCTATCAAAGGACATGTCTCATGCCCTGTACACAGAACCAGGATTCCTCTCAAGCCTGCCTTGCATACACATGTTCAGGCCAAATACCGCCCGTCCAAAGCCCGTTGACTTACACCACGTACGACGGGACTATAAAGGGTAAGTTCCATTCAAACAGCGCCACCCTTTGGGCTGCTTTTGCTGATCCTGGTGTTAGTAAAAGTTTGGTGAGTGACGATTCGCGCTTTTCAGTCTTTGTGCTTTTGAGTCCGTTACAGCGTGACAAATGTGCTACCTCCATTACGAAAGCTAGTTTTACCAGAACGAGCGCTCCCGTCTCATACTTGATTCTGAGCATGCATGTTCTTTCCCCTCGGAAAAGCATACACACAACCAGTTTTCCCGGCGGGAAAGTCGGCGGGAAGAAAGAAAACAAGTTCTCTTTTTTTCCCCACAGTTTTCCTGTTGGGAAAACTGTGATGGAGCATACACACAGCCGGGATTCCCAGCCAAAATCTCTCATGGTAGTTTTCCTGTTGGGAAAACTGGTCGTGTGTATGAGGCATGAAAAGCTGCTTAATGCCAGGATGTGGCAATAGTTTAATGAAAGCTGCATATTTAACCACTTTCCCACCGCGCCATAAGCATTTTACTGCTACGGCGCGGCGGGGTTATCTTGGGACAACGTCCCTGGGACGTCGTCCTTCACTTTCGCGATTGCGCGTCCCCTGGGACGCGCTCCCGAAAGTGTCCGTGCTCGCCGGGTCTAGAAGACCCGGCGCATCACGGATCACGGTAAATTGCCGCTGATCGCGGCCGTTTACCACGTGATCGCGCTGTCAAATGACGGCACGATCACTTGTAAACAAACCGGCGTCATTTGATGACGCCGGTTCCTCCCTCTCCTCTCTCTCCTCTCTGTACAGTGTGCGAGGAGAAGAGGGGGGGGAGCGGGGTGTCAGCAGCTGAGCTGTGGCTGGATCTGTGAAAAATGCAGTCACAGATCCAGCCATCCCTCAAAACATCCCAGCTCTGCAATCCCCCCAGTACCCTGCAATCCCCAGTACCCTGCAATCCCCAGTACCCAACAATACTCAGCAATCCCCCAGTACCCAACAATACTCAACAATACCCCAGTACCCAACAATACCCCAGTACCCAACAATACCCCAGTACCCAACAATACCCCAGTACCCAACAATACCCCAGTACTCAACAATACCCCAGTACCCAACAATACCCCAGTACTCAACAATACCCCAGTACCCAACAATACCCCAGTACTCAACAATACCCCAGTACTCAACAATACCCCAGTACTCGGCAATACCCCAGTACTCGGCAATACCCCAGTACTCGGCAATACCCCAGTACTCAACAATACCCCAGTACTCGGCAATACCCCAGTACTCGGCAATACCCCAGTACTCGGCAATACCCCAATACTCCAGTACTCAAAAATACCCCAATACTCGGCAATACCCCAATACTCGGCAATACCCCAGTACTCGGCAATACCCCAGTACTCGGCAATACCACAATACCCTGCATGATACTTTGCAATACCCCAATACTCTGCAATACCGCCTATGGGGATTTTTAAGTAGCGAAGTTTGGCGCCATTCCACGAGTGTGCGCAATTTTGAAGTGTGACATGTTGGGTATCTATATACTCGGCGTAACTTCATCTTTCACATTATGAAAAAAAAATTGGGCTAACTTTACTGTTTTGTTTTGTTTTAAGCACAAAACAGTTTTTTAAAAAACACGCGTTCAATAAATTTCTGCGAAAATACCGTGCGAGATAAAAAGTTGTAACAGCCGCCATTGTATTCTCTAGGGTCTTTGCTAAAAAATAATATATAATGTTTTGGGGTTCTATGTAATTTTCTAGCAAATAAATGATGATTTTTCCATGTAGGAGAGAAATGTCAGAATTGGTCTGGGTGTTCCAGAACGCCTGATGGCGTTCCCTGCACGTTGGGCCTCTGTATGTGGCCACGCTGTGTAAAAGTCCCACACATGGGGTATCGCCATACTCGGGAGGAATAGCAGAATGTGTTTTGGGGTGTAATTTGTGGTATGCATATGCTGTGTGTGAGAAATAACCCGCTAATATGACAGAAACAAGTTATTTTATTTATTTTTTACAGAATTTTTAGTCGTTTTTCTTTTATAGCGCAAAAAATAAAAAACCCAGAGGTTATCAAATACCACCAAAAGAAAGCTCTATTTGTGTGAAAAAAAGGACAACATTTTCAAATGGGTAGAATGTTGTATGACTGAGTAATTGTCATTCAAATTGTGAGAGCACCGAAAGCTGAAAATTGGTCTGGTTAGGAAGGGGGTTTAAGTGCCCAGTGGTCAAGTGGTTAAAAAGATTGAAAATATTTTTTTTAAATACATGTTAAGGATTATATGACATTTAAGTGACTGAGTTAATATCTACTGTAACCTCAAATGAATATGTGCTATAACCACAATGCCCAGTACATATTTCTTACTTTGAACATCTGTCGAACATGGCTTTAATTTCTTGAATGACTGGCAGGTCTTCAAAGGCAGCAGGTTCAGATACAACATCTCGCAAGATGCTATTCAGAGCATGCTGTCTAAGCCGGTTGACTGCTGAGAACTCCTGCTCCAACTCGCGAGAGAAGGTTTCATGGTTCTCCAGTAGCTCGATCAGTTCAGCTTTCGTGGCTTTTTCTGTGCAGCTCTCTGGTAGGCGTTCCTGAAGCTGATCAATTGCCAAGGTGGATTCCTGTATCTGAAAATACAAATGATACTGCCTAAACATCCTGCTTACACCTCTTCCTGAAGACACCCAGATCAAAAATCTTTCCACCCTCAGAATTAAAAGTAATGGATTGTGTACGGGTGAGTACACCTCTTTGGTAGAATGGGCTATAAATGGGAAAAGTGACTTTTTGAGTCTAACTTTAATTTCAGCAGTTGTTATTATGTAGACCTAATCAATTTCTGACATACAGTTGACCACTGCATTTACAAATAGATTATCATATCTATGTGCAATTGAACATAAAAAAAAAGACCAAATATACGTAAACTCAGTATATCATGGCCATAAACACATACTGAATCCCACATAGTGAATGAAATAATGCATAACAAACACAATATTATAATACCAGTCCCCAAATAATAGTCTCACAAGTTCATACTATTTGTGCATGTGCCAGGAGAAACCAATCTTTCAGGTGGTGCACTGCATTGTGTTGTGATTCACATTGGAGGAAGATTGGTTTCTTTTGGCACATGCACAAATAGTATGAACTTATGAGGCTATTATTTGGGGAGTTAATTATTCACTATGTGGGATTGATTATGTGTTTATGATTATGGTATACAAAACTGACGTCACGTAAATCTGGTCTCCTTTATGTTGAATTACACACAAATATGATGATACTGTTATTGTGGTATTAGTTTACCCATAAGAGAAGTAGTTCATTTTTCAAGTTTTTGCATTTTATTAGTATATATTTTTCATTTTTGTTATTGTTGTGAGATTCAACAAAGTGGTTAGCTGCTTTCTAGTTTTGTAGTTGAGGTTTATTAGAGCAGCATGGGGATATCTGTATTTATTTTATATTTACACATGGATGAAATACAATTAAAAAAAATACAAAACAGCTATCAAGTAGAAAAGTGAACATTTTATCTATAATTACTTCTGAGTAAATGCTAAAATATTAGCCCAAATATGTACTTGCCAAAAACAGTTTCATGTTATTATGATAAAGTATTTTTTGATTATAAAGGTACGGTTACACAGCTCCCATACCAACAGCTTGTACCTTATCACTGAGTTTCTTCCACTCCTGTACAGCCTCCTCCAGTATCTTCTCCTGCTCACGGGCTGTACTGCGGAGCCTGGTCCATCTTTGCCACACTGTTGTCATTGACTTGCTGATAGTTGCTTTGCTTGCGTTATCCCCTAGTTTTTCCATTGCTGATGCCTTCTCCTCCAGAGATGTGATTTTCTCATGAAAGGAATTCACCAGTGTTACCAAAATCTAAAAAGTTAATATGTTTTTAGGTAGTTAATGGTGGTCGCACAAAAAAAAGAAAACATTAAAACATAATTTTCCCACATATCTTTGAGATTGTGCTCATTATAGGTTCACATAGATCCCTTTTTTTTCCAGACATCTTCATGAATTTGGGTAGGGTAAACATGCTACATTTGTGTGGTAAAGTGTAGCGCTAGTGGATTACCTTATATGTATGAACAAACAGGGTAAAAGGTGTCAATGAAAAGTGACAAAATAAACAATATAGAGATAACATAAAAAAGTGCTGATAGAACAAAAAACAACTAATGTCCAAAAAACACCAAAGTGATAGTGTCCATATAAGGTTGGAAATGATGATCTCAATCTTGACCAAATGTATGGAGGTGGTGCCGAGACAAGATGAAGTCCAACAGTGAAACCTCCTTAATTAAAGTGAAGAATTCCCACCACCGTAAAAATTGCAAGCTTACCAGAAGCTATGGACTCATAGAAATGTATATTCCTAGAGTCAAAAGAGCTTGATGTTCGGTATGAACTCAAACAGGGTCTCATCAAGGTGCATGATAACCACCGATGGCTCTGGTATGGTTAACTTGATGCCAATGTGTTAATCGCTTAAGGTGATGAGTCTTAAGGCTTGTAGTTAGCACTCCATGAGATTTTTCAAAGAATTGTAGGAAGAGAAAAAGGAAGCAACATAGTGTCAGCAGTAAAGTCATCACTGACGCGTTTCATGTAAATACACGTTATCAAACCCTTCTTGTCTCGGCACCACCTCCATACATTTGGTCAAGATTGAGATCATCATTTCCAAACTTATATGGACACTATCACTTTGGTGTTTTTTGGACATTAGTTGTTTTTTGTTCTTTCAGCACTTTTTCATGTTATCTCTATATTGTTTATTTTGTCACTTTTCGTTGACACCTTTTACCCTGTTTGTTCATACATATAAGGTAATCCACTAGCGCTACACTTTACCACACAAATATATCACTTGCTTTTATTTTCAATTAGCCGTGTTTAGAAGCTTATTCTATTTTATTATACTTTTAGCAGCACAGTATAATCCAATACACCTAAACATGCTACATGGTGCTAGGGAGGACTGATGACCTCCAAGACTGTATTTTTTTGTCCAACTTTTATTCTTTCCTCTAATAAATAGTTAGCATTGGGATGTGTGGACATCACTAATCCTTTTTCCAAAGTAATAAATGTGCATGTTAATAGAATGTTCATATCAAAAAGTGTTCAGTAGTCAGATGATATCTACACTATTCGTCAGTTTTTCTTTCTCTTATCCTTTCATTACTTTCCTAGGGAACAGGGAGGATATTAATGATCAAGGCACAAGACAGTGAGAGTACCCTTTTTCCCATCATCTAGATCAGCCTTTCTCAACCTTTTCAACCCAGAAGAACCCTTGAAATAACTTTCCGATCTCAGGGAATTATAGCTAGTACAGTAATGACAATATCTACAACCAGGGCTACTGTTAGAAATCATGGGGGTCGTACAGCCTACTATCCCTGAGGTGAAGATCTTACAGCACCTAAGCAATATCTAACAGTGTCTAGGTCAGTAAGCCAACACACATTGGGTTTCCTCGATAAAGCGGGACCATCTGTTCTGGGGAACTAGACTTAAGCAACAGGTATAGGGACACTTTTGGAGAAACCATTTAACCTAAGAGGAAAAAGGGTCGTGCCAGGAACTTCTTGGTCCGTAAAGACTGTCTTTATGTCTCACCCTGGAGTCGAAGCCCCCAGGAATGGAGATGGAAGTTGAATGGGAAAAAGTGTCAAAGAGAGAGGGGGCGATTAAGTTTGGAGGGTATTCCCCTAATACCATATAAGACCCTAAAGGCAAATTAAAGGGAATGTCCCTGAAAGTTAAGGAAGGGTCCCATAACCCACAGGATGCAGACTTCTTTAGTGAGGGTTTGAGCTGAACTGCCGTGTTCGTTGGTGACCAATTACCAACACTAGACACCCATGATGCTCTATTTGGTCAAAGCTTGCAGTTATTAGGTTCTTTTGAAGAGCTCTGACTACAGAGGTTCAGAAAGCTGACTTGCTTCAGGGAAGGAAGTCTGAGATTCAGAGTGTTCTTGGTTAATGAGCTCCTAGCTTCCCCACAGTTTAAATGTACATATCCTCTGACAAACGTCACCCCTTCTCCTTCACTGCCATTATGAAACAAGCTTCCATATTCCCTAATTTAAAGTCCCACAAAACAGAGAACTGCACCATGTGTATCTCAGCTTATTGCATCAATGGAGCAACCACCCCTTGAACTAGAGTCCCCAATGTTAGTGTTGCAGCTTAAGTCAGTGCAATGGGAGTATGCTGTATACTGGGATTTTACTGCCCCCCTATTCTGGCACCCTAAGGTAGTTGCCTAAGCAGCCTTATGCTAGGGCTGGCCTTGTTTGTCCCCCTCTTGGAGGAAGTATTGTATCACTAACTTCTGGTTACTGGTTATACGTTTGGAAACTATTTTGAAATATTTGAACATGATAAAATCTACTTTATTGTAGGTGTCTTCTTTAGTTGAAGCTCATCATAAACTCAATAACCAAGAAGAAACCCCTTTTGCCACTTACTTTGTGTGCCAGAAGTTTTTCCTCAGCTTTGGGACATGAAGCATCTTTAGCCACAGAAAACTTAGACAACTTTTTCTCAGCCTCATTTAAAGACATAATAACCTGATGTCTTTCCTCTTGGTATAAATTCCACTGGACAGTGCATCTATAATCAACAAATTCACATATGAGGTGCATAGCAATATCATAAATATAATTAACCTTTTAAAATTGACATTAAAAATGTATCAACTTGAAAACCGCAGAACTTTAATCAGATTTCACTTATTATTTGTATGTGTGGCCCTTGCCAGGTTTATTGACCTCAGTATTGATTGATTTGGGTAAAGTTTCCGTTTATATCAACTGTAGAAATTTAGCAGTTATGGAGTCATTTTATATTTAAAGTTGTAATGAAAAACAACACTCTAATCACATACAAGAGTAATAGCTATAATACCTTCTCAGCAATTCTAACTGAAGTTGGGCTTGCTCTTTGGTTTCTTTTCCTTTCCTTTTCAGGGAAGCTACAGCTTGCTTCAAATAATCTTGTCCAGATTTTTGCACACAAACTTCAAGCTCCGATACCAGAGTACGCAGTTCATCTAAAAGTCCATTGAATTTGCTTTCTGTGCTAAAGAACTCTGTGTAAACTTTAAGACTTTCTTCAGCTACCTCAATATCCACACCAATTTCGTTTTGATGGAGTAGCTCCTGTGCTTCTTCAAGCCAGTCAGATGCAGACTGCACTGCTTGGTGGTACCGGTGACTCGCAACGTACATCTTGTCAAGAGTCATCTAAAAACAGAGAAATAAAAATCTTAATAATACGATGCAGAAAAAAAGTAGTTTATCAATGTACTATCCACAATTCTACTTTTATTTGCCATAATATAGCATAGAAAATAACATAAATAGGTTGGGAATGATGTCACCACTGCCTCTAGCATCTGACATAAGCCTCAACACTGGGGCTTTAATGCCAGTTGCAATAGAGCAGGGGTCTCCAAACTACGGCCCTCCAGTTGTTCATGAACTACAATTCCCATCATGCCTAGTCATGTCTGTGAATGTCAGATATTTACAATGCCTCATGGGATGTGTAGTTCCACAGCAGCTGGAGGGCCATAGCTTGGAGACCCCTGCAATAGAGGAAAGAGCAGCAGTGGAAGTGGTGCAAACAGAGTATGAGTGGATAGGGCTCTTTGCAAGGAAAATGTAACTTTGCCCTGAATGGGCAAGGTGGCATTGTCTCTTTAAGTGTAATAATTGTACTTGGGAATTCCAAAATGCATGTGGCAAGAAGGCAAGAAGAAGGCTTACGGGAAGGGATGATGTTATTAGCATGATTTGGCTCCTTCACTGTTCAATCAGAGTAGGGAGTAGAGGTACCTAATAAAGCAGCACCTTAGTAGCAATTTTTCCTTACAGTCATTCATCGGATTGATGCGTACTATCAGTATGATTTAAAGAGGGAAGAATCGAACTGTGCACATAGTGGAGGCTTAGCTACTGTATAAGGGCAAGGTAATGTTTTTAATAGTGTGTGGAATGTTTAACCACTTCAGCTCTGGGAGGTTTACCCCCTTTCATGACCAGGCCATTTTTTGCATTACAGCACTGCCTGTTTGTAACTGAAAATTGCGCGGTCGTGTGACACTGTACCCCCAAAAAAGTTTGTTCTTTTTTTCCCACAAACAGAGCTTTCATTTGGTGGTATTTGATCACCTCTGCAGTTTTATTTTTTGGCGCTATATACAAAAAAAGATTGACAATTTTGAAAGAAAAACAATATTTTTTTTACTTTCTGCAATAAAACATTCCCAATAATAAAAATTAAAAAATCTAATTTCTTCATTAATTTAGGCCAATATGTATTCGGCTACATATTTTTGGTAAAAAAATCCCAATTGATATTGCATATTGATTGGTTTGTGCAAAAGTTACAGAGTCTACAAACTATGGTATATTTTAATTACATTTTTTTGATTGCTAACTGTGGGGGGTGCTTTGACTGGGGGCATGCTTAGCAGAAACACAAGATCAGCACATTCCCCTCTCATGAATGACGTTCTGCGTTGTTTACATAGGCAGACCACCATCCTGCCTTTATCACAAACGATTGGCGGGATCCCACTGATTGGCTCCAGCTGTCCAATCACAGCGGGAGTGGGTCGCTGGTGGTATGCGCACGTGCCCCAGACCCAGAAATGTCAGCTCATGTACCAGGAAGTTCAGGAATTAAAAAAAAAAACATCCATCCTCACCTAGGTAGATTCAGCATCAGTCGGATGCTGCATCTGTCCCCCACTGCCTCTAAGACTGGGAACTGAGCGATCAAAGACTGCTGATTGTTCAGTTTTTAATGAGAGCTGGTGACTGTCAGTCACTGGATCTCTGTGCTGCTCCTCCAGCACTCATTGGAACACCGAGCTGTGGAGTGGGCACAAGTGTCCTGCTTAGGCTCTCAGCTGTGTGCTGAGAAGCTGATTTGGGTGAATCCCAACATTAAAGTCAGGATCTCTCCAGAGCCTGAAATGGCAGAGTGATATCAGATGACAGTGGACACGCTGTGGGCTGAATATGGGTCACAGGAGTACATAATTCAGTACACTTCTGTGCCCCACAGGAGAAGTAGGACCAAAAGAGCTTTGGCCTTACTTTAAAATGTCAGTTTTATTTTTTCTGTCATCTGTGTCCCATTGGAGAGATTTCCCTTTACTTCCTGTTCTATAGACAAAACAGAAAAAGTGCAGAAAAACTAAATGTGAATCATGTTCAGTCCTGGTAAAAGTGGCCACCAGGAAAATTGAGAGGAAAATTATTTACAGCACAAACACAAACAGAAACAACAAATTATGGATCAACTGTATCCAAAACTAAATTAGTTTTTTGGCTTTACATACACTTTAACAACATGACAAGAATTTACAGATTTTACATTTGCCGTTAATAAAATGTTTATTAAAAGAACTAAGGATAAAAATAAGCACAAACCTGCTTTCCAGTAATTCCTTCATTAATTTCCTTTTCAAGTTCAGACAGCTCAGCCATACAGTTTTCCAGATCAGCTGGAACAAACTCCTTTGCCTTCAGATACTTCTGTTTTTCTCTGAGACATAGCACATTTATTATTCTTAAACTTGACTCAAATTCCTCTTGTTGAATTTGTAACTTTCTGATTTCTTCTTGAATGTTTTCAAGTTTCCCATCCAATAGCAATGGTTCATTTAGCTCCACCTTCATTTGTCTTAGCCACTCTAAAATACGACAGATCTCAGTATGAAAGTCTATACTCTGTATAAATCTGTTTTCACTTTCTCCCATTCTCTCCTTTACTAGTGTGTTCCATAACTTTAACTTCTCACGCCACTGTTGGACTTGCATTTCGGCAGATTCACATGCCGAAACTTCAATCACTGAGGACATTTCCTCTAACTGTTCTGTAATGCGTCTAAGCAGAGTTCCAGAATTCTGTAGGTTGGCTGCCAATGTACGGTAACTTTTCAGCTTATCCTCAGCTGGAAGCGTCTCCACATTAACTTGTTCTAGCTCCTTACTTAGTGCTTCAAACTTTATATTCAGCTTGGAACAAAGGTCTTCATACTTTCTATAGGCATGTGTTGTGTCTGCCAATTGGCTAACTTTCTGCTCTATCATTCTTTTTAACTTATGATACTGACTTACAACTTGCAGCATTTCTTCAGGAAGCCACGGTTGTCCAGTGCTACGGAAAATTTCTTTCTTCTGATTAAGTTCGTTAACTGCTGTGCCAAGAGTCACAACTTCATTTAAAAGAGAAGAATAGTCCTGCTGAAGTGCCAATGCTTCTCCAGCTAAAAGATTGGAAGGAACTTTGTTCATGAGTAGAAAATGGTCTTCCAATTCTTTTAAAGCTTTGCTTGTCAAATCAATTAGGGAAATGTATTCTTTACGCATAAAGATTGCTTCCTGGACCTTACCAAGCTTTTCTCTGGCTAATTTAACAACATAATTACATTGCTGTGGCAAAGAATTCAATTTCTCATCCAGGTAGGAATGATCAACCTCATTCAGCGACGGGAGAATCTCCTGGCCATTTTGTTGCAAAGAAAGTAAAAGATTTTCATACTCTGGTGCCTGCTCGAGTATTTGTTGGTATTTGGACAGCTGTGAGTAAAGCTCAGAATCATCATTCATTAAATTGATTTCAGGAAATGTAAGAACATCTGCCTGCTTAATCCAGTGACAAGCCTTATCTAAATCTTCCTTAAAATGTTTTCTTGAAACTAGGCTCTTTTCAAGTTCGATAAGCCTCTGTCCACATTTTTGAAGCACACTGTCAAAGACATTTTGAAGCTCTTGTAATTTTCCTAAAACCTCAGTCTTCTCCTGTTCTGTGGCCTCTTTCATCAACTCCCTGCCCTGGTTCCACAGGCAGTTAATATCAACCTGATAAGCCTTCAAGCCAGCTTGGGCATTTTTGCAAGTTCTGATTTGCTTGCTTACATCATCAGGATGGAGACATATATATTCTTGAAACATAACTTTTTTTTCATGCTGATGAATTTGGTTCAAGGCCTGATAAGCTGCCATTAAAAACTGGGCTCTTTCAGACAAAGCCTTGTTCAGGTGTCGCTTACGCTGGTTGACCAGGTCACTGAGATAGTCTACATGTTTCTGTGAATCTGCTAGAGCTTTCTGAAGCTGTTGCCTTTCGTTCAGTCCTAAATTGCCCATAATTTTATCAGCATCTTTTATCAGGTTTTTCAGCAACAATTGTTTGGTCTCTACTTCGCTGCAGATAGTCAAGTGCTCCATGAGCAAGTTCTGAGCAATTTCAGGTGGTGGACTTTGTTTTAAAGCCTCTGCGATGCCGGGCTGTTGATCTTCGGCCCACTCAGTTAAATCTTGCAGGCGGGAATGGACTAAACTTAACTGTTCCAAAGTTGTAGCACAGGTCTGGATTTTATTTTTCACTAGATCTTCAAGCTGAGTGCAGCGCTGTTCAAAGTGATTGGTTTGCTCTTTCACCAATTCTTTGTCATCTGAATTCAGATGTTCAGTTACTTTTTGCTTTTGTTCCTTGAGGTCTTCAAGTGCAAACCTTCTCTCTTGAAGAATACTGGCCAGTGTTTTGAGGGCTTCAAGATGCGCAGCTGTACTCTCAGTATCAGACCTGTTAAAAAAAAAAGTGAAATATAACTATATATGCAGTATAAAATAAAATAAAAATTATTCTGCCATTACAGTTCTTTTATAAAGAGCCTAGTGGTTTGGCTGTTAAAGGAAACTATTTCTGAGTTGTAAAGACATTAAGACAAAAAACCTTCTGTGTGTATCAGCCTCCCTAGCAACCCCTAATACTAACCTGAGCCCCATCTCTTTCCAGCTATGTCCACGAGTGTCTTAGCCATCAGGGACTCTCCTCCTGATTGGCTAAGACACAGCAGCGGCACCATTGGCTCCCGCGACTTCCAATCAAAGTCAGTTAGCCAATCAGGGGAGAGAGGTGTGGGGTCAGGGCTCCGTGTTTGAATGGACACAGGGAACTGTAAATCGTCTCAGGTGCCCCCATAGCAAGCTCCTTGCTCTGGGGGCACTCGGCAGGGGGAAGGGGCCAGGAGTAGCAAAGAGGAGGATCCAGGCTGCTCTGTGCAAATTTAACTGCACAGAGGAGGTAAGTATAACATGTTTGTTATTTTTGTTTTATTAAAACAAGACATTACAATCACTTGAAGTCCTTTCTTCTCCTCTTCTATCTGCAAATGCTAATTTCCTTGCTGTCATGTTTCCCCTTTTGCTTCTATATTTTGGGTTGATTAACTAAAACAGGAGAGTGCAAAATCTGGTGCAGCTCAGTCAGCTTCCAGGTTTTTTGTCAAAGCTTAATTAAACAAGCTGACATTGGTAGCTGATTGGCTACCATGCACAGCTGCATCTGATTTTGCACTCTCCAGTTCTAGTAAATCAACCCCTTTGTCTCTCATACCTGGAACAAGTATATAAATAAAGATAACTTTACTTTCACTTTATAGATATGCATACCTGTTCCAGGTCAGTGACTAAGGCTAGGTTCAGATCTATGCATATAGGTTGATGTGTTTTTGCTGTGTACTTTCTGCCATGCTTTGTTTTTGTTTTTCCATATGAATTGATGCATTTTAATTTGTTTTTTGTTTTTGCCAAGCTATGTGTTGCTAGGAGGGGATGTGATGTTGCTTTGGGGGGAATTATGTTGTCATACAGGAAAACACAGCAAGAACGTGGTATAAACGTGCGTATATGTGTTTTCTGATGCAATTCCATTGAAGTCTGCAGAGCCAAAAACACACCGTGCTGCATGTAAAAAAAGCCCTGCACCTTTCTGAAAGAAACGAATGGCAGGAAACTGTATAGATGTGAATGGGACTCATAGGAAATAAGGTTAAATGGATTGTAATGCTTTTCTGCAGATCTGCAAATGCAAACAATGCATAGATGTGAACCTAGTCTTAAGCCTGCTACACATTATTCTTTTTTTCTTTGTCCAACACAGTGGGGCTGATCAACAAAAAACTTAAGAGCTCAGGAGGAGCCACTGTATTAACTATCCGATGCTAGTGCAGTGATGTCCCCTGCTGAGCTACTGTGTTCTGACAGGGGGACTTCTCCCCCCCACGCCACTGCCCCCCACCAGAACACACCGGTTAGAGTTCCCAGCCATTGTCAGAGTGCTTGTCAAATGCTGATCACGAGACCTTTTTCAGTCATGCCCCTTCGACAGAAGGCTTCTGTCGAAACGGCCACCGTAGACATGGGCCAAATATTGAACTGACCGGCTGACAAATTGGCCCTGTATACTTGGCTTTAGGTAAGACTAAACGCAAAACTTTTTACACATTTTTGATAGTGTAAGGGAGGGTTATAAAACCTGTCAATTTATTTTTATTTTTTTGCCCATCTGTGTCCATTTCGCGAGGTCTCCACTCATTTCCTATCTCATTCCTATCAGATCAAAAAGTGAAAAACTCTTGGTTATCACCAGAGTTAGTATCCCCACTGGAATATTTTCCATCTTTTTTCTGCTTGGGTGAAAATAAAATTTGTGATTTTCTTTTATTTTCACTATCATTGAAAAAGGGAGTGAATCTCCCTAATGGGGACACGGCAATTAAAACCTGACATATGTTCTAATCTAATCCCTCTCTATCCCAAAAAAAATAAAAATGTTTGTCTTTAGTTATACATTAAAACATGAAGAACCCCCTGCTGTGAGGAGGCAGCGGGAACATGGCTTACCGGCGCTGTGAGTGTCTATGGACGGGCTCCGCTTTGGTGTCCCCTTAGCACACAGCTTGCTGAGGAGGCACCTGGAGGAAGGAGGAATGGACAGTGCCGGTTCACTCCACAAGAAGAGGTAAGGGACTGCTCTGTGCAATATCATTATCATCCTGACAGCATCATAAATGAGCACTCCATAATAGTTTAGGATTGATTCCTCAGAGCTGACGCATGTCTGCCCCACACTTTGGACATTGATCTAACAGGTACACTAGCAGCAACAAAAGTTTTTTTTTTAAACAGAATATAATAAGATCAGAAACTGTTACTGTTAACTGGATTCCTTTTACTTTCCCTTCCTTGCAAAGGCATTGTTGTCACTGGGTCAGCAAGTGAGGGGACATTTTCGCAACAGGATCACTATAGCTGGCCATATATTATACAATTCTCTTGCATGATTTTCCTTTAGATTTACCAAAAACATATAATTTGAGGTCAAACCTAAATACTTAAAATTTTTATGCAATCAAGCAGGCCCCTGCACTAGAAAGTTGAAAACGGATGGATGAAAAACGGACATACGGTCCGCAGGTGTGAAAGGAGCCTAAAGGAAATTGAAAAATATATTTGTATAATGTATGGCCATCTTAATACCAATACATACCTGACAAAATCTCCCACTACTCTGTCTAAAACAAAATAACATTTATTAATTTGAGATCTGATTTGTAGTGACTGTCAGCACAGGTTTCCGTGTATCCAAAAGCATAGCTGTAAAAAGAACATGGAATAAACTTACCATTCCAGCAACGGTTTCTTAAAAATGTAAGACTTGTTATGGCTCCCCAGGCACTGCAAATTTCAGGTGTGTGGAACATGTGCTCCCCTGCCATATTATGTGGTACCCTCCACCAACTTGTACATCTTTATAGGAAGTATAAGCTTGCAAATGCAACTACTAAGTATCATCCAAATAGGCATGTGCAAAAGTGAAAAATTTGTTTCGTTTCTTTTTGTTTCAATTCGTCATTTAATACATTTCGTTAAGTTAGGTTCGTTACATATGTTGAATTCGTTTTCGGAATTCGTTCGTTTTCGACCGAATTTCGAAAAATCCGGTCGAAATCGAAAATATTTTGCCCGTTTTTCGAATTTGTTCGTTTTCGACCGAATTTCGAAAAAAAACGGTCGAAATCGAAAATATTTCAACCAGATTAGAAAACAAATAGTCTCTTTTCGAATAGAATTTTTTTCGAATTAAATCCGAAAATATTTTTTTTTTTTCGAATTCCGATCGAATTTAGTCCGCGGGTATTCGATTCGGAATTCGAAAAAAAAATTATTTTCGAATTTAATTCGAAAAAAATTCTATTCGAAAAGAGACTTCTAATCTGGTTGAAATATTTTCGATTTCGACCATTTTTTTTTCGAAATTCGGTCGAAAACGAACGAATTCCGAAAACGGTCGAAATATTTCGCTAATATAGCAATTCGGGAATTCGTATGCATCCGAATGTCCGAATAATGGAAAATTCGTCCGAATTTCGATTCGGAACGAAACGAAATGCACATGCCTACATCCAGGGAGCAGAAAAGCTGTGGCGTTTCAAGATACAAGCCACAGGAAAGATAAATATATTCCTTCTTTTAGTAGTCTTGCTTTTAGATATAATTGATCCTGTGCTGACAAAAAGCTAAAGCAAAAGTGTCCATCTTGCCATAACAAGTATTGTCTTATAAATCCAAAAAGAAGAAATGTTATTGTACAACAACCCCACAATTAGCCCAGCCTGTTTTGCTCAGGTTTTATAAATCAGCCTTCATGTACATGAACATTACAACACATTTTTATTTAAGCTGTGAGGAAAATGCAATAGCAATTTTTGCAAAGGGAATATAGGGAATTTTTGCAAAGAAAATCAAACAGACATGACTATTCATAAATTACCTGGCTAAATTATCCCATTCGGTGGTGAGCTTTTCCAGAAAAGCATCCACCAAGCTGAGACGATCATGATAATCACGTGTTCTCTGCAAATCCTCCTCCCTCTGCTGAAGTAGATTGTTCATTTGAAAGCAGAAGTCCAACCAACGGTTACTTAGGTGCCCAATGTCTGCATGCTCTGGAGATTCCTGCCCATTGGTAAGCTGGTTGACTTTCTCTGTAAAACTGGTAATCTTATCTTGCTGAGACTGAAGCTTCTGACAGAATCCCTAGCACGCAGAAAAAATAAGATGAGATGGGAGAGTAGGAAAGGTTTTAAGCACAGTCCTAAATTATGTAAAAAAAAATATTGCAGATATTTTTATAAATTCAATTAAGGCTTTTAAGAACATTTTTTTTTCGTAATGATCACTAAACCTGCAAAATTGTACTTGTGAATGAAGTTGCGACAGTGCGTTCCTTGTTGTTTGATGTTGTTCACTAACTTACCTACTGCAAGGTTAATGCAGTTCTAAAGGCAAGACTTTTTTTACCTTAATGCATGCCTTGCATTAAGGTAAAAACATCTCAATGATTATATTGCCTCCTCATCTCCTTAAATAATTACCTATCTTCTATCTCCATCCAGTGCTATGCCTGAGTGCGGCAGCACTGCTCTCTCTTCCTCTCTTCACAGGACTTAGTGAGAGGAGTGGGAGCCATTGGCTACAGCTGCTGTCACTCAAATCCTGTGAAGAGGGAGAGGAGGATGGGGCCGAGCTGCTCTGTGTGTCGCAATAGACACACAACAGCCTGGTTCGGGAGCCAGCCTGAAGGTGTTCCCGCTTTCTATAGTGGCACATGGAGAAGAGGAGAAGCTGAGAGTGTCCACTTTGAACCCAAGAAGAGGAGATTCAAGCTGCTTTGTGCAATACCCATTGGACTATAGGTGCTCACTTAGCGCTAAAAGTATTGCCTAGAATCTATTCTTTTGTAGCAAATTAACACAAAACATCTAACGCATTTCAGAAGCCCAACAACAACTCCCCCTTCTCCAGGGAAAATGAAAAAAAGCACTGCAGGTTTTCTGTAACTTTTATACACTAAATATTCATGGTGAGTTTGCCATCTTAGAGTCCTTACCAATTACAGTACCAAAGGTACACTTTTATTGGCTTTTGACACTCACCCTGAAGAAGGGGTTTTGGATTCTCGAACCTTTGTTTGGTACTCTCATTAGGCTGTATATACATAGAATTTCAACTCTGGATCCCCTTTTTTCAAGAACGTTCCTGTTTCGTGAAGAGCAGCCACACTGGAGCCCTTCTGTACTGTTATAATCTGACTGATATGCCACCAATGTGTTTCCAGCACCTCAGCCTCACCTGTGCAACAGACACTGGGGGAAATGTTCTAATTTTTAGCTTTAAATACACTAAGGATTGACAAAAATGACAATGAAAATGAAAATGACAGGTGAGACCTGGCTGGATTGGTGTTGGCAACATCTCTACTTTGAGACTCTTTTCTTCAGTCTTGCCATGCAACAGCCCCACTATTTTGTTCTATCTACAAATACCATGGTATGCAGAAAGCACCTTCTCTACTATTTAGAAATAAAAGGAATTTAGATTTCTCTGTACATTTCATATTTTGGATTGCAAAAGTATTCTCATCACCTGAAGGTAGTAGACTATAACCCAGAGTCTATGAATATTCAGCCTCCTGTACTGTACAATTAATTTAGAGACTTTATTTATTTTCCGTCAGATCTTAAAAAGCACATATAAAGCACATACACCCCAAGCTTGATTTTCACATCGTAACATAGAAATATAAACATAGAAGTCAAAAGCTCCCAGTACCTTTAGCTGTGATACCATGTTCTGTGCCAGTTTAATCTCCAGCTCTGCTCTTCTTCTCTTCATGTTCTGAATCTGCTGACCCGCCTCCTGGAAATATGCTTGAAGTTCTGCCTTTAGATGTTTAACTTCTTCCCACCCGTTCGCCAGATCTTGAGATACCATCATTCTCTGCTCAATCTGGAAACACAAATATTATCAATCCAGTCAGACTTTTGTCATTTTGGTTTCTAATTCATAGCTTTCCTTCATAAATCACCTAATTTATATAAGCTAATATCAAACTATACAGGTGCATCTCATAAAATTAGAATGTCATCAAAAAGTTAATTTATTTCAGTAATTCTATTAAAAAAATTGAAACTCTAAGGCCGCGTACACACGATGAGACATGTCCACTCAAACATGTCCGACGGACCGTTTGCAGCGGGCATGTCTCATCGGATTTTGGTACAATGGCGTGTACACACCATCGGACGAAAATCCCCTCGGGCTGAGGACGCGGTGACGTGGCGGTGACGTTGACGCTGCCACGTCACCACTCCAGGAAGTAAAATACTTCCACGCATGCGTCGAATCCATTCGACGCATGCACAGAGATTTCTGTCCGCTGGTTAGTGTACTAACCAGCAGACATATCTGACGGACATGTCTCCGGCGGACAAATTTTAAAGCATGCTTTGAAATTTGTCCGCTGGGAAAACATGTCCGCTAGCCTGTACACACGATCGGAGATGTCTGCTGAAACGGTCCGTCGGACCAGTTTCAGCAGATAAATTCGATCATGTGTACGCTGCCTTATATTTTATATAGATGCGTTACACACAGAGTGATATATTTCAAGCATTTCTTTCTTTTAATTTTGTTGATTATTACTTACAGTTAGTGAAACACCAGAACTCAGTATCTCAGAAAATTTGAATATTACATAAGACCAAAAATAGGCTATATCTCATGTCAAATGTTTATTTCCCCATTTCCCTTTGGCCAATTCCTAATTTCCTTTCTGGTGAAATCATTATCAACAGGACAGGAAGTGAAAGTAAATCTCTCTAACACGGCAGTACAACAGTTGCAGCAGTACAAACAGTAGTTCTAATCTTCCCCCAATCTATCCAAAACTAGGAAACGTGTTTTTGGCATGAAATACATTTTAACTTTACAGTCAAACAAGCACACTCGGCACAGGCAATTAGCATGACACTCATGCATTTGGACCATTTAGAACAAGCTAAAAAGATGATTCACTTTTTCTAAACCCAAGGGTTATTAATGACACAATTCATTTTCAGCCTCATATCAGCAAGTAGATCTCCAACAACCCTGACCATCACAAGCAGATTTTGGCCAATTCCTTTTGTGTCTAACATTTTCCATAACGTATTGCCTGTTAGAAAGGTGCAAACTCAATCCTGATAGTCTGGTGAACCCTTTAAGAAAGTGTTTTGTTTTAGCCAGGAGCCAATAATCTTAGCAGTATGTATTTAGTCTACAAGACGAAAATCTTGGAATATATAAACTAAATGCATATACCATCCTCCATATAAAGGACAGTGCAGTGCTCCACACTAACACACTGTGAGTGCCCTCTTATAAGCAATTAAATCCCCTGTGGCAGCAATACAAGACATAGAGGGTTTTATTTATGAAAGTGTGTGACATAACTGTCTGCATTACTTCATAGCATTCAACCAGACAGTAACCTGTAATAGGTAATGACAGTGGTAGAAAGAATGCATACATATACAGTAAGTGTTTGCCATGGGATAACATAGACAGTTCTGACATGAAGCACTTAGAAGTGTCCCATACAGTGGGGATCCAGGTAAAAAATTGTATTAATGTGCATAACGAAGTCAAGGAAAGATGTAAAAATCTCCAAAAGGCATCAAATTACAGATTAGACATTCTTATAATATGTCAAAAAAGTTAGATTTTATTTCCATCATTTATACCTTCAAAATTACAGAAAACAAAAAAATGGCGTCTGCAAAAGTTTGGGCTGCCTGCAGAGTTAATATCTTGTACTGCCCCCTTTGACAAGTATCACAGCTTGTAAACGCTTTTTGTAGCCAGCCAAGAGTCTTTCAATTCTTGTTTGAGGTATTTTTGCCCATTCTTCCTTACAAAAGTCTTCCAGTTCTTTGAGATTTCTGGGCTGTCTGTCACGCACTGCTCTTTTAAGGTCTATCCATAGGTTTTCAATTATGTTGAGGTCAGAAGTTTGTGAAGGCCATGGCAAAAGCTTCAGTTTACACCTCTTGATGTAATCCCCCGTGGATTTTGAGGTGTGTTTAGGATCATTATCCATTTGTAGAAGCCATCCTCTCTTTAAAGCGGAGTTCCACCCAAAATTGGAACTTCCGCTCAACCCACTCCCCTCCCCCTTACATGCCGTGAAGCCAAAGGCTGTCACGGTCGGGTGCCCACACTTAGGATGAAGACGCGTCGCTGGATCGTGGAGCAGGTGAGTGTGTGTTTATTAAAAGCCAGCAGCTACACTTTTTGTAGCTGCTGACTTTTAATAAACACAAAATTTGGCTGGAACACCCCTTTAACTTCAGCTTCTTCACAGTTGGCATCAAGTTACCATCCAAAATTTGCTGAAATTTTATTGAATCCATTTTTCCTTCTACTCGTGAAATGTTCCCTGTGCCACTGGCTGCAATACAACCCCAAAGCATGATTGATCCACCCCCATGCTTAACAGTTGGACATAGGTTCTTTTCATTAAATTCTGTGCCCTTTCTTCTCCAAACGTACCTTTGCTCATTCCGGCCAAACAGTTCTATCCTAACCTCATCGGTCCACAGAACTTGTTTCCAAAATGTATCAGGCTTGTCTATATGTTCATTTGCAAAGTTCAAATGCTGATCTTTGTGGTGAGGACGTAGAAGAGGTTTTCTTCTGATGACTCTTCCATGAAGACCATATTTGTACAAGTATCTCTTTATAGTGCAGATAGGGAAAATATTGCGCTAACCAAGGTGAAAAAGGAAAACAAAAAACTAAAAACTAAAGCAGCTACACTACAATTTGACAAAAATTGAATGAAGTGTGGAAATAAATGTAGCGCTGTAAACATAGAAATAATAACACACACATGAACAGTGAATGAATAATGTAGTCCAAACAAACCACGCGAGTGGAAAAGTCCTAGTAAGGAAAACGTAGGAGTGCATCAATAACAACACAAACAAATCATGAATAGAAGTCCATCCACAAATGGGGAATCGGTAGATGTAGAATCACTTCATGGGTCCTCGAATAAGATGACACTTAAATCAAAACGAAAGTGGTATGCTCTTACCGGAAAAGTAGGACCTGTCTGTCATGAACAGCAGATCAATACAGCCTGAGAACTCCAGTAGCACAGTCAGCTGGGCTCACTCGGACACAGTGGAACGGATAAAAATCTTCAGTCAAAAGCCGGACATGCACGGTGTCTTTGTGGAGTTCTTGGGAGGAATGGGATGGCAATGGTACGACCCTCAGATGGATGGGGTGGAAGCAACCGGATAGCTGCTTGACAGGTGTGTAGGTGCAGGTGCATGTCTCTGAATGCAGACAGTGTGAATTTGGGGACACGCACCCACAGAGATGTCCTATTGAAAGCAGCGGCTGTGTCCCAATAGACATAAATGTATCTTCCTGCATGGGGTGCATGGAACATCTGTGCATCTGTGCATCCTTACCCAAAAGAGGATGCACAGATGTTCCATGCACCCCATGCAGGAAGATACATTTATGTCTATTGGGACACAGCCGCTGCTTTCAATAGGACATCTCTGTGGGTGCGTGTCCCCAAATTCACACTGTCTGCATTCAGAGACGTGCACCTGCACCTACACACCTGTCAAGCAGCTATCCGGTTGCTTTTTACCCCATCCATCTGAGGGTCGTACCATTGCCATCCCATTCCTCCCAAGAACTCCACAAAGACACTGTGCATGTCCGGCTTTTGACTGAAGATTTTTATCCGTTCCACTGTGTCCGAGTGAGCCCAGCTGACTGTGCTACTGGAGTTCTCAGGATGTATTGATCTGCTGTTCATGACAGACAGGTCCTACTTTTCCGGTAAGAGCATACCACTTTCGTTTTGATTTAAGTGTCATCTTATTCGAGGACCCATGAAGTGATTCTACATCTACCGATTCCCCATTTGTGGATGGACTTCTATTCATGATTTGTTTGTGTTGTTATTGATGCACTCCTACATTTTCCTTACTAGGACTTTTCCACTCGCGTGGTTTGTTTGGACTACATTATTCATTCACTGTTCATGTGTGTGTTATTATTTCTATGTTTACAGCGCTACATTTATTTCCACATCTCTTTATAGTGGAATAGTGTACCACAACTCCAGTGTCTGCCAGATCTTTCTGGAGGGATCGTGCAGTCAAACATGGGTTTTGAATTGCTTTTCTCACAATCCTGCGAGCTGTTCTGTCTGATATTTTTCTTGGTCTTCCAGATCTTGCTTTAACTTCCACTGTTCCTGATGACTGCCATTTCTTAATTACATTCGGAAAAGAGGATATTGACATCTGAAAACGCTTTGCTATCTTCTTATAGCCTTCTCAGCTTTGTGAGCGTCAACTATTTTCAGTTTTCTAGACAACTGCTTAGAAGAACCCATGGTGCTGATTGTTGGGGCAAGGTCAGATGAGTCTGGGCATTTAAAACCTTTGAGATTGACATCACCTGGTCTTCCCAGACAATGATTTTTTTGGTTTTCTGTAATTTTGAAAGTGTAAATGATGGAAATAAAATCTAACTTTTTTTGACATATTATAAGAATGTCTAATCTGTAATTTGATGCCTTTTGGAGATTTTTCCATCTTTCCTTGGCTTCGTTATGCACATTAACCGCTTAAGGACCGCCTCCTGCACATTTACATCGGCAGAATGGCACGGCTGGGCACATGCACGTACAGGTACGTCCTGTACTAGTACCCAGCCGTGGGTCACGGGCGCGCGCCCGCAGCGTGCTCCTGTGAACTGGTCCGAAGCTCGGTGACCGGGACTCGCAAACCAGATCGCTGCTGGAGTCCCGCCATCGGTCCCCGGGGGGGAAGAACGGGGAGAGCTGTGTGTAAACACAGCTTCCCCGTTCTTCACTGTGGCGCATTATCAATCGTGTAATCCCTTTTATAGGGATACACAATCGATAACGTCACACCTACAGCTACACCCCCCTACAGTTAGAAACACAAATGAGGTCATACATAACCCCTTCAGCTCCCCCTTGTGGTTAACTCCAAAACTGCAATTGTAATTTTCACAGTAAACAATGCATTTTAAATGCATTTTTTGCTGTGAAAATGACAATGGTCCCAAAAATGTGTCAAAATTGTCCGAAGTGTCCGCTATAATGTCGCAGTCACGAAAAAAATCGCTGATCGCCGACATTAGTAGTAAAAAAAAAAATATTATTAAAAATGCAATAAAACTATCCCCTATTTGTAAACGCTATAAATTTTGCGCAAACCAACCGATAAACGCTTATTGCGATTTTTTTTACCAAATATAGGTAGAAGAATACGTATCGGCCTAAACTGAGGAAAAAACTTTTTTTTTATACCTTTTTGGGGGATATTTATTATAGCAAAAAGTAAAAAAATATTGAATTTTTTTCAAAATTGTCGCTCTAAAACCGCAGAGCTGATCAAATACCACCAAAAGAAAGCTCTATTTGTGGGACAAAAGGGACCCCAATTGTGTTTGGGAGCCACGCCGCACGATTGCGCAATTGTCAGTTAAAGCAACACAGTGCCGAATCGCAAAAACTGGCCGGGTCCGTTAGCTGCCTAAAGGTCCAGGTCTTAAGTGGTTAATACAAATTTTTACCTGGAGTGCCCAAACATTCGATCCCCACTGTAGGTATTCCTTGGAGATAGTGCAAAGAAAAGTTTTAATCTAAGAACAGCAGCTAGTTGTTACAGGCACACACAGCTTTAGACAGCAGCTAGTTGTTACAGGCACACACGATATTTTCTATTATAGGGCAATGCAATTCTTACTGTTTGCTTTGTTTGCTGAACATTGATTGCTACATTCTTCACGGCTCCATCAGACAAGTCACAAGCAGTACATAAGAGATCCAAGTATGTGTTGGCCTGCTCCTGTAGAGTCCTGAAATGCTTTGCCTGGATGGACACACATAATGCCATGATAAATTAGTACCTTTAAAATGCACAATATTTCATTAGAGCAATGAATGTAAGTACTGATGCTAGATAGCTTAGCAACAAAAATGTATTTCTTGATCGTACATCACGGGACACAGAGCGCATAGTCATTACATATGGGTTATATGGAGTACCTTCAGGTGTGGACACTGGTGTAATCAACTTCACAGGAAGTTCCTCCCTATATAACCCCCTCCCACTGAGAGTGCTTTAGTTTTTCCGCCAGTGTCTTAGGTGTTGGTCACGTCTAGCTGTCCCTCGGAGGTCTCGGGACCCAGGATAGCTAGCCGGATCCGTCCGAAGTGCTTCAGAGCCAAGATGTACGGTACCCGGGCCCTGCCTGCGTGGGGTTTTGCCTATAATGCCTCTCCTTGGAGGGCTGGATTCTGGGCTCCAGTGCCTTAGTCTCTTCCAAGAACTAAACGCTACTGATGCCAGGATGCTATATAGGTCCAGGGGTGTGGGTTCCTTAACACAGGACCCCGGTCCCTGAGGGTCCAAGACAATACCCACGGAGATGGGGGAAGGTTGGGCCTCTTGCATTTTGCAATACCCTGCGGCGTGGAGCAGGTAAGAGGGAACCTGCGGGACTTGGTTCGACAGTAGGTATCCCCCTGGGGGTTCTGGGTTGGCTAACAGTATGCTGGTGCATCAGCCACTATCTCCACTATGTCTGTTGAGGCAGGATGGGATTCTAATGTTTACCCAGATAACATGTAGATATATGTATACTTGTGTAAGTTATATATTTGCTACTCACCCCAGGTCTGCCTGTTAACACTGATACTGCAACCCCACATGTTTTAAAGAGGAAATTGCTGGTTAAAACTCCTGTTTCTTAGGAAGCCCATGGGGACAGCTTCCTCGCTGTGTGTGCACTACAATAAGATTAGTGCTTACCTGGTGTCTGTTGGTGCTGCATAACGCTGGTCCATGTTGTTCCTCTGCTCTGCTTCCTCCATGTGGGTTCAGCGTGGTGCGCGCGATCGTGCGCGCGTGTGTGCGCGCGCATACGCGCGCGCGTGCACGCCGCCTTTTATAGCGTCGGCGTGCGTCGGGGGGGCGGGCCAGCAGCGTCAGGGTCTGTATAAAGGAAAAAACTTTTCTCTGGCTGGTCTTTACCTCCTGGAGGCAGAGGAAGAAAGGATACAGAGCGTGCAGCTGGGTCTTTTGGCCACACAGGGACACCTAGTGGCGGTTTTGTGGATCTTCAGGTCTAGGACTTAGGTCCACTATTGACCAGGAAAAAAAAAAAAAAAAAATTTTTTTGCTTAAAGGGACTCAGCCTTTGATCCAGCAGTATCTGAGTCTACCTTGGACTCCGGCTAACGGGCATTGGTGTGTCAATACTCACAGGCTTCCTCGGTATTGCCACCTCCCAGGCGGGTAAAAAAAAAAAAAAAAAGAGAGAAGTTAGTTCTTTTTCATTTTTCTCATACCTGCCCTCACATTGGTTATTCCTAGCTGCAACAGTCAGGTGTTGGCTATAGGGGTGACCCAAGGTTGTACAATGGCTCCAAAGGGATCTGGACCAGCCAAGGCTGCTAAAGGTGCCAAAAAGCAAAAGGGGTCTCCATCGGGGTCAGAGGATTTGGGCCAGGCTTCTACGGCCCCACCCTCGCCAGTCAGGACACCGAGTGGCATAGTACAAGAGCCATTGGGGGTGCTGGGGGCAGAGGCGGCCCCCGATCCACCCATTCCCGTTTACGTGACGGAAGAAATGCTAGCAGCCACCATGAGTGGGCTAGAGAAAAGGTTAACTGCGTTACTTTCCCGTCCTTGCCCAAGTAGCAAGCGGGCTAGATCCCCCTCACCCAGTGTGGGGTTTTCAGATGCGGAGGTCTCCTCTTCAGAGGAACGGGACCCACAAGGGGATCACGCAGACCCAAGTCCCGACGGTTCAGACAGGGAAAATTCCACTATAGATGAATACTTTTCGGCCTCTCAAGCGGAGGGCCTGTGGATCCAGTCTTTGACAGATATGGTTCGCACTGCCTTTAAACTTCCAGTGCCAGAACTAGTAGCCCCGGAGGTATCCTCATTGGGTTCTTTAAAGGCCCCATTAACTGGTGCATCTTTTCCAATGCACCCCCTTCTGCGGAACGTGATTTACCAAGATTGGGCTCGACCTGATAGAATCTTTGTCCCTCCTAAAAGATTCTCTATTCTCTACCCTATGGAAGAGGAATATGTAAAGAAATGGGCTCTTCCTACAGTGGACGCAGCCATTTCCTGCGTGAATAAATCCCTGACTTGTCCGGTTGAAAATGTCCATATGTTCAAGGATCCGGTCGACAAGAAATTCGAGACCCTACTGAAAGCAACTTTCACCTCAGTAGGTGCCATGGTTCAGCCAGCAGTAGCAGCCATTGGTGTTTGTCAGGCCTTGAAGGATCAGGCAAAACATATATTGAAGGACATGCCGGCTCAGCATACTCATGAATTAGCAGAATTCCCTAGGGCTCTCTGCTTTGCAGTAGATGCTATTAAGGACTCCATCCAACAGGCATCCCGTTCATCTCTACTGGTGGTTCACATGCGTCGTCTTTTGTGGCTAAAGAACTGGTCAGCAGAGGCACCCTGCAAAAAGCTTCTAGCAGGGTTTCCCTTTCATGGGGGAAGACTATTCGGGGAAGACCTAGATAAATATATCCACACCATATCAAGTGGAAAAAGTACTTCCTTACCGGTCAAGAAAAGACCGCGTGGGCCCACGTTTAAACGACAGGCCATGGTAGGCTCGGCCCCTTCGACTTCCCGTCAGTATCGACGGCCTCCCGGGCGGTCAACAGCTAATAGCCGCCCACAGGGACAAGCTGCGGCAAACAAGAGGCCCTGGTCTCGCAAGCCGGCTAAATCAGTCATCAAATCAGATTCATGAAGGGGCGCCCCCACTCTCTTGGGTGGGGGGAAGACTTCAGTTTTTCTCCGAAGTCTGGAAGGCCAGAATTCCCGACTCTTGGGTTCGGTCCGTAGTAGCCTCAGGCTACAAACTAGAGTTTCGAGAAATCCCCCCTCCTCATTTTCAGGGGTCAAGTCTTCCAAGCGACCCATTAAAGAGGGCCTCTCTCGTAAAGGCGTTGGATCGCCTCTTGCTCCAAGGAGTAATTGTAGAAGTACCAACCCAAGAAAGGGGTCTGGGATTCTACTCCAACCTTTTTGTTATACCAAAACCCAATGGCGACGTCAGGCCTATATTAGACCTCAAACGCCTAAATCGCTTTCTAAGGATTCAGACCTTCCGTATGGACTCCATACGTTCAGTGACAACCAGCCTGCATCAGGGCGACTTCCTAGCATCTATAGACATAAAGGATGCATATCTGCATGTGCCGATTTACCCAGCACATCACAAGTTTCTTCGTTTTACGATAAACCAAAGTCATTACCAGTTCGTAGCCCTCCCTTTCGGGTTGGCAACAGCTCCACGGGTATTCACAAAGGTGTTAGCCCCGGTACTAGCCGTCCTAAGGACAGAAGGCATCTTGGTCCTAGCATACCTGGACGATCTCCTGGTTATCGACAGTTCAGCCTCCAACCTCAATCATGCAGTGGTCCGCACAGTGCGGCATCTAGAAGAGTTCGGGGGGATTGTGAACCAAGAAAAATCAAGGTTACAACCCACAAGACAGTTGGAATATCTAGGCTTTCGGTTAGATACAGAATGCCAGAGGGTATTTTTACCTCAAAAGAAGATCAGGTCATTAATTCAAACGATTCAAATAGTCTTAGGCAAAAAGAAGCCGACTATTCGCCTATGCATGCGACTGCTGGGAAAGATGGTGGCCGCCTTCGAAGCAGCGCCCTATGCCCAGATCCATACCAGAATTCTGCAAGCAGCTATTCTCTCTGCTTGGAACAAGTCCATACAGGCATTAGACCGTCCATTAGTTCTTTCCCCAGGAGTCAGGCACAGCCTGTACTGGTGGCTGATCCCTCAAAAATTATCAAAAGGGAAAACCTTTTGCCCCATCTCGTGGAAAATAGTAACCACAGATGCCAGCCTAACAGGTTGGGGGGCAATCTTAGGAAAACGGACCCAGCAGGGACAGTGGTCAGAGGCAGAAAGTCTGCTTCCCATCAATGTCCTAGAGATCAGAGCTGCTCGGTTGGCCCTGGTCGCCTGGACTCTCCCCCTGCAGGGTCTGCCAGTAAGGATACAGTCCGACAATGCCACGGCGGTGGCATACATAAACCACCAGGGGGGCACAAGGAGCCTAGCGGCTCAAAGGGAAGTAAACCTGATTTTTTCATGGGCCGAAGCCCATGTACCCTGCATCTCAGCAGTGTTCATCCCAGGGATAGACAATTCTCAAGCAGATTTTTTGAGTCGTCAACAGTTACTCCCGGGAGAGTGGTCTCTTCACCCCCAGGTATTCCAAGAGATTTGCCAAAGATTCGGAGTTCCCGATGTGGACATCATGGCAACAAGATTCAACAAGAAATTGGACAAATTCGTATCCCGAGCCAGGGACCCCTCGGCCTACGGGACCGATGCGTTGGTTTGCCCCTGGCACCAGTTTTCTCTCCTGTATGCGTTCCCTCCACTACAGATGATTCCCCGCCTTCTACGAAGGATCAGGGTGGAGCGCAGGCCGGTGATCCTGGTGGCCCCAGCCTGGCCCAGAAGGGCTTGGTACGCACTCATCGTGAGGATGTCAGTAAGGGCACCGTGGCCACTCCCCCTGCGCCCAGATCTGCTGTCTCAGGGCCCGATCTACCACCCTGCTTCACAGCAGCTAAATTTGATGGCTTGGCGGCTGAATCCCTAATTCTTAAGGGCAGAGGCCTCTCAGCCCAGGTCATATCTACGCTAATTCAAGCTAGGAAACCAGTTTCTAGAAATATCTATTACAGAGTCGGGAAGAACTATGTGGAGTGGTGCGAGTTTCAAGGAGGGCATCCTCGCAAGTTTTGTATTGACAGGATCTTGCGATTCCTACAGGTTGGCGTTGACAAGGGGTTGGCTCTTAGTACTCTAAAGGGGCAGGTGTCTGCCTTATCGATATGGTTTCAAAGGCCTTTGGCCACACATTCGCTTGTGAAAACTTTTTTGCAGGGGGTCTTGCATGTAAATCCCCCTATTAGAGCTCCCCTCTGCCCCTGGAATTTAAATCTGGTCTTGTCAGCTTTACAAAGGCAGCCGTTTGAACCTCTGACAGAAATCCCTCTTGTGCTGCTAACCCGAAAATTGGTTTTCTTGGTGGCTATGGCTTCGGCCAGAAGGGTCTCCGAGCTGGCAGCCTTGTCTTGCAGGGAACCGTACCTGATTCTGCATAAGGACAGAGTGGTTCTGCGGCCACAGCCTTCTTTCCTTCCTAAGGTCATATCCAGTTTTCACTTGAATCAGGACCTAGTCCTACCATCCTTCTTTCCTACTCCCCAGTCCAGAGAGGAAAGATTGCTTCATACTTTGGACGTGGTCCGAGCCATGAGGGTCTATCTCAAGGCTACAGAAAAGATTAGGAAAACAGATGTGCTTTTCATTCTTCCGGAGGGCCCCAAGAAGGGTCAGCCGGCTGCCAAGTCTTCCTTGGCTAGGTGGATTAAGCAGCTGATTTTTCAGGCCTATGGTCTGAAGCGCGTTCCACCGCCCTTATCAGTTAAGGCCCATTCTACGAGGGCCATGAGTGCCTCTTGGGCGGCACACCATCAGATCTCTATGGCACAGGTTGCAAAGCAGCAACCTGGTCTTCCGTACATACGTTTACTAAATTCTATAAGTTGGACGTCACAAAGGCTGCGGACGCAGCATTTGGGCAGGCGGTCCTACGGGCAGCAGTATAGAATCCTCTGGCCCGGTTCACGCCCCCTTTTTTCTGTTGGTGGAGCTATTTTACCTCCTGATATAGTTTCTGTTTGGCTATTTTTGGCCTTACGGTCTCCCTCCCTTCATGGAGCATTGCTTTGGGACATCCCATATGTAATGACTATGCGCTCTGTGTCCCGTGATGTACGATCAAGAAAAAGGGATTTTTAATAACAGCTTACCTGTAAAATCCTTTTCTTGGAGTACATCACGGGACACAGAGCTCCCACCCCTCTTTGTGGGAACATTGTGTAACCTCAGAGAAATTGCTTGCTACAAAACTAAAGCACTCTCAGTGGGAGGGGGTTATATAGGGAGGAACTTCCTGTGAAGTTGATTACACCAGTGTCCACACCTGAAGGTACTCCATATAACCCATATGTAATGACTATGCGCTCTGTGTCCCGTGATGTACTCCAAGAAAAGGATTTTACAGGTAAGCTGTTATTAAAAATCCCTTTATTATAATTAAATGCTGCTCAAAATTTGCTCTTTGACTTCTTAACTAACCTGCTTCGTTGCCTCTGCCAGACTGAGAGGAGCTTTAGTGCCAGGTTCTATGTCTTTCTGCACGGAGGCCAGCCAGGCCTGGCACTGCAACACTGTGTCTTGGTGACTGACATGCTTCTGGAGTTCATTCTCCAAACTTAAATAAACCTGTGATTAAACATGATGCAGCCAGTATTAAACAGATATATTTCTTCAAAAGACAAATAAATTCACATATAGCAAATATCTATGGCTAATAAATGACATGCAAATATAAAGGTTTTACTAGTGTGCTATAAATTAAGATTTGTATACATTTTAATATTTAATATTTTAATATATATTAAAAGGGCTGGACTTTACTATATACAGTTGGCTTTGTGTCTATTAATCCTAATAAGCACACTTTTTGCCGGCTACCATTGCTCATTGGTCAATATGATGTGCGTTTTGGGAATGTGTCAGCTTGCCAGTATAGTAGGGTGTTGTTGGAGTACATGTATCCTGCATTGTATGTCATCTTGGGGTTTTAATGCTCCATTTTTACTGGTTTTATACCTTCCAATACATTTTTAGAATGCACTAGGTACTTGCGCCTTCATGTCTGTTCTTTTTGTAGGGGACGCTCTGGAAACCAGCCCTACAATTTACAAAGATTACACAGGCTGAGGCACTGCAGGGCCGAGTGATCTTTCATTTTTATAAATGAGCGATCAGCGCTGTTAATCTGTCATACACTGGTCCTGATATTATAGATTATTTATTCATAACATTGAATGATCACTCAGTGCTGTGTGATCCATCTGCCAGGCTGTATATGTGTAAAAGTAGGCTCTTATAAGCATACAGCACCGCAGCACTGCTTGTTTATTCATAAAAATAAAATATCACTAAGAAAAGCAGCTCTCTGTAATGTATTTGCAGCTGCTTTTATGTCAAACAGGGTATCGTCAGATACTTTACACAGAACTACAGCTCTAAGTGAACTTTTACTTTTATGAATAAACATGCAGCACTGATTGTTCATTCATAATAGTGACAGAGCACTCAGCTTAAACAGAGGGTGGGACTCTGTGATGGCTGTACTCCCCCCCCCCCCACAGGAATTCTCATAATTTGGGGTTCAAAGGGTGGGGGAGGATACAGCCAGCATATAGAGGTGTGTTTTGGGGGCACCAACAGGAATGGGACCACATGCTATATGCAATAGGGAGTAAAATATCTGCTAATTCTGCACTCACTGTCCCAAAACTACAGCCCCTGCCCCATACTAGCAAAGTGAGGGCAGTTTTCAGGTATGAAGTCAATCTCAACTCCTTGTATACACATTGGGTTTACCAATACTTACTCGCTGGACAGTGCTACAAATGGCGGAATAACTGTCCCTTGTCCCCTGCAAATGGGCATGGATATTTTGCTTGAATTTTCCCTGCAGGTGCTCAGCACAATGAAGAACCAAAGTCTCTCCCTTTAGTTTAAGACTGTTCAGACGTTCTTCAAAACCAGCAATGTCCTCCATCATTGCCTGCAGAAGTAATTGGTACATTATTAAGTTCCTACCTTTACTGGTTGATTTTCAAAGATGACAACAGTTTTACAATATACACAGTTTAGGCAAGAAAATGAATAAAAGTGTAAACTAACAAATTTGTTCTGCATTGTTTCACACTGACCCTCATCGTGGTAATCATACTATTCCCTGTAATTGATGATATTATGATACTGAATAGGCCTGTAACTCCTCTTTCCATTGCAACTTTCCATCTTGGATGTGACAACAGCAGCCCCAGGCAGACTCAGACCTGCCATTCAAATGAGACTCTGTACTCGCACACACTTATTCATGTTTTAGGATCACTGAGTGACCTATCAGTTGTCTGATGACATAGAGCAGTGGTTCTCAACCCTGTTCTCAAGTACCCCCAACAGGCTATGTTTTGAGAATTTCTCTTCGATGGAATAGCTGTCCAAAATACCAAGCCATTGTCTCCAATTTAAAGCACCTGTGCAAGATAAAGGAAAACCTGCAAACATGGCCTGTTGGGGGTACTTGAGGACAAGGTTGAGAACCACTGACATAGAGGCTAATAATAAGAGCTTGCACACAGCAGAGAACTCAATAATGCCAACAGGGACACATCCTCCACTTATAAGAAAGTACAATCAGCTGCATTTTTATTTACATTTTTGCTCCAACTGGTACTTCTATTTAATTATTTTATGGATGCACAGATAATAAATGACTGACCTTGCCTAAAATCCTACCATTTGCTTACAAGTAGCTGTGCAGGCGCCTGCTGCCTGCATACAATGTAGTAGGGGCAGGAGCAGAGGCCAGCACAGACAGGAATTTACATTTCTAAGATGTGGTCAGATTCCAATTAAATGTATTTATTTAAAAAAATAAACATGTACGCGCTTATTATTTCATTTAAATGTGAGGTCTGGGGACAGAGTTTCTCCTTTAAAAAATATCCCCATTGTATCTATGATCTATACATTTCAAGTAACCATGTTAATATCAACACCACCGTCATATCAAGACAGCACAACAACAGGGCAAATTAAACAATTTCACCACAATAAAAGCTTATTTATAACCTATCATACAATACCTTGTGGTTTGCCAGCTGTTGAGTAATGGTCTCTAAATTGTTGCTTTCCATTAGATCTGGGGTCACAAGTCTGCTAGACATATGAAGCAGCCACTTCTCCACTTCCTGCAGCTCAGAATTGTAGGCCTCATGCTCCTTTACTTTTTCTTCCAAATCAACTAAACTTGTCTATTTTCAGGTAAAAAAAACAAGATGGAGTATAGTTAGTTATTTCAGTCCCAGCACTATAAACTCTTTAAAACCCCATATAGCTGAATTTGAATAGTTTGCCTTCCCTGGCTTCTACAAACCCTGTCCCCCCTTTCCCCAGTCACCATGGTATTTAAATTTTTAAATAAAACCATACCATTTTCAGTGCCTTATTTTAGATGCAGTGGCATCATCACTGAGACTTTGTGCTTCTATATGCTATATAGGCAGATCATGGTTACTGGAAGGGGCTGTCAGTGTGCTGCCCATAGATTTGTTTAAACCCTGTATTTTGGGAGGAGTTATGCAAACATTAAAATGCCTTGATGGATAGGTGTCTGTCTGGAGCAGTGGTCATTCTTAGGAAGTCCACATTTACAAGCAGACTGCCCAAACATATGATGTTGAGACTTCATAATAGAAAGAACTATAATCCAATAAATGAAACGGACAGGCCAGGGACACTTATGCCGCGTACACACGATCACTTTTTGTGATGAAAAAAAATTAAGTTTTCAAAAACGTCATTTAAAATGATCGTGTGTGGGCAAAACGTTGTTTTATGTCTTAAAAAAAACGACAAAAAAAAACTCGAACATGCTTGAATTCTTTGTGTCGTTTTTCAAAATGTCATTTTTTGTGTCATGAAAAGTGATGGTGTGTGGGCAAAACGATGTTGAAAACGACGTTTTTAAACCCGTGCATGCTCAGAAGCAAGTTATGAGAAGGAGCTTCAATGGAACAGAGTGCCGTTGAACGTGGTGTACGTCACCACGCTTTGCTAGAGCATTTTGGAAAAAGATGGTGTGTATGCAACATAGTTTTGGAAAATGAAGTTTGAAAAACGTCGTTTTGTTTCGTCACATAAAACGTCGTTTTTTTCATCACAAAAAGTGATCGTGTGTACGTGGCATTAGGCTGGAGATTAAAAGGCCTGATGATGCTGCACATCCTCTGGCCAAAAAATGAGGTAAGCTCTATCTAATTTGCTGTAGGTTCTAATGCACAATGTGAGAAGCTCACAGTATGCAGTGAACAATTTAAGCACAGGGCAACAGCATGTTCAACTGTATTAGGCTAAAGGTAAGGCATTCATCTTTAACTCCCAGAGCTTTATTCAGGGATAGGTGTCATGGTGTAATAACTACACTGTACAACAAAACTGCCTACTTGTTTCTGGTTAGATGACCCACAAAGCACGGTAGCCAGGAAACTAACATTTTCAGAACAGGTTAGAAATGGCAGCCTAATATTTCTCATTTTATATATATATATGATGTACATCAAACAATATATAAATATATCCATATTTGATACTAAATACTTCTAATTTGTTTGGCAATAACTTGCATTCTATTTATTATCATCATCTTCATCGACCATATGAAACATCAGACATCTGTAAGTTCATTTTTTCTTTAATAAAACTTTCTCTCACCTTTGCCATGTGGCACAGTCCTTGATAGTCTTTTTGCAATTTCTGAATTTTGTCTTCCATAGAAGCATCATGGGTCATACTAAACAAAGCTTCTCCTTTTTCAATGACTAGCTTGATAGAAGGCTCATGGGAGAGAACAGTCTGCTGGATAGACTGAACGCACAAAAACAATTACATTATTAACATTTTGTTTGTAGATAAAGTACAAGCATACTTTTTATATATTATTTAAGACAATGGCAAGGCCTGAAACTCCCATACAGTGGACAATGATCCAGTATCAGGATTTCCAGAACTGGCATTACAGTATTCATGTAGGCTGCTATGAGTAAAGTGAATGGACTCCTACCGAAATACCTTGTAACAACACTCAGGGAGAACTATCAATGTAGCGATTTTTCCAATGATAAGCTAATGTAACTCTGCCAGCTATGTTTGCAAAAGCATGCCCTGCTCTAAAATCTCTCTAGTCTGGGGTTAAATGGATTAGTTGCCTGCATATTCAACAGGTTTCTGAGGTCTATGGCCCAGATTCACATACAATTAGATTCGCGTAGAGTATCAGAAATACTGTACGCCACCGTATTTCACCTGGCTCTACGTGGAGTCTACGCGAGTAGGGGGCGTGAAGCATTTAAAATAGGCGCGTTCCCGCGGCGATCGAACTGCGCATGCTCCGTTCAGAAATTTCCCGCCGTGCATTGCGCGAAATCACGTCGTTACGTCATTCGTTGTTTGAGTAGCGTCGTTTACGGACATTCCTATTCCCGAACGAGTTACGTAAAAAAATAAAAAAATTCGACGCGGGAACGACGGCCATACTTAACATGGGCTACGCACCGTTAGACCAGCAAATAGCTGGTCTAACAGTACGTAGCAAAAAAAGGACATAAGCGATTGCGAAGACCACTCGTATCTTTCGTGGATCGCCGTAAAAAGTCATTTGCATATCCCGACGCTGAAAACGACGCGGACTCCTCCCAGCGGCCGCAAAAATATCGCAGCGTAGATCCGAAGGCTTACGAAGACGTAAGCCTCTCGGATCGAAGCCCGAAGCCGCAGTATCATGGTTTGAGGATTCAAACTAGTGATACGGTGCGCGAAATTTGAAATTACTCCTGTCTAACACCAGTTAGACAGGCGTAATCGCTCTGTGAATCTGGGCCTATGACTTTATGGTATTTAGCCGCAGGCCATACTTTGTTAAAAGCAGAAATATCTTCCATCTCCTTCAAATTCAATTTGTAGTTTGTGTGTCAATTCAAAGTGATTTGGAACTTACAAACTCAGTTGGGCTTTAAGATTCTGATACATATGGGAATCTGATATTTCAGTAACACACAGATCCTCACAAATGCTTCTTTTTACCTGTCTCACACGTTTATTATTTAGTGCATGTTCTCGTGTTATGAAGCCAAATATCAGAAAAAAAATTATATCTAATTGATCACTAATAATGCTGCTGAATCCTGTGGTCTGCAGAGAAGACTGTTCATCATGACCCATATATGAAAAATGTACTTTACTTGTACAGCAGATCCAATCCCCTATGTTTGTATGGAAACAAACTTGGATAGGAAGTTCCCTTGGATAGAAAGACTGAGCACTGAACAGAAAGTACAGGTTACCTTGTATTTAGCTAGCTGTGCCTTCTTTTCATACAGTTCAGTTTTGGGATCCACATCAGCTTGCAGAACTGAGTGATATTCCCCTAGCCATTGGGCTTGCACTTTGTACTTGTCCGAGAACTCTTTAGCCAAATGAAGCCCCTTCTCCAAGGCTGTGTGTTCCCTCCTAATTGAACTTGTAAGTTCCTCCATGTTCTCCACGTGGCTGTGTATGCCTTTCTCTAGCTGCTCTGCCTCAGCTCCTGCTAAGTAGTTTAGAACTCTTTCTCCTTTCTCGCGAGCTGATTTTAGCAATCGATGACCCACATCCATATCACTTAATAAAAGCTGGAGGGGGAAGAAAATAATTAGCAACATTATAAATCAGAAGAAAATAATTAAAACATATACTTTCCATGGTCTTCTATAAAAACATATATACTTAATTGCCAAATACGTAGTTCATGCACAATACAAATAGCAACTAAAACTACTGTAAGTCCAAAAATACAACTGCCAAGTTTTACTTTGGTTTTTCTGTATTGTAACTTGGAAGAGGCCTCTCCTTTCAGAATGGGATTTAAATAAGAGTATTATAACATATAATTACAGAAGTGAAACCCACCCACTTTTTTCATGAAGTATTAAGCCCCCACTATATTCACCCGTTCAACAGTGAACACATGGGCATATTTGCTAGCCAGACAATAGCTTGTGGTTCAATTACCTCAAGTTTCTTAATTTTCCTCTCCAGACTTGTCTTATCCATGACTCCCATGTCTGATGTAACATTTTTAAAGTTGTTTTGTGCTTCTCCAAACCAGTCAGTATATGATTTAATGGCAATGTCCGACTCCTCTATGCTTTTCATTTCCTCCTCAAGCAACTGGGTTTGTTCCTAAAACAAAGAAGACAAGCAAACAATTAATTCATTGATGAAACACATAAATAGTAGGCACTGTAGTTGCACTTTATTAATAAAACAAAAAAAGGCAAAATTTAAAAGAAAGAATTTACCAAGATGTATAATCTGACAGCTTGATAACGAGATGCGAGCAGGGTGGCCAGGCTACTCATTCTGCTGCTACTTCGGCCTTCCTCCAACACTTGCTGAGCCAATGACCCAACCTCTTCAACCTCCTCCTTGTAGACTAACACTTCTTCATGCCACTTCTACAACATTACGAAAAGATTTAGAAACTTTCCATTATATCAAATTAAAAACATCAGTAATAAAATTCTGTTATAGTAAAGTAAAAACTGTAATGCCTCGTACACATGATCGTAATTTCTGATGGAAAAAGTCAGACGAACCTTTTTCATTGGAAATTCCGACCGTGTGTATGCCCATCTGAGTTTTTCCTCCGATAGAATTCCTTCAGAATTCCGATGTGAGTTTGGTACGATCATGTGTACGGGGCATTAGACTGATCATTTGGAGATATGTTTTTCCAAATATGTGACTTTATAATAATTATCCATGAAGGAAACTGTGGCCTTAGGGAGTGATAAAAGAAAATCACTATAACTTATGCAGGATACATTAAAATTATTTCTAAAGATTTTTTAACTGGATAACTGTATCTTTTCTGAAGCTTCACATAGTATGGTGTTTAGGATTTTGTCATGCTTTACACATTTGATGAAAAAGAAAGTGATATAATCTTGACTACTATTAGCAAATTTTCTCGGATTAGGATTACATAACCATAAAAACATAAGCACTTTCTAAAACACATAATACAACTAAATACCTCAAGTCAGGTCACTGAAAGAGAATCAATTTTAAACTACCTAACACAAATCTCATTACCGTAATTTAGAATTATTGTTCCATAAGGCCTTACCTTCATTTGTTGCAGCTGTATCTCCTTTGTCGCTCTGTCTGACTGGCGTCCTGTTCTAATATTCACTTTTCCCTCCACGGAGGTCAACCATTCATCAGTTTTCTGAAACTTTCTTTCCATCACTTTCAATTTACTTAGAACAGCATTAATCTGTCCTCTGGTCTCTGTGAGTCTTTGCTGATACACTTGCCAATCCTGTCGTAATGATTCTAATTCCCTATCTTCAATGTGAGGAATGCCCCATTGTATAACTTCTTCCCGTGTATGCAGTGCAGAATTTAAAAAAGCCTGACCTTCTGCACACCTCATCTGAAGTTCCTGAAAATAAGAAAATGTGACACATTTGGTATGATGTAAAAACACACCAAATTCTCTTCAAACTGAAACACTACTGAATATAAAGAAGTTAAACGTATAAATCTAGAACCCTCACAAGCTGGGCTTTGGTATGGTAGGGGGTATTTTAGTTTATAACCTGTCAGCCGGAATTACTTAATATGCCCATTCAAAACATAGTTGTATTTCTATGGTGCAATTACAAGGGAAAGTTGCATGTTGTGCTTTTGTTGTATATTACAGGCTGTGCCCGAGCAACAAACATCTGACTTACAAATTACTCATACTTAGAAACAGAGGGAGAGAACAGGAAGTGAGAGGGAATTTACCCCTAGGAAGGGAATCTCACTCCTGTAAGGCCGCGTACACACGATCGGTCAAAACCGATGAAAACGGACTGAAGGTCCATTTCATCAGTCCAAACCGATCGTGTGTGGGCGCCATCAGTCAGTTATCCTTCAGTCAAAAAAAAGAGAACTTGCTTTAAAATTTAACTGATGGACGCCTAACCCATAGGTCAAAACTGATCGTTAGTATGCAAAAGCATCGGTTAAAAAGCCGCGCATGCTCAGAATCAAGTCGTCGCATGCTTGAAAGCATTGAACTTAGTTTTTTTTCAGCACGCTGTTGTGTTTTACGTCACCGCGTTCTGACACGATCGGTTATTTAACCGATGGTGTGTAGGCACATCAGACCATCAGTCAGCTTCATCGGTTAACCAATGAATCGGATGGATTGATCGTGTGTACGTGGCCTTAGAGTTATAATGTGGTGTCTCCACTGAAGTTTTATCACCAATCCTTCTTTCCATAACAACCCAAAATGTTCTAAATTCTTTAGCCACAGGGACAGAAAGTAAGGTGAAATCTTCTTAACAGGGGCACAGACAGTAAAACAAATGTTACAGGAGTGTTAACATGTCCCTATGCTATCCACAAAAAAAAAATGAAAAGAAAAACAGGAATCCTCTGAAATTTGATTCATGTAGTGCCAGCTTAAATGTATTTGTTATTATCTGTATACTTCCATACTTCTAAGTAATTCTTTTTTGGATGCAGTTAGCTTAAGTAGGTTTATTACTTGAGTTGAGCAGGCCATAGACATCTGAGGATGGCTTTATGTGGGAACACAATCGTACCACCTGCAGATTCTGTATGAGCAAACATCCAGCTGAAATTGGCCAGATCACTCTCAGTTTTATGTGCAGTCAATCAGTACCATATATTTACAAGTTATACAATTGAAGTACAATATTGTCTTAAATAGATATATTGTAGCATAGTTGTCATATGTACACAAGTTGTCTTTATTGGTTCACAGGATGACTGCATTGATGTAGTTGCTATCTAAAAATGTTATGTTAGATTTTTTTAGCTTACCTGAAGTTCCTGAAGTGTGTTTTCATACATCTCAATATTGCCATCCAGCAACTCCAGACAATCCAGCTTCTCAATCTCTTGCTGTAACCAATCATCAAATGTTTGAAGACCCTTTTGGTAATCTTGATGATCTGAGACTATTTTATCTGCTTTGGAAATGGCCTCCTACAACAGAATATATCTGTGTTAAACAAGTGATTAAATAGTCTCAAAAGCAACAGAAATTGCAACTGCTAATAGGTCCATGGGCAACCAGAGTCTAAAGTGATATGATATTCACACAATTTTGCAGCTTTAGAAGCATTATCATGACATGTTTATCAGATCACAAGGCATTGCAATTGTTCATTATTCTTCTTAATGAGAAGATGTCCCCGGGACCTGAGTAACACTTTGTAAGACCTTCCAATAATATTATTATTTCACAACATAACTATGTATTACTGAAAAAACAAAGTTTGAGCACTAAAGGAAAGTCATCAACACCAGTATGTGTACATATAACCACATACACTGATTTTCATTACACTGGACAATTGTTGACAAAGCAGGTCTAAAATTGTCAAATTTGCAACAGCTACTTATTATTATTATTTAAATATAAATGAAATTGAAAAATTGGAAATTCATGTCACAACTGTTTGATACCTTGGTCTTTCCTTGAAGTGTGATGTAGTGTTCCTGCAGATCCTGGAGCTCCAACTGTGTAACGTAATGTTCAGTCATACTGGACCCCTTCTTTTCTATGGTGTCCAACAAAGATCCATGACTTAGAACCTCTTCATTCAGTAACTGAAAGAAATAATAAAGTGGTGGTAGAGTGTTTTTTTTATTGTTGCAGACTCTGTATTCATTTGCAAATATTGACTGCACAGTTTGTTGGTGAAAAAACGTAAGTTACGTTTTTGTGTAATACTGTCTCCCAGTAAAACATGTTTTTCCTCCATTAATGAACCAATACCAAGGCTCTATTATCCTGTACTGTAAATGTACCTAACACACTCACATTACTGGGCTTTTAAACACTATCAAGCCAAGGTAGAGTAGTCAAAAACTCATTGAGGCACCCAATGATTTCCAATGTTCTAAGCATAGCATGAAAACAAATAATTTTGCGTGTTTAGCATATCTGCTCATTTATATTACATAACATTACAGTAGAACCACAGCTTAAAAAAAAGGGAAAAAAAATAAAATAAAAGGTTTCATTTTGAAACAAAAATATAATATAAAATTAAAACAGAAAAGACCCCCGTGCTGTCAGTGAACTAAGCTAGGGGGCACTGCTGCAGACACCTGATGATTTGTCCTAGCAAAAATATGTGTCAATGAATAAGTCAATGAAGTGCAGACACCATAACTTATTCATAAATATAATATACATTTTTAATTGATAACGTCCATTGATGACGAAACGCGTCTGGGGGGACACGCAGTGATGTCACCACGCAAGGAGGGAGGGCTCCTACCGTTTGCCGGCCGGCATTTTGTTCTTATGCAGTTTTTATCATTGTGTATGTAAGTACAACTTATTAAAACTATTTTTCCATAACGGAGTTACGCTATGGTGCATCCTCTTTTCTGTTGACCTCCCTGGATGACTCCGAGCTCTGACCATTAGTGCTCCGTTGGAAATTCCTCCACACACCATCCCCAGGATTTAAAGGCCGCGGCTGGGCTATAGCCGATCGCTTACTTGGCTTGCCTTCTGGTAAGCGGCCATCTAATTGCTGGTGAAGGGATCACTTAAAAGTTTTCATCTGTCACAGTGGTGGTGTTCTGTTCCTATACATGATGTCCTTTGGGAGAGATTGATGCTGAACTTTTCTGTTAAGGACTTATTGTTACATCTGCTCAACCCCAAGGGAGAGTGGTGATCAGCACCCCTCTGTTTAGTATTGATTCAACTAATGTACTGTCATCATTTGTGGCGTGGCTTTGCTTTTGTTCTATATATTAATATACATTTTTACCTTAAGATGGTTTTAAAGGCAGAAGGTTTTTTTATCTTAATGCATTCTATGCATTAAGAAAAAAAGAAAATTCTGTGTGCAGCAGCCCCCTCAGCCCACCTAATACTTACCTGAGCCCCATCTCGATCCAGCGAGAGACTGGCTGTCTGGGACTCCCCCTCCATATTGGCTGAGACACATAGTGGGTGCCATTGGCTTTCACTGCTGTCAATCAAAGTCAGTGAGCCAATTAGGAAAAAGAGGACCAGCTGCGGCTTTGTGTCTGAATGGACACCGAGAACAGCAGCTCGGTCCCCACATAGCAAGCTGCAAGCTGTGGGGGCACTTAGCAGGAGGGAGGGCCAGGAGCACAGGGGAGGGACCCCAGAAAAGGAGAATCTGGGCTGCTATGGTAAGTATAACATGTTTGTGTTTTTTAACAAAAAAAAAAAACCTTACCGTCTTGGATCTTATACAAACAGGACATTTATTTAACTCTCCTAGAAGCCAGCAGCATTTTTGCAGAAAAAATGCTTGACGCTTGTAAAAGCGTCTAAAGCTTGAACAAGCATTTAGAATCGAAATTTTAGATCCTTATGGACACATTTAGACAACTGTAAAATACTTGCACAAATATAAGAGAATATATTCAGCGCTGGAAAAAATAAATAAAGTACCAATATATGCAAGCCAGCACTAAGAACAATTCATAAAAAGTCCCAAGTGTAAGTGAAATAAAAAGAGTGTGGCGCAAAATAGAAACAATAATAATAACAATAATGGTGACAATAAATATACTTATAAAAATATAAAATATTTGAAAATAATGTCCATGTGCAAAGAAGTCCATAAAGCAATGAATCCACAGCCTTAAACGATTTCCAGAGTTTAAAGTGAAAAGGAACACCAAAGAATATCCTCCACCAGTGTAAGATGGACTCTCACCTCTCTGCTTTGACCCAGATGGATCTCAAAGCATAATCTGTGTAATCAGAAATCAGCTGACAGCCTCTATAGGCAGACGGATGGATAGGATAAAAACCATAGATCCGGATTCAATGAGACCAGATCGCTGGAGGACTACAAGGCTCAGGTGATATGAATGTTGAGAAATCATTGAATCCGGATCTATGGTTTTTATCCTATCCATCCGTCTGCCTATGGAGGCTGTCAGCTGATTTCTGATTACACAGATTATGCTTTGAGATCCATCTGGGTCAAAGCAGAGAGGTGAGAGTCCATCTTACACTGGTGGAGGATATTCTTTGGTGTTCCTTTTCACTTTCCACTCTGGAAATCGTTTAAGGCTGTGGATTCATTGTTTTATGGACTTCTTTGCACATGGATATTATTTTCAAATAATTTATATTTTTATAAGTATATTTATTGTCACCATTATTGTTATTATTATTGTTTCTATTTTGCGCCACACTCTTTTTATTTAACTGTAAAATACTGAAAATGAATACATATATACTTACTTTAGCTTTGCTCTGTGCAGCAATTTTGTCCCTCAGTTCATTGTACTGCCTTTCGGCTTCATTTAGTCTTTCCTCAATGCTATCCATCCAGCTGGAGAACTGTCGCACATCATCCTGATAGCCTGTCCACTTAGACAGAGCCCCTTCAAGTTGGCTGTAATAATAAAAGACAATTAATAACATACACTTACTTATTCAAAGGTGAAACAAAGGAAGCAAATTTAGGTAGAGAAACATGCAATGTATCTATAAAGTTTACCTTTTACAATGTATACAGGAGGATAACAGAGAGGCCCAGGAGTCCTTCAGGTCTTGAAGCTGATTCTGGATGACAGGGGCTCCTTCTGGAGATGTGTTTCTTAGAACAGATTCTCCTCGGGTTGATGTCATCTTCATCTGTATTTCCTTCTCCTGCTTCACCATTAACAGAGCCTATAGCAAAATAATTGTCATTATGATAATAGCCAGCACCCACTCAGTGCTAATGTTTTACCTTGGATAAAGGCTAACAAACAGAATCAGCCACCAGACCCTTACATCATTGTAGGACTGTAATAAGGTTTTCCCACTCCTGATTAGCAAATCAAGCGTCTAGCACTTTGTATTGTAATAGGCTATATGCATTCCATTCCATATATGCAGTCCATTTTTTTTTACCTTATGAGGGTCTTCCACACCAGGAGAAGAAAGAAAAGTGATAGTATCACTCACAACAACTTGGTTTTACTTTACAGTTTTTAAATTTTACTTATTTATTTGGACAGTACCTCCACCATTCTTGACATACATTTCTTTGGAACACCCCTGACAGTACAGTTTTCAGTGAAAATCAAAGAGAAAGCCGATATGTACTAAGCCAATGAGATCAATGCAAGCTTAAACAACAGATGTTTTTCATACTAGTGTGCAGAAAACCCTACAGAAATTGTCATTTAGATATCCAGTGGGCAGGGAGATGCTTATCCTATTACACAATCTGAAAGTGCTGCCATAGGGTTCGACCGGTGAGAAAGACACATAGACTGAATACTTGGTACTGTTATAGTACATGTCTCTAGGAGTGTGTTTTACTTTACATACTGCAGTTACATAGGTAATATGGTTCAAAAAAGACAAAAAAGTCCATCCAGTTCAACCAACATAGAAAAAAATAAAATAAAAAATAAAACCTCCATATGTACAATCCTATACCCACAGTTTATCCAGAGGAAGGCAGACTTTGTCTAATGTAGTAAATACTTGTGGTTTTACACAATAGAGGTTCATTTTTCTCTATGTATATGTTAACTTGAGGGGGATTTTTAATGTAAATCTGTGGTGAAAGAAAGTCAATCAATAGGGAAAGTTATTAACTGATTCCATCAAGTGTTACTCTGATCTCTTTCATATTTAATGAGAAAATTTACTTCAGGGGGAGCACAAGAACGATGAGCATAACTGGATAAATTTATGTTTGGAACACCTATACACTGAAAACCAGCGCTCATGGGTCACACACAATCATGCAAATGTGCTCTTGGAAATAATGAATGAATAATGAATGATGAATGAATAATGAATAATATTGAATAATGAATAATGAAAAATGTTCAGAGTTTCCAATGTAGAGCGCTTTGCACTCTAAGTGCTTTTTCTAAAAGGGCTTTGAAAAAGCGTTTAGAGCATGAAACGCGTTGTCAAGGACACCCCCCTCTTCATCACGATCCGTCTTGCCTAAGAGCTCTACATCAGCTAAATTGGCTCTTGTTTCCAGTGGCCTGATCATCTACCTGTTTGTGCATTGAGGATTTATCACAGTGAGGTGATATTTTCCCATATCTCCACTAGAGAGCAGCAGCACAGCAGCACATTCACAACAGCAGTGGAGGAGCATGCTATACGGCACACTCGTTCTACAGTGCAACCCGACCCTCCAGACTCCTATCAGCGGCGCAGCTGGCTTGACATCACAATTCGGATTCCGTGTCCATTGTGTTGGAGGGCCCACCACATGCCGGTCAGCATGTTCCCTGTGTGATTAACATCTCAAGGTATTTCCCTTCATTGCACCCAGGTTACAGGACTACTTCATTACACTTGGAATCTTTTAGACTCTTTGCTTAAGGGATTGTGAATGCCAATACAAGCTATGATCAATGAAAACAATGGGCCAGATTCAGATACACTTAATATTGCGCTGCGTAATCGAAATACTCTATGCTGCCGTATTTCACCAGGCTCTACACCGAATCCTGGTAGATTTTTGCCCGTACGCTACGGCGGCGTAGTCTATTTCTCGCCGCGTAATCGAAATACGCGATTGGGGGGCGTGAAGCATTTAAATTAAGCGCGTCCCCACGGCGATCGAACTGCGCATGCTCCGTTCAGAAATTTCCCGCCGTGCATTGCGCGAAATCACGTCGTTACGTCATTCGTTGTTTGAGTAGCGTCATTTACGAACATTCCTATTCCCGGACGACTTGCGTAAAAAATAATAAAAGACGTCGGAAAACGTAGAAATTCGACGCGGGAACGACAGGCCATACTTAACATGGGCTGTCTAATATTAGACAAGCAAAAAGCTGGTATAGTGTTACGTAAAAAAAGATGACTAAAGGTGCCGTAAGAGATTGCGAATGAAGATCGTAATTTCGGGGATCGCCGGCAAAAGCTCATTAGCATACCCCGACGCGGAAAACGACGAGAAGTCCACCCAGTGGCCGCAATTTTATTGCAGCGTAGATCCGAAGGCGTACTAACACGTAATCCAGTCGAATTGAAGCCTGCAGCCGTCTATTCATGGTTTGAGGTTTCCGACTAGCTAGAAAACGCGCGTAATTTGAAATTACTCCAGTCTAACACCAGTTAGACAGGCGTAATGGCTCTGTAAATCTGGCCCAAAGTATTTACTTCCCCCATCTGATGTCTATTTTCAGAACTGGTCTTATTTTGTTTTGTGTTAATAAATGGCCATTTTTCTTTATTATTTCCAAGAGCACATTTGCATGATTGTGTGTGACCCATGAGTGCTGGTTTTCAGTGTATAGATGTTGTGTATTCAGTACTTCTGGGTATGAATTTTATCTAGCTGCTCTGAATATACATCCTCCCCTTTTGAGTTAAATATTTCTTATTGTGAGTATCATTATATTCACCAATATTAGCGTTGGTGATTTTGCTGTTTTTTTTTATGTTTGGAACACATTTGGGCACTTTTTACACTTTATTTTATATGCTTTACTGAATCATCCACTGAAGCAGAGTACATTTTATTGAATTATGGTCAATAATGATGTGCTAGTATACAGTCCCTGACAAAAGTCTTGTCGCTTCTCTATTTTGTAGAAACTCCTGCTTTTAACCTGACTTTTAATTAATCAACTGGTGTTAGAAATAGCTCATATGAAAAGCTAAAGCCCTCCCAAATGATGTTTAATGCACTGAAACAAATTAATTTCACTGAAAAAAGATTTATCATTTAATCAAGACAGAAAGGTCGAATTTTGGCAAGTTTTGTCGCCTATACAGAAATTGAACAACTTTACTGAAAATCCAAAAATATGTCAGCAAATTAAGTAGTGGTGCTGTGAGATCCATTTAATATCTTGCATGACTTCCATGAACTTGAAGGACAACATCCATGGCAATGATTCATACAATTTATTGATGAAGTCATCAGGAATAGCAAAGAAAACAGTCTTGCATGCCTCCCAGAGTTCATGAATATTCTTTGGTTTCGTCTTCCATGCTCCCTCTTTCATCCTACACCACATATGCTCAATGATGTTCATGTCTGGTGACTGGGCTGGCCAATCCTGGAGCATATTGATCTTCTTTGCCTTAAGGAACTTTGATGTGGAGATGGAAGTATGCGATGGACCACCATCCTGCTGCAAAATTTGGCCTTTTTTATGGTTGGAAATATAAGAGGTAGCTAAGATTTCTTAGTATTTTAGACTATTGATGTTGCCTTCCACCCTGCAGATCCCTCGCACACCCCCATACTGGATGTAACCCCAGACCATGATTTTGCCTCCACCAAACTTCACTGTTTTCTGGGTAAATCTTGGCTCCAGACGGGTTCCAGTAGGTCTCCTGCAATATTTGCGGTGACTGTGGTGTAATTCAACAGAAAATTCATCTGAAAAATCCACTTTCTGCCACTTTTCCAGAGTCCATCCTTTTAGCAGGCTGTGGCCCTTGGAAAATGCCACACGGTTTTTCAATTGTCTTTTGTTTAGTGCTGGCTTATGGGCACTGATTCGACCATGGAGGCCATTTCAAGACAGAATCCGATAAACTGTTCTGGTTGACACAGGGACTTCAGGGACCTCTGCTGCAGTGGAAAATGGGCTGGCCTTGGATTTTCAAGCCAACAAACGGTCCTCTCGAGCAGTTGTCTTGCGGGGTTGGCCTGACCTGGCCTTGTCCAAAACATCTCCAGTCTCTTCAAATCTTTTTTTTATCATTTGAACTTGACGCTGAGACACATTGAAGGTGTCTGCAACATCAGCAGTGGATCTGGTCTTCAGCCTCTTGATAATCAACACTTTAGTCTCCGGGTGATTCTTAGGCATGTTTGCAGAGGTCTAGTTGCAGTTGAGAAGGTCTAGTGTACTGGTGTTCTTTTTATACACACACCTGAGTCCTAATTGATCCATGATTAGTCACAGGTGAAGCTCATACAGTGCAGAAAATAAGTATTTGAACACCCTGCTATTTTGCAAGTTCTCCCACTTGGAAATCATGGAGGGGTCTGAAATTGTTATCGTAGGTGCATGTCCACTGTGAGAGACATAATCAAAAAAAAAAATTCCAGAAATCACAATGTATGATTTTTTTAACTATTTATTTGTATGATACATCTGCAAATAAGTATTTGAACACCTGAGAAAATCAATGTTAATATTTGGTACAGTAGCCTTTGTTTGCAATTACAGAGGTCAAACGTTTCTTGTAGTTTTTCACCAGGTTTGCACACACTGGAGGAGGGATTTTGACCCACTCCTCCAACAGATCTTCTCTAGATCAGTCAGGTTTCTGGGCTGTCGCTGAGAAACACAGAGTTTGAGCTCCCTCCAAAGATTCTCTATTTGGTTCAGGTCTGGAGACTGGCTAGGCCACGCCAGAACCTTGATATACTTCTTACAGAGCCACTCCTTGGTTATCCTGGCTGTGTGCTTCGGGTCATTGTCATGTTGGAAGACCCAGCCTCGACCCATCTTCAAAGCTCTAACTGAGGGAAGGAGGTTGTTGCCCAAAATCTCGCAATACATGGCCCCGGTCATCCTCTCCTTAATACAGTGCAGTCGACCTGTCCCATGTGCAGAAAAACACCCCCAAAGCATGATGCTACCACCCCCATGCTTCACAGTAGGGATGGTGTTCTTGGGATGGTACTCATCATTCTTCTTCCTCCAAACATGGTTAGTGGAATTATGACCAAAAAGTTTTATTTTGGTCTCATCTGACCACATGACTTTCTCCCATGACTCCTCTGGATCATCCAAATGGTCATTGGCAAACTTAAGACGGGCCTTGACATGTGCTGGTTTAAGCAGGGGAACCTTCCGTGACATGCATGATTTCAAACCATGACGTCTTAGTGTATTACCAACAGTAACCTTGGAAACGGTGGTCCCAGCTCTTTTCAGGTCATTGACCAGCTCCTCCCGTGTAGTCCTGGGCTGATTTCTCACCTTTCTTAGGATCATTGAGACCCCACGAGATGAGATTTTGCATGGAGCCCCAGTCCGAGGGAGATTGACAGTCATGTTTAGCTTCTTCCATTTTCTAATGATTGCTCCAACAGTGGACCTTTTTTCACCAAGCTGCTTGACAATTTCCCCGTAGCCCTTTCCAGCCTTGTGGAGGTGTACAATTTTGTCTCTAGTGTCTTTGGACAGCTCTTTGGTCTTGGCCATGTTAGTAGTTGGATTCTTACTGATTGTATGGGGTGAACAGGTGTCTTTATGCAGCTAATGACCTCAAACAGGTGCATCTAATTTAGGATAATAAATGGAGTGGAGGTGGACATTTTAAAGGCAGACTAACAGGTCTTTGAGGGTCAGAATTCTAGCTGATAGACAGGTGTTCAAATACTTCTTTGCAGCTGTATCATACAAATAAATAGTTAAAAAAATCATACATTGTGATTTCTGGAATTATTTTTTTTGGATTATGTCTCTCACAGTGGACATGCACCTACGATGACAATTTCAGACCCCTCCATGATTTCCAAGTGGGAGAACTTGCAAAATAGCAGGGTGTTCAAATACTTATTTTCTGCACTGTATAACATACAACACCAAAATTGACTAAATGGGCTTTACCAAGCTGTTAATATTAGAATACTTTTTGTCAGTTTCGTTTTGCACTGAAACATTATTACAAAAGCTGTTGGGATTAAAATGACCCATTTCTTGTAACAACATCTTGATTGGAAATATATTTTAGCGGCACTTTAGGTCAATTTGTACACAAGCGACAAGACTTTTGTCAGGGACTGTAGTACTCTTCACTGTGAGTGTGATTCCTATTGGTTGGTTGTTTGTTTAACAATATGGAAACTTTTAATGCCTTTGTATTAATAACTTACCAAGAGAGATTCCAGGTGGTGGCATGGTGAGGAGAGATAGTCTACTAAACAATGTGGCTAGAAGATGTCAAGCACATATTGACCATTAATTATAGCAGTCCGCAGCATTTGGTGAGAATATCCATTTCAGAGGGAGACCACAGTTAATGCATGCATATTACATTTTGAAAAAACTTTTTGCAGGATTTAGCACTTTTTAACTGCAAAGCACTGATATAACATGAGTGGACACTGATAATTGGGAACATATAATTATTAAGATTATTAACCACTTGACTACTGGGCACTTAAACCCACTTAATAACCAGACCAATTTTCAGCTTTCGGTGATCTCACATTTTGAATGACAATAAATCAGTCATACAACACTGTAACCAAATGAAATTTTTGTCCTTTTTTTCCCACAAATAGAGCTTTCTTTTTGTGGTATTTTATCACCTCTGCTATTTTAATTTTTTTCGCTATAAATGAAAAAAGAACGAAAATTTTGTAAAAAAATGAATTTTTCTTCATTTCTATTATAACATTTTGCAAAAAGGTAATTTTTCTTCATAAATTTGGCCTAAAATGTATACTGCTACATATCTTTGGTAACAAAACACAAAAAAATAGATATTATTTAGTCTGGGTGAAAGTTATAGGGTCTACAAGCTATGGTACCAATTACTGAAAATTGATCAATTTGATCACATCTGATGTACTGACAGCCTCTCTCATTTCTTGAGACCCTAACATGCCAGAAAAGTACAAATACCCCCCAAATGACCCCTTTTTGGAAAGAAGACATTCCAAGGTATTTAGAAAGAGGCATTGTGAGTTTTTTGAAGTTGTCATTTTTTCCCACAATTCTTTGCAAAATCAAGATTTTTTTAATTTTTATTTTCTTTCCACAAAATTTTCATATTAGCAGGTTATTTCTCACACACAGCATATGCATACCACAAATTACACCCCAAAACACATTCTGCTATTCCTCCCGAGTATGGCGATACCACATGTGTGATACTTTTACACAGCGTGGCCACATACAGAGGCCCAACATGCAGGGAGCACCATCAGGCGTTCTGGAACACCCAGACCAATTCTGACATTTCTCTCCTACATGTAAAAATAATCATTTATTTGCTAGAAAATTACATAGAACCCCAAAACATTATATATGCTTTTTTAGCAAAGACCCTAGAGAATACAATGGTGGTTGTTGCAACTTTTTATCGCGCATAGTATTTGCACAGCAATTTTTCGAACACATTTTTTTCGTTTTTTGGAAATAAAACAGTTTTGTGCTTTTAAAAAAAAAACATTAAATTTAGCCCAATGTTTTTGCATAATATGAAAGATGAAGTTACGCCGAGTAAATAGATACCCAACATGTCACTCTTCAATATTGCACACGCTCGTGGAATGGTGCCAAACTTTGCGACTTAAAAATCCCCATAGGTGACGCTTTAAATATTTTTACTGGTTACATCATTTTAGTTGGAGAGGAGGTCTAGGGCCAAAATGATTGCTCTCGCTCTAACAGTCGCATCGATACCTCACATGTGTGGTTTGAACACTGTTTTCATATGTGGGCAGGACTTACATGCACGTTCGCTTCTGTATACGAGCACGCGGGAACAGGGGCGCTTTAAGTTTTTTTTTTTTTTTTTATTGTTAATTTTACTTTATTTATTTTAGTTTGACACGTTTTTCCCCAAAAATAAATGTTTTGATTACTTTTATTCCTATTACAAGCAATGTAAACATCCCTTGTAATAGGAATATAGCGTGACAGGTCCTCTTCAGTGAGATATGGGGTCAATAAGACCCCACATCTCACCTCTAGGCTGGGAAGCCTGAAAAAAATAACTACTGCAGAGTATTGCGCAGGGAGTATTGCGCAGGTAATATTGCGCAGGGAGTATTGTTCAGAGTATTGCTGGGGGTATGCAGAGTATTGTTCAGAGTATTGCTGGGGGTATGCAGAGTATTGTTCAGAGTATTGCTGGGGGTATGCAGAGTATTGTTCAGAGTATTGCTGGGGGTATGCAGAGTATTGTTCAGAGTATTGCTGGGGGTACGCTGAGTATTGTTCAGAGTATTGCTGGGGGTACGCTGAGTATTGTTCAGAGTATTGCTGGGGGTATGCTGAGTATTGTTCAGAGTATTGCTGGGGGTATGCTGAGTATTGTTCAGAGTATTGCTCTTGGTATGCTGAGTATTGTTCAGAGTATTGCTGGGGGTATGCTGAGTATTGTTCAGAGTATTGCTGGGGGTATGCTGAGCATTGTTCAGAGTATTGCTGGGGGTATGCTGAGTATTGCTGGGGGTTGCAGGGATGGATGAGCAGGGATGGATGGATCTGTGACTGCAATAGTCACAGATCCGTCCACAGCACTGCCGCCATCCGCGCTTCCCCTCTCACACTGTACCGATTGGTACAGAGAGAGGAGGGAGGATCACATGTAAACAGACCGGCGTCATTTAATGACGCCGGTCTGTTTACATGTGATCGCGCTGTCATTGGACGGCATGATCACGTGGTAAACCGCCGCTATCAGCGGGAGCGCGACTCTGGAATCACATTATATAACGTGATCCCAGAGTTAAGCAACCACCTTGCCGCCGTTATTTTTTGGCAGGTGGTTGCTAAGTGGTTAATATAACTTTTAGGGACTTGTATTGTGAATTATTTTATTTGCGTTATTTAGATTTTATGAGCACAGTGCACATTAGAATTACTCATGAAATACAATATTTGCAGAATGAATATAAGGTAAACATAAATGAAATGCTTGTGAAATAGTTACCTCCAGTTTAGACATTCTACTGTCAAGGACACTTTTATCTGCTGTTGGGTGACAGTAGGACTGCAGCAGATGAATAGAATCCTTTGTCCAGTCCTGAAGCTCATTCAAGGCTTGAGAAAACTGCTGATGTTCTGCAACAACTCGGTCCATCCTTGACATTTTTTCCTACAGAGGAATTAGGTGCAATATTGGAAATTTAGAACAATGCAGTCTTCAAAAGCTGTACAATATATTTGTCCTTTCCTCTTTTTGCACTGACATTGATTGTTTAGTGATTCCTAAGGCTAGGTTCACATCTACTATATGTTGGTGTGGGTCTACGTGTAATCCTCACGTATCTGCACACCCGCAGAAAGAACAGGCTGCTGTTTAGCAGACATGCAGGGGTGCTATTAATGTTTAATGGAACCATAACACATTGTAAACTGTAACATGTTTTCCCATACGCAGAAACACATAGCATCAATTGGTTTTATTGCGGCTGCGTATTTAGAAAAGGTTAAGAGACCTTTTCCATGCATTTCCTGCAAGTACAGCAGCCCATTCAAATGAATGGACTGCTGTGCCCTCGCAAAATGTAGCCACAGGGAAACCGCATAAGTGTGAACCTAGAAATAATGCTCCCTTTTCATGTAACACATAATTCCACATCGTAATTACCGGACAGACCCTAGAACAGATAACAGGACACATTAGCTGCATTAGTCTTCAGAAAAACATTGAGTAGCAAGCCAGCAGCTACTACAGTGAGCTGAGTGGCAAATTCAGCACCTTACTATTAGCTTTCAATAACATTTTCTATCCAGCTGTGGCACACCATTGCATGCTCCTATAAGACTGCAGTAGTAGTGATCCACTCAATAGATGCTGGCCATAAATTGTTATTTTTTCAGGATTCGTGTGCAGGTCTGTAAGTGTCATTATTTGTGGTGCCTAAATCAAATGGTGAGGCCGAACTAATGTGCACTGGTGAGGATGCACACTGATGTGGCTGCCCTGATGAGGCGGCACTAATGGCTACAGATAAGCTTCACTGATTGGCACTGAAAAGGCTGCACTGATGGGCCCGCATAGGCGACACTGATAGCCAGCACTAATGGGCACTGCTAGCCAGCTCTGAAGGACACTGATAAACTGCACTGATGGGCACTGATAGGCTGCACTGATGGGGCTGCACTGATAATTATCAGTTGTAAATGTGCCCTATCACACTTGTCGTTTACCGTCTCTCTTTTCCTCATGTGCATGAGGAAAGGAATGCCGATAACTGGCAAGTTTGTTTACATGTGGTCAGCTCTGATTGGGCACAGTGGATCACATAGTAAAGGGCCGCTGTGATTGGCCCTTTACCTCGATCTGTGATCAGGTGTATCCAAGATGAAATGTATCTTGAAGAATTTAATAATTGGTGCTGTTTTGAAGGCAAAGAGTGGTCACACCAAATATTGATTTTATTTGGATTTCTCTTATGTTCATTTCTTTACATTTTATTAATCGATAAAATATACTATGAAGACGTCTATTTCTGAAAGCATTCTTAATTTACAGCAGGTTTTTTTTTTTTCATACCCGCCTAAGACTTGTGCACAGTACTATAATTAGACACTCTACTGCTCACATCTGGTTTCTAATGTTTGTTTTTCCAGCCTTTTTTTATCCATTTAGATTCCAAGAACAACCAAAGTTAGTAATATGCCAAATGATCTCCACAGGTTTTGTTAAAAAACTGTAAAGATCATTTGGGTACAAAAACCGTAAAGATCATTTGGGTACAAAAACTGTGAAGATCATTTGAGTACAAAAACTGTGAAGATCATGTGGGTACAAAAACTGTAAAGATCATTTGGATACAAAAACCATGAAGCTCATTTGGGTACAAAAACCGTGAAGATCATTTGGGTACAAAAACTGTGGAGTGCATTTGGGTACAAAAACTGTGGAGATCATTTGGAAAATGAACTAACGATTGTTCTCTGACTTGATAAAAAGAAGCGGTTGCCCCATGAGAAAACGTGAAAAGGAAGTGGAGGGGCCCCGTACCTTCTGAGGCCATCACTAAGATAGAAACCCTGGTTGATGCATACTTCTAGTTACTTTCATGGTCATATTTTCTTGCACTGTTCTGTTGTGCGTTAACCCAGTTATGTGAATTGTACTGTTGATGTGTTTGTAACAGTTCACTGTAATTATACTGGCTGTGGAATCGGGACCTCTCCCCTTGAGGTGTTATTCAATAAAGATTATATTTGAAAAAAAAAAGAAGCGGTTGCACACAAAGCAAAAAGGGAAATAAATCAAGAACTAGATGAGATAAGACTCCCTTCCATCCTCTCTCTCTTTGTTTCCAGTATCTGATATTGGCTATTCGGTCAGTGCATAGTACACTCAAATAGAGAACTCAATTGGCACTTTCCAGTACATTCTAACTCCCAGCATTATGGAAACAAAAAGCAAAATATTCCGCTCTGTCTATCAAAGATGAGCAGCTACAAAACCAAAGACAAGTGGATAGAAAGACAATACAAACAAAAATGTAGCACTAGATAATGGATGAATATACTACATGAATAGTATATATCATACCTTATATATCTGTGGAAACATGTGTAGATTAGATGTGCAAACACAGTCTATATAAAATAGTTTTTTTTATTTTTTTTATTTTACCTTAAGTGCTGGCTTGCATAGTTTTCTAGTTGTTTTTGTTTCCAGCGCTGAATAATCTTTATTTACTTTATATAAAATAGGTTACAGTCCAAAATAAATGATTAAGTGATGGTGCTCCAATAATTCAATGCATAAATTAACCAAAGTGAGAAGAAGCCGTCACCAAGTGAAAAGAGGCTTACCAGAGAGTTTGAACCCTGAGGAACATACGTACCTGACGTGTTTTGCAGTCTCATGCATCGTCTGGGGAGACCCCAGGTGATACATGAGACGGCAAAATGCGTTGGGTACTCCACTGCTGCCGCTTTTTATCTGATCAGCCTTTAATTTACCATATAATGCAAGTGTTTCAACCTACATTAAAATACAGTTCATATACAGGATTACGCTATGTGCCTTCTCTCTTTTTCCTCTTCTGGATATTCCTCTTTTGGCCTTGCTGTTTGACTACTATTGGGCACCTCAATATATACATTAAACCATCCACCTTTGGCTACACCATTTGGAGATTTGGAGGTCATTTTATGAGCTGCAGCATTGATCGATCCATGCGCCTATGTCATGCTAGATTGACCCTCTCGAACGTATGTTCCTCAGGGTTCAATCGCTCAGGTAAGCCTCCTTTCAGTTGGTGGTGGCTTCTTCTCACTTTGGTTAATTTATGCATTGAATTATTGGAGCACCGTCACTTGATCATTTATTTTGGACTGTCACTTATTTTATATAGACTGTGTTTGCACGTCTAATCTACACATGTATCCACAGATATATAACGTATAATATATACTATTCATGTAGTATATTCATCCATTATCTAGCGCTACATTTTTGTTTGTAACTCCCAGCATTAGAAAAGTGTATTGAGCTAGACCATTATGTACAAGCTCTTTGTGAGGTGTCGGATAAACATACTGTACTACAGGGCTCAAAATTTCAAGTCTTGAGCTACTAGCCAGGCCTCAAGAGTTAGTCGCCACCAGTTGCCCCACCTAATTCATACACTGCCCTGCGCCTAATTGCACCTGTAAACACACCCTTGTAGATTATCTCATGGAATGACAATGTTTTATGCAGAATCAAGTTACAAAATTAAATATTACCAACAACAACTTTAACAAAATGGGACAGGGCACTGGGGGCAAACCAGAGGGACAGGGCACTGGGGACAGACCAGAGGGACAGAGCACTAGAACACACACTCTCTCTCTCAAACTGCACAAACTGGAAGGCTGCCGCTCTAATGTCAGGGCAACTTTCAGTGAGCACTGCACCGGAGTTGTAATTTTCCCAATCCTCCACCTCACTCATTACTTTCTGCTCTCCAGCTACATTGGTCGGGGCCTGGGGGGAGGGGGCAGGCTCAGAGAGGTCATACTGTTAGGACCCATGGCTTAATGAGAATTGTAAAGAGAGCACCTGTGTACTGCTCTGCCTGTGCGCGGCTCACCAGACTACTTTTCCTGAGCATGCACCTTTCCTCTTCGGCCGCCAATCTCATCGGGACTCTAAGTGTAGGCACAGATTGCAGAGAGATTGGTCATGCAGCCCTGTCATCACTCGCCCCCAGCTTAAATCCACTCGCCAAATGCTAGTAGGCGAGTGGAAATTTTGAGGGCTGCTGTACTACATCTATGACTGCTGTCATCACCATTCATTTGTTCTGCTACCCTGGACTGACCCCACTGCCTTGGGGAAGCATATTTACGGCAGTGACTCATTAACTACTGTTGTACCACCTTCTCATTCCTATGCCCTGGAATTGTGTGGATTGGTGATGACTATGTGGATTAAGTTACACGTACATTCGCTGAGCTTAAAGTGGAACTGTCCCTTTAAAAAAAGGTGTCTATGTTGTTTAAAATCCAGTAGTACACGGTCTCGCCCAGCTCCCCACACACTTCGTTGCTCTCAATTTTTAGGCACTGCTGAGTTTGTAGAGGCTGATCTACTGACAGCCTTAAAGCGGAATTAAACTGTTCTATCTTTACAGCCAAGAAGGCTGGTTTAATCTGCAACTGCCATGGCGCTGTACATGTGATCATTTATGGCTCCAGCCATTGCAGTTTGGTTGAGGACAAAGGCAAATGTGACATGCCTCGCACACACGACCGTTTTCCCGTCTGGAAAACTGCCATGACAGCTTTTGGCCGTGTGTATGCTTCATCGCAGTTTTCCCGACAGAAAAACCGCCAGGATTCCTGGTGGTTTTTAAGCCAGGAGTTTACCTATGGGGAAAACCTGCGGTGGAGCATACACACAGCCGGGTTTCCCGACCAAAGCAGTTGGAAAACCTGGCCGTGTGCAGGGGGAAAAAGCTACCCAGCAGGTTCTCGGTTTTCCTGGTGGAATTTTTACCGTCTGGAAAACCGATCGTTTGCATAAGGCAACAGTTTGAAATCCTGACATTCCAGGAATGTAACTGTTTTTTGAAAATGTTAAACTGATGGGTTTAGTTCCACTTTATGATTTACTGCTGTTCAGGGGCTCTGGGCTTCAGCAAAATGGCAGCCTCCAGCATGAAGAAACAGGACCAGTGCTGGAGGCAATTTACAGCATGCACTAATTTTGGTAGCATAAGTATTAATGTAGAATGTATGCTCCTTGCTAGAACAGTATTATTATTTTTTTTATCAAGTTGTTATGGGTAAAGTTCTGCTTTCTTTTACAATGTATAACAGACTGGGGAATAAAAGACCAGACTTACCTTCAAATTTTTAAATAAAGTCTTTAGAGCTTCCTTGCAACAGCATAGGGACAAACCTTCCCTAGCCTCCTTCTCTTAAGCCTATGTCTGCTACAATAGTTATGGGTTAAGTCCTGCTTTCATCTCCAAGTGTTCTTTTACAATGTATAACAGACTGAGAAGTAAAAGACCAGACTTACCTTGAAAACTTTAAATAAAATCTTCAGCGCTTCCTTGCAACAGCATAGTGCTACACCTTCCCTAGCCTCCGTCTCTTAAGCTTATGTCTATTACAATGTTTTTTAAGGCCTATCAAATTAGTTGTACAGATTATACAGGTTACTGTTCAGGCAGTTAAAACAATCCATGCTGTACATAGCGTCAGGTGCAGCAATACAGATAACACATCAAGAGTAACATACAAGCAGCAAGCACAAACCTTGAAACATTACCTTGGTTAGATTGTTTAAAGCTAGATATTGAGCAGACAGCTGAGACACCCTGTGCGCACAGGTTTTGCTGGCAGACTGTCCTTCCCTTAACTGCTGAGCTTTTTCTTTTAGTCTGGTGATCTGTGGTTCATGACAGGCTATTTCTTCCAGGATAGACTAGAGAGCACAAGCACATTTCAAACAGAGCAGAAAACAATGGCATACAGACATTAGTAAAAAGCTGGGTGCAACATGTTAGACAATAGGCCATCTCTACCCAAAATGTACTTTTCAGCTCAAAAACTGAATCACGTGTTGGCTTTTTAAAGCTCTCCAGCGTTGAAATACCTCCCAAAATTCTAAAAGCTACCCAAATTAACCAATGCCAAGCCAAAAAGGGGTGCCACTTCTTCTGCTGAATTCTCCAAAAGTAACACACAAATAATGGAGAAGTCCAACTCCACCATCCTCATGATGGCCTTGTCGGAAACAGAGGAGACGTAAACTGGGAAATTTCACAACTGGAGACTTGAACAGCTATAAGCAGCCAGCAGGTTAGTCATACTATATGAGTACCAATCAGTTTTGGGTAAAGCTGACCTTTAAGCTGAGAACAGTTTGTTAGATTATTACTAGGTAAGCTTATGACTGGAGGACATAATTTAGACTATGTTGGTATAACATCCTAAATGTTCTAGCCTAGGGAGGCTATGGGCACACACAGGAATAAGGCTAGAAGTTACCTGCAGCTTCTGCTGTTCCTTTCTTTTAGAGGGCAGGTCATGGAGGCGATTATTACTGTCTTGGACTATTCGTTCAGTATTGCTTAGCCACTCCTGAACTGGCTGAGCACTTGATTCAAAGTCTCTCATTTGTACCTTTAGATTCTACAATAAATGCAACAAATTAACATTATTGATAGCCACTAACACATGCTGAATCAACGAATCCCGGAAAGAAAAATACAAGTGTAAACATATACATAGTCATCATAGTTTAAAGAGTAAGTAAAAAAAACAACATAAAAAGGGATATTGGATAATTCGATAAAAAGGGAAAAACAATGTATGCCTGTATAGTACACTGTTCACACCTACGTATGCAGTTTTATGTACTTTATATTTGCAGTAAAATTCATATAATCTGCAAGCCAAAATCAGTTAATCATAAGTAAACCTGTATGCACTTTCATAATTGTATGAGACTCTGTTCCCACCATTGTATGACAGTACACACACTCAGAAGGGTTACTTAAAGGGAAGTTCCACCCACAATTTGACTTTTTAAATATAAATACCCCTGTAATACACAAGCTTAGTGTATTCTAGTAAAGTTAGTCTGTAAACTAAGGTCCATTTTGTTAGGTTGTTACAGCATTTTGATTTATAGTTTATAATCTAGAAATAGACTGTGGCCATCTTAAGTGTGGGCATCATGAAGCCAGACTGTATGACTTCCTGGATTTCAGCTTTCCATATCTCGCACATGCTCAGTGCTGCACAAGCAATGTAATAGGTTTCAGTCAGGTTTGCAAGGACTACTGGGAAACATGACGCCTATCCCAGAAACCCTTGCAAATAGCCTTGTGACTTAATAGCCTAGGCCAGTGATGGCGAACTTTGGCACCCCAGATGTTTTGGAACTACATTTCCCATGATGCTCTTGCACTCTGCAGTGTAGCGAAGCATCATGGGAAACATCTGGGGTGCCGAGGTTCACCATCACTGGCCTAGGCTAATAAGGAGGAGGAAGTAATGAAGGACTACAAAATAAAGGTATTTATTTACAAGCAACAAAATAAATAAAAATTGTCCATTCTGAACACTATGAGATTAGGGCATGCAGCACAGACAAACATAAAAAAAATGGGTGGAACTCCACTTTAACAACAATTTCTGCCATCCTTTAATACAGAGAATGGTCATTTATCAAAACTGCACAATGGTATACACTTAACGAATACATTGGGTCTGTCAAAAAGATAGTTGCTGAGAGATGTGTCTGTTCCATAAAAACCATGTGCCACTGGGTCGGCTTAACCACTGCTTGAGGCAACATTTTGATGCAGAACATATATAGTGCTGATACAGTTAGTCGCCTTTTAATATGAAAAAAAATATGTTTACTTAAAAGCACTGAGATTGGAACTTAATATTGTATCAGGCTTAACTAAACTAACCTAATAAGTACCATAAGGCCTCGTACACACGACCGGGTTTCTCAAGAAAAACCAGCAAGAAAACTGATTCTTGCTGAGATTCCCTTTCGTGTGTACGAGGCATTCAGGTTTCTCGTCTGGTTATCTGGCCAGAATCTCGACGAAAAAAAAAGAGAACCTTCTCTCTTTTTTCTTGACAAGATTCTTGTCGGCCTGTTTCCTGACGAGAAACCCGAGAGTGTGCATACTTACCTGTCACCGTGGAAACCTGTGCATGCTCAAAATGACTTTGACACATGCGCGGTAGCTTCTGCGGCATAGGTAGGGTGAAGCAAGATGGCGGCGACGGCATCAAATGTGGGAACGTGGTAGTGTAGCGCTCAGAATGCCAAAATGTAACTATAAGGCTATACATATAAATGGTGTGTAAAACACAAAGAGTGATCTGTGCGTCAACATAAAAATAATATCATAACTCATAAAATTGAAATAAAGTTCATGAAATAAAGTTCATAAATTCCAGTGACACAAATGATGCTTGATGTTCAGAAGTGAAAAGAAAAAATCCCACCACCGGTGAAGATGCAGGCTTACCAGATAAAATGGACTCTAAGAAAATTATATTTCTAGAGTCGGTCAGGCTTGGTATATGCTCAGATCTTGATATAAGGTGTCCCTCAGGAAAGGGATCAGCAGATATCTGTGGTGTAGATTCAAATGGCCCCGAGATTGGTTAGAGGTCTCTCGTTCACGGAAAAATGTTGGTCATCCGTCTCAAAGATGGCATATATAAATGGAAAGGAGAAGAGGGGACGCCATAGTGTAACAATGGGAGATGGAGAGCTGGCAGGTCTTGCTGCTTCTTTTTCCTCTGGAGCTGCCTGAAATCAAAACAAGGCGGCAGCAGAAGTGGGAGGGATTGTAGACAATCCCTCCCACTTCTGCTGCCGCCTTGTTTTGATTTCAGGCAGCTCCAGAGGAAAAAGAAGCAGCAAGACCTGCCAGCTCTCCATCTCCCATTGTTACACTATGGCGTCCCCTCTTCTCCTTTCCATTTATATATGCCATCTTTGAGACGAATGACCAACATTTTTCCGTGAACGAGAGACCTCTAACCAATCTCGGGGCCATTTGAATCTACACCACAGATATCTGCTGATCCCTTTCCTGAGGGACACCTTATATCAAGATCTGAGCATATACCAAGCCTGACCGACTCTAGAAATATAATTTTCTTAGAGTCCATTTTATCTGGTAAGCCTGCATCTTCACCGGTGGTGGGATTTTTTCTTTTCACTTCTGAACATCAAGCATCATTTGTGTCACTGGAATTTATGAACTTTATTTCATGAACTTTATTTCAATTTTATGAGTTATGATATTATTTTTATGTTGACGCACAGATCACTCTTTGTGTTTTACACACCATTTATATGTATAGCCTTATAGTTACATTTTGGCATTCTGAGCGCTACACTACCACGTTCCCATTTTGTTTTTTGCTTCTTGTTTTTCAGTAGCCGTGTCTAGCAGCCATATTCATTCATTTTTAGCAGCGCAGTTTTACACACCACCCCCATGACGGCATCAAATGTGACAAGCTCGTCATACGCAATGACGTCACTGCATTCTTTTCTTTCAAGAGAACCACTTTTCTTTTGAAATAAAAGTCAGAACACTCCGGTGGCAAGAGTTTCTTGCCAACAATCATGCCAGGGAAAACAACAGGTTTTTCCTGACGAGATTCTAGGACGTGTGTACGAGGACTAGGACTAATCAGGATGGCAACGAACATAAGAGTGTCATCTCATACGCCATCTTCTCAAGTGCACTCCAGATTTTCCCAAACACGCCAATACTTTAAAAATACTATGCTTATTGTTTAACAAGTCCAGCCCTTTTTGTGATGTTAAAATCAGGACAGTCCTACCAAAAATCAAGAACTGGGAGACCAAAGCAGTGCGACTGTATGTCATGAAGATATACTATTAATCAGAATTTCAGTTTATAGTCTATTTACTCAAAAATAGAACATGTTGGATTGCCTACTGCTCACATAAGAAAGCATGGTGTTATCATACCGCCAGTTATAAAGTACGGTATATGTACATATTATATATTACTAAGTAGAAAATAAAAATCAACCTCTAAAGCAGATTCCTTTTGATGAAGAGATGAAATGAAGCTCTTCCAATCATTTTTTGCTGTCTGGACCTTCTGCTGGATAGTTTTAATTTTCTCCTCGGGCATAATACTGCACAAAAGTTCACCTCTAGATGTTACTATTTGTAGTTTTTGTTGACCACTCTCACTTTCCGAAAGGCACTCCTGGAAAAAAGTTTAAAAAGCTGAAAAAACACAATACACGTGTGATACACTACGCACAGAACCAGGGGAGTACATACAGGGGTCACAGGGGTCACAATTGCAACCTGGCCCCCTGCTCCAGGGGGACTGTGTGGCCCCCTATACACCTGGATAGGAGGGCCAACATATAGAGGAACCGATCCCTTCCATTTTCCACCTGCAGCTTTTCAGTGGCTGCAGGAGAAAAATGGAAGGGATCGGTTCTTCTACATGCCGCAACTCCTATACACCTCATGCTGCCCCAAGCTCCTGTGAACTCCCCCCCATCCCCTGCAGTGATTCCGGATTCCTCCCTCTGCCGTCGACTGCTGCAGGGATCTCTCAGGATGGAGAGCAGGAAAGGAACCGGTAGATGTGTCATTTACTGTCCCCTTTCTTGATCAGTCGGTACCAATCACTGACTCTGTCCATTAGTAAGTGAGACATAGTAAACTGTGTGTACTATGCGTCAGTTTGTGAATGAATGCAAAGCTCTGTACAGAGCTATTCATGTCCATTCATTCTGTGCTGCTGGGGCTGCAGAGGTGGAGATTGAGAGCTGTGTCCTCAATCTCCTTTCTCTGTCTTAAAGGTGAACCATCAGAGGTCTGTTTAGACCCCTGACATTTCACCAAAGCACCCCAACAGGGTTGCTACAAAAATGGAAAAAATAATAAAAAATGTAATTGTAAAATAAATGGTAAAGAATAACATTTAAAAAAAGCAAAAAAACTTGTGACCAGGACCTGGCGCCTCGACACTGTGGAGGGGGCCCTGGCTGGTGGTCAGGGGAGCCTTTATGATTTCTTGCACCAGGGCCCTGAAGGTTCTAGTTATGCCTCTGCACAGTACGCAATACAAAGGAGAGAATACTCCTTAACAATATATACTACAACGTCATAAACAGCATATCATCTTACTTGAATTCTGTCCAGGCTGGCTGATGCTTCAGTAACACTTTCATGAACATTGAAACACTTTGCGGTCATTACTTTTGCGTTTACCAGCCACTGCTGAAAGTCCCGGAAGCCTGTGCGGAATCTCTGCTGTAATGTTTGCTCTTTACTTTGACAGGCCTTTGAGGCTTGCAAGCAAAGTCTTCATACATAAAAAGACAAAACAAATGTATGACTGTAAGGTATGGCAAAATCTTTCTGTAGTTTACTGAACTTCAGACCTGATTTATAAAACTGTTATAGCATTTACGGTATGCTAAACTGATTAACTTTCCATGTGATTACTTGAGAAGCCACTTTAGAATCCCTTGATAGCTATCATAGTGTGATACAATCAGAATAGGGTAGGTTATAACTAAAACCCCTGGCCCTTTTTATTTTTTATTTTTCCGTCTGTTTCTATTTTAAGATATTACCCTTCACTTGCTGTCTGGAGGCACAACAGAAAGTGAGAAATTACAGTGCGGAAAATAAGTATTTGAATACCCTGCTATTTAGCAAGTTCTCCCACTTGGAAATCATGGAGGGGTCTGAAATTGTTATCGTAGGTGCATGTCCACTGTGAGAGACATAATCAAAAAAAAAATTCCAGAAATCACAATGTATGATTTTTTTAACTATTTATTTGTATGATACAGCTGCAAATAAGTATTTGAAGACCTGAGAAAATCAATGTTAATATTTGGTACAGTAGCCTTTGTTTGCAATTACAGAGGTCAAACGTTTCTTGTAGTTTTTCACCAGGTTTGCACACACTGGAGGAGGGATTTTGGCCCACTCCTCCACACAGATCTTCTCTAGATCAGTCAGGTTTCTGGGCTGTCGCTGAGAAACAAGGAGTTTGAGCTCCCTCCAAAGATTCTCTATTGGGTTTAGGTCTGGAGACTGGCTAGGCCACGCCAGAACCTTGATATGCTTCTTACAGAGCCACTCTTTGGTTATCCTGGCTGTGTGCTTTGGGTCATTGTCATGTTGGAAGACCCAGCCTCGACCCATCTTTAAAGCTCTAACTGAGGGAAGGAGGTTGTTGCCCAAAATCTCGCAATACATGGCCCCGGTCATCCTCTCCTTAATACAGTGCAGTCGCCCTGTCCCATGTGCAGAAAAACACCCCCAAAGCATGATGCTACCACCCCCATGCTTCACAGTAGGGATGGTGTTCTTGGGATGGTACTCATCATTCTTCTTCCTCCAAACACGGTTAGTGGAATTATGATCAAAAAGTTCTTTTTTTGGTCTCATCTGACCACATGACTTTCTCCCATGACTCCTCTGGATCATCCAAATGGTCATTGGCAAACTTAAGACGGGCCTTGACATGTGCTGGTTTAAGCAGGGGAACCTTCCGTGCCATGCATGATTTCAAACCATGACGTCTTAGGCCTTGTACACACGACGGGAAATATCCGCTGTAAACGGTCCCCGGACCGTTTACAGCGTATATTTGCGCCGGGATGTTTTGATCCGATGGCTGTACACACCATCGGATCAAATTCCCCGCCGGCGGACAGCGCGGTGACGCGGCGGTGACGTTGACGCCGCCACGTGACCGCCACGTCACCGCACCAGGAAGTAAACACTTCCGCGCGCATGCGTCGGATCCATTCACAGGATACGACGCATGTGCGGCAAGATATGTCCGCTGGTTTGCCGTACTAACCAGCGGACATATCTGCCAGCCAGCTATCCGGCGAAAATATTTCAAAGCATGCTTTGGAATTTTTCCGCCGGATGAATCCGGCAAAAAGCGTCCGTTTGCCCCTACACACGAGGGGATTTTTCCGCTGAAATGGTCCGTCGGACCATCTTCAGCGGATTTATTCCCTCGTGTGTACAAGGCCTAAGTGTATTACCAACAGTAACCTTGGAAACGGTGGTCCCAGCTCTTTTCAGGTCATTGACCAGCTCCTCCCGTGTAGTCCTGGGCTGATTTCTCACCTTTCTTAGGATCATTGAGACCCCACGAGGTGAGATTTTGCATGGAGCCCCAGTCCGAGGGAGATTGACAGTCATGTTTAGCTTCTTCCATTTTCTAATGATTGCTCCAACAGTGGACCTTTTTTCACCAAGCTGCTTGGCAATTTCCCCGTAGCCCTTTCCAGCCTTGTGAAGGTGTACAATTTTGTCTCTAGTGTCTTTGGACAGCTCTTTGGTCTTGGCCATGTTAGTAGTTGGATTCTTACTGATTGTATGGGGTGTCTTTATGCAGCTAATGACCTCAAACAGGTGCATCTAATTTAGGATAATAAATGGAGTGGAGGTGGACATTTTAAAGGCAGACTAACAGGTCTTTGAGGGTCAGAATTCTAGCTGATAGACAGGTGTTCAAATACTTCTTTGCAGCTGTATCATACAAATAAATAGTTAAAAATTCATAAATTGTGATTTCTGGATTATTTTTTTTTGGATTATGTCTCTCACAGTGGACATGCACCTACGATGACAATTTCAGACCCCTCCATGATTTCCAAGTGGGAGAACTTGCAAAATAGCAGGGTGTTCAAATACTTATTTTCCTCACTGTATATATCCAGTTGTGCCCTGTATACACGATCAGTTCGTCTGATAAAAACGAACCGATGATTTTTTTTTTTATATATGTTTTTTAACCAAACGAAAATTTTTAAAAACAGGTTCTATTTTTTTTCACCGATGGGAAAAAAACTGATGGAGCCCACACACGATCGGTTCGTCCAATGAAAACGGTCCATCTGTCCATTTTCATCAGACGAACCGATTATGTGTACAGGACATAAAAGTAATCAACTCACTGTGGAACCTAGGGGGTCAATCATCTGCATTGTGGGAAAAAAAAGATGTTCTTTACTGATCCTCTCCTTCTTCTACTGTCCCCAATCCATCTCCCGACAGTACACAGCCTTTGGGGCACGCAACACATGCTCAGTTTGGTGTGTATTAATAGAGAGTTTTTGGGAGGGTGCATGTGATCAGCACAGGGCCAATCAGCACTGTCTACACAGAAGGCCTGCGGTTTTGCAGCCTCATAGGAAACTTAGAGTAGAATGAATACTCATCCTACAAGCTTTAACCAGACACTGATACAAGTCACAAGACTGCTATATACTGCCAATAAGAGAATTTAGAAGTTTATATTTACTAATATAATTGCATTTCCATGTTCTGTGTACTGTGGGTGACCAGATAAAGTGAATGCAGGGTCATGGGTATAGAAACACTTTAAGAAAGGTGTCAGTGCAACTAGTGTTTCAATTGGCATATTTTCCCTCTATTACATTCTGTCAGTGGCAACCTAACATTTTTAGATTTTCTCTATTAGTCCTGGTAACAAACAAAGACGGTAATTCTCCCTAGCTAAAACACAAAAAGCATAAAACATGTGACAGAGGTTCTAACTCTTATGCTGCGTACACACGGCCGTTATTCATGTCATGGAAAAAAACAATGTTTTTCTCGACGTGATTTCTCTCAAGCCTGCCTTGCATACACACGTTCATGAAAAAAATGCTCGAGCAAAGTGCGGTGACGTACAACGCGTACGATGGCACTATAAAGGTCGAAGTTCCATTCGAATGGCGCCACCCTTTGGGCTGCTTTTGCTAATTTCTCCGTCTCATAACTTGCTTCGGAGCATGCACGTTTTTCCCCCTCGTTAAAGCATACACACGATCGTTTTTCACGACGTGAGAAACAACGCGAAAAAATAGAGCAGGTTCTAAATTTTTAATGCCCATTTTTTCGCGTCAAGAAAAAATGCTCTGGAGCCTACACACGACCAATTTAAAAAAAATAAAAATAATTCTCGTCGTGAAAAACGGTCGTGAGTATAGATTATAGATTACAGTTAAAAAAGTTTTTACAGCGCTTTTCAATTCATTCCAATGGAGAGGGGCGTTTTGGAGCATTTTTTTTAGCGCCCAAAAGCTGCTCCAAAGATGCTGCTTGCAGGACTTTTCTCAACACCCCGCCAGTGTTAAAGGGTAAGGCGTTTTTACAGCCCTTTTAATTCATTTTAATGGAGAGGGGCGTTTTTGGAGCATTTTTTTCAGCACCCAAAAGCTGTTCCAAGATGCTGCTTGCAGGACTCAGTGTGAAAGGGTCAATTGAGATCCATGGAGAGCATTTTATGAGCGTTTTAATATCACTATTTTTAACGCTAAAACGCTGTAAAACGCTTCAGTGTGAAAGGGGTCTTAGATGCACGAGTGGCCTTATTTCATGGCTAGTTTCTGAGTTTAGTCTCTGGAAGTATCTTGCTGGTATTATGCACATTCTAGAAGAAATATACCTGTTGTATTCCTTAATAAGGGCAGACACTTTGGAAGAGTAGACACTTAAGTCTTTTGTAAATCGGCAAAGGTCATTAAGTTGAGTTTTCAAGTCATCTGTGATATGTTCAGCTTCAGTGAGGGTGTTGAGCGCATCCTAAAAATAAATATAATACAAGCTGAATAATACATGAAAAAAAAAAAAAAACTTGCTTAGGTTCTATACCTAGGTCTTATCTCAGTTTTTATTCTCCCTAGTTCCAGTGTTATGATGCAAATGCACAAGTGCCAAAAGGAAACATTTTAGAGTTGTCCTTGTATTTTTCATCTGTTGATTACTGTCTTAAAGTGGATGTAAACCCCCAAAAAAAAATGTTTGATGTCACAATGTAGAGTATAAGATTTCCTATCATCTGTGCCATGTCTTGCCACACAGAGTTAATCCAGCGCTGAGTAATCCTCTTTTAATGTTCAGTGCAAATTAACAGACTTCAGATAAAAACCTGCCAAATTATGAAGTCCGTTTCTCTGTTTTTGCTTTCAGTGACAGGTTATTTACATATCTAGCTTGGACATGTTTATCATAACATGAGGTGATCCAAAGTTCATTGTATATTACCAGGATGTGTTATGTGGGGGAGGGGTGGATTTCTCACTTTTTATACCTCATGTTATGATAAACATAACATAACATAACATAACATATGATAAACATGTCCAAGCTAGATATGTAAATAACCTGCCACTCAAAGCAAGAAGAGAGAAAACTGACTTTTTATTTAAGCAGGTTTTTATCTGGAAGGCTGTTCATTTTCACTGAACATTAAAAGAGGATTTCTCAGATCTGAATTAACTCTGTGTGGCAAGACTGGGCACAGATGAAATCTTATACTCTAAATTTTTGGGGGTTTACATCCACTTTAAGCTTTACCATATTTTCTGTCCTGAGAAAACAGAGTAAATCGAGGTTCCAACTTCCTATCTTTTCCTTAGAAAGCCAAAACTGGAGTTTAATTTTAAATAGAGCATTGGTTTTATCTTGTTATTGATTGCAACAAATGAATGCTGCCTGCAGCGTCTGACGTCTTTGACTCTGTTGAACCCATGAATGTTAATGTTCCCTTAAATATCACAACACATGAAGAAGTTATATTAGCTTGGAGGATTGTGGTCTCAAAAGTATACTAGTAACTCTTATGAATCCTTCACTTCTCTATGAGCCCTTAGTGATTTTATTGAAGGAAGAAAAAAAAGGCAACCAATGATAATATGTAATTTGGGCCACTTTCCGTAGACTAAATAAGATCTAAGCCAAACGTGATATGACATAGTTATTAGTATTATGGCTATCATGTCAGTTTCTCTGTAATCTGTTATATTGTCCTTGGTGTGGGCTTTGCATTTAAATAGCCTCCAGTTTCTTAGGTAAGTCGTTCTATACAGTAGCTACAGTATTTAACGCAAATTGGCATATTCAATTCAAACAGGCACAGGGGCCTACAGAATTAGCTATAAGCTGATTTTCACCAAGTAATTATCATTCTTTTTTTCAAAAAAGGTTAAAAGGACTGTCAACGTGATATTCTACTGTCTTTGTATGTATGTATATATATATATATATATATATATATATATATATATATATACATATATATATATATATATATATATATATATATATATATATATATATATATATATATATATATATAAAATATTGTATGTGAGACCTCCCTCTACTCTTAATAGACCACTTAGTGCCTCCAACTTTGGCATCCAGCCGCACTCAGCGTTTAGTGAGATCCCCGAACGGAGAGCATTTGCTACGCTACAGTCCCAGTGCCAGGCAGGCACCCGAAATAGTAAGAGGCCATTTGGCTGTACATGCGATTTTATTTATTTTAAAATAAAGATAATACACTATGATTTTTTCCGTATCTGTTTCTGCCATCCTGTGAGCATTATGGTCGCACCTATGGTCCCATCGTGATCCAGCTACGCCCCCAGTGTGAACAGGCACTTATCCTGTCCTGCTTTTCTGACCTACTTTTAACTAAGAGGTCTCACCGTCTGGTAAGAGCATAGCATCTCCTTAACACTTTGGGTGGAGCACATTATGCAGTGGTGAAGGAATCAGACGCATCCACGAATCAACTCCATATCATTCAGTCACTGATTCATTTGTGGCGTTTATGGGACTTTACACAATTATATTTGCACTGTGAATATATTATTGCACATTATCCTCACTAAGACCAAATAATTTATTTATTTTTCTTCACTGGTGACCTCTATTATGCAATGGTGTTTTTTTGTGTGCAGTTAATTTACCCAAGATTATCACATGTTATTCTAGTATGTTATGCATTTGTGTTGTTTCTAATCACTCACTTACCTAGTTGATGTTGCACTTTAATTATAGACAGGTGTTACACTGAATTTATCCACTAGCGCCCTCTATATCTTTTTTATTTGCATTTAAATAGCCTCCAGTTTCTTAGGTAAGTCGTTCTATACAGTAGCTACAGTATTTAACGCAAATTGGCATATTCAATTCAAACAGGCACAGGGGCCTACAGAATTAGCTATAAGCTGATTTTCACCAAGTAATTATTATTTTTATTTTTCAAAAAAGGTTAAAAGGACTGTCAACGTGATATTCTACTGTCTTTGTATGTATGTATATATATATATATATATATATATATATATATATATATAAAATATTGTATGTGACCTTAAATGATGTGAATATATTCTTTGTATTCTAGCCTGCCTCCTAACATTCTTTATATGTTTTTAATCAGTGTAGCATCAAGCCAAGTTCCTAGCAACACAACACTAGCAAGTCCGTCCTATAGCAAGCAGTGTTTGTACATGTGAATGAAAGACTGTATATTTTTCCCAGGGTTCCAGAGTTCGAAAGCTACTCTGGTTTCTATGTTAACTGAGGTCATGGCAGGGCAGATTTAGGCAGATCCATCATTTGAATTTTATTTGATGCAAATAATCAGATTTTGCTTCTTCTATATGTATAAAATTTCCCAGACAATACTGTTTACTGCCTTTATTGCATACTGTATATGGGGATAACTGAATCAGCAAAATTACGGATTTATTACTTTGACATTATCTGTGTAATATGTAGAAAAGCTAGCCAGGGATGAAACATAAAGCTAGCCAGAGATGGAACATAAAGCTAGCCACAGATGGAATATAAAGCTAGCCAGAGATGGAACATAAAGCTCTATTGCTGGAGCTTCAGAACGCACTGGTCCTGTTTTTTTTTTTGCAGCTTAACCACTTGCTTACTGGGCACATAAACCCCCTTCGTGCCCAGGCGAAATTTCAGCTTGCGGCACTGCGTCGCTTTAACTGACAATTGCGCGGTCGTGCGACGTGGCACCCAAACAAAATTGGTGTCCTTTTTTTCCCCACAAATAGAGCTTTCTTTTGGTGGTATTTGATCGCCTGTGCGGTTTTTATTTTTTGCGTTATAAACAAAAAAAGAGCAACAAATTAAAAATATATATATATATATATTTTACTTGTTGCTATAATAACTATCCCAATTTTTTAAAAAAAAAAAAAAAATTTTTTCTCAGTTAAGGCCGATACGTATTCTTCTACGTATTTTGTAAAAAAAAAAAAAAAAAAAAAATCACAATAAGTGACTGCTTTGCGCAAAAGTTATAGCACCTACAAAATAGGGGACAGAATTATGTTTTTTTTTTTATATTTTTTTTTTACTAGTAATGGCGGCGATCTGCACTGCGATATTGCGGCGGACACATCGGACACTTTTGACACATTTTTGGCGCTATTCGCATTTATACAGCGACCAGTGCTATAAATATGCACTAATTACTGTATAAATGTGACTGGCATTGAAGGGGTTAACACTAGGGGGTGAGGAAGGGGTTAAATGTATTGCCTGGGTGTGTTCTAACTGTGTGGGGAGAGGGGGGTGACTGGGGGAGGTGATCGATGCTGTCTCCCTATGTACAAGGGAAACAGCATCTGTCACCTCTCCCTGACAGGACGTGGAGCTCTGTGTTTACACACAGAGCTCCATGTCCCTGCTCTGTCACCGACGATCGCGTGTACCTGACGGACATCGCGGCCGCCGGGTACACGCATCGAATCCTTGGTGATGCGTCGGGACTGTTTTTCCCCGCTGCGCGCCACCCTGTGGCGCGCGGGGAATTACAAGCAAATCACGTCCAAAGACGTGACCCCGGCGCCTCAGGTCCGCGCTGCTGACGTATTATGTCAATAGCGCGGACCCGAAGTGGTTAATAACGGCTCAGCCATCTACAGCTCAAAAACGTCATGGTGGGCACGAGGCCATAAACTAACATGGAGAGCTGTTTTTAAGCTGCAAAAAACGCTCAGAAAAGTGGCTGTAAAAACGTCCATGGAAATGAGGCCGCGTACACACGATCAAATCTATCTGCTGGAAACGGTCGGCCCGACCCCCGATATGTCTGCTGGATTCGACGCATGCGCAGAAGTAATTCACTTCCTGGTGCGGTGACGTGGCGGCGTCAACGTCACCGCCACGTCACCGACACGTCAGCGCGCCGTCTGCCGACAGGGATTTTGGTTTGATCGTGTGTACACGATCAAACCAATACATTCCAGCAGACAGATTTGTTCAAATCGGTCTGTCCGACCGATTTGAACAAATCTGTCTGCTCGTGTGTACGGGGCCTTAATGTTCCATCTCTGGCTAGCTTAATGTTCCATCTTTGGCTAGCTTTATGTTCCATCTCTGGCTAGCTTTATGTTCCATCTCTGGCTAGCTTTATGTTCCATCTTTGGCTAGGTTTATGTTCCATCTCTGGCAGAACAATACTCACCTCAGCTCCAGCGATGTGGCATCCGCAAGCTGACATCTTCGGGCGGCCGGCTTCTGAGTCTTGATCTTTGGCCACTGTCATTAGCTGGGTCGGGGATGATGTCACTCCCATGCATAAGTTCTGTCAGATTCAGTATTGCCAAAATTGTACAATGAGCTGCATGTGCACGACTCACTGTACAAGGGCGAGCAGGCAGGTAAGTAGCTTTAATGCAGAACAGACAAAGAATGTTTCCTCGTCATAAAAAATTCTTCCTGTCTGCCAATTTTAATTTTCCCAGCATAAAGTTCCATGTTAACTGCCTTTCCCATCCCCCAGATATAAATAAGCATTTAACCTGTTACAGTGCAGGGGCAGCCTCGCTGCAAGGGAGGACTTTTACTTTTTCTGGAGTTGGGCTTTAATGCGCAACTTTTCTTTTAAGCTACCCTGCTTGTCTTCCACAGTAAGGCCTTGTAAGACATCCTTTTCTTTTGTAGTAAAGATATGTCGAGGATGGGATATCAAGGCTGGCTAAAAGTTAGTCTGAACGAGGGATGACAAGGCTTGTATCAGTGAATATAGGAACAATGAAGTCCATGCTCTGTTCTTTAAATACAGCTAATTTTCAGAAGACTTTTGTAGCATGAAACTAATTGATTTAACAGACTTTAACTTATTAAAGGCTCAGAATATATGTTACTCTATATGTGACGTGCTCATACAGGCCAAAATGATATAAAATCTTACCTTCTGCCTTTGCCAGTGTTCCACTATTTCTCTGTCCGTATTCTTGCCTTCCCCTTGCATCAGCTTCTGAGCCCACTTTTCCAGAAAAACACTGAAGTCTTGGACTGCATCTTCCAGCTTCGAGACCTGGGATGTGAATTGCTGTTCCGAGATCGCCATTTGATTTAAAAGCGTTTCCAAAGTGTTTTTACTTTGACTGACACTCTCCTCCCACTGCTTCCAGTCTGTTTGCAGGCCTTGGATCTCTGCGTCTATCTGTTCACATCCACTAGATGTGGTGTTCTTCTTCACTGCGGGAGCCAGAGTTTCAATTTTGCTTAGGCGTTCAGCTCCGGTCTGTCTGGAATCCATCAGCTCCTGCAATGGAAAAAGTTGTTGTTATAGCAACCAAAGTTGTTTGCGGCCCTAGAATAGGAAGAAAGCCTGACAAAGTTTACAAATTTGTGCAGGAAGCATTTACAGCAGCCCTGGGAAATAAGACAGCTTACATGCTATGAGCTGCTAATTATTTCCAAGCACTGATGCTTCAGTTGTTGAAAGTGATTACAGAATGCTAGTGACGCACACAAAACAAACACTCTTTTTCTCAGTATAATCGATGTAATGTCTTATTTGAAAAATAATAATAATATAGAGTTAGCAACAGCAAGAATTCAGCAAATACATTCATGCAAAAAGCTAATGATTTTATTTTGTAATTTGCAGTTAGTAACATTAAACATAATTTTGTAAAATTAAAGCTAAATGTAATTCCTATGAAAGGCTAATGTGTTCTTGTATGAGAATTAAAAGAAAAATGGGTTAGACATTAACGATGTCAGCCAATCACAATCCAGCTGTCAATTATTTGTTGCAGCTTAGAGAGTCAGCTGAGACGTCTGCGCTATTCAGCTGGAGCGCACGGCGTTTTGTATTCAGCGCATCTGACATATCACCTGGAAGCTGACTGTCAGTTTATCTGTTTTTATTTGTTTTATTGGCCCTCATCTTTTTTACTGGCATAACCTTTTTGTTTAAGCCAAGTCTGTTTCGTGCATCCCCCATATACTATTAGGGGCGTTGCAAAATAAACCTTTTTATCTTTTACTACACCATGGAAGCCTGTTTTTTGTATTCCTTCTGAGGATTGTGGATTTTTTTGGGAGCTGATCACAGTGAATCTAGACCTAAACACTGACTAACAGCAGATGCATAAGGAGAGAAAAGGATACCGACAACAGAGACGTGTAAACCCTATACTACATGCTGTCTACCCCTGCAGGGGTTGGGCTATCTGGTGAGTGGGGACCCTGGTGAGGGAGCACTGAAGTCGCCTTGGAAGCACCATTGGTCGTGAAGGAGCACTCATCTGTCACGGATTGTTTTACATGTCACAAACTGCATCAAGATAACCCATGGATGGGACTGTTTATGCTGTCACTTACTAGTCACAGGATATGTTGATGGCCATTTAATATTCATTTGTTTGGACATTTAAAATATTCTATTTTAATTTATAGTTATAACATGCACTATACTTACCCATACTATATACAGCCAGCACTAACCTTCTTTGAGTGATTTGCATATTATTGTGCTTGACTTAGTGTGTTGTGGTACTATATATATTTCTACATCTTTAAATTGCACGGAGCGCACAGGTGGGGGCACGTTCTTATTTATTTATTTATTTATTTTTGGTTTATCACTTATATTGGCTACAGTTAGCCCACTGTGAATCTGTGGACTAACCCTTATTTATATTTCTACTGATTCGGTGCACAAGTGTGCGCCTATGCACACTACACATTACCCCCCCCCCCCCCACTGTGGATCAACATTAATCATGGGTACTGTGAATTTAGGATACCCTTTGATAGAGCTTTAGTATATTCTTGTTTATCATGGGCAAGCTCTCTCACAGCCATTAACAGCTATACACTTTTGCTCATCCCATCCTGGGATCACATATTTCATTTTATTGTATTCTATTTTTCCTATTTTTGGCAGGCTATTTAGCCTGCTGACTCATAGTGTAGTGTACAGCTTACATATCGCCTCTGCAAATTAGGGTGATACCAAGACAGCGCCTCCACCCTCTTCATATTTTCATCTAATAGCTTAGAGAGAAAACCCCCGCAGAAATGGGCAAAGTGTATAACTGAACATTGGGTTGATTTACCAAAACTGGATGCAAAATCTGTTGCAGCTGTGCATTGGAGCCAATCAGCTTCTAACTTCAGCTTGTTCAATTAAAATGATTGTAAAGGTTCAAATTTTTCTTAATAAAAATAACAAACATGTTATACTTACCTGCTCTGTGCAAAACCCAATCCTCCTCCTCTGTCTTAGCTCCCCCCTTCATTGGTGCCGCTACAGAGAGACGCTTTCCATGGGGGCACCCATGCGGGTGCACTCCGAGTCACACTGCTGCGTTCATTGACACAGACAGCAGGACTCGGCCCCGACCCCTGCACTAGTGTCACTGGATTTGATTGACAGCAGCGGGTGCCAATAGCTCCCACGGCTATCAATATAATAAATGAGGACAGAGACATCGGCTGGAGCCGCTCGGCTCATGCACATCGATGGAAAGGACGGGTTCAGGTAGGAGAAGGGGGCTCTGGGGGCAGCTGCATCAGAGAAGGTTTTTCACCTTAATGCGTAGAATGCATTAAGGTGAAAAACCATGAGACTTTATAACGACTTTAAGCTTTGACAAAAGAACCTGGAACCTGGAAGTTCCTACACAGAGCTGCACCAGATTTTGCACTCTCCAGTTTTAGTAATTCAACCCCAGTGTGTTTGAGAAAAAAACCTCACTTGTGATAGATACAAAAATAAGCAGAAACTCTCTACCAGAATCAATAACAGTAACCAAACACATCACCTGACTAAATGTCTGTATTTGCGTATTTGTAAGAATTTAGGTTTGCTCATTTAGGTTTGCTCATGCATTTCCAACATACTGACAACTCTAGAAATGTAAGCATTACTTTGCCATCATAGTGTAACTTTCTACCACTGTGCAAAAAGCTGTGGCTGATTTGATGGTGCCTGCAATGCCACTTGACAAAGCCAATGTCAGGACACCAGTGATTCTTTAGCTGTTTGTAAGGGTGGTCTTGTGGCCACCAATGTACGGATGGCATTTTGACCTTAAATTATTTTAAGGATTCCTCTAAGGCAAGGGTTTTCAAAACATGGCCCTCCACTTGTTCAGGAACTACAATTCCCATCATGTCTAGTAATGTCTGTGAATGTCAGTTTTACAATGCCTCATGGGACATGTAGTTCTGCAATAGCTGGAGGGTCGTAGTTTGGAGGTCCCTGCTCTAAGGTAAAAAAATTTTTTAAAAAAGGATGGGTTATATGCTTATATTAGTAGACATGCAATACATATGCCACTCTATTCTACAGGAAAATGCTATTACATTTTTGTACTAAACTTACAGTTGGAGTAAAGGCCCATGCATGAGTCTTACCTATAGGAAACCCTACAATGATGTTAGTGGCGCATGTGCTCTGAAGGAACAGCATACGTGAGCCGTTCCTTCAGAATCCTGTGCTATAAACGGCAGCTCCAGTGGGAATGTGCGGGAGTGACGTCATCGCAGCTTCCAGCCACTCACCCAACCAGAGTGAAGAGTGAAGACGGAAGAGCCTTCAGTGGTGACAGCGCACCACTGGAGGTCTTTGTTCCAAGGTAATTTTTACATAATTGGATAGTGTGCGATGCATACTAGCACATTATCACATTGCCCTGCAGATTTACCACTATAATGTTTTTTTCATCATTATGTTTTTATTAGAAAGAATTAAGAACATTGAGAAGATTGCCATACAATATTTTTTTTATACAAGAATAATAGAATAAGGCCTCGTACACACGACCGAGGAACTCGTCGGAAAAGACACATCGTTTTCCTCCACGAGTTCCTTGTTAGGCTTGTCGAGAAACTTGACAAGCTATCTTTGCATACACACTGTCAAGACCAAATCTCTTCGTTCTCAAACGCGGTGACTTACAACACGTAAGACGGCAGGGGAAGTTCGATTCCACTGGCACAACCCTTGGGGCTGCTTTTGCTAATCTCATGTTACTGCGTGTTTGGTAAAAGTTTGGTGAGAGACGATTTGCACTTTTTAGTCTGTTACAGCATGACAAATGTGCTATTTCCATTACAAACGCTACTTTTACCGAAGGTGTGCGGGTTTCTAAGCATACACACCAACGTGTTTCTCGTCGAAAACCAGCCCGACAAGAAACACGATGAGGAAATTGAGACTCCCATCGAGGAAAAAGAGAACTTGTTCTCTTTTTTCCTCTCCGAGTTCCTCGACAGTTTTCTTGATGAAATGCATACACACAACGTTTTCCTTGGCATAAAAGCTCTGCCACCAAGTTTCTTGATGGATTTTGTCGAGGAAAATGGTCGTGTATACGAGGCCTAAGATAAGAGTATACCAACAAAATGATTACGTGTGATCAGAATGATTGGAGAAAACAGTTATATAAAAGTCAAATGAAATTTAACAAATTAAAACAGGACAAACATTTCCAAAGGTTTGACAAGAAACACACTCTATACACGGAGAGGTTGGGAATGGTGAGTAGCTTACATTCTTTAATGTTTAACCACTTCAATACCTTGCAATTTCGCCCCTTCCTGCCCAGGACAATTTTCAGCTTTTAGCGTTGTCGCACTTTGAATGACAATTGCGCAGTCATGCAACACTGAACTCAAACTAAATTTTTATAATTTTCTTCCCACAAATAAAGCTTTCTTTTGGTGGTATTTGATCACCACTGGGGTTTTTATTTTTTGCTAAACAAACTAAAAAATACTGAAATTTTTGGAAACAACATTTTTTTCTTCGATTTGGTTAAAAAAAAATAGTTTTCCACTTCACTGACGACACTCATGAGGCTGCACTGATGGGCACTGATGAGGAGGCACTGATATGTATAGTTGATGGGCACTGAAAGGCGACAATGATATGCAGCACTCATGGGCACCAATAGGCGGCACTAATATGCAGCACTGATTGGCACTTATGGGTGGCACTGATGGGCAGTGACAAGAGGCTGTGATGGGCACTGACAAGCGGCTGCGATGGGCACTGACAGGCAGCTGTGATGGGCACTGACAGGTGGCACTGGCAGGTGGCACTGGCAGGTGCTGATGGGCAGCATTGATGATGAGGTTCTGACAGGTGTTACTGTAGGGCACTGATTGGCAATGTGATGGGCACTGATTGGCACTTTATTGGGCACTGACAGGCGATCCTGAGGGGGCACTGACTGGTAGATGATGGGTACCTTTCGGGTAACTGTGGTGACATATCTGATGGGGCTGTGCTGATATTCAATGTGCTGGTTATGAGCACAAACGGCTCTCACCCAGCAGAGCCGACCTGTCGCCATATAACTGCGGCGGCTGGTAGGCAAGCAGTTAAAGTAGAACTAAAAAAAAAAAGTTTTTATTTTTTTTATTTTGGATAGAGTATGGGGTTTATTTTTCCATCTTCGTCCCCCTGGGTGGATTTCCCTTCACTTCCTGTCCCATAGCCAAAACAGGTAAGCGAGAGGAAGTCTCTCCAAAGTGAGGGAATACCTTGTTGTCAACAAAACTAGTCCCCATTGAAAGCTTTCTCCTCTATTGTTGTTCTGGGAACAACCCAAAATGTAGGATTTACTTTCACTTTCACTATAGTTGATAACTATAAAGGGTCGATTTACTAAAACTGGAGAGTACAAAATCGGGTGCAGTTGTGCATGGTAGCCAATCAGCTTCTAACCTCAGCTTGTTGTATTAAACTTTGACAAAAAACCTGGAAGCTGATTTTGCACTCTCTAGTGTTGGTAAATAATCTATTCACACTGGCTTAAAAAAAATGCTGCTCCTAGAAGAGTTTAGTATTATGCCTGTAGAAGCAACTAATGTTATTCTATGTGTCCATACACATTAGGTCATTTGGCAGCATATATTAAGCTCATCATTTAGAGTCAGGAAAAAAAAAAACACCTGTTTTGCTTTTTTAAAAGCGGTTTTCTAGCAGGAAAAAAAACACTCCTAAATGCTAGTACAAAAATGCTCAAGATTAGTTTTTTTTCTGCCAAGAGCACTGGCCTTATTTCCCCCTATAAAGGTTTAGTCCAAAAACGCACCTTAACTTTCGTGGCTTTTTTTTGGATGGCGGCAGAATCTCCTGAGGCATCAGACCAACGGTGAAGTTCTTCTTTTGCTGAGTGCAGCCAATCCGTGAATTCATGTACTGCATCCAGGTAGAGTAGATGATCCTTCACTATGTCCTCAATGTTCCTCATCTTTTCCTAAACACAAAATTCAATGTTTCTTTATTAGTCAATGCCTATTTAGATTTAACAAAATGCATATTAAGCAATTCCCTAGGTTTTTTTAATCTTCCGAAGCAAAAGCATTCATTTTTATGTATCATGAAGCTCTGTATTATATATTAAAGAATACTTATAGTAGACAGCCATGGCTTATGAACGCGCATGACCAGATTTACCATTAGGCACAGTCTGCTTGATTTAGGGTCAAAGATGAAGCATTTTTGCTGTATTTTTATTGTCCACACCAATTTTTTCATCACCAGTAAAAATATATTTATCTTATTTATAAATCTCTACAATATACTAAGCCAGATTAGGGTCATCAATACAGAAAGGTTATGTAAAAAAAGATCATAGAAGAGGCATGTTGTTTTGGGCACCAATGATTGTGGGTCTACAGGTTCCTGGGAAGAAGGTTTGCACAGGCTGCGAGTGGATCCAACTCCTGAGGTGCCCACATGGCCTAGCTATATCCAAATGCCCTGTCTATCACTATCATCTTGAAGAAGTATGCAGCTAAATTACCTTTCTTACAGTAGGTAATATACAGTGGGTCCCCCAGTTACGAACACAATAAGGACTGTTTGTTCGGAAGTCAAAGTTGTTCGGAAGTCACAACACTGCATTTGTAAGTGTAACTTCCGGTCGGAACACTGCATTTGCGAGTGTTCATAAGTGTAATTTCCACCTGTGCATGGATGTGGGATGTTCCGGGCGCTTGTTATGTTATCCACTTAACGCCCGCCGCATGTATATGTACGTCCACCGAATGGCACGTACAGGCAGATGGGCGTACATGTATGTCCCTGCCTTTTTGCGGGACCCCCCCCCCGCTACATGCGGCGGGCATCTTACCTCTGGGAGCGATCCGGGATGAGGCGGTGGCTGTTCGTTTTTGTCCGCCTCCTCGCGATCGCTCCCAGCCAATCCGCAGAGCCTCCACTCTGCACTTCCTCTGCCTGTGTAATGTAAACACTGGCAGAGGAAGTGATATCACCTCTCCTCTCGGCGGTATTTTTAATGCGGCGAACGGAGAGAAGACATCACATAGTAAGTCGCACCAACAGCACACTGACACCACACACATAGGCACATTAACCCCTTCCGATCACCCCCCCCCCCTCAGCCCCCTGTCACAGTGTCACTGATTGCAGTGATCATATATTTACTGATCACTGCATTTAGTGTCAGTGTGACAGTTAGTGTGACAGGCAGTTAGTGTTAGGTCCAGGGTAGCCCCGTACCCCCCCTAATAAAGGTTTAACCCCTTGATCACCACCCTAGTTAACCCTTTTACCCCCTATTGCCAGTGTCACTAAGCGATCGGTTTTCTGATCGCTGTATTAGTTTCACTGTTGCCGCTAGGTAGCTAATTTTTTTTTTTTATATTGTGATTTTTTTTTACTAAAGACACGTGGCTGCATACATTTTGGCCTAAATCTTTGACTAAAATTTAGTTGATTAGATTTTTCTTATAACAAAAATTAGAAAATATAATTTTTTTTCAAAATTTTCGGTCTTTTTCCATTTATATCGCAAAAAATAAAAATCGCAGAGGCAATCAAATACCATCAAAAGAAAGCTCTATTTGTGGGAAGAAAAGTTTGGGAACCACGTCGCACGACCGCGCAATTGTCTGTTAAAGCGACGCAGTGCCGAATTGTAAAAACGCCTTTGGGCATATAGCAGCATATTGGTCCGGGGCTTAAGTGGTTATCTGGGGCGTAGTACGGCAGTGTGGGATGTGTCCGGAGGTGCTCAAAAGGTATCCAGGACCAGCGTGTAGCACAACTGGCCGGCATATGAGGCCGTTCGTAAGCAGGAGTCGTTCGTAACTCGGGTGTTCGTAACTCAGGGAACCCCTGCAGTAGGCAGGTTTAATGCAGAGAAAGTAATAGGGGTTAAGGATGTTAAGTCTGGAGCAGTAGGTAGAGAACTGCAGCTCAGGTCGGCAGATCTCAGGTCTGAGCTGAAACCTTCCACCTTGTATTATTTGCATGAAATTGCAAACATATTTTGTGATTAAGCTGGAATAATATACATATCTCTATGTACTCTCTCTACTGATAAAGCCACCATTGTGGCAAAGCATGTTGGAAACACACATGTACTGATTTTGGGTGGAGGACTTTTTATTAGTGATGAGGGGCTTGTGCAATATGAGTAGAGGAGTGAGAATACTTAAATAGGAAAGGATACCATTTTGGATAATCAATAATACAAATATAATAATCTTAACTTAACCATATTCCCACCACTGAACTTTACCTGTATTTTAACATTTGGAAAATTTAAATTAAATCCATTTAGGGTGAAAGTGCTGCATGTAATATTTTCACTTTTCTGTCCTTTGCACAGAAAGAAATCTGTTGCCATTGCATAAAAAATTGCAGGTCAGTTCTTAACCATGTTTTATTCTTTAACCACTTCAGCCCCGGAAGATTTTACGCCCTTCCTGACCAGAGCACTTTTTACAATTTGGCACTGCGTCGCTTTAACTGACAATTGCGCTTTTGAGCGATGCTGTACCCAAATGAAATGTGCGTTATTTTTTTCCCACAAATAGAGCTTTCTTTTGGTGGTATTTAATCACCTCTGCGGTTTTTATTTTTTGCGCTATAAACAAAAAAACAGCGGCAATTTTGATTTTTTTTTTTTAAAAACCACAATGGCCCGGATTCACGTAGCACTTACGCCGATGTATCTACCACGTACGTACAAATGTGCGCCGTCGTATCAATGCGCCAGACCCACAAACTAAGTTACGTCGAAAAATAGGCTTCTTCCGACCAACGTAACTTTCCTACGCCGGCATATCGTGGGCGTATATTTACGATGGATGCATATGGAAGTTTCGATTCAGATATGCAAATGAGGGAGATACGCCGATTTACGAACGTAGATGCGCCCGGCGCATGTTTTAAGCGATTTGCGTAAGGGTTACGTCCGGCGTAAAGTTATTCCTCATATAGGAGGCGCAACCCATGCAAAGGTATGGACCAGGGAACGGACGCCGTCGAATTTTACATTGTGTACGCCGTTTACGTAGTACGTGAATAGAGCTGGGCGTAGGTTACGTTCATGTCGTAGGCAGTGTTTCAACGTATCTTAGGCAGTTATTTCGACGTGACTGTGAGCATGCGCACTGGGATGCGTCCAAAAGACGACGCATGCTCAGTTTGTTTTTTGAAGCTCGGCCCATCATTTGTATGGGGTCACGCTTCATTTTAATATATCACGCCCACTTCCAGCCCACTTCCACCTACTTTGACTTACATCGGCTTACGCCGACAACTATACGCTACGCCGGCGCAACGTTGAGCGCATTTTCTTTGTGAATACCATGCTTGCCTCTCAACGTTGCACCGGCGTAGCGTAAAGAAGATACGCCCGCACAAAGATGTACCGATGTATGTGAATCTACCCCAATATATTTAACTTTTTGCTATAATAATATCCCAATTTAAAAAAAAAAAATCGCAATAGGCGTATATTGATTGGTTTGCGCAAAAGTTATAGTGTCTCCAAAATAGGGGATAGAAGTATGGCATTTTTATTATTATTAATTTTTGTATTAGTAATGGTGGCGATCTGCGATTTTTTTCAGGACTTATGGCGGACAGATCGTACACTTTTGACAAATTTTTGGGACTATTGGCAATTTTACAGCAAACAGTGTTACGAAAATGCACCGATTACTGTAAAAATTTCACTGGCAGTGTAGGGGTTAACACTAGGGGGTGATCAAGGGGTTAACATATATATGAACATTTTGAGCAATAGAGGAATATCTTACTTTGGCAACAGTCATGATGTCATTGAAGTGCATTTTCAGATCACTCTGGACGATGTCAGAGAAGGAAGGGTCCTCAGTTTTCTGGTGTAATTCCTTTGTCTTTTCAATGAGATGATGTAGCGTTGTCGAATGATCTTCTATATCAGATAAGATGGCTTGAATGTGATCTAGTACAGCAAATTTTTCCTTCAGGCCATTCTGAGGCTGAAGAGGTTGTTCCAATTTATGATCCACGGACTCCAGCCACTGTTCCATTTGATTTTTCCTCTCAGTGTGCTCATTCCATTGATTGGTCACGGCCTTTAAAACGCTGCATTTTACAACAAATAGGAAAATTACAAGCCAATTCTGCGACTAAATGTAAAACACACAAGGCAGAATAACAATCATTGCAAATGATCCCTTCATAATGTTTAGTAATTTTTGCAACACTGTGGTAATATACAGCAAAATTTATGTTAGTGTACACATAAGGCACAAAAGATTTCCTACTGTATTTCAAATGCCTGAAGTCGACCTGAAGAAGGAGGCCGCGCCTCCAAAAGATGTAGTCTTGGCAACCGTATGTTAACTAGAGGAGATGCTACACTCAATTTGTTTCTCCTTTCCAGCGGCAAGTGACGTCATGCAGCGCCGGCTGGACCATGCGCGTACTCAGCAGCAGACACCGCCTGACGTGATGAGGGAGCAGGGTCTGCAGTAACCCACATCATTACCACTCATTCTTGGGAGCCAACTCAGTCATACAGGCCAGGAAAGGAGGCATACATCTTGCTGTACATGTGATCAAAGTCCAATGTTTGCAAGTGCAATCCTCTACTTTGCATTTTTAATCATTAAAACCTCTAGGGCAGCCGTGCACTCTCTTTCTTTGTATGTTTCTGTCTAAATTGGCCCTAGTATGTGTACTTATGAATGTGAGTTAGGGACCTTAGATTATAAGCTCCTTGAGGGCAATGACTTATGTGAATGTATGATATGCAGTATATGTTAAGTGCTGCATACTGTAAATTGCACTATATAAGTACTAAGAATAAATAAAATAAGTGCAACAAAAAAAAGAAGAGGTTCCAACCTGAGACATCTAGTGGCTGTACTATTGACAGTCCCCCATACATCCTTCAATGTCTGTAGCTGCATCTGGATTACCATCTGTCCATCCATGTTGCTACTCTTAAGAGCCTGTTCACCTTTCCCAATAGCCAAGTTCAATTTGACCTCACCTTCCCCTTTAGTTAGTAAGATTTCCTAGAAAAAGCAGAAAATAAATGTTTTAGAGAAAATAATAATAATAATACGATTGTTGTCTGCACATTTGCAAATGGATTGAATATTGTATATAAAATTGTACACAATTGTCAATGTGTTTTTGGTTGCATAAGTATCAACAGAACCATAATACCAACACAACCATAAGTGTTAAATTAATTGATTCAGTATTTGGATCAGCTGGATTTTTTTGTAATTAGATCCAAACATATAATCTGCATTATGCAACACTACAGTGCTGGCCAATTTGTTTATTAGGGTTGAGGGCCAAGTTTTTCAGGCCATTCAAGGTCCTTCACACCAAGCTCATGGAATCATGCATTTATGGGACACAGTCATGCTGATACAGAAATGGGCCTGAAACTGCTGCCACTAGGTAGCAAATGGACAATAGTCTAAAATATCTTTGCACTGTATATTGTAGTCTTAACCATACCTGTTACAGGAAACATCTGAATATTTTGAAGGTGTGTTCACATATTGTATATAGTAAGTGTTATGGTCAGATAGCCACAAACATTGGGCCATATAGCGTATATAGGTCATGCTGTGATTTTAAGATGAAAGGAACCTAAGCGTCCTTCAAACACCCAACCATGTATAAGGAATTTAACAAATAGAAACGTTGACTCCTTATGATTTGATGCCTAAAGTTAATGCACATTCAATTCATACATTAGTGAATATGGCCTGGTTTCTTTGTGCTTGCACAGGGGTGCAATCAGGGCTGTCTTTTCCATTGGGCACACTGGGAAGTTGCCCGGGGGCCCCACTTGCCTGGGGGGCCCCCATCGGCTGCCCAGCGACCCCAGTAAAAAATGGTGGAGAATGGCGGGTCAGAACTGTAGAACTGTATCGTGTCTACAGTCTCTGAGGAAGAGTCTGGAGAGGAGTTAAGAGTGGGAGCGCCACTGGGATGGGGGTCACAGGAGAAGTCAGACATGAAGAGACTATAGGATAAAACCAGAGCAGCCAAGCTGGAGCCATCTGACTGAGCCTTGCATGGTGCACCTGAGAGGAGGTCAGTGATAGCACCACCAGGCCAGTCTAAGGGCGGGTGGTTGCTAAAGAAAGGGGGGAGTGAATACAAAAATATTAGTGCCCCCCCTTACCTTAGTGTATTTACTCTACGGAAGGTGGTTCCCCTTTACATCAGAGTCTGCAGGATTCCCCCTTACAGTGCTAGGGGGAACTCAGTCTGAGGACTGTGATGTAAGTGGGAACTCTGATTTAAAGAGAAAGCAGTGGATTCTGATATAAGGTGGTCTCTGGTCACCAGAGCCCCCCTCCACATCAGAGTTCCCCCTTACATCATGATCTGCAGTGTTCTCCTTTACATAAGAGCTCCCTTTCACTGTAAGGGGGAATCCTGCAGACTCTGATGCAAGAGGAAACTCTGATCAGGCTGGGTTACAGTAACCTAACCTTCATGCCAATGAAGAAATTTGTAAAACTGTAATTTTAGGTACTTTTTTGCAGTGCCAATAAAAAATTGTGGTTCTGCCAGTAAATTTCATGATTTTTGGCAGTAAATTCTTGTGCGTGGTTGTGTAGACAGGGCCCCAGTGCACTGTATTGCCCGGGGGCCTATAATGCTCTTAAGATGGCACTGGGTGCAATTATGTGAAAATAAGGAAACCGTTCAAACAAACTTAGATTACCCCTTCCTTACACATAGATATAACTTATTAGTATGTGACTAGGGGAGCTGTGGCCCCCGGAAAGCACTTACTTGAACTTGCTGTTGACGTTTTTCAAGTGTGCTTTTACTTCCCACTGTACTTTCTATAGTAGAGAGCTTGTCTTGGATATCTTTCAGCCATAGCCATGTGGTTTGCAATGCTTCTTCAAAAATTTGATGCTCTTGTACAGCCACCTGGCAGACACGAAGCTTCTCCTTGATTATTTTCACCAAGTTTTGATAGGTTGTGAGAAGCTGGTTCGACTGACGAACTTCTTGCCCATCACCACGACCATCTTCATGGAGGGCCTGAGCTCGCTGGCAAAGTTTCTCAAATGAATCCCTACAAGAGATTTAAAGCAAAACTACTAATATAAACCTCACATATCCAGTACCATTAATATAACAATTCTTCTAGTAAACTTGACCTTTCTGAGTAAAAGTAAAGGTTCCTATGTTCATACTTCTTTTGGCCAATGACTCAAGCAACAGAAGGAAGAGGGTCAACTTGGCATCCAGACAATCAGTATTTTCTGAAGGAAATTTGTAGCCTGGATAGGTTCACTTTCAGCTACAAACAGTAATGTCTGCAAAGTTGTAAGGGGTGTTTACAAAATGTGGCATTATTCACCCCACTGTTCTGTTCTACAGTTGATGGAAATCTTCCTCTATTCAGGAGAAGGGGCACAAATTGAAAAAAAGAAAAGAAGTCCCTTCTCTGTGTGGAGTGAGGCAACTGGCCCTACCATGTGAATGTTCAGTGAGGTTATCTGGCCTGAGAGAAATACATTGCATGGACTATGTTCCCCCAGGGATTTTCTGTACCTTGGGATCCATGAAAAAGGACTGCCAGATAGCACCGTGCATACAAGTTTGCGTGATGGTCAACTAACGCGTTTCGTCATGTGACTTTCTCAAAGGTGAGAAAGTTACATGACGAAACGCGTCAGTTGACCATCACGCAAACTCGTACGCACGCCCAGGCTGACAGCTGATCCACAAGCCGCAATACGCGACCGCGAGCTGCCCAGGACTGACACGGCCGCCTACGGTACACGCACACCAGCGGTGTCGGCAGCCTCACTTCCCTTTACTATCTCAGGGACAGCTAGGACAGCTGGGACATACCTCTTTCATTTTTATCTCATTTTTGTGAACTTACCTGCTTTTGTTTTTCATCTTCACCTATATATACATATTTTTTTACCAGCCCAGGTACCTCTGGGTACAAATACTGGAGATGTTCATTTATTTCTTACTTTTATAATAAATGCACGGAGTGCTTTTTAAACATATCACGCTATGTGGACACCCCGTTTTTTGTCTTTTTGGGTGACATCGCAAACACCCCATTGGGACATCCTCAGAGTTACCTCTGGAGTTGGGAGGAGTTGCTGCGCTGATACTGGAAGCCGTGTAACAGGAGCACCAAAGGTACCACCACCTTCTGCCTATTACCCTCGGAGGGTGACAACATCCGGTGAGTGGGGACCCAAGTGGGGGAGCAGAAAAGTCACGGAGCGGCATCCCAAGAGAGGAAACAGCACCAAAGTCAACAATAGACATTCTGCAAAACCTTATTTGAAATGTATTATACTGTTTGAATACCAGCATTAACTCCTTATACATTCAGGAGGGGTTTTTGACCATCTTGGTTTGGCACTGAATCTAGTGGCTAAATACACCCCTAGGACTCCTACCCCTAGCTCAGTGTGGGGCAATTCGCACTATATATCACTTTTTTATTGAATACATTTATATGTTGATTACTTGGATAATTTTTTTTCCCTCACTGGCCTGCACAGTATCCTGACGATACCTCTTAGCTGAGCCAACTGGGATATACTTAGGAACCACAGCTTACACATTTATTGCTGGCTCTCATTGATATTGAGATCTGATACACACTGACGTTTTTGTTTAACATTGCACTTTTGTTTTTTTGCTTTTGGTTTGCCACATTGGTAGGTTGATACCCCCGGTAGCCAGGCAGGTCTGGGCTTTATCAACTTAGACACCTTTCTGCACACCTGTTGCACATTGAGGATTAGTGTTCCTCCCATAACAGGGTTTACTTTATAACCACTCAGGTTAATTACCTGCACAGAGTCCTGACCCACATTGCATGTATTATCACCATTTGCTTTTGGATCAATATTATACACATCAGTGGGCACCATCCAGTGGCGGAGGTCCACTAAGCACTCATACACTTGTAAATTAGGAAATTTTTTATCATTAATGAGGTAACCATATACGCTTTGGTCAAGCGGTTTCTCAGGGAATCCTCACAGTGGATCAACCCCTCCTTACAGGTTACCCAACACTTCAATGATCCACATATCATTTATTTTCCAAACACACCCACTATCCACTAACTAGTGATCTGTTTAGCAGCACCACTATCCTCACACCACTTCACCACTACTTGGTCTCCTTGGAGATCTCTAGGGAGGCAGCAGCTATATTACACGTCCTAAGCGCGGATCCCTCTTTTTATCTTTAAAAGCTGATCCATGTTTACAGAGAATGGGCATAAGTTTCAGATACTCCTGCACTGAGATCCCACTAAATGTTGCAAGATTGTAACCGTATTTGCTGGTGTATAAGGCGACCGGGCGTATAAGACGACCCCCTAATTTTACAGTTTTTTTAAGATTTTTTGCCTGTACTCACCGTATAAGACGACCCCCCTTCCGAGGCTTCAGACGCTTCATATTTCTTCCTTCTGGAGCCATATTCTTCTTCATTCTTGCTGGAGCTGGAGCCAATCACAGTGAGCGATTGTATTCTATTAATGAATACAAAGCCTGCTTGGATTGGCAGAGGCTGTAACATCATCAGCCCGCGCCTCTCTGACTCTCAAAGCCAATCCGAGCAGGCTGCTGTATGTTCATTAATTTGAATACATCGCTCACAGGGATTGGCTAAGCGGTATATACTCTATGTAGCCAAAGCTACATAGAGTATTACCGCACATCCAGCAGGCACCGCAGCTGACCCGGCGTATAAGACGACCCCTGCTTTTTGGCCAGATTTTTTTAAGGGTAATAGGTAGTCTTATGCGCCAGCAAATACAGTAGGTCATGATAAATAGTTAATGAGCTTCATCTGACATATGGCTCTCCAGGCTCAACATAAAAAACTCTCATTTGTCTAAAGCCTCATACAAACGCCGAGTTTTCCTTCCAGGAAAACTGCCAAGAAAGCTTTTGGCGGAGAAAACCAGGCGTGTGTATGCTTCCTCGCAGTTTTCCCAACAGGAAAACTGCCGGGAATCCTGCCGGGAAAATAGAGAACCTGCTCTCTATTTTCCCATCGGGATTTGCAGCGTTTTTTTCCACCAGATTTACTAATACTTTCCAATGGGAAACATTGAGAGGCAGTGCCGATGGAGCATACAGTACACAGGGCCGGGATTCCCGGCCAAAGCTCTCATGGCAGTTTTCCTATCGGGTTCTCGGTTTTCCCTCTCAAGTTATTGATGGGATAGTGTCAATTTAACATGAAAAAATTACAACAACAATATGGATATATTTCCTGATTTATATTTTAAATAGATTTAAAAAGCATAATCTAGATGACATGAGTTCCTGGGTTTAGTTCCCTATCAGGGAATTATTTTTGGGTTTTCCTTCCACAAGCCAAGAATAGGGTAATTGCCTTCTACTAGTTTGTATCTGTATAATTCTGACAGGGTATATATCATTTGGTATACTGTTCCCAGGACAGGTACTGATGTAACATAGTGTATATACCCCAGCAGTGCTGCCAAATTTATTAGCACTAAATACATTTTTAAAATCTTTACTTATATTTACCGTGCAGCCAGCAACTCCTCCAAGAACATTTCCACTTTATGCATTTCACTTTTCTTTTCTGGAATGTGCTGCTTGCTCTCTCCAAGGGTTTCTGTCCTAATTCGTTCCTCCAGATCATGAATCCACAAGCTTAACTTTTTATATTGATCCTCAAAGCTAAAAACATACATTGGGTGTGTTACAGTCAGATATTTAGTAAAAAGATCATGTCTTTGCAATAAATCCACTTTTACCACCATCCGTGTATTTGTCTAATATAACTATTTGCACACTCTTTCCAGGCAAAGAGAATTAAGCGTATTACCTAAAATCTGTTTTGTTGCTCTGTGTTCCAGCAGTTTGCTTCATTAAAGTGGATAGTCAGCAAACAAAGATTGCGAATAGAGGAGTTGAGGAGTTAAAAATCTTTACTAACAGTGCCCAATCGAGTTTACCGCTTCCTGCCCATAGTCATATGATGGCTGCAGGAACCCTTTTTCTTTCCGGGCGGCCGTCCTGGGATTCCCGCAGTGTGGAGCGCCCGCGCGCCGCATCACTGGTGACCCGATGCGCGTGCCCGGCGGCCGTGATGTCCGCCGGGCACCCACAATTGCTTGTCACAGAGCCAGGGACGTGTAAACACAAAGATCCACGTCCTGTCAGGGAGAGGAGACAGATGGTGTGGCTCTTGTACATAGGGACACTGATCGGTCCCCTCCCCCAGTCAGTCCCCTCCCCTACAGTAAGAATGACTCCCTAGGGAACACATTAACCTCTAGTGTTAACCCCTTCCCTGCCAGTCATATTAATACAGTAATCAGTAAGAATCACTCCCTAGCCACTTAAGACCCGGACCAAAATGTAGGTAAAGGACCTTGCCCCTTTTTGCGATTCGGCACTGCTTCGTTTTAACTGACAATTGCGCGGTCGTGCGACGTGGCTCCCAAACAAAATTGGCGTCCTTTTTTTCCCACAAATAGAGCTTTCTTTTGGTGGTATTTGATCACCTCTGCGGTTTTTATTTTTTGCGCTATTAACAAAAATAGAGCGACAATTTAAAAAAAAATGCAATATTTTTTACTTTTTGCTATAATAAATATCCCCCAAAAATATATAAAAAAACATTTTTTTTCCTCAGTTTAGGCCGATACGTATTCTTCTACGTATTTTTGGTAAAAAAAAATCGCAATAAGCGTTTATCGGTCGGTTTTCGCAAAATTTATAGCGTTTACAAAATAAGGGATAGTTTTATTGCATTTTTATTAATTTTTTTTTTTTTACTACTAATAGCGGCGATCAGCGATTTTTTTCGTGACTGCGACAATATGGCGGACACTTCGGACAATTTTGACACATTTTTGGGACAATTGTCATTTTCACAGCAAAAAATGCATTTAAATTGCATTGTTTACTGTGGAAATGACAGCTGCAGTTTGGGAGTTAACCACAGGTGGCGCTGTAGGGGATGTGAGACCTAGTGTGTTTGTTTACAACTGTAGGGGGGTGTGGCTGTAGGTGTGACGTCATCGATCGCGTCCCCCTATTACAGGGATGACGCGATCGATGCTGCGGCCACAGAGAAGCACGGGGAAGCCGTGTGTACACACGGCTCTCCCCGTTCTTCCGCTCCAGGGACGGATCGCCGCACTACACACGGCTCTCCCCGTTCTTCCGCTCCAGGGACGGATCGCCGCACTCCAGCGGCGATCGGGTCCGCGAATCCCGCGGTCCCGGAGCTTCGGACCGGGCCGCGACCCACGGCTGGGTACTAAAATCAACGTATGTATACGTTGATGTACCCAGCCGTGCCATTCTGCCGACGTAAATGTGCAGTAGGCGGTCCTTAAGTGGCTAGGGAACACATTAACCCCTAGTGTTAACCCATTCCCTGCCAGTCATATTTATACAGTAATCAGTAAGAATCACTCCCTAGGGAACACATTAAGCCCTAGTGTTAACCCCTTCCCTGCCAGTCATATTTATACAGTAAACAGTGCATATTTATGGCACTGTTTGCTGTAAAATGTCAATGGTCCCAAAATAGTGTCAAAAGTGTCTGATCTGTCTGCTGCAATATCGCAGTCCTGACAAAAATCGCAGATCGCCGCCATTACTAGTAAAAAAAAAATTAAAAAAAATAATTGTCATAAATCTATCTCCTTTTCCGCAAACCAATCAATAATCGCTTATTGCGATTTTTTTACCAAAAATATGTAGAAGAAGACGTATTGGCCTAAACTGAGAAAAAAAATTGTTAAAAGAAAAAATTGGGATATTTATTATAGCACAACGTAAAAAAAATATATATATATATATATATATATTTTAATTGTCAGTCTTTTTTGTTTATAGCGCAAAAAATAACAACTGCAGAGATGATAAAATACCACCAAAAGAAAGCTCTATTTGTGGGAAAAAAATATGTTAATTCTGTTTGGGAGCCACAGCACAATTGCCATTCAAAGTGGGATAGTGCTGAAAGCTGAAAATTAGCCTGGGCAGGAAGGGGGTGAAAATGCCTGGTATTGAAGTGGTTAATCTTCAACTAGAGAATCTAGTTATTGTGGGTGACAGCAGAAGTTTTGCTTCAGTTGAAGGCACTACTTCTATGTTTATTACATCACCCAGAAAAATATAGGAAGCTCTGTGAATTTTGTGGATTCCAGATGTTCTTGTTTAGTTAAAGTAAATCTATGGTCACAGCATACACTTCCATTTTATAACATCAGCATTGTAATAACGATACAAAAAAAAAAAGTTATTTTTGACAATTCAATAAGGCCCCATGCACCCTAGCTTAAGAAAAAAATGCTCCTAGAGTTTTAGAAGTTTGTCTGTAGAAGAAACTAATGTTATCCTATGTGTCCATGCACATTAGGTAGTCTAGAGGCATCTTGCATTTTGATAGCGTTTTTCAGGCAGAAAAAAAAGCTAAACGCTAAGACTATGGCCGCGTACACACGATCGGACGACGGACCAGTTCAGCGGAAAAAATCCAATCGTGTGTATGGGCTAGCGGACATGTCTGACCGGCGGACACATTTTAAAACATGCTTATCCGTCGGATATGTCCGCTGGTCAGTACACTCACCAGCGGACATATCTTCCCGCACACGCGTCGTACGGATGCGACGCATGCGCGGAAGTATTTTTCTTCCTGGTGCGGTGACGTGGCGGCGTCAACGTCACCGCCGCGTCACCGCGTTGTCTGCCGGCGGGGATTTTGATCCAATGGTTTTGTACACACCGCCGGACAAAAATCCAGAGGAGACATGTCCGATGAAAACGGTCTGTGGACCGTTTCCATCGGACATGTCCCTCCGTGTGTACGCGGCCTAAAAAATGTACTTCTGCGCTACTAATACAATTTAAATAAGTGTTGTATATTTTAGATGTAAGAGGTTGCTGCTTAACACCAACTGTAATTAGCAGACCAGAATAAAAAATAATACATGTGAAGTGCTACCTCCTTTTAGAAATGATAAACTTACTATACAATATGAACATATAATCAAAAAAATATATAAAAATATAGAGTGCCCCTAGTGGGAGTGTTGAATATGGCACCTAATAATATTACAAACAACACAAAACACTAAAACGCTTCTAAACAAAAAAAAAAAAAAGAAACGCTCAAAATTAGAAAACAGAAAGGAGCGCAAGGTCAAAACCAGAGGAAAGAGTCTATTGCGTTTTGGGGGCAGAACTACTCCCCCATCATCAGAACTCAACAAAGGATAAAACTTGAATGGACTCTATGGCCTTGTACACACGAGGGAATATTTCCGCTGAACATGGTCCGACTGACCATTTCAGCCGAAAAATCCGCTCGTGTGTAGGGGCAAACGGACCGTTTGGAATTTTTCCGCCGGAGAGCTGTCCGTCAGATATATCCGCTGGTTAGTACGGCAAACCAGTGGACATATCTGCCCGCACATGCGTCGTATCCTGTGAATGGATCCGACGCATGCGCGCGGAAGTGTTTACTTCCTGGTGCGGTGACGTGGCGGTGACGTGGCGGCGTCAACGTCACCGCCGCGTCACCGCGCTGTCCACCGGCGGGGAATTTGATCCGATGGTGTGTACAGCCATCGGATCAAAGCAATCCGGCGGACAGATCCGATGGGAACGGTCCGTCGGACCGTTCCCATCAGATATATTCCCTCGTGTGTACAAGGCCTATGATTTCGCAGATCCGTTTTAGAACCAATATTGAACTCTTCTCATAAAGCAACAGCTTGACAGCAGGGGAGTGATGTGTTTAATATACCTGGGTGCAATCACTCACCTTCCAAGCTCAGAGACACAATCTTCAAGAGCCTGCTTGTCCTTCAGACAGTGCTTCTTGAAACCCTGGAACTCTTTTTCCGACTTTAATATTTTCTCCTGAATACTGAGCACAAGTGGCTTTGGCAAACAGTAGTAAAGTTTCTCTCCTTCGTCTGTTGCCTTATCCAATTTACTTTGACCATCACTGACTGAGTCCAACACAGCCTGAATTAAAATATACAGAAAATAAATTGTGTAGATTTGTTGGGAAATAGAAAAACACATTATAAAATTGGGTGTCCACTGGTCTACAGAATTTTTTTTTTTTACAAGGGGATTGTGGAGGAGAAGTAAGGAAGAATTCTACCTGTACCAAATCTCACTGTGGAATCTCACACTATTAACAGGTATTGCATTTACTTGGCAAATTCTCCACATTTATTTAAACTTTTTTTCAGTTTTCCAGACACCAAGAAAAAAAAGGTGACATGAAGGGATCCCCAGCGCCCCACCACGCCTGTGATTGACAGCCTCAGCTCTGTTCATGTGCGCTGTGTGAAGGGGGGCGTGTCCCTTCCCTCCAAATCAGTTCTCAAAGCTCTCCTTACTGAGCTTTCCAGAGTGTAACCTTAGCTCTCTGACCCCTGCTTTCCAGAAGCTCAGACAAGCTATATAACTTCTGCACTTTGAACGGATGTAGAGAAGAAACTGCTTCAGATGAATAGGTACAACTTATGTAGGAGGATTTGCTTCCTCTCTGTGTATCACCTGAGGCCAGTCACTTCATTGGACTTGTATAACGGTTTACAACCACTTTGACCTGTCTCCTCCATCTGAAGGTCTATATGCAGCCTCTGGGCAGGCGGGCCAAAGTACTTTATTAACTGGTTGCCGACCGCCCACCGTCATATTACTGCGGGAAGTCGGCACTCCTGGGCGAGAGCCCGTAGCTATACGTCCGCTCCTTTTGCGCCCCCGCTCACCCCCGAGTCCCGCGTGCCCGGTGGGCACGATCGCCGCCAAACACGCGCGATTGCTCGTTACAGAGCGGGGACCGGGAGCTATGTGTGTAAACACAAAGCTCCCAGTCCTGTCAGCGGGGGAAATGCTGATCTTCTGTTCATACAATGTATGAACGGAAGATCAGTAATTTCCCCTAGTGAGTCCACCCCACCCCCATACAGTTAGAACACACCCAGGAACATACTTAACCCCTTCCCCGCCCCCTAGTGTTAACCCCTTCACTGCCAATGGCATTTTTATAGTAATCCAATGCATTTTCATAGCACTGATCGCTATAAAAATGCCAATGGTCCCAAAAATGTGTCAAAATTGTCCGATGTGTCTGCCATGATGTCGCAGTACTGGAAAAAAAACGCTGATCGCCGCCATTACTAGTAAAAAAAATATTAATAAAAATGCCATAAAACTACCCCCTATTTTGTAAACGCTATAAATTTTGCGCAAACCAATCGATAAACGCTAATTGCAATTTTTTTTTTTTCGAAAAATATGTAGAAGAATACGTATCGGCCTAAACTTAGGGAAAAAAAAAAATTATATATATTTTTTGGGGATATTTATTATAGCAAAATGTAAAAAATATTGCATTTTTTTTAAAATAGTCGCTCTATTTTTGTTTATAGCACACAAAATAAAAACCGCAGAGATGATCAAATACTAGGGTTGTCCCGATACCGATACCAGTATCGGTATCGGGACCGATTCCGAGTATTTGCGGGAGTACTTGTACTCCCGCAAATACCCCCGATACCAAAATAGAATACTTCCCCCCCCCCATCACCGCCGCCACTCGCCGCTCGCCGCACAACTCGTTCGCCGCACGCCGCCTGCCGCACAACGCCCGCCGCCGACCGCCGCTAATCCCCGTGCACCATGTAAACTGTAATATCCGCGGCGCCATGTATAGACACGCGATTGGACGGATCCGTCCAATCGCGAGCAAGGGGGGAGTGGCTATACACGGATACGTCCATAGACACTCCCCCCTTGCTCGCGATTGGACGGATCCGTCCAATCGCGTGTCTATACATGGCGCCGCGGGTATGTGTTACACAGGGATTAACCCTGCAGCAGCGGCGGCGGCGGAGGTATGGGGGACATGACATGGCTGCATATGTGGGGGGACATGACATGGCTGCATATGTGGGGGGACATGACATGGATGCATATGTGGGGGGACATGACATGGCTGCATATGTGGGGGGACATGACATGGCTGCATATGTGGGGGGACATGACATGGCTGCAATATGTGGGGGGACATGACATGGCTGCAATATGTGGGGGGACATGACATAGCTGCATATGTGGGGGGACATGACATGGCTGCAATATGTGGGGGGACATGACATGGCTGCAATATGTGGGGGGACATGACATGGCTGCAATATGTGGGGGGACATGACATGGCTGCAATATGTGGGGGGACATGACATGGCTGCAATATGTGGGGGGACATGACATGGATGCATATGTGGGGGGACATGACATGGATGCAATATGTGGGGGGACATGACATGGCTGCAATATGTGGGGGACATGACATGGCTGCAATATGTGGGGGACATGACATGGCTGCAATATGTGGGGGGACATGGCTGCAATATGTGGGGGGACATGGCTGCAATATGTGGGGGGACATGGCTGCAATATGTGGGGGGACATGGCTGCCATATGTGGGGGGACATGGCTGCATTTGGGGACACGTTTAAAAAAAGTATCGGTATTCGGTATCGGCGACTACTTGAAAAAAAGTATCGGTACTTGTACTCGGTCCTAAAAAAGTGGTATCGGGACAACCCTATCAAATACCACCAAAAAAAAGCTCTATTTGTGGGAAAAAAAGGACGGCAATTTTGTTTGGGAGCCAGGTCGCACCACCGTGCAATTGTCAGTTAAAGCGACGCAGTCCCGAATCACAAAAAGTGCTCTGGTCATTGGGCAGCAATATGGTCCGGGGGTTAAGTGGTTAAACTGTCCATAGATTCCAGTTGTCGTAGCATGACTGGCAAAGACTGTCAAGACTGGGCATAGATGACATGAAATAATATACTGTGCAAGGTGCAAGCCACATATAAAAAGAAAAAAAAATCGGGTTTACATCCACTTTAAATTTGCCATTTAAATCCAAAAGCCAATATATGCAAGTGTTTAAAAAATATCAAAAACTAGGGCTGTTACTGATCAAAATTTTTGTGTTCGATTAATCGTTTTTTTTTTTTTAATCGATTAATCGACTAATTTCGATTAATTATAACGCACATACAGATCCAACTACTTTTAGCTGATCTCCTTGCAGGCTGATTCCCAGTGCAGCTACCAACCACAGGAAAAATGGATAGCAGGATACAAAAAAACACACAAAGGCAGCGCTCGATGGGAATAGCATTAAAACTTTTATAGTCTTCAAGTAGGTAACCAAATAAATATTGCACTGGAGATAAATATGATGTAGCTACAAAAACTGTAAAAATGGTGCGAGTAATACCAAACGGTACCAAAAGCAGTCATAAAAACCTGTAGCTAAGTATGATACTGGTATTAAAATGTGTACAACAATAGCACTGCTGAATCTAGATGAGGAGAGGTTAACATCAGTCCGTCGGCATGTAGATGTTCCATGAAGGGAACTATCACAACTCCCAGTGGACGGCTGTAGAATCCCAGGTTGATAGAGGGAAGTGATAGAGGGAAGTGTAACAGCCCTGCGTGTGGCAGATAGTAAGGTCCCCCGCCGGCATGCAGATATGAAGGCACAGCAAAGGAGCCCTTCAGATGGACATGGCAAGCCCTGCCGGTGTCAATGACGTCACTGGATCTCCGACGGAACTCTCTGAAGGCCCAGAAGCCGGCGGAGAGGTGATTACCAATCAAAATAATTTTAATCGATCAAAAAGATTTTGATCGATCAAAAAAATTAAAGATTAATCGATTAATTAAAAGTTAATTTGCACAGCCCTATCAAAAACATATGTAAAAGCTCACAAAAAACATGCTTATATGTTCACATGTAAATGTTGTAAGAAGGACAAGGAGAGGGATGTCTCTGAGTACGTATCAAAAATATTTTAATATAAAAACAATATCCATTCACATGGAATATAGAAGAGTTGAGTGCATATTCCATGTGAGTGGATATTGTTTTTATATTAAAATATTTTTGATACATATTTAGAGGCGCCCCTCTTCTTCTCTTTCTCCTAGCTCTACTGGAATTTGCTTCTGGTCTCCTTGGTGGCAGCCCTGACAGACTCAACTATTTCCCCTGACATCTGCTCTATGGACTATTATGAACTCTATAAAGCCTTATTGAGGTATCTGAGCACCGCGCCTTTTTACTTGTTTAAAGTTACCTGTAAATGTTGTATTTTGGCTTCCAACGTTTTGCTGTCTCCAGACCAGTCTGATGAGCCTTGAATACCACTTTTTACTGTTTCAAACCATTCCTCAAATTCATACATAGCATCTATATTGAAAAAAAAAACAACAACAAGCATATGTTTTTTTTTTATTTCTGTATTATCAAATTATGGCAAAAACATTTACCTATCACATAGAAGAATAATTTTTGTGTGCCTACAATAGCCTACAATAAAGAAATTTGAAAGAATAGATACCGTAAATGCAGCAGCTACTTTAAGTGGAAAAGAGGGTCAACAATGCCCATTTGCAGCCTCACTGTGCCCATTTGCAGCCTCACTGTGCCCATCTGCAGCCTCTCTGTGCCCATCTGCAACCTCACTGTGTTCATCTGCAGCCTCCCTTTGCCCATGTACCTTTGATCCACTGTGTCAGTCTAGATGAGGAGGGAAGGGATTTGAACCTGATTACACTTTGTACATTGCACTCTCTCAGATGATTCTCAGTAGGGCTGTTTGCAGGATTAATCACTTGAGGCAGACATTATAGGAAGTCCACGCGGTCACCGTCCACTGTATAAAAGCCCCGCCTCCTCGTTCGCAATAGACGGAAGACTGATTCAGTATCCGAGCACTGTTATCAGTGTTCCGTCTATAACGGATGAGAAGGGGGTGGGCTTTGTGACAGTAGACGGAGCGGACGGCGCAGACGGCGTGGACAGCACAGAACAGTTAAGACTGACACAGCTGGAGACCCTCACTTGAGTATTAGCCGAGGGGGGCTTTTTTTTAGCATAAAAAAATGTGCTAAAAAGGTCAGCTTATACTCGAGTATATACGGTAGGTGATATTGAGAAGCTCTCACTTTATGGCTTTGCACTGTATCAAACAATAATAAGATAAACATTGTCTTATGCTGATACCTACAGGAGAATATGCATTTCTTGTATAGGCTCCAACTTGTGGTAAAGTCACATTTATTTATTATAAATTCCGAACTCCATGCAGATATAAAAAGAACAACTGACTACAACTCTGTAATCATCAGTACATAATTAAATGTATTTTAACTTAAAGTAGAACTATAGACAAAACTTAGTTATAGCCCCTGTCAGATTTTTTTTTTTTTTTTGCCATCTGTGTCCTATTGCAGAGATTTGCCCTTACTTCCTGGCCCATAGCCAAAAAGAAAGTGAGAAGAAATCCCTGCATATGGGAATTGCTTGGGGACCCCCAGGTCACCAGAACTAGTGTCCAAATTATAAGATTTCCCCTCTATTACATTACTGGGGACAACCCAAAATTTGTGATTTTCCTTTAATTTCGCTTTTAATAAAAATGGTAAACAGGACAAATAGAGAGGGTGAATCTCCTAAACGGAGACACAGACAGCAATGAAAAATATACAAACATTCTAATCCTTCTCCACTCCAAAAAAAAAAGTTAACCTATAGTTATACTTTAAAGCCCTGTTCACACTGGTGGGCTTTTGCTGAGCTAAAATGCAACTTTCAAGTGCAACAAAATCCCTTTAAAAATTGTCCTCTTTATTTATTTTTTTACAAACTTTTATTGTTGAAGGTAAGTGGTGGTACAAATCCAAGAAATTAAGGCATATATATAGAGAAGGATAAGACATATACAAAGTCAGTCTGTGTACAAGGCATAAGACAACTCGTGAAGACCATAGTCAGTTATACATGTTAGGAGAAAGCTTAGGGCCTGGAGTAGCAATAACATCATGGAGAAATAAAACAGTAACAACTAGTATATGAGACGCTTAAAGAGATTAGATAGGGTTAAAGAACTGTGAAGAATGTTCGAACCAGGGAGACCATTTATTGTCATATATGTGGCTGGTATTTTGTAACATTAAGCTAATGTTATTAATTCTCGATTTGAGCTATAGGTAAATCCTTTGTAAGCCCTTGTTCACACCAATGCGATTTGTCATGTGATTTTGAAATGTCACACTATATTTTCGGCAATGGAACCGTGGAACCGTTCAAATCATTTTGACACAGTCTTTGAAAAAGTTTCCTGCACTATTTTTCTGCAATTTTATTGTGACTTGCATTGACTTCTGTTAAATGAAGTTGCAATGAAATCACTGATCCAACTCACACTGATCTGTGGCTTCAAAATTGCACTGAAGTAGCTTGATTACAAAGCTGCACTGGTGTGAACCAGGGTTAACTGTTCACTTCACTGGCTTCCATGCAGGTGCGCTGTGTTTTGAACAGTTCTGCATGTTGCATCATTGGTGCCATGTTTCAAAAACACACTAAAAACACACCTTCCATTATAGTCAATGGAAACACCAAAAGTGCAGCATGGTGTGTTTTTGGTGCATTTTTTCTTAGGTGACCAGGGATGAAAATGCATGCAAACCACACACAAAACACATCTTAAATGCATATGTGTTGCATTCAAATTCAACGCTATGCATTAAAAACACAATATGAATACCGCGTTTTTAGGCGCACCAGTCTGAACTGGCCTTAAGTGTCAGCAGTTTGAGTTCCTGAGTTGACTTAGGATCTGTCTCTTGCAGCCTGTACAATAGAGCTCAGACTGGGGAAGGGAGAAGCAGCACACAAAGCTGGTCTTCTGCAGTGCAAGAAGCATGCTGATAGAAAAAGAGAGCAGCATGACAGAGTGATGAGCTCATCGCTCTGCTGCTGCTTCTTTCACTCTTCAGTCACAGGGTGGCAATGGGGACAGGAGCTGTCAGTAAAAGTGAAACTGCAGCAGAGATACAGCAGGAAAATGCTGTATAAATCTCAGAACTGGATAGACAGCAACAAATCATTTGGCAGATAAAACAGTTCTCGTAAATATTAGCTATTCAAAAAACAACAAACCAATAATCAAACAGAAAAAGCATATTAGGTGTATAAAAACTGTATGATCTGTGATCACAGAGTATGGCACAGCAAAACTGGCCTACAAGCACATCATTAAAACTACCTAGAGTATAAGCCAACCCGAATATAAGCCAAGGCACGTCATTTTACCACAAAAAACTGGGAAAACGTATTGACTCGGGTATAACCCTAGGATGCCCATCTGCATGCCTCATTGTGATTGTGCCTCATTTTGCCACACTGTGTCCATTAGTGATGAGCGGAATACGCCATATTCGATTTTGCGATATTTCACGAATATATAGAAGAATATTCGCGAAATATTCGTTAATATCGAATATTCGTAATATTTTATCAAAAAAAAATGTTTGCGAAATTTCGCTAATGCGAATGCGAAATTGATTGCGAAATTCTCGTCAACGCGTGAAAACGGAGATCATTTCCTGGATTACTAAACTAATATGCACTAAACACTAACTCTACTTACACAAACTTATATGACTAAACTAAAGCTAATTTTTTTTTTTTTTTTATACACAAAACACAGAAGGGCAGAGAAAGTATTCGCGAATATTCGTAATACGAATATTCGAATTGCGAATTTTCGGCAACATAAAAGGATCGCCTCAGCTACTCGGCCCAGGGTCTCTAATCATACCAGCAATGCTTTTAGACGTCGATGGAGATCACTAGGATGTGATCTGTTTTAAAAATAAATTTGAAAAAATACGAATATTCGCAATATCGAATATTCACCGCGATATTCGATTTATTCGCGAATACTCGAATATGCAATATTCGTTACGAATATTCGCAATGCGAATATTCGTGAGCAACACTAGTGTCCATGTGCATGCCTCACTGTGTCCATGCATCACTGTGCCCATGTCTCACTGTGCCCATGCCTCACCGTGCCCATGCCTCACTGTATCCATGCCTCACTGTATCCATGACTAGAGGTTTAACATGGGAGTCTATGGAAGGGGTGTCCGGCTTTGAAAAATCGGTGCTTACCAGCCGTGGGTCCCCCAGACAACAAACTTTGCACACTTGTAGAGGAAAAATGGGACAGGCTACATGTGTGCCAAGTTCCAGGTCCAGTGAACCTACAACCGTCCCGTACTGGGTCCCCAAATTCACCAGAGAAATTACCATTTAACATAGGAGTCTATGAAAGGGGTGCCCGGCTTTGAAAAATCGGTGCTCCCTAGCCTTAGGTCCCCCGGACAACAAACTTTGCACACTTGTAGAAGAATGGGGTCCAGAGGTATTGGGTCCCCAAAGTCCGGGAGATCAGGCGCAAAAAGGTGACTCGAGTATAAGCCGAGGGGTGCATTTTCAGCACAAAAAAAATGTGCTGAAAAACTTGGCTTATACTCGAGTATATACAGTATATGCTAATGCATTGACCATCAAATTATGTCCAGTGTGACTATCCACATGTGGCCAAACTAGACAATGATTCCATATTTGTACATCTGATAAACTGTCAGCATTATTGTATAATGTCAATTTAAAGAAGAACCACTGGATTATGCTGCCCTTTCCAATCCTCAGTTTATATTTAGATTTTTGTAAACCAGCAAGGTGGATCACCTAATCAGGATCCATATGTGTAGGGAATCTATCTAGCAGAGTAGTCAAAAAAATTTGTGCAAATCACAAAACTGGCTGCACAGGAATCTCTAGTAAAGCAGAAAACATATATGAATTTTAAATGTACATTTAGCTGTTTGCGTGGATGTCTCCATTACGTAAACTTTAATTGATTATACAATATCTTACCATTAAATTGTTTTTCCAGAGTTTCTTGTAGAGTAGCTTGTGTTTTAAGGCAGAGCTGGTTGGTGGCTTCATATTTCTTGATCAGTACAGTGAGAGCTGCTCCAACAGCCTCAAGCTCAGCAGATCTGTAGCGTCGGCAAAGAGTGTTCAGATTCTCCTGTGTTGCATCAATGCTGCTTTGCTGGGCCTGAAACTCTTTCTGCATCTCCTGGATTGTAATACACTGAATTACTAGTTTGTAACAAAGTTTATTTTTGCATTACTAAGTCCATATTTTTAAATAGGAGATATGCTTGTGGTGATTGTAGCCATGTTAGTACACTTGTTACCAAAACAATTGAGTACGGTCATGAGCCTTTTTTATTTGCACTAACATCCACATTTCCAGGACAACCTTCTGGGTATAACACCCCCTTCAAGGTCCAAGTAGTACTGATACACAAAGAATGTTAATAAGACAATCTCTGGGGGGAAAAGACACACACACATAAACAGATACAGCAATGGTAATTGAACTTGGATTGTTAGTAAGACAATGAGCTATGGATTGGGAGGGGCTGGGAAGTCACAAAGGTGAGGATCCTAAGTTGGTGAAACAGGACAGAAATTTCGAAAAATAATGAATTTACACAGACACACTATTAAGGAATATAAGGGTGATGATTTCTGCACACCTTTTGGAGATTACTGTTCACACCATGGAAGACATTAATGTTTTGGTTCTTAAAGGGAACTTCAAAACTACTCAGGAAAGGAAACGTTTTGAACTAAGAATAATAATTCTATTTGTCACAAATATAACAGACTAAATGTGGACCTTAGTTTTGTAAAACACCTACCCAACAGTTTTACGACCTCTCTTACCTCTGTCACTCTTCCTTCCTCCCATTCCTCAGCTCTCTCCCCGCCTCTTATCTTACTAACGCTAAGTTTAATTACCATTGATCTGTATGTTTGTGTGTTTTTTCCCCTCAGAGATTGTCTTATTAAAATTCTGCTAAAACATTGTGTATAATGCCGTGTACACGCAATCAGTAAATCCGATAAGAGCGGTCTGATGGACCGTTTTCATCGGTTAACCAAAGAAGCTGACTGATGAAAAACTGATCGTGTCAGAACGCGGTGACATAAAACACAACAACATGCTGAAAAAAATGTTCAATGCTTCCAAGCATGCATCAACTTGATTGTGAGCATGCATGGATTTTTAACCGATGGTCGTGCCTACTAGCGATTTTTTTTTAACCAGTGGTTAAATAACCGATGGCGCCCTCACACACGATCGGTTTGGACCGATGAAAATGGTCCATTAGACTGTTCTCATCGGTTTAATTGATCGTGTGTACGCGGCATTAGTATTGCTTGGACCTTGTTCTTGATATTCAGGTAGCATCTACCAAAAATGGAAATATTTGGGTGGACCGACAACCTAATCATAATAAGTAAAATCCCCATATATGCCACTATGGGACTTTAAGGAGCAGAGTGAACACAATTCACAGAAATGTATTGTATCACTTAGTAGCCTTATTACAATGTTTGCTTGCTTTGAATGTAAAATACCCTTATTGATATTGTTTTTTACTTCAGTGGAGGAATTTATATTATTAAAAGCTGATTTTATACATATATTAGTGTGCACTTATTGGGTACCTATTTATTTTTCTTGGGTCAAATTAGGTGTTGGGCATTTACTTTACTCAGACCCTTCACAAATTCACTGATAGTGGTGTCAAATTAACTTACACAATTAGGACAAATAAGCTGCACTAAAAACTCCCCAAAAACCTAAAGTCTCTTTGAGAGCACCTTGAGTATGGAAAAGCCCAATGCACATTAGTAACGGTCATATGCGTGCGCACAGGGTTTGCCAGGTGTGCCCAGGCACACCCTAATCACTCCCTGCGGTGCAGATTTCCCCTACTGCCTGGTGCCCCTCCCACAGCATGGCTGGCTTCCTTCCACTCTCATTGGCTACCTCAGTGGGACAACATAGAAAATAATTCAGGATGAGTGTGGGAAGGGGTAATGTCATTTACTAGCCCCTTCCCTTTCTGAATGAACACAGTGAGAGATCAGTACCGTGTTTTTGAGCTTTCAGGTGCACACCCTAATGCAACAGGCTGCGCACACCTGTGGTAATGGTATATACAGGTATATGTGTTATAATTACTAAAGCACTGAAGTGAATAAATAATCATGAACCAAAAAATATTAAGATGATCAAATGATGATTGCTGCTATTATTGTGTTGTGTACTGATATCACAAAAAGATAAATTAATTAAGGGTTAATAAAGCGCTATTATCACATATGTCCTTCCCAGTCTATTTATCTGCGCAATGAAATATGTCACTCTTTTCTTTTTGAGCAACAAGGGTCTATGAAGGATTAAAAGCTATGAAGGTTTGAAAGCAATCCATCACATCATTGGAGACTTTAAACCTGATCATCTGGGTATCGTTGTCCTCCTGACTTCAATCTCACCTAGGATTGGTGTCTGACTTTTTCTCTATATTATTAGAAATCTGGAATAGCATTTTATTTACATTTTTGGAAGCACTTTATTTATTATTATTTATTGTAGTTTCACTGGATATTATTTGCTTATGTAGTATATATTGGATCACTGTGCAATAATATAAGGTTCACATTAGTAACGGCTTGGTGTTTTTCTGGGACCCCCATCATAGAGCCCTTTTCACATGTAATAGAACATATTGGCTGATGATATCATATTTAACATATGTTTTCAATAACAAGCCATTATGAAATCATATGGTTGACTTTTAGTCAACAATTGAATAAAGGCTACTATGGAACTGTCAGGCCGCGTACACACCAGCAAATATATCTGTTCAAATCGGTCAGACAGACCGATTTGAGCAGATCTGTCTGCTGGCCGTTTTGGTTTGATCGCTGTACACACGATCAAACCAAAATCCCCGCCAGCAGACAGCGCGGTGACGTTGACGCCGCCACGTCACCGCACCAGGAAGTAAATTACTTCCGCGCATGCGTCGAATCCATTCGACGCATGTGCGAGAAGATATGCCTGCTGGTTAGCGTACTAACCAGCAGACATGTCGGGCGGACGAATTCCCAGCCGACAGATTTTAAAGCATGCTTTAAAATCTGTCGGCTGGCCAAATCCGTCTGCTCGCCCGTACACACGATCGAATCTGTCTGCTGGGACGGTCTGGCAGACCGTTTCCAGCAGATAGATTTGATCGTGTGTAGGCAGCCTCAGTCTATTTTGCAAACATAGTCCAAAAGTTAAGATTTAAAACAACATTTTACCTCTTTATGTTGGTATCCATTCATCACACAAATAATGCATTTAATAAAATGTTATACTCCATAGATAATAGGTTAGCTGTGAGCCAATTAGCCATAAAAATGATATACCTTAAGTTTTTTCAGGTCTTCAGGTTCCTGACTGTTTGTATATTTTAAAACAGATTCTTCAACTTTATTAAGCCAGTTAGTCATCTGGTCGATGAATGTTTCTAGCTGCATCTTCTGAAGACTGAAGTCATTTAAGGTCCCCTTGGCCACTTGAGAAATTTCTTTGGCATGCTCCAGTTTCTGCCTTAAATCTGCTTCCATGAACTAGATCAAAATAAAAATGTATACAATTGTAATCCATCAAAATGATTAAGGAGAATGTTAACAATAATAAAATAAGCCACAGTTACAACAATTCTCTTACATGAGACAATATGCATAGAAATTACTAGGTGTTGCGTTTCCCTCTATTGGTGTAATTGATGCTACAGAAATATTCCTCAAACTAGTTTCACTCATATGAGGACATACTGACATAACAGTGGAACGGTCTTTACTTCTTAGCATTTTAAAAGTTAATTATCAAAGAGAAACCGAGTCCGCGTACACACGATCGGTCCATCCGATGAGAACGGTCCGACGGACCGTTTTCATCGGTTCACCGATGAAGCTGACTGATGTGCCTACACACCATCGGTTCATGAACCGATCGTGTCAGAACACGGTGACATAAACACAATGACGTGATAAAAAAAACACAAAGTTGAATACTTCCAAGCATGCGTTGACTTGATTCTGAGCATGCATGGATTTTTAACCGATGCTCGTGCCTACTAATGATCGCTTTTGACCTATCGGTTAGCCGTCCATCGGTTAAATTTTAAAGCAAGCCCTCTGTTTTTGGATCGAAGGATAACGGACCAATGGGGCCTACACATGATCGGTTTGGACCGATGAAAACAAACTTCTGTCCGTTTTCATTGGTTTGAACCGATCGCGTGTACTCGGCCTAAGTCTTAATAATGACAGGAGGTCTCCAGCCAAAAAAAAGCCTTCCTCTATTTTCTAGCATTTTTTTTTCCTTTTGTACACTGCCTGTAACAATAAGATATAACATAATCAAAACTTCTACCTGTAAGAAATGTTGATGTTTTTTACCAAACTCCAAAGCATGGTTGTCACACAATGCAAAATGAAGAACTGATGACCCAGATGGATGGGAATGTGTAAATGTGCATCCTTTATGCTGATGGATACAGAAAATTCTCTGCTAAAAAGTCTCAGGCCGCGTACACACGTACAAGAACCTCGTCGGGCTAAACCCATCGTTCCGCCCGACGAGGTTCTCGGCCGGCCGTCGAGTTCGTCGACCAGGCTGTCGAAAAAGGCGTCAAACCATTAGTCCCGATGGCCCGTCGAGGAAATAGAGAACCTGCTCTCTGTTTTGGCTCGATGAGCTTCCCGACGGGACGCTCGACGAAAGTGTACACACGATCGAGCTTCTCGGCAGAATATGGATCCCAGCGAGCTTCTCGCTGGATTCTGCCGAGAAACTCAGTCGTGTGTACGGGGCCTCAGTGATGAAGGGAGGTACTAACTGACTGAATAGCTTTCATCCAAAACTTTTGAGGATGAACAAAGGCATTGAGTGTCTTCAGATCCAAGCTATAATGAATATCTCTATTGGGTTCCAGAAGTGTAAAAGTGCTTGAAGGAAACCCTACATATTTTGGTTGGAGAAACAGAAATTATAACCCTTATGCCACGTACACGCGATCAAAAATTCAGACAAGAAAAGTCTGATGCAAGCTTTTGAACGGAAATTCCGCTAACAAAGATTGAGAGCTATTTGAACTGCATTTTTCCCGGCTCGTTGTAGTGTTGTACGTCAACGCGTTCTTGAGGGTCGGAATTTCCGACAGCATTTGTGTGACTGTGTGTATGCAACACAAGTTTGAGCCAACATTTCGTCGGAAAAAAACACAGTTTTCTTGTCGGAATTTCCAATCGTGTGTACGTGGCATTAGGTTTAACAATTCCTGAATGGCTAAAAGAATGTCAGTCAAAGGTTGCTGAGATATGGGATTTGTATGGAGTGTGTCAACACCAGCAGTTGCCAAATCTCTACATTAGCCTCCAGTCTACTAAATTGCTTCCAATGTCTTGTTGGAAAGATTGGCACATCTTCTATTGGAATAATCAGAAAGAGGCACTGGTGGGTTTACTGTGAATTAAGCAGTCCATCTCATGACAAAATCCTCCGCAAAGAGACAGGATCATCAAAACCAATTAGAAGCAGAGAATTGTTTGTCTGGGTGCTTTCAATCTTTGTGGATAAAATAATGGATGAGTAAACACTTTGTTGGAACATTTAGGTCTACAAGAACAAGCACAGACATTGTGGTACAGAAGGGAACAGCGGAATCCTCTCTCAAAGTGGAACACACATACCCAATTAAAAAATAAGCCGTTTTGAAGAAAAAAATACTTCATGAAATTCAGCTGATGGTGTCTCCTCCCTTAAGGAAAGGAGGGATTCGATGTTAGGAAGATCCTGCCATTAACTGCTAACAAGTTCCAGTCTGCTGCACCTGTCTGCTGATCCAGCCTGTTCCAGGTTCCGGTCTGCTGTCCAATTTCAGTCTGCTAACCAGTTCCATTCTGCTGTCCAGCTCCAGTCTGCTGACCCAGCCTGTTCCAGGTTCCTGCCAGCCACTCAATTGTACCTGCGGTCCTCCTGTATGGATCCACCTGGACTTTAGACAAACCTCCTGCTGTTGATCCTGCCAGGCACTTGTGCCACTCCTGACTCCTGTGCCTCCTGTTCACCCTACCAGGGGGCAGTGAGTCGGAGCCGCACAAGAGGCCATCCCCTGCAGTTCAGGCTTGTCCACTAGGTACGTGACACTTGGTATCTGACAATAAACCTTCTGAAGAGTTCTTAACAGAGTCAGAAATATTAGGCTTCTCAAGCATTAGATGCTAGGGATGGTGGCTGTTTTAAACCTTTGCAATCAGGGGAGCAACAAGTTGAAGAATCAAAGTTGTAAATAAACCAGTAATGTAGGCAGTTTCACCTGGGAATTGTTATTGAAGTGAAAAAAGGATGTTGTTTTCCCATGCGTAGATCAACCTTGGACATGGTGCAAAAAAGATGCAAAAAATGTCCTAACTAGAATATTCACCCACAGCCTTATAGCAACCTTCATCCCTTTGGTGCAAACATGATGTTTCCAGACAAAAAGAAGAAACTACCAAACCCCCAAGAATATTCACAGACCTAAGCTGAACACATTCTCCAGTAAATTATGTCAGCAAGGTCCTGACCAAAGAAAAACAGGTGGGTAGGGTGGTTGCGCAGCTACCAAACACCAACATTATACATACCAACATAGGAAAAATAAAAAGGAGGACCCCAAAGTCCAAACACATTGCCCAATGTGTCATTACACACAAATAATATAAAGTACATAGGCAGCCCAGACAGAAGGGAGAAATTTACAGCCTATTCACATATTACCCAGTCAGGAGATTCACACACAAACACAGTCCTATGTACAGAAAATAGAAAAAATTCAGCACAATCTCAGCACAATCTCAGCACAATAAACAACCTGCTTGTCACTTACAACAGTGAGTCTTCAGAAATGGGCTACATTCACTAAGAAACAACAATCATTATTATAGGAGAGATGAAAATATCAATCACATAGCTGAAAATAGAGATCAATATGACAAATAACAAAGGTGTTGTAACTGATTGAATCAACACTATAATCTCTTAAATGTTTTTTTTTTTTCCCAGCAATCAGGATTCATATTTTTACTCTAGGGTATACATATTGGCCAATATAAATGACTGTGCTGTATCTATCATTATTTCTGTTAGCACTAAAAATTAAAAACATCTTACGATCATTCCCATTTACTGCAGATGTTAAGAACTTAAACCAATGTAATGCTGCAGAGGATTTCGAACTAGCAAGATCATTGTTACCATTATGCCCCATCTATTTTCAGAGCTGGGCTTGTCACACAGCAGAACATAAAACTGCAGTATGTGGTTTTAGAAAACAGTTCGAATATCAGTTTAGAACGGAATACTGACCTGCAGTTCCGAAGGGGGCTCCTGGCTCTTGGTCAGCTCTTTGAGTTCATAAACCTTGGAATGAAACTCGTCCAGTTTCTGTCCCTTGTTTGTTACTTCAGTCTGTATCATTGCAGTGAAGAAAATGGCATAAAGAAAAAGAGCGCAAAGTTAAGTCTTTTTTTTTTCCAGCAATCCCTTGATTCCAGGCCAAGCAAAATTCCCCAGTTTAGAGTACGTAGATGAGTAAGAATGTTTCCAGTGTGTTAAATTTGGTGTCATTATGTTTAATGAGAAAAGAAAACAGTATTCCTGCTACAGTACTGCTAAGGCACTTTAAGGAGACACAGACATTCTTAAAGGTAACCTTTGCAAGAATCTAAATAATAATTCTTAAAATGTAACTAAAGGCAACATTTTTTTTTTTTAGTTTTGGATAAAGTGGGGAGGGATTATAACATCTGTCAGTTTTCAACACTGCCTGTGTCCTGCGTTAGGGAGATTCACCCTCTATATTTGTCCTGTTTACCATTATCATTGAAAGTGAACGTAAAATCCCAAATTTTGGGCTGACATCAGAACAGAAATAGGGGCTTCTTCTAAAAGGGACATTAGTTCTGGTGACCTTGGATGCACCCTGGGATTTCCTGACTTTGGAGGGATTCCCTTACTTCCTGTTTTGGCTATGGGACAGGAAATGAAGAGAAATCTCCCCTATGTGACACAGAAGGCAAAAAAAAACCTGATATAACCCTCCTTTACTCTATCAAAAATGATAAAAATTAGTTTTACCTTTACACTTTCAATTATAATAAGTTATGATAGCTTACTTATGAAATATTTATAGTTATAATGTATCCCCCTTGTTATTCCTCTTGTCTGTCAACTCTTGGAGTTGAAAATTAAATGTTAGGAGGTCAAACAGCTGCTGCTCCTATTACATGCCAGAATGGGTTAAGGGGTCTATTTATAAAATACTTGCTCTGTGGATGAGATAAACATTTGCGCAATTAAGATAATCATACTTTCTCTTTTATATGTGCATCTTATATTGTCTGTTCCACCTAGTGTCCATAATGCATTTATTTTCCAAAAATACCTCAATCAGGGAAAAAAAATAAAAAATTATATCATGGCCAACAGATGAAACTGACTATATAAGAACCACACTTAATGGAAAAAAGTTCAGTAATTGTGCCCCGATTGTGCAAAAGATTATTAACAAACGTTTTATGCATGTATAAATTGTAAAATAAAATCCAAAGCCATATAGCTAATTCATTTCCTTTTTTTTTTTTACAAGGCTTTGCTAAGTAATACTCTTTTGCACACTTAAAGTGGAGTTCCACCCAAAATTTGAACTTTTACTTTAAGTGAAGGTGGCCCCCTTGCCAAATGTAATTTTTTTTTTTTTTTGGGGGGGGGGTCAGATACCCTTTTTTTAGAGGCACCCAGCTCCCACTTCCTCCAGGGGCTCTGTGGTGCCGATGTTTCGTCAGAATCGGTGGGCCGTCAGTTTTTTTTTATTTAGTTTAATTCAATTTCCTTTGCCGCCATCTTGCTACACCCCGCACTTACCCACAGTAAACATACAGTGAGAAGGCAGGAAGCGGACATCTTGTTACACCCAACAGAGTTTTACTGTTATTTTTAACCGTAAACTCAGCTTATATAGTGAAATACAGTATTTACAATTCCTTCTGACTTTTTAGAGGTTTATTATTTAAAGCAGCGGCAAGCCTGCTGATCTCACATGTTTTCTAATCTGGCAGAACACAGCTGCTTTCACAAATCAACATCTAAACAGTCAGACGGAATCTTAAATACTATATTTGACAATATAAGCTGAGTTTACTGTTAAAAATAACAGTGAAATGTGTAACTCCATTGGGTGTTTCAAAATGTCTGCTTCCTGCCTTCTCACTGTATGTTTACTGTGGAGGAGTGCGGGGTGTAGCAAGATGGCAGCGAAGGAAATTCACTTCTGTTACAACTTTTGATGGGTCGCCGATTCTAAAGGAAACACATCTCTCCCCCTCCCTCCGTGCAATCTTCTGGGACATGTCACAGATTGCAGCGTGGCTCGCGCATACGCAGTGCATGTCCGGCTGTGAAGCCACAGCCAGGCGCTTATAGTCAGAATTCCGGCACCGCAGAAAGCAGGGGGAGAGGAGGGTGGCTTTGTTTGCCCGCATCGCTGGACCATGGCACAGGTGAGTGCCCGATTATTAAAAGTCAGCCGCTACACATTTTTTTAGCTGCTGACTTTTATATGGGTGGAACTCCGCTTTAAGACACAAGTGTATTATCAGCATATGGGCAGACAGTTAGCTGACCAGACACTGGCAGAATTTGGGTACATATAACGGTGTATAAAGTAGCAGCATGGTTATAATGCAGCCTTATTAATGGTTACATAAAAAAAAGCACATTTATAAGTATGAAGCCCAATTAAATGTACTGAATGGTAAAAAAAAAAGTGCAGTGGGGAGGAACACCAGGTCACGTGACCTGTCAAAGTCAGATGATCAGGACCTCATCCTATTATGGAGTGTTCTCAGCATTATTATGCAGGAACACTGCAGGTGACACACAGAGACCTGCATTTTATGAATGACTTGTAAAATCAGGTGCAGTGGGTACTGAGCAGATAATAGTATCTATCTGTTGTTTAAATAAACCCATTAACACATTCTTTGACAGGGTAGTAAGATAGCAAATTCAATAAAATAAATACATATGTAATAAACAAATATTTCAGATGTAAGTTTGTAGATTGGAGACAACTGAAGAACAAAGGGTCCCATGAAAGTAAATTAGGTAAATTGTATATCTGAGATTGTAATCATGGCAACATTAGGTACAGCCCCAAAAAATTGATTTCCCGACCTTTATCAGCAGGGAGTATAACTAAGATATACTTAAAAGTTACATTTTTAAGTCTGGAGATTGATAAAGCTGATGTAAGTATCATAAGTTGACAGGAAGCCATTGTTAGAAAATTTCTAACTGAAGGTGGAATATTGATGACTTTGGAGGTACTCTTGGCCCCCCTCTAAGAAATCAATTATGACACAATTACATCAAGAAACCTATAGTTTAACACAAACCTGGAAATCTAAAAGACAAGATTTGAGTTGCTGACTGCTGTTTAAGTTGGTAATACACTCATTCAGCTGTGAAATGGAGTTGGTAGACCACCCATCAATTTCATCATTTATGCTCAAGACATCTTCCCATAAGGCCAGGCTCACAATTAGTCTTTCCATGTTCTCATCTATTCTTTCCGAAATCTGTAAAAAATCATGATCAAAATGAGCACAGTCTATTAGCTATCATCATTTTTGGTTACAACATAAAGCTTTGTAATACTGTATATAGGTGAAGAATAGGGAAGGTAAACATTTTCCTTCTTCTTTAGGGCTTTCTAATTCTGCGTTCCCACATCTTGTTTATATAGTGACATCGGAGTATCAGGAGGTAACATTTTATAAGTAAGATTTTACAAACACGTCTATTATCCTAGGAACAGATAGAGCTGTAGTGTCCAAGTGATCTACAGACCAGTCACAAATAGGAAAATGTATATCAATTCTTGAATTGTTTTGATGCAGCCTTTGCTTTCACGGTTTACTTGATTATTGACTAATTTTATTATTTTATAGTCAGAACAATAAAGGCAGCTCCCCAGACTAAATGCCTATTATTAGCCCTAAGCTTTGGCAGGTAAGAGATCAGCCTCATTGGAGGCCTTACAACCTGACAGGGGGAGAGAGGATAGAAATGAACAGCAGCACACATACTGTATTTGCGTATAACACTTACTTTTTTACCCTGAAAATAGAGGGTAAACTGTGCCTGCATGTTATACGCAGGGGACTGTGGAATGATTTTTTCCTGAAACTCCCCTCTTAGGCCACGTACATACGATCAAATTTATCTGCTGAAAACGGTCCGACGGACTGTTTCAGCAGACAAATTCGATCGTGTGTACGGGCGAGCAGACAGGTTTTTCCAGCAGACAAATTTTAAAGCATGCTTTAAAATCTGTCTGCTGGGAACCCATCCATCCGACATGTCCACTGGTTAGTACACTGACCAGCGGACATATCTGTCCACACATGCGTCAAATGGATTTGACGCATTCGTGGAAGTATTTTACTTCCTGGTTCGGTGATGTGGCGGCGTCAATGTCACCGCCACGTCACCGCGCTGTCTGCCGGCGGGGATTTTGGTTTGATCGTGTGTACACGATCAAACCAATATATCCCAGGAGACAAATCCGATCAAAACGGTCTGTCAGACCGTTTTTTTTTTTTTTTTTAAGCCCGACATTAGCCAGTTGATCGGATTTATTTAGTCGTGTGTACGTGGCCTTAAAGTCAGGGTGCGTGTTGTACGCCTGTGCGTGTTATACACCGATAAATATGGTAGCTATCTCTGAAAGGTAGATCTGTACTATAACAAATTAAAAGCATTGATTCAAATTCTTTTTTTTTTTTTAACAGAGATGTTTTATTGAGATCAAAACAGTAACATAACACCACATGGATACAAATGCACAGCATAGTACTAAAGAAGGGGGAGAAGAATAAAAAGGTAAAAAACCAAAGCAAACAAGCAGGGGGCATCTGACAAGCTAAGATAACAATAGTAACCTAGCCTCCGCACAGTATTAGGTAAGAGGGTGAAGATAATTAAACCCTACCACACATAGTAGTAAACAATTCAGGAGGATTGATACCAGCGCCCCGCCCCCCCCCCCCCAAGGGCCATCCACAAGAGGAGGAACAAGAGGCGATACTGAAGAGGGAGGGGGGGTGGGGGGGGAGACAGTAGGGAACAGTCATAAGTGTCTGAACACAGTACTAAATCAAGGCCTTCATACAAAATCAGCCCCTAGCATCCATCCACCCAGACCAGATCTTATCAAACTTTGCCGGGCACTGTCTACTCTCGTATGTGATTCTATACAGGGGCAGAACATTGTTAACCGAAAGAGTCCAGGACTCGACCGTGGGCGGGGATGCCGCCTTCCACTTAAGAAGGATTTCCCTCCTAGCATAGAAGAGGGTGAAAGTAAGGAGCAGTTTGATGTATCTGTCCCCCTGGATCTCCTCCATGTGACTGAGGAGAAGGACCAGGGGGTCTACCGGGACCCGCACGCGGGACACCTCACCCAGGATCTCAGCCACCCGTGCCCAGTACGGTATAATCTCAGGACACGACCAGAACATGTGCCAGAACGAACCAACCTCCACTCTGCAGCGCGGGCAGTGGGGGTCTCTTTGGGGGAATATGCGAGCCAGTCTTTGGGGGGTGTAGTAGGCCCTATGGAGGAATTTAATTTGAATGAACCTATCTCTAGCTGCTATAAGTGACGGGATGAACGTGGAGACACATTCCTCCCACTTTTCGTCATCCAGGTTAGGTATGTCAGCCCTCCATTTTTCAAAGGTGCGGGTCAACCCAGTGTCATAGGCCACCGTCAAATAGAGATATAGAGTGGAGGGAGGCCGTCCCATGGTGCGTGAGGTCAAGAGGCGCTCAACTGAGTCCGACTGGAGTGTAAGTCTGTCCGGGAACTGGGCCCCAAAAGCGTGACGGAGCTGCCAGTACCGAAACGTCCATTGCGGCGGAACCGAGTATCTGTCTCTCATCTCCCAGAAGGACATGAGAGCGCTGTCGAAACAATATATTTGAGGGCCGTTATCCCCCTACCAGCCCACGCCGAGGGGTCAGGCAGGGAGTGGAAATGAGGGAGCAACGGGTTGCCCCACAAAGGCGTATGGGGGGAGACCTGGGAAGGATTTGCATATATCTGCCTGGCATCTTCCCAGGCTCTAATCGTCGTTTTCATAGGAACCGTGACAGGGGGAGCCGACTGAGAGCCCCGAAATGCGAAATTACTAAGTGCGGCGTACGAACCCAATACGGCAGCCTCCAGCGTGACCGCCGGGTTCTGTCTAGGCTGACAGAACAGTGACCAGAACAGCCGCCCAATAGTACAACTGAAAGTTTGGAAGCGACAAACCACCACCCGACAGGGGGAGATACAAAGTCTTCTTAGCTATCCTTGGCGCCCTACCTGCCCACACAAAAGTCCCCAGTTGGCCCTCGAGCCTCCTGAAGAAATCTCTGGGAAGATGTATCGGGGTGTTTCTAAAGAAATACAAAAATTTGGGCAAGAAGACCATCTTCAGAAGATTGATCCTACCCACGGGGGTCAATGGGAGCGAACGCCACGTCGCACATTTAGCAGTGACCTGTCTCAGCAAAGGTTGTAGGTTGCACGTTGCATACTCCCCCAGCGCCTCAAATTCTTTAAAAAGTTTATTCCTAACAACTTCTCTTTAAAACTCATCACCAAGTTTTGCATTGTTTATCTTGTTTTTCTTAAGCTTGTTAAACTTTACAGGAAGCAAGACGCAACTCTTTCTCTTAACATCTTATACCAGCCATGGTGGCAGGATTCTAGGAGTTAAGACCTATTGAAATAGGAGGCAGAAATTACTTTTCATATAACACTCCGTTCTGCCACCTTCGGCTCTCACCCTCCACTCCCTGCTCACCACTGTCACTTGTGTAAACACAGAAGCCTTCTGTGGAGGTACTGGAGGTACTAGATGTGCTTCCATGTGCTCCTTTCTGCAAAGGCCAGTGAGATGTGTACAGCCTGTAAAAGAGAGCCGAACCCTGCATACTGTGCATAGCACATCTGTTATCCCTGAAATAAAGCAGAGGTGTGTGCTACTATCCAATAAGGAGGGGGGCCCTTAACCCTGCACTTTGAATGTAGCACACTCCTTAAACTTATACTCCTACACAGTTCACCCCCAAAATCTGCACTCTGTGCATAGGGCACCCCACTCTGTACATAGTGCACCCCTGAACCTGCATTTGATACATAGCACACCCCCGACCAATGCACTATTTACACAGCATACCCCTGAACTCTGCACTCTGTACCCCTGAACATAATGCACTCATGGTATTTATTGCCTCTTTAAGATCCCCCCACTGTGTGTCAATTTGGCCACACCCACTGTTTGATACAGTCTGGTAGGGGGTGTGGTTGCATTCCTGCACCTATCCTCTGAGAAAAAAAAGCCCTGCAAAAATCTATATATTCATGCAGATACAACTAGCCCTTTGAGGGCAACCATAATGCTGATGCAGCCCATGATAATATTGTGTTTAATAACCCTGGACTAAAGGCTCATGTACATAAGATCTGTATCCCAGTGTTTGACATGCTTTTAAAATGCAGGGGGAAAAAAAAAAAATCCCTCTTTTTTTTTTTTTTCCTTCCCCTTCCCCGTTCCCCGTCCCTTATCCTTGCCACTTTCCCTTCCCCCTATTTTTTGGCAGCATACTACTTCCTTGGGTCTTTGTTAACTCGAGGTATGCTTTTTTGTACAATTTTGCGATACACAATTGAGTAACGACTATCTGTACCTATCTAGTGAACTAATGTTTATAAACTGTATTTGAGTATATCTTGATTCGTTACGATATTTTTCGTTTTTTGCTTTTTCATCTTTTATATCTTTTCTGGGTTGCAGAGGCACTAGGAAATTATCGGAGGCATTTCGGTCTACCCTCCGATTCCTTCCTATGCTCCCCCTTTTTGTGTGCTTGGTCTGTCTCTGCTTCGGCGCCCGGTTCAGCAAATAACCCCCCCCCCCCCTCTACACACCCGGCCCACGACAGCTATATCTTTTTTTAAATGCCTCTCTAAGTTTTATCTATGCGCTGCTTATTATTCATTTTTTCGACACGCCTCCTTTGTCCGTTTGTTTATCTTAGTTTCAGTACGTTGTGCATTTGCATAGAGGTGGCGTCCTCTGCACAAGCACGCCCGAGTCTCACGTCGCGGCATCATGAACGTCCATACGTGATCATCCCGTTGCCTTCTGGGATGTGTAGTCTCGGTCGGTCTTTTCTTGTCTTAACGGCCAGTGTTCTCTACGTCACACGCCCGCCACGTTGCATGCTTGCTACGTCAGACGAGTATTTCCTTTAAATAGCCGCATGTTCCACAACACAGCGCAGATGACACTGGCTGTAGCTGCTCACACCATCGTACGGTAAGATTTCATTCTGATACAAACATCCTCCCTATGTCTTTCAGTACCTTAAACTGGGTACTCTCTCCTGTATCTATGCATCCATGTTCAATGTTTCCCTGCAAGTCTATGGAATTGAGACTCTTGGTCCTTTCAATAATACTTATTGCAAATAAATATCTTCTAAAACCCATGCAAACTACTCCAAGTCCCCTTTTCTATTTACATCTCGTTTTCACTTTCCACTTCTCATTTTATCTTTCTCTTTCCCATTATGTTCAGACTTACATGTGCTATTCATAGCACACCTGCATTCCACGTCCAGTGTTCTTCTATTAACCATCTCCATTCCCAGTACACTATTGTTTCCATGTAAGTAAAGTTGCTTTTTCTGATTCAACTCTAAATACAAATTTCCCCATTGCCTCCCTCTCTGTTTATCACAACTAATTTCCATTTTCTTATTAAGTACCAGACCTCCTGTCGATCCACACGATTGAGCTGTCGAATTGGTCTATTTACACCTGTGTGTTCCAAGGTGGGGGGTTTTGCTCCCCCTGGTGGCGAAATACGAGATGGCCTATGGTCTCCTGTGGTCAAAGGGTGAGCTTAATTGTTTGTAGCCTCTGCAGCCCAGTAATATCATGTTTAATATGTATATGTATATTTTGTACCTACATTTTGTGTATGTATAAAATTAACAATGATGTTTTTCTACACTTTTGTAGTTTAATCAATTTAAAAGCCGTGATTGTTACCATCTACCCCTGAGGAAGCTTATTATAAGCGAAACTGTCGGGATACAACAATCAACTGTTGGCTCAAACCTGATTTTACTTACCTCTGACCGATTATTCGTCTGTTTTAATATTCAAAGAACTTCTTTGTTTTCTGTGAATAATTACTGTATTGATGTATATTGAATAAATAATATTTTTTACTTTTGTACTTCCTGGTTTGTACAATATTTTCTTTCTCTTGCTGACAATAATAATCTTTTGTTAATAGCACCGTTTAGAAAATCCCACTTCCTTCCCTCCTCTTTTTCCACTCCTAAACATATGTTTTCATCTGCTGTGCAGCACATAAAACATTTAACCACTTTACTAAATATGGAAGAAAAGTTATTTTTGCCATTTAGAAATGATGTATTCTTGTTATGGTATTATTACAACAATGAAGAATACAACTATCCAGTTATCTACTGTTCCGCACAATGTAGAAATTCATTATACACAGGATTACTTTTATAATTAACTAAAAAAAAATAAGACTTTAAATAGCACAGAGAAAGAAAAGATAAGACGACTTTAATATATCAGCCGAGTTATCTTACATCAAGCCATTGGTCCACAAAGTAGTCCATATCTTTTTTCACTGGTCTTGCGTCACAGCCATGAATTCTCTTAAGTTCCACCAGTAAACGTTTTCCTTTGTTGGTGAACTCGTCAAGTTCTTTCTGGTTCTCCGTGATTTCATTCTTGGCTGATTCATGCTAAGTAAACAATGGTGTCTAAAATTAGCAAACATAATCACAAAAGCAACAATAACAGACTGAGTTAGGGGAAGATGGAAGTTACAATTTTTCTATGTTTTAGTTTTGTGGTCTGATAGAAATATATTTTAAAGTAAGCTTTGTTGGACCGCAACCAGTGATGGTCTGCAAGTTAGATGTAACCCTAGACCATTTAAAAAGACAAGCTGCAGTTAACTTCCTTCACTAAAGGTTAGAAAAAAAAAAATCTTATTTGAAAAAGAAGCCATCGCACAGCCAGGAACACTCTTTTACTTTATTTTTTTGCCCTGTACAGGTATACTGTTTTGTGCATCACATCCCTGATAAATGGACAGTGATAATGATGCAGGCTTATTGTGGAATAGCCAAGCTAGAGGCAAGGCTCTAAAGGTAGCACAATAGGTATAGGTTGATGTTAAGGAGACCCCGCTACAACCTTCATGATGTACACAAAGCTGTCACTTCTGAAGGGACAATGCACTTTTAGGCAGTTAATGTCTGACTGGGCCATGTCATTGTAGGTATTGAAAATGTGGCTCTTCCGTGACTATTGCATTCTATATCAAAGTGAATCAAAAAGATGAGGAGGGTACAAAGTAGCTACAGTGCCTAGCCTATGAATCCATTTGGCCTTAATCCATCTTGGTGGATAGGTGACATTAGATGTTTTTTTGCTGAACCAGGAAAAGGGTACAGTATGCAGCTTGCCTGGCTTTGCAACATAACAATTATGAGAAAACCACAAGGCTGTACAGAATTACAAATCAGTTTTAAATATACTGTATATGCATGTAAACCATGAATTTAGATTTACCTGGAGTTTTTCTATAATATTTTTTTAGTAATTAACTTATAATTTAGCTTTTGGACATCCCACTAATTATTAGAGTACAACATAACAAATCTGAAACAAAATTTTAGAGTGGTCATAAAAAGCAAATATGACAGTCCGAGTTAAAGAGGTTGTGAAGTCTTTTTTTCCCCTTAAAATTACAAACATGTTATACACACCTGCTTTGTGCAATGGTATTGCACAAAGTCGTTCAACTGTATTGCACAGAGTGGCCCAAACCTTGTGGGGTCCCCTGCCAGCACTCACGGTTTCTCCTCTTTTTTGGGCACCACCATAGGAAGCTACTTCCTTTGGGGGTGTACCTGCGGGCTTGCTCCCGAGCTGAGCTATCTGCATCCATAGAAACACACAGTGCAACGTGGACTGGCCCCTTACTTCTCAGAGGATTTGACCCATAGTAGCAGGAGCTGCTCTTGGACAAGCCTCTGAGAGTGAGGAGAAGGGAGAGAACAGATGCAGCCAGGCGCATCGCTGAATCGTTTGGGGACTCTGATAAGCATTTAGCGGGGGGGGGGGGGCACACAGAAAGTGGTAGAATGTTTTTTACTTTGACTCTGTTTTTATTGGAGAATCGTGAGGTAATTACAACAAAGAATGTGCGTGGTATAGACCAGCATTGCAAAAGGAGAAGGTATATATGCACACCAAAACAAAAGTTACATAAAGTAAAAACACCAATAATCAGCTGACCGGATCCAACATTGAGGCTAGGTGTTAAAGGGAGCATTTGCTGAGTATATGTTGAGTAATGTCCAAACAAGGAAATCAGTACCTTATAGAGAGGTATCTAGGAGCAACAAAAAAAAAGATAAAAAGAAGGGGGGCAGGCCTAACCCCACTTCCAGAAAGAGGGGAGCATAAGGCTCTGACAGCAAGTGCGGCTCCTGTCACAGGGCAGGGAACCCCTAACCCCGTTCCTTAAAATGTGAAGCTTAGTAAAATGGTAGAATATTTTTTTACCCTAATGCAGGCTGAACACAGAGTGCCAAGAAACACGAACCATAGCAATTCTTGACTGGAGATCCTGCTGGTATCAGTGACCTGCTGAAATGTGCCATAGCTTCAGGGCATGATGACCCTCTAGGCTTTAGCAGGCAAGTGTCTTCTGATTGTGTTGTTCCTACACTGCCTCTTTAAAACAGAGTTTCACCCAAAAGTGGAACTTCCACTTAATCCACTCCTCACCCCCTTACATGCCACATTTGGCATGTCATTTTTTTGGGGGGGGAATGGGGGCTTCAGTAGGAGTGGGACATTCTGTCCCACTTTCTCTTTCCACCCAGGGACCGCTAAGGCGATACGTCATATCGCCTTTTGGCAGCCCCTCCCTGTAGGCGATCACCTGGGACACATGACAGGTCCTAGGCGATTGTCTGTCCATTCATGCAGCGATGCAGCATTCGCGCATGCGCAGTGAGTGCCCGGCCATGAAGCGGAAAGCTGTCACGGCCGAGTGACGTCAGTTAGAATGGAGGCGCCGGCGAAGAAGGGGGGAGAGGAGCGAAGCTCCGGGTGGCGCGGCGCTGGACCGGGGAACAGGTAAGTTACTCTCAAACCAAGGTTTTACTGTACTAGAAACTAAGAGCACTTTGAAATATATTGTATATGAATGTAGAATACTAAAATAGAAAAAACATTACATTACAGATATTTTCTTACTTTTGCAATGGTGCGGCGGATGTCCTCTTGATCTTTTAAAGTGAATTTGATTGTGATCATATTTTCCACAGTTTCTAAAACCTTCATTATAAAGGATTTTACATGTTCATACTCTTTCATTAGATCAATAAGTGCCAGACACTGCTCTTGACTGAAATAAGAGAAACAAATATAGTTTGCTGAATAGGAGGAACATTCAAAAACATTTTATGAATCTCAAAAGGAACGTACCATTACATTATCATTAATCTGGATCTGAATTTTCAAATACTATACTGACATAATTATTGGTGATCAGGTACTCCAATTCATTTTTATTAAAGTGGTACGGCTTATGTCTAGGGAGCTAAGGACCTCCTGAAAAAAAAAAGTCTGATTGGACCAAACACATAGGGCCTGGAAGCATTGTGAATATGAGATTGTGTAATCTCACAGTATAACTTGTTTTTTATTTATTTTAAATAAATCTACTGGCCACACTATTTGGGTTCTCTATGCTTAATGCTAATGGAGGTGGACGGTTTATTGATTGATAGGAGAAGAAGGGTAATGCGTAGACCAAAAAACAGCATACTAAGTCTTCTACTGGAGGTCAAAATATACAGCAAGTTGCTGGTTTATATTTATGGATTACATCATGGACACTTTGTATATGTATCTAAAGTTTTTTTTTTCCCCATTTAATGATATACAATGGATTACAACATTTTGTTGTTTTTCACAAATTTGGAAACTATGGGGTTGATTTACTTATACTACAGAGTGTAAATTCTGGTGCAGCTCGGCAAAGAAACCAATCAGCTTCCAGGTTTTAGCCCAGGTTCACACTGGGTACAATTTAGTTCGATTTGAGATGCGATTTCACATGTGAAATTGCATCTTAAATTAGCAGCATTTTCCGGAAATTGCCGGCAATGACACTGTCCTAATCGGTGCAACGCCGCATCTGCGTTTCAAAAAGAAGTTCCTGTACTACTTTTTGCGATTTCAGGACGCGATTTACATTGACATCTGTGCAGAAACCTGCACAGATGTCTCTTAAATCTCAGCCAAAATCGGGACTGCCAGTGGGAGTGAAATCGTGCGAGTTCAGCTGAACTCGCACGATTTCACTCCCGCGGCCCAGTGTGAACCAGGGCTAAATGTCATAGTTAAATTGAACAAGCTGAAGTTAGAAGGTGATTGCAGGCTCGATATGTAGCAAAAATCCAATGCAGAGGTTACACCATACATGTGATTTATTAAACGTCCATCAACAAAAAGATATTACAAACTGCCAATTTGGAATATTTATGTTGATGGATTTTTAATAAATTGTATGTAAGCAATAAAACAAAGACTACAGTCCTTGTTTTGGAATTGTGAGATATAGAAAATAATACACTGTATATATGTATATATAATATGCTGCAGATTACCATGTCAATAATGTATTTCTTACCTCTCACTGATAAGCCTCTTAGTATCTTCCCAAGTAATGTTCAGTCCATTCAATTCTTTGTCTGCTTCAGCTGCCAGAGATAAATCCTTCTGAGCAATCTGCTTTGCTTTGTCCATCAGCCACTGTCTTTCATGCTGATATGAATTAATTTCCTCCTCCAGTTCATTAAAAAATGTTAACCTGTATTAATTTTGAATAAAAAAAAGTATATTTTGTTAGATACATAAATAGGATATAAATACCTGCCACTTTGAAATTAATACAACTACAGTACACAAATGTACATAAGAGCAGCACTAGCACTTGAAAGAGAAAGATGCATGCATTAGTAAAGGTCCAACAACACATGTTGAAGAAGTGGTTAGCATTTCTTTCATACAGTGCTTAGGTTTACATGTAGAATCTATAATTGTAATTTTTAGCCATGCACATTGTAGGTATTTTACAGTATCTACACAGACTGAACACACAGGCAAGGAGGCAGGGGTGGGAGAAGGGATGAGTGTCAAGCTGCTCAGGCATTCTGGAGGTGGACAGAGCAGTGTGGGGATCCCCTTCTTCCAGCACACCTGCAGCTCTCTAGTCGGCTGTAGCCTGTATCTGCAGAGGACGGTGCAGTCTTTAGAGGAGGGGGAGAAGATGATGGGGCCGTGGGATTTTCCCCAGCCCTGCATGTCTGCGGTGGAAGCAGTGAAGCCTTTCAGGGGGCATTAGAGCAGCCTGGCTCAGTCGACCCCTGATGTCACCCCTCTGGGGGGAGTCAACCGAGTGCGGTCCGCACCCACCACCCCCCCTTGCGACGCCACTGAGTATCTGTGCAAGTCAACAGTAAAAAAGGTACTGCATGTACTACTGTAAGTTTTGTTTAGTTGAACATAATGTTCTTTTAAAAAACTCTTCTTGAAGAGGCAAGTAAAAGGAAATTTATTTAATTATTACCTTTGCTGAAATGCTTGTAGGGCTGGTTCTTTCATCTCTTTGCTGTCTGCTTTTTCTTCGATGTCTTCAATAGTTTTGAGCAGCCTCTCTCTGCAATCGATAAATGATTTCCACAAAGCTTCAAGAACCTCTGCTTCACTTAGCTTTGTTCCAAGTAATGTCTGTACTTTTTCTAGTTCTAGACCTAGATTGTCAGACAGTGCTCTACAAGAAGTTCTCTGCTCAGAAATAGAGTTCTTTAGGTTATACTGTGCTTTGGTAAGTGCAGTATCTAAACCTGCAGACACACCTGCTATCTTGTCAATGTCCTGTGAAACAACATTTATGTCTTTTTCAAGGGCATCTGATTTGTCTTTATCCAAGCTGACTGCTCCCACTACTGTTTCTTTTAAAGTTTGAAGGACTCCTAGAGTGTCTTCATGTATTCTTAAGAAGTCTCCTAATTTGGACAGGGATTCTTGACGTCTTTCTGTGACTTGAGTTGCTTCTTCATATAGCTGTACACAGTCATTGACTCTTTGTTGTAGAAGGGAATGATCTTCTGAAACGGTGAAGGTGCATAACTTGGCAAATTGTTCGTTCAGGTGACTGATTTCTTCTTGCTGTTTTTTTATCTCTGCTATATGTTTCTGTGGGATAAAGACGTATGGAATTACTCACAAAATAATTGTACTTTGCAGGTGAAGTCCATCTGTAAATTGAAAGTGATATTTTACTTTATAGGTCAAGTCTGATAGGTGGTGCCCCTCTTTGGCTTTCTATACCACTAGAGGATTTCAGCAACAAGATGTCCTAACCATAGTTCTTTTGTTGGCATTTAAAATGTTCTGCCCACCAGTGGGTATTGCCATTATTCCTGTTACACATTTCCAAATAAAAACAAAATAAAAAATCTGAAAGCGAAAATTGGATCTCCACCAAAATAGTCATGGAATCCAAAACAAATATGAAAAGGTAGGCAGTTTTAACTGTTCAGCATCTACCAAAACTGAACTATTAGTTGTGGTTGACAGATTCAAAGTAAAGCCTAAAACATAATGCAACTTTACTATGACAATACAGTACATGTGTACAATTGGCTTGGTGTGCAAATATTTCAAGTGTATTAGAAAAGAAGAACACCTCATTTAAAGTCACAGCAGCATCATGTTTAGAGGTAGGGATTTCAGCAGCTTCTTGAAGTTCTCGAAGGAACTGTGTAATCCAGAGGGATGATTCGAGCAACTTGTCATCAAATTTCTGATGCTCACTCAGGACAGACTCCAAAACACTGATCCTAAAAAAAAGTGATATAAACAGTAATGATGAAGCAAACATGTATTGTAGAAAGTGTAACACAACTGCATTTTGGCTAGTGGACATAGTTTCCAATTGCTTTACATACACATACTCTGCTAGTAATTGTGCAATAAACAGAAGGGAAATTACAAACCTTTTGGAAACAGCATCAGGTAAAGTATTCCATCTTTGGGACAGATCCTCTAGACGACTCCTCATTGACTCTATGCCACTTTCAGTGGAGGTTGGATACAAAGATGCGGACAACTGAACCAGAACAGTGTACCTCTTTGATTGTGCCAACTCATCATGAAGAGCCTGGTAAATCCAAAATATCAGTAGTTACTTCATCATCAGCCATATACATTATTTTTCAAAACAAACTTGAGAAAAGTGTCTAGTATATCCTGCATTATTTAGGTTCAATATGTGATCATCTTTTCAGATGTTTATTAAAGCGGAGGTTCATCCAAATAACATCTATATCAGACTGAATTATTTATACTTCTAACATGTACAATTGGCATATTTTTTTTTTGTAGACTGCACATACCTTATAACCTATATTTACAATCCGGCTTCCGGGTACTTCTCCTGCGGGAGTAGGCGTTTCCAAACTGAGCCGCAATGTAATCTGGGAGTTGGCCCAGATGATTGATGTCTATCAGAAAATGTTCCCCTGGCAGATAAGGCCCCGCTCCCCGTATTGTGCAGTTGCGTCACGAGTGTCATAGAGTTTCCGAAAGAACCCGAACATGCAGAGCTGCGCGTCAGCTCTATACGGCGCCTGCTTAGTCAGCTCTATGCGGCTTCTAGTCGGTGCGCAGGCGCCGTGTAGAGCTGACTTGCAGCTCTGCATGTTCGGATTCTTTCGGAAACTCTATGACACTTGTGACGCAATACGGGGGGGGGGCCATTATCCGCCGGGGGGGGCCATTATCCGCCGGGGGGGAACATTTTCTGATAGACATCAATCATCTGGGCGAACTCTCAGACTACATTGCGGATCAGCTTGGAAACGCCTACTCCCGCGGAAGAAGTAGCCGGAAGCCGGATTGCAAATTTAGATTATAAGGTATGTGCAGCCTAAACATTTTAAAAAAAAATGCCAATTGTATATGTTAGAAGTATAAAGAATTAAGTCTGATATAGATGTTATTTGGGTGAACCTCCGCTTTAAGTAATAGCTGTTTAAAATTCAAGCAGGAATTTGAGTGTGGTCTAGCATCTTGTTGAGAAACCAGCAAATGGGTAGCACATAGACCTCTCTTTTGGAAAATGCTACTTGCCAAACTGCCATGCTTGTTTTAGTACACTGAGTTATCAACCCAAAGCAAGTATGCAGTTAAGGACTTCTAGCTTTTCTGGATAATCCACAGTTCTCTATTCTTAATACAATAAAGTAAATAAGGAAGAGAAATAATCTGAAGATGTTAATATTACAGTCAAAATTACTTCAAAACAGAAAATTAAGTGTCACCACATTGTATCTTTTTATAGACCTATACCTCTCCATGTTATGATTTATTTGTGATTGGAGACACCTTACAGTAAAGTCTAGATTGTAAGCTCTTACGAGCAGGGCCCTCTGATCCCTTCTGTATTGATTTGTATTGTGAATGTATTGTCTCACCTGATGTAAAGCGCTGCGCAAACTGTTGGCGCTATATAAATCCTGTATAATAATAATAATAATAATAAAGTACCATTTCGTGCCAATGACATCCTTCTACACCCCCACTCCAGTGCAATGTGCGTAACAGCCAAACTCCTAATCACAAGTGTCCTCACAGAGACTTGTACTGAAGAAGAAGAGGAGTGTGACAGACCGTGCCTGAGTGATGATAACTAAATGCAAAAGGTGCCTTCTGTACTGTACAGTCATATTTAGACACCCTGCCCAACAGCTGTAAAAGGGTGGCAGCACTGATGAGGTGTATTGTTAATCTTACCTTTGAATGAAAATACCCATAAAATAACTTGTATAATGCCAGAATTCAAGCTTTAGATCATTATTTCATACCCATTGGTTATGATGCATACACATACCTGGGCTGCCTGCATTTCCACTTCCATTTTTGTCTTGTCTGCAGGGAATAGGTTTTGTGGAGGACTGACCAATGCTTCATTTCTCTCAATCCAGATAATAAAAGCAGAAAACTCCTTTTCTTGCCTAAAAACATAAGCAAGCATTACAGAATGCTCTCATCACATTGCTGTGACTTTAGATTCCAAAATACCAGACAGTTAGCTCAAAAAAATAAACGTTAACAGGATTTTAAAAATTAGCTGTTGAGATTTCATGCAATGCACAATATCTATGTACTCAATTTTTTACTCAATACAAATTATTACATGGTATGTACCAGATAATTCTAAGATTATTGTTTGATTGGATTATACCTCTGCCAATGTGCTAGCAATTGCTCCAGCAAGGAGTGCCTCTCTTTAGCTTGAGTCCAGGCAGTTTCAATTCGTTGTTGTAGGTTTGAGGTCTGCTGCACTGCTTTATCCTTATTTGTGAGATTACGAGCACCAGCAGTCAGGGAATGAATTCTGGTTTTCAAGGTTTCAACATCATGACAAATATCCTGTGAGTAACATCAAACACATTTTATAAAATACTGTAATGATTAAGCAAGGTGCATCAAAAAGAGGTAAGGAGAGAAATAGTGAGAAGGGAGTGTGACTACCGATTATCACTTTTCTCTGCAACTTTGCTCTGCTGATTTATACATACAGCGGGTAAAATAAGTATTGAACACGTCACCATTTTTCTAGCTAAATATATTTCTAAGAGCCCATTCACATAGGGGCAATACGACTTCTAGCACAAAGTGGTTAATAAAGGAATTGTCAAAAAACTGTCTCCTATCGTTTTTACTTTGACACTTTTTTGGTGAATGGGTAGGAGTACAATGTACCCAATACCCATTCACATAGGGTGGCCAGGATCTGGGGGCCCCCCTTGTTAAAGAGGGCTTCCAGATTCCCATTAGCCCCCCGCCCGCAGACCCCAACAACCACCGGGCAAGGGTTGTGGGGATGAAGCCCTTGTCCCCTTCAACATGGGGACCAGGTGCTTTGGGGGGACCCCAAAGTACCTGGTCCCCATGTTGAGGGCGTGTGGCCTTGTATTGTTCAGGAAGAGGGGTGTGCGCTTTCTAAACCCCTCCCCTTTTCCTGTGGCCTGCATGGTTTCATGCTCGGATAAGGGTCTGGTATGGATTTTTGCAAGAATGGAAGGTTGCAAAGGTCTTGAGAGAGCTCTTTGCTTTTACCCATCATGAGATGTTTCCTGTGTGCTGCCTTGGTAATAAGATACCTTTTTATAGGCCATCAGTTCAGACTGAACCAGCTGATATTAATTTGTACTCACAAGGTGCAGGATTGCTTTTTAATTACTGATAGATTTCAGCTGGTGTCCTGGCTTTCCGTGCCTTTTTGCATCTCCCTTACTTCATGTGTTCAATACTTTTTCCTTGTGTTGTTCCATTTTATTACACATAATATAATTTCTGAACTTATTTGTTTTGGTTTCTTTGTAGGTATTTTTTTTTGTAGGTTTTTACCAACATGTGGCGAACATTTTATGTCAATAGCACTTTTAGAAATATCAAAATCAGTGAGAAGTGCAGCACAAAGAAAACCAATTAAAATTCCATAAACAAAAAAGCAAAAGTCTGTAAATTCAATGAGGTGAACCACAAGGCCTAGACAGCAACAGCAAGGAGCATCCACATGTTGAAATTAATCCAGAAACACAGTTAATGCGTGACAATACTTCTACCTCCAAGATACTTGCTTCGCTCACCTTAATTAATGGACCAAATTAAACAAATTCCTTAACTCTGGGGTGGCACTTTGGATTTTTCAGACAGTTAAAATTATGTGCAATTAGTGTGAAACGTGAACAAAGCTCAACAGCTAAGCTACATTCTTTTTGCAAATGAATATTCTTATGGAAAAACAAAGTTACCCGGTGTGAATTCAGCACTTTGTAAGTCTCTGCTGCAGAAGAACAGTTCTTTACTGGACATGCAAGAGAAGCTTCAATGTTCTCCAATGAATTTTGAACCTGTAGAACAAATAACAGCAGCTTTAGGACTGACCTATGCTTAGAGCAATGCTGACTGCACATTCTGCAATCAGGTTTTTAAGTACAATCACAAGACCACAAGATCATGCTGTAAATACATAAAAATACAAATGAAAATACATTAAAAAAATGAAGGCCCGGATTCACGTCGGACTTACGCTGGCGTATCTAAAGATACGCCGGCGTAAGTACAAATGTGCGCTGTCGCATATCTGCGCCGATTCACAAAGCTAGATATGTCTAAAAGCAAGGCTTCAGCCGCCTGACGTAACTTGCCTACACCAGCGTATCGTGGGCGCATAGTTACGCTGGATGAATTTGGCGTACCCATGTTAAATATGCAAATGAGTAAGATACGCCGATTCACAAACGTGAATGCGTCCGGCGCATGTTTTAAGCGAGTTGCGTAAGGGTTACATCCGGCGTAAAGTTATTCCTAATATAGGAGCAACCCATTCAAAAGGTATGGACCAATGAACAACTGTTGTATTTTACGTTGTTTACGTAGTACTACGTGAATAAGGCTGTGCGAAGGTTACGTTCACGTCGTAGGCAGTGTATTGACGTATCTTAGGCAGCTATTTCGACGTGACTGTGAGCATGCGCACTGGGATGCGTCCAAGAGACGACGCATGCGCAGTTCATTTTTTGAAGCTTAGCCCATCATTTGCATGGGGTTTACCCTTCATTTTAATATATCACGCCCACTTCCAGCCCACTTCCACCTACTTTGACTTACGTCGGCTTACGCCGACAACTATACGCTACGCCGGCGCGACGTTGAGCGCATATTCTTTGTGAATAGCATGCTTGCTATTCACTTATAGTTAAAACACTTATAGTTAAAACACTTATAAGAAAGATGTCAAAATGCTCTCATTAAAAAATGTTTTCTCTTGTTTGTATTGCCTTTCTCAAATACAAGATTTTACATGAAAATATCACACATCATCTTTAAAAGGGTTGTAAAGGAAAAATGTATTTTTCATAATAAGCATTCTTTACCTGCAGACATTCCCCTTTTCACTTCCTCATTATTCATTTTTGCTCAGAAGTTGCTCTATTTCTTCTCTGTTCACTTCCTGCTTTTCTGATTGTTACTCACCACTGTGAAGGGAGGCTTTACTGCGGTAATCAGTGACATACTCGCCCCCTCCTGGGAACTACATCTGTGGGGCAGGACGCTCTCTACGTGTTAAAGACTTCAAGGAGGTGTGAATTACTGGGTGTGCCGCAATGCATACTGGGAATTGTAGTTCTTACATGAACGAGCACCGCAAACCAGGAAGTTAATTACACTATTCTGTCTGTCTACCTTGCAGACATTAATTTTAGGCAAAACATTTTTTTCCTTTACAACTCCTTTAACTGTTGTCATATTAATTGAGAACTCTACAAACCTACAGACTACATTTTGTGACTGATATTTTGATAGTGGATGCGCGCCTTCTTTCTACCTGTTTAAAAGCCTCATCAAACTTTTGTTGCTGTTCGGCATGCCCCAGGATGCTTTCTTTCAGTCGTTGAGCATGCTCTTTGAGTCCATCCCAGTCCTTGACCATCTGTGACAGTCTAGCTTTTAGCCGAGCCATCTCAGGCGAGCTTACAAATTCAGAAAAAGACTGGCTGTTAGCTTCAAGATCTGCTGTTGCATTACTTTTCCCTTGTAGTTCCTTTAGAATTTCCTGTAATAAAAAAACAAAAACATGTTTTTTTTTTTTTTTTAATACTATCTTTTCAACGGCACTAACTTCAAGGTACATAAGTATCAATTTTTTTAAAAAGCAATGAAAAAAAAGTGGTCCTTTTAAATCATACAGGTTCCAGCTTTTGGTATTCATAAAAGCTACAAGATTAAAACAAATAAACTGTACAACTAATTTTCATATTTTTTTTTTTTTCAGCATTGCATTGTCTGTTCTATCTCAACAAACCTTAAGCCACGGTTTATAGTATTCATCAGTCACAATATGCATTTACCTTAAAGAGTTAGTCCATCAAAACATATACCGTATATACTTGAGTATAAGCCGACCTGAATATAAGCCGAGGCACCTAATTTTACCACAAAAAAACTGAGAAAACACATCATTTAAAATGATCGTGTGTGGGCAAAACGTCGTTTGATGTCTTCAAAAAACGACCAATTTTTTATTCGAAAATGCTTGAATGTTTTATGTCGTTTTTATGAATGTCGTTTTTTGTGTTATAAAAAATGATCGTGTGTGGGCAAAACGACGTTTAAAACAAAGGGCCAGATTCAGGTACATCTGCGCATTATTGGACCGGCGTAGCGCACCGCCTTTACGTTAGACTTGCGCAATGTAGCCGCGTAATCACCCTATTCTCATAGCTTTTCCGCAGAAAATTGCGCAACGTTATTTTAGAGGCGTAAGGTGGAGTAATACAAATTGGGAAGGACGTGGGCGTGTTACATTGAAATGAGCCGTGACCCCATGCAAATGAAGGGCCGGCCGGCTCGCGCATGCGCGCTTGAAGGAGACCATGGTCAGCACCTCTGTGCGCATGCTCACAACTCGGGAACAGCGCAATTAATGAAATTGGAAGTAGTCCCGGGCAACTTTGCTGAACTACGCAGACAGCATAAATAGCCAGACACAAACGCACTTCCATTGCAAAAGTACATCCCTTTGTATCCCTCCCTATACAGCAAGGTGCTATTGTTCTGTTGTTTGTTAGCGTTTATTTGTTTGTTTGTGACGTGTCGTTGAGATATTTGGGGATTTTTGTCTTTTATGTGTTTTCTTTGTTGTTTTTTTTTTTTATTATATTTTTGCTGGGCTTTTTTTTTTTCGGTTCTGTTTGTGTATGATTTGGGAATGTGGGGGTGACATTCCTGCCGGAAAAGGGGTGTCACCCTCAATTTTGGTGGAGAAGGGTTCCCCAGGACCAGGGAGAAGTGATCCCCAGGTCCGTGTGAATGATGTATGAATGTACAGTGACATAATTGGAGCCTTGGCATGGCGTTGCTGCTCACAAGTCCTGCATGGTGGGCTTGTGCCAATCCAATGTGATGAGGATGTGGGGTGTGTGTGCTAGGGACCACAGTGGTGTGCATGCATGCATTCTCATTGTGCCATGATTAATGTGTGTGTTTAACGTGTAAAGATGCATATGTGAGCTGGCATGAGATGGGGTCATGAGATGGGGTTCCAGTGCATATGCAGAGTCACCTTGAAGGGAAAAGACAGGAGGATGTTAGTAGTGCATGTGCCCCTTGTGATGTGTGCATCATGGGGGGGGACAGTCATGCCTGCCACCCATGTTACTCACCAACCAGCCAGCTGTCCCCATACATGTTCTGTTCGAAATCTGTGGGGATGGGGCTATGATTGTATATGTAGCTGTCATGGGTGTCATGGGTAGTGTCATGTGTTGGGCTGGTGATGTCCTCCTGCAGGGTTGTGGTTAATTCCATGATGGCATGAGGGGTGAATCTGAAGATGCGAGACACCTCAGAATCACTCATGCCATAGATGTCTATGCGTGTGTGATATATCCTCTCCCGTGAAGAGTTAAGAGTGAGGGGCTTGTATCAGATAAGAATATTGTATTAGATTAGATTAAATTGTAAAGTTTATATAAGCAAATAAAAAGTTAAAAAAAAAAAAAATCTCCCGTGCCCTCCTCAGTGCCCTCCTCAGTGCCCTCCTCCTTCTTTGCTCATCTAAAGTCAGTAGTATAGCTATGAGCATGGATGCCACTGGCATGTTGGCATACAGTTTGTTGGGCAACACGTGTGACTGCTGAGCTCCTCACTAACAGTGTTGCTTTATCTGACATGTAGACGATTTTTCTCTTTTTAGACCAGCTTTTATATGGTCTAATTTTAGACAGGACATTTTGCTGTTGCGCACACTGCATAGCCTGCGCTGCCCCAACGTTCTTTTGTGGATCCCCGTAAGTCCCTCATTAGCATATTTGACTAGCAAATCAATGGTCTGTCTAGCGCAGTTTTGCGCGGACGGATGCGCCTGCCTAACGAAATTACGCGGGACAAAAAAAGAAGATTTCTTGCGTATCTCGTTTTGGGGATGCCGTGCATCGAAACGCACGCGCACATTTAGACTTACGCACGCGCATCTCCTGTTGCGCAGGCGTAATCGCTCTGTGAATCTGGCCCAAAGTTTTTAAACCCGCGAATGTTTACAAGAAAGTTATGAGGCGGGAGCTTCAATGGAACAGTGCCGTCGAACGTGGTGTACGTAACCGCGCTTTGCAAGAGCATTTTCAGAAAACGATGGTGTGTAGGCAACATCGTTTTTTAAAATGACGTTTGAAAATCTTTGTTTTTTTCATCACAAAATGCAGCGGCTAATGGATAAAGAATGCCCAAATATGCAGTCTAATTGTGCCCAGATATGCAGTAAAACAGCGCGTCTTTCGCTGTGTAATCCATATGCAGCCGTACCTTTTCATTATAAATACAGCGTGTGTCTGCCGCTGTATAATCCAGTCTGTTACCGTCCATTGTAAGAAAGCCCTGCCTCCTCCTCCTCGTCCATCCGTGATAGAGGAACACTGATACGATGTTGGGAAACTGTATCAGTGTTCTGCCTATCACAGACGAGGAGGAGATGCGGATGTCTTACAATAAATGACCGAACCGACTGGATTATACAGCAGCAGACACACGCTGTTTTACTAATGAAAAGGTACGGCTACATATGGATTACACAGCGGCAGACCCGCTGTTTTACTGCTGACTTGAGTATAAGCCGAGGGGGTCGTTTTTCAGCCTAAAAAATGGGCTAAAAAACTTGGCTTATACTCAAGTATATACGGTATACACATTCATAACTAAGACATAAAAGCAGGATGACTTTCCCTCCATTTTATGGAGCTTTATTATATTATTATCACAATAAAAATAATGATTTTCGTTACATAAAACAAACATTTACTAAAATGTGCCTTGGAGTGTACCCTGTAAACTATTTAAATCTACTTTTAATGTTGATTATATATCAGTTATTATTCTAATATTTTACCTTGATTTGGTTGACTTGCATGTCTGCTGAAATATTTGACAGTTCAAGGTCACCTAGTTCCTTTTCTTTATCTGAAATCCATTTGGAATGCATCTCAAAATCACAATCAAACTTCTGCCACCTATCTTTCACCATTTCCATTGTGGTAATGCTTGAAATAAATAAAGAAACAAATAACAACATTTATAACAATAATAACACACCAATAACATCTTAACCACTTAAGACCCGGACCAAAATGCTGCTAAATGACCTTGCACCTTTTTGCGATTCGGCACTGCGTCGCTTTAACTGACAATTGCGCGGTTGTGCGACGTGGCTCCCAAACAAAATTTGCGTCTTTTTCTTCCCACAAATAGAGCTTTCTTTTGGTGGTATTTGATCGCCTCTGCGATTTTTATTTTTTTGCGCTATATACAAAAATAGAGCGACATTTTTGAAAAAAAAAAAATATTTTTTAATTTTTGTTATAAGAAAAATCAAATAAACTAAATTTTAGTCAATCATTTAGGCCGAAATTTATTAAGCCATATGTCTTTAGTAAAAAAAAATGCAATAAAAAAAAAATTAGCTACCTAGCGGGAACAGCGACACTAATACAGCGATCAGAAAAATGATCGCTTAGTGACACTGACAATAGGGAGTGAAAGGGTTAACTAGGGTGGTGATCAAGGGGTTAAAACTTTATTAGGGGGGGTACGGGGGCTACCCTGAACCTAACACTAACTGACTGTCACACTGCCTGTCACACTGACACTAAATACAGTAATCATACATGTATGATTACTGCATTCAGTGACACTGTGACAGGGTGGAGGGGGGGGGGCGATCGGGGGGGTTAATGTGACTATGTGTAGTGTGTGTCAGTGTAGTGTTAGTGCAGACTTACTGTGCGATGTGATCTCTCCTCAGCGATGGTTGAAAAAACGCTGAAGGAGAGATCACATCGCTTCCTCCTTCCTGTGTTTACACAGGAGGAGGAAGTGACAGGGCTGGGGGGCGCACGGATTGGCTGAGAGCGATCCGGAGGGAGTGGACAAAAACGAATAGCCGCCCCCCTCATCCCGGATCGCTCGGCCAGCTACGGGGACCTCCGCATGTACGGGGGGGGGGGGTCCGATCGGACCCCCGAACCCCCTCAAGGCACCAACGTATATATACGTTGATGTGCCTGTCGGTGCCATTCTGCCGATGTAAATGTACATGCGGCGGTCCTTAACTGGTTAATAAACAGACAACTTTTATGATTCAGAAGCTTACCAATGTCACTTATGCCCTGTACACATGATTTGTTCGTCTGATGAAAACGTACTGATGAATTTTTTCATCAGATATCCGATGAAGCTGACTTTCATCAGTCGTGCCTACACACCATCGGTTAAAAATCCGATTGTGTCCAATGCAGTGATGTAAAACACAACGACGTGCAGGGAAAAATTAAGTTCAATGCTTCCGAGCATGCGTCAACTTGATTCTGAGCATGCGTAGATTTTTGACCGATGGATTTCCCCACAGACGATTGTTTTTTTCTATCGTTTTTTTAACCATACGAAAATTTTAAAACCGGTTCTATTTTTTTTCACTGATGGGAAAAAAAAACTGATGGGGCCCACACACGATCGGTCCATCGGTCTGTTTTCATCAGACGAATCGATCGTGTGTACAGGGCATAAATCATTACAACGTCTTTTCTTACTTCCTATGCTGGATCACTTAATGGGTCTGTGCCAAAGGGCTTTGGGCTTACATTGATGGAATCAGTTTAATATCAGTTTAAGATGCTTCCAAGATACATTTTTCATATGTATATCTGACCTGCAGTTGACCTCCTCTGACCTTCATTGACCTGCTTCAAGCGGATTTTGCATTCCCATAGATTTGCAAGGGAATTCATTTTTTGTACAGCAATCTAAAGCCATCAACACGGGCCCAAAATGTGTCATGTGTGGGAATCTTCTTTAACAATATTAACAGTTGACTTTTCAAGTCTAAGATCTGAAAAACTAGGCTAGTTGGATACATGCGTGAACAGCCTGGGGTCTTGATCAGTGGTTAAGTGATGCTGACCGTCACTTTATTTGGACATGTGAACAAGTGAAGTCAGTGAAGATGATTAGTGCTAAAAAATAAGAATTTTGACTTTCATGTAACCTGTTGGGGTAGAATACAGGACATTCATAGACCATGAGTTATATGCAGACTAGCTTAAAGTGATTGGACACTGGCAAAAAAACAATTACCTGAAGGTATCCTGCATATAACCCATGATCTATGAGTACAAATTCTGTGCCTTGTACTGTATGATTATTATTTTAGTTCAAGCAGGGGTTTAAAAAACCTAGGCCGGAAATCAGATACATTGGCGTATCTTTGTGCGGGCGTAGCGTATCTTCTTTACGCTATGCCGCCGCAACTTAGAGAGGCAAGTGCAGTATTCACAAAGCACTTGCTCTGTAAGTTGTGGTGGCGGCGTATCTTACTCATTTGCATATTTAAAATGGGAACGCCGAATGCGTCCTGCGTAACTGTTTGCCCACGATACGCCGGCGTAGGCAAGTTACATCGGACAGCTGAAGCCATGTTTTTTGACGAATCTTGCTTTGTGAATCGGCGCAAAGATGCAACGGCGCACATTTGTAATTACGATGGCGTATCTTTTGATACGCCAACGTAAATTGTTTATAAATCCGGGTCCTAGAGTTTTGCTTTGTTCACCTCTTTAAACCCAATGATGCCAAAGTCGAGGAAGTACTCTTAGATAAGCCCAGAAATATGAGTGCCTATGGAGACCTTGGATAAACCACTACTTGCCTCCACATTTTGACAAATCCTTAATGCTCCCATAAGCCTCCCTACCTTAACATTAACCTCTCAGCTCAGTAAGACCACATTGTGACTTTTCCTTGGGATACAGTCTCTCCCTCCTTTTCCTGCTTTATCACTTTTCCTTGCATTTCTCATCATCTTCTTTATTTTTCATACTTGGATGCTACACTTCAATAAGCTTTCACAGTTTCATGTTGTCCCATTTGCCCCACCATTCTGCTATACCTACTTGCACACCCATAACCAGGATCTTCCTACGCTGAAGTGAATATGGAGCTTCATTAACCCACTGTGGCCCACTTTGATATTTTAGCTTCTTTTCAGTACATCCCTCCTCTTTATGGGTCAAATTAGTTTGTATTGTATACTCTTATATTATGTTTATGCTTCCCTATTTGTGACATTCCAACAAAGTGTTTATTTCTTTAAAACCAATAAAATCTTGAACAAGAAACCCAATGATCCACAAATAAAGAAGCAGCACCATTGTGTGACAAAGCAAATAAATGCAACAAATATGCAGAAAATGAGAGGACTTGTATTTTCCTGCAATACCAGAAACAAGAAAGGGTCCCGCTTTGTGCACTTACTTCTCAGACAGGCAATTTTTAATCTGCTTCACATTTTCATCAACAGCCTTAGTTTTCTCCAGTAGGTGGTGTTTGCTTTTTTCTCCAAGCTTTATGTCACTTGACTTCTTCACCAGATTCTCAGCCTGAACTGAGAGATCATCACTTTTCTTACACAGCTCCTGTTGGGATAAAACGATTCTGGTCATTACACCACTCATACACATTACATAGTATTCTGAGACAAGGTTTTGAGAAGAAAGTATTTTTACATCTGAAAACAGAAATTCACTCTATAAAGTGAGGTACTGTTGATTTTCTCCCTCTCTCCAGCCTGTAACTGAGCTGCAGGATTTTTGGAGGGAGGAACTTGGGGCACCATTTTGTATTAGTACTTGCTACAACTTCCACAATGCTCACATACTTTAGATGAGGAAGCAGGGTCAGATTTACATCTCAGGAGCCTATAGGCTAGGCAGAGAATTATGAAGCCCCCCCAAAAAAAGATACCCAACATGTCAAACCTTAAATTTGTGTGCGCCTGTGAAATGCTGACATACTTCAGTACCCTATATTTTCTAAAGGTCATCAGTTTCGTGTTACAGGGGAGGTCTTGTGCTAGAATTATTACTCTCACTCAGGCATGCGCAGCGATGTGTAACATGTGTATCGCAATCAGCGTTTTGGTGTGTAGGCACCCCCGACACATGCGTTTATGTTCGTACGTGCGTATATGTGGGGGTGGAGGGCCTCAAAAAAGATTTGGGGGGATTTTATGTTCTTGGATGTAATTTTGATTAACTTTGTGATGATTTTTAGGTTTTAACAGAAAAAAAATCTTTAACCACTTCCAGACCGCCCCACGTATATTTACTGTGGCAGGGCGACCCAGGTGCTCAAAATCACATACCTGTATGTGATTTTGTACTCGTGGTTTAGGGGCCACTGGCACACTGCTCCCGCTTTGATTGGGCCAAAGGAAACAAAGCACACCGCTTATCTGTCAGGGAGGAAAAGTCAGAGATAGTGTTTCAGCTAAGCTGAATCATAATCTCTCTTTTACTCCAGGACATCCACTCCCCCCATGGTTAGAAACACCTCTCAGGGAACACATTTAACCCCTTGATTGCCCCTAGTGTTAACCCCTTCCCTGCCAGTGTCATTTATACAGGCGTCAGTGCATTTTTGACCACTGTATTGGTGTCACTGGTCCCCAAAAAGTGTCACTTAGTGTGAGATTTGTCCGCTGCAATATTGCAGTCACCTAAAAATTGCAGATCGCCATCAGTACCAAAAAATAAAAGTCCCTATATATATCCAGTAGTTTGTAGACGCTATAACTTTTGCCCAAAACAATCATTTTTTATTTTACCAAAAACATGTAGCTGAATACATATTGGCCTAAACTGATGAAGACATTTTTATTTATTTTTTGGATATGTATTATAGCAGAAAGTAAAAAATATATATATTTTTTTAAATTGTAGGATTTTTTTTGTTTATCGTGCAAAAGATAAAAAACGCAGAGGTGATCAAATACCACCAAAAGAAAGCTCTATTTGTGGAAAAAAAAAAAGGCATACATTTTATATGGGTACAGCGTCGCACGACCGCGCAATTGTCAGTTAAATTGATGCAGTGCCATATTGCAAAAAATGGCCTGGTTAGGAAGTGGGTAAAACCTTCCGGGGGTGAAGTGATTAATAAGACATGCATGGTTGGGACATTGCATTGCAGTACATTCTTGCCTAGCTGGGGAAAGTGACAGCATGTCCTGGAAGTGACGTCATACACGCCGTTTTCCGGGTCGCCAACAAGGAGGGTAGGAGAGCGGATGCGTGTCCAATGTTCCCCCTCCCCTCCACGTGCCATGTCGGTTTTCAGGCCTGTGCAAGGGGAGCCCAGAATACATGGCGGAGGGAATAGGTACCTGGCAGGATGCCTTTACCAGGGGTCTGCAGCTACTGGATTGTGTGTGAACCCCCCCCCCCCCCTCACACTGATAAGCACCCCTCTAGAAAGGGCACCTGTAGGGACCAATCTCCCTGCACTAGACAATCTTGTGCATGTGCAGTGGGAAGCCGACTGTGGTAGTCAGAAGACACAGTCGGCTCCCAAATTCATGAATCTGCTGCGGGAACACATAGTGGAATTTGTGGACTGTGCACCTGATTTTTAATGGTCAGCAGCTACAGTATTTAAAGCACTGTCATGTGTGCCTTTTATAAACAAAACTATGGTGATGTATAAGAAGGGTGGTGGGAAGGGATTAAAGCAATCTCAAAGCCCTTACGTTAAACAGGGCGTGTATTTTATTCCATCACATATTCCAAAAACTAGAGAAATATTCCTAATTTTGGGTACAGTGGGAGGAACCAAGCAAATCATTGCTTTTTGCCCCTCCGGCCAGTTGCACATCCATGACTGCTGGGGTATAGAACAAAGTCAACATGTGAATACTTTCTGTTTTAGGAAAACTTTGTATTTTTTGTGTGCAGCCAAGACATATAACATTTTATTCCTATACTACTGTGTACAGACAAAAATAATGTAACCTTTGCCTGTCGAAGTTCTAATGCAATATTTTCCAGTGTTCCAAAGTTCAAGGGTCGTTCAAGTGTAGGTCCTATCTGCTTCAAATGCTGAGCAATGGACTCTTTTCCATTTTCTATTGTCTCCCAATTATGGATTGTGTCCTTCAAAGAGAAAAAAAAAAATCATATAAACATATTTTTAAACGTACTTTGAAACACCTTTTTTTGTATTACATAAAAATATTTCATAGCACAGGATAGGTCTGGAAAAATTATGCCTGGGGGGGATTATTTTAGTGGCTTAAAGAAAGTGTAAAACACAAACTATTTCATGGTACAGTTTTTGGTGGGCATAGTGAAAGGTGGTCGTTTATAATGGATAAGGTCTCACATCTCAGAGCTGCAAATAAGTTAATGGTGAAAGACCCCTCATTGCCAGAAGCGATGATCACAGGTCTCAGTGGGGAGCAGGTAGCTATATTATTCCCCCATATACTACTGACTGGGGGACCCACTCTGATTTATGTCTAAATAGTAAAGTATCTTTACTTAGTGCCACCAGCCCATCATACCTTATCAGTACTCATCTAAGATAGCTGTGGAAAATGCCTGTTGGTTTCTCCATATTTAAAAATTATTACAATTCAACAGGGAGTTTGAGACCACTTCATAATAGTCACAAGCAGATATGAAGGCCAAACAAATGAAATTGCAGTTGTTATTCAACAGTTTTCTCAACAGATATAAAGATATAAGAAGCTGTCAGGTGTTTTAATTCCCTCACATCTAACAAACCCTAAAAAAAAAAAAAAAAAAACTGTTTTAGGTGGATCAAGCCTTTTACTGGTTGCCTTGATTAGGTTTTTATATTCAGAGCATTATTTTTTGCCAATAATTTATTGCATAAGTATGTATTAAGCCTCCTTCTCACAGTAGTTCAGTCGCATACATCAGATTCCAGAGGCAAGAATCAGCAGATTCTTGTGGCTGGAATGACAGGTGCATGTGAATAGAAGTACTAACAGGCTGACAGCAGCCATCACTGTTCAAATGTAGCCTTACACTAGGTGGTTACCTGTGGGTTGGAACGGGCGTCCAAGCCTGGAGGCAGTCAGATCTGAAGTCCAGTTACTGGAAGAATCAGTTGCTACCCCTCATGTTACTGCAGTCTATTGGAACCTGAGAGGACGCTTCCATCGGACAGCCAATGGGAAGTTTCCACCTTACCTAGGCAGAGACACAGCACCTCAAACAGGACCCTCCCACTCTGCATTCCAGAAGACTTGGGATCCAGTGCCTCACGTGACCACGGAGTTAGGTAAGTAAAAAGGGCATTTCAATAATTTATTTTAGGCCATAGCAATTAGCTTGAGGGTGTTGTGCGCGAGTGTGTATATATACCTTTAAATTTTCTTCTTGTTGCACCAATGTTGTCTCTACATTTTCCATTTCAGCTTCCATCTTCATCAACTCATCCTGGACATCTCTGGACAATCCCTTCTCAGTCTGTATCTCTTTGGCACGAGTAATCTGGAGCTGAACATCCTGTTTCTTTAAACGTATTTTCTTTATATTTTTCTGCAAGGACCAGAGTATATGGTACATTATATAATGGCAAGAAATCATAGGATTACTATATAACAGGCTAGTATTCTTGCAGGTATTATAATTTGTGCTGTGATAACAAATAATTAAGACACAGGCTAGGAAACTATCTAACATACTTTGCTGAGCAGACATTAACATCAGGAAACCGACATGCCTGAGACATACTACCTAGAGAAACTCAGGTTTAGACTCAGATTAGTATCAAGCCAATTACACACAACTTAAAGACAAACATTTGGGCCGATGGTTATCCAAAACCTGAGAGATTTTGGCCAAGGTGGGTGATTTGTCACAATGTCAGGTTGGGCATGGCTTTAATATGCCTTGGGGAACCCTGATTTCCACTGTAAAACAGCATAAGTAGTATTTTCTGAATAATATAAGGTCGTGCACATTTTATTACAGGTCATTTAGTAGAGAATTTGTCACACTTAGCTCTTACAAACATTCAGATTAGATGTTTATTTTGATTATCATAAAATATGAATACCTCATAATGAAGAAGTAGTTCCTGAGCCTCCTCGAGGCTTTCTGTGTTCAATATCTTCTCAGCTTGTGATTGAATATCCTTAGAGCTTGTCACTAACTCACTGAGCTTATTCTTTACTGTCTCCTTGCACTCTACACAATCTCCAACAGTGCCTAAAATCTTCTCAGTCTATTGGGAAACAGCAAAAAAAAAAAAAATTAAGCGTTTTATTTCTTTAGTTAGGCATGTCATACTAAATGTTTTCACAAAGTGCCATTTAACCTAAGGTCAGCCCTGCATAACATAGTTGGTCTTTTAAAAACAGTAAAAGAGCAAAACTAACGTACAGCAGACCAAGAAAGTACACAGCAGTGTTTCAGTGCAGACTGCAGACATTTTAAATGTAAATAATACGTTTACATGTGACGAGTTGGGTCCTTTGATGAGTTTGGTCTTTTAAAGCACAGGAAAAAGGCAAGAGGAGGTAAAATAAGAATATGTATGATAAATGTTGTGGTATACCTAGAAATAAGGAAAGAATGAATGTGTTTTAAAGAGTTCCACCCATTTTTGAGAGGTGGTCTTAAATAAAAGACCACCTCTCCACACATCGTTTTTGGCTATTAAATTTTTTTATTCGTTTTTTCGGCTCACTACGTCACATCCTCCTCTTCAGCGAGCCGCCCGTTGACCTGTGTGTCCCAGAAGACAAGCTGGCCATTCACAAATGCCGCGTGACTTGTGCATGCGCAGTAGGAAACCGGCAGTAAAGCCGCTAGGCTCCACTGTCGGTTTCCTTTAGTTGGAATGGCGGTGCCGGCCTCGGGGGGGGCGACATCGCGGGCTCCTGAACAGGTAAGTGTCCTCATTAAAAGTTAACAGCTACAGTGTTTGTAGCTGCTGACTTTTATAAAAAATAAATGTTTGCGGCTGGAACACTGCTTTAAGGCTTCATGTACATGGGACGTTTTAAAACCTCTCCTGACCGATTTAACTTGATAATTAGTAATCGATGTTTAAAAAGAGTAATGGACTCTTTTTAAACATCGGTTACTAATTATCAAGTTAAATCGGTCAGGAGACGTGGTGCCACGTTTACAGGCCGGTGAGTTGTTATATTCGGCTCCCTATTGCAGAATGCTACGGAAGTCACGTGACGGCCAACTGCGAATGCGCGATGCGTTCCAACTGGAAGTGCGATGCGTTCCAATGGATTTACGACAGTACACACCAGTGAAACCTCAGTCGGCATCCAGGCTGATTCCTCAACATCCCCGTGGATTGGAGGATGTTAAAAAAAGAGCCAGGAGGCCAAGCCAGCGGAGCGAGGACGTGAGGCCGACTGGCCACTTTCCTCAAATTCCTTGACGCCCTGAATGCCGGGTTCACTGGTGTGTACTGTCGTAAATCTATTGGAACGCATCGCACATGTGCAGTTGGCCGCCACGTGACTTCCGTAGCATTCTGCCATAGGGAGCAGAATATGGCAACACACTGGGTTTGCGTTTAGAATCGTTTTTACATTGAAAATAGTCAAAAATGTTTGGTCATTAAAAACGGCTGTAAACCAAATGCAGCTAAACACGAGTTATCGCGTTTACACAAGTTTACAAGCCTGAACATCCGTCCTGAATGCATTTCTTTTTGCTTTCCAAAAAATACTTCTAAACTCAACTGCCTATAAACAACCCTATGTACATGTACTGATAAGATAACATAGAGAAGCATTCAGGGGAAGCTGAAAAAAACTGCTCCTAAATCGCCGTTTACCAGCAGCAGTGTGCATAAAGCCTAAAAGTAAATAATACAAAAAGAAAATTAAAATTGATTAAAGTAATAAAAAAAACACACTCATTTCAAGTATTATTCACTGTATTAGGACACATTTAATTAATTTTTTAATGGCGACAGGTTGTTGCTTTGGATTTTCTCAAACTAGTATAAAGCACAATTCTAGTATCAGTTCAGGAAAAAATGAATATAACTTATGAGATGAGGGCTGTCCATGTAGCAGTGGAATGCTAACACTATGTACCTCATTTAGCGAGTCCAGGAAGAGTTTTAGGTTGTCAGAAAGTCTTGCTAGATCACTGTTTTGCCTTCTTACTTCCTTCTCCACTGAAACCTCAATAAGTGTAGTCAGTCTGTCTTTCAGATACCTGACATTATTCTCTTGTTTAGTCACATCTTGACTAATTTCCTGTAGCAATACAATTCTCCACATTAGTAAGAATGACATTATATTTATGAATATTATTGGACATAAAAAAATACATTAGATACTCTGGCCCAGATTCACAGAGAATTAGATTCTCGTAGAGTATCAGAAATACACTACGCTGCCGTATTTTACCTGGCTCTACGTGGAATCCAGGTAGATTTTGTCCAGTAAACGACGGCGGCGTAGTGTATTTCTCCCGTCACAATCCATCTACGCGAGTAGGGGGCGTGAATCATTTAAAATAGGCGCGTTCCCGCGGCGATCGAACTGCGCATGCTCCGTTCGCAAATTTCCCGCCGTGCATTGCGCGAAAACACGTCGTTACGTCATTCGTTGTTTGAGTAGCGTCGTTTACGCACAATCCTCGTCCCGAACGAGTTACGTAAAAAAATTAAATAGAATAAAAAATCGACGCGTGAACGACGGCCATACTTAACATGGGCTACGTACCGTTAGACCAGCAAAAAGCTGGTCTAACAGTACGTAAAAAAAAATAGACAAAAGCGATTGCGAAGACCACTCGTATCTTCGTGGATCGCCGTAAAAACACATTTGCATATCCCGACGCATGAAAACGACGCAAGACGAAGACGTAAGCCTCTCGGATCGAAGCCCGAAGCCGCCGTATCATGGTTTGAGGATTCAAACTAGTGATACGGCATGCGAAATTTGAAATTACTCCTGTCTAACACCAGTTAGACAGGCGTAATTGCTTTCTGAATCTGGGCCTCTGTTTTTACCAAAATACCCATCCAAAGATCACCACTGCACCTCTCTTTCACTGCTTACTTCTGTGCCCTGCATACAGAACTCCACCCTCTGCTCCCTGTCCCAGCTCACCTCTACACCCTTCATTTCCCCAGTTCACCACTGCCATTCAATCACATCTCACCTCTGCACACTCTCATCCACAGATCATCTTTGTGCCCCTGTCCACAGCTCACCTCTGCACCCCGCATCCACAGCTTACCTCTGATCCCCACTTGCAAGGTCTATCTCTGAACCACCTTTCACATTTCACCCTCATCTCTCAACTCAAGCTGCCCCCCCCCCCCCACACAGATCTCTCACCGCTACACCTAGATACCAACCAACCAACCTCTCTGTCCACAGTTTTCACCTCTGCATACAGCCCCCCTTCACAGCTCTCACCTCTGTACCCCCTTTCATCCACAGATATCACCTCTACACCTCCCACTCACCTCTGTCTACAGATCTCACCTCCACACCTCCCCCTCACCTCCATCCACAGATCTCACCTCCACACGTTCCCCGTCACCTCCATTTACAGATCTCACCTCCACACCTCCCCCTCACCTCCATCCACAGATCTCACCTCCAACCCCCCCCCCCCCCCCTCACCTCTACATCCCCCTACATCTAGCATAAGCACATCAGGTCTGTAAACTTGTTACCTGCACTGAAGATTTTAATTGTTTATATTTCGTAATGTCTTTAGTCCCGCCTTTAATTTGTATTAACTCTTTGTTCTTTGCTGTCAGCCAATCGGACACTTCTTTTAATCTGTAAAGTTGAAGAGGGCCAGTCAGTAACAGTAGGAACAAGAAGTAACAATAAAAAAAAATCGAAGTTTTCAAAATTTGCAGTGTATAAAGAAAAATGTAAAATAATGTTTCTGGGAAAAAATGTATAGTCATTTATCCATGGGCAATTCAAATGCCAAATAATTTTTATGGCATCTGGCTGTGGAATAATTAGTCCCATTTACATTTGATGCCAATGTACACAAGTCAATTTACCAGGAGAAATCAGGAGATTGATACTAAGGATGCCAGTGTTATTTTGGCAGGTTGCAATTTTTAATAACCTGAAAACTGAAATGTGTTTTTGTCAGTGAGTGACATTCTAAATATCTGAAAAGCTGTGAAGGTGGCAGTATAGAGAAGAATCCTGCCATGGACCATGGATAGGTGAGGATTGGGGAACAGGGAGGCGTTGCCCTTTAGGAAAAGAAACACACTTCACCATATGCACCAGTCGATTTAGAACCATGGCACACTTTTAGTCCACCGAAATCTGCCACTACTATGGCTGTCTTTGCCCACTCAGGCCAAATGTTCTCAGTTCTCTCCTGGCCCAACACAATCGCATCAGCTGAACTGGAGGTAATGCAATGCCTTCGCTAAACATTTTCCTGCGACTGATCACCATTACATGGCATTGCATTGACACCCACTTTCCTGCTCTAGTTACTAAGTGTGTGTTGCCCATGCAATGTCTGGAAAACTAGCACAGCAATGACACGGATACATTCAATAAGATAGGACTCATGTTCTGTTTAGCACTTTTGCCTAGCTGCAAAAGGGTCGCTGGTTGAAATCCCAGTTACGACACTACCTGCCTGGAGTTTGCATGTTCTCCCTGTGCCTGCGTGGGTTTCCTCCGGGTACTTTGGTTTCCTTACACTTTCCAAAGACATGCTGGTAGGTTAATTGGATCCTGTATAAATTGGCCCTAGTATGAGTATGTATGAACGTGAGTTAGGGACCTTAGATTGTAAGCTTCTTAAGGGCAGGGACTAATGTGAATGTACAATGTATATGTAAAGCGCATTGTATAAGTGTAAATTGACGGCGCTATATAAGTACCTGAAATAATAATAATAATGTTCTAAAACAGTACCTGATCCTGAAATCCTTCCACTTGTCTGGATGCTCCATGAGTTTTAGATGTGTAGTATCAATCTGAGTTTTCATGTCTTTTAGTACCATTCTACTGCTTTCATAAACTTCTTTAATAGGGTCTCTCTCCTGCAGTTTTAAGCACAACTCTTCTATTAGCCGCAGCCTCTTCTCACACAGCTGGTAGCACCCTTTCTCACCAAAGAAAGCCTATAATAAAACAGACATAAAAGCAAGAAAGAGAGGGAGGTCAACAAAGCCAGATGAATGTATTCATTAAATATCATGACCTTTGTTTATTAGCTGAACTGAACAACTTAACCAGTTGCCGACTAGGCTTTTTCTCGCACTTTTTTGCTTGAAAATGACTTATAACATCCAAACATTATACATTTTTTTTAGCAGAGACCCTAGGGAAAAACATGTCACGCTAAAAAATTGCACACGCTCGTGAAATGGCGACAAACTACGGTACTTAAAATCTCCATAGGCGATGCTTCAAACACCTGAGGTAAAGAGTAGGTTACAGAAGAGGTCCAGCATTAGAATTATTGCTCTCACTCTAATGTTCACTGCAATACCTCACATGTGTGGTGTGAATACCGTCTACATATGCCTGACCAACTTGTGTGAACATCCCTTGCAACAGAAATGACATTGCTCCGATCCTCCAAAGTCACAGAGGTGATCAAAGAGTATATACTCTTTGATAACCTATGGGGTAAGCCGGCCGCACCATTGGATCGTTTCTTGGGAGAATTAGTGGAAACGGTAAGTCTGAGAAATACCGGCGAGCAGCGGGACGGAGGACGTCCCCTCCCACCATTTCGGAAAAAGTTCCAGTAGCTTATTAACTGCTTGGAAAAGTTTAATGAGAAAGTCAGCCGCCGGCTGTAAAAAATGGTACTGGGGTTATGGCTGATATATTCAATATTCAATAATATTTACATTTATTGTGGTTGGCAAATGGTTGCAATAAAACTTATAGTGAGCCTGAACTTTGCCCATTCAGCCTACATTACAGGCTATCAAAGTTTGTCACATGTGCCACAGAAATCTGCAGGAAAAACATACAGCTTAACTATGAAGTACCAAGCTTGAATAATTACTGCTAATACTCAAGTCAGTGAGTCAGTGAGCAATGTCAAGAAAATATATAATTTTCGTATCCTTCTGGCTTTGGAGCCTAAGGAAACTACCTTAACATGGGCCTAAGATAGGCTTAGTGCTAGTTGATTGTAAAGTGTTTTAGCAATACTGCATCATGTTCATACAGGAACTTTAATCTTTATACAAATGTGTGAATCAAAGGCTTTTCAGCATGATGCCCCTACTGTAATTTTAGTATGTAATATTCCAGTGATGTCCAGCAGAAGGCAGCTTCATAACTCCTTGCCTGTCCAACACTGAGGCATGCAAAGGGGATATTTATGGTAAGATCCAAGTTACATATTATAGACTGTAATGCTGTGTACACACGATCGGATTTTCCATCGGAAAAACCACCCAAGTGCTCAAGCTTGGCTTGCATACATACGGTCACACAAAAGTTCTCTCAACTTCCATCCGTTGAGAACGCGGTGACGTGCAACACTACGCCGAGCCAAGAAAATGAAGGTCAATGCTTCCGAGCATGCGTCAAATTGTTTCCGAGCATACGTCAGAATTTTGCGTGCTGAAATTGCTACAGACAATTGGATTTTCCGGAAAATTTAAGAACCAGCTCTCAATCTTTTGTGGGCGGAAATTCAGACAGCAAATGATCCAATGAAGCATACACACGGTTGGAATTTCCGTTCAAATGCTCACATCGGACTTTTGCTGAGGGAATTTCCGATCATGTGTACGGGGCATAAGGGTATTTTAAAGACTGTTAAAGTAAAGACTGTTCAGGGTATCACAATTGTTTCTATCTATCTATCTATCTATCTATCTATCGATCTATCTATCTATCGATCTATCCTGTTTATGACACTACATAATTACTGTATTTTATACTGTTTGATTTGATACTGTATGATGCCGTTTTCATTTCTGAGGGAAACAATAAGTTCCAATGTATACCTACCCTGTGTTCTTTTACAATTTTCTCACTGCCATCTACTAGAAGCATTTTGTTTTCCCGAGCCAACTCTGCTCTGCAGTCTTCCACTGAGGCTAAAATCCTACTCCTCTCCAGCTCAATTTTCAGATGTAATAAGTGGTAGGGAGCTTCACTCTGATAATCCTATAAAGCAAACAAAGAACCACAAAAATAAGGTTTAGAAGAAAACATTTCTTTAATATCAAACTCACTGGTCAAGGTGGCTGTTGTGATGTTAAATATAGGTCATCCACATTTCAGGACCAGCTCAGGACAAAATGTATACAAAGTGTATTTTTTTCCTTTCCCTGGCTTAGCAACCATAACTTTCACAGAGAATCATCTAAACAAGATATCTAAACCAATTTAAAGGGGTTTTAAAGGTAAAAAATGTTTTCCCTAAAAAGCTTCCTTTACCTCAGTGCAGTCCTCCTTCACTTACCTCATCCTTCGATTTTGTTTCTAAATGTCCTTATTTCTTCTGAGAAATCCTCACTTCCTGTTCTTCTGTCTGTAACTACACACAGTAATGCGAGGCTTTCCCTCTGGTGTGGAGAAAGCCTCTTGGAGGGGGAAGGGGTCAAGCAGGAGGGTCAGGACGCTCTCTACTTTGCAGATAGAGAAATGAGCTGTGTGTTAGTGGGCGTCATGACATTCCTGCTCACCCCCTCCCCACTCAAGAGGCTTTCTCCACACCAGGGAGAAAGCCTCGCATTACTGTGTGTAGTTACAGACAGAAGAACAGGAAGTGAGGATTTCTCAGAAGAAATAAGGACATTTAAAAGCAAAATCGAAGGATGAGGTAAGTGAAGGAGGGCTGCACGAAGGTAAAGGAAGCTAATTAGGGATTTTTTTTTTCCCCCTTTACAACCCCTTTAAATGGTCTCTTAGCAAGAATGAGCAGCAGTTAAAAACAGCTCATGAATGCAATAATGAAAACCCTTAACAACCTTAATCCTTTTACAAACATGCAAAAAAAGTGAAAAGGGGAAAGAACCTAAATTAGCGGCTAAGCGCTATAACTAAGATACTAGGCACAATAGCAATAAACAGTGCAGCACCATACATATATTAAGTGCATAAATCAATAAACTATACTAAAATTGTATAAGCCAAAAGAAGCCATAAAGAGAAAGTCCCCTAGGAAAATCCATGTTGAATCGAGAAATCCAGAAACCGCAACCGCTTCACCCACAGCAAGTTCATACTGGAGGCTTACCAGAGAACCAGTGACCACCCTTACTCAAGGAGGTCAGTAGACGCCAGATGCAGCCTGTCCATTAGGGCCGCACGGGCACTGCCCCCCATCCATGCGTCTGGCCAACTGATCTACATGCATGGATTCCATGCATGGAATCAGGTTTTTCTTTTTTTAAGCCTGTGATTAGAGCCAGAGGCTCTAATAGGCTTCAAAAAATGGTAGGCTTGGGGTGCAGAGCACTGAATATTCACCATTCTCCTCTGGCCAATAAGGAAGCAGGTCATGAGACTCAGCCCCCGAGTGGCCAAAAGGCGATCCAATCAGATTGCCCGCCAGGAGGAGGGAGGAGACGCAGGGGAAGCAAGGAAGCAGACAGACAAAACAGTCCAGAGAGAAGCCGATTCTGCCCTCTGCCCTGCCCATGAGATATGGGGTAAGTGCAGGGTTCCGACTACTGACTGACCAACCAGGGGGTTGCCACCTGTGACCTGACTGACCGAGGGGGTGGTCTTGTTTTCCACACCCCTCCCACCCAGAGAACACCACCAGCTGCCACTGGTAAATGCTCAATCAGTCCTTAGATCCACTTTTAAGAGCTCAGGTGTCCTCCCAGATGGTAGGTAAAAGGATAGATTCACAGAGAATACAGAAAGCAGCATCAATAAACCAAATATCAGCTGAGACAAATAAATGTACCTGTGTAAAGAAGAGAGGAACACATTGTGTGTCTATGGCTCACAGCGTTGCCATGAAAGGTCCCATGGATCCCAGAGGCCAGCACAAGGGAGAAATCGGCAGAAGGAAAATGAGGGTTCCTCCACATGGTAGGGAGGGTCCTAGCTCCTATCCTGATCATTTACCCAGTCGGAGACACAATATTTCTAGTAGTGCTGGATATTCGCACCAAAAGCCTGTAATTGACCACAGACTGCGAAAACAGATGTCGATCCTCCTCCAAAACAAGGATTGATATATGCACTTATACAAATGTATAACACTGCACTATGAAAAGAAAGTGAACTTTTATTTCCTATTTTTTTTTTCTTTCTTAGATTATAGAAGCCTAATTTGTTTAATGATATAAAGTAGAATTCTAAACATAAACTAAATTACAAACCTTCCATTGTTTATGTAATTTCCTGACGGTTTCTTGAAGTGGCTGCTGTTCTTGCTCTGGCAGGATATCTGTCAGTTCATCACAAGCTTTCAGGAAAGCATTAAGAACCTTCAAATCTAACTGTCCAAAAAAGTCCTGCATGCAAAAAAAAACGTTATAGAGTTTCCAACAAACACAATTTTTTTTTTCTAATTCAAGTGTTACTAAACCCACAACAGTAAAATCAGTCTGTATATGCAGTAAAGCATTCTTGTTATACTTTCTGTGGAACCTAAGGGGTTAATCCTCCACATTGTGTAAAAAGGCTGTTTGATCCTGTGTTCTCTGATCCTCCTTTTCTTCCACAGTCCCCAATCCATCTCCTGATAGCACCGAACCTTCAGGGCACTCTGCACATGCTCAGTTTGATGTGTATTGCTAGAGAGTTTTTTTTCTTGGGAGGGTGCATGTAATCAGCACAGGGCCAATCAGCACTGTCCAGACATAGGGTCAGGGGTCATGCAGCCTCATAGGACAATGAAATGAAAACTCCTTACACAAGCTTTAACAAGTGCTTGTCTGGACACTGATAGAAGTCACAAGACTGCTACATACAGTACTGCTGATGAGAAAAGGTATTGAGCAGTATATATTTACTAAAATAACTGCATTTCCATGTTCTGTGTACTGTAGGAGACCATCAGGGCTTTTTTTCTGGGGGAACTTGGGGGAACTCAGTTCCACCACCTTTGGCTCAGACCCTTTGGTGCCCGCTCACCACAATCACTTGTGAACACAGAAGTCTGGTTTCTGTGTTTACAAGTGACTGCTTTGTAACCCCCTGAACTCTGCACACTGTATGTAATGCAATTCTGGTATTTAATGCCCCTTTAAGACCCTTCTACTGTTTGTGAAATCTGAACGGGTCGTGGTTGAGTTCCTGCACCTATTTTCTGAGAAAAAAAGCTCTGGAGACCATATATAGTGAATGCAGGCTCCTGTGCTTAGTAACACCTTTACTATATCATGTTGCTTGCTGTAAATGTGCAGCCTGCTAGTGTAGTGCAATTTAATTATCTTTAGAGAAACTAACCCTTAAAGAATGAAAAAAGAAAAAAAAACATATGCATCTCTGCAATGCATGCATGTTTCACCATGCTTTATCATTTTAAATACCAGCAAGTACAGAAACATACATGTTGATCTGCAAAAAATGCACTCCACAAGTCCAGTTAAGGGCCAATAACAAACAGCAATCTGTGGACTGAGTGGTATCAGCTCCGCCAAGTTGTATTTTCCTATCTCCCTTTCCATTACCTTATCCTGGTGGTAAACCTCAAACATGAAATAATAAAAAGCATATCCTTCTATACTGTGTAATTGTCTCTCTCCAAAACTCTGATTGTCACTTCTCTCTGCTGCCTTGCTCTTCTATTATCATCAGGAGTCACTTCTGGCAGCTTCTCCCAACACCAAGATTTATAAAAGATGATGGAGAGAGAGCTGAGCTACATACCGTATTTTTCATTCCACCCCCCCCCCCCCCCAAAAAAAAAAGCGGGGAGAAATGCCTGTGTGTCTTATGGAGCGAATACTGACCAGGACGGCCGCTGCCACCGCCACCGTGTTAGAATATCGGGAGCGGCCATCTCCCATGAGCGCCAGGCGATCCTGTTATCCTGAGCCTGTCGCCTTGTACTTGGCCTTTCCTGTCACAGACAGAAGACAGAGCAGGCCCGAATGGAGTGTGTGCTGCCGCCGCACCAGCTCAAGCTGCTCTGTCGGATGTGATGACATCCTCGCCAGGCACAGGCAGGTTGCATGTTAGGCACAAGCAGGGTGAATTTTATGGAACAGACTGGCTGCATTGTATGGCACAGACTGGCTGCATTTCATGGCACAGACAGGCCGAATTTTATGGCACAGACAGGCCGAATTTTATGGCACAGACAGGTGGATTGTATGGCACAGGGAGAGTGCATTGTATGGCACAGGCAGGCTGCATTGTATGGCACAGGTCAGGCAGCATTGTATGGCACAGGTCAAGCTGCATGGTATGGCACAGGTCCGGTTGCAATGGATGGCATATTTCAAGCTGCACTGTATGGCACAGGTCAAGCTGCATTTGATTGCCACTGGTCAGGCTGCATTTCATGGGCACTGGTAAATATTTTTTGCACACCATTTGGTTCAGAATATTATTTTTCTTGTTTTCCTCCTCTAAAAACTAGGTGCGTCTTATGGTCAGGTGCGTCTTATGGAGCAAAAAATACATTTTTTTTAACAATCATAGTTGTTCTACTGTGCTGCTAAATATACGGTAATCTATTGGTATAGTTATTTTAGGCTGATCTGAAATGTTCAAATAGCTTATATATATCTTACGCTCCAAAACGCACTTGAAGCCTGAACTTATATATCACTTACAGTATCTCACAAAAGTGAGTACACTCCTCACATTTCTGTAAATATTTTATTATATCTGTTCATATGACAACAATATAAAGTAGTGAGTGTACAGCTTGTATAACAGTGTAAATTTGCTGTCCTCTCAAAATAACTCAACACACCGCCATTAATGTTTAAACCGCTGGCAACAAAAGTGAGTACACCCCTAAGTGAAAATGTCAAAATTGGGCCGAATTAGCCATTTTCCCACCCCAGTGTCATGTGACTCGTTAGTGTTACAAGGTCCCAGGTGTGAATGGGGAACAGGTGTGTTAATCTTGGTGTTATCGCTTTCACTCTCTTATACTTGTCACTGGAAGTTCAACATGGCACCTCATGGCATGGTTATACAAGCTGTACACTACTTGAAAAGATATAATAAAATATTTACAAAAATGTGAGGGGTGTACTCACTTTTGTGAGATACTGAATATAACACTAAGGCTTCATTTCCACTGGCGTTTTTACAGCCACGTTTTTTACAGCTTAAAAACGCCTGTCCATGTTTATTTTAGAAAAAAAAAAAAAAAATTTTTTTTTTTTTTTGGAGCTGGAGCTTTAAAAACGCCGCGGCCGCGTTTTTGAGTGTTTGCGCGCGTTTTTGCGCGTTAATGCGCGCTTTTGATGTCTGGCGTTTTTACAGCTCTATTGCTGGAGCTTCAGAATGCACTGGTCCCGCGTTTTTTTTGCAGCTTAGCCATCTACAGCTCAAAAACGTCATGGTGGGCCATAGACTAACATTGACAGGCGTTTTTAAGCTGCAAAAAACGCTCAGAAAAGTGGCTGTAAAAACGCCAGTGGAAATGAGGCCTAATTGTGAAACTAAAGCCAAAACTTTGGACTGAATAGCAATGGGTTAAAAAAAAAAATTCTGTCTGTGTCACACTGGAGAAATTTACCTTCACTTCCTCTCCCATAAACACAACCGAAGGCTAGAGGATATCTCTACAAAGTGAGGAAAGTCCTCTCTTATGCCTTGTACACACACGACGAGAAAACTGACATATTTTATATTGGTTGCGAAAACCGGTTTGTATGCTCCCTAGCAGTTTTCTCGTCGAAAAAACTGCCCGCAAAAAAATTGAAACCAGCTATCTTTTTTCTCGTCATGTTTCCTGTCAGTCTTTTTTCCCGTTGCGAAAAACTGTCGCGTGTATGCTTTTCCGAGGGAAAAAAAATGTGCATGCTCAGAATCAAGTATGAGACGGGAGCGCTCGTTCTGGTAAAACTAGCTGTAAACTACGGGGCTGAATAGCGTGAAACAACTCTTACCAAACTTTTACTAACAGGAGGATCAGCAAAAGCAGCCCAAAGGGTGGCGCCATTTGAAAGGAACTTCCCCTTTATAGTCCCGTCGTACGTGTTGTACGTCACTGCGCTTTGGTCAGACTTTTTTTTGCATGAACGTGTGTATGCAATCAGGCTGGAGAGAAATCGCATCATGAAAAAACATTTTTTTTCCTGCCGAGAAAAATGGTCGTGTGTACGAGGCATTCGTTATCTAAAACAGGGCTACATATTGGAAAACTTCCCCTATTTTACTGTTCAGATGACAACTCAAAGAATTGCCCACTCCATTGATAATGGGAAAATAAATGGGTAAATAAAAAGTGTGAATCTGCCCAGTGTGGACATGAACCTGACTGAGGTTCTAACCGTTTCCAACTATAAACTAAACTAAAATAAAAGTTTTGGCTTTAAAGTACCTGAACTTGACTTGGTATTAGCCTCTTGCAGTCTACTGTACAGTAGAGTTCAGAGGGGGAAGCAGCACAAGGAGCCAATCAGCTGTACTGCAGTGCAAAAGAAGAAGTGACAAAGAAGAGAGAAGTGTGGCACAAAGATGAGTTATCAGCATGCTGCCTCTCCTTAAACTGATTGATCACCACAAAGTCAGGTGTGTGAAAGTGGAAATACAGTCCTATGTCAGACAGGACTGTGCAAATCTCATATATGTGTTTTATCAATGTATTTAGCTGTTTGCATGGAGCTCTGCTTTAACTATAAAATGCTCCTATTTGGGTTATGTGAGAAAATAAGTTCTGGTTGGAAAATGTCCTGCCCCATAAAATGGGAAATGATATATACAATATGTCAGCCTTTAGTGGATTTCCTATAATGCCGCGTACACACGAGCATTTTTAATGGTCTAGAAAAAACAAGTTTTTTTCAACCCGATTATTGTTAAGCCTGCCTTGACTACACACGATCGTGTAAAAAAAAAATGCTCTAGCAAAAGTGCGGTGACGTACAACACGTACGACGGCACTATAAAGGGGAAGTTCCATTCGGATGGCGCCACCCTTGGGGCTGCTTTTGCTGATTTTGTGTTAGTAAAAGTGAGAGACGATTCACGCTTTTACGACGTTAAAAATTACAAAGTTAAAAACGACGCAAACATTTAGAGCATGTTCTAAATTTGTAATGCTCTGGAGCCCACACACGATCGTTTTAATGGCATTAAAAAAAATTACATTTTCTACTTCCCAGAAAAACGGTTGTGTGTACGCAGCATTAGAATACATAACAAGCTCCTAGACCAGTCACAGAACGAGCTCAGCCAAAATGTTCAGCCTGGCATTGTTTCCATGATATCATGGTTTCAAATAACAGTCAAGTGATGATGGTACTCTGTAGCATTATACACAAAAAAGATTAATGATTGCAAGGAATTGCTATTTTTCCCCATACATTTTGGGTGGAAATTAGAACAGAAAACAATAAGGGAAGTTATGCTTATACTGTCTCCTGTAAAATAAAGTTCATGGATTGTTCAAAAGTTTTTCCTTGATATGGGGGCCTTTAAGTCTTTGGGATGTAGATTACTGACTGTAGCAATGCTTTGAACAAGTAAAGAGAATTTCTGTTAGAACCCACTAACCTAGAAAAATTAACAAACTGACCACAAGACATGATCTCAGGGCCATCCAAAGTTTGGATCCACCTAGTATGCCCCTCTGTAATATGACTGGCCACCACTGAGTAAAATTAACCATTTTTGAGTGCTCCCCATTTGGACTTCTAGCTGGAGAATCCATGAGACAATTATCTAAATATGGCTTTTCAATGCAACTTATTAATTTGCAATTTTTGAAGCACTGCTATCCAGCAGATACCAAGCGAAGGTCAAGTATGCCACTATATACCTTATTAAGACTTAGGCCGCGTACACACGACCGAGAAACTCGACGGGCGAAACACATCGTTTTCCCCGTCGAGTTCCTTGTTTGGCTGTCAAAAAACTTGTCGAGACAAATTTTCCCATTGCCCGTCGAGGAAATAGAGAACATGCTCTCTTTTTGGCTCGACAAGTTCCTCGACAGTTTTCTCGGCGAAAAGTGTACACACGACCGTGTTTCTTGCTGAATTCTGCCAAGAAACCGGTCGTGTGTATGGGGCCTAACACAACAAATTAAGGATCTTTACTTTTCACAGAATGTCTTCTCTTTTTTATTATGTTTTTATGTTTTTTTTGCACTATACAAAGCCTCTATCTTGCTTTAGTTAGTACAGTACAGTAATTCTAGATGAAGTATTGCTGGGAATATCCACAACATAGAAACATGGTACCATCACACTATTTTTAGTCTAAATAATAATTTTGGATTCAGGTTTATCAGCATACCCTGAAAGCTTTTGTATGGATTTTCAAGAGAAAACAACTACAAGATTTAACCTTTCCAACTTAAGTAGTTGTCTGCAATTCCTAATGCCGCGTACACATGACCGTTTTTTCATGAGGAGAGAAATTACATTTTTTAAATTGGTCATTAAAAATGCTCGTGTGTGGGCTCCAGAGCATTTTTCATGACGAGAAAAATGGGCATTAAAAATTTAGAACCTGCTCGATTTTTTCACGACGGGGAAAAAAACACGCGTGCTCATGCTCGAATAGTCATTCGAATTGGAACTTCCCTTTTATAGTGCCGTCGTACGTGTTGTAGGTCACCGTGCTTTGTTCGAGCATTTTTTTATCACGATCGTGTGTATGCAAGGCAGGCTTTGCAAGAATCACGTCGAGAAAAAAATATTTTTCTCCATGACATTAAAAACAGTCATGTGTACGTGGCATAACACCTAAATGGAAGGGCTAGAGGAACCTCAAGTCAGAGAAATCATCATATGGAAAAAGCTACTTACTGTGTGCTTTTTTAGTAATTCCTCTGGGTTTCCCTTCTCTTTTAAATATATTTCTGCTGTTTTCAAGACCTTTTCAAGTTCCGCTCTGGACTCTTCAAACTTCTTCATCAGGCTGCTATTGCACTCTATCGTTTTTTTCCACTCCGATATTTTCTTTACCATGGTCTTAATTTAAAAAGAAAAATGGCACATGCATATTTTATATATATGGCTGATGGAAAGTAGAATATCAGTGGCATAATAAATATTTTTTTACTTTTGAATGTGGACGAGTTATGAAAAAATAGTTTTAATTTAAGACCCTCCTAAAACTATATTTAAAATAGGTGTATGAGATTTTAAGTATTATTATTTATTTTTTTCAGTTTTTTTCAGTTTATCCCTCCATTTGTCAGTTCCACTCAAATCTCAAGTTCTGACTGGGATGTTCCACAATATTGATGTTTTTTTTCCCAAGAGCAGACAAACATCAATATTGAACTGAAAAAAAAATGAACCAAGAAATTGATGCATATACAGTGGGGCAAAAAAGTATTTAGTCAGCCACCAATTGTGCAAGTTCTCCCACTTAAAAAGATGAGAGAGGCCTGTAATTGTCTAAATTGACTAAATACTTTTTTGCCCCACTGTAAGCTTGCATTAGAAATTTGACTAAGAGCACAAATGGCCAGATTTAATGCACAACGTCAGCCAAAATGTATTTCATTTTGAATATGGAAGGTTACAGCCTCTGATGAAGTAATGGAAAATCTCTTTAACAAGTTCACAGACAGTGGGCCAGATCCAGAGACAACAGCGGATCTTTGTGCGGGCGTAGCATATCTTCTTTAAGCTACGCCGCCGCAACTTAGAGAGGTAAGTGCCGTATTCACAAAGCGTTTGCGTCCTAAGTTACGGCAGCGTAGCGTAAATGGGCCGGCGTAAGCCCGCGTATTTCGAAGTAGGCAGGTCATGGGCGTGTAGTATTATAATGAGGCTTGACCCCATGTAGATGCATGCGCCGTCCGTGGACGTAGAAAGTATATCATATACTTGTTTTAAACTTTTTTTTTTCATTTCTTTAGTTACTTTCTGGTTTCTTCACTTGCCAAAATATCCTATACATCCCTGGAGTCTTAAGTGGGGGGGGGGGGGGGTTGGGCAGACATAGTTCAAATGTTCTAAGCACTGCTGGCACCAGATTATCTCAAGGTAAACAATAGCAACTGGAAAAAGTTTTTAATCTAAAAATTTAAAAACATTACATTCCCTTAACTCTTCAACCAGAATTGTCTGTCATAGAAATTAGACATGATGACTGTCCTGTCACATAAAAGGGCCTTCCTACGCCTATGGAGATTAAGTCACCTGGTTATATACCTACCTATTAATTTATGTATGGACTATTAAAGTGTGATTAACAACATTTTTGTGCAATCCATGTGTGTTCATGTATTACTTAGCCCAGGTTCACACTGAGCTGTGGGAATGAAGCCATGCAAATTCAGCCAAACTCCCACGATTTCACTCCCGCTTGTCAGTCCTGATTTTGGCCGCGATTACAGAGAAATCTGTGCAGAAACAGATGTCAATGTAAATCACGGGCCGAAAATAAACTACTTTTTGAAATTAAGGCAGTGCTGCAGAAGCGGCGTCGCACCGATTAGGATGTCGGCAAATGCCGCCGATTTGACATGTAAAATTGCATGTCAAATCACACCAGTGTGGACCTTCAGTCATTTTTCAACTTTCCTTCTATGAAATCTTCTGCCTTTGTTGTTTTAACTTTGGATAGTAAAACATATTTTTTTTCTGCCAGTAAATACCTTATATAGCCCACTTCCGGTTTCTTGTCTCGTCATTAGCCTAAGCTTATGACATCAAACACAGGTCTCGCTTTCACTCTCGTGAGAGTTTGCCTGGAAGGCAGGGGGATAGGTCCTAAGAGGGCTAAAGAGAGTTACAGAGCTGGAGGTGTGCCTCTGTGTGTCTGTGTAAATCCAGGAAGTGAAACAGGCAGAAGCTTCAGCTGCCCACAGTTAAAATGGTTGCAGCTAGACTCAGTGGAGGGAGATTTCTACAACATATTTGGCAAGTACAGAATCACAGTATATATAAAATAATATGCAAAGCGGTTGGAGGGAAGCTTCAGAATAGCAAAGATGTTTTTATTACAAATTATGTGAGCAGCATAATTTGTAATAAAAACATCTTTGCTATTCTGAAGCTTCCTCTTTAAGAAAATTTAAGAACATAGATTAAGAAAATTCAAGAACATAGATTAAGAAAATTTAAGAATATGGATCTTTCATTGGGCAGATTGTTTTAAAATCTAACAAAAAGCCACAGATAATTGGACATGTGAAAGGGCCCTAAAACCGCATTACTCGCACTTGCTGATTCTTCCCTGCCTTTCGCATTCCTGTGTAGTGCAGGGACTACTGTTATTTACAGGATTGTTAAATGCTGGGAGTGCTAAAGAAACCTCTAGTCCACCTTGCAATGGTGGCAAGAACAGGAGACAACAAATATGAAGCTCCACCAGGAATATAGCTGTATTTTCCGAAAAGATTCCACGTGTTTTGCCCTGGTTACTGCTCAACAATTTTCCTGATGTGAATACAGACCTCAGATGCAGACAAATTCATCTTCACACTGCATCTTCTAAAATGTTGCAATTCATGTAGAACAGTGCTTCTCAACCTTACTAGTGCCGTGACCCCTTGATTAAATTTCCCAAGTTGTGGGGCCCCATAACAGTAAAATTATTTTGGTATAGTGGGTTGTCAGCACCCAAGGCAAGACAAGTAATTTGTGCCCCTGACCAATGGACATTTAGTGCTCCCTGAGTCCTTTCCACTTGTACAGTACAGTGCTGGTGGGGAGTTGGGATAAGTGGCAATGTTGGGGGGAGTTCTGATCAGCCAACATAGGTGTTCTTGATCAAGGTTATCTGCTGATCTGAGATTTGTAGTGGGGACTTTTTGTGGCAACTATAATCACAGGTAGTGTTACTCACTGTGTCTCCGGCTTCACTGTGAGACACAACTTTGTGGTGTCTCGTAGCAGTGACACCTATGCCGAAATCAGAAGATAGGGTTTCCTACAGCCCCTCCCACTTCACATTCATCACCAGTCAGCTATCCTCTAGTCTCTGCCCCCCAGCCATGCCGTGAACTAAATGGGCGGCTGCGAAGAGGCTGAGTGGGTGGCCGCGGTCTCCAGGGAAAGCCCTGCTGGTCAGCCCCAAAAAGGCTGGGAGAGTGGTGCGGGCTTCAGGAACAGCCTATGATTTGGTGACCCCTGGCAAATCATCATTCGACCCCCTAACTGGTCCCGACCCCCAGGCTGAGAACCACTAATGTAGAACAATGAGCTTGGCAAACTAGAGCTTGGCACATGCACTTTGGAAAGCCATTATTTTCAATGACATTGCCTTTTGTCACATGACAGAAGATGCTAGGAACGTTGCACATTTTAAACATGACACAGGACCATGACAAGCAGTAATGAAACAATGAGTACCCCTGGGCAAATGCACTTATCTTTAAAGCTGTTTTTTTTTTACTTTCAGTTGTGTGACTGGACCACAGGCAACTGTGTCAGATTGGTCATACTTTATATCCAGGCATAAAGTAAAGGGATTTACAGTAACCATGCATAACCAATTATAATGCAGCTTTCACTAGAATGCTCCATCATAGCCGCTGACTCCTGCTTACTATGAATAACAATGTGCTTGCTTTGAACTGTTATTAAATAAACCAAAGGGTTTCTGAAGTGAACATATTTTAAACACAATGGGCATATTATTGCATGCTAAAAGCATAGCATAAAAGTGTTTCTGAGAAAGCTTTAACTGTGGGGAAAACTGGCTCTATTACCAATAAATTTGACCATGATAACAGAGAACCACAAATCCAGCTTGAGTGTGCTATCTCTTGGAAATATAAAATGTGCAGGAAAACATTTCCTATCAGGATTTATTTTCTGATAAGCTTCTTTGTTTTACTTGTTAACAACTGTACAAAGGCCGGCCAAAGACTGAGACAATGTCTTTCCTGAAACCACGGTTTGCAGGAAAGTAATTCACTCTATTCCCCCATCAATACAGACAGTGTTGACAGGGGTATCCCTCCCAGGAAGCCATGGTGTCCTCCTGGTGGGGGAAGCCATTCCTGCTGGGAGAACACTGATTATTGCTAGCAGCTAAAATGGCCACTGGAAATAATTGCATATAATATCCGGCAGGCTATTTGTACCCAAGTTGATTGACCGATCTGCGCTTTATGCACTTTTGCTACTGCTAAAGCATTCCTCCATTGGTCTTAGGACCACTAGCCATCAAGGGGCAACTTTGATATGAGAAAGCAAAGCCCCCACATAGAGCCACAATGCAGAACAAGACATGGTGGTTAAGGTTTACTAAAACTGGAGTACTCAGAATCTGGTGCAACTGTGCATGGTATCTAATCAGTTTCGAACTTCAGCTTGTTCAATTAAAGGGTTTGTAAAGGTTTGTTTTTTTATTTTCTAAATAGGTTCCTTTAACCACTTATGGACTGTCGCATGTACATATACGTCGGCAGAATGGCACGTACAGGCACATTGGCGTACCTGTACGTCCCTGCCTAGATGTGGGTCGAGGGTCCGATCGGACCCCCCGGTACTTGCGGCGGTCCCCGTGGCTGTCCGAGTGATCCGGGATGAGGGGGCGGCTGTTGGTTTTTGTCCGCCCCCTCCAGATCGCTCCCAGCCAATCCGCACGCTCCCCCTACGTGTCACTTCCTCTTCCTGTGTAAACACAGGAAGGGGGAAGTGATGTAATCTCTCCTCTCATCGGTATTTTCAACCACCGCTGAGGAGAGAAGACTCACACAGTAATTTTGCACCAACACTACACTGACACACACTACACATAGGCACATTAACCCCTTGCGATCACCCCCCCCCCCACCCCACTGTCACAGTGTCACTGAATGCAGTGATCATATATGTACTGATCACTGCATTTAGTGTCAGTGTGACAGGCAGTGTGACAGGCAGTTAGTATTAGGTTCAGGGTAGCCCTCGTACCCCCCCTAATAAAGTTTTAACCCCTTGATCACCGCCCTAGTTAACCCTTTCACTCCCTATTGTCAGTGTCACTAAGCGACTATTTTTCTGATCGCTGTATTAGTGTCGCTGTTCCCGCTAGGTAGCTATTTTTTTTTATTGCGATTTTTTTTTACTAAAGACATGTGTCTGAATACATTTTGGCCTAAATGTTTGACTAAAATTTAGTTTATTTGATTTTTCTTAGCACAAAAAGTAAAAAATATTGATTTTTTTCAAAAATGTCGCTCTATTTTTGTATATAGCGCAAAATAAAAATCGCTGAGGCAATCAAATACCACCGAAAGATAGCTCTATTTGTGGGAAGAGAAGGACGCAAATTTTGTTTGGGAGCCATGTCCATGACCGCGCAATTGTCTGTTAAAGCGACGCAGTGCCGAATTGTAAAAACCCCTTGGGTCATTTAGCAGCATATTGGTCCGGTCCTTAAAGAGGAGTTCCACCCTAAAAAATGACTTTTTTTTTAATCCACTCCTCACCACATTTGGCATGTAATTTTTTTTGGGGGGGAGTGGGGGCTTCAGTAGGAGTGGGACTTCCTGTCCCACTTCCTGCTTCCACCGAGGGGCTGGTTAGGCGATTAAGCCTTAATCGCCTACACCAGCCCCTCCCTGTAGGCGATCACATGGGACACTGTCTGGTCCCATGCGATCGCCTCTCCAATCAGCGGCGAGCCGTGCCGCGCCACGTGCGCATGCGCAGTGCGGCTCGCGCATGCGCAGTGGGTGCCCGGCCGTGAAGGCGAAGGCTGTCACGGCTGGGTGCCCACAGTTGAGATGGAGACGCCGGCCGGGGAGGGGGGGAGAGGAGCGGAGCCCCGGTCGGCGCGTCGCTGGAACGCAGGAGCAGGTAAGCGAGTGTTTATTAAAAGCCAGCAGCTACACTTTTTGTAGCTGCTGACTTTTAATAAACACAATTTTGGCTGGAACACCCCTTTAAGTGGTTAAGCTAGTGCATTGTTGGTTCACTTAATCCGAGTTTTTCAGCCCTTTTTTTAGGGCTGAAAATAGCCCCCTTGGCTTATACTCGAGTCAGTGTACCTGTCGGGTTGCAGGCGTCCATTCTTCCAAAGTCGTGGCTTCCTCACTGTGTTCCGCTTCCGCCTATCGCAGAGGTCCTCTCATCCTCGGATTTTCCCAGCAGACACTGTGTTCAGTGTTCCACCTATCATGGACGTCCTCTTGTGTGAGGATGAAAGAAGGTCCACGATTTGCGGAACACTGAACACAGTGTCTGCTGGGAAACTGAGTCCGAGGATGATAGGACCTCGGTGATAGGTGCTAGCAGGAGGAATCCGCGACTTTTGAAAAATGGGCGCCCGCGACTCGACAGGTCCACTGACTATCACGGAACAAATGGGACCAGGGGGAAGCCGCGACTTTTGAAAAATAGATGCCTGCAGCCTGTCAGCAATACAGGTACAATGAGGCTGCAATGGACACAGTGAGAGTGGGCACAATATGGCTACACTGGGCACAGTAAGGCTACAATGGGCACAGTGAGAATAGGCACAGTTAGGCTGCAATGGGCACAGTGAGAATGGGCACAGCAAGGCTGCAATGGGCACAGTGAGAATGGGCACAGAAAGGCTGCAATTGGCACAGTAAGGCTACAATGGGCACAGTCAGAATGGACACAGAAATGCTGCAATGGGCACAGTAAGGCTGCAATGGGTACAGTAAGGCTGCAAATGGGCACAGTGAAGCTGCAAATGGACATTGTTGACCCTCTTTTGCACTTACATTAGCTGCTGCATTCTCACCCTAAGCTTATACTTGAGTCAATACGTTTTCCCAGTTTTTTGTGGTAAAATTAGGGCCTTAGCTTATACTCAGGTCTGCTTATACTCGAGTATATACGGTAGTCTGTTTTCCTCTTCTTCTGCCTTTTTTAGGTCCCTCTTTATTGATCCCAAATTATCCCAAGGGAGGAAATACATGCTAATTAAAAACCTATCACTTAATTCATGTTGGAGACTTCTCTTGTTTCCAAAGGACCAAATTGGGTCCAGTTAGAAACAGCTGAATTCAGTTACTCAGAATGTAGCTGATTCATTCGGCACTAATTGGTTAGCTAAATATATTACGGAGCAGACAAAGTGACAAATTTAGCAACAAATAGACAAAAGTATAAAGGTTTTTCCTGCTCGCCTGCAATCAGTGCTTTGTAACATTTAAATGATGGTGTAAGACATGAAGAACAACTGCCAAATTAAAACAACGTATGAGACACAGTGCAGAACACAGCATTAGGGATTATTAAAGCAAAATGATTTCACTTAAAAACAAGCGTCATAAAACCCACCAAAACAGCTCATAAAACATAATAAATAACATAAAAACTAGAAAATCGAGAATCTTGGATTTCACGAAATTTGTAAATACTTCAGTGTGATAAATATATCTTGATGATAATGGCATGCCAAGTCTGCAGGCCCTCATTAAATAGTTCATTATTTTTTAGCTTGAAAAAGTAATTGTGGTTGGTTCAAAGCCATACTGACCCTTCATTGGTACTTTAAAAAACAAATTTCTAAATTATGTAGGCCTTATGAGACTTTATTTGAGGCCCCCAATATCATATCTAGCTGCCCACAACTGGCTTAGAGAACTGCATGTCTCAGTAAGTCTCGTCTGCATGTCTCAGTAAGTCTTCTCCTGCATGTTAACTGCTAAGAGCTGGATTCTTCTGGGCAGATGACCAAACTGATATCTTACTAGAAAGAGGTAAAGGTAGAAAATCGTATGGAAATAGTGTCATATTTCCAGTTCAATAATTCGTTGTTGTTTTTTTTTAGGATAAGGAATACTGTAAGTGAAAAATATGTTAAAGATAGCTCGGAATTCAAGAGAAATGTTGTAGTCTAGTTTGCCCAGTGAAAATTATACATCACACTGAACTTCACTTAGAATTGAAGATTTAAGCTATTGAAGAATGACTTTTATACTTTATAGGTAAATGTGGTTTGATGCAATATCGGTTGACCACATAGTATATTTTTATTGTCACTCCCATTGATGGGTAAAAAAAAAAAACACTATTGTTGTTGGAAGTAATGCTTTTTGTAAATCTATTCAGATTATTAAAATATTTCTATATTTCTATCAAATACAACTGTACCTACAAGTAATCAAGTAATAAATGTGGTTAAACTAATTTAGTGCTAGCATAAAAATCCATTTTTTTTTTTTTTTAGTAAATGGACAGTTAACTTATTGTGTGAATGATCAGAACAAGTAAGCGTTGTATGATATAGATCAGTGAAAAGGTTAAGTGACACATACAGAACATCTCTGACCACTTATTATTTACTATGATATTTCAACAAATATATAAGTACTTAAAAGATTATTTAAAAATCAGTTTCTTTGTTAATTAATGGTAATCACAAAACCTCATGATTACTACAAGGTATAGCTCTGTTTTGATTTCTTTGCTTATTTGAAGGTAATAGTGTCCATCTATAAATGGGTCTTGTCTGTATTTTACTAATAAATGTTTTTATTCTGTATATGGGTTAAAATGATTTTGTTCCATTGTTGAAATAAAAAAAAAAAATCCCACCTCCTAATATATAAAACTTCTTTTTATATTTTTTTTCATTTGATTCACGTTTATATATAGATGAGAAAATTTGAATTTAAAATGTGCAGGACATTCCATTTATATTAGTTCCAGGCAGTATTCATTTCTAAGAAACACATATATTTATCCCAGGATTATATTTCCCATCAACAAAATGACGTGCATTAGGCTCATATGTGTTTTTTTTTCATTGCGAAGGAACACACTAGTTAGGTGGTAATTTCATCTACTAAGCTGTTGGCTGTTGGAGCTATCGGGGTAATGTGAAAGAATTGTAGAAATATGACAGAAAAAAGGGGAAATAAAGCGATGACAACTGACATAATATGAAAAGGAAAACTTTGCACCGATACAAATAGAATAAATAACTATATAGCTGCTCACCAAATACTGTAGACAAGCTAATGTGCAATATGACAGTGATAATAGGGGGCGCTAGATAGGTGACACTAAATTATATGTGCTAACCACACAATTTCGAACCATGTGACATGGAATAAAGTGAAATGACAAATATTGAGAATAAAAGTATAAACAAAGTATCTTTTAAAAGTCTTCAGTGAAAAAAACTTGATGAATTAAATCAAAAATGTGCCAAAAGTCCTTCACCATGTGACAAGATATCCAAATCACACACAATGTGCTCAAATGGAAAACCTGCTCACCAGATAACCAGGAACCAATAGTGTGATACTGATTTATAAAGAAAAATGTTAAAACATACAAATGCCTGCTTACGTTGTTTAGTGCCTTGTCCCGTCACTAGGGATGACTCGCATACCCATACTGATGGGAACCGCATACCGCTCAGCTCACGCTGTGAGATCGGCATGCATTCCACTGCCATTGAGAGACAAATCGGATGCTCAGACCCGGAAGTGATGTGACCGAAAAGCGCCTCGACGTACGTTTCGTATTAGTACTTCATCAGGCAGCGTCTGTATGTTTTACATTTTTTTTAAATAAAGCAGTATCAGCTATTGGTTCACCTCTGGTCTTGCATCCCCTATGGGCAACCATGGTAGAGAGAAGATTATAGTCCAGAAGTTCCCTCATTCATCCCCAGCCTATTTGCTCCTGGATTCTTCAATCTGAGCATTCCCAGACCTTCTTTTTAATTCAAGAAGTCATGGTTATCTAGTGAGCAGGTTTTTCATTCAAGCACATTGGGTGTGATGCTAATCTCTTGTCACGTGGTTAAGGACTTTTGGCACATTTTTTATTTGATTCATCAAGTTTTTTTCACTGAAGATTTATGAACTGTTAATAGACACCGTCTTTATACTTTTATTCTCAATATTTGTCATTTCACATTTTCTTCCATGTCACATGGTCCAAAATTGTATTGTTAGCACCTATAATTTAGAGCCACATATAGCTCCCCCTATTATCACTTTCACACTGACATAATATGCAGTAAATGTGTTATTGATTTTCAGGATAAGAAAAAAATAATATAAATAATAAAAAAAACATGTAAAAATCGTATAGATGCTTGGAAATAAAGGAATATCTTTGGTAATTTAGGGCTGAAGAATAAATGTATAAATAAGATGAAGCTGCTTTGTACAATACAAAGGCTTTTCTTTCATATAGCTCTGCACCCAGTAAGGAGATATAAGTTCCAGAATGAGCCAAGAGCCACTATTGATGAGTTATCCAAGTAGAGATAAAGGCACAACATTTTTTTTTTCATTTTGCATAAAGGGAGGGTTATGACTGTCAGTGTTTTTGCCATCTGTGTCTCAGTGGGGATATTTTCGATCACTTCCAGTCCCATGGCCAAAACAAGAAGTGAAATCCCTCTAGTTGTCATCCGGGTTACAAGCACCCGTGTCTCCATTGGAAAATGTCTCTTCTTTACCTATTCTGCTGGCAACCCAAATAGGACTTTGTTTTACTTTTACTCTTAGTGCTAATAGTAAAAAAGACTTATAGAGTGGATGAAACTAACTTATGGGGGGATGAAAAACAATAAAATGACAGGTGTTCTAATTATTCTCCATTCTCCGTTTTAACTTTAACTGCAAATACTTGTTAAACAGATCCCTAGGAGAACGTACTTTTCCGTAAATTTCCTTTCCAGTAGGAATCAATTTGTCATAGACATATATCTAAAAAAAAATTGTATTTTGCGTGATGTACAAAATTCTAATAGTAAGATAATTACTTTTTTGGTTTTTAATAAACTTTTGCTCGCCAATATGGGGAAAAATGTGTTGACTATTATGTTTACAGTTATATGATGCTCCAAATTTCACAGGTTATGATTAAAATAAAGGAAGAGATACATTGAAAAGAGGCACACAAAGTTTGTAGAAAAAAATCTTTAATGGTAAGCACAGCTTATTCAGGTTCCCACAAATATGTTATGAAAATTCCCTTATTGCTTTACGTTCTGCACTGTGTCTTATACGTATTCCTGATAACTTGTGTAGAACACAGGAGGCCGAGGATTAAAAAGTACTCAGAGGTGGAAAAAAAAGTAGGAAAAAAAGAAAGAGTAAGAATCTGCAAAGTGACAGTTGGGGGAGTCAGAAATGAAGTCATCAACCAAAAATCACCTGAAAAGCGGACTGAGCATCTGTTATTTTCTTCTGCAGAGGAGATCGGTCAAAATGGTGCATCGATTTGCTGATTGTCAGTGCTTTGTTTACAGCTTGGCCATTCTTCTCAATGATGACCAAGGCTTTTTTACAGCTTTCCTGATATGTTATTAGCTCCTACAATATGAAAATAAAATACATATTCATGATGTCATCCTGCAATGCTTCATGTAAACCTTCAATTAATACAACTATGCTAGAATTCTATTTTAGACAGTTATCATGAATGCTTTTATTTTAAAACGGTCTCATAAGAATACTGTAGGGTTGCTAATTAAGGACACCCAGTACAAAAGTTCATGACATTCAGATGTCCAATTGAAAATTGTATTACCGTATTTATCGGCGTATACCGCGCACTTTTTTGCCCTGAAAATCAGGGCAAAATCGTGGGTGCGTGGTATACACCGATAGCCGCTTTCCCGCGCCGAGTTTCAAATACTGCGCCGGCATATACCGAGCGCAGTACACTCGGGTATAGTCGGGCAGACTCGGCTCCTCTCGGGCTGACGTCCTGAACGTACAGGACGTGAGCGCGAGAGTAGCCGAACCTGCCCGACTATTCACGAGTGTACTGCGCCTGCATATACCGAGTGCAGTATAGTCGGACAGGTTCGGCTCCTTTCGCGCTCACGTCCTGTACGTCCAGGACGTCAGCGCGAGAGGAGCCGAGTCTGCCCGACTATACCCGAGTGTACTGCGCTCGGTATATGCCGGCGGAGTATTTGAAACTCGGCGCGGGAAAGCGAGGAGGATGCCGCGAGGACGCCGGACCCGCCGAAAAGGACACCGGACCCGCCCAACAGGACACCGGACCCGACAAAGAGGACACCCGAAGCCGCAGACGGACGCCGGACCGGACGAAGAGGACACCCGAAGCCGCCGATGGACGCCGCGCAAGACACCAAAACTGTAAGTACAAAAAACTTTTTTTCCACAGGAATGGCGGCAACTTTAGGGGTGCGCGCTATACGCGGGAGCGCGCTATACCCCGATAAATACGGTAATTCAGAGAATCAGGTGAAGCTAATGTTTTAGGGGAAAAGCCGGAGTCGTGGGTATGGTAGGGTAGTAAGGCTTGTTGTGAGATGCAAATAAGGGACCTGTGGTAGGACTAGGCAGTCCATAGATTATGTGATTTTCTCTTCTGGATGGGCTCAGGAGCTGTACTGGCTGGGAGAACATAATGATTATTCCTAGTGGGTAGAAATCCAACTTGCCAGTTGTACCCAATTTGATCTATGGATCGACTTGGGTACAATCAGCCTGCCCATAGTTGGGTCGAATCTCAGCTGGTCCCTGCTGAACTGGCTGAGATTAGAACCATCTATGGCCAGCTCTAAATAAACTGTCAAATGTGGTTATATTTTTAACTACCTGCATTGTTTTAAATCATAGGAATAATGGGGTCGCCAATCTTTTTCCGAAAATTTTAGTTGCCTGGTAGATCCGCTAATCTTCTTGAATATGTACTCAACCTAGTTTGGGTATAAAGACCATAAGAGAGACCAAGGTGCTTGTTTATAATAGTAAGCGTAATACTCTGTCTGTTCTCTGCTATGCAGACCTCGTCCCATCCTACTAAAAAATGTATAAAACAATCAATATGATCGTGTGTAGAGCCAGAGTTCTCTCCGCTTAAAACAGAAGAGAGAGTCCTGTGATTCGAGAAGAGACAGCCCATTGACTTTACAATGAGCCAAAGAAGTCAAAAGGCTTTATAAATGTGCAAAGAGAAGTGTACCGCTCCATAAAACAAATAATCCCCGTTGCTTCCGTCCCAAACAAACCAAGAGGGTGCTGGCTGTGCACAATTAGCATGGGATGAAGGAAAAAATCCTGGATTGCCGTACTCCTCGGAAAACGATGTCTTTATTTAAGCAAAAGCAAACAATAAAATTTCAATATAAAAAAAAAAACAGGCAAAATGCATGCAGTCAAAAACGGTGAGTGGACAAGGAGAAAAGGGCTGACATGTTTCACATCATGTGATGCTTACTCATAGCTAGTGAACAAATGACCAAAATGTGTTTAAATGGAGGAGGGAATGAGGTGAAATGGGGCGTTTCACCAATCGTTTCCAGGTGATCATCAGTCAAAGGAGCACTAATTTCCTTGATGTATCACACATGTGGTGCTCCTGTGTGTGGGGTTGAAAAAGTTTTGTGAATGAAAAATATCTTGTTTCTCAATCTCTTGATAATAAACCAAGCAAGAAAGGGGAAAAAAAAAGGAAAAAGGAAAAACCCCATGTGTGAGACACATATATATCATAACCAGTGTGAAAAAGGAACAAATAGAACAAAACAAATGATAATAAAATGGTGTGACGTTATAAAAGAGTTGTAAAATAGACATATGTGGCTATAGAATAAAATAGGCAATAGATAAAGAATGTGAGAATTCTGAAGACTGCAGCCTTTAGTATGTCTAAAAACAAGCAAGATTTATATGTATAAAAATATGATGTTTTGATTAAAATGGTATATATGTAGTTATGATACCATGCACTATATCACTGGGGTTTTCTGGTTTGTATGTCGTTATTGGACATAAATAATCCTTGTAATGTTTACATAAAAAGAAAAAGGAAAAAGGGGAGCAATATGTATGCTCCGAAGAAACCTCATTTTTCCTTTAAAAAAATGACATAATGGACATAATGAACGAAAACCAAACCTGAAATGACCCAGTGGTATGTGTCAAGTGCAGAACCTCTTAAGAAACTCCACTGATATTTATCCTCTATTTTTTGTTTCCTTATTTGAAATAGAGCTTTTTGCTTGCTTTAGAAGGAGAAATAGTAAAGGAGCTGTGATGTTCCTAAAGTCTCTTGAACCTGCCGCCCCCCCCCCCCCCCCCCCACTGGAGTAATGATTCCAGCTTGCAATGGAGGCTACATGTGAGGGGGGAAAAAAATGAATGACACTTTAAAAAAAAAAATCCTTTAAAAAGCACATCTACAGGTACTAGATAAAGAGAAAACGCCTGCTCATTTTTGGATGGAGTAATCAAAAAAGTTTGGCCAAAGGGAAAGAGTATGCACAATGGGAATATCTGAGACAGAACATTTTGTGTATAATGTGGTGTGAAGTAATATAGGCCAAACAGACCCAGCTAATAAAAGTGGGACACATCTCACTCAAAGTTGAGCCCCGAAGGGCGTCTGGAATTGAGAATAAAAATCCATCGGACTTCTTGCCTGCACAGTATGTTAAATTTATCTCCACCTCTGGCTGGTTTTGTAATTCTTTCTAGTCCTTGGATGACTAAACTAGAAGTATTTTTGTCATGAACAATGTTCCAATGCCGTGCGACATTGGTAGCATGGTTCTTATCGATGTCGTATAAATGATCATAAAGGCGATCTTTAAGTCTTCTAGTTGTCCTACCAACATATTGTATTGAACAAAGTTTACATGTAATCACATATACTACATATCGTGTGTTGCAATTGATGAAGGAGTGTAGCTTATGCGATTTCCCTGTGGAGGTGGAGATGACGGTGTCCCCTTTTTGAATGAAAGGGCAGTATGTGCAACTGCGACCACCACATTTAAATGTTCCATTGAAGGATAACCAATTGGTGAGAGTAGGTCTACTGCTGAAAAGGCTGGGGGATAGCAAACTGCTGAGGGATGGAGCATTTCTGGATACAGTGCAGACACCCCCTTTTAAAATTTCACAATAGATGGGGTCATTAGACAAAATTGGAAGATATTTGGTGACAATCTTTTTTATTTTATGAAACTCACTACTGTATGGAGTGGAAAAAGTGGTAGTATAGTTTTGGTCTTTATGTTTTTTTGTACGGCCCTGTTTGTCATGACCAGGAGGTTTATCTAAGAGCAGCTCTTTTCTTTGTACTCTCTTGGCTATGGATATGCCCCTATTTATTATGGCTCTTGGATAGCCTCTTTCTTTGAACCTATTGGACATGTGTATGGCTTCCTGATCAAAGTCTGATTCTTTGCTGCAAAGCCTCCTCAATCTTAAAAATTGACTAACTGGGATGCTGTTTATGGTGTGTCCCGGGTGGCTAGAATCAGCCCGTAGGAGGGTATTCCCAGCGCTGGGTTTCCTGTAAAGGTTGGAAACAACTGCACTGTTTTCACCCGTCAGTGTGACATCAAGAAATTCTATGGATTTCTTGTCTAGAACTCCCGTAAAATTTAAATTGAGTTGATTGTCATTCATATAGTTTAACCACTCTTGTAAGTCTACATGTGGATGAGAAACAATAAACAAAAGGTCATCTATGTACCTACAGTAGAAAGCCTCGTCGCTACGGCGGGGGCTACCAGGTCCAAAAATACGGAGCCTCTCCCACCACCCCATATAGAGGTTCGCTAAGGATGGTGAAAATTTATAAATGTGCAGAGTGTGTTTTGTGGTTTGCTTTGTTTTACTAAAGGTATAAAATAAATTCATTTAGCAAAGTGAATTTTCATCAGGCAAACTGGGCAAAGTGAACATGTGCTTCCATGCAATACCCGTGTATAGTTGTGTATATAAAAAAAAAATTGAATTTGTATTACACATGATTGGATGATAGACATGGAGAATAAGGCTAATACTAACTATACTTAAAAATCCCCCCACCTACCTATCCTCTATACTCTGTATAAAAATATCTATTTACTTCCCTATTTTTAACCCAGCCCAGGCCAGTCACATGATCCAGAATCTCTGGCGTCCCTGTGTCAGTAAGCAGCTGCTACAAAAAATAAATAAAGAACACTGACAACAGCTGGGTTATGGGTGTCTTTACTGGTCGGGGCATTCGCAAGCATTGTCAAGTGCTCTCTAACACAGGGAAGCTGAAGTTGCAGGATCACATGACTGGACAGGAACAGTCTGAAAAAAAGGATAAATACACAGATCATTTTAATACAGGGTATGTAGGATAGGCAGGAGAGATCCCCTACCCACCCCCAAAGCATTTTGAGGCTTTTAAAAAAAATGTTGGCATCTTGGTCTCAGTTCACTAGGATAAATTATATTATATGAGTTCCATTTGTAATTTAAAGCACATCTACTGCCAAATATGGCTTTTTTTCAATTGCAAAAAAGAAAATAGCCTATGATGATGCAAACATTGTGCTTTTGTGAACTGACCTGATTGTTGCATTATATATTGTAGTATATAGCAGTAGTATATACTACCCTATGATACATACCCGCTGCTTCTGTTTAAGAACTGAGGTTGATTGTAACTCCATGTCTGACATTGAGATAATTCCAGTTAGTTTCTCGAGAGTCTCATAAAAAATGGTCATGTGATTCTCGAACTCTCCAAGTGGCATAAGGAGTTGTTGCGATTCATACAATAGTGGAGGATATCTCTCCCTTATCTGAGAATAATAATAAAAAAGAAACGTTATACCGTTTTTCATATGGAATAGTAAATGACTTGAAAACACCAAAACCAAGTTTTTCATGTTTTCAGCATATCAAAATGGCTACTTTACACCAGTTATATCTTTACAATGACACATTTCTAAAGTATATGCCAATATTTATGTAAGTCAAATAAAAAAAATACCCTACAAGACAATCTTGTCAATAAAGTAAATGGCATCCACAAGGCACAGAAAGAGATATGAGGACAAATAAAAATTACAATGGCAACTTCTGTTTTGAAAATGTTATCTGCACATTCCCATTACAACAGATGTGCAGGGTGTTTCAATATGATTGTGCAGTCCAATAAGCAAAAGTGTTAGACCCAGTAATTTTAGTAATTAACTCTTAGGCCTCGTACACATGACTGTTTTCCTTGACAGAATCCATCAAGGAACTTGGTGGCAGAGCTTTTTTGCCGAGGAAAACGGTCGTGTGTATGTTCTTCGTCAAGAAAACTGACGTGGAACTCGACGAGAAAAAAAGAGAACAAGTTCTCTTTTTCCTCGTCGGGCGTCTCAATTTCCTTGTCATGTTCCTCGTCGGGCTGGTTTTCGATGAGAAACACAGTCGTGTGCAAGCTTAGAAACCCGCACATGCTCAGAAGGGTGGCGCCAGTGGAATCAAACTTCCCCTTTATACTGCCGTCGTACATGTTTTACGTCACCGCGTTTGAGAACGACGAGATTTTGTCTTGACAGTGTGCACGCAAAGAAAGCTTGTCAAGATTCTCGACAAGCCTAACAAGGAACTCGTCGAGGAAAACGATGTTTCATTTACGACGAGTTCCTCGGCCGCGTGTACGAGGCCTCAGTAACAGAACTCGCCTAACACATGCCCTCCCTTTCTGTGCATAATGCCTTGTACACACGATCAGAATTTCCGATGGAAAAAGTCAGGCGTGTGTGTGCCCCATCAGAGTTTTTCCATCGGTAATTCCGACAGATTTAGAAAGAGAACAAATTTATTTTGGAAATTCTGTTCATCTATATGGAACTCCGACGGAGAAAAAAACATGCATGCTCAGAATCAAGTTGAGGCATGCTCGGATTCATTGAACTTAATTTTTTTTGGCTCGTCGTAGTGTTGTAGGTCACCGCGTTTTAGACGGAATTTGGTGTGACAGTGTGTATGCAAGACAGCTTGAACGGAATTTCGTCAGAAAAATCAGTCAGAGTTTATCCTGACGGAAATTCCGATCGTGTGTACAGGGCATTACACGGACACTTGTGACTAATACTCAGCTCTGCCAGCACCGAGCACTGGAGAATGAGATAGAAAGCAGCATTTTAATCTAAGAAAAAACATATTTTAAGGCATCTCCAAGTAAATATCAGTTGGAGATCATAGAATGTGGGGGTAAAAGACTGTATATGTATGCGTAGAATAATATGAATTTCAAATAAATTTACTCGATTTAGTTGGTCCTTGATTCTTGCTACAGCTGCCAACATCTCATTGGCTTCGGATGGTGGAGATTCCTTTGTAAGAAGCTGAGCCATCCTTGTCACTGACTTATACTGGGCTTCTATGATTGGCATTTTCTGTTTAATATCCTGTGATAAATAGAAAATAATTGCAAAATGGTTAGTTTTTTTGTTCTGGCAAAACTAAGCACATGACTAGAACGGACTGTCCTTTCCCAAATACATATGATACAAATAACACAAAAAACATCTAAAGCAACTGCTGTTATGTGAATTTATATCTATGTAGACATTGAAACTTCAGTCCCCCTACATGCAGTTACCTCTTGCGGACATTGCAGATATGTGGCTAGGGCTTCTGTTTTTCAGAGAAGGAATCACAATTTTGAGACCACTTCCCCCATAAAACCCACCAAACCTTGGCCCAGCAAAGAAGAAAGCTGGCTACACTTAAAAAATAATTCAAACTTTGACACTCTTTATCAATACGGACAGAAAGAACAGAGGGTCTACAACTAAGCCCAGGCCAGTGTGTGAAATGCATCAGTAGAGGAGGTCAGTGTTTGAATCTCTCAGACTGTACCTGGCTTCCTTCTTTGGATTTTTGCAGTGTGTCTGGGGCAGAGGTCAAGCCCCTGCTGGTGTTCTACAACTGGCCTTGTGGGAGAGTGACCCAAGTACAGTCCTGGGAACAGTGCATTTCAAGTTTGTCTTGTATTGAATATTTCTATGGCTGGAACCAATATCGGGCGCTAAAGCTAATTAGTGCTACTTGTTATCCTTTTTTCTTTCATCTACTGATAAAACCTCTGCATTTCAGGAAAAAAAGTTTTAAACAGGATCCTGGTGCATAAACAGTTGGTGTTCAGAAGATCTTGGCCCAAGAGATGAGTATTTAAAGAAAGGGTGAAGTTTACCTTAGGCAGGCCATACATAGTGCAAAGTTCTTTCCATAGGTTGCAGGAAAAAAAATGCACGATTCCCCCATCAACACAGGCAGTGCTGACAGGTGAATCAGCTATTGTCTTCTCCCATTGGGGAGGGCAGGGGAAGCTCAGCTTGGTACATTCAGTCTGCCCATTACTGTGTGTATGTGTACTAGTGTATGGCTTGCCTTAGTGAGAGTTAGATTTGTCAGGTAGGTAGAGCTCGTTTACAAATGCTTAAAAATGTGGCATTGGACATGCTTTTTTAACCGTTCACTAAATAAAATGGTTAGCTTACAGTCCTGTCCACACATTGTGTTTGCTTTCCTTTACTTGAAAAATTATACCCCATGTTGCTTTCATGGTACTTCAAAGCATCTTCAAAGCCTCCATAGAAGTCTATGACAAAGCTCGTTTACAGCACCTGCAGCTTTTGAGAGGCTTTTATTCAGCCTTAGCTTCTCTTTGTTTTGGAGGTATTACAGGTAAAATATTAGACTACTTTAAACTAAAAACTGCCTGATAACTACAAAAAGCATTTGATAACATTTTTAAGAAAAAGGATGGGTATACTGCTATATAAGCTAACTTTAACCCCCTCTCCTCCTTACAAAGCTAATTTCACAGAGTTTAGATCAGGGGTGGTCAACCAGTGGCCCGGGGGCCACATGTGGCCCGCGGAGCCCTCTGATGTGGCCCGCGACCACCTGCTCTGGAATGGCGGGTTGGCAAGCAAAGATTGCAGATTGCCAACCCGCCTTACCACAGCATCAGTGTTGTGATGTGAAGATGATGGTAGAGGAAGAAAGCGGCTGCGGAGCAGAGCCCCATAAGCTGATGCTTCCTCTACAGCACCGGCTTTTGCCACTGGAGTCTATTACAAAGTTCAGCTAACCCTGCACTAGTGGTATGGGTAAACTGCAGCACAGTGTGAAAGCAGTCTTAGGCCGTTTTCACACGTTCAGCCTGACCAAATGGGACCCTCAATTCACCTCTACAGAGTGACCGCCTTACTCCAATCCGAAAAACATTTGTCCCCTTCCATCTGGGCGGATCAGAGGGTCCATAGAGTAGCCGTGACCTCTCATCCGTCCGCTCCGCTAATTGTGGCCCGCGACTGATTACCAAGTTGCTTAAGTGGCCCTCGCTCTTCAAAAGGTTGGGCACCCCTGGTTTAGATGATACACAGGGCAGTGAAAACTCGGATTACGAGCATAATCCGTTCCAGGAGAATGCTCGTAATCCAAAGTACTCGCAAATCAAAGCAACTTTCCCCATTGAAGTGAATGGAAACGAAAATAATTTGTTCCACATTGACTTCGATGGGATGCAATACCGCATGCGGCCAGAGGCAGGGGCGCCGGAGAGCCTCGAAAACGGGCGAAAAGGCCTGAGGACACTTCGGCTGACCTCGGCAAATCTCGGAAAGACTTCCTACGCAATTCCGATATTAGCCGAGGTCAGCCGTGCTGTCCTCGGGCCTTTGCGTTAATTTCCAAATGGTGCCGATCGGCTGCGATTGGCGACGTTCAGCTCTGCTCGGCTCCGGCGCCCTCCCACCTCAGGTCAAAAGCGGTACTGCACACTACTTCGGCCTGAATCATGCTCGTGTTGCGAGACAACCCTTGCAAACCGAGTCACGATTTTTTAAAATATAGTGCTTATATTGCGAAACACTCGTTAACCGTGTTACTCGCAATCCGAGGTTCCACTGTACTACATTCACTACATCACAAAAAAAGGAAAGAAAAACAACATTAAAAGATAAAAAAAATTAAATAACATGCCTCTAAATCTTGAACAAACATCTTGACATTTAGAAAGGACACTTCCAGCGGGATGGAAATTCTTTCATTGCCTCCTTCTGCAAATGCTGCCAGTGCTATCAAACCCTCTGCATATTCCTTCTTTGCCCGCTCAAAATCATCTTCTCTAGCATACTACAGAAATAGACAGCAAAGCATTCGATTATTTTTAAGAACACACAGGGCTATATACATTTATTACAAAGATGCATACAGTACAAGTATGAAATGCACAAAAACAACATTATTTAACAATATAGTGGATACACCAGCTCTAACTAGATACTTATTGCAGCCTAAAAAGTGTTAACTTCTAGTAAATATTCATTTGTGGTAAATCATTTAAAGCCAATGAGGTCAAACTGAAATGGGTTCCACCCTGCACTCAGCTAAAACTGATTGCAAGTAAAACGAAAATGAAACCATGTTTACAAGTAGGACCTTGGTTAAAGCATATCTAAAGGCAAAACCAAACATTTTTATATATTGCAGCTTACTAGTCCGTGGCCTGGTGGCTGCATATAGTATGTTTTCTCAAGCTTCTTTTGCTTAATTTTCATCCCGTGATGATGCTAATAACACACATGTTATCCATTGAAGGCTACCAAACTTCATAATGTCAATTAAAGAAGCCATGATTGTCACCCTAGGCTGCTCTCCTGATATGGACTACAAATATGTCTGCATCTCTTCATATCCGTTACATGGGGAGCAAAGTAATTGGTAGCTTACAGAAGATAACTAAAACGGAAGATATCAGGAAGTGACAAAGACTCTATTCTCTTATACATCCAAGAACTGTAATGCCGCGTACACACGGTCGTTTTTTGCGATGAAAACAAAACGTCGGTTTTTAAAACGTTATTTAAATTGATCGTGTGTGGGCAAAACGTTGTTTTTTGTCTTAAAAAAAACGACCCAAAAAAAATTCCAACATGCTTGAATTTTTTGGGTCGTTTTTCAAAACGTCATTTTTTGTTTCACAAAAAGTCACTGTGTGTAGCAAAAACGTTGTTTAAAACGACGTTTTTCAACCCGCGCATGCCCAGAAGCTAGTTATGAAGCGAGCTTCAATGGAAAAGAGTGGTGAACGTAACCTCGCTTTTTGTGAAAAAAACGATGGTGTGTATGCAACATCGTCTTTGAAAAGTGACGTTTCAAAAACGTTGTTTTTTACTTCACAGAAAACGTCGTTTTTTTTCATCACAAAAAATGATCGTGTGTACGGGGCATTAGTTGCAATATATAGCATTTTTTATTCTTGGATTTAGTTATCAGTTAAATATTTTGGCTTCATTTTGGTACAAATATCTACCATTGATGAGAGAAAAATTGAAGATTTTATTACTGTACTCTCTTTCCGAAAATGCTAGAGGCCTGGCTGGCATGATTGCCCTTTTGTGTCTTGAAAAAATTACTTGGAACAAGTATGCAGCGAAGGATTTATAATTTTTCTTGACTTTCCTAATCAACATACTTGTTATGAGGCCTTCAAGTTATAAGGTAAGCATGGCGGCAAGTTAACAAGTTAACTTGCATTTTCACAAGCCAATCTATTTTTTTCATGTCAAGTTTACTTTAAAGGGTAAGCCTATCCAGAGATGATATCCTATGCTTCTGGTAGATGCTGATAGATGCTTGAAAGCTGGGTCACTTTTTTTTTTTACTTGTCTAGAATTCCAATGATGAGATTTTATCTCTTAAGCCCCCAGTTCTGAATGCTTTTTATGGGGGTTAAAATCTTACTTTCAAATTATGTTCTTTGAAAGGGAATACACCAGGAAGGGTGAGAACACTAAAAGAGTTCATAAACAACCAAAAAGTAAAAATTAAACAAGAACAAAACTAGGAACTATGGCAGGGAGATCTTGCCTTTGGAATCCATAAGAAGCAAGAAGACCAATGGATGACATACCGTACCAACTTATGCCACTATGCCTGAAAAAATACTTTAGAGAAGCCAACCCTTGATAGAGGTTTAAATATTTTACCAATCTAGAGAGATAAGGGACTGGAGGATAGAATGGTAGCGGCTGCTAGTACCGCGAATCCAAAATAGCTATCACCCCAAAATTATTGTATATGGACTTTCTCGGTACTGATGACACAAAGATGGTACATTATACGATTATTTAACTAACTGACCTGAGGCTATACTCAAAATTTTCTCATACCAAGCTACTAGAAGAGTAATTTTACTGCAGCCTGTGTCCCTGTTGAAGCAATTTTACTCACCTAATCTCCAGAATATTATGCAAGAAGTGTGAAAAACCTTACCAATGGAGACATAGACAATAAATCTCAATTACGTGGCAGATGTTCCAACCGGTTCCCACTCTAAAACTTGTATTTAAAAGTTTCTACTGCAGTTATAATTGTCTATTTAGAGAATAGTGATAGGTTTTTCTAAAAACCTCACCACCCCACCCACTGATCTACCACCCCCATCCTACCCCATACAACAGTGCTGTTCGAACAGTGAATCCTGGGAGGAAAGGTGAGAAAGTCAGGTGCTCCCTGTACCCTTAAGTGCACAGTATTTTTGAGGAACCTGACAGACAAACTGAGTGGCAGGGGACTGTAACAAAGGATTCTACAAGTGACAAATGTTGCTGTTTTGAACCTCTTAAATTCACTCGGAAAATTACTAATTTTATACTAGAATTTTTAAGCAGGAATCATTTGTGATGATTTTGTTTCAGTTTTGTTTCACCAATGTACAGTGAGCAACCTCTCAACAAACACATGGCCCAATATAAGAGGGTTAAATCTGCCGGCCAGAACTTAGCAGTCCTCTTATACCCTAAAAAAAATAAAGAAAGTGCACATGTTGGACAATTGGTTCACATACTTATAATGCTATTTTATTATCTCTATCTCGGTGGTTTGACAACAACTTACACCTTCAACCATGTAACTGGAAAAATGTATACCAGGCTTAAGCTTCAAGACACAATGCTGACTGAATTATGTGTTTAGGACAGAGTGTTTTAACAACCGTTCAGGCCACGTACACACAGCTAAATAAATCCGATCAAAACGGTCTGACAGACCGATTTGATTGGATTTGTCTGCTGGGCTATTTTGATTTGATCGTGTACACATGATCAAACCAAAATCCCCGCCGGCAGACAGCGCGGTTACGTGGCGGTGACGTTGACGCCGCCACGTCACCGCACCAGGAAGTAAAAAACGTCCACGCATGCGTTGAATCCATTCGATGCATGTGCGGGCAGATATGTCCGCTGGTTAGTGTACAAACCAGCAGACATGTCGGACGGACGGGTTCCCAGCAGACAGATTTTAAAGCATGCTTTAAAATTTGTCTGCTGGAAAAACCTGTCTGTCCGCCCATACACACGATCGAATTTGTCTGCTGAAACGATCCGTCGGACCGTTTCCAGCAGATAAATTTGATCGTGTATACGCGGCCTCACACATCTGTCTTTTCACATTTAATGGTGATTAGATTAATGTGACTGAGTTAGCCATGTGGATGCTTATCATAACTAAAGAAGCTGCTTGGATAAACAGTAAAACATGAGTGGTCAGTGCAGACAGCAGGATTCCTCTCCCTCCACATCCAGCACATTCAATCACCGAGGGAAGTGCCACTGGCTCCTCCCGACCAGCTGACCGGCTCTATAAGCATTACACTATCAAGCTAAATTCATAATATATTTATCCACTATATATGAAGGTTATCAGCCTCTTATGTGAGCTTCTATCTGTATAGTATTGCAGGGATTTTCCTCTCAATCAAGTTAGATGTGTGTGTTTTTTCCTTTCTCTTGGCAATCAACTAATTAATTGTGAGGTGAGCAGTACATCCACTAATTGGTGGTGGTGATTAATTGTTCACATATTGGACTTTCATGGCTGCTTTTTTATTTTACACCTATTTATGCCATTGGAATACGTATAAATTGATGTAATATTGGATGGTTGATTTTAGCACATTATTAATATAGCACATGTGGTGATATTAGTACACTTTTAAAATAGCTGCAGCTTTTTTTTTTTTTTTTTTTTTTTTTTTAAAGTGTATTTTTGTGCGTGAACTCGAGAGAGAGGAGCCGGACTGCAGGAGTTGGGAGTAGGCAGACCCTCCCCCCGGAGGCAATCGCCATCCTTCTCCATGCCCCTGGTGGCAATGGCGGGTGTGAAGGGGGGCCTCCCACTCACCCCGCCCTACCTGCTCCTCTTGGGAGCCCAACTGGGGCCCAACGGGACCCCAATGGGGCAGAGGGACTCCCCCTATGAGGGAGTGAGGGGGCCTAGCCCACCCAGCCCCGTAGGTCCTTCGCCTCTCTTTATTTTAAGAGACCGCATGGCCAAAGTGCATGTGTTTTAAACCAATTTTGTGTGCGTGCAAGTGTGGTGGTTTTTTGTGGGGGTGGGCGTACTAAGCACAGGCGTACCTTGCATAGCACACCCACCGGGAGCCGGGCTGAGACCACCAAACTCAATTCACATGTAGCCGAGCCCGGGATCCGAACCCTTGGCTGCAGAGGTGAATGGCTTGTCAGCGCAGTGCCAATCACGTTGAGCCACCACAGCTAAAATAGCTGCAGCTTTAATCATTTATTTATCTTCTTAATATTTTTGGTTCATATCAGCGCTTAAGTACCCATTCTTCACCTGACCAATTTTGCTTTACAATTTTTGTCATTTTTTTTTACTATGGTTATAGAAAAGAGAAATGGAAATCACATAATTACACAGTTAAAATGTAATTTAAATATCCAATAAATGAAAAAATGTATCTCTGTGATCTAATTATTGTAAAGCAATAGAATTATTACTGCAATACTCTTGTATAAAAGCCTATGCTCAGTTCTCATTGATTTATTCTGTGCTTTTTCTGTGCTGTGATTTTTCTCCTTTGCTTTTGAATTCCTGTGCACTTGCATACCAACACTAGCTCTTAGGCCACGTACACACGATCAGTCCATCCAATGAGAACGGTCCGAAGGACCATTTTCATCGGTTAACCGATGAAGCTGACTGATGGTCTGATGTTCCTACACACTATCGGTTAAAAAAAACGATTGTGTTAGGACGTGGTGACGTTTACGTGTTTTAACACAACGGCGTGCTAAAAAAATGAAGTTCAATGCTCCCAAGCATGCGTCGACTTTATTCTGAGCATGCGCGGCCTTTTGACCAATGCTTTTGTATACTAACGATCGGTTTTGACCCATCGGTCAGGCGTCCATCGGTCAAATTTTAAAGCAAGTTCTCTTTTTTTTGACCGAAGGATAACTGACCGATGGGGCCCACACACGATCAGTTTGGACCGATGAAATGGACCTTCAGTCTGTTTTCATCGGTTTTGATCGATCGTGTGTACGTGGCCTAAGACATCATTAGCAGTTTGATTAAAGTATTTATAACACCATTCTGAAAACAAGTATGTGTACTTCCTTAAGAACACCAATGTTACTTTTCAAACATTTCCAAATCTGCTTTGAATCTGAACGGTCAATAAAAAGAAAAAATGCCAATTGAACAATAAAGTAGAATTCTGGGATGTACCTCACTAACTTAATAAGTCCTAACACCTATGCTAACTAATCTGTGTATGAAAAGATCTGTATACTTACATATTTTTAGACTGCTCTGGTCAGGTCATGTGATTCAACTCAGCCAGCATGTCAGCCAGTGGAGGCTGCAGGGAAGAGGAGGGAGCACCAACAACCGATGGGCCATAGTAAGCCTATGGGTTATGTCACCGCTCCCAGGAATTGCCAGCTGTTAAGCACTCTCTCCTCTCCCCTGCAGTTTGTGCTAGTCGACACAAGGCAATCACATGATCAGACCAGAGCGCCTGAAAATGAGTAAATATACACAGTTTAGATCAAAATAGTGGTTAGGATTGTGGAGGAGACATTTTGTAAGATTAGTTAGGTATATTCTGGAATATCCTGGAATTCTACTTTTAAGGGTCAATCCACCCAAAAATCTTATATTAGTTATTCTAACTTCAATTATTTTCTCATTCTCCTGGTAAATTTCAATATTTCTGCCCACCTTTGTGCGATCCAGCACCCTTTGTAACATTCCTTATAATATATAAATGAATACAAAATCTACCAGGGAATGTAAGTACCCTCATAGAGGACAATACAGACATGCAAATATAGAAAGTCAAGCTCAGAGATCTCAACCCAACACAAACCTGAGGTATAAGAAAAGGTTAGGTGTTTTACCTCTTCAGCATTTACCAAAAAAAGAAAGTATCCTTTTTGGGTGAACTGAAAATATTTAAGAAAATATATAGAATTCACTGATATCAACATACATGCTTAACTTCCATGAACAAGTCTCTCCAACGACCATTCAGCAATAGAAGTTGTTGCTTGATGTCTTTAGACACTGTGTCATCAGAAGTTTCAATCAGGAAATTGCCAGAGTCGTTCATTGTTGTGTGCTGCTGGATCACGTGAGGCAAATGGCGAAAAAACTCCTAAAGCAGGGCAGAGCAATGAAGGTGTTAAGGAGATTAAAAAATATGGTGTTAAATTAGGACATTTTTGTAACAAATGCCACTGGTAAGATTATGCAAACATGAGGGTAGCAGTACAACATTATCATTCATCAGAGTCACAGTTTTATGATATGGTGCCTAATGAACTACCAACATTAGAACCTGTTTGCTCATGCAACAATGATAATTTACCATATCCATATGGCCTGCAACAGATAAGCTCCAATAATATGACAATGCTAGCAAATCAAAGATTACTATATGAATACAGTCATCATACTGTTACATTGTCACTCTTTATTTTTCCAAAGCCCCACATTCGTAACTCTATATTCATGCCTGCGACATGATACCTGTCTATGGCATCATCTTTCTATAGTCTGTGAGTTGCTAATGCATTGTGTAACACATGCTAACAACCTTCATGTTTATGAGAACTGATTATCACCATATTGTTAAAAACTTTTTATATGACCCATATATGCAAGGTGTTTTGCCTGAAGCCATCATGTCCTCATCTCCTGTATGTTGCTCAGCACATTGCACTTATTCTACTGGATTAAAGTCCCCTCTTTGCAGACAACATGGAATTCTCCCAGTGCAGTGCATTTCCCCAATGCATTAAATTCAATAAACATGTCAGTGCTATGTATTAGCACAAGTAGTAATTCTGCCATGTTGCTAACATACTCTTCTAACCCCACTTGCTTTGACTGTATGGACCCCGAGTGCATTGGATATGTTTATGCTGTGTGTGTGCTGTTAATGCTGTGAAAGGAAGGAGAAATAAACACAAACGATAGGAAGGATTATAACCTGATCGATGTGAGTGTGTAATAGAGGGAGTTCCATATTGGAAAAGAGAACAGAGCAACATGGGGTACGTGAGCCAGGACGGTGCAATGTTGAGGGTGTGCAGGCACTGCTGATAGGAAATAGGATAGGTAAGTGAACACTGAAGAGGAAAGCAGATAGGGGTATAGAGTATTCTCAATGATGGTGTAAATCTGAATAAGTGCAACAAGCTTCCAGTGCATCTATCTTTTTAGATAAAACAGCATAATATATACTAATATACTCTAACATACATTGTTTGGCTCTTATCCAACCCATATCAAATCACAGTGCTGTGCTAGTGTTCACACTTGACAGTTAAAATATGGTTTCTAGATCAATGTTTTACAATGAAATTCCTCTGCAGTAAAAGCACTATTTCAGGAACAAGGAAAGCTGCAATTTAAATACTATATAATCCTTAAGTGAAGTTGGGACTTCAGAAATCCAGATTCTGTCAATACTTTGGGGAATTGATGAATGCAATCAACAACTTGATTTTATTGGAGGAAAGGGGGCCTTGGCTGGGTAAAATAGCCACAAATGAGCTAAGCGAGATAGACCTTCTGTAATAGGAGGTCTAACGGAGTTGAAAAGCGGCAAATTTATTAGGTGGAGGTTTTTCCTTTGGAACTCACACTTCACTGTGTAGATTAGCAGTGCACCGTGGGGTTGTTTTTTACATCACTGTATGGACTTTCTGTCTGCAGTATCGCTGTTTCATTTATCTGTCACAATTTTTAGCGCAACTATGTTTTTCAATTAATGTTGTTAACAGACTGCATCATAAGCATTATATATGTTACACGATTAGTGATACATTAGCTATAGTTAAGTATATTGACCAACCCGTACCTTGAATTTGAAATCAGTGAAATAGAGGTATGGGGCTAAAGGATATTTACACTTCCCACTGCTATTTTATTCTATTTTACTGGGCTTTTCATTGCTTGATATTTCAGTGTGGGGGTAGTACAATCTATTAATAAAATTAAAGCACAATGGATAACCTAACAGTTCTATAATTAACTCACTAGTTTCATTGTTGCGAAGTCTATGTTTCCATGGGAATAATACAAGTGAATGCAGTTAGGCTATGCAGAATGTCAAGACTAATATCCCTAAATAGATGCACAGAACATGATAAATATGTCCTGTGTTTTACCATCATAGTACAAAGATTAACAGGCCAGTAACAGACTTAATCTAGAATAATTCCATTCAAATGTTTAGGATAGGACTACAGTACATGAAATAAAGGTGGTCTCAGTGCTCTCCTCAATGCTGTAACACACTTACCAGAGGAAATGGACCCTTTTAATAAAAAGGTCCATTACCTCTAGTGAGTGTGTTGCAGCATTGGGGAGAGCACTGAGACCACCTTTATTTCATGTACTGTAGTCCTATCCTAAAAATTAGAATGGAATTATTTTAGATTAAGTCTGTTACTGGCCTGTTAATCTTTGTTCTGTACTGTAGTACGCTCAGTTTAGGTATCATATGCCAGTAAGGGATTCCAACACATTACCACTGCTTGCCACAGCTCTTTTTCTCCATACTCATGCTCATTATTTAGGTGCCGCTCTCTCTCTAGGCACTATACAGATTGCCTGCATGTCTAAGAGCACTGGCGCTCTGCTCAGATTGGCCCTAAAGCCGGTATGCATTCCACTGCCCAGACTGCTGAAAATCTGAAGTGACATGCAGTAACCAAGCCTCTACATGTTTTATCCTCCGGAGGATGTCTAGCATTAGACGAAACACGTAGAGGCATGGTTACTGCGCATCACGGCTCTGGGGACCATCTGAGTGGAGCGGCAGAACTCTTTATACTTATTGAAGAAGTGCAGAGACTTTGCATATGCACTTTATTTTATCAGTACTTTTTTTCTTGTGGACTTGTGCACAATAGTTATGGACACTTTCATGTTATATACAGAACATTTATATCATGTTGAGACATTGATCTATTGCACTTAGATTTGTTTCATTACTGCTTAGTATTCATATCAGGCATGAAATTCAGCAATCCATTTTAAAATCACTACCTTATCTGATGTTCTTTATTTAGGAGTCTTTTTTTAATATTAACACTGGTATAGGCAAGCGACTTACACCCAAGCGTGGATGTGTTTTCATTATAAAGTACATACAGTATCATAAAAGTTTATAATTTTCATGCATATGAACAGTCATAAAATTTGCACAGAATTGATCCTGATACAACAAGACTCGGACATAATAAAACCTTGTAAGAACTATACCACCATGCTCATAATCCCGACGCTGCCTGTCTCTTGTTCTGAATAATATGAAAAATATCTTCTAAAAGAACATATATATAGCATAACTACAACATTATTGGAGAAAGATGAGCAATCAGCTCTGTGTAATTTGTTGAATATTTCCAGCTTCTCCAGGAGTTAATGGTGGGTAAACAATAAAACTAATAAACATCATCCATATGCAATTATGTAGAAATTAATGTTTACAAGGCAGGAAAAAGAGGAGGCACTGCCAGGGATCACAGGAGAACACAATCTCACAGATATATGTATACAGGGTCTTCCAGTAACTTTAAGCAAAGCTGCAGCCTCATTTGTATCCTGCAGGTGTTTGTGATCCCAAGCATGGCAATGCCATATGGATGTTTTTTTATCATATCAATTGTTTACCCACCATTAACTCCTGAAGAAGTTGGAAATATTCAGCAAAATGCATAAAGTCGAATTACTCATGTCCAATAATGCTGCAATTATGCTATGAATGTACTTAGAAAATGGTGCTATTATTATTCAGAATAATAGATAGAACACATAGGGAATATGAGCAGGGTGGTGTAGCTCTTAAGAGATTATATTATGTCAGAGTCTTAAAAAGGGTTGAATCATCTACAATTTTATGAATTAAAAAAAAAAAAAAATATCAACTTTTATATTACCGATCTGGGTCCTGACTCTCTAGGCATCTGCTTGTTGGGCCCACTTCCCACTCCCAAGGCAGCTTCTCCTTGGGCTGGCGCTGCTCAACCTGCCTTACTGTGCTCAGCTCTGTAGTTGTCTGCCCTCCTATTCAGTTCAGCGCCAGTCTGTCAAAGCCAGGGGGCAGGATATTAGGTGCCAGCTGACTGTGAAGAGGGAGGATCTGGAGGAGACCTCTTCAACCTTATGTCGAGAAAGGTGTCTCTGCAGCCACAGACACCAGGGCCTGGACCGCTGACAAAGTAAGTGCCACTATGCTAGCCTTCCTGTTTGTCAAAAAAGACAATTTGTGTAATAAAGGCATGCTTTGGTTTGGTCAACATGTCTCTTTTACACAATGTGAGTGATGTGTCCTGCATTTAAAGTTTATATATGATTTATTTTAACACTGCACTGCATTTACCAAGCCTGTACTAAATATACCACAAATACAAACACACAACACAACAATATATATATATATATATATATATATATATATATATATATATATATATATATATATAAATACAGTATATGTGTGTGTGTGTGTGTATATATATATATATATATATATTTTTTTTGGGGGGGGGGGATTTTTAATTATGGTATATTTAGTACTTAGATATATATCTATCTATATATACACTTTAAATGCAGGACATCTTTTGGGTATATATGCTTCCCTATGGCTCCCAGGTTATTGATTGCAGATGTATTACCTTTCCCCGGGCCCCAGTTTATTAGAGGGGCCCAGAAAGCGGTAGCAGAGAGGGAAATTTTTTGTTAATTTTGCTCCTCCTGAGACAATACTCTGGATCTGCCCTGCAGTGGGGTTGATTTACTAAAACTGAAGAGTGCAAAATCTGGTGCAGCTGTGCATAGTAGCCAATCAGCTTCTAACTTCAGCTTGTTCAATTAAGCTTTGACAAAAAAAACTGGAAGATGATTGGTTTCTATGGAGAGCTGCACCAGAGTTTGCACTCTTCAGTTTAAATAAATTAACCCCTGTATCTACTTTATGACTTTTTCCAATACCTTAAAAGTCCCTTACTCTTTCTTTACTATCTATTGTTTATTCTCAGGATGTTGATACCACTGTACCCACTGAATAATCCTATATAAAATTCTTTATGGTAATTTTTTCAATAATACAAAATATACAATATAGCATATAACATACTATAAAGTACAAACATGCGCTAAACAAATGTGCAAGATGTGCAATATTGAATGACAAAGTAAATAAAAAGTTAATGTATGGCTGATATACAAATGGAAAAGATCTGATAAAAAAGAGAAAGTTCTTGTAAACTAGTATTCAGTGGAGGAGATCCTATAAGAAGTGGACAGCGTTGGTCAGATGCTTGGCAGCGTGTCACCCATCACCATAGTTAAAATAAAACTCTCTCACTGGAAGCCTTTATGTACACCGGACGGTAATCAGCAGTCAGAACATCAGACAACCTCAGCTACAGGGTGTGTTAATATGTGAAGAGACAAAAGACCCATAATAGTGTGATACTGTCTCTTAGCCAATTTAATGGCAATGCTGCAGTGCTGCATACATACGCTTCAAACTGGAGGCACAGCTCCAGTGAAAACAAGCCAAAACAGTTCCTTGCAATCTACAAGTCCATGGAATTGATGGTACGTGCACTTTGTGGCCCCCCAGAGTAAGGGTAGTCACTGGCTTTCTGGTAAGCATTTTATTTTAACTATGGTGATGGGTGACAAGCTGCCACGCATTTGACCAACGCTGTCCACTTCTTATGGGATCTCCACTGAATACTAGTTTACAAGAACTTTCTCTTTTTTATCGCCTCTTTTTCATTTGTATATCAACCATACATTCATTTATTTTTTATTAGTTCACTTCATCAATCAATCGCACACATTTGTTTATTGCACTTTATAGTATGTTATATGCTATATTGTATTGTTAGCTATATGTAGATAATATTTTATTAATGTCACCATTATTCAGTACTGCATAATAGTCATAGTGATATTGCATATTGATCATTGAGTTAATCGTGGCCAATTCAGGACGTATATTTTAGTACCTTTTTCTTTTGCTACTTACCTTTTTGGCATGCTCTGGCTGGTCCAGCATCTTCTCTGCATCCTCCAGCCAAGCTTGTAAACTGGACACTGTACCACTGTATTTATCCCAGTTTGAAACGACTTCCTCCAGCATGCTTCTGACACTTCTGACTTCCACTGATAAGTTCCTCCACTGGATTGTAGTCTCATTTAAAAACTTTTTCACACTATCAGCTTCCTCAGCTGCATGCACACAAACAATATATAAAAATAAGTGATTTTCTGATGTTAGACAGTTGCATGCCTAAACTATTGCTAATTAAAAAGGGAATCTGAGACGTTAAGAGGCTGAATCCACTAATTTGGCCATAACAAGGTATGCAATATTTAATCTACAGAAACTAGGGGACATGGAATGACAAACTTATTGGGTATCGACTATAGTCTATGGAAGAGATGGAATAACATCTAAACAGGTTAACAACTTTTATACATTTCTTCTGTTAAAGCAAAGGTTAGCAGTTCACAAGCTATGGAAATATCATTTGGGATGCCCTGAAAACAGGATGAGCATAAGCAGAAAGAAATGTGTTCCAAGGATCTTTGCAATTGGAAACAAGTGAGCCGTAGAAAGCTAGCCTCATACTTGGTAGTCAAATAATTTTGAAAATAAGGGTCTTTTTAATTATATAGTTTTGAACTTTAACAATAACAAAATCGTACCTGATCCTTCAGCTTTTACATAGAGCTCAGCTGCTTGCTTAAGAGATTGGCTGGTAAACTCATATTGCTCAAAGAACCTAGTGCCATCAATAAACATCTGTAACATAAAATATAATAAATTAACTGGAAAACAAAATATACATATCATGTTTAAGATAATGCAAACATTTATGTTCTTGCCTTTAAAAGGCCGTCAAGCATTATACGCTCATTTATGCTTTAAAAAAAAAAGATGATTATATTCTTATTTGGATGGTATCTGAACAGAATAAGTTAGGAATTTAACACAATTAATAGAATCTTAAGAAGACATTGGCAAAAAATATAAAAAATGTGGGTGATATATTGAAGAACACTTTTAAACATACAGTTGGCTTTCTCGTTTAAGAAAGTTACAGGCCATCACTTTCCTGCCAGACAATGAAGCCTAGTACACACGACCGAGAATCTCGTCGTAAAAAAAAAGTTGTTTTCCTCGACGAGGTTCTTGTCAGGCTTGTCTAGAATCTTGTCAAGCTTTCTTTGCGTACACACTGTCAAGACAAAATCTTGTCCTTCTCAAACGCAGTGACGTACAACACGTATGATGGCACTATAAAGGGGAAGTTTGATTCCACTGGCACAACCCTTGGGACTGCTTTTGCTAATCTCATGTTACTGCGTGTTAAGTAAAAGTTTGGTGAGAGACGACTCGCGCTTTTCAGTCTGTTACAGCATGACGAATGTGCTATCCCCATTAGGAACGCTACTTTTAACGAAGGTGCGCTCCCGTCTCATACTTTATTCTGAGCATGAATGGATTTCTAAGCATACACACAAACACATTTTTGTCGTAAACCAGCCCGACGAGAAACACAACGAGTAAATTGAGACTCCCAACGAGAAAAAAGAGAGCATGTTCTCTTTTTTCTCGTCGAGATCCAGTTTTCTCAACGAAAAACATACGCACGACAAAAATGCTCTGCCAACATTTTTCTTGATGGATTTTGCAGAGGAAAACGGTCATGTGTACGAGGCTTATCAGATTCTGGCAGGAAATACAGCTCTCCCAGGTCTTTGAGAATGGGACTTTGAAGTCCTTTGCTGCCCTACAGCCTCAATTTGCCTTACCTCACTGTATGTTCTTCTATTATTACCTATTGCAACATGCTGTTCGGGCCAGGGTGATGCTACTACCTGGTTAGAGCCTCCCACATGAATTATTATCATGATGCAGATCACTACGTCTACCAAAGGTTTTATATCTCAATGGTATGCTATGTTACTGCTACACTTTCTCAATGAGAACCCCTAAAGGTAGATGCTTCCTGGGCTAAAGACATTGGCACCTTCAAGGAGAAGCAGTGGGAGGAGGCCTTACAGGCTGATCAGAAGTGTTCCCTTAATGTCAATCAGAAGTGTATGCAACTATTCAGTCTTCTCAGTGTGTTCTACACCCCTTCCAAATTGTTTAAAATGGGCGTTCTACAGAGACCTTGTTCTCCTATTATGGTGATGCCCCAAGCTCCACCTGTACCGGTCAGAGGTCATGTATCTGTCTAATAATGTATTTTAGGTATCCATCCAGCCTGACCCTAAACAATACATCTTGGGCATCCTAGGCAGTCTACAATTGCAGAAATTCTCCAAGGAAGCTATAGTGAGGGCATTGTCTTAGGCACGTAGATTAATTCTAGTCCACTAGAAATTTTCTAACTTAACCACCTGCAGAGAATGAATAGCTTACATGGGTGATATGCTTTGCCTAGAAAAATATATGTATCAACAAAGGGGTGCCCTGACAAGTTTGAAAAAATATGGGCTCCCTGGTTAGACACCCCAGGTCTCAGACAGTTAGACTTTCCAGAAAGTATTCACAACGCTTCACTTTTTTCCACATTATGTTATGTCACAGCCTTATTCCAAAATTTAATAAATCCATAATTTTCCTCAAAATTTTACAAACAATACCCCATAATAACAACATGAAAGAGGTTTGTTTGAAATCTTGGCAAATTTATAAAAAAAAAACATGTACATAAGTATTCTCAGCCTTTGCCATGACACTCAAAATTGAGCTCAAGTGCATCCTGTTTTCACTGATCATCCTTGAGATGTTTCTACAACTTGATTGGAGTCCACATGTGGTAAATTCAGTTAATTGGACATAATATGGAAAGACACACATCTGTCTCTATAAGGTCCCATAGTTAACAGTGCATGACAGAGTACAAACCAAGCCATAAAGTCCAAGGAATTGTCTGTAGACCCCTAAGACAGGACTGTATCAAGGTACAGATCTGGAGAAGGGTACAGAAAAATGTCTGCAGTATTGAAGGTCCCAATAAGCAGAGTGTCCTTCATCATCCATAAATAGAAGAAGTTTGGAACCACCAGGACTCTTCCTAGAGCAGGCCGCTACCATCCCTATAGTGAAGCACGGTGGTGGCATCATGCTGTGCGGATTATTTTCAGTGGCAGGAACTGGGAGGCTTAGGATAGAGGGGAAGATGAATGCAGGCAATGTACAGAGACATGCTTGATGAAAACATGATCCAGAATGCTCTGGACTTCAGACTGGGTCGAAGGTTCATCTTCCAACAGGACAACAACCCTAAGCACACAGCCAAAATAACAAAGAAGTGGCTATTGGACAACTCTGTGAATGTACTTGAGTGGCCCAGCCAGAGCCCAAACATGAACACGATTGAACATCTCTGAAGAGATCTGAAAATGGCTGTGCACCGATGCTCCCCATCCAACCTGATGGAGTTTGAGAGGTCCTGTAAAGAAGAATGGGAGAAACTGCCCAAAAATAGTTGTGCCAAGCTTGCAGCATCATACGCAAAAATACTTGGAGGCTATACTTGGTGCCAAAGGTGCTTTAAAGCGGAGTTCCACCCAAAAATGGAACTTCATCCACTCCACACCCCCTTACATGCCACATTTGGCATGTCATTTTTTTAAGGGGGGAGTGGGGGCTTCAGGAGGAGTGGGACTTCCTGTCCCACTTCCTCCTTCCGCTGAGGGGCTGGTTAGGCGATTAAGCTTAATCGCCTACAGCAGCCCCTCCCTGTAGGCGACCGCCTAGGACACTGACAGGTCCTAGACGATCGCTTGTCCAATCAGCGGCGGGCCGCGCCGCGCACATGCGCAGTGCCACTCACGCATGCACAGTGGGTGCCCGGCCGTGAAGCCAAAGGCTGTCACAGCTGGGTGCCCACAGTTAGAATGAAGACGCCGACCGGGGAGGGGGGTAGAGGAGCGGAGCCCCTGCCGGTGCGTCGCTGGAACGTGGAGAAGGTAAGTGAATGTTTATTAAAAGCCAGCAGCTAAACTTTTTGTAGCTGTTGACTTTTAATAAACACAGCATTTGGCTGGAACACCCCTTTAACAAAGTATTGAACAAAGGCTGTGAATACTGTAATGGTGTTTTTTTTTTTTTTATAAATTTGCAAATATTTCAAAAAAACTTCTTTCACATTCTTTCACGTTGTCATTATGGGGTATTGTTTGTAGAACGACTTACTGTAAGCAAAACTGTTAAACTAACATTATACGGCAATTAGATGGATTATCTTGCACTTTGGTGCACTGCCAGTCAGGTTGCTCGAGTACATGATTGTCTATATTTTCAGTAGACAACAAGTGCACTCTACAATGTTAGAAATGTTGGTCCTTTATTATAGCTTTCTACAGAAAATGTTGCCATGGTGATATGTTGCATTTGATTTAACACTAAAATAAAGGAACAGCCAAGTGTTCCAATGGTCCAGATGTTGAAGATTTTTATCAAATTCAAGATTATAATCATATACTATATATATATTAAAACTGATACTTTAAGACCATTTCTGGTTTCTCCACAAAGGAATTTTACCTGTGTTTGTGGTTTGAGCCAACATTCCCTATGAAGATTATACGCCCCTTTCCTTCTAACAGTGACTATTTACACTCCCAAATATCTCTTTGGCAACTCTATCTGCTACTGGTATCACAGTGTCCACTCCTCACTTCAGAAATTCAGACCCTATCATTATCTGCACCTCTGTCTACACTTGCTGTTCCCTCCCATTAAGTACTGTGCTAGTACCAATCTTGCACAGTAGTACCAACCTAGCTCTGAACCTACCCTTCAGCACAGTATAAACCTTTAAGTGGTATGCATTATCCTTCTCTTCTCCACCAATCCATGTGTTAACCCAATCTGTTATCAGTTGTCAAAACATGTGATTAACTAGAACAGTTCCCAGCGTATGTGCCCGACTCCATAGTGGCCAATTTCAAAAGTATATCTTACCTCCTTAGTCCCCAGGTTACAGTATGTACATTAACCCTTCCATGAAAAGTCCCCACAGCACATGATTTAAACTTGTAAGGTCCACCCCAGTAGTTAATATTCTTCACAGTATGAGTGTAAGCTCCGCAGTGACCAGTTTTCAATGACCACTTTTGAGTGTTTGCTTATATAACACTGTATTTACTGGTCTTCAGATTGTGACCAATAACCCCTTATTGACCAGTCCTCATAGTATGTGCCTATGTGTTAATTTTGCAGTGATCAGTATCAAAAATATGTTTTAACCTCTCATTGCCTATTTAATGTTTATACATTAGCTCCCTATTCTGCATCTAAAGCTCGAGCATTGTTCTGTGCAGGGCCCATGGGGGCGGGGCCCCCACGGGCAACCCCCTCCATTTTTGGCAATCACGGCAACCCCCTCTCACAATTTCGCTGCAATCGTGGCAACCCCCTCCCGCAATTCTGCTCCAGGGGGCCCCTTCGATTATTAAGCCCAGGGGCCCTCACCACCCTAAGTCCTGCCCTGGTTCTGTGCTATTACAGAACCATGGTACATTTTAGATATCCTATGTTACATGCAGTGAGCTGTGATGGAGAACACCCAAACTCCTATGTGTTGTCAGATCTGATTTGCTTGAAATAAAGTATGTTGATAAGTGTCTTCCTGGGACCCTTTTTTACAGAATTCAAAACCATACTTGGATCCCCCATTTTCAGAGCAGATATGTGAACTAAACCTACAGCAGAACTTAATTCCTTGTCCTCAAGTAACAACTTCCTAATATCCACCACATTAAAGAAAGACAACTAAAGAAAGACAGCTACATAAACAATAGGCCTGGCTGTGTAGCTATCATCAAATCATGGACCTCTGCTGTATTGAGTAATTTCAATGGATCTGAGAATAAGTATGAATAACTTACAATGTAATTTTGCAGAAGCAGTTCAACAGACTCTCGCCTTCCATATTTTATGATCCATGACTTAAGCTTAGACTCTGCTAGGACCAAAAGTGCTAAAAGACGGTACTTTAACTCCATGAATTCCAATTTTATGAGATGAAGCTGGGAAGAAGAGGCAACAAAACTAAACCTGAAAAGGACAAAAATAGGCAGAAAATAACGTTTGTGTCACTATGTGGTTAATATTAAATAGCATTTTACAAATGAATATCAATTCACACAAGTTCTTTCTGTTAATAATTACAAATATTTATAATTAAGTTCATGTGTGCAGCCATACCTAATTTAAAGATGGGGGCATGTTTGGCAAGCCTGCTAGTCAATTAAAACTTAATAAGCTAAAATAAAAGTTTGTAAAATACTACATAATTAGAATTTAATGTGTTAGTTTGACTATTTTAAAAACATAAGGTATTTCTTGGAAAGCAAATTTATGAATTAAAATAATCTGATAAAAGTGTGAACATGTATACCCTGAAAATATTTGCCGTAACGGATTATGCAATACAAAAAAAACTGATAATGTCACTGATCTCTAAGGTGGCAAGGATGCAAAGCAGACTGCTCCATTTAATAGATGCTATTAAAGTTAAGCATGCAATGTCAAATGAGGCCCCCATTCATTTTTGAGATCTTTTAATTAATTCTGCTATCTGTGGCCAACGTAGAGATGAATGAATTGTATGGTGACTTAAAGTGTTACTAAACCCAGGACTCTGCATTCACTATATCTGGTCTCCCACAGTACCCTGAACATTGAAATAAAATTATTTTAGTAAATATATACTGCTAAATAACTTTTTTTCAAAAGCAGTGTATAGCAGTCTTATGACTTCTATCAGTGACTGGTTAAAGCTTGTAGGAAGAGTTTTCATTCTCTTATGACTGTCCCTTGAGGCTGCATGACCCATGACTCTCTGTCTGGACAGTGCTGATTGGCCAAAAGCAAGAACTCTCTAGCAATAAACACAAAACTGATCATGTGCAGAGTGCCTCTAAGGCTCTGTACTATGAGGAGATGGATTGGGGAAAGTGGAAGAAGGGGAGGATCAGAGAACACAGGATAAAACAGACTTTTTAACAAAATGTGCAGGATTAACCACTTGTGAGTATAACAAGCATGCTTTACTGCATATACAGACTGATTTTGCTGTTATGAGCTTAGTAACACTTTGAATGTAGATTGCAGCTGGGCTAAAGTTATCACAATCACTCCACAGTAAAGGAATTTGCTACTTTAGTCAATGTGTATGTTGCCTTGGCCTTTGTGATGACTAATTATTTGGATTCTATATCCAATGTGATAGGACACATGGAAGATGCAGTATATAAAATCATTAAAAAAACTTGGTAATCCAAAAGCCCTGGAGATCCAGAGAAAGGAAACGCTACTCCAGGTCATGGCAATCCAATGGATCAGAATGGGCTGGGTGCAAGCCACGGCTCGCCACCAAGGTAAGAGGAAAGGAAGATATGTTTGCCCACGCCTATCTGTCCAACATAGATTTATTGATACAAAACCGTCACGATGACTGCCACCAGGACAAGGACACAGGAGAGGTGATGCATTTCACAATTAACTAGTGCTTCTTCAAAACCAAAACCAAGCTGGACCATTCTGCAAAGCTTTGGCACTTTTTGGTTGTATTGGAGCTTGCCTGCTCACTTCCCCCTTCCGAACACTCTTTTTAGGCATTAAAGAAGCCCATAATGGTAGACAATAGGAATGTGTGGCATAAAGAAGGCAAACTCTGATAAGGCTGCTTTTAAATTAGTGCATCTCCAAAGTGGCATCATCGTAATTTTTGGTCTGACTTTGATATGACTTTACATTTTCTGGACCAAAGTTGCATCAAAAGATGGACCAAACCTGTTCTGAAATCACATCTATTTCTGTAGTGCCAGTAGGAACGTCTCTCTTAAAAATACATTGAATTTCACATGTCCTGTGACTTGGGGTCTCACGAGGGTGATCCCAAGTGGCACATGTGTGAAAGGAGCCTAAAGCCCTGTACACACAGGCAAGAATCTTGTCAGGAAAAAAAATGTTGTTTTTCCCGACAAATTTCTTGGCAAGAATCTCTTGCCGCCCGAGTGTACAGACTCTCCTTTCAAAAGAACCACGGCCGCCATCCTGCTGGACCCTACTTATGCCAAGGAAGCTACCGCGCATGCTTCAAAGTCATTTTGAGCACGCACAGGTTTCCACGGCGACAGGCAAGTATACACACTCTTGGGTTTTTCTGCAGGAAAACTGCAGAGAATCTCACAACGAGAAAAATAGAGAACATGCTCTCTATTTTTCTCGTCTAGATTCTGGGCAGTTTTCTTGTCGAGAAACCTAAAAGCCTCATACACACACGGGTATACTCAGCAAGAAAGCTCTGCTAGCAGTTTTATTGCTGGTTCTTGCCGAGTAAACCGAGTGTGTGTACAAGGCTTTAGATTTAAAAGTAAGGGGGTGTGGGGGACACTTTTTAAACACTGAATTTTGTGGCTGAAACCCCTGCACTGAGAACTACCTAGTAGTAGTTGGCACTTGTCCTCTGCCGCTTGGGTGCCCTTCTGCAAAGTAACTGCACTGCCACAAATTACAGAGTATCTTTTTATATATATATATATATATATATATATATATATATATATATATATATATATTGATACAAGTTGTTCTAGATTTGATCAGGTGGAGAGGCAGGGAGGCAATGTCTTTATCTCCAACTCATTCAAACATAAATTTTGTGTGTTCTTTAAAAAATACAAGACGTTCTATTACTGGTGGCAGTGCCAAGCATACAACCCCTTGTAGTTACTATGCAGAAGAGAAGCAATTCAGCACAGGACCCGGAAGATCACTGATACCACCATAGCTACAGAAACTACTACAGAAATTTGCTTCTTCCACAGTGATCCTTCAGGTATGAGGTATGCATGCTTTGGTCGAAGCTGGGTGTTCAGCGGTAAAATGAATCTAAACCCAAAAACAAAAATGTACAAAATTGCAGCTTACCACCCACTGGCCCAAGTGGCTGCATTAATTTTCTTTTTTCAAGCCTTTTATTTTCACACTTCCTGTCTTATGTTGATCACAGTTATTCACTGTAGTGTATCAAGCAATGTATGGAGCAAGAGTGGTGTCACCTTAAAACAGGTAGTATGTTGGGACTACAAACTCCTTCCCCTCTCTTGACCTCCAAAACATAGGGGTAAGTGTTTTGTAGTCCACAGGGAGACCTGGTAATAATGATAACTGATAACAGTCAGCAGAGGCAGACAGCAATTCAAGCTAGTAGCTCACTAAATTTCTGGAATTATGTTTTTCCTGAATAGCTATAACAAAATGCTTTCAATGGTTTATATAACAGACCTTTTGGGAAGCCTGCTGGATCTGGGAAGCCTCCTGATGATGTCCTGTGAGGCCTGACCCCCCCCCACCCATCATCCTCCTCTGTAAATAAAACACTAAGGCCTCCTGGGATTTATGATGTACATATCCAAGTAGGCCTTAGTGTTTTATTTACAGAGGAGGAGGATGGGGACGGTCCCAGTGGTAGATCATTAGGAGGCTCACTGGAAGAGCCAGCAGGCTTCCCAAATGATGTCAGACACAAACATGGCAACACAGGACCTGGGCAGTGGCTGTTGGGAATAGTATCTTGGCATGACACTGGGTGGGTGAGTACCCAAACTGTGGAGTACCCACAAAACAAGCCAGAAAAAAAAGTGGGTGGGAAGGTGAAGATCCGCTTTAAAAAAATAAACGAATGCAGTCACCACATGTAAGAATTGGTCGACTTCAATATATTAAAATGTTATTAAAATGTTGTAATAGGTAAAAACCAGTCCACAATCGTGCCACCCCCAGACTGCAGCGCCGCCCCCCAGCTCGCATCATCTATGTGGCTGTGCACGTTGCGGGGCTCCGGACCAATAGGTTTCTACCAGGTAAATCACATCCCGAGGCCCCAATTGGCAAGTTTTATATTGTCCTCGGGGAGCAGAGCACCCAAGTGATGTTCTGCCAGCTGCGCATGCGTTCCACAGCTACTGACAGGTTCACTAATCTGACAGCGGCAGTGGACATCTTACTACACCCAGCTATGTCAGTAATTTTAGCAATAAAGTGCATGTATATAAATAAATATAGTATGTTGACATCTGTGATGCTGTTTTGATGTTACATTTTAAAAGAAGCTGGACGCCAGAACTAAGAAGGTGGAGGAGGCTATATTGATACACAACGCACTGTTCAGCACTAAGGCTGCATTCACACCTAAGCGTTTTGTCGCTTGAAGCGCGACACTCAAAGACACTAGAGGGGAAAAATAACATTATTGTCTATGGAGATGGTTCACATCTAATGCCAAACGCCTGAACGCCTGAAGCTCAAACAAGTCCCGGACCCTTTTTTGTCACGCGTATCGGGCGTTTTACATTACTGACAATGACCTGTACAAAACCGTGGTGAAAAACCTCACGTTTTGTCACGGCAAATCGCAGTAAAAAACGCTGCAATTTGTCGCCGTCGCGGTAACAAAACGCCGCAAATCGCCTACGCTTAGGTGTGAATGCAGCCTAAACCCTTATGCCCTGTACACGGTTCGTCTGATGAAAACGAATGGGGGTGGGTTAGTAGGTGTTGGCGCCTCTTAATTTATGTGAAAAAAAAGTTAAATTAGTATATAATAAAAAATGTATTAGTATGAAGTGCTTAACCAATGTGACCATGTGGTGAGGTCCACATGTGACCTGATTATGGTATGTAAATCAAACCATATATTAAACCATAAAAATAAAAATAAAACTTATAAACAAGGTAAACATTACATTTTCGTGCTGTTTTCGTGCTGTTTAAAAAAATATTAAAATTAAAGTGCTCTGTGCCGTCAATATCAGCTGATGCTAATTTTACAGTCCGTGCAAAAAAAAGTGCTATGTGCTTCTTATGATGTTATGCAGATGACAGTGTTCACTCAGTGCTCCCTCTTCTCCCTCTTCTCATGCTCTGGTGGGTCCCTCACTCACCAGATCCAGGTACCCACTAGGGGTAAGAGGCCTTCACAGTATTAGCCCTGTGTCGCTCTCTGGCAAGTATCCTCTTGTTTGGACCCCTTCAATCTGATGTGTAGCTCAAAGGAGAGAGAGTGCCCACATAGTGTAGTATAGTTTGTCCGATGGAACTTTTCATCGGACAAACCGATCATGTGTGGGCCCCATTGCTTTATTTTCCCATCGGTGAAAAAAATAGAACCTTTTCTGATGGTTAAAAAAAAAGATTTTAAAAAACGATCGTCTGTGGGGAAATCCATCGGTCAAAAATCCATGCATGCTCAGAATCAAGTCAACGCATGCTCGGAAGCATTGAACTTCATTTTTCTCTGCACGTCGTTGTGTTTTATGTCACCACGTTGAACACGATCAGATTTTTAACTGATGGTGTGTAGGCAAGACTGATGAAAGTCAGCTTCATCGGATATCTGATGGAAAAATCTATCGGTCTGTTTTCATTGGATGAACCGATCGTGTGTACGTGGCATTAGGCTTTCAAAATTAAACATCCAAACAGCATCACAGATGTATATGTACTATACAGTATGTATTGATATTCATTTTAGTGCTAAAATTACTCTAAAATTCAAGACATAGCTGGGTGTAGTAAGATGTCCGCTGCCGCCTTCTGACTGCAGGTGTTCTGTCAAATTAGCAAACATGGTAGCGGTGTAACGCATCCACAGCTGACGGAAAGTCACTTGCGTTACCTAATCTGACGGGTTTGCTATTTTGACAGTACACTGGGTGAAGACAGCAGCTGTGGCATCAGACAGTCCAGGGGAGCTCCGCCATAGGGTGAGTGTGGACCGGGAGGGGGCCGCCCACGCCCCCCCGAAAATCCTCCAGCACCAGCCGCCATTGGTAAAAAACACTTTTAGACATACTCCAGTGACAACCGATACTTCAATTTTGCATTCTATCCAGCAAGGTGGAGTCACATGCTGGCTTGTTTCACTCAAGACCTTAGTGCAAGAAACCCAAGCTCCAGGTAACTCCTGCAACCCCTATTTGGTTTAAAGATTTAAATAAGTTGAGGTCCCAGACAAGATTCATTTGATAAAAATAAAATAAAACTTTTTCAGCTGAATTCCCCTATTAAATGTTTTTTTGACCCTTCCTCTGATATAAAATGCTGTACATTGCAATAGTTTCTATACACACTGTATACAGGCATACCCCACTTTTAAGTACACAATGGGGTTTATTTACTAAAGATGGAAAGCACAAAATCAGGCTCACTTCTGCACAAAACCCAATGAGCTTCCACGTTTTATTACCAAAGCTTAATTGAACAAGCTGGGGTTAGAAGCTCATTGGTTTCCATAGCTCCCAACTGTCCCTAATTTTGAGGGACTATCCCTCTTTCCTCTCCATTTGTCCCTTATTTGGTCTGATCTATATAGTTGTATATAAAATGCACTTTTTATCTTTCAAAAAGCGTTTCCCAGTGCTAAACCTTTAATCTATTTTCTAAATTGCTGCATTTGTAAAATTCAAAAGCCAATATAAATCTTTATTTTTTTAGCTTAATTCTTCTTAAAGGGGCTTGGCAGGGGCGTGTCCTATGCCTACATGCTTTTGCTAGTAGGTGTCCCTCATTCCCATCTCAGGTATGGGTTTCTATACAGAAGTGAGCCTGATTTTGCCCATTGTGCACTTAAAAGTGGGGTATGCCTGTAGTGAATTATAAAGGTGCTCTAATATATATATTTTTTTAATGAAGCAGATGTTGTCATTAGTAGATATCCTGCAGTTCCTTAAAAATATATTCCACTCAATTGAGCTCACTTATTTTTTAATTAAAATGTTCTATGGCTGTGGAATAATCTAATCATCTGTGAATCCAGCGGTGACGGAGTGACATCCTTGTTACAGCCTTACAGATGGGATCAGACAAGCAAACTATACTATGGAAATCTGACTGCTAGAATCTGCATTAGATAGAGAGAGAAGATGCCGGCTCAATGATCCTAAAATAACTTAAATAGTTTGGGGTAGAATTATCCATTTAAATATCTGTATTATGTACTAAAATCTACCAATTTAACGGCTGTAGTCTTTAAAAGTCCCATCAATAACAAATTAGTAATTTTAGACTGAAAGAAGCTTGCAGTCTTTAAATCTAAATACTATCACATGTTAATGCTGATCTCCAAGGCAACAAACCTGTAATGCAGTTATTTCCAATGAACAATATATTTCTGTAATATAATGCACTTAGTGGCAATCATTGACAACTTCTAAATAAGTAATTCCCAACCTAAATACCCCCCCCCCCCTTAAAAAGTCTATAATTCATTTAGTAATAGCAATGCATATGTGATTTTTCTATCACAATCCTAACGGATATCTGCCCCCCCCTTTCATTTCAAAAGGCTGCAGCAATTTCTCAGCAGTCGCCGACAATTAATGTTTAAAATTCTCCTTTTACCTTTCTGCCATGTCTTCCAACTGCTCTATGGGGACTGGGACTCCGTTGACAGACCGTGAGCGGTGGATCTCCTGGAAAGCCTTTTTATAACCATCCAGATTCTTCAGTATGTCCTAATTGTGAGGATGAAAAAAAAAAATGCATATAGTAAGCGAAACACAGAAAACGTTTTGGCAGTAAAATCATGAAAATGAAAAATAAAAAACAGGCAGGCTGCAGAGATGAGTCACTGTTCAGTAGTTGTGCACCGGGAAATGTTATCTGTCACAGTGGTATGCAATTTTATCCCTTCACGAAAGCAAGTATTAATAAACGCTTTCAACAGATCCTTTGAAAGCCTTTCAGTGTATATGCTATAGAAGTGTACCTGATTAGAATCCTCGCATCTGAAGACTCGTACAACTGGCACTGCCCCTGTAGTCCAAATCTCATCTATTGATTGGATTTAGACTGTCAGAAGAGTTTTAGGATAAATAAAAATGTTTTAAGTCTCATTGCTACAATAAATACCAATCCCCATTAAGGGGGATGCAGTCCAAGGATCTGAACGGATAATTAATGCCACTGATCACTAGAAGACTCAGCCAATTTCATTCCGATCAGATACACAGGATGACAGTACAGTTTGGAAAAATTGCAAATGCCAGTCCCTCGGAAAAGTCATGTTTTCACAGTTCCCGGTGAATGCATATGTGTAGTCAGTAGGGATGTACTGATACCAATACCGGTATGAAAGAAAGGTACAAAAGGGCGCAACAAGTGTACCATTACCAATACCAGTATCACTGGTGATACCAAGCATTTGCACAAGCATCGTACCTGCTCCGATACTCTGCGGTGCAAATTGTGTCAATACAAAGTACGAGTTCGAGTACCGATACTTTTGGTCAAGTACTCGTTTATACTATGTGGTGCGATTTGCAACAATACAAAAAACATTTACGCAAATCGCACTGGAAAGAATCATGTGCAGTTTGAACAGAAATGTGGTGCAATTCCTGTCCAAATCTCATGCGATTTTCCCTGCTGCTCCTGTGGATATGTATAGAAAGAGAAAAGCGTCATCTAGTGGGTAGTTGAAAAAAATGTTAGAACTAAGGCCTCGTACACACGACCGAGGAACTCATCGCAAAAGACACATTGTTTTCCTCGATGAGTTCCTTGTTAGGCTTGTCGAGAAACTTGACAAGCTATCTTTGCGTACACACAGTCAAGACCAAATCTCCTCGTTCTCAAACGTAGTGACGTACAACACATAGACGGCAGGGGAAGTTCGATTCCACTGGCACAACCCTTGGGGCTGCTTTTGCTAATCTCATGTTACTGCGTGTTAAGTAAAAGTTTGGTGAGAGACGATTTGCACTTTTCAGTCTGTTACAGCGTCACAAATGTGCTATCTCCATTACAAACGCTACTTTTCCCGAAGGTGCGCTCCCGTCTCATAATTTATTCTGAGCATGCGCGGGTTTCTAAGCATACACACGAACGTGTTTCTCGACGAAAACCAGCCCGACGAGTAACACGACAAGGAAATTGAGACTCCCGACGAGGAAATAGAGAACTTGCCCTATACCCTCCAGTCCTGTGAGCACCTCCAGCAGCCTTGATTTGCTATCATCGGCGGACCGGGACACCTATGTAGATTATTTTCCATGTGGCCAGAATAGGCACTGTGAGCTCTACCATTTTTAAAACTGCACACTAGATGGCGCTTTTCCTTTTCTATACACTAGAGCAGTGGGGAAAATTGTTTCCTATTCGGGCAGGAGCTGCACCGCATTCCTGTTCAAATTACATGTGATTCTTTGCAGTGTGATTTGCAACAATGTTTTTTGTATTGACACAAATCGCACCAAAAAGTATTGATACTCGTACTCGCTGAAAAAAAGCGGTATCGGTGCAACCCTAGTAGTCAGTATTATAATTTTATTTATAATTTTATTCGATATTTAGCTTTTTAGGGGACCTTCAAAAACTGCAAAACAATAGTATAAAGCCAGCCCTAAATTTGTGCTCTAAGATGAGTAAATCAAGTCTCAATACAAGAGTTGTGTGTATGATGTGAAACATGTCAGCCACCTTTTTCCTGGTATTCACTTCATTTTGACTGCATCACTTTGGTTGTTTTTTGGATTTTATTTGTACAATAAAGACATTGGGCCAGATTCAGGTACAATTGCCTTGGCGCAGAGTATCAGAGATACACTACGCCGCCGTATTTTACCTGGCTCTAAGACTAATTCAGGTAGATTTCGGCCCGTAAGTTACGGCGGAGTAGTGTATTTCTCGTGGCGGAATCGAAATACGCGATTAGGGGGCATGAAGCATTTAAATTAGGCACGTCCCTGCGGCGATCGAACTGCGCATGCTCCGTTCAGAAATTTCACGCCGTGCATTGCGCAAAATAACATTGTTACGTCATTTTTTTTTGAGTAGCGTCGTTTACGTACATTCCTATTCCCGGACGACTTACACAAAAAAAACGTGAAATTCGACACGGGAACGACGGCCATACTTAACATGGGCCGTCTAACTATAGACCAGCTAATAGCTGGTATAACTTTACGCAGCAAAAAGATGACTACAGATGCCGTAAGAGATTGCGAAGGACGATCGTAACTTTGTGGATCGCCGGAAAAAGCTCATTTGCATACCCCGACGCGGAAAACAACCCGAACTCCACCCAGCGGCCGCAAAAAGATTGCAGCGTAGATCCGAAGGCGTACGAAGACGTAAGCCTGTCGGATCAAAGCCTGAAGCCGTCGAATCATGGTTTGAGGATTCAAACTAATGATACGACGTGCGTAATTTGAAAGTACTCCGGTCTAACAGGAGATAGACCGGAGTAATGGCTCTGTGAATCTGGCCCATTGTTTTAAGGAGTGCGGCAGTGACCTTTTTGGTTTGGTGGGACGGGGGCGGGGGCCGGGGGATCAGCAGTTTTTGGAGCGGTATCGTCTCTCACACAAACAATATAATATCATTTTTTGGTAAAATTTAAAAGATGATAGTGTGTCCAATAAATATGCAGCTCTCCTGACCAGTGTGTTATGTCAAGTGGCCTCAGCCAGCACTAATCCACTAACCACGCCCCCTGACACTTTTCACCCCGCCAACCGAGGCTCAGTCATAGAACTCTATGACTATGACTAAGCCCTCGGTGGTTGGGGCAAAATGCATCAGGGTGCGTGGTTAGTGGAGTAATACTGGCTGAGGCCACTTACACTGGTCAGAGGAGCAGCGTCCTGGATACTTCATATTGTTACCCTGTAAATCTAAATCTGTAAAAAGTGACAAGTGATAATGAAACCAATTGTATCTTGATAAAAAAAGCATAAAAATGATAGTCCCAAATAAGTCCAAATCAGAAAAAACGTGATGCAAAGAAATCTTTCTGTTCAGTTATTTTCAACACCCAAGTTTGCCACCACCTTGAAAACAGATGACTCTTACCGGAACATATGGATACTTTATATGAATAAAAAAAGTAATGAGAGCTTGTAAATTAATGTGTCATCTGTAGGGGAACTTATATTACCTCTGAATCTCCACCTGTACTACCAATACTTCTCATCCAATGACATAAGATGTTTAACCGTGATGTAAAAAGAAAGCTTCCCCGATGACGTCAGATGAGACAAAATGCATAGGGTGGTGCTTACGCTCGTGGCGTCACCATGCATACTGTAAGCAGCAAGTTGTTGGATCGGACTCCGGGACTGGTATTCTATTATCAAGCGCTTGTTGTTTTTAACCTCTGTGAGTTGCTAGTTATTTATTTTTCTATATTGAATAAACTGTTTTAAACTATGTGGGCCTTCCCAATTTTCTTCTTACAACTGGACATCTTATGTCTTTGAATGGGAAGTTTTGGTGACTACAGGTGGAGATTCAGAGGTGATATAAGTTCCCCTACAAATGGCATATTAATTTACAAGCTCTCATGACTCTTTTCACATAAAGGGTTCATATGTTCCGGTAAGAGTCCTCTGTATTCAAGGTGGTGGCACACTTTGGTGTTGAAAATATCTAAACAGAAAGATCTCTTTGCATCTTCACATTTTTTCTGATTTGAACTTATTTGGGACCATCATGTTTTGTCCTTTTTAATTTGTATTCTTTATTCATCAAGATACACGTGGTTTCATTTTCATTTGTCACTTTTAACGCTGCAATGTAAATTTACATGTTTATACACAGGGGGGTAGATTCACATAGAGATACGACGGTGTATCTACTGATACACCATGGTATCTGTAAGATCCGACGCTCGGATCTATGTGGCTGATTCCTCGAATCAGGTTCCGCATAGATTTCCCTTAGAGCCGACTGGTGTAGGTGAGTTACACTGTCGGATCTTAGGCTGCAATCTCCCGCCGTCCGCTAGGTGGCGCTTCTGTTATTATGCGCGATTATGCGATTCAGAAACGAACGCCCGCCCTTCGCTTTTTTTTTTACGTCGTTTGCGTTCGGCTTTTTCCGGCAGATCGTTACCCCTGCTATATGCCGGGTAAGTGCGGCGTATCCTATGTTAAGTATGGCCGTCGTTCCCGCGTCGAGTTTTGAATTTTTTACGTCGTTTACGTAAGTCGTTGGGGAATAGGGCCATACGTTAATTGCGTTAATGTCGAAAACAATGACGTCCTTGCGACGTCATTTGAAGCAATGCACGCTGGGAAATTTAGCCGGCGGCGCATGCGCAGTACGATCGGCGTGGGGACGTGCGTGGTTTAAATAGTAAACTCCCCCTAGCCGCGGAATTTGCATTCCGCTGGGGGATTTACGATCCGCCAGGGCAACTTACGAGGCAAGTGCTTTCTGAATACAGCACTTGCCTCAAAAACTGGTGCAGGCGGATCGTAAAAAAGATAGATCACGCGGATCAAAAGATCCGTTGATCTATGTGAATCTACCCCAATTTGTCTAATTGTATTTTCCAGCTACTGCTCTTTGGTATGTCAGCAAGATTTCTGTTTGCTTATAATACAGGTGGTTCTCAAAAAATTAGCATATTGTGATAAAGTTCATTATTTTCTGTAATGTACTGATAAACATTAGACTTTCATATATTTTAGATTCATTACACACAACTGAAGTAGTTCAAGCCTTTTCTTGTTTTAATATTGATGATTTTGGCATACAGCTCATGAAAACCCCAAATTCCTATCTCAAAAAATTAGCATATCATGAAAGGGTTCTCTAAACGAGCTCTTAACCTAATCATCTGAATCAACTAATTAACTCTAAACACCTGCAAAAGATTCCTGAGGCTTTTAAAAACTCCCAGCCTGGTTCATTACTCCAAACCGCAATCATGGGTATGACTGCCGACCTGACTGCTGTCCAGAAGGCCATCATTGACACCCTCAAGCAAGAGGGTAAGACACAGAAAGAAATTTCTGAACGAATAGGCTGTTCCCAGAGTGCTGTATCAAGGCACCTCAGTGGGAAGTCTGTGGGAAGGAAAAAGTGTGGCAGAAAACGCTGCACAACGAGAAGAGGTGACCGGACCCTGAGGAAGATTGTGGAGAAGGACCGATTCCAGACCTTGGGGGACCTGCGGAAGCAGTGGATTGAGTCTGGAGTAGAAACATCCAGAGCCACCGTGTACAGGCGTGTGCAGGAAATGGGCTACAGGTGCCGCATTCCCCAGGTCAAGCCACTTTTGAACCAGAAACAGCGGCAGAAGCGCCTGACCTGGGCTACAGAGAAGCAACACTGGACTGTTGCTCAGTGGTCCAAAGTACTTTTTTCGGATGAAAGCAAATTTTGCATGTCATTCGGTAATCAAGGTGCCAGAGTCTGGAGGAAGACTGGGGAGAGGGAAATGCCAAAATGCCTGAAGTCCAGTGTCAAGTACCCACAGTCAGTGATGGTCTGGGGTGCCATGTCAGCTGCTGGTGTTGGTCCACTGTGTTTTATCAAGGGCAGGGTGAATGCAGCTAGCTATCAGGAGAGCACTTCATGCTTCCATCTGCTGAAAAGCTTTATGGAGATGCAGATTTCATTTTTCAGCATGACCTGGCACCTGCTCACAGTGCCAAAACCACTGGTAAATGGTTTACTGACCATGGTATTACTGTGCTCAATTGGCCTGCCAACTCTCCTGACCTGAACCCCATAGAGAATCTGTGGGATATTGGGAAGAGAAAGTTGAGAGACGCAAGACCCAACACTCTGGATGAGCTTAAGGCCGCTACCGAAGCATCCTGGGCCTCCATAACACCTCAGCAGTGCCACAGGCTGATTGCCTCCATGCCACGCCGCATTGAAGCAGTCATTTCTGCAAAAGTATTCCCGACCAAGTATTGAGTGCATAACTGAACAGAATTATTTGAAGGTTGACTTTTTTTTATTAAAAACACTTTTCTTTTATTGGTCGGATGAAATATGCTAATTTTTTGAGATAGGAATTTTGGGTTTTCATGAGCTGTATGCCAAAATCATCAAAATTAAAACAAGAAAAGGCTTGAACTACTTCAGTTGTGTGTAATGAATCTAAAATATATGAAAGTCTAATGTTTATCAGTACATTACAGAAAATAATGAACTTTATCACAATATGCTAATTTTTTGAGAACCACCTGTATTGTTACTACAGGAGTTATTTGGAAGACAGGTGCTACATGCTATTCAGACAATTACACATGTCAAGACTCAAAATTGTGTGTGTCCATGAAATGGTGCCAAACTATACCTGATATTTCTCATAGATCAAAGTCTTTACAAGTTATCGTTATCGAGGTTGCGAATGATGGCCCTAAAACTATTACTATCATTCTGATGTTTGCAGTGATATCTTACATGTGTGGTGCAATAAATGTTTACATATGTAGCTAGGTGTCCACCCTCTTACCCATCAACCACCCTTCCACAATGTGTTGTTGGCCGAGTGCCCAGTTGTGTGTGTCCGGATGGCTTCAATCCCTCTCACCTTTCACTTCCCTTTTGTGCTGCTGGCTGTGAGTGGAGAAGCTCTGTGTAACATCTCCCCTGATCCTTACCCCCCCCCCCCCCCCCCAGAGCAGCGGTGGAGAGCCTACAAGGATAGGATATTGAATGATACGACAGACGCTAAGGGGTGCTGTAAAATGTAAGTAAATGGAGGCTAATGGGCTGTGGACCTTAATACCCAGGATTCCCTGCATACAGAGAAGGAGAGAGCAGGACTTCTCCTGGGAAAATCTACATAGATTGGGCCAGATAGTACTGGGAAACCAGTGTGCGTGTTGACTTGTTTCTGTGCATGCCTATACAGAGAACAGAGCCTGATGTGCAGAAACTGGAGCTGTGTATCCTTTCTGTGTCCTTAAAGGACAGAGCCGGTGAGGACCAGAGTGACAGACTGAGCCACAAGGGGGTTGCTGTGTCATGGGACTAGAGCTGGGGAGACCCATTGTGTGCCTGCATCAGTGAGGACCTGATCAGTAAGGACCTAGTCATGAGGACTGAGACTTTTGGCACAGCAGATCACCAAGTGAACTGGACCGGACCTGTTGTGAGCCAGGAGTAGTGAGAAGAACTACCTAACTTAATCCCTTGCTGCACACAGTAAATGCCTATAGAGACTGCCCCTTACAGCCCATCAGCCATCCATTGCATTGAAGGGAAAGCCTTTACATTCACCATGTTACAGAGGGTCTCCAATGATAGCTGGCTAATATTGACAATTAGTTGCCTGGTACTTTGCGTTCCTGACAAATGGGTACCCCTTGAGGTTCCTGCATATGCCCAACCACTATTGGGGTTGTGTTGACGTGACACACGATGTGTCATGCACACACAAGGACCATTATTTTATTTGTTTTTGATTGGCAAATGCTGATACGCATAACCGTGTTTGCGTCAGTTAAAGTTTGGTTTAGCATAGATGCAATATAGTTAATTGCCATAATACAGGCCAGGGTTCACCCCATTTAGCTCTGCATCTTTAAAACATGTTCAGTTGCCTGCCCACTGGTTTAGGTCTTGTGTTTGACTTGCCTCATTAAAATATCCTTACTGTATATGGTTTATAAACATGATATGGTGTTGTAATATACTAACACTTAACGTACAATTATAAGCAGAACTTTTTTTTTTTCATTTTGGAGTAAGGGACAAATTTGGGATTTTCTTTTACTGTCACTTTCAGTGATAATGGTACACAGGAGGACAAATTAAGAGGGTAAATATTCTTTACAGGGGCACAGCCAGCAATTTGAACTTACAAGCATTCTCATCCCTTTTCATTCTATCCAAAACTAAATGAAAAGTTTGGCCTTTATTTTTTTATTTTTTTATATAGTCTTTATTTAAAATTTTCACCAAAACAAGTCAGCGATAAAAACACAAAGAAGGAAAAATAAACATAAAACATAGAAAGGAGCAAAGTAATCATCATCATCTGTGGCTTTGAAACAGTGAGCAAAGTCATAAATATATAAAACCAGTGACGTCCTCCTGTGTCCCGAACAATCGGACAATCGGTCCCTATGGACACAAACCCCCCCACCATCCTTACCAACATAAAACTCACAACACAGTCGTTATACTGATGACCAGAAAAATATTCAAATGATTGTACTTGATGTTTACACCTGTTTCGATGATTGATTGGGCACCGTAACCCTGTGGTTATTGCTCAGGGGGTGTTGGTTGGTCAAAACTAGTTGTTCAAAGTTGGGGTCAGCCAGAGCCAGTAAGGCAGTGTCCAAGCTGCATGAGACTGAGAGTGACTCAGATATGTGTTTTTACAAGATGCCCAAGTGGAGTCAAACCTTTCTTGAGTACCCCTACACGTGGCAAGCCATTCCTCTGCATTCCTGATCTCCCCCAACTTTCGCATCCACTCTACTTCACTTGGGATGCGCAAGCTTTTCCAATAAATTGGAATTAGGCGTCTAGCCACATTGAGAAGGTGCGGAAGAGTACTTAGTTTATAGCGCATTAAGGGCATGGGGGAAAAGGGAAATGACTCGATAAGTCAGGGATGTCCACAACGAGAACATTAGAGACAAGCTTACTGACCATTCACCAAAAAGGTCTCAGTATGGGGCATTCCCATCATATGTGAAGAAGTGTTCCTCTCTGTCCGCAACCCCTCCAGCACTGGTCAGAAGCCATGGGATAGATCCTAGTCAGGATTGTAGGCACCTGATAACAATTTGAACGTTTTTTCATAATTATTCTTAGACTCCACTGAACTTGAGTGTGTTAGGTAATATAGGTGGTTCAGTTGTTCATTTGTAAACTCACACTGGAGGTCACGCTCCAGTGTTGTGATATATGTAATTGTTTATTGTTGAAATTTATGTATATGAAATGATGAATGTATTTTAAATGAAGAATTTTATTTTGTAAGCGTCTCGAAAATGTGGTATTGATTGTATAAATGTGGTGTTGATTGTATAAATGTTTTGAAAAACTCAATAAAAATAATTTAAAATAAAATGGAGGTCACGCTCCCATTCTTTGATTTAAAGTGGTTTAGGACTAGACTTGGCTTCTTCTAGTCGTTTATAAAGGCAGAGATCATGTGTGGCTAAAGGGTTTTGTTCGACCCATAAGCTTTCAAACTCCGTAAGTAGTTCTAAACGGTGCCACATGAGTTTTCAAGTTGGCGATAGTGCCAAAAATCAAAGGGGTTACCACCATAATGTTCCTGTAGGGTAGTAAGTGAAACCAAAGTATGTCCTTGCATGAAACATGCCAAGCTGTAAATGCCGTCTCTTGCTCAGATTCCGAGAAAGGACAGTCACTCACCGGGAGGGAACCAAGGGGGTGCACCCACCAGGGCCAAAGTTGAGCCTTTAGTTATACTTTAAGTTACACAGGTGTGAGCGGCCTTTGATCTATAACCAGTTGTGTCAGTGGGGACCAAGTAGTTATGGGAGTCATGGCAGAACCAAGGTTCTTTGGTTCTTTCGGGGGTAGTGCTATATATACGCGTGCAGGACATGTGCGTGAGATTTCATTTGTGTGTATGCGTGGGAGGGGGGTGCTTTAAATATATTATTATGACAAGGGGGCTAACAAGCCACTATGCAATAGTTTTGGGCAGGTGACAGTTGTGCTTTATGGAAACATTAGCGCCTATTAGACCCTAATGTCTCTCCTGCCCTCCAATGCAGCTACTCAAGCACGATCTTGAGCATGACTAATTCAGCTACTTGAAGCATGACACTATCACATCAGCTGCTTCCGTAGCTGTAGCAGTCAGGGAAAGATAGCTCTGAAAGCTAAAGTGATGAAATCATAATTGCTTCCGGCTTCATTTGTCACAGAGGAGATGAAGAAATGTTCCTTCATCTCTTTTTCCTGACAGGCCGTCTGTGGTGGGATGATCTGCAGTGCCCCTCCCACAGCTCTGTGCAAGGATTACGTGCTGCCCAGTGATGATGTCACCACTACTTTTATATGGTAATATCTGGATTTGAAAAGACATTTGGTGGACACAAAGTGAAATGGATTAATATCCTCTGTGGTTATTGAGGAATATATTTTAATAAATGATTTTGCACCTGGAGCTCAGCATTAATATTTTCATGCATGGTGTTTCTGGTTATACTATGGGGTTTGCATTTCTGTTACAGTATTTTACTGTATGATACATTATGCAGACAATTTTTCTGACAGCTGGTCTCAGGACAGAGTCACTTGCCCAAGAGGTAGTTACTTCTTCACTTCCTGACCAACATTCTTTATGACACCAAAGATAGGAGCTCATGCAGGCGGCTCTGCCCATAGCATTCAATTTGATCCAGCTGTTGATTTTTTTAAAGGGAAGTCTTAAAACTTTAAAGACAATCATCGGCAAAGTAACATTATTTCTTTGATCTAATGTGTTAGTACTATGACATTTAATGATATATTACCAAAAGTATTGGGACGCCTGCCTTTACACACACATCTACTTTAATGAAATCCCAGTCTTAATCCGCAGGGCCCACCTTTGCTGCTACAACAGCTTCAACTCTTCTTGAAAGGCTGTCCACAAGGTTTAGGAGTGTGTGTCTATAGGAATGTTTGACCATTCTTCCAGAAGCGCATTTGTGATGAAAAGTGTTGAAAGTGTTGAAATAGTATTGTTAAGCCCCATACACTTGGTCAGACTGTTTTAACAACAAACATAAAAACAATGGTTTTCCGATCGTTCTCAGAAAATTTGTTTGTTTTTAAACTGCATCAGAAAACCATTTTTGGGTTCAAAAGTCTGGACAGCTGATCTCCCTTCAGATGAAAATCCACAGAAAAGTTTATTTGGCTTTACTGTACTAGTGTACTCACTACTCAGCACAAAAGAGAAGCTGCTTTCAGTCACTGAGGCTGGCCATACATGTTCAATTTTCTTGTACAATTTCTTGTAGATTTACCAAAAACCACATAATATGAGGTCAAACTAAACAACACTTTCAATTGTATGCAATCAGGCAGGCCCTTGCACTACATAGTTGAAGGTAAATCTAAAGAAAATTGTACAGAAAATTGCACAGAAAATTGTATCATGTATGGCCAGCCTAACTCTCTGGCCATTCAAAAAAACGATAAACAAAAGATTTGCATTTGAATCCTTTTTCTGTCATTTTCGTATGTTGATATGACACCTATAACAAAAGATTTGCCTTCAGTATTTTGAATACACAATACAAACAGAAAAAGGAATTCATTCAATATACATAATGAAATTCTTTTGTTAGGCCGTGTACACACGGCAGAGAACCTCGACGGGCAGAACACATCGTTCCGCCCGTCGAGGTTCTCTGCCGGCCGTCGAAATCGGCGACCCGCCCGTCGGGAATGGCAACCAGCCATTCATCCAGGCGGGCCGTCGAGCAAATAGAGAGCGTGCTCTCTATTTCTGCTCGACGGGATTCCCGACGGGATGCTCGCCGAGAGCGTACACACGGCCGAGGTCCTCGCTGGAATGCAGCTTCCAGCGAGGTTCTCGCTGGTTTCCAGCGAGAACCTCGACCGTGTGTACGCCGCCTTATAGATGTCATTGAACAATGAACATACAACTGAAAACGAACACAAAACGGATTCAAACAAAATACACAATGCAAATCTTTTGATACAGATTTAATTTTCGTTATTTTACAGTTTTCGTTTTGTCGTTTTTTCCCGTCGGATCGTTCGTTCATATTTGCGGTCGTTCGTTATGCGGCTCATCCGTTATCCCGTCGTTTTCGTATTTTGGTGCTTTACCGTTTTCGTATGTACACATTATCCCGCGGGTACGAAAATGAACATTTTTGTACGAAAATAACATTCGTACGAACGGGAATGCACATATCATTTGTGCACTGGTGCGCAGTCATTTTGGAACAGAAAGGGTCCATCCCCAAACTGTTTCCATAAGTTGGGAGTATGAAATTGTCCAAAATGTCTTGGTATGCTGATGCCTTATAAATTCCCTTCACTAGAACTAAGGGGCCAAGCCCAAACCCTGAAAAACAACCCAACACCATAACCCCCCTCCACCAAATGATTTGGACCAATGCACAAAGCAAGTTCCATAAAGACATGGATGAGAGAGTTTATGGTGGAGGAACTTGATTGGCCTGCACAGAGTCCTGACCTCAACCCGATAGTACGCCTTTGGTATGAATTAGAGTGGAGACTGTGAGCCAGGCTTTCTCGTCTACAACAGTTCCTAGCCTCACAAATAAGCTTCTGGAAGAATGGTCAAACATTTCTATAGAAACACTCCTAAACTTTGAGAACAGCCTTCCCAGAAGAGTTGAAGTTGTTATAGATGTGTGGTCCGACTCAATATTGAACCCTACAGACTTAAGACCCATACACACAATCAGACTTTTTGACAACAACGGTCCGACGGACATGTTTGATCGGACAATCCGATGTGTATGCTCCATCGGACAATTGTTTTTGTTTTTTTCATCGGAATGCTCTCAAACTTTGCGGCAACAAATGTCTGATGGAGGATAATCCGATCGTGTGTACACAAGTCCATCGGACTAAAGTCCAAAGTAAAAAGACGCACGCTCAGATCCAATGCTAAAGATCAGACAATAATAGCAGAAGTGGCCCAAAGGGTGGCAGTAAAGAGCTGAAAAACCATGTGATTTGGTAAAAGGTGACTGAAAACGCCCATTCAGACCAAAATTCATGGAAAAGTCAGATGGAAGTCCGATCGTGTGTATGAGGCTTAAGACTGGGATGCGAATAAAGTTCATGTGCGTGTAAAGGCAGGTGTTCTAATACGTTTGGTAATATAGTGTATCACTTTATTATAGTTTATGCAGAATTGTTCAAATTGCTAATGACCACAGCTGCTCATAAAACATGTAAGTGGCTGTAATTCCAGCAGTGTTGACACTAAGTGGCCTTAAAGGGAATGTCTATTCTTCAAAATATTTCTTTAGCTAAACATAATCAGAAATAATCTCATCAATGTGTGGCAAAAAAGCAGTTAAATATGTGCATGGGGCAGCCATATTTGTGCATTGTATATGTAGGCTTTCTACTTTGCATTGTTACACAAATAATGCAAATAACTCTACAGTATCTAACTTTGAATTAAAGCTCCATCTCACAATGCAAATCTCCTAATTAAACAACAAATTCAACACCCTATGTTGCAAATTACTTTTCTCTAAAGCAGGGGTCTCCAACGTTTTTTAAACAAAGGGCCAGTTTACTGTTGTTCAGACTTTATGGGGGCCAGACTGTGGGCAGTGGGAGTAGAAAATGCCCCAGTTTTAGTGGGAATGGACTATGGGGTAGATTCACTAAAGTCGGAGCACTCAGAATCTGGTGCAAGTGTGCATGGCGTTCATGGTAGCCAATCAGCTTCTAACCTCAGCAGGTTTAGTTAGGGTTTGGCAATAAAACCTGGGAGCTGATTGGTTCCTATGCAGAAGTGAGCCTAATTTTGCACTCTCCCGATTTAGTAAATAAACCCCTATGTCTCAGGCTTGGTGTTCACTAGGATTTAAAAAATTACATAATGCCTGTGCCTAGTAGATGGAGGAATAGTGGCCCATCACTGGTGTAAGTCAGAGGAAAAGTGCCCCATTGTTGGTGTCAATGGTAGAAATAGTGCCCTAGAATTTGGTGTCAGTTGGAGGAACAGTGCCCCCTTCATGGTGTCAGTGGGAGGAATAGTGCTCTGTCATTGGTAACAGTGGGAGGAATAGTGCTCTGTCATTAGTGTCAGTGGGAGGAATAGTGCTCTTTCATTGGTGTCAGTGGGAGGAATAATGCTCTGTCATTGGTGTCAGTGGGAGGAATAGTGCTCTGTTATTTGTGTCAGTGGGAGGAACAGTGCTCCCACCGTGGTGTCGGGGGGAGAAATAGTGCTTTGTCAATTGTGTAAGTGGGAGGAATAGTGCTCTGTCATTTGTGTCAGTGGGAGGAATAGTGCTCTGTCATTTGTGTCAGTGGGAGGAATAGTGCTCTATCATTTGTGTCAGTGGGAGGAATAGTGCTCTGTCATTGGTGTCAGTGGGAGGAACAGTGCTCCGTCATTGGTGTCAGTGGGAGGAACAGTGCTCCGTCATTGGTGTCAGTGGGAGGAACAGTGCCTCGTCATTGGTGTCAGTGGGAGGAACAGTGCCCCCTCCGTGGTGTCGGTGGGAGAAATAGTGCTATGTCATTTGTGTCAGTGGGAGGAATAGTGCTCTGTCATTGGTGTCAGTGGGAGGAACAGTGCTCCGTCATTGGTGTCAGTGGGAGAAATAGTTCTCCGTAATTGGTTTCAGTGAGAGGAATAGTGACCCATCATTGGTAACAGTGGGAGAAATAGTGCCTCGTCATTGGTGTCAGTGGGAAGAATAGTGCCTCATAATTGATGTCAGTGGGAAGAATAGTGCCTCATAATTGGTTTCAGTGGGAAGAATAGTGCCTCATAATTAGTGTCAGTGGCAGGAATACTGCCCAATCATTTATATTAGTGGGAAGAATAGTGTCCTATCTCTGTCAGTGGGAGGAACAGTACCCCATCATTGGTGTCATTGTGAGTTATCGTTTATATTATCAGTGGGAGGGCCAGACAAAGGCAAGCAAAGGGCCATATTTGGACTCCGGGTTACAGTTTGTAGATCGCTGCTCTAAAGCAATTAACAGAGACAGACAAATTATTAACTCTGAAGCTCCCTTTTGTGGCTAACCTAAAAATCATAATATTTAACACAATACCATAACACTTAAAAAGCCATTTAAAAAAAAAATTAAAGGCTTCCATTGCAATAAAAAATCAAAATATGCATTCATTGAAACTGTTCCATACATTTCCCTTAAATTCTCACACAGGCAATCTGCAACTAAATGCTCTCAAGCACGATTTCCCACACAGACAGAATATTAATCTACCACTCATCTGAGAACTAGGAAATAAGGGTCTCACACTAAGGACTTAAAACCAAACAGCGTGGTTCTTGATCAAGTGATCATCATTTACAAACAAAGCTGTCAGTTTTAGCTGTCACTGTGCTTCTATCCTTATGTTGCACAGACAGACACAGCAACAGCTGCAACTGGCAACTGCTGTCCAATTGTTGGAAGGAGGAGGTAGCAAAGGAGTAGCTTGCTGGGCACTGCGGGGTTTATTTACTAAAACTAGGGAGTGCAAAATCTGGTGCAGTTCTGCAAAGAAACCAACCAGCCTCCAAAGCTTGTTAAATCTTAATTTAAAAAGCTTACCTACTGTGCACAGTTTTAGTAAATCAACCCCTATGTGTGTTTATGGATGCACACAGCACAAGCCAGGAGCATCTTCTAAGCAGCTAAGGGCTCTTTCACACGTCCGTTCCGTTCGTCTGTTTTTTGGACATCCGGTAACGGACCTCAATGCTTCCCTATGGGAGCGGATCCATTAGCGGATGATGCATCCGCTAACGTCCGCCAGATCCGCATCCATTTTTTTCGGACGGAAGAATGTCCTATTTTTCTTCCGTCCGGCCAAACGGATCGGATGCATACGGACAGACGGTCCGTTTCCATCCGATTCCCCATAGGGGATAGCGGAGAAGAGACAGGGCGGTCCCTGCACAGTGTGCGGGGACCGCCCTGTCCGCCCGACAGCTCAGCGGAGACCCCCCCGCTGAGCTGACGGACACACGGAGCGGACCGAAAAACGGACCGCACGTGTGAAAGGACCCTAAGGAGGCACCTGCAAACTGGCGGGGGGGGGGGGGGGGCTGAGCTTAGGAACAAGCCCAAAAACAAAACAAATCAAATGTAAAAAAAAAAAAAAATCACATTAAGTTAGGACCTCCTCTAAAAAAAAAATGTTTTAATTATTGTTTTCAGCAAGTCAAAAAAAATATCCAAAAATAAATTTTTGTTCATTTATCAGCTAATAATAATAAAAATATATATATATAGAATTTATTAAAGCACTGTACCAAATTAAAAGGAATTTTTCATGAGAGAACAATGGAGCCTGTCATTGTGGACCTTCCTTCAGAGATGCTAGTTCTTTGGCTTTCATGCAGATGCTTCGTTTTTAATGCAGTCTGAGTTTCTGACCCCCAAACAAGTTTAGAGATAATGGGTTTGATTTACTAAAGGTAAATACGCTGATCCAGTGCGAAACGCGTCGGCTGTTCCTTGTTTCCACTGCTGTGACCCTATTTTTGTACATGCTGTCTATTGAATAAAAGACCACCCATCAGGTTTTGGAGTGCGGCTATCCATTTTTCTTTGTCTTCATTTAAATACGCTATTCACTTTGCAAAATAAATTGTCCCAGAACTTAGTGAATGTGGTGAAGTTTTACTTTGCAAAAAATACCGAATCACGTGAAAGGAAAATAAAACAAAACAGCATTTTTTCTTGAACATGATTGTGGAAGTCAGAAGGCCTTTGTCTCATTCACTAAGCTTTCCTCTACAAAGTGCAAAGTGAACTGCCTATTTGACTTTGGTAAATCAACCCCAATGAATTCTGAAACTTTACAGCATGCTTGTTCTTGGTCTCTGATTCAAATACTTAAAGTGGTTGTAAACCCGATTCATGAAATTTAAGCTGGGCACGTAGATCTGCAGTATTTTGTTATCTCTTTTCAATGAGCTAAGTCTTTAAGTCGTTCTCTTCTTAACGGTTCCTCTGTTATCAGCCTGAGAATTCCTGACATATTTTTTGACCTTTTAGACAAAAGCAGCCCGAATCTTTTGTCAAAGGAGGTTACTAAAATAGAGTAGCAGGGAGCAGCTCCTGATACAAAACTGCTCGGAGAGTCTCTGCCTATGATGAGAGGGGGTGTGTGCCTTTCCTCCAATCAGCAATGTTAACTATCTTGGCTGTATGTCCAGACATCACACTCTGTGTTAACCAGGAAGAGAAAATCTCCTAAGACAATCTCAACTTTCTAAACAGTATATAAATGTGAAGACATCAGATATACATATAAAACCTATGTAGGGAGATTTGGTTAATCTCTGTGTATCATCTGAGGCTGTTCTCTTCACTGGGTGTATGGAGGGTTTACATCCACTTTAAGTCTGGCAAACTACTGTACATATTCAGAAGTAAGCCAGCTATGGCCACCTTCCATACTTCTCTCACGACAAAGTCACCTTAAATAGCTATAGGTATTTATAAGTATGTCCTTAAAAAAAAAAAGGAAAAACTATGTAGGCAGGCAAATTTGTCATAAAGTTATAGTTGCAGAGCTACTGTGAAGTTACTGCATGTACTGAAACTGCTAAATTGGTTCAGACATCTAGTTTTTAATGACCTATGGATGATAAAAGAGGCTTTAAACAAGACATAACCCATTTGATCCCAATACAGTTCCAGTATTGGGATACAGTTCTAAGCATTTTTGTTTTTATTATTTGTGCAACTAGTACTGAAAATAATGATGTGTTATTTACCTTGAGTTGCTCTAGTTTTCTGTGTACAATATTTGCTGTTTCGTCATGAGATTGCTGAATGATAATTTCTTCCCTGAGTGCAACCTCTGCTCGATATAACCAGGAGCCAATAGTTCCCAAAGGAGCTGGTAGGGATTTATCAAGTTGTACATGCCAATCAAGAACCTGAAATAAAGTCACATGATATATTATTCTTAATACTTTTACCAGGCTCATGGTATTTATACAAGTTAAAAAAAGGAAATCTTTCTGACCACTGTGATCTACTAGACGTAACAGGCCTTAGACCTATATTTTAAGAATCAGCAGTTTACCATTATTTAAATGTTAACACTTATTGGCCAACTCAGGGAATTGAAAATTAAAGCTTTCCAAATAGGTCAGGTATCTTTGTCAGGCATTATATTTGTACTATATTATACTATATTGGATCAGAGAGCAACAATAAAGCCGCGTACACACGATTGAACATGTTCGCTGAATCTGGTCCGCAGACCAGTTTCAGCGCACATGTTCGATCATGTGTACAGCCTATCGGACCCTTTTCCAGCGGACAAAAGTTTCCAAACATGCTTAGAAACCTGTCTGCTGGAAACTTGTCCGTCAGACATGTTCGATGGTTAGTACACAAAATCATCGGACCAAAATTCCGCGTATGCTCAGAATCAAGTCGACGCATGCTTGGAAGCATTGAACTTTGTTTTTTCATCACGTCGTTGTGTTCTACGTCACCGCATTCTGGTCCGAGGGGATTTTGGTCAGATGGTGTGTACGCACATCAGACCAACAGACCACTTCAGCCTTGTCCGATGAAAACGGTCCGTCGGACATGTTTCCTCGGACATGTCTGATTGTGTGTACAGGGCCTAATATACCCAGAACAGCAAAGAAATACTTCAGTTTTTCTGACACACAAGTTGTATGCCGTAAGTGTATACTAAAGTTTACAATACAAGGGTACAACAATAAACCAAAATGTGTACATAAGAAGAATTGTACTTCATAACAGAGTTTGGAGGGCCATAGCATGGAGAGAGAATTGGAAGTGGCAAGGGCCCAAATAAAAAAGTCAGCAAATGAGTCGAAAATAGTGTAAAACGAGAAACCTCATGTTTGGGTAATAAGGTATACCATTAAATAAAACAGGTATCCAATGTAAATGGTGAAACTCCTGCGCTGTCCTTGGATAGGAATAGAAAAAGGGGAAGGGGGGGAGGAAGGGTAAAGTGAATGAGGGAACACTGCTGCAAACACCAGGTGATCTACCCTGGTAGACAAAAGGAACAATATGCAAAAAGTATAGGAGTCTGCGCTGTGAATGGGAACAAGGGAAAGTGGACGTGGAGTGGGGAAGGGTGAAATGAGGGAATGTTATGTCCAATAGGCACCACAGTGGGTGGACAAATGAAAAGCCTCAAAGGGCAGCAACGTGATCTTAGGTGTGCAAAAAAAAAATGCTAGTGCTAGGCAAACAGTTTGAACAAAACATGCATGGATATCTGGATGGAAACACTATGAACACAGAATACTAGCATACACAAAATGCTGGCACATAAGATAAAACAATGCAAAACAAAGGTAAAAATGTCCAGGTAATGGAGTGAGTCCAAATGGGAATGAATGGGCAGGAATAAAGTTCAAAGTCTGAGAGTGGTGATCCCAACAACCAAGTGTTTGGAGGACGCAGCAAAAACTTCAAATTGCAACACACACCTCCTGTGACTCCTAACCGCTCACCTCACAGCTATCTGAAATAGCCTGAAAAGGGATCCAATCTTCTGTCCAGTGGCACAGTCCCTCTGGGGGGTGGAGGTTATCTAACAGACCCCAGTAGCAGATGGTACATGTAAGGGAGCAAGCAGAAGAAGGAAATAGCGTAACACTGTCAGCTGAAGGATAAGAACAGTGGGTGGGTGTCAGATGAACTTACTCAATTAAATGGGATAGTGAGCCTATCTCCACGAGCAGCGAGCTTGTACGTGTCCTGCTTCTCCTATCGCCTCGGTCACAAACACACACGCCAGGGGTATCTCAAGTGGTTGTAAACCACTTGATTGACCAATAAATTGGTTTTACTGGATCACGCTATGTATACCATCATTGCCTGAGATACCCCTGGCGTGTGTGTTTGTGACCAAGGCGAGAGGAGAAGCAGGACACGTACGAGCTCACTGCTCGTGGAGATAGGCTCACTATCCCATTTAATTGAGTAAATGCACCTGACACCCACCCACTGTTCTTATCCTTCAGCTCACAGTGTTACGCTATTTCCTTCTTCTGCATGCTCCCTCGCATGTACCATCTGCTACTGGGGTCTGTTAGATAACCTCCACCCCCCAGAGGGACTGTGCCACTGGGCAGAAGATTGGATCCCTTTTCAGGCTATTTCAGATAGCTGTGAGGTAAGCGGTTAGGAGTCACAGCAGGTGTGTGTTGCACTTTGAAGTTTTTGCTGTGTCCTCCAAACACTTGGTTGTTGGGATCACCACTCTCAGACCTTGAACTTTATTCCTGCCCATTCATTCCCATTTGGACTCACTCCATTACCTGGACATTTTTACCTTTGTTTTGCATTGTTTTATCTTATGTGCCAGCATTTTGTGTGTGCTAGTATTCTCTGTTCATAGTGTTTCCATCCAGATATCCATGCATGTTTTGTTCAAACTGTTTGCCTAGCACTAGCAATTTTTTTGCACACCTAAGATCACGTTGCTGCCCTTTGAGGCCTTTTATTTGTCCACCCACTGTGGTGCCTATTGGACATCACATTCCCTCACTTCACCCTTCCCCACTCCACGTCCACTTTCCCTTGTTCCCATTCACAGCGCAGACTCCTATACTTTTTTGCAGGTATCCAATGTAATGAACCCTGCTGAAAGTGGGTTAAAAACTGTAATAAAGGTTCATACTAAGGCATTAGTGCGTGTAAATAATTTGGTCATCCAAAATAAGGAGGAATGGGGTTAGAGTGTACACAGAAGTGAAGCTTAAAGCCTAAGGCCTTAGGAAAAGAAAAAGGGGGGTGTACAGTACAGAAAAGAGGGATCCAATTAAAGAGGGGGGAGAAAGGGGGGGACGGAAATCCGGGGATGCAATGTTGAGGTTATCCAACGCTATACAACATTAGGGGTAAAAGTAACACTTTGGGATTGAGTTGCGAGTAATCTATCCTTGGAGTGGATTTCCAAAAACTGGTCATGTTTGTCTTCCACTATAGCTGTCAACTTTTCATTGACCATCATTCCGTTTAGACAAGTTTTGACTTCCTGAAAGTTCAGTAAAGGGGACTTCCAGGAGTGGGCAATAGTTTGTCTAGTGGCAATGAATATGAATGCAATTCATTTTGCTGTTTTTTGATGTACTGCCTGGATAGGCTTGTTCAATAAGGCTACAACTGGATCTTTTCGTACGTTACAGTGGAGGACTGTATTTATTAGCGTGTAAACCTAATCCACAGTCTCTATACCTTTGGACATGTCCTCCATATATGTACCATCATACCCTCTCCTCCACAGCCCCTAAAGCAGAGAGGAGATTGTCCAGGGGCATATTTAGATATGCGAGCAGGGGTCAGATACCAACTCATTAAAACTGTATAAGAGTATTCCAAATCTAATATATTTCTGGAACTGGTGGCTGTGGAAGAAATATCCTTCCAATAGACTTCCAAAATAACTATGCCTAGCTCTTCCCCCCTGTTGTAAAATTTAAAATGCATTATAAACCTTCCTACATATGCCTTGTGCTTTTGCCTAAACAAGATGTGCATTAATCATGTAGTTTCATAGTGTCTTCTTTTGCACTGTGTATGCAGCCTATAGTAGAGTAAATCTTTACATTCCAATGTAAGAAATTTCTGCTTGTTTGAAATATGAGGAATGCTCCATGGTACTGCACAGAATAATGCCTGACCTCCATTAGTAGTCTAAAAACTGAGGATATGTAGGTTCTGGGATATGTAGTTTCTTCCTGTGAAGAAGCGACATATCCCAGAACCCTAAGGTCTCTCAGTCTACTGCTTTTCAGGTGAGAGTAATTAACCAAATGTACCATGCTGTAAGAGATGTTTGTTCTCATTACATTAGCACTTACTAAAATGGTATGCCTGTTCCCAGTGGTGGCCCGTCCATGCGTCCGTCCCCCTGATCTATATGCAGGACACTGGACGCATTGATTCCAATAGGTGGAGCACGTGATTAGAGCCAGAGGCTCTAATAGGCTTTAAAAAAGGATAGGCTTGAGGCGCAGAGCACTGCTCTCTGAGCCCACTGAGTTGTGTGAGAATAGCAAATAATATTTGCTATCCTCACACTGATCTTCCTCCACACTGATCAAGAAGTGGGTCCTGAGACTCGTCACACGATTGACTGAAAGGACAGGCGATCCTATTGGACACTTAGGTGGAGGAGAGAGGAGATGCATGGCAAAAGGAGGATGCCTTGATGCAGAGGAGGGGGATGAGAAGCCTGCCCACCACCCATCACCCATCGGAGCTCTGCCCGCCAGGTCCCCAGATGGTGTAAGTGTGGGGCTGGATGACCGACTGCCCACAAAAAAAAAAACCTGGGGGTCGGGGTGCGGGTCACTTGACCGAGAGGGAGCGGGGGGTGCCACCAGTTGACCAGGAAAATGGTTGTTTTTGCGCCGCCCCTAAGGAAAAAAGCCATGAGGTGTTTTTGAGGAGGTAAAAAACACTGTGTAAGAATTCTAAAGAATACAGCAATACATGTAAAACTTATGTATGGAGATTTGGTTCATCCCTGTGTATCATCTGGGGCGGTTCACTTCACTGGGTATATGTGAGGGTTTACATCCACTTTAAGTCAATCACTGCCAGGCAAAAAGGCATTTTCTTTGTTAGGTCATGAATTGTGACCCCACCCCATACTTCCTTGCAACATGTCACTTTAAGAGTGAAAAACAGGAGTGTTGGGAAGATGGTAACATTGGAGCCATGTACAGAGAGCCTGGGGGTAATCGTTCACCAGAATTAGTTGCCACATATCTGTTATTTTCTTTTTGATGGCTGCTCACTACATAAATGCCAAGCGCGTTCATTATATCCCATTTAGGACAGATGTCAGCGCACTTTGCTGAACATGCTTTTCACGTAAACAAATTAAGTATTTTTCTAGTATAACTGAATATCAACATAAAATGAGAATGTGGAAAAAAGATAACAAACAAGGCCAAGTGCATCAATAACCCAATACATATACATTACAAAAAGTAACATACCCTTGCTGAAACTTTATCCCAGGCTTGCTTCAGCATTGTCTGATCAAGTGATAATTTTCCATCTTTGCTCAATGGCTGAAGAACACTTTCAACTTGCTTCTTTCTCATTTCATACTGGACTCTGTATTGTTTAAATGTCTACAAGAACAAACAATGATAAAGAGTGCATTTAAGAAACATATACAATAAAAATTAAAACTAAAACTAAGAAAAAAGAGAAATACTTTTTACAGTAACGGTGCATCCATAGAGGGCGCAGGAGTGCCGCCCCTCTCTCCTGCACCCGTCAATCACCAATATATGGATTTATGCATTGCATGAATCTATCTATTGTCTCTGCTGCCGCCCCCTATTCAGGTGTCCGGCCCCCTGACGGGCACCGGGCATCTAAATTACAGCGGCAGGGGTGTATTTGGTAGTGCCTGATTGGGGCAGTACGCTCTAATAGGCATCCTGATTAGAGCCATGGGCTTTCAAATTGTTAAACAGCGGGTGCACTGCTGTGCATTCACTGTTTACACAGTGCTGTGTTAGGAAATCAAATAAATTGCTTCCCTAACACTGACCCGCCTCGCAGCCAATCAAGTGCACTGGGTCTGGTCACCTGTCACCTGATTGACTGAAACTGTTACCTGTCACCTATCAGGCATCCAATCATAGGAGAAGAGGAGTAAAGAAGACACCCAGGACTCGGAGGGAGTGTGGAGGACAGCGCTGACCTGAGACAGGTAAGTGCCAGGCTGGGGGGGCATGCTGGAAACATTTGATGAGGCAAACTGGTGTCAATTGATGGGGCAAACCTGTGGTAATTGATGGGGCAAACTGGTGGCAACTGATGGAGCAAACCTGTGGTAATTGATGGGGCAAACTGGTGGCAACTGATGGGGCAAACTGGTGGCAAATAATGGGGCAAACTGGCTGCAATTGATGGGGCACACTGGCGGTAATTGATGGGGCACACTGGCGGTAATTGATGGGGCAAACTGGTGGCAAATAATGGGGAAAACTGGCGGTAATTGATGGGGCAAACTGGCAGCAATTGATGGTTACAGTAGCTGCATTTGACGGCTATGTGGCGGCAATTTATAGGCACAGTGGCTGCATTAAATGGCAGAGTGGTTGCGTTTGATGGGCACAGTGGTTGCGTTTGATGGCACAGTGGCTGCGTTTAATGGCCACAGTGGTGGCAATTTATGGGTACAGTGGCTGCATTTAATGGGCACAGTGGTGCAATTAATGGATACAGTGCCGGTGTTTGAAGGGCACATTGGCTGCATTTGATGGGCACAGTGGCTGCATGTGATGGGCACAGTGGCTGCATGTGATGGGCACAGTGGCGGCAATTGATGGGCAGAATACCTGTGTTTTATGGGCACAGTGAGGCTGCAATTGATGGGGTTTTTTTCAGTTTGTTTGCGCCCCCCCCCCCCAAAAAAAAATTTGAGCACCAGCCGCACCTGCTAATTACTCGTACTTGTTGAATACCTCATTTCAAGAACATAAAGGTTAACTTCCAAATTGCCCCCTGTGTTGCCCAGGAAGTGGAGATAAATCTCCCCACATAGCAATAAAACATGCAGAGTAAAAAAAAAGTTCTGTCATAATGCATTGACTATAGAGTGCTCATTTAATCATTTTAACTAGCAGAATACAGACATATGCAATGGCAATTTCAGATAGATCAAGACAATAGAGGCGTATTCTTATACCTGATATCTGTCCTGTAAGCTGCTTTCTACTGTTTGCGCTCGGGTGATGTCCCGTTCAAACTGTTCAATCCAAACTTTTAAATCTCGAAGCATCAGTCTTTCTTCCTTCTGCCAAAAGCATAAAACAATCATATCATTAACATCCTCAAAGGAGTATTATCATAAAGAAGATACAGATTGTATTCTTTGGTGGGCTCCAGATCCTGTGGTTGGCCCCAGGAGTGTTAATAAACCTGAGCTTAAACACTAAGGCCGCGTACACGCGATAGGTTAAACAGAGGACAACGGTCTGATGGACCATTTTCATCGGTCAAAACCGATCGTGTGTGGGCCCCATAGGTTATTTAACCATCGGTTAAAAAAAAGCCACGCATGCTCAGAATCAAGTCATCGCATGCTTGGAAGCATTGAACTTCATTTTTTTTCAGCACGTCGTTGTGTTTTACGTCACCGCGTTCTAACACGATCGGTTATTTAACCGATGGTGTGTTGGCGCGACGGACCATCAGTCAGCTTCATCGGTTAACCAATGACAACAGTGCATCAGACCGTTGTCCTCCGTTTACCTTCAGCTACAGTAAGTCACATCTAGAAGCATACTGGGACATCTTGTTAGAAACGGCTAAAGCTAGCCAAAAAGTAGTAGATTTATGAACATTCGTACAAACATTTGTATGAAAATTCTCATTAGTACATTTGTATGACTTGATGGATGGCAACCAAAAGTACCGAAATATCTTGTTTGCTTTTAGCATTTAATTTTTGTTTGAATCAATGTAATTTCCCAAATAAACAACACATTCACCGTTAGAAATTAATTCCTTTGAGAATTTTTTTTATCCTGCTCCTTTTTTTTTTTTTTTTGCTGATAGCATTTTATATAGGTAGCTGTGTGTGGTTACAGATTTACGATCTATTGCAGTACCAAACTGTGGTTTAGGAAAGGGGCCATGTACTTTATTATGTTATTTACTTAACTGCTTCCTACCCGGCCAATGCATACAAATTGGAACAAACATCGATCTGGGAGTCTGTACCCATACATCCTCCCAGATCTGTGCCTTATGCGCGCCCCTAAACACCAATCTATGTACCAAGAGGTGGTCCCCCGCCTGGTACCACGTGTTCGTCATTCATACAGCCATTAAGTACTACCCTGATCTCTGTGATTGATCACAGAGATCACATGGTGCAGAGCCAAGCACTGACTCTCTGTACCATGTGATAGCTGTAGTCAATCACAGAGATCGCAGTAGTTCTCAAAGGCTACAGGAATGCAGCCAAGAACTGTCGGAAATTATTGTTTACACAGCCATCATGACACTATAAGCAAATAGCGGTAATATGCAATAAAAAAATAAATCACTTCCCTAGAACAGTTTTCTTAACTCCAGTCCTCAAAGCGCCCCAACAGGTCATGTTTTCAGGCTTTCCATCATTTTGCACAGGTGATTTGATTAGTTTCACTGCCTTAGTAATTACCCCAGCCGTTTTATCTGAGGGAAATCCTGAAAATATGACCTGTTGGGGCGCCTTAAGGACTGGAGTTGAGAAACACTAGAGTACTGCACTGTCATTATGGTAACACTGCACTAATGCTCCAGTGACAGGATGTAATTTTAAAACAATAATTGAAATTAGTGTGGCTTTAACTCTCACCAAATCAGCTTCTATGTCAACGGGAGAACAAAGGTGTGCATTAACAATCAGATCCATGACAGACTTTTGGTACATGAGAATAGTATGTACTGTAGCAGTCTTTTGTTACATACAAGCGGTCTCTGGCAGTCTTTAGTGACATGCAAACAGTCTCTGACAGTCTTTTATAACATATACACAGTCTATATCAATCTTATGTTACATGCACGCAGTCTGTCAAGTCATTTGTAACATGTTTGTTTCAACAGTAGTTTTGTAACTGTCTCTGTTGATCTTGAGCATTTGAATTATAGCAGCAGATTGCTGGAAGGGTCAGCTGTTCTGCTACTGAAAAACGAAATCAAAACTTTTGAAAAAAAAAAAAAATCCTCCAAATTAGTCCATTTCTACACTGACTTGGAAAAAGCTGGCAATGGTAATGGTCAGGCCTCGTACACACGACCGAGAAACAGTAATAATAAGAAAAAATAAGAAAAGAAAAAAATTATTTAGAAGATTTTTAATTACCACAAATACATATATTATTGACTACTGCCAAATAAAAATACAGAAGTCTATATGATAAAACTATAGCTTAGGAAGTTTAAGTAAACTCGCAGCCACATTCTAAAACAAATCTATCTAGCCCGGTAAAGAAGACAATACACATACCCTTATATTCTGTTCATACCCTTTCTGAAGTCAATCCAGGCCGGTCTCCCGCAGCAGATGCTGTGTGCAGGAGAGAACCGACAACTTTCGGGAAATGCCTGAGAAGTTTCATCACCCATAGACTTACTATGGGGTTTCCGTTGTCAGCTGCCTCTTCGGCACACATCTACTCAGCTCAGTGTGGGACTGAAGCGACCTCAGAACCAGTGTTGCCAACCTACCAGATTGAAATTTACTGGCACGACACCCAAAATTTCCTGGCACACCCATGTTTTTACTGGCATTTCACAAAAGTTACTAAATTAAATTTTTAGGTGCAAAGTTCAGTATTTAGGCTACAAACAAGTACGCTAGGCAAATAGCAATGTGATTTAAGGTAGATATTAAGGTAAAAAAAACATATTTTTGTTATGTTCGATATAATAAGGGCAAATTATTTAGTTACATCACCCCCTGCCCCCATCCCCCTCTGCCACCAACACCCCCTGCTTTCACCCCCCTCTGTGCTGCCACAATCTCCCCCTGCCTCCAATCTGCCTCCAATCTCCCCCAGGCCCCCTACCTCCAATCACCCCCTGCCTCCATCCCCCTCTGAGGTGCCACCAACAACCCCTGTCTCTGTCCCCCACCATCTGCGGTGCCACCATCCCACCCTGTGGTGCCACCAACACCCCCTGACTCCAATCACCCCCTGCCTCCAATCGCCCCCTGCATCCAATCTCCCCCTGCCTCCAATCTCCCCCTGCGGTGCCACCGCAGCCACCACTAGAAATCACCCCCTGCCTCCAATCTTCATGCGCAGTTCCAAGCCGAACCAATCTCAGCTATTTTTACTGGTACATTCCCGCAACCACAGACATTTACGAACGGGGGAAAAAAGTGCCCGTTTTTACGAACTGTCTGTAAAAATACGGACGTTTGGCAACACTGCTCAGAACAGGTTTTGGAATGAGGCTAGATTAGATTTACATACCTCCCAACTTTCTGATATGAGAACGAGGGACACCTATTAGCAAGTAGGTAGGCATAGGACACCCCCCGTCCCCCTTAAAGGAGAAGTGTACAAAAAAAATGTTTGGTAAAACACACAAGTTCTTTTTTACCACTATTATTCCTTTATATTGGCTTTTAGAATTTACAAATTCAGCAATTTAGAATTTGGATGAAAGGTTTAGCACTGGGAAACACTTTTTGATCGATAAATAGTGCATTTTATATATAATTATATAGATCAGACCAAAATGAGGGACAATTGGGGAGGACAGAGGGATGAAGAGACTTTGTTCTGAATGAGGGACAGTCCCTCCAAATCAGGGATAGTTGGGATCTATGGATTTAGCGTTAGTTAGGTTAATGCTGAACTTCTGCGATGTGGATTGCAATATACAGTATTCCCTTTCAAAGTATGTGAATTATTTTATAGCGTTGAAAGCCACGTATGTTATTTCTAGCAAAGTGTATGAAATCAGATGCTATGCTTTCAGCGTGGATAGGGTAATTTTCCTCTCATATGGTGGCCAAAGTTGCTTAGCAACATGTTCTGCTAACTAAAAAGGGACGAGAGACAATTCAAAACCTCCTACAGAACGATTAAAAATACTGGAACACTTAGGTTCTCATTAATGTTATCCACCATATTTGATGCATTTCAAATAATAGGCAATGTAAACATGTATTTGAACATATAACACATTAGTGTTTATTTCTGTTAAAAATGTTGCAGAAGGTGATTTGTTTATCTGGGCAGGCTGGACAATTACACCTTGCTTTTACATGGTCACTGCCATCTGTTTGATGCTCTTGGCGGGTGGATACCATTTGCTCAGACTGAGTGACCATATGGTAACCCTTACATTTTGTTAGATGAAAGTGAAGACGGCTAAAATGTGAAGCCATGATCTGATACAAAAGGATTATAATGTCTTTTTACAGCACCTGTACATATGTGGGTGCCAGTTGTGATGTAAACACATGATGAACAAAACTGTACAGGAGACTGATCTGCTGGCATGACATACAATTCAGTTACAATAAATTGCTCTTTTTTTTTCCATTTTGACCTGCATGGCACAGTTCCTACATAAGAATATCCTGTTAACAACACAAAGGAGGGCTCTGGCTACCACTTCTCCATTTTAGCAAGATATAGGTAAAGGGAAACACAACTTATCATCTGGGAGGGAGGGAGGAAGTTACTAATATATTATCCTAGACATGTGCATTTTGTTTCGTTACGAATTCGGACAAATTTTTCATTATCCGGAAATTCGGATGCATCCGAATTTCAGAATTACAAAATTAACGAATTTAAACAAATTCGAAAAAACGCGAACGAAATTCAAATTCTATTCGAATTCGAATCGAAATCGAAAAAAATTCTATTCAAATTCGAAAACAATTCGAATTGAAAACAAATTCGAATGAAAATTGAAAGCAAGTTTGAATCAAAATCTAAAAAATATAAATCGATTTTTGAAAAAGAATACAATAAAATAGAATATAAAACAATAAAACAATAGAATGAAAATCAAAGAATAGTAAAGAACAGAATAGAATTTAATAGAATGTAATCAAATACAAATACATACAATCAAATCCGGTTGAAATAATTTCAAATTCGATTGAAATAATTTCCAATCCGGTGGAAATAATTTCCAATCCGGTGGAAATAATTTCCAATCCAGTGGAAATAATTTCCAATCCAGTGGAAATAATTTCCAATCCGGTGGAAATAATTTCAAATTCGGTTGAAATAATTTCCAAAGCGGTAGAAATAATTTCCAATCCGGTAGAAATTATTTCCAATCCGGTAGAAATTATTTCAAAATTTGGTGGAAATAATTTCCAATCCGGTAGAAATTATTTCCAATCCGGTAGAAATTATTTCAAATTTGGTGGAAATTATTTCCAAAGCGGTAGAAATAATTTCCAATCCGGTAGAAATTATTTCCAATCCGGTAGAAATTATTTCAAATTTGGTGGAAATAATTTCCAATCCGGTAGAAATTATTTCCAATCCGGTAGAAATTATTTCAAATTTGGTGGAAATTATTTCCAAAGCGTTAGAAATAATTTCCAATCCGGTAGAAATTATTTCCAATCCGGTAGAAATTATTTCAAATTTGGTGGAAATAATTTCCAATCCGGTAGAAATTATTTCCAATCCGGTAGAAATTATTTCAAATTTGGTGGAAATAATTTCCAATCCGGTAGAAATAATTTTCAATCCGGTAGAAATAATTTCAAATTCGGTTGAAATAATTTCCAAAGCGGTTGAAATAATTTCCAATCCGGTAGAAATTATTTCCAATCCGGTAGAAATTATTTCAAATTTGGTGGAAATTATTTCCAATCCGGTAGAAATTATTTCCAATCCGGTAGAAATAATTTCAAATTCGGTTGAAATAATTTACAATCCGGTAGAAATAATTTCAAATTCGGTTGAAATAATTTCCAATCCGTTTGAAATCATTTCCAATCCGGTTGAAATCATTTCCAATCCGGTTGAAATCATTTCCAATCCGGTTGAAATCATTTCCAATCCGGTTGAAATCATTTCAAATCCGTTTGAAATCATTTCAAATCCGTTTGAAATAATTTCAAATCCGTTTGAAATAATTTCAAATCCGTTTGAAATAATTTCCAATCCGGTTGAAATAATTTCAAATTCGGTTAAAATAATTTCCAATCCGGTTAAAATAATTTCCAATCCGGTAGAAATAATTTCAAATTCGGTTGAAATAATTTCCAATTCGGTTGAAATAATTTCCAATCCGGTTGAAATAATTTCCAATCCGGTTGAAATAATTTCAAATCCGGTTGAAATAATTTCAAATCCGGTGGAAATAATTTCCAATCCGGTTGAAATCATTTCAAATCTGGTTGAAATCATTTCAAATCCGTTTGAAATCATTTCAAATCCGTTTGAAATAATTTCAAATCCGTTTGAAATAATTTCAAATCCGTTTGAAATAATTTCAAATCCGGTTGAAATAATTTCAAATCCGGTTGAAATAATTTCAAATCCGGTTGAAATATCATCAAATGGCGGGCGTGGTCTGGACATGGCCGAGTAAGGAAGCGTTTCTGTGGAGCTCCCGGTCCGTCCCGGCCTAACTAGCCCTATTTCCAGCCATACCGAGCTACAAACCACGGCATGTACTCAGCTGGGAAGCGGAGAGGCACACAGAGGAAGCTGCAGACCCCAAGAGCCCGGCTCAGCGGTGAAATCCATCGATACTTCCGCGGCACGCAGGCAGCATCTCCTATCCCCAAGATGGCGGACACCACGAGACACAGCGGGCATGGGAGTTCTCCACCACACACCTCGCAGGTACCGTCCATGTCCTCCTACACTGTAGAGGGGGACCCCGGCACACCAGCGGCGTTCCGACCGGATCCGCCGGATCTCCAGCCGCTGACGCTGCGGGCGGATGTGGAGCTGAGGGCCCTGCTGCAGGCTCTGCCTACAAGGGCTGACTTTGAGTCCCTAGTCAGCAGACTAGAGGCAGCCCATCACTCGAACATTACGGAGGTCCGCGGGGAGATTACATCACTGGCTGGCAGGGTGGAAACGGGGGAGACCACGGTGTCCGCACTGGAGGTGAGGCTGCGACAGGTGGAGGAGGTGCAGGCGATGCAGGCAGCCACCATACTGGCTCAGCAGCTGCGTCTGGAAGAGGCCGAGGACCGCAGCAGGAGGAACAATTTGCAGGTTAGGGGTCTCCCTGAAGCCACGGGGCCGGAAGACCTTGGGGCAACAGCTCTGGACATATTTAGAACTGTAGTGGGTGGCACTCTCCCCCCGACTGTAACTTTTGATCGGATTCATAGGGCCCTGGGACCTAGACCCACAGACCCGGCTCGTCCTAGGGATGTGATCTGCAAGGTCCACCACTATGCGCACAAGGAGCTTATCCTGCGTAAGGCATGGGAGATGAGGGACACTGACTTTGATGGGGCCGTTATCCAAATCCTGCCGGATTTATCCCGGGCCACCCTGCAGAGGAGAGCGATGCTTAAACCTGTACTAGAAGTCGCTCGACACTCTGGCATCACCTACCGGTGGGGTTTCCCTATAGCAGTGACCTTCAAGAAGCAGCTGCAGTCCTTTACTCTGCGCTCCCCTTCAGAGCTGCCCGCGCTGTTTGACTTTCTGGAATCTGACCCAATTGATGTCCCTGACTGGCTGCAGGCTCTCCCAAGTTTCCCCTCCAGAACAGGCGGTCCAAGCCAGAGGAGATCCCGATCACCACGTCCACAGAGAAGCAGATAGAGGCCACGGGTCGCGCCCCCGGAAGACTCCAGGGAAGCCTAGCGGCGATGACTGCTGTGGTGAGGCCATGCACACACACTTGCTACTTCCAGAGCCTTATACCGAATGATAATATCCTTTGATTTCGCTTTTGCTTTTTCTTTTTGCTCACGTTTCCGAATTGAAGTTGCCTACGCATGGGGCTGATTTATAACCTTGCCCCCCCCCCCCCCTGCGATCACTGGCACAGCTGCCAGGCCCCTTGAGAAGTGTGGGATATGCGGAGATGGGGCTGCGGGAGGGCCTGGTTGTTGGGGTGGAGGGTGGGCACCTGATCCCGATCCGCTGCTATCCCCCCCCCTGCACCCTGATGAAGGTCGAGATCACTAGATGTTACCCCCCGGGGACCCACGTGAGATTTATGTATGCGCTCCCCTCTCCCACATGCACTTTACACAGCCTAAACTAAGACCTCCAGACATGGTGATGCTCCGAGAAGTATTGTGATATACACCCTTATACTTGAGACCCCGATGAGCCTAAACGGGAGCAACCCCTGAAGTACTAGGGGATCCTGGATACCCTGTTGATGATGACATTTTTTCACACTGGATGCCACACTGAGGGTACTGTACAACGGGGCATGGGGTACTGTGCAATAGGGCATAAGATCCTGTCTGTCAATGTAGGGGTCTGTACGTATCATTGGCTGTGGTTGAGCTGGTATGCTGGGAATGGGGAAGGAGGGCTTGTACTATATGGGGGGTCATGCCGGCCTGCTGAGGGGGGGCTTGGGGGGGATGCCGGCATAGGGGGACATGGCAGGGAGTTATGGGGCTTGTATGGGATCCCCACGGCCACGGGCAATGGGGCACGCGATACAGAGGGCCCGGATGTGAGCTAGATGGCTCTGGTTATGGGTGGGGAGAATGCATGGTCCTTCCCCAGAAATACGAATACTCTGTTTGCCGTTTGATTTTTTCTTGGTTTATGCTTTATGTTTTATGATTATTTCTCCTTAATTACACAGGTTATCTGAGTACATGCATAATTAAATCTTAGGGCTGGGGGGGCTGGGCGGAGCCGGGGGCTCTACCCCGGTCGTAGTCTAACCTCCTCCCCACTAGTTAGAGGCACTACACCCGGCGTTATCCGGAGGGTGCTTCTGTGCAACGTTTTGCACTACAGTTGATTGAGTTTTAACAATCAATTGTGAATAGGATCACGGTGAACATTCTGGGTTCATCGTACTCTTTTTGAGCTAATCTTGCTCTCGCATCTCTCAACTCTTTCTCTTCCACCAGTTTCTCTCTTTTCCCCCCTCCTCTCCCTTCTCTTTCTTTCTTCCCCCCTCCCCCCAACCCGGCGCGGTCGTGATGGATCAAGTCACCTTTTTCTCTTTGAATGCCAAGGAGCTGAATATCCCTGAGAAGCGCCGTATGCTTTTGACTGACCTTAAAAGGGCTAGGGCGGATATAGCGTTCATTCAGGAGACCCACTTTAAGACCGGTTCCCCACCATGCTTGAAAAATCGACACTTCCCCATAACCTACCATCCGACGAACCCCTTACACAAATCGAAAGGAGTATCTATACTCCTAGCAGGCAGCGTACCTTGGACCTGCCAGGGATCTCCACAAAGCACAACTGATAGACATCTGGAGACTTCTCCATTCAGGAGAAAGAGATTACACGTTCTTTTCATCCCCACACAAAACATACTCGCGGATTGATTATTTCCTGATACCGCACCGCAACCTAGAGGCGGCACATGACCCGATGATAGGGAATATCACCTGGTCGGACCACGCACCCATAACTCTGCGTTATTCCCTATCACAGACCACGTCACCCCGCACACGGTTCTGGAGGCTGAACGAAAGTTTACTACAGGACGCTACTGTGCTGGCTGATGTGACGTCCGAACTGACCCACTATTTCAGTACTAACAATGTTGGGAACTGTGACCCGGGCATACTGTGGGAGGCGCACAAATCAGTCATAAGGGGAGTCCTGATCAAACATGGCGCACGCATTAAGCGGGAACGAGAAAAACAACTTCTAGGGCTCCTAGATAAGATCCAGAACTTGGAAGCAAAACATAAACGCAACCCGACCCCCCTTGTAGAGGCAGAACTCTTGACTGTTAGACGACAGACCACAGACATAATGAGATACAAAGCCAAGGCAGCTCTTCAGATTTGTAGGAAGTTATCCTATGAGTCTGGAAATAAATGCGGGAAGCTACTGGCTCGCGCGGTCAGACAGCAGAGACGTCAGGCATATATCCCCCACATTATTTCCTCGTCGGGACAAAAACAGGCTATGCCCACTCGCATTGCAGGGGAATTCCAAGAATTCTACTCCTCCTTATACAACCTCCCGAAACAACATACTAGCGACGCTACTGTTAGAGACTACCTGATCAATTCAGATATCCCGAAACTCCCTGCGGGGGCAGGGGTGGTCCTAGATGAACCCATCACACTGGTAGAACTACAGGGTGCCGTTAAGGGAATGAAACCGGGGAAAGCACCGGGCCCAGACGGCTTTACACTACAATATTATCAAACACTTCTGCCGGTGCTGGGCCCATATATGGTTAAATTGTTTAACAATCTGGCAGACGGGGGTCACTTTCAGAGAGACACCTTGAGGGCCCACATCTCCCTCATCCCTAAGGAAGGCATGGACCCTGCTGCTTGTGGCAGCTACAGACCTATATCACTCCTGAACGTTGACCTCAAGTTCTTTGCTAAAGTTCTGGCCAACAGACTGTCCCGACACCTGACTGAGATTATACATTTAGACCAGGTGGGTTTTGTCCCATCCAGGGAAGCCAGGGACAATACTACCAAGGTACTCAACCTAATACATAGGGCATCGCGGCTCAAGACTCCCTGTGTCTTTCTCAGCACCGATGCTGAGAAAGCCTTTGATCGGGTCAACTGGGAATTCATGCTCTCCGTCCTCAGACATATTGGTTTAGGCAGTAAGATGATACATTGGATCTCGGCGATATACTCGGGGCCGACTGCCCAGGTCAAGGCTAATGGAGTCCTCTCAGAACCCTTTACTATCTCCAACGGCACTAGGCAGGGGTGTCCGCTGTCCCCCCTCCTCTTCGCCCTGGTGTTAGAACCATTCCTTGGCACGATTCGGCAGAATCCAGACATAACGGGTATTAAGATTGATCAAGGCCATTACAAGATTTCAGCATACGCAGACGACCTTTTGTTTTCCCTTACCAATCCCGTGGTGTCACTGCCGAACCTGGTTAAGGAATTCAGAAATTATGGGGTCATGTCGAATTTGAAAATCAACTTTGACAAATCAACAGCCATGGGAGTAAACCTGGCCCCAGAGGCTTTGGCCCATCTGAAATCCCAGTTTAAGTTCAAGTGGTCAGATAGCCACCTTAACTATCTGGGGACATGTATCCCGAGCGACCTGACGCGCACATTTGAACTTAACTTCCCCCCGATGCTGACTAAAGCCAGAGGACTGCTCGAGGAGTGGAATAAAGGGCTCCACTCCTGGTTTGGGAGATGCAATCTCCTCAAAATGTGCATCCTTCCGAAATTTCTGTTTTTGTTTCAAGCCCTACCAATAAGGATCCCAGCTTCATATTTTAAACGGGTACAGGCCCTTTTCACCAAATTTGTCTGGGCTCACAGGAAACCGCGGCTGCGCTTGCGGTACCTGACTCTCCCAAAGCAGTGTGGAGGTCTAGCCCTGCCAGACGTTAAACACTACTATCAGGCAGTACATTTAGGGAGGATCATCGACTGGAATAGACACGGTCACCTTAAACTGTGGACGCAGATAGAACAAAACCAGGCTCAGGTGCCGCTGAGGGGGGCAGTGTGGTGCCAAGACCAACTCCCGTTGGACATGAAGAAACATCCCACCATAGGCGCTACGTTGCACATAGGTTCGTTGATAGTGGACGCAGCCACCCTGACGTCTAAGACGTCCCCACTTTTCCCTATCCTCGGCAACCCGTCGTTTCCACCGGGATTGCGCCCGTCGGATTACGGGGAGCTCGCGGCGATGGGTAGAGATTGCGCCCAACATTTTGTGAACGGAGGCCGATGGGCTTCGATCGGTACCCTAACAAGCGATACTGGGAGCTTCCATCTGCCGTTTTGGAAAGCGATTAGGCTGCACCACTTCATTCACTCAATACCAGAACCCAGACAATTTACCCGAGACCTGACGACGTTTGAAGACTACTGTAGAGACGACGGAGTGCTGACTCAAGTACTCTCAAAGATGTACTCCCTACTAAACACCCCACCGACACAACCTGACCTGGGGTTTCTAAACGCATGGGGACGGGACCTGGGGCAGACCTTTACCGACGTGCAGACGCAAAATATCCTTAAGTTCTCCCTAAAATCGTCCATCTGCACAAGAATTCAAGAAACGAATTACAAGATTCTAACCAGGTGGTACTATACACCCCAGCTTCTGCACAAATTCTTTACTACCACCTCTGATAAATGCTGGCGCTGCCTAAGAGATAAGGGAACTTTACTCCATGTCTTTTGGTCATGCCCACTATTGCTCCACTTCTGGACAACGGTTGAGACGACCATACAAAAATTCACTGATCACACAATCCCAAAAGACCCAGCTTTCTTCCTGCTTCACGCTTCCGCGGTCCCGACACGATCTTACAAAAAATCCATTGTGAGGCATTTATTAAATGCCGCTAAATCTTGCATACCGGCTACCTGGAAACAAACCACTCCCCCATCGGTCGGGCTGTGGCTGCGTAAAGTAGAGGAAATTAAGAACCTAGAAGACCTTGTGCTTACAGCCCAGAATAACCAGGAAAAACACTCTAACGCTTGGATGTTGTGGAACTTATACATATATTCTGATGAGGGGCAATCCCTACTGAACTCTTGACTGACCTTTGGATGTCGGCCCAACACGGGCCAATGGTGACGTTGTGTCCATCACCCCCGTGCCGAATATACCCTCCCTCCCCACTCTCCTTCCTCCCCCTTCCCATGCTTCTAGCTTCCCACTCCTTCACTTGTATATCTATATCTACTCCTACTTCTTCCTCTCTTTCCATGCCTCCTTTTGCTCTGTCTCTCTCTTTGTGGTATCCTCGACTACTAGTTTCATAATAGGGCGTGGAGTTTGAATTTGCGCCACAGACGCAACTATTCCGTCTGCATAACAACCTTGTCTAGTTCAGGGATGAATTCCGCCAGTTGATATTGCAGGCGCTGACTGGCTGGAGCGAAACTGTCCAGGTTTTACATATGGGAAGTGCCCTGGCACTACACGGGTTGGGGCGACAGTCTATCTGCTAGATTATACAGCTGGAATGTGAATCTCCATGTTCAATGTACAGGTGTATGACATGGTCGGGTGAGGCCACAGTTGCTATGTTATTTTCTGTATTTCTTTGTTGAAAAAACGAATAAAAATTGATATTTGAAAAAAAAAAGAAATATCATCAAATTTGGTTGAAATATTAACGATAGCGGATGAAATATTATTGAATTCTGTTGAAATATTTTCGAATCCGATCAAAATATGATTGAATTTGATTCCAGTAGAAATATTATCGAATCCGGTAGAAATGTTTTTGAATTCGACCGGTTTTTTCTAATTCGGTTGAAAACGATCAAATTCGACCGGGTTTTTTCGAATTTCTATCGAAAATTATCGAATTCCGAAAATGAATTTAACAAATTTAACTAATTTAATTTAACGAAATTAATTATATAACAAATTAAAATGAAACTAAACAAATGTTTTCCTTTTGCACATGTCTATATTATCCTACTTCTACTGTTGCATTGATGGGGTAAAGCATCAGATACATATACAAATACAGATAGGCTGGTTTCACACAGGCGTTCTTTTTTTTTTGGTAAAAAAAAAATGGGTACGAATGTCAATTTTAACATCCGTTTTCATATCCACTGATATCCAGTTTTTACACGAAAAAGTGACTGAATTGAACTTCAAACACTATATATAGCTGGTTGCTAAGGAGGGGGCTAAGCAGCAGGCCACCGAATCCTTAACGACTGATGAGTCATCAGCTGTCAGAGGGGAGCTGAAGGAAAAAAAAAACTTTGAAGTACTATTGCATCATGTGACATCATCTGAATGAAACAAATAAAGCAAATGCATTTGGTAATATTATTATAACTTTTTTTGGATTCGTTGATATTTGTCCATTGGGAGATTCAAATACACCTGAATCTCGAAAAATTAAAATTTCCTTCCAAAAACGAAACCTAATGAAATTAAATGCACATAAAATAGTAGGTAGCTTAGACAAGTTGATGCTGGCCGTGAGAACAATGCACATCCTGATGCTTGCAAGTTGGGGTCAAAGAATAGATTTGTGAACTCATGTGCCAGGTGCCTAAAGGGAAATCAAATATTATACAAAATAATATATCACCTACAGAAACGTTAAAGGAAAATGTATATATATATAAATATTTATGTATATATATATATATTTATGGTCGTTACCCTCTGACCGAGAGTGATGTGGATCACATAAACACGCGACAAGACTTATAACATAGATAGACCTGAAGTGTGCCTTGGTGGTCTGGTCAGTATGCCAAGAAAAGGGGCATACCCAAAGTAAGTAATGGGTGGTTAACCTCCCTGGCGTTATGATTCTGTCAGGAATTTTGTACCAAAAGCGTTGCAATTGTTTTGCAAGGAAATGTGGTGTTATGTATTATAGGCCTGCAATTCTTAGTAAGTACTTACTTAAATCTATCTAAACAAGAGTCTAATAGGCATCCCGGGTATGATTTTTTTTTTTTTTTTTTTATTAAAAATTATAATATAATAAATAATTATAAAAAATTATAACAAATAATAATATAATTATAGTAAAAATTATTCAATAATGTAATCAAATCAAAATCACTGAAATTTGCTCAGTTGCAGAATTTTTGCTGTCATTATTTTTTTTTTTTATGACGAATTTCCCCATAAATCGTTATCGCTAAATTCTGCAAGTGATTATAATTTATTATCGCTGTTTTTTAGCTGCTCTAAAACAATTTTTGCCATAAAGGGACACTTTTGGTTGCTATGGGCAATCTACAGTTTGCAGGGAGAAAGAAAAGTTTTTATTATATAAAAGGACATGTAGTGTACAGGGCAGACCACTAGGGACATGGGGGGTGTGTATTTTTTACATACAGTACTGTAATCTATAAGATTACAGTGTACTGTATGTAATGTGTTTGTTTACATTTTTGAATTTGGCACCGTTCTCCGTCCCCGTGCGTCGTAACGTCGCAGGGAACGGAGATCGGCGGCGCGCGGGGACGCTGTGTGAATCGAGTGAGCACCCGCTCGCTCACACAGCGGGGATGCATCGCTGGATCCACGGAGAAGGTAAGTAAACTGTCTCTGTGGATGCTGCGAGGCGAGCCCGTGTCTGACACGGGATCAACGATAGTAGCAGGAAATTTTTACCCCGTGTCAGACACGGGAAAACCGCCAGGGAGGTTAATTGAAGAAGGATATGCTGAGAAGTGCCTTGAAAATGAAGGGCGGGAGGGTGTCGAATGCGATTGAATGCGCAGACTCACGGACATGAGGGGAGCTGGGAAGAGTCGGCCCAGTGACGTGTAGTACCACACACTGAACCGACAAAGAGCATGTGTGAGTGGGCTGCTTAAATACCCTCCGGCTCCTCCCATAAACTCAGGCCACCATACTAGCTTCTTAGGCCGCGTACACACGATCGAATCTATCTGCTGGAAACGGTCTGACAGACCGTTTCAGCAGACAAATTCGATCGTGTGTACGGGCGGACAGACAGATTTTTCCAGCAGACAGATTTTAAAGCATGCTTTAAAATCTGTCTGCTGGGAATCCGTCCGTCCGACATGTCTGCTGGTTAGTACGCTAACCAGCAGACATATCTGCCCGCACATGCGTCAAATGGATTCGACGCATGCGCGAAAGTGTGTTACTTCCCGGTGCAGTGACGTGGCAGCGTCAACATCATCGCCACGTCACCGCGCTGTCTGCCGGCGGGGATTTTGGTTTGATCGTGTGTACAGCAATCAAACCAAAATAGCCCAGCAGACAAATCTGATCAAATCTGTCTGTCAGACCGATTTGAACAGATTTATTTAATGGTGTGTACGGGGCCTTATATATATATATATATATATATATATATATATATATATATATATATATATATATATATATATATATATACTGTATATATATGTGAAAAGTCAGCTCATGGGGGCGTATTTATAAAGCAATGAATGTGACACTTGACAAATATTCACCTCAGGTGAATCTCTTTGGTGAAGGTGTTTTTTATTACAGTAAATTATAAACCACCTTTGAATGTTTGGCCAATGTCACACTCACTTCTTTATAAATATGCCACATAATCTAGTGACTTTTATGACCTAGGATTGCAAGCTTTTACAATCTTATAGCACTCCCTATATAGTAAATACTGTAGGGACTGCATAGTTCTCTGTATACACCAAAGGAAACTTTACCTGAACACACAGAGGGTTCATAGTAGGCTTTGTTGCCGGTGTCCTCAATGTTTTTAGTAGGGATTTGCTGTGTAAAACAGCAGCCTGCTCTAGCCACTGCTGTCAAAATCAGACCCTTTGATCAGCATTTGAAAACAATGTTCAGTAGCATGATTCAGAGTAACATTATTGTTCCTTTGTAAATGCTTAGAATCCCTCTACAAACCAAAGGGGTAAGTCTCTGCCTGTCTCTGGAGCAATCGCGGGCGAACATCGAGTCCGCCGGAGCTGCTGGTTGTTTCCCACGCTCGTGAATATGCGTGCGCGCTTACAAATGTGTGTGTACGCGCCCGACGTACAATGGCGGCGAACTGCGCAGGGGAGCCAACTAGCCGCAGGACAACTGTGACAGACGGTCGGTAACTAGTTAAACAATTGAAGTCTATAAAATTAGAAAGAAAAATCTGGCCCTTTCCATAAAATGCATAGATGTGAACTACATCCATAGGAAACCATGCTAAATGGACTGTAGTTTATTTCTGAAAAACTAAAAATACACAAAAAAATTCATAGGGGTGAATCAGGCCTTATAAAGCTGGTGATAGACATATTGGAGAAAAATATGTCAATAAATAAGACTGGGAACCACATGAAATTTCTTATAAAACCATTTCATGTTTCTTCCATAGCATTATCTGCAATAACATCTTCAGACTACAAAAAGATAGCAACTGACCAATGCAAACCCAATTTCATAGTTCGAAATAAATGGAACCTCTCATCTTTAAATAGTATCTAAACAAGATTGTATTGATGAAATCAATAGTATTGCTGCCATGTTAGGCTGGTGGATCTGTTTTTAGCCTTGGACGGATATATGGCTTATGACTGTCTTCAACACAATGAACACATAACTGCTCTGGATGGGCATAGTCAGTGTCACAACTTAGTTTCTCGTTATTTTCTGTGCAGAATAAAATCCCTTTTTTAATTACAACAAAAAATCCCTATGATCTGCAAATACACATTACAACAACAAACAACATCTGTTTCAGAAATATGTTTTGTTACCAATGCCAAAATCATTATCTCCTATTCCAGAACTTTTTTTCTAATATAGAGAGATTATTTATCATAAATAAGTTTGGCAAGCTTACCTACTGTTTAACAATATAGTATGAATGTATAATAAAAAATAAATAAAGGTACCCACACAGATATTAATCATATACAGTACAAGTCTGCGAGAATGTATTTCCAGCACGACGGCATCGCGCTGATTCTCGGCGACAGGGTGCCGACATCTCGCACTCGCTGGAATAGGAAAGGCATATTCCAGCGAGCGCGACATAGAAGCGACGGGGATCCGAATTGGATTCCCGCTAATTCTAGCCGCGGCATTTGGTATGAATCATGAGGGGAAACTTCACGCCAATTTTTACAGCATGGGTTACCCTTCAGGAGCATACCAGGCCCTTAGGTCTGGTATGATTGTAAGGAGAACCCCCCTACGCCAAAAAAACGGCGTAGGAGTTCCCCCACAATCCATACCAGACTTGTATCCGAGCACACTCCACGGGTGGTTAGGAAATGAGTGGGGAAGAGCGAGCGCCCCCTTCCCTCCTGAGTCATACCAGACCGCATGCCCTCAACATGGGGGGAGGTGGGTGCTCTGGGGCAGGGGGGCGCCCTGCGGCTCCCCCACCCCAAAGCACCCTGTCCCCATGTAGATAGGGACAGGGCTTCTTCCTGACAACCCTGGCCATTGGTTGTCGGGGTCTCCAGGCAGGGGGGCTTATCGGAACCTGGGAGCCCCCTTTAATAAGGGGGCCCCCAGATACCGGCCCCCCCTAGGTGAATGAGTATGGGGTACATTGTACCCCTACCCATTCACCTGGAGGAAAAGTGGCAATAAAATAAACACACAACACAGGCTTTTAAAATAATTTATTAGTCAGCTCCAGGGGTCTTCTCCACTCTCCGGGGGTCTTCTCCGCTCTCCCAGGGGTCTTCTTCCATCTTCTCCGCTCTCTGGTGTCGTCTCGGCACTCCCCAGTTCTTCTCCTGCTCGCTCTCCGGTGCCTTCTTTGGGGCTGGCCACCGCTATCTTCTTCGAAGCTCTCTTACTAGCGGCGGCCAGCCCGGTCTTCTTTGCCGCCTTCTGCCTTCTTCTTTTCTTCCAATGTTGACTCAACACTCCCTCCCGCTGTAATGCCAGGAGTGCGGTGCGTGGCGATTTATATAGGCCTCTTATGATGTCACAGTCCCAGCATGCTCCATGGGTCCTGGAGCATGCTGGGACTGTGACATCATAAGAGGCCTATATAAATTGCCGCACACTGCACACCTGACACTGGATAGCGAGCGGGAGAAGAACCGGGGAGCTCTGAGACGACACTGGAGAGCGGAAAAGTCGGAAAAAGACCCCCGGGAGAGCGGAGAAGACCCCCGGAGCTGACTAATAAATTATTTTAAAAACCTGTGTGTTTATTTTATTGACACTTTTCCTCCAGGTGAATGGGTAGGGGTATGATGTACCCCACACTCATTCACCTAGGGTGGGAGGCCGGTATCTGGGGGCCTCCTTATTAACCACTTAAGACCCGGACCAATACGCTGGCAAATGACCCAAGGGGTTTTTGCGATTCGGCACTGCGTCGCTTTAACAGACAATTGCGCGGTCGTGCGACGTGGCTCCCAAACAAAATTTGCGTCCTTTTTTTCCCACAAATAGAGCTTTCTTTTGGTGGTATTTGATCACCTCTGCGGTTTTTATTTTTTGCGCTATAAACAAAAATAGAGCGACAATTTTAAAAAAAATGCAATATTTTTTACTTTTTACTATAATAAATATCCCCCAAAAATATATAAAAAAAAAATTTTTTTCCTCAGTTTAGGCCGATACGTATTCTTCTACATATTTTTGGTAAAAAAAATCGCAATAAGCGTTTATCGGTTGGTTTTCGCAAAATTTATAGCGTTTACAAAATAAGGGATAGTTTTATTGCATTTTTATTAATTATTTTTTTTTTACTACTAATAGCGGCGATCAGCGATTTTTTTTCGTGACTGCGACATTATGGCGGACACTTCGGACAATTTTGACACATTTTTGGGACAATTGTCATTTTCATAGCAAAAAATGCATTTAAATTGCATTGTTTGCTGTGGAAATGACAGTTGCAGTTTGGGAGTTAACCACAGGGGGCGCTGTAGGGAATGTGTGCCCTAATGTGTGTGTTTACAACTGTAGGGGGGTGTGGCTGTAGGTGTGACGTCATCGATCGCGTCCCCCTATTACAGGGATGACGCGATCGATGCTCCGGCCACAGAGAAGCACGGGGAAGCCGTGTGTACACACAGCTCTCCCCGTTCTTCCGCTCCAGGGACGGATCGCCGCACTGCAGCGGCGATCGGGTCCGCGAATCCCGCGGTCCCGGTCCTGGAGCTTCGGACCGGGTTGCGGGCGCGCGCCCGCGGGCGCGCGCCCGCGACCCACGGCTGGGTACTAAAACCAACGTATATATACGTTGATGTGCCCAGCCGTGCCATTCTGCCGACGTAAATGTGCAGTAGGCGGTCCTTAAGTGGTTAAAGGGGGCTCCCAGATTCTGATAAGCCCCCCGCCTGCAGACCCCGACAACCAACGGCCAGCCTTATCAAGCCTTATCAACATGGAGACAGGGTGATTTGGGGTGGGGGGCCGCAGGGCGCCCCCCTGCCCCAGAGCACCCACCCCCCCATGTTAAGGGCATGCGGTCTGGTACGGCTCAGGAGAGAGGGGGGGGGCTTGCTCAGCCCCACTCCTTTCCTGACCGGCCGCGCGGCGTGCTCAGATATGGGTCTGGTATGGATTGTGGGGGAACCCTCACGCCGTTTTTTTGGCGTAGGGACATTCTTCTTACAATCCATACCAGACCGAAGGGCCTGGTATGCTCCTGAAGGGGAACGCATGCAGATTTTTTATTTAAAATTTGGTGTGAATGTTCCCCTCATGATTCATACCAAACGCTGCGGCAAGAATTGGCGGGAATCCAAGTCGGATACTCGTCGCTTCTATGTCGGCTTTTTCCCATCGTGGTGAGCCGGCTTGGCACTGGCTCCCGCAACGGGGCTCGTAGGTGGTCAATCCCACCGAGGAAGGGAGCAAGATTGACACAATATCACGGTCACCTACTGTATATTAAATACCGTAATTAAAAATGAATCCTCCAAATTATGAGGTGCAGAATATATGCTTGCCAAATTCAAATCTATCCTAACAAAGGTTTAAAGCCTAAGTGCAGACAAAAACAGAAAAATCAGCACAAGGGACATAATTTTCAATTGACAGCCCAATATATGTTTTTAGCCCCACAGCACTGGAAGATTACAGTGGCAAGGATGATGGTGGCTGGGGGTCAGAACAGGAGGATAGAATTATTACTAACAGCAGAGGAATCAACAAAAGGGACATATCCTATGGACACAGTAAATTATGGACAGTAAGTTATGTCCCGCGTGCTGATTTTTGTGTTTCTAATTTTGGCTCTGAAAAGAGGTGTAATTATGATGGCTCTCTTGTCATATTTGGTTCCACACCTGTATAGGAGAGGTGGCGGAGGTGGCATAGAGTGGAACTGATGCACTCCATTTTTTTCTTGCAGCCATTGAAATTGGAGGACAGTGGAGGGGATTGGTTCCACTATATGCCACCGCTGCCACCCCTTTTATACAGGTTACTTTCCTCCTGTCACCTCAGGGCCCCCATGGGCTGCTCTGTCCTCTCCTCCACCCACAGCGTTGATGGCTTTCCCTCTCCCCTCTCCTGCCGACTGCTGTGGGGGATGTTTTCAGGGTGGAATAGCAGGGTAACGGGTCGGTAAATATGTAATTTACCGGCCTATTCTTTTCCAAATGGACACAATCAGTGATCAGTACTCATCACTCTTGTGTCTATGCACAACTGAAGCATAGTAAACAGTTGGTCAGTTTGTGAATGAAGGGGAAGCTCTGTACAGAGCTATTCCTGACTATTCATTCTGTGCAGCTGAGGCAGCAGAGATGGAGATTGAGGGCTGTGTCCTCAATCTTCTTTCTCTGTTTCATAGGTGAAACATCATAGGCCTGGTTAGACCCATGATTTTTCACCAAAACCCCCAATGGAGCTTCTAAAACATCATAAAAAAAACAATGAAAAAAAAGTTAAAAAAATTAATGGTAAAAAAAAATAAAAAATTAAAAAAAATACTGACCCCATTAATTGCCATACTGACAAATCCCACATCCATACTGACACCATCCACTGCCCAACTGAACACATCCACTGTATTACTGACAATGTTCCCTGTCATACTGACGCCGTCCACTGCTCTACTGGCTGACACTATTCACAGTCCTATTGACAATAGTGGTGGAACTTCCAGGGTCGCAAAGTTCACACTTGCGACCAGGCCCTGATGTTCCATCATCGTGAGGTGGCACCAAGACGGCAGAAAAGGGGGTCCACTGCAGACCATAATTAAGGCCCCCGCAATGGGGGTAAAGGGCCCTGCAATTAGTGGGAGGCTCAGCCTGTTTTTTTTTTTAAGTTGGCCATTGATGGTTTGGAATTTGGCCAGTTCAGTAGGGACTGGTCAAATTTCAATCCATATGTGTCAGATCCCATTCAATTGTTCATCGGATTTTGTGGTCTATGGCCTCATCTGCCCTTGTGGCCTCATGTATGTGGGCCGCACCATACGCCCACTAAGGCAAAGATTCGGCGAACACAGGGGATACATCGAAGGAGGAACAGACCCACACAGTGTCCCGAGACACTTCACCACAGTACATAAAAAATCGACCACAGGACTTTATGTATGGGTCATTGAAAAAATAGACAAAACCCTGAAACCAGCAGAAACTTTCCAACTTTCTGGATATACACCCTAGATGCACTGTCACCCAGAGGCATTAATGAAAGTATCGAAATCCAAACTATTCTCTAATCAACCCCGCCTCCTTACACCATCCCTTTACGATCTATACATTAAACACCAACCCATACATGTATATACTGTATGTATCATTTTATCTATAAATTATTATTATTAATTATTATCTTTTATGCCAATAATGCAGGGGTCCTCAAACTTTTGCCCTCCAGTTGTTCAGGAACTACATTTCCCATCATGCTCAGTCATGTCTGTGAATGTCAGAGTTTCACAATGCCTCATGGGATTTGTAGTTCCGCAACAGCTGGAGGGCCGTAGTTTGAGGATGCCTGCAATAATGCATATATATATATATATATATATATATTTTTTTTTTTTTTCTGTCCAATATATCCAATAACCAAAACATTTTTTTCCTATACATACCTTTACAGGAAAACCCTTTTCCATGTTCCCATGGGTGGCGGGTCCCCCAGTAAGTATAGCCCCCAACTCCCTGGTCCTTTCCATACCCCTTCCCTACCCTCCTGTTCTCTCCCCCCCCCCTTCTTTCCCTTCCTCTCCCCTCCCATTTCCCCCCCTCCTTTTTCCTCCCCCCCCTTTCCTCCCCTCGTAATCTCCCCCCCCACCTTGCCTACCCCCCCTTCCCGTTCCCGGGCTTGATACCCCCCGCTCAACAACCGCCATACGCCACATGTATGTTCTTTTCGGAGTAAAATCCTCCTGTTAATTGTGTGTTTTTTGCTGCTGTTTGCTGTTTTTCATTGCTATTGTTTATTGCCCTTTTTCTTTGTTATTGTGTTACTTAATCATCTATTGTTGCTATCATTATTTTATTCTAGATATACTCCTCAGGTCCATAAACAATTCCTACTCACCAGTACTATCCCCTCCCTTCCCTTAGCATACGTCCATATAGATGGACATGTATATATACAGTGCGGAAAATAAGTATTTGAACACCCTGCTATTTTGCAAGTTGTCCCACTTGGAAATCATGGAGGGGTCTGAAATTGTCATCGTAGGTGCATGTCCACTGTGAGAGACATAATCAAAAAAAAAATCCAGAAATCACCATTTATGAATTTTTAACTATTTATTTGTATGATACAGCTGCAAATAAGTATTTGAACACCTGTCTATCAGCTAGAATTCTGACCCTCAAAGACCTGTTAGTCTGCCTTTAAAATGTCCACCTCCACTCCATTTATTATCCTAAATTAGATGCACCTGTTTGAGGTCATTAGCTGCATAAAGACACCTGTCCACCCCATACAATCAGTAAGAATCCAACTACTAACATGGCCAAGACCAAAGAGCTGTCCAAAGACACTAGAGACAAAATTGTACACCTCCACAAGGCTGGAAAGGGCTACGGGGAAATTGCCAAGCAGCTTGGTGAAAAAAGGTCCACTGTTGGAGCAATCATTAGAAAATGGAAGAAGCTAAACATGACTGTCAATCTCCCTCGGACTGGGGCTCCATGCAAAATCTCACCTCGTGGGGTCTCAATGATCCTAAGAAAGGTGAGAAATCAGCCCAGGACTACACGGGAGGAGCTGGTCAATGACCTGAAAAGAGCTGGGACCACCGTTTCCAAGGTTACTGTTGGTAATACACTAAGACGTCATGGTTTGAAATCATGCATGGCACGGAAGGTTCCCCTGCTTAAACCAGCACATGTCAAGGCCCGTCTTAAGTTTGTCAATGACCATTTGGATGATCCAGAGGAGTCATGGGAGAAAGGCATGTGGTCAGATGAGACCAAAATATAACTTTTTGGTCATAATTCCACTAACCGTGTTTGGAGGAAGAAGAATGATGAGTACCATCCCAAGAACACCATCCCTATTGTGAAGCATGGGGGTGGTAGCATCATGCTTTGGGGGTGTTTTTCTGCACATGGTACAGGGCGACTGCACTGTATTAAGGAGAGGATGACCGGGGCCATGTATTGCCAGATTTTGGGCAACAACCTCCTTCCCTCAGTTAGAGCTTTGAAGATGGGTCGAGGCTGGGTCTTCCAACATGACAATGACCCGAAGCACACAGCCAGGATAACCAAGGAGTGGCTCTGTAAGAAGCATATCAAGGTTCTGGCGTGGCCTAGCCAGTCTCCAGACCTAAACCCAATAGAGAATCTTTGGAGGGAGCTCAAACTCCGTGTTTCTTAGCGACAGCCCAGAAACCTGACTGATCTAGAGAAGATCTGTGTGGAGGAGTGGGCCAAAATCCCTCCTCCAGTGTGTGCAAACCTGATGAAAAACTACAAAAAACGTTTGACCTCTGTAATTGCAAACAAAGGCTACTGTACCAAATATTAACATTGATTTTCTCAGGTGTTCAAATACTTATTTGCAGCTGTATCATACAAATAAATAGTTAAAAAAATCATACATTGTGATTTCTGGATTTTTTTTTTTTTGATTATGTCTCTCACAGTGGACATGCACCTACGATAACAATTTCAGACCCCTCCATGATTTCCAAGTGGGAGAACTTGCAAAATAGCAGGGTGTTCAAATACTTATTTTCTGCACTGTATATGTGTGTGTGTGTCATGCGCATTCCCTGTATATATATATGCCTGTGTGTGAGCCCTTCAGCTACATACATACATATATACATATATAATGTCCAGATAGAGTAAATTACTATTGCTTCCCCCCCCCCCCTAATAACACGCTAAAATATATGTGTATATACATTTATGTACAGTCGGACACATATTAACACACCAATGCACATATCTCTTAACCAACGTCCGCTATCTGCTCCCTGCATCCCATTACTACATATGCCACTTATAACCTCTCTTGACTTTTTATCTAATTTAACTGCCCAGTCTTTTACCTCCCCCTAAGCCTTGACATTGTGCGGCTCTCCCGTAGCCTTTTGTTTTCACTTCTCTCAGTCCCCCGCCCCCTCCACCTTGTCCTTTGATTATCTACATCGTGATATCCTTCCCAGTTACTTTAAACCTCGCCTTCCAACTTGGCTTAAAACCACCCCTTCCCTCGTGCACCACGCCCACCGCCCTCCATCCTCAGTTCTTAACATATACTAAATCTCGTGCCAGCTCCGCCCCAGTTCACGCCCACAGACATCCCCCACCACCGCCCCTTCTTCCTATTTAAATCTAGCTCCATTCTCTGTACAAGTCAGCTTGATAAAGGAGCGTGACTGCCGCGTCATCGCAGTGCGCCAGCTCTGAAACGCATCGCATGCCAGTGACGTCACTACGTTCGGATTGCCGCAGAATTCAAAATTCCAGCCTGACCCTGCATCTTTACCACCGCCGCCGGCCCCAACACCTTACAGCGGTTGGAAAAGGACTACTGCAGACAGCGCAGCGCACAAGAACAACAGTGACTGACCTGGGGACTTATTCCACCCAAGGAAATCTATACAATGCTTGTTTTTACTCTACTAAACGTGAGTTGCCTGTATGTATTAAACCAATTAAATCATCTAAACATCTACTCTGAGGCCTCGTACACACGATCGGACATATCCGATGAAAACGGTCCGCGGACCATTTCCATCGGATATGTCCGATCGGGAGTTTGATCCGATGGCGTGTACACACCATCGGATCAAATTCCCCGCCGCCGGACGGCGCGGTGACGCGGCGGTGACGTTGACGCCGCCACGTCACCGCCACGTCACCGCACCAGGAAGTTAAACACTTCCGCGCATGCGCCAAATCCATTCGGCGGCGGCGCGGCGGCGGTGGGGCACGACATGTCTGCTGGTAAGTGTACTAACCAGCAGACATGTCGGGCGGACAGATTCCACCGGATGGATTTCAAAGCATGCTTTGAAATCTGTCGGGTGGAGAAATCTGTCCGCTAGCCCATACACACGAGCGGAGATGTCTGCTGAAACGGTCCATCGGACCGTTTTCAGCGGACATATCCCCTCGTGTGTACGAGGCCTTAGAGGCGCCTCTCCCCTTGTTTTCCTTTTACAGTATTTGGAACACGGTTTCTGTTCTTCCATGATGGCAGCCCTGAGCATGTATGTGTGACCTCTATAACTAGCAATTCTTCACCCATCCTCGGACTCTTTTATCCACATGCCCCTGAGCCTTGGACTTTTTTAATTTAAACTTTATTTTTAACTTATCCACTTATACTGTACAAAAACCTTGTGTACGTTATTATTTATCATTATCAATTTTTTATGATCTATACTGCTGAGGTACCTGTGTGTTTTTCACTCCTTGCGCATATTTACTTGTGTATTGGCTGCAGCCATAATAAGAGTATTCTGATAGCTGAGAGTCCCCGCTGTCAGAATATAATATTTTAGTAGGGAAGATTCCTTTATCCATCTTAATTGTGTGGATGGAGGAATTCTTTTTTTTTTTTCATTCAGCCTACTGGCTGAACAAAAAAAAGATCCATTTATGGCCAGCCTTAGCCTTTCTATTGGAAGAATCTCACTCTTTTTCAGAAATGCTAGAAATCTAACATAACACCTTCTCCTAAGAAACATCTAAAAGGTAAGAAATATAAAAGAAAAAAAATAAAGGCATGCAGAGGGGAAGAATGAGGTAACATATAGCACAATGTTCATTAAAAAAAATGTGTAATTCGCGAGGAGACTCTCCTCATGAACCTCATGAAATTGTGCGGTAGATTATTGCAAGCATCTCGCATGAATGTACCCGATCAGTTGTATATAGAGCTCCATTATAAGTTAGATAACCTAAACTTCTGCAGGGTATCAGAGAATCAGAGTATTGATCCACCAGTGTGTGCTTCTTGAAGGTTCTTTCCTTCAAAAGGATCATTTGACATCTTCTCCTCCTCTTCTGTATTACCTTCAATTCCAGAAGACTGGATTCAAAGGGCTCCATTTCAATTTGATATCTCGTCTGACAGCCTCCAAAAACAACTCCTCACATTCCACACTCTGACACACTCTGATACTCCATGCATCTTTAGCTTTCACTTTCCCGCCTTTTTTTAAAATCAATCATGGGGCGTCTGGAATTGCTATAGTTACCACATAGTTATCGCAAGCTTTGACCGGTACTTAAAGAGCAAGCAAACCCTTATGGGTTTACTTCCTCTATTTCCCCCTGCAAAGTAAAAGCATAATGGGCTAGTATGCATTGCGTATGTTGCACTTACCTGCTAACAAAGCCCGGAATGTCTGCAATGTCCCCACTGGTGGTCGCATCCATCTTCGCCCCTCTTCCTTCCGGGGCCATGGACTCCGGCTCTGTGACTGGCTGGAGTTGCATAATGTCACTCCCGTGTGTGCCCTTTGTTCAGTGCCCATGCACTGATGATGTTGGCACTAACGTATATGGTAAATATCTCCTAAACAGTTCAGATTTAAGAGGTATTACCAGTATCTACAGGTAAGCCTTATTATAGGCTTACCTGTAGGTAAGAGTGGTGTAACTAGGTTTACAACCACTTTAATTACCGCATGCATTTATTTATTTCCCTTTGAGAATTGACTTTAATGCCTTTTTAATGCGGTATTCAATAATCCTTTTTGGTGTTTCCGCTAAATACTGCATACGAACAATGGTGAATTGACATTTTCATTATCGCACGCATTAAGCGTTCACGTGACCATCATATCGCATTCCATAACCTTTAGTGAATTGTGCCCACAGTGTTGTTTTCTCTAATCTGTTCCGCTTCCACCTAATTAATCGGGGTCTAATCATCTGTATCAACAAATGAAAAAGACTGATATTGAATGACTGTAAAGCGATCCTTTGTCTATAGAGCCAAAGTACGATTACCAAAAAGGCTTTAAAACTTTGTAATAATAAAAACAAAATCACACAGACATAACACATTTACAAAAACAGGGTTCATGTAGGAAGTTAACATTTTATGCCCCCAATAGCCTTAAAACAATAACATATTAGTTGTACCTGCAATGCTCCTTGCAGGAACAAGGCACATTACATTTTTTCGATATGTTCAACTATGCCAATTTATATCCTGCACACTAAGTCTGCCAGCACACTCTATTTGTTTTTAATGAGTATCAATTAATTAAAGAGAATGGTTGGATGAGCTCCAACCAGGGAAAACTCCAGGATGTTTTAAATAGTCTCTCATTCACTGTGACACACAACTGGTTTGTTTCTTCTGGAACTAATGTATCTTTTAATGATCCACAGAGGACAAATATTCCTTCCTAAAGATGTTCTCTATAAATCATATAATTATAGGACATACACTGAGTTGCCACAAAAACAGCAACCCCTGTAGCAGTAGTCCAATTGAACGCATGATACTGTATATACAAAGACATGCAACATCAACTCCATTATTGCCCTTGGCTTATTTGTGAACAGGTGAAAGAGAATGAGCTTAAAGAGGAGCTTCACCCAAAAGTTCTGATTTAAGTCCCCCCCCCCCCCCTACCTAATTTGGCACATATTTTTTGAAGGGGGGGGGACACGTCACAGGTCCCAGAACAATGCAGGACCTACCACAAAGCACGATGCGGCTCACGCACGGACATTGGGCAGCCAGTTGGGAATTCACAAGCTGTCACAGCTGGAAGATGGTTCTGGGAACACAGAGCTAGCTAGCCCAGACCGTTTCATCATGATTAAGGCCGCATGTGGCTGAAATGTGTTAGCGGTGTTGTCAGTGGCGGAGCGTCCATAAGGGCACACGGGCGCCGCCCTCTCTCCAGCCACCCCCTCTATGACCATGCATTGCATGAATCTATCCATTTCCACCACTGACACCCCCTATTCGGGACACCCGTCCCCTTTTTGGGTGCCGGGTGCCTGAATTACAGTGGCGGGGGTGTTTTTGAAGCACCTGACTAGAGCCATAGTCTCTAATAAGTGTCAAAAAGGTGACCTGTGAGCACCAAGCACCCAGGTGTGTTAGAACAGCGAATTAATATATTTATCACTTGCAGTTGGCAGGTGGTACCCTCTAGTCTACTTGACAGTTTTAAAAACAGAAGTCCAGGAATTAAAAAAAGCAAATAATCATACTCGCCTAGTTGGAAGCAGCACTGATCCAATACTGCATCTGTTTCCCAACTGCCTCTACACGAAAACTGAGCGGTCAAAGACCGCTAATCACTCAGTCCTTGGTCTTAAGTGAGCAGAGAGCCGGTGATGGTCAATCACTGGCTTTCTAGTCTGCCTCTGATAGGAAAAATTAATGCATGCTCAGAATCGACGCATGCTCGGAAGCATTGAACTTCGTTTTTCTCAGCTCGTGTTTTACGTCACCGGGTTTTGGATGGTCAGAATTTAGTCTGATAGGGCCAGATTCAGTAAGAAGTTACACGGCGTATCTCGAGATACGATGCGTAACTTCTTAGATGCGCCGGCGTATCTTTTTTCTGTATTCAGAAAACAAGATACGCCGGGACTGAGCTAAGATACGAGCGGCGAAAGTCTCTTACGCCGTCGTATCTTAGTTGCATATTTACGCTGCCCGCTAGGTGGCGCTTCCGTCGATTTTCGGGACGAATATGTAAATTAAAATATATATATATAGTGCAGCGCAAACCATGTAAAATATAGAATATAATAAGAATATAATAAGAAAACTGGTAAAATCCAAACAATTCGTGACAAAAGGAGAAAAACTTCTGTAGAACATTCAGTGAGATGAATGATTGAATGAAGATCTTCACCACGTGAGAGAAAGCTAGGGTAGCAGGTATTGAAACTTATCCCTCCACCAGTGTAGATGGCTACTCTCACCTTAGGTTAACCTCCCTGGCGGTATGATTCTTTAAGATTTTAGGTGCTGAAAGCGGTACCATTATTTGCAAGGGAATTTGGCGTTTTATACTGTAGGCTTGTAATTCTTAGGAATAACTCACTGAAATCTATCCAAACCAGAGTCTAATAGGCATCCTGGGTATGATTTTTTTTTTTTTTCTTAGTTCACTAGGAATGACACCGAGCGACGTGTAGGCTCCAAAACCCCTGGACGCGTTGCGTGAAAACACTTCCTCAGCCCACTCCACCCTGCTGAGGAAGTGTTTTCACGCAACGCGTCCAGGGGTTTTGGAGCCTACACGTCGCTCGGTGTCATTCCTGGTGAACTCCGTGAGCTGTGTTACATATATGTACATGCCTGTTTACATCTGAAGAAATGTGAGTAGCCTGTCAAATGCCTGTCAAATGCCTATTTGATTAAAGCAGTGATCAAGCGGAAGCTCTTAGATGGTTGTTTTTTCTTCCATGTCCCCTTGCTCCGGTATCCATGCTGAGACCTACTTCACATCCTGTTTTCCTAATGCTCTAATGACCATCTGCTAACCCAGTGGTCTTAACCTAAGGTGAGAGTAGCCATCTACACTGGTGGAGGGATAAGTTTCAATACCTGCTACCCTAGCTTTCTCTCACGTGGTGAAGATCTTCATTCAATCATTCATCTCACTGAATGTTCTACAGAAGTTTTTCTCCTTTTGTCACGAATTGTTTGGATTTTACCAATTTTCTTATTATATTCTTATTATATTCTATATTTTACATGGTTTGCGCTGCACTATATATATATATTTTGTACTACTTGGGATTTGTGTGAAGGTCCTTTTTGTGCTTAGCTTGCATTCCCTAGATACATTAACTGTTTGGTTTCTGCATCTTTTCTATGGATTAATTTGTAGTGATACATATTTTCACTTTATTTATTTATTTACTTAGTTATATTTTTTATGCTATATTAATCACGTTGATCATACATATTTTTGCGCTGATTGCACCCTCTATTTGCATGAATATGTAAATTAGCTAGATACGCCGATTCACGAACGTACGCCCGGCCGTCGCAGTACTGATACGCCGTTTACGTAAGGCGATTTCAGGCGTAAAGATATTCCAACAAAAAGATGGCGCAGCCAATGTTAAGTATGGATGTCGGGACCGCGTCAAAATGTATCAATTTTACGTCGTTTGCGTAAGCCGATTCAGAATGGGGCTGGGTGTAAGTTACGTTCACGTCGTTTTCATTGACTATTTGCGACGTGATTTGGAGCATGCGCACTGGGATACATCCACGGCCGGCGCATGCGCAGTTCGTTTGACGTGTCATTTACGTGGGGTCACCGTTAATTTAAATACAACACGCCCCCTACCTGCCCAATTTGAATTGCGCGCGGATACGCCGGCCCATTTACGCTACGCCGACGCAACTTACGGAGAAAGTGCTTAGTGAATACGTTACGCTCGCACAAAGATACGCGCTCCTACGTGAATCTAGCCCATAGTGTCAGCTTCATCGGAATTCCGACAAAAAATTCCATCGGATTTTACTCCATCGGAAATCCGATCGTGTGTACGCGACATAAGTGTTTCTGTCCACCTTTCCATATTTCAATATATCCTGTTGCATTCTTCACAATATACATATTATAAAAAGATACAACATGTAAAACATTTAACAGTGAGAGTGGGGGGACTCCTGATAATTGAAACACACAGAAAATAATTATAGTTTCTCATTATGATCAAGATTTCTACTACTTACTCAACTACACAAAGTGTTAACTTAAGAACTTTACTGCCTTAGGTTTTCACAGAAAACGAATAGCACAGTGCATATCTGCAGACTCGGCAAAAACATTCAAGAGCAAGGGACTAGAGCCATAAAACACTCATACGTTACCACTTCATTTTTCAGAATCTTTTAATCTTTTAACAATTCCTCCAGGATTATATATCCCCAGACGCTATAACTTTTGCGCAAAACAATATGTATTGCGATTTTTTTTTTTTTTTACCAAAAATATGTAGAAAAATACATATTGGCCTAAACTTTTTTTTTGGATATGTATTATAACAAAAAGTTAAAAATATAGTTATTTTTTCAAAATGGTCACTCTTTTTTTGTTTATAGTGCAAAAAATAAAAACCGCAAAGGTGATTAAATACCACAAAAAGAAAGCTCTATTTGTGGGAAAAAAAAAGGACATAAAATGTGTTTCTGGTACAATGGCACGACCACCAGTTAACCACCTAAGGACCGCCGCATGTACATTTACGTCGGCAGAATGGCACGGATAGGCACATCAACGTACCTCTACGTGGCTGCCTTGACGTGGGTTGGGGGTCCGTTCGGGACCCCCCCGGTACATGCGATGGTCCCGGTGGCTGTAGGAGCGATACGTGCTGAGGGGGCGGCGGTTCGTTTTTGTCCGCCCCCTCAGGATCGCTCCCAGCCAATCCGCGCGCTCCCCCTGCGTATCATTTCCTCCTCCTGTGTAAACACAGGAGGAGGAAGTGATGTGATCTCTGCTCTCTGCGTTTTTTTCAACCACCGCTGAGGAGAGATCACATCACATAGTAAGTCTGCACAACACTACACTGACACCAGTACACGCAGGCACATTAACCCCTTGCAATCAACACCCCCCCCCCCGTCACAGTGTCACTGAATGCAATGATCATATGTACTGATCACTGCAGTTAGCGTCAGTGTGACAGTTACTGTGACAGGCAGTTAGTGTTAGGTCCAGGGTAGCCCCCGTACCCCCCCTAATAAAGTTTTAACCCCTTGATCACCGCCCTAGTTAAACCTTTCACTCCCTATTGCCAGTGTCACTAAGCGATCATTTTTCTGATCGCTGTATTAGTGTCGCTGTTCCCGCTAGGTAGCTATTTTTTTTTTTTATTGTGATTTTTTTTTTAGTAAAGACATGTGGCTAAATAAATTTTGGCCTAAATGTTTGACTAAAATGTAGTTTATTTGATTTTTATTATAACAAAAAGTAAAAAATATTGATTTTTTTTCAAAAATGTCCCTCTATTTTTGTATATAGCGCAAAAAATAAAAATCGCAGAGGCGATCAAATACCACCAAAAGAAAGCTCTATTTGTGGGAAGAAAAGGACGCAAATTTTGTTTGGGAGCCACGTCGCACGACTGCCGAAGTGTAAAAACCCCTTGGGTCATTTAGCAGTATATTGGTCCGGTCCTTAAGTGGTTAAAGCGACGCAGTGCTGTATCACAAAACATGATCTGGTCATTAGGGGGCAAATCCTTCCAGTCCTTAAGTGGTTAAAAAAAAGAAAACCACACAAAAAACTAAACAAAACACGGTTTACTTGATATTTAAGAAAGATTGATGTAAAAGAAATTTGAATTTTATTGGTACTTTAATATCTGTGCTTATCCAGAAAAAAAAAAAAACAGTTTTGGACTGCCACCTGTTGGTTATGTTTGGTACCACATTGGCTGTATTTAAACATTTTCTTTAAAGGGTCACTAAAGTCAGGTATTTTTTTTAAAAAAAATAACAAACATGTGGTACTTACCTCCACTGTGCAGTTCGTTTTGCACAGAGTGGCCCGGAAACCTGTCTTCTGGTGTCCCTCGGCGGCTGTCTGGGCTCCTCCTCGCAAAAGCTTTCCTTCTTCATGCGAGGGCGCTCGCATGGAGGAAAGCTTTTGCGAGCGCGCTCCCGTGATACAGCGGCGGCCATAGCCGCCGACTGTATCACTCGGCTCCGCCCCCCAGCGCGCCGCGTCATCCACCCTGATTGACAGCAGCGCTAGCCAATGGCTGCGCTGCTATCAATCCGCCCAGCCTAGCCAATCAACGGCCAGGCTGGGAACCGAAGAGGACGACGTGGACGCGCCCGGGAGATTCGAACGGTCAGGTAAGTACAACGGGGGCTCGGGGGGGGCCGGTGCTGCTAGATGTTTTTTTACCTTCATGCATAGGATGCATGAAGGTAAAAAAACTTGTACCTTTAGAACCCCTTTAAAATATCAGTCCAAGGAAACACTAATTACAATTTCAAGAACAGGATCACTCAGGAAATGACTTGCTACATGTATACAAATATTTAATGAGTAGCTCTAGCTAAAACATTTTCATTTTGAATAGAGTGGGAAAAGACTTCAAATATCTGTCACTTTTATTTTTGGCTGCATGTGTTTCATTGGGAACATGAAAAGTGTTCCATGAATGAAGCGGGTGTACGTTTCATTCACCCATCCCCCACTCATTGATGGAAATTATAGTACAGCTTTTACGAATGGGGGGCATAATGGGCGGGCATATTCGTCACTCTTCATTCGTGCCTGTGACAGGTCCAGCCTATCATATTAACCCCCACCAGCCCCAGAAAATTATGGATGTAGGGGTATGGGGGGGCAGATTAATTACATAGTTACATAGTTGGTGTGGTTCAATAAAGACACTACTCCATCCAATTCAACCTGCAGTGTACATATGTGTGTGAGTGAGTGTAAGTTTACATCAATAATAAATCCCATATACCTGTATGTTGTGATTGTTAAGATGCCCATCTAATAGTATTTTGAAACTATTAACACTCCCTGCTTATACCACTGCTTGTAGAAGGAAGTTCCACTCCTTAGAGCTCTGACAGTAAAGAAGCCTATACGCATTTTAAGATTAAACCGCTTCTCTTTCAGTTTTAATGGCCGTGTGTCTTTTTAAACTCCTTACCACTGAAAAGTGTTTTCCTATGCTAGGGTCACCAGTAAGGTATTTTTATATCGCTATCCTATCTCCTCCCTCCTCCCAAGCGTCTCTTCTCCAGAGAGAATACGTTTAATGCTTGTAGTCTTTCCCCATAGCTCAGATCCTCTATTCCCGTTATTAGTTTTGTTGCCCTTCTCTGGACTCTCTCCAGTTTCAGCACATCCTTCCTGAGGAATGGTGCCCAGAACTGGACGGCATACGCAGGATGCGGCCTGACCAGGGTCTTGTAGAATGGTAGAATTATCGTTTTATCTCTGGAGTAAATCCCCTTTTTGATGCATGCCAATATTCTGCTGGCCTTGCTTGCAGTAGCTTGGCATTGCATGCCATTGCTGAGCCTGTCCTCTACTAGGGACCCCCAGATGTTTTTCCATCCTGGATTTCCCCAGCGGGTCTCCCCCTAGAGAAAAACTTTGTATTTTTAGCACCCAAATGCATTACTTAAAATTCATTAAGATTTCAACTAAGAAAAGAGCCAGCAGCACAAGGGACACTCGCTGTGAATAGTAAAAAAAAAAAAAACTTAGGCTTTAATACTTTAACCACTTGCCGGCCTACCGGTGTCATTATACTGCGACAAGTCGGCACGATCCTGCGACCCGTCATAGCTGTACGTCGGTCCCTTTAAGCGGGATAGCGGGCGGACATCATCTGCACTGCGGAGTTGCCGATGCTCGTGACCAGCGTTCACAATGACCGCCGGCCACGAGCGTTCACGGACACGAGAGAGAGAGAACAGGGACATGTGTGTGTAAACACACACATCCCTGTTCTGTGAGGAGAGGAGAGGAGTTGCAGATCGTGAGTTCCTACAAGCTGGGAATCATGATCTGTCATCTCCTATAGTGAGTCCCATCCCCCTACAGTTAGAACACACATTAGGGAACACAGTTAACCCATTAATCGCCCCCTAGTGTTAACCACTTGCTTCCCTGCCAGTGACATTTACACAGTAATCAGTGCATTTTTATATCACTAATTGCTGTATAAATGCCAATGTTCCCAAAAATGTGTCAAAGGTGTCCGATGTGTCCGCCATAATGTCGCAGCACCAATAAAAATAGCCACCATTACTAGTAAAAAAAATGCCATAAATCTATCCCCTATTTTGTAGATGCTATACCTTTTGCGCAAACCAATTAATATATGCTTTTTGTCATTTTTATAAGAATACATATTGGCCTAAACTGAGGAAAAAATTAGCTTTTTTTTTTAAAAAAAAATGGGGATATTTATTATAGCAAAAAGTAAAAAATATTTAGTTTTTTTTTCAAAATAGTCGCTCTTTTTTTTTTTTGTTTATAGCGTAAAATATAAAAACCGCAGAGGTGATCAAATGCCACCAAAAGAAAGCTTTCTTTGTGGGAAAAAAAAGGACATCGATTTTGTTTGGGTACACCATCGCACAACAGTGCAATTGTCAGTTAAATCTACGCAAAGCCGTATCGCAAAAAACGGCCTGGTCATTGAGCAGCCAAATCTCCCAGGGCTAAAGTGGTTAATAACACAGAGAGTACTGTACATAATGCAGCAACAGATACCTAAGAAAAATGTCTGTTCAATATTCTGAAATTAGGTTGTTTAGAGCAGGTTACTATACAGTGAACCTTGGATTACAAACATAATCCATTCTAGGAGAATGCTCATAATCCAAAGCACTCGCATAGCAAAGCGAGTTTCCTCATAGAAGTCAATGGAAACGAAAATAATTTGTTCCGCATTGACTTTTATGGCATGCAGTACCGCATGTGGCCGGAGGGGGGGGATGCCAGAGAGCCTCGGAAATACTTGGAAAGGCTCGGGCACAGCTCGGCTGAACTTCGGAAAACCTTGGCAAGGCTCAAGAAAGGAGTATTTCCAAGAATTTCCGAACGGCCCCGATCAGCTCTGTTTGGCTCCGGCGCCCCCACACCCCTGGCCAAATGCGGTACTGCACACTGCTGTGGCTTGAATCCTGCTTGTTTTGCGAGACAAAACTCGCAAACCGAGTCAGGATTTTCAAAAAAGAAATGCTCGCGTTGCGAAACGTTCTTTAACCGCGTTACTCGCAATCCGAGGTTTCACAGTACATACTTTTTACAACATTATTAAATAGGGCAAAATAGTTGAAGTCATTATAAAAATCACCAGCTGTACACTGGTCAGAACTGGACTGTATGTCAGTATAAACTAAACATGGGTGGACTGCTGTGGTCAAATTCTGTTAAATTGAATGTATGACTTTTTTAAAGGACAGATCCACATATTATATGTATTAGCTAGAGAACATAATCCCTCTATTTCCAGTTTTATTTTAATACTTTGTTAAGTCCTCAGCTTCACTAACTTCAGCACCAAATCCTTTACTCACAAAGCTCATCCATTAACGAACTCAGTGAGAGGACTCTAATTAGCCAATTAGACACTTTGTTTACATAGGAAGCATTGGGTGGGTGGTGCTCTCCTTCAGGGGCGGAGACAGATACTAAAGTCAGGAAAGTAATGCCGTTAATAAAATAAAACCACAATCAGAGAGGAGCACAGAATTAGCTTTTCTGGGTATGAAATGTATTAGAAGGCATTTTACAGCAGAAGGCTGTGTGTTTGACCTGATCTGCCTAAAACATTTAACTCAATAGGACCATCTGCATCCAAAGAAGCACAATGCAAAACATACAGGTCAAGCACAGCCCCAGATATGTCATCACACCAGTGAAGTAAATAAGATTCTTAGAGAAATGTGGTGGTGGCTAAGGTGTTCTAACAGATACAGCACCTCATCCCTGGGTAATAGAAAAAGTAGGGGAATTAGGGATTATAGCGGTGCCAACAAACAAGTAAACAGGAAAATATTTATTGCTTTTAAAAGGACATATTTTTTTAATATTAGACAGATAATTGTAGTATTATTAATCAATGCAACAATCAAGATAAACAATTGATTTGTACAGCAGTAAGTCCCAATATGTTTCTTTATCTTTGAAATATGGTATGTACAGAGGCTATGTTAGCCCCTTTAGGGACATTTATTAGCCTTGGAGCTCTCTTGTCCCCATTCTTAATAGTTTTTTGTTTGGTTTCTTCATTGTAGCATTGATGTTTTAGTCCCCTGCAGCCACACTAGGGCAGTGGTTGGTTTACCCCCGTGGGTGCCTTTGTTGGACCTGGTCTCTGGTTGTTCTGGGGTAGGTTTGTTTGCCCTTCTGACCGACTGTGTGCACAGAGGCCACTTCTGTGGCTGGGCTACACTATGACCAATATGACCCTGATATGTTTAACTCTCAGTCTGTGTTTATATGCTTTGTATTTTATTTTTTATTATTTATACCTTAACCTCTTATGGACCGCCGCATGTACATTTACGTCGGCAGAATGGCACCGACAGGCACATCAACGTATATATACATTGGTGCCTAGACGTGGGTCGGGGGTCCGATCGGGACCCCCCCCCCCGGTACATGCGGCGGTCCGGTTACCTGGCCGAGCGATCCGTGCTGAGGGGCAGCGGTCCATTTTTCTCCGGATCGCTCCCAGCAAATCCGCACGCTCCCCCTGCGTGTCATTTCCTCCTCCTGTGTAAATACAGGAGGAGGAAGTGATGTGATCTCTGCTCTCGGTGTTTTTTTTCAACCGCCGCTGAGGAGAGATCACATCTCACAGTAAGTCTGCACAACACTACACTGACACCAGTACACGCAGGCAGACTTAACCCCTTGCGATCACCCCCCCACCCCCTCCCCCCTGTCACAGTGTCACTGAATGCAGTGATCATATGTCACAAAGCGATCATTTTTCTGATCGCTGTATTAGTGTCGCTGTTCCCGCTAGGTAGCTTTTTTTTTTTTTTATTGCGATTTTTTTTTTACTAAAGACATGGCCTAAATGTTTGACAAAAATTTAGTTTATTTGATTGTTCTTATAACAAAAAGTAAAAAATATTGGGGCAGATTCACAGACATTTTGCGTAGCGTAGCGTATCAGAAATACACTACGCCGCCGTTTTTTACCTTGCTCTACGTGGAATTCAGGTAGATTTTCTCCGGTAAACGACGGCGGCGTAGTGTATTTCTCCCGTCGCAATCCATTTGCGCGAGTAGGGGGCGTGAAACATTTAAATTAGGCGCGTTCCCGCGGCGATCGATCTGCGCATGCTCCGTTCGCAAATTTCCCGCCGTGCATTGCGCGAAATCACGTTGTGACGTCATTCGTTGTTTATGTAGCGTACTTTACGGCCGATCCACGTCCCGACGAGTTACGTAAACAAAATAAAAATTTAAATAAATTCGAAGCGCGAACGACGGCCATACTTAACATGGGCTACGTAAAGTTAGAGCAGCAAAAAGCTGCTCTAACATTACGTAGTAAAAAATAGACGAAAACGATTGCGACGCCCGCTCGTATGTTCGTGAATCCCCGTAAAAACACATTTGCATATCCCGACGCACCAAAACGACGCAAACTCCTCCCAGCGGCCGCAAATAGATGGCAGCGTAGATCCGAAGGCTTACGAAGACGTAAGCCTCTCGGATCGAAGCCCGAAGCCGGCGTATCATGGTTTGAGGATTCAAACTAGTGATACGCCGCGCGAAATTTGAAATTACTCCTGTCTAACCCCAGTTAGACAGGCGTAATTGTTTTGTGAATCTGCCCCATTGTTTTTTTTAAAAAAAATGTTGCTCTATTTTTGTTTATAGCGCAAAAAATAAAAATCGCAGAGGCAATCAAATAGCACCAAAAGAAAGCTCTATTTGTGGGAAGAAAAGGACGCAAATTTTGTTTGGGAGCCATGTCGCACGACCGCGCAATTGTCAGTTAAAGCGACGCAGTGCCGAAAAGGGGCCTGGTCCTTTACCTGCATTTTGGTCCGAGTCTTAAGTGGTTAAGAGCCCATTCACACTGGGGCAACACAACTTCCAGGATGACTTTGGGAGGCAACTTGGACACGACTTGAGTATGAATCATCAGGAAACTTACAAGGCAACTTCAAGTCGCCTCCAGGACAGGAGGCTTTCCAGTGGCCAATCAAACAACAATCAGCTCTGTGGGAGGGAGGGGGAGGGAGGGGTTTGCCTGAGAAATGTATGTTCTCTTCCTGTATTGTTGCTTCACTTAAGACAGTGATACGATTTCTGAGGCAACTTTCATTGAAATCAATGAGTTAAAGTTGCCTACAAGTCGCCTACAAGTCGGATTGAAGTAGTACAGGAACCTTTTTTGAAGTCGGAGCGACTGCAGTAGTGTACATTAAGACAGCTCCATTCACTTCCATTGATTTTCTCATGCAGCACGACTTGAGGCGACTAGTGGCTACTTGAAGTCGAATCCAAATTCATTTCTGTGTGAATGGGCTCTTATCATAATATTTGTTATATATTTTTCTTCATCATTTATTATTTGTCTTTCTTTGTAGAATCACAAACATTATTGATTGTACTCTACCCCCTGAGGAAGCCAATGCTTTGGCGAAACATGTTGGGACTTACTGCTGTACAAATCAATTGTTTATCTTGATTTTTGCATTGATTAATAATACTACAATTATCTGTCTAATAAAAAAATATATGTCCTTTTAAAAAGCAACAAATATTTTCCCGTTTACTTGTTTGTTGGCACTGATATAATAATAATCCCTACTTCCCCTACTTTTTCTAAATATGATTGTTCTGACCTGCTTTGAGGTGCAAATAAAAAATAACACTTTCTACATTAGCCCTAAAGGGGCTGAGAACTTTTAAAGGAAAACTATGGTCTGTTTCATGTTTTTGTTCAGGCGAAAAAAAGACAATGCAGCATGCTGGCGTTACTAGTGATGAGCGGAATACGCTATATTCGATTTTGCGATATATCACGAATATATAGAAGAATATTCGCGAAATATTCGTTAATATGGAATATTCGTGATATTTTATCAAAGAAAAAATGTTGCGAAATTTCGCTAATGCGAATGCGAAATTTCGCTAATGCGAATGCGAAATTGATTGCGAAATTCTCGTCAACACGCGAAAACGGAGATCATTTCCTGGATTACTAAACTAATATGCACTAAACACTAACTCTACTTATACAAACTTATATGACTAAACTAAAGCTAATTTTTTTTATTTATTTATTTTTATACACAAAACACAAAAGGGCAGAGAAAGTATTCGCGAATATTCGTAATACGAATATTCGCATTGCAAATATTCGGCAACATAAAAGGATCGCCTCAGCTACTCGTCCCAGGGTCTCTAATCATGCCAGCAATGCTTTTAGACGTCGATGGAGATCACTAGGATGTGATCTGTTTTAAAAATAAATTTGAAAAAATACGAATATTCGCAATAGCGAATATTCACCGCGATATACGATTTATTCGCGAATACTCGAATATGCAATATTCGTGACGAATATTCGCAATGCGAATATTCGTGAGCAACACTAGGCGTTACGTCTAAAAATGCTAAATCAATTAGCAATGCTGTAAATGAGATTTTATCAATAAGTTCTTGACACTTACATCATCTTGTTGTCTATCCCCTGCTGAGTTGTGAAGATCAGGATAGTGTTTGAGGAACTGAGCGATGTAAGTCATGATGGACTTTTCATCAGGCTTATCAACATCTACATCTAAGGGAAAAACACAGAAATATGCCTATTTATTCAGTCTGACTTTGACAATGTTATTTTATTCTGTATTATACATTCAATACTATATGTTCTTGAGATATAATCTGTAGTTACCGTCTAGTTCCATTTTTTATTCTAGTTGCTTTAATACAAGAAAATAAAAATACCTTCAGGCTCTAAGAGTCTGGGAATCCCCAGCTCAGTTTCTGCTATTGTAAAAGCATCTTCCAGATTTTCCCGATTGCTTCTTCCTTTCAGTATTTCCATGTCCACCAGTTCTGGGCGAATTGCATAGATTATTGAGTGGAAGGCAATGCCACTTCTCCAACTTGATCCAAAGTCTTTTATTTCGATTCCATGACGCCTTTCATTTTTTAAGGAAAACAAAAAGGATACTTTTGTTCAAAGCAGTCTGTATCCAGTAGTAACATTTATTTAGATATTTCAGGAAGTATCAAACTGAATGTTTCTATTCCTTAAAGGGGTTGTAAAGGTAACAAAAAAAATATCCCTAAATAGCTTCCTTTACCTTAGTGCAGTCCTCTTTCACTTACCTCATGCTTTGATTTTGCTTTTAAATGTCTTTATTTCTTCTGAGAAATCCTCACTCCCTGTTCTGTCTGTAACTCCACACAGTAATGCAAGGCTTTCTCCCTGGTGTGGAGTGTCGTGCTCGCCCCCTCCCTTGGACTACAGGAGAGTGAGAACGCTCTCTACGTTGCAGATAGAGAAAGGAGTTGTTAGTGGGCGTCCTGACTCTCCGGCAGTCCAAGGGAGGGGGCGAGCATGAAACTCCACACCAGGGAGAAAGCCTTGCATTACTGTGTGGAGTTACAGACAGAAGAACAGGAAGTGAGGATTTCTCAGAAGAAATAAGGACATTTAAAAGCAAAATCAAAGGGTGAGGTAAGTGAAGGAGGACTGCACTAAGGTAAAAGAAGGTATTTAGGGGAAAATAATTACCTTTACAACCCCTGTAAATTCTAAGCTTTATAACAGTACATAAGACATGTTTTATGAACATACAAAATAAAAAATAAATGAAAGTTAACAAAAAATATACTTACTTGGCTGCAGTATATTGTACCCATCTAAGAAGGGCTTTCTTGGCACCTCCTTGAATTTTATTGACCACTTTGCGTTTGTTTGGAGGACTGGCTGTATCAGAGCCCGCTAAACTGTCTACTGAAGATGTGCTACTAGACAGTGAATGAAGTTGTGGAAGATTGCTGGTTAATTCTTCAATCTATAAAAGGTATATTAAAAAAAAAAAACCTTATACATGAACACTTGATCACTTGAATTTGAATGTGAACATATTAATACAAAATGTGGTTGAGTTTAAATATCACAGTGAATGACCAATCGGAAAGCCCTTGCACTGGTGAATCAGTAGCCACAAGAGCACTTTCTGATCGGCACCCTCCCAACTTTTTAAACTTCTTTTAAAAAAAAAAATTGATTTTCTGCATATGTTTTGAATTATTATGCCCAGGAATTATTTGTAAAAAAATGCAGTTTTTAGTCAGGTAAACATTATAAAAAAAACATACAATATTTACATTTTAGATTTACAGTTAAAGCAGCAGATGGACCTCTAGCCTCCTTTTAACCTTTGGCATTGAATCTTTCTTGGTACAATACTAAAGCCTGGTACACATGATCAGATTTTTCGTGGACAAAGTGAAGAACTTTTTCCGAAGGGCGTTGGCCATGAACTTGCCTTGCATACAAACGGCAAAGAATTGTCAGCCAACAAACACTAAACTACGTGTTTTTTCAGCTTTTTAGCGCCACCCTTTGGGCAACTTCTGATAGTGCTGTGTTATGGTTAGCATTGCTTCTGAGAATGCGTGTTTGTACTTTGGATTTTTTTCCAAAGGACTTGTGTACACATGATCTGATAATCCGACAACATACATTTGTTGTCGCAAAATTTCAAAGCATGCTATCCAACATTTGTTGGCGGAAAATCCGACAACAATTGTCCGATGAAGCATACAAATGGTCCGATTTTCTGACAACAGCCTGTCATTACACAATTCCCGTCAGAAAATCGGAAAAGAAGCTATTAACAAAACTCTATGGTGTTTGTTTGTCACTGTTTTCACCCAAGATTCACACAAAAAAAAAATAGTATCTTTAGTGAAAGTTGGGTAAATTGACAAATAGACCCTCATGAGTCATTGCAGCAGCAGCAAATTATCCCCAATCAGCTCAGTGAATAAATAGCTGTTAAAAGTAGTTGAAATTACTACAGGGTTGACACTGTACAACCCTGCTAATGCCTATTACACATTATGAGCAAATTGGATGAAAAAAATGCATTTGGGGTGATTGTCCGATAATCTCTTTGTTAGTATGCAACTTTCGAGAGCCGACCATGTCAGTTCATGTGAAAAAATCTAAAGGGGTCTAAATTTTTTTACACTTTTTTGGTGAGTGGGTAGGGGTACATACTCATTCACATAGAGGGGGTGGGATCTGGGGGCCCCCTTCTTAAAGGGGGATTCCAGACTCTAGTAAGCCCCCTACCTGTATACCCCCAAACCACAGCCCAGGATTGTGGGGAAGAGATCCTTGTTTGCTTTGGGGACCCATCCCCATGTTGGGGGCATATGGCCTGGTATAGTTCAGAAAGGGGGGGCACTCGCTCAGCCCCTCGCTTTCCTGGCCTGACAGGTTGCATGCTCAGAAAAGGGTCTGTTATGATTTTTTTTAACATTTTGCCGGAAATGGTATTGTAATGCCGGAAATTTAAATTCTATACACGCTACAGATGCACCACTTTACAGACACCGCTTTACAAACAGACTAAGGGGACCCCCCTGCACTATATTTAAAGGCATTTTTTATTTTTATTGTTGCACTTTAAGCACTTTTAAAATCACTGCTCCTGTAAACGATATTTAAAAAAAAAAAATATTTGCATTGATATATGTCCCTCAGGGCAGTACCCGGACCCCATATACTTGTTATGGTCAATTACTTGCATAAGCCTTCAAAATTTAAACTTTCAATTTTTCAAGTTCGGCTACCATAGACTTCCACTGGGTTCACCGTTCGGGTTAGAACTTTTTCTCTGTCTGGGAGTTATGGTGTAAACCAAACAGGGGAGTGTTTGGCCCATCTCTACTTTTTATGTAGAGGATGTGTTTTGTTCTGCCAGAGGGGGGTATATTTAGGGTAGTTTTGTTTATTTTGCTTCTTTGTTTATTAGACAAACTTCACATGTGTTTGCTGTGGCAATGAGTTATAAAATTGGTGGTGCAGTGACATATATTATGGCACCCCAACACAACATGCAAATGCACCCCAATGCATGAGCATTGCAGAGCACCATCCATGCAATGCATGTTCAGGGAAATGTCCAGGTGCATTTTGAAAATTTTTTACTTTTCAGTACAGAAAGCTTGACAAGATTCTCGACAAGCCTGACAAGGAACTCATCGAGGAAAACGATGTTTCTTTTACGAGGAGTTTCTCGGTCATGTGTACGAGGCCTTAGATGCTTTTCTCCCTAAACCCAAATTACAATTACCTGAAAATACAGAATGATGGTCCATATCAAACCAAGCACAATGGTGGGTTTCCCATCAGCAATGTCAGTTGAGTTGATATTCACTAATTTAATCTGAAACAAAAAGACAACAGTGAATCACAACTGGATAGTATTTTACAAATTACTGCTTTAAATTATGTGTTTTAATTTGAATTTAATTATTCAAATTCTTTTAGAAGATGCTAGTTGTATACACTTCTCTTGAGATGTTTGGTAATTATACAGTACATGGCATAAAGAAGCTCAGTCCAAATTACAGTATATGTAATACCGGTATATTATATCCATTGCTTTTAGGTATTGCTGTTTGCTGCTATTCACTGTGGAAATACAGACATGCGTGTGAGGAAATAGGAAGAGGAACATAAATAAGGAAAAAAAAAAAGGAAAACAAAACCAATGTACATGCTAAAAGAATATACAGCTGCTCTGAAAAGCGTCAACAGAAGTTGTAAAAGAAGCATCACCTTAAAAAATAAAATCAGTATATAGTCAACATAAAGTACGCAGTAATATAAAGCACCCAGCATGCTCAGCTGCATATCTCATTAAAACATCCTAAAAATGTAATATCAAATTTCGTTGTTTATTACTTAAAATGTATTACAGTCTATTAAAACTACTAACCGGGGATCCTCTGTATACAGACTTGCATGTAAAGTAAAATGCACAGTATTAAAAAAACTGTTGCAATTATCAAGTCTATTAAGCCTCTATACCAAATTAGCACCATTACTATGGCATGCACACAAGCACACATGGGGGACATTTACTAAAGCTGGTGCATAGCAACCAATCAGCTTCTAACTGCAGCTTGTTTAATTAAAGTGGTTCTAAAGGCATAGGTTTTTTTTTATCTTAATACATTCTATGCATCAGATGTGGGAGAAATTTTAAGTGAAATTAGTTGACTCAACAATGGCAAGAAAGAACATTGTAGGAATGTTTTGACTACATTTTTTGTACGAACATTTGTACAAATGGCCAGCTTAGGAACTTTCATGTCAATGTAGAGGAGAGTGGGGTGGATAATCAGGAAAATCTATCTAGGAAGATTGACTGTTCTCTAGAGCAGGGCTCTCCAAACTACGGCCCTCCAGCTGTTGCGTAACTTCACGTCCCATGTTGAATTGTAAAACTCTGATATTCACAGACATGAATAGGCATGATGGGAATTGTAGTTCCTGAACAACTGGAGGGCCATAGTTTGGAGACCCCTGCTCTAGAGTATGTGAGACGAGAAGCACTCTGAGAAGAAAAACAGCCAGATTAGGCAAATGTTCCCTTACGTCCTATTAGGGATCTTTATGCTGGCCATACATTCAGATTTTATTTATGTGCTGTTGTGTCTGTTCAGCAAAATTTACCATCCACCATGTAGTGTGAAGGTCTATTCAATTTAAATGGGTTGTCTAGGTAGCTCTCTTACCACATAGTTAATGGAAATATTGCTTTCCCATTGCTCGTCGAGGAAATAGAGAACATGCTCTCTTTTTGACTCGACGAGTTCCTCGACAGTTCTCTCTGCGAAAATTGTACACACGACCGGTTTTCTCGGCAGAATACCTCTCCCATCGAGTTTCTTGCTAAATTCTGCTGAGAATCCGGTCGTGTGTACGGGGCCTAACAGTTTCTTATATCTTTCAGAAACTAGTGAAATCTTTTGCTTGAGTTCCTGGTTCTGTACACTTATTACAGCTGTTAAAGGGGAGCCCGACTTTTTCCAAAGAACATTTTCTGAGTATCAATTTTGGGGTAAACTTGCCCTTTGAAGTGTGTGTATAGCAAAAATATTATGTTTCGTTTTGGAGTATATGGAAACCCCTCCGTTTATAATTTGCTGGCTGTTCACCTTTTGTTCTGGTGACAAATGTTATTGTAGACACTTTGACATTTTGGAGAGTGGTCACCAGGACAAATCGAGAGGGTGAATTTATCTAGCAGGGACATCTAGCAAAAATAAAAACAAATTATTCTCTACAACCAAACCTAAACCTAATCAAAAAAGCTTTAAACTCAGCAATATTTGTTCCCAGAACACTATGATGTGAATTTGGTCTGAAAGGCAAAATGTAGGCAAAACTCTACTTGTGTAACGGTCATTCTGGTATTGTGAGCTATGAGGACAATTCATTAAATATATATATATTGCATACACATAGGGAGCATACTATGTGGACCTTCAATACAGGCATACCCCACTTTTAAGTACACAATGGGGTTTATTTGCTAAAGCTGGAAAGCGCAAAATCAGGCTCACTTCTGCATAAAACCCAATGAGCTTCTAACCCCAGATTGTTCAATTAAGCCTGGTAAAAAAAAAAAAACCTGGAAGCTCATTGGTTTCTGTGCAGAAGTGAGCCTGATTTTGCACTTTCCATCTTTAGTAAATAATCCCCATTGTGTACTTAAAAGTGGTGTACTCCTGTGGCTTCAAGCTGACCTGAGCACCTAAGACTATATTACCAGTAATACGTTTCTGTTCATAAAAAAAATATATAGCAAAATACATTATTCTGAATTTAAAAGACCTTTGGAATCCATATAGAGAATCGTCTCTGTAAACACAATAGCTAGGTAAGAAAATGTTCTTATAGTTAGAGTGCCTTTGTGTTACTAGGGACTCATCAATCTTTCAATAGATTCAATCAGTCTGGCTAGATTGGATTTTTCACTAGAATAAATCTCCATGCTTGGGGCGATATGTCAATATTCCACCTGTTTAAATCTCTGTGTCTCAAATAAAATGTCAGTCTTGCACAGTACCTGAAAAGATATATTCAAGGTCTTTTGACTATATATTGAACAAAGTACTGTTCTGTAGCTACAATACAGCTCCATGGTATTGCAAGTTAGTTCTTGTGATAATGAGACACAAATTGAACACAATGAGGTTCTAAGGAAAACGCACAAAAAAAAAAAAAAAAAGTCTAGTATATCTTTTTTAACCACTTAAGACCCGGACCTTTAGGCAGCTAAAGGACCCGGCCAGGTTTTGCGATTCGGCACTGCGTCACTTTAACAGACAATTGTGCGGTTGTGCGACGTGGCCCCCCAACAATATTGGCGTCCTTTTTTTCCCCACAAATAGAGCTTTCTTTTGGTGGTATTTGATAACCTTTGCATTTTTTTTTTGCGCTATAAACAAAAATAGAGTGACAATTTTGAAAAAAATGCAATATTTTTTACTTTTTGCTATAATAAATATCCCCCAAAAATATATAAGAAAAAATGTTTTTTCCTCAGTTTAGGCCGATACGTATTCTTCTACCTATTTTTGGTAAAAAAAATGCAATAAGCGGTTATCGGTTGGTTTGCGCAAAATTTATAGCGTTTACAAAATAGGGGATAGTTTTATTGTATTTTTATTTTTTTTTACTACTAATGGCGGCGATCAGTGATTTTTTTCGTAACTGCGACATTATGGCGGACACTTCGGACAATTTTGACACATTTTTTGGACCATTGTCATTTTCACAGCAAAAAATGCATTTAAAATGCATTGTTTATTGTGAAAATGACAATTGCAGTTTGGGCACTAGCACAGGACGTACCTGTACATGCATGTACCCAGCCATTCTGCCGACGTAAATGTGCAGGAGGCGGTCCTTAAATGGTTAAGCAATGAATTTGAGAAAGGACAGTGAAAAGCTGATTGATTTTAGTGATGTCTCTATACTTCATACATATGCTCTTATAAGGAGAATTGAACGATTGAAAAGGGGTTAGCATTGATTCACTCAGCCTAGGTCATACAATATAACAGTGTTTGCATCATTCAATAACCAATCAACAATAGCATTCAGTGTAGTAAGAAAACATACCCTTCTGCCTTCCAGAAACCTTAGCGCTGCACCAATGTTGGCTACCCAGTGAATGCGCTTCAGTTGCCTTCCTTGTTCACATGGCTGCAGGAAGTATTAAGGAAAAAATTAGCCTAATATTTTATAATTGCTGTAAAATAATAATAAAGGCTTAATCATTACGATTTTGATTCTAGTCTTTTTAGCCTCCTTGAGGATGCTGTTGCTACTCTTGAAGATAACAATGCTTTTGTTTTGTTGTCTGCCGTTGGATGTCTGCCGATGATGACCTTTACCCTGGATAGCCAGCTTTTAATTGTATTTCCAGCCAAAACATTATAAGCCGTCAAGAGACGGTGGCTAGCTGTGTAGCATAACTTGTTTGCCATACAATCACTAGTGCTAAATATCATTTTACAAACATGCAGGTCTGCATTGAGTGAATTTGCATGTTTGTGCCTATGCACAGGAAGAGAAAAGCACTGGAAGCAATGATCTGTCACTAGGAAAATAATGGTGACAGGCTAGAATAATCCATACCACCTTAAACCCTCCATACACCCAGTGAAGTGAACAGCCTCAGATGATACACAGAGATTAACCAAATCTCCCTACATAGATTTTATATGTATATCTGCTGTCTTCACATTTATATACTGTTTAGAAATGTCAGATTTTCTCTTCCTGATTGAGCCCTGGTTCACACTGGGCTGCGGGAGTGAAATCGTGCGATTTCAGCTGATTTCACTCTTTCTGGCAGTCCCAATTTCGGCCGCAATTTAGGAGACATCTGTGCAGGGTTCTGCACAGATGTCAATGTAAATCGCGTCCTGAAATCGCAAAAAGTAGTACAGGAACTACTTTTTGAAATCGGTGCAGTGCCGCAGATGCGGCGTCGCACCGATTAGGACGGTGTCATTGCCGGAAATTGCCGCCGATTTGAGATGCGATTTCATATGTGAAATCGCATCTCAAATCGAACTAAATCGTACCCAGTGTGAACCTGGGCTGACACAGAGTGTGATGTCTGGGCATACAGCCAAGATAGCTAACATTTCTGATTGGAGGAAAGGCACACACCCCCTCTCTTCATAGGCAGAGACTCTCATGACGCATACACGCAATCGGTTCGTCTGATGAAAACGGTCTGATGGACCGCTTTCATCAGACGAACCGATCGTGTGTGGGCCCCATCGGTTTTTTATCCATCGGTGAAAAAACTAGGAACTTGTTTTAAAATTATCTGATGGTTAAAAAAACGATAGAAAAAAACTATTGTCTGTGAGCACGTCCATCAGTTAAAAATCTGCATGCTCAGAATCAAGTCGACGCATGCTTGGAAGCATTGAACTTCATTTTTCTCAGCACGTCTTGGGTTTTACGTTACCGCGTTCTGACACGATCAGTTTTTTGAATGAATGAATGAATGAATGACTTGTATAGCGCAACGCATGGTTTTAACTGATGGTGTGTAGGCACGACTGATGAAAGTCAGCTTCATCGGATATCTGATGAAAAAATACATCAGACCGTTTTCATCGGATGAACCGACCGTGTGTACAGGGCATCAAAGGTGTTTTGTAATAGGAGCTGCCCTCTGCTAATCTATTTTAGCAACCTCCTTTGACAAAAGATTCAGGCTGCTTTTGTCTGAAAAGTCAAAAAATATGTCAGGAGTTATCAGGCAGATAACAGAAGAACCGTTCAGAAGAGAGCTATAAGGCCGCGTACACACGACTGTTTTCCTCAGGAGAATCCATCAAGAAACTTGATGGGAGAGCTTTTTTGCCGAGGAAACCGGTCGCGTGTATGCTTCTCATCGAGTAAACTGGCGAGGAACGCGACAAGGAAAAAAAGAGAGCACGTTGGTGTGTATGCTTAGAAACCCATGCACCTTCAGTAAAAGTAGTATTTGTAATGGAAATAGCACATTTGTCACGCTGTAACAGACTGAAAAATGGAAATGTCTCTCACCAAACTTTTACCTAACACGCAGTAACATGAGATTAGCAAAAGCAGCCCCGAGAGTTGTGCCAGTGGAATCGAACTTCCCCTGCCGTTGTTTGTGTTGAAGTTTGAGAACGAGGAGATTTGGTCTTAACTGTGTGTACGCAAAGACAGCTTGTCAAGTTTCTCGACAAGCCTAACAAGGAACTCGACGAAGAAAACGATGTGTCTTTTCCAACGAGTTCCTCGGTCGTGTGTACGAGGCCTAATGCCGCGTACACACGATCACTTTTTGTGATGTAAAAAAACGTTTTATCTCACTAAACAAAATGACGTTTTTCAAACTTCATTTTAAAAAACGATGTTGCCTACACACCATCGTTTTCTGAAAATGCTCTTGCAAAGCGCGGTTACGTACACCACGTTCGACGGCACTCTGTTCCATTAAAGCTCCTGTGTCATAACTTGCTTCTGAGCATGCGCGGGTTTAAAAACGTCGTTTTAAACGTCGTTTTGCCCACACACGACCATTTTTTTAGACTCATAAAACGACATTTTGAAAAACAACACAAAAAATTCAAGCATGTTCGAATTTTTTTTTGGTCGTTTTTCAGAAGACATACAACGACATTTTGCCCACACACGATCATTTTAAATTAAAGTGATTGTAAACCCACTTTATTGACTTTTACCTACAAGTAAGCCTATAATAAGGCTTACCTGTAGGTATAAAGAATATCTCCTAAACCTGTACGGTTTAGGAGATATTCCCCTCGCAATGCGCCGCTGATTGCAGCGGCGAATGCGCAGGGGGGAATCCACGGCCAAAGGACCGGCCACCGCCGTCCTGGCCGGATTTGAATCTCCCGTGCGCATGCGCGGGAGTGACGTCATCGCCGCTCCAGCCAATGCGTAAGGGCCGACTATTTTGCCTGACATTCTTTGAACCATTAAAATTTGGTCTAAGTGTGTTCGTCCGAGCACTAATACACTACCCAACAAGAATTATCTTGCCTTTGTGGCTGTGTGTGGTGAAGAGATGAGCTTGGGCGTGTTATTTGGATATACTGTATATATTTATTTTGTGGCCCCAATGAATCCCAGAGTGCTGCTTAGGACTAAGGATGAGCTTGGGTGTGTTATTTAGATATACCGTATTTATCGGCGTATAACACACACGGCTTACCATTGCCATGAATGCTGCCTCACCATTGCCATGAATGCAGCCTCACATGTACCATGAATGCAGCCTCACATGTGCCATAAATGCAGCCTTACCATTGCTGTCAGTGTAGCCTGATCGATGCGCATCTGCAGCCTCGGAGGGCAGAGGGAGGGGGCGGGACGAGTGCCGACAGATTACAAACAGGAGAATCTCTTGTTTACTCTGTGGCCTCTTTATTACAAAAAGTCCCGCCTCCTATGATAGACAGTAATCAGTCGTCCAATGGGATCACAGGACACGGGACTTCCAATACAGATGCTGCTGAGTAAACAGGCGATTATTCATTTCATGTAAACTTACGGCACTCGTCCTGTCCCCTCCAAGGCAGTGCCTTGGAGGGGATATATACAAAACGAGGGGCCACAAACAATATATATATTTGAATCCCCAGGGGGGGCATATTAAAGCAACAGGGGGGGGGGGGCGCATTTGGACATGCCTGCTTTAGACATTACCTTTGTAATGAAAACATGTCTTCTCACACAAAGTTGATTATACAGTATGACAACAGGCATAAGCATTTTTATATAACACATACCTTAAATAAAATGTCTATAAACATCTATAAAAGGAAATACATTTTAGAAAGGTATAGAGAAAATATTTTGTGCAGTTGAACATGTAGGCATCCCTGACATTACTTTATCTGTGCATGCTCCAATTTAACTTTGTATGATAAAGATAAACTGGTCTAGGCAGCATACATATCTGAGATGAGTATGAGTGGTGTCCACCATGTGCAGAAAGGGAAGCGTCTGCAAATGCCTTTGGAGTAAAACTGCCAAAAGATGACAAGAGAAAGGAAATAGGGAAAAGTGTTGTATTTGCAAACTTGTTTAATTTGCCTGACTAAAATAAAGTAATTATGTTAAACCACTAGATATTAGGTTAGGTTCACATTGATATATTGCGTGTTTAATCCATTATGCTGTGTGATTTAATCAGTGCAAGTTGTTGCGGTTCAAAGGCAATTTCAATTTGTTTTGCATGCAATTTGGATAAAGCTGAGATTCTCTCTCTTTCTCGTACTGGAAGCATATCTTAGGACAGATAAGAAAAGCCCGGAGCAATGGCATCAGCGCAGGGCGGTCATGACAGGGTTAACAGGGGAAATGAAGTATAGGTAGGAGGTGCTGTGGTAGTGTTGTATGGGAGGGGTTGGGTAGCAGATAAAAGCTGGCCCCTTCCAATGTGAGACAAGCACAGTTCGGGGGAAAGTTAGCACCCACCCTCCCTCCCTAATTTTTTAGGTTATGGGGGGTATGTTTTGGTTGTCTTGTTTTCTGTTTTTTTCCTGATACGTTGATGGAGTGTGGGATGTCGTGGCAGTGGCGGGTGTTGTCCTTGCAAGAGAGGGAAGATATTGCAGAAGGAGGAGGTTTGGGGACCTATCGTTGCTATGGGTCCCAATAATGGTTTTCAGCTAACGGAGGTTAGCGGGGAAGTGGTACTGGTGGCACTGCGGTTAGTGGTTGTCTCTGAGCCAGCATGTCGGCTGGAGGCCTATCAATACACTGGGAAGGTACCGCAGTGCATTATGGTTTTCTCCCACATATGGGTATAGAGTTCCTGCTAAGACCAACACTAGATAGATTTATGGTTTGTTAACAGATGTTTATGTTAATGTTGTTATTTATATATATATTTGTTTAATAAAATAAGGCTGGTACGGCCTTTTATAACTCCAACACTGGTGTGGTCTCAATCAATATAGTTAAAGGGTCACTAAAGGAAAAAAAATGTGGGCTGAAATGACTGTTTACAGGGTATAAGGACATAAAAGTTAACTGATTCCTTTTAAAAATGATTAAAAATAGATAAAAATCAATCATATAATCAACCTACAGTTCTAGTTTCGTTTTTGCTGTTATTTTCTGTCTCTCTGATGTACAGAGCCAGAGAGCCAATAGAGGGCAGTGATGGTTTGTCTAAAACCCCTCAGCACCAACCCAGTTTCAGTTTACACACAGTAATCACACCTCCTTGATTAGTGACCACAGTGAGAAAGCTCCCAGCACTGTGGTTATAAGGAAACAGACAACCAGGAAGTTTGGAGATCAGAGCAGAATTACAGCAACATCAAAGCAAAAAACGAACAATGAGGACATGAAAACAGCACTGCAGTAAGGTAAAGGAAGCTATTTAGCTAAAAAAAAAAAAAAATCCTTTAGTGACCATTTAAGAAGAATAGTCAGGGTTAGATTAAAAGGGGGAATAGTTCCATCTGTTATACTGTACATCAGTCAAGTGCTTTGCATGTGGTTACTATTCAAGTCTATGGAATTAATAATTGCACAGCACCACTCTAAACTCTCACAGGACCCTTTTCAAAATCGCATTGGAATTGCGTCGCATATATGTGAACAGCCTCCATAGAAAGTCATGTTAATTCTGTTGTCATGTGATTCTAGGGGGTTGATTTGCTAAAGTCAAATACAGGCATACCCCACTTTTAAGTACAAAATTGTGTTTATTTACTAAAGCTGGAAAGCGCAAAATAAGGCTCACTTCTGCACAGAAAACAATGAGCTTCCAGGTTTTATTACCAGGCTTAATTGAACAAGCTGGGGTTAGAAGCTCATTGGTTTCTATGCAGAAATGAGCCTGATATTGCGATTTCCAGCATTAGTAAATAAACCCTATTGTGTACTTAAAAGCGGGGTATGCCTGTAGACTGCAGTTGTCCTCTGCAAGTGCAGTTGCTCCAGAGCTTAGTAAATGAAGTAAGGCTTCACTTTACAAAGAGTAGCCAATCATGTTCAAGGAAAGTAAAAAAAAGTCAGCAGGGCTTCTGCTCATTTACTAATCTCTGGAGCAACTGCTCTTGCAAAGTGCACAGTCTATTTCCCTTTAGTAAATCAACCCCCATGTGTTCTGGAACACATCGGAAATCGTGGCAGTGTGAACCTGGGCTTAAACTAAATCTAAACCCTTCAATTAGATGCATTCAAATGGTAATAATTATATTATGATATATTTTCAAATCAAATTAAACAAAATCAACTCAGAATGTGAAAAGCTCTTTTGAACATTTTCTGTTACCTACCAGTTTTTGTCCAGACAAGACTTCTAATAATGCAAGTAACTTTGTTCCATCTTTTATGTCATCGAAAAGATCATTTATTAATAACGGAGGATTTCTCTATAAAAGAGGAGAAACAAGACAACAGTCAGTTTTATGAAGTGCAATTAAATATCTGCTTGCAACTATTTGAATATATTTATTTATTACAAGTATTTATTGTATATAGTGCAGGCAGTATATACTCGAGTATAAGCCGAGGACCTCATTTTACCACAAAAAAAACGTATTGACTCGAGTATAAGCCTAGAGTGAGAATGCAGCAGCTACTGTAAGCGGAAAAGAGGGTCAACAATGCCCATTTGCACGCCTCTCTGTGCCATACCTCACTGTGCCCATTGCAACCTCACTGTGCCATACCTCATTGTGCCGGTTGCAACCTCACTGTGCCATACCTCATTGTGCCGGTTGCAACCTCACTGTGCCATACCTCACTGTGCCCATTGCAGTCTCACTGTGCCATGCCTCACTGTGCCCATTGCAGTCTCACTGTGCCATACCTCACTGTGCCCAAAGCAGTCTCACTGTGCCATACCTCACTGTGCCCATTGCAGTCTCACTGTGCCATACCTCACTGTGTCCATTGTAGTCACACTGTGCCATACCTCACTGTGCCCATTGCAGTCTCACTGTGCCCAATGCAGTCTCACTGTGCCATACCTCACTGTGCCCATTGCAGTCTCACTGTGCCATACCTCACTGTGTCCATTGTAGTCACACTGTGCCATACCTCACTGTGCCCATTGCAGTCTCACTGTGCCCAATGCAGTCTCACTGTGCCATACCTCACTGTGCCCATTGCAGTCTCACTGTGCCATACCTCACTGTGTCCACTGTAGTCACACTGTGCCATACCTCACTGTGCGCATTGCATTCTCACTGTGCCTATTGCAGTCTCACTGTGCCCATTGCAGTTTCACTGTGCCTGAGTACCTGAATTCTTGACAGGCGTCCATTTTTTAAAAGTCGCGGCTTCCTCCTGGCGTTCCGTTCCGTGTATTCCTCCTATCATGGAGGTCCTCTCATCCTCTGACTCAGTATCCCAGCAGACACTGTGTTCAGTGTTCCACCAATCACGGACATTCTTTCATCCTTGGACAAGAGGACGTCCGTGATTGGCGAAACACTGAACACAGTGTCTGCTGGGAAACTGTCCGAGGATGAGAGGACCTCCATGATAGGCGGAACACAGTGTCAAACGCCTATCACGGAACAGAAGCCAAGGGGGGTATTTTCAGCCCTAAAAAAGGGCTTAAAACACGGCTTATACTCGAGTATACAGTCATGCTCGAAATTGTTGGCACCCCAGAAATGTTTCCAGAAAATCAAGTATTTCTCACAGAAAAGTATTGCAGTAACATATGTTTTGCTATACACATGTGTATTCCCTTTGTGTGTATTGGAACAAAACAAAAGAAGGGAGGAAAAAAAGCTAATTGGACATAGTGTCACACAAAACTCCAAAAATGGGCTGGTCAAAATTCTAGGCACCCTTTCAAAGACCGGGGTGCCATTAAAGTTCATGTGTGTGTAAAGGCAAGCATCCTAATACTTTTGGTAATAATGGGCCAGATTCAGATACAAATGCCTATCTTTAGTCGGTCGTAGCGTATCTCAGATACACTACGCCGCCGTAACTTACAGCGCCAGGTTCCTTATTCAGAAACAACTTGCGTAAGTTACGGTGGCGTAGCGTAAATGGGCGTAAGAGCGCCTAATACGAAATAGGCAGGTAGGGGGTGTGATCCATGTAAATGAATCGTGACCCCGCGCAATTGACGCTTTTTTCGAACTGCGCATGCGCTGGCCGTGAACATATCCCAGTGCACATGCTCCAAATCACGTTGCAAATAGTCAATGAAAACGACGTGAATGTAACTGACGCCCAGCCCCATTCTGAATCGACTTACGCAAACTACGTAAACAACGTACAATACGACGATGTCCCGATGTACATACTTAACATTGGCTGCGCCTCATATAGCAGGGGTAACTTTACACCGGTACGACGCCTTACGCAAACAAAGCAAATAGATACGCCGGAAGGCCACCTAGCGGCCAGCATAAATATGCAACTAAGATACGATGGCGTAAGAGATTTACGCCGCTCGTATCTTAGCTAAATCCAGGCGTATCTTGTTTTCTGAATACAGAAAAAAGATACGCCGGCGCTTCTTAGAAGTTACGCGGCGTATCTCTAGATACGCCGACTTATCTTCTTTCTAAATCTGGCCCATAGTGTATATATTGTACATTCACATTAATCCCTGCCGTCAAGGAGCTTACGATCTAAGGTCCCTGCATACAGATACTAGGGCCAATTTGGATGCCAACAAACCTACCAGCATGGGTTTGGCGTGTGGAAGAAAGCCCACACAGACACAAGGAGAACATGCAAACTCCAGGAAGGTAGTGCCGTGGTTGGGGTTCCAAGTGCCAGCCCTAGTGCTGCTAGGTGGAAGTGCTAACCACTTAGCCACTGTGCGTTTCGATACAAAACTACTCCCAAGTGCATGGAAAAAGGCATAAAGTGTATACAGCAGGACTTATTTATCAGTGTCTAAAGAAAATGGTGTTTTATCTGTCTTCATTGCCCATAGGATCTTCTTATTCAACATCCTTAAAAGGTTAGTCCACCCAATATTATTTTAGTTACAAAATATTTTGTTACATTTAGTTACAAAATATAAGAAGCCTCTGGTTTCTTATATTTAGTTGGGATTGGGGATGTTTACTAAGAATGGTGATGTAGCTCAATGATTGGTATAAAATGTTTATTGGATAAGAATAACAAACAAGGTATCAAGGACCACTACAATCTGTCATTTTCATCACATTCATCAGAATTGGTCCAGGACCATCAGATGAAAAATACATATTTTTTATTATATGTTATTGTTTTTTATCATTATTTTGAGTTTGATGTCAGTTTTTTTTTTTTTGTATATAATTTGTGTATATATGTTTGATTGTCTGAAATCAAGGCAATATGCAAAATCACTACACATGTACTTCACACCACATTTGTTGCTTGTTTCCCAATAGTCACCTCTACACCCGCGACACTTTTTCTCCTCAAGATAATCTCGCTACATACATGCTGGTGCATCTCACACCACCCTCAATCATGACAGCCCCCCCACCCCCACCGTCAGCCATCAACTGTCCTACTACTGCTGCCCTGTCAGCAGGGCCGCCATCAGGGGGGTACAGGCATTACACCTGTAAGGGGCCCGGGGGTCCCCAGGGGCCCGGATGGGAACCACCCTAAAAAAAAAAAAAAAAAAAAAAAATTTTTTTTTTTTTTTTTTTTTTTTTTTTTTTTAGGGGTCCGAAGGTCCCCAGGGGCCCGGAGGCCACCAAGGGCCCCAGATGGCAAGTCCTTTTTTTTTTATAAAAAAAAATATATTTTTTTTATAAAAAAATATATATTTTTTTTATAAAAAAATATATATTTTTAATATATTTTTCTTTTATTTTTTATTAAAGGGCCAATTTTTTTTCTTTTATTTTTTTAGAGGTCCAGAGGTCCCCAGGGGCCCGGAGGCCACCAGGGCCCCAGATGGCAAGCCTTTTTTTTTTATAAAAAAATATATTTTTATAAAAAAAATATATTTTTTTAATATATTTTTATTTTATTTTTTATTAAAGGGCCAATTTTTTTTGTTTTATTTTTTTAGAGGTCCGGAGGTCCACAGGGGCCCGGAGGCCCCCAGGGCACCGGATGGAAACCCCCCCTTTTTTTATTTATTTTCTATAAAAAATATATATATTTTTTAATATATTTTTATTTTATTTTTTTTTATTAAAGGGCCATTTTTTTAGGGGTCTAGGGTCCCGTAGGCCACCAGGGCCCCAGATGGCAACCCCCTATTTATTTATTTTTTTATAAAAAAATATATTTTTTTATAAAAAAAATATATTTTTTTAATATATTTTTATTTTATTTTTTATTAAAGGGCCAATTTTTTTTCTTTTATTTTTTTTATATTATTATTAAAGGGCCCAGAGGTCCCCAGGGCCCCCGGATGACAATCCTCCTTTTTTATATTTTTTTTTACTTTTTTATATTATTTTATTTCTTTTTTTTAATATATAGATGCATTTTTATTAAAGGGCTCAGAGGTCCCCAGGGCCCTATGTGTCAAACCCCCTTTTTTTATAATTGTATTTTTTATTTTTGTTTAATAAAAAATAAAAAAATATATAAAGGGCCCAGAGGTCCCCAGGGCCCTGGAAGGCAACCCCCTTGTTTTTTTTTATATATATATACAGTGCGGAAAATAAGTATTTGAACACCCTGCTATTTTGCAAGTTCTCCCACTTGGAAATCATGGAGGGGTCTGAAATTGTCATCGTAGGTGCATGTCCACTGTGAGAGACATAATCAAAAAAAAAATTCCAGAAATCACAATTTATGAATTTTTAACTATTTATTTGTATGATACAGCTGCAAATAAGTATTTGAACACCTGAGAAAATCAATGTTAATATTTGGTACAGTAGCCTTTGTTTGCAATTACAGAGGTCAAACGTTTCTTGTAGTTTTTCACCAGGTTTGCACACACTGGAGGAGGGATTTTGGCCCACTCCTCCACACAGATCTTCTCTAGATCAGTCAGATCACCCTTTTAAAGGACACAGAGGTCCCCAGGGCCCCGGACGGCTACCCCCCTTTTTTATATATATTTGTCTTTATTTCTTCTTTTTCCAAAGAGCCCCCCGCTTCTCAATTCGCGGCAGCAGCCCCCCCCCCCCCGCTTCTCAATTTCATGCGGCAGCACCCCCCCCCCCCCCGGTTCTCTGCTCCAGGGGGCCCATGCCTGAAGCTGTGTAAGGGGCCCCAAAATTCCTGATGGCGGCCCTGCCTGTCAGCCGTGAAACCACTAGTCTCGTTTCCTTCCTTGCTCACTCCTTAATCTGTCCCACTCCCTCTCCCCATGTCCCCTTATCTAATATATAAAGCATGTTTGTATTTTATAGCTTCATTTAGCCCCAAGACAGACTAACTAATAAATACTGTCTGGTTCAAAAAAAAAATGTATGTATGGAATATATAGATGAATTGATTTATCATGCATACCTTTTGTGTTACATGTTTTGTGATATAAAACTCTTTTTATAGCGCTATATACATTTTTAACTGTGATTGAATACCTGTTACATTTTATTACTAGTCATCTATCATATCATATTTTATGAATATTTTCCCTGTAGTACTATTTTTGATTATTGTCTATATTTCTCTAGAAACAGCTTTTCTTATGCCTGGTACACACGATACGATTATCGGACGAATGATCGTCCGTTTTTTTTGTATGCTAATCTCAAGTCGAATCTTACTAAAGTCACGAAAATTCTCGTACGGCATAATAAATAAAAAATCGGAAGTGATGTCATGTGTTGTAATGCATTTGTATTGCATTTTTGAACAACAGTTGTACTGATTAAACGAAAATCGGACGATATGGCATCGTACGAAAAAAAAAATTCTGTGCATGTCCGATAGAATAAAATCAGATGAACTGTCCTGATCGGCTCTCGAAAGCTCTGTACCAACGATCCGATTATCGTACGATCGTTTCGAAAGTGGCATTTTTCGTACGATTTTCAGATCGTGTGTACGGGGCTTTAGTCAATAAATATTTTATACAAATCTTCGAGCTGCGAGACTATTCTTACTAGGCACTCTTAACCCCAAACTCAAAACAAATAATCTCATGAATGGTGCACTCACCATGACCACAGAGCGGTCTGGGACCACAAACAGTTCTTTATTTATGGTACCTTCAGTAAAGGTTGGCCTATAGTACTATCTCCTTACAAAAATGAAACCTCATTATTAGTCCAGTGAGGGAGTTAAGACATTAGGGCATATCAGGTAGGGCAGCACCTAGTATTGTTTGCACACAAAGCACTGAGTGCTGGATCACACCAGACGCAGTTCCGTTCAGTTACATGCGCAATTTTTCTGCACTAAAAATGCATGCACAGTGTTTTCCATGTATTCCAATGATTCTAGTTCACACCAGAGCAGTCAGTTTCCATCAGTTTCCAGTTCAGAAACTGACAGAAACTATCTGTATTGGTGCAGAAAAAACGGAACTGCATCTGGTGTGAACTAGTCCTGATCACTTTGAAGCACAACAGACTTTATATGTTTATGGACTTTATTGTGTTTAAAAATTGATTTGTTTATAAGCATAGAGTACTTGGGAAAGAGGAGCAGGAGAGGAAGCCTTAGACTAGGTTCACACTGGGCTGCGGGAGTGAAGCAGTGCGAATTCAGCTGAACTCGCACGATTTCACTCCCGCTGGCAGTCCCGATTTCAGACGCGATTTAATAGACATCTTTGCAGGTTTCTGCACAGATGTCAATGTAAATCGCGGGCTGAAATCGCAAAAAGTATAGTACAGAAACTACTTTTTTAAATCAGTGCAATGCCGCAGATGCAGCGTCACGCCGATTAGGACAGTGCCATTGCCGGCAATTTGCGGCAAAATCCGCCGTTGTGACATGCGATTTGACATGCCAAATCGCATGTCAAAACGCACCAGTGTGAACCAGGGCTTAAGATTCACACTTGTGCGGTGCAAATTTTAGCTCTCTTATCTCTGCAGAGAGATAAGACAACTGTTCAGCAGATCAGCTCCGTTTTGTATGCAAATTTGGAGACCTGGGAAAGGGGAGGGGGAGGGGGGAAGTGTATTGAGCTGAATGAGAGAAATCCTGAAGAGAAATTAACACATCTGCGAACCAGATGCGTGCTCATAGAAGATAATGGGCCTGAATTCGCACCTGAGCCACACCGCAATGCCTAGAAAACGCACACGTTTTTTCGGCAATGCGCAGTGCGAATGCATTGCACATATGTGAACCAACCTCATTGAAATTGTATTTTAGAAATGTTCTGAATTTAAGCCGCACTCAATTCGCATCGGTGTGAACTCGGCCAAAAGTAGTTCTAAAGGCAGAAGATTTTTTATGTTAATGCATTCTATGTATTAACATAAAAAACCTTCTTTGTGCAGTAGCTCCCCTCAGCCCCCCCTAATACTTACCTGAGCCCCATCTTGATCCAGTGATGTTGCACAAGAGACTCAGATGTCTGGGACTCTCCCTCCTGATTGTCTGGGACACTGCACGGCACCTGCTGCTGTCAATCAAAGTCAGTGAGCCAATGAAAAGAGAGGGAGCGGGGCCAAGCTTGGCTTGGCTCGGTGCCCCCATAGCAAGCTGTAGGAGGGAGGGTTCAGGAGCTCCAACAAGGGACCCAAGAAGAGAAGGATCTGGGCTGCACTGTGCAAAATCACTGCACAGAGCAGGTAAGTATAACATGTTTGTTATTAAAAAAAAAAAAAAAGACTTTAATCTCACTTTAAAGTGAAACTTCCCCTTTTGGATGACGCTCCACTGGAACTGAAGCTTATTTGAAGCTAAAAAAAAAAAATGTATTTCTATTTTTTGTTAGAGAAGGCGAATAAAGCCCTTTCATATTTTTATATCTGTTTGTGTTCACACCACTGAGATTCATGCATTTTTCTATCATGAGCACTGTTACCAGAATAGAAAGTGAGGGGAAAATACAACATTTTGAGTTGGCACCACAACAGGAATAAAGGAAAAAAGATTCAATAGGGAGATGTGTTGCAATAAATTGTCTAATGATGATGAAAAATCTCCTCAATGGGACACAGGTAAAAAAATAAAAAATAAGGCCCCGTACACACGGCCGAGGTTCTCGCCAGAAACCAGCGAGAACCTCGCTGGGAGCTGCATTCCAGCGAGAACCTCGGCCGTGTGTACGGTCTCTGCTCGCCCCGCCCGTCGGGAAACCCGTCGAGCAAATAGAGAACAGGTTCTCTATTTGCTCGACGGCCCGTCGGGATGAATGGCTGGTTGCCATTCCCGACGGGCGGGTCGCAGATTCTGACGGCCGGCAGAGAACCTCGACGGGCGGAACGATGTGTTCTGCCCGTCGAGGTTCTCTGCCGTGTGTACGCGGCCTAAGACAGGTTTTAACGTTTCACTAATCTATCCTAAAAAAAAATTTTTTTTAAAAATTAAAAAAATATATATAAAAAAATGTTTTGGCTTTAGATGTATTAGTTAGAGCCAAGACATGTAACATAACCTTTATTTCGGGTACATAGAAAGAACAAACAAAAAAACATGTTTTTTGTAGGGTTGAAGGGATAAAACCTCTGTATACTTCCATTAAGGTGATTCTCTTGACTTTTTGTATTGAATCGTCACCAGGAGAGAAGAGAGAAGAGAAATCTCAACCACAAAAAATAAGGTAAAAAAATAAGTCTTAGGGCCAGATTCTGGTAGAATCCGCGGCGGCGTAGCGCAAGCCATTTACACTACGCCGCCGCAACTTACTGGAGCAAGTGCCGTATTCTCCAAGCACTTGCTCCGTAGTTTGTGGCGGCATAGTGTGAATGGCCCGGCGTATCCCCGCGTAATTCAAAGGGGGCGGCTTGTATTTAAATTAAGCACGCCCCCGCGCCGATCGAACTGCGCATGCGCCGGCTGTAAAAATAGCCCAGTGCGCATGCTCCAGCTCACGACGGAAAACGTCAATGAAGCCGACGTGAGCGTCATTGACGTAAAGTCCTATTCGCGAACGAGTAAAACGACGGAAAAAGACGACGATGACCCGACGCCATACTTAACATGGCATATGACGGAACTTCATAAGCCTACCCCTCATATAGCAGGGGTAGGTTTACTCTTACGGAAACAACGTAAATGACGTGACGTGACGAGGCGGCGTAAAAACGTTCGGGAATCGGCGTATTAGGCTCATTTGCATAGGCAAATGAGAAATCAATGTAAAGGCCACCTAGCGGCCAGCGAAGGAATTACATCTAAGATCCAACGGTGTAAGTGTCTTACACCTGTCGGATCTTCGCCGTATCTATGCGTAAATGATTCTAGGAATCAGACGCATAGATACCCGAGGAAAAAAACAGAGATACAACGGTGTTTTCTGCGATACACCGTCGTATCTCTTTTGAGAATCTGGCCCTATATCTTAATTTCTTCTAAACTAAATATGTTTTGTCTGGAGTTCCACAATTCACTAACGTTTGACAACTTACCTTATCATGTAGCTGTGTACCAGGGTTGTCAACCGCCAGTATTTTTACTGGCAGGCAGCAAAAAATGGGCACTTTTCTCCTGCCAGTAAAGCCTGAGTGCCTGCTACAGTGTGTTCGGACTGTGCCGACAGTGTGTCACATGAAGACATGGTGCAAAGGGAATGGAGCAGCCAGAGCCTCATGTGCAGGTCTGCAGTACAAGAGGAATGCAAGCCAGTAGTGGACTGAAGGGACCACCTGCCATAGAGAGAGGGTCACTGTGACTCAGGAGGGGATGTGTCATGTTGGTGAGGTGCCATCATCTGTGCTGCTGCACACTGCTGTCAGTGTCACTGTGAGTCCCCTTTCACACTTAGCCCCCTTTCACACTTGTACGACTTCAAAATCGCGCGATTTTACAGCGATTTTGCCGCGATTCGCGGACGCGATTTTAATGAATGCCTGTGTAAGTGGCATCAAAATCGGACAAAAGTAGTGCAAGGACTACTTTGAAGTCGGCACTACTTAAAGTCGTGCCAGTATGAATGGTGGTCATTGAAAATAATGGAGAATGACTTGTAATACAATTTTGCAGTCCAAAATTGTGGGACAAGTCGTGTAAGTCCCCTTTCACACTTATACGACTTGTCTCACGATTTTGGACTGCAAAACTTCAAAGTCGCGCGATTTTGCCGCAATTCGCGCCCGCGATTTCAATGAATGCCTGTGTAAGTGCCATTAAAATCGGACCAAAGTAGTGCAGGGACTACTTTGAAGTCGGCACTACTTAAAGTCGTGCCAGTATGAATGGTGTTCATTGAAAATCATGGAGAATGACTTGTCATACGATTTTCCAGTACAAAATCGTGAGACAAGTCGTATAAATGTGAAAGGGGCCTAAGTGTGAAAGGGGCCTTATACGACTTGTCTCACGATTTTGGACTGCAAAATTGTATGACAAGTCATTCTCCATGATTTTCAATGAACACCATTCATACTGGCACGACTTTAAGTCCTGCCGACTTCAAAGTAGTCCCTGCGCTACTTTGGTACAACTTCCATGCGAGTTATTGTCCGTAGACCTCAATGTTAAACCCTCAAGTAGCATGCAAATCGTACCTGAATAATATAGACACGATTTCAGTACGATTTCAGTACGATTTCAGTACAACTTTGTAAGCACAAGCAGCTTTTTAACCCTTGTCCCACCCAATCCTTTCAGCATAGTAGCCCTTCCCAAGCACATTTTTCCACCACACATTCACTTCCTGGTTATTCCCTAAGGAACAATGTGCTCCAAACAGGTAAAAAAAAAGAGACGTCCTCGATAATGAGTAAAACATTAGATTTATCTGTGACCAGTTATTTATGTGACCCAAACTACAAAGACAAGATAAACTACAAAGACAAACTACAAAGACAATCTTCCCACTGACCACCAATGAAGAGGGACATCCTTACAACTGTTTACCAATGTAAGGAGCATTCTTCTCACTGACCACCAATGTAAGGAGCATTCTTCCCACTGACCACCAATGTAAGGAGCATTCTTCCCACTGATCACCAATGTATGGGACATTATTCTCACTGATCACCAATGTAAGGAGCATTCTTCCCACTGACCACCAATGTAAGGGACATTCTTCTCACTGATCACCAATGTAAGGGACATTCTTCCCACTGATCACCAATGTAAAGAACATTCTTCCCACCAATGTAAGGGACATTCTTCCCACTGACCACCAATGTAAGGGACATTCTTCCCACGGACCACCAATGTAAGGGACATCCTTCCCACTGACCACCAATGTAAGGAGCATTCTTCTCATTCTTCATTATAGAGGACCCAAAATTTACCCCTATCTTCACCATTGGCAATGATGGGATGTACCCAATATCCACGTCTTTTTTCCGCCTCCGCTTCTTCTCCTCTTCTTCCTCATGCACTGCCACTGCTGCGGCAGCAATGACAACTGTGGTGGCAGGAAAAGGAATTGCCTCACACGATGTATGTTTTCATTGGTAAGCCCAGGTTAACACTGGGCTGCGGGAGTGAAGCTGTGCGAGTTAGCTGAACTCACACGGCTTCACTCCCGCCCGACAGTCCCGATTTCAGAGACATCTGTGCAGGTTTCTGCACAGATGACAATGTAACCCTGGTTCACACTGGTGCGTTTTGACATGCGATTTGGCATGTCAAATCGCATGTCACAACGGCGGAATTTGCAAGTCGTATGTGAAAGGGGCCTGAGAGTCAATTTAATTTCTTGCCCTCTCAATTCCTGTCCCTGAGCTACTTGTTTACTATGTCAATAAAATAAGAAATATTTTTTTTCCTTAAAATCACCTTCCTAACTGCATATTGTAACTTGTTTGTAGCCTAAATGCTGAAATTTGTACTTAACCACTTGAGAGCCGCACTATAGACGAAAGACGTCCACAGCGCGGCTCTCACCTGCCGGGTGGACGTCCCTGGACGTCCTGCTGTTTACATTCCCCTCGCACGCCGCCTAGGGAGGGCAGCGGAGAAAAACTGTGCCCAGTGTGTCACATGATGCCGATGCATGTGCCTGACAGCCGCGATGTCCGCCAGATACCCGCGATCGGCAGTGACAGAGCAGGGACGTGGAGCTCTGTGTGTAAACACAGAGCTCCACGTCCTGTCAGGGAGAGAGGAGACCAATGCTGTGTCCCTTGTACATAGGGAGACAGCTCGGTCACCTCCCCCAGTCAGTCCCCTCACCCCCACAGTAAGAATCACTCACAGGGAATACATTTAACCCCTTCCTCGCCACCTAGAGTTAACCCCTTCCCTGCCAGTCACATTTATACAGTAATCAATGCATATTTATAGCACTGTTCGCTGTATAAATGTGAATGGTCCCAAAATAGTGTCAAAAGTGTCCGATATGTCCACCGCGCAATATCGCAGCCCTGACAAAAAACGCAGATCGCCGCCATTACTAGCAAAAAAAAAATAAAAAATCATAAATCTATCCCCTTATTTTGTAGAAGCTATAACTTTTGTGCAAACCAATCAATATACGCTTATTGCGATTTTTTTTTACCAAAAATATGTAGAAGAATACTTATCGGCCTAAACTGAGATTTTTTTTTACATTTTTTTTAATTGGGATATTATTATAACAAAAGTAAAAACATATTGTGTTTTTTTCAAAATTTTCTGCCTTTTTTTGTTTGTAGCGCAAAAAATAAAAACCGCAAAGGTGATCAAATACCACCAAAAGAATGCTCTATTTGTGGGAACAAAAATTATAAAAATATAATTTGGGGACAGTGTTGTATGAGCGTGCAATTGTCATTCAAAATGCGTCAGCGCTAAAAGCTGAAAATTGGTCTGGGCAGGAAGGGGGTTTAAGTGCCCAGTAAGGAAGTGGTTAAAACTGTCATTTTGTAACTTTTGGATATGCCAGTAAAAACTTGGCCGTGCCAGTAGATTTTGGGTGTCGTGTCAGTAAATTTCAATAGCAACACTTCTGTTCACCTACTATCATTACCTATATTTACATAAATGGTTGCGATTGGCAGCAAAAACGCAATAAAAAGAACAGTAGTCATATCTCAGCTCCAGATTAGGAAGAGGAAACAGTGCACTTTTGTTTAGAAACAATTTTCTATGACATTTTACTATAATGCCTCTGCTGCTGAAATGTTCCGGCTATATCAATGACTCCGAGATGGATTTCATATTTTGCTGAGGTGTGATAATTGGAGTTTAAGTGCATCATTTTTCACTTGCTAAGCTTGTTTAGCTATAGGGATCATAACAGTTTCCAATGGTTTGTGCCAATATCAAGCCAGCATACTAAAAGAACAGAACAAAGCTCATCCGTTTTAACTTTTGCTTTGACAATCAGCTTTAAAACTTCCTCCCCACTTCCAGCAGAGATGACTACATGGAAATACCATGGTAAGATGGATAAAAGAAAAAGATTACATTTGTATTTAACCAATAACCATTCACCAATGAAGGGAGATTGTAGTGGTCTTTCAATCAAGCATTTAGATGATACAATTTGTACAGCTACCTACCTACTCACACTATATATGAATACCAGTGTAAAGTGTAACAATAAAGTGTAACTAAAGGCAAAACGTTGTCGTCAGTTACACTTTAACCACTTCAGCCCCTAAAGAATTTACCCTCTTCCCGACCAGAGCATTTTTTGCGATACGGCACTGCGTCGCTTTGACTGACAATTGCGCGGTCGTGCGATGTTGCACCCAAACAAAATTGACATCCTTTTTTTCCCAGAAATAGAGCTTTCTTTTGATGGTATTTGATCACCACTGCACTATAAACAAAAAAAAGGGAAAATTTTGAAAAAAAAAAAGCAATAACTTTGACATTTTGCTATAATAAATATTCCCCCCCAAAAACATATATATATATAAAAAGTTTTTATTTCTCAGTTTAGGCCCATATGTATTCTTCTGCATATTTTTGTTAAAAAAAAAAAACGCAATATGCAATACGCAATTGTGCAAAAGTTATAGCGTCTACAAAATAGGGGATACATTTATGTAATTTTTTTTATTTATTTTTTATTAGTAATGGCAGAGATGTGCGATTTTTATCATGATTGCGACATTATGGTGGACACATCGGACACTTTTGACACTATTTTGGGGTCATTTATAGAGCGATCATCTAACATGCATCTTTAAGAAGGTGTGGGCTCCCTTTAGTCCATCTGCCCTCCACCCACTCATCAGAATGCATGTGCTTTCACTGTGGAGTCACTCATCAGTCAGTGATAGGAAATACAGATACCAGGGTGCCTTGACGTGGCCTGTAGCTTACCCAAGTTTTTGCAAATGTGTGCAGACTAAACCCCTGTTTTAACGCATACTGTTAGACAGGTTGATTTGTTTGCCCCCAGGCTGGTCGGTAAGTAAGCTTGGAATTTTTAACCACTTGCCGTCTGCCTTATGCAAAAAGACGTCGGCAAAGTGGTTTCAATAACCTGAGTGGATGTCATATGACGTCCTCAAAATATTGAGCTGCTGGGGGCGCGCATCACGGCGATCGTTGTTGCAGGGTGTCAGTCTGACACCCTGCAACACCAATCTAGGTAAAGAGTCTCAGACAGAGACTCTTTACCACGTGTTCAGCCGAGTCCAATCACGGCTGATCACGATGTAAACAGGAAAAGCCGGTAATCGACTTTTCATCACTCGCGTCTGTCAGACGCGTGTAGAGGAGAGCCGATCGGCTGTTCCTCTGACAGGGGGGGATGCCCACACTGGACCACCAAGGATGCCACTAGACCACCAGGGATGCCCACCACAGGTATGCTACCCTAGACCACCAGAGATGCCAATCACAAATAATGGATGCCAATCAGTGCCCACAATGGATGCCAATCAGTGCCCACAATGGGAATTACTGATTGGCAGGCATTATTGTTTGGCACTGATTGGCATCCATTAGTACAACACATACATTAATACGTTAGTGCCACCTATTAGTGTCCATCCATGCCGCCTCTCAGTGCCCACCCGTGTTGCCTATCCGTGCCCATCCATGTCACCTATCCGTGCCCATTCAAGCCGCCTATCCGTGCCACCTATCAGTGCCCATCCTTGCCGCCTATCAGTGCTGCATATTAGTGCCCATCATCAGTGCCCATCAATGCCACCACATCAGTGCCACCTCATCGGTGCTGCCTTATCAGTGCCCGTCAGATCAGTACCATCACTGCCCATTCGTGAAGGAGAAAACGTACTTATTTACAATGTTTTATAAATGAAACAAAAAAAATATTTTTTTCAAAATTTTCAGTCATTATTATTTTTATTTTTTTGCAGAAAATAAAAATCCCAGAGGTAATCAAATACAACCAAAAGAAAGCTCTATTTTTGGGAACAAAATTATAAAAATTTAGTTTGGGTACAGTGTAGCACGACCACGCAATTGTCATTCAAAGTGCAACAGCACTGAAAGCTAAAAATTGGTCTGGGTGGGAAGATGTATAAGTGCCCTGTATGGAAGTGGTTAATACTAGGGCTGTTACTGATCAAAATGTTTGTGTTCGATTAATCAATTTTTTTTAATCGATTAATCGACTAATTTCGATTAATTATAACACACATACAGATCCAACTACTTTTAGCTGATCTCCTTGCAGGCTGGTTCCCAGTGCAGCTACCAACAACTGGAAAATGGATAGTAGGATACAAAAAACACACCAAGGCAGCGCTCGATGGGAATAGCACAGCAAAGGAGCCCTTCAGGTGGACACGGCAAGCCCCGCCGGTGTCTGTGACGTCACCGGATCTCCGACAGAACTCCCTGAAGGCCCTGAAGCCGGCGGAGAGGAGAGTACCAATCAAAAGAATTTTGATCAATCAAAAAAATTGTAATCAATCAAAAATTTTTACGATTAATCGATGAATTAATAGTTAATTTCCACAGCCCTAGTTAATAATAATGCATTTTTAGTATTAGTGCTATCACTCTGCTTCAATTTTGAGGACTTTTTAAGGGCGAATTCAGGCAAAATTTTAGCCCTGGTTCGTCCCTGGAGTGGAGGGACGCACTGGAGCCCTGCTGTGAGCTGCATCTGTCGGAGGTGTGAACCCAGCATAAAGCAATTTATGGTAATGGCCAATTTGAATTCTTTCGGAGGTGTGCACCCAGCATAAAACAACTAATGGTAATGAACAATTGGCAGTATGATGCCCTTTTGCACCTTGAAAACCCAGCATTTCAGTGCATCACAAGGCACAGATGGTAAGTTGGTAACAAATTTTAAATTATTTTAAAGCAGGGAGCATTGCCAAAACAAAACTGAACTTAACTCTGTTAGATATTTTTGAGTTTTTGACAAATCAATGCTGCTTCCCCACAATGCTTAGTGTCATAATCAAATTGGTTTTCCATTTGCTTTTCAGCCTTGTAGATGGCAATTCGTATTTACGAAAACCACTTATAAATAGATAAATAGGGTAATTTGTTGGTTAAGGCATGGACATTATTTAATGGCATTATTCAATACCAGAATTTACTTTTGATTATCAGCATACTTAATTAAATTACATGAGATAGTAAAGCGGTTACTGATATTTTAATTCTTCCCTCAAGACCTTATTAACATATCAACCATGAGGATAGGCGGCATGAACTTTGATAAATTAACAAAGAAACCTGGAATGATCAAGTATCACTGAGGAAAATAGAGTGCGCAGTGTATACTTCACCTTTTAATATTATTTACTTGGACTTACATATTTACCGCTTTCCAGTGACTTGATATGGTATGACATTTCATTCTCATGCTTATCTATGTGGCCATGGCTTATTGCTCAGGAAATGTAATCTAGACCAGGGTTTCTCAACCAGGAATCCATGGAACCTTAGGCCTCGTACACACGACCGAGAATCTCGTCAGGAAAAACCCTTTATTTTCCCTGACGAGATTCTTGGCAAGAAACTCTTGCCGCCCGAGTGTACAGACTTCCGTTTCAAAACCGCGGTTCTCTTGAAAGCAAAGAATGTGGCGACATCATCGCGTACGACAAGCATGCGTTTGTCACATTCGATGCCATCGCCACCATCTTGTTTCACCCTACCTATGCCATGGAAGCTACCGCGCATGCGTCAAAGTCATTTCGAGCATGCACGGGTTTTCACGGCGACAGGTAAGTATACACACTCTTGGGTTTCTCATCAGGAAACAGGCCGACAAGAATCTTGACGAGAAAAAAAGAGAGCAGGTTCTCTTTTTTTCTCGTTAAGATCTTGGCCAGATTTCCTGACGAGAAACCGGAATGTCTCCTACACACGAACAGGAATCTCAGGAAAAAGCAGTTTTCTTGCTGTTTTTTGCCGAGAAAAACGGTCGTGTGTACGAGGCTTCAGTGTTTCTTCAGATGTTGCTAAAGGGTTCCTTGAGCAATGGGCAATTGGGCAATGTCTGCCTCTCAGATAAGTTCCCACTGACACCATTGAGCTTTTTAGCTATCTGTAAGGGGGCCATTCTTCCCAATTACTCTAAGGCAGGGGTGGCCAACCAGTGGCCCGGGGGCCACATGTGGCCCGCGGAGCCTTCTGATGTGGCCCGCGACCTCCTGCTCTGGAATGGTAGGTTGACAAGCCCAGATCACAGATTGCGATCCGCAATTCCACAGCATTAGTGTTGTGAATAACACAGCTTTTGCCACAGGTGAAGTCTATGGTAAAGTTCAGCTAACCCGCAGGATAGACACAGGTGCACTACGCTGCACCCCCGGTGTGGGTAAACCGCAGCACATCAGCAGTTTTAGGCCCTTTTCACATAAAAAGCCCAACCAAATAGGACCCTCAATCCACATCTATAGAGCAACAGATGTATGTTTATGCCTACCTACTTCCGATCCGAAAAATAGAAGGGAATGTTTCCCCTTTCATCTGGGTGGATCGAAGGACATATAGAGTAGCCATGACCTGTCATCCACACGCTCCGCTTATTGTGGCTCTCGACTGGTTACCAAGTTGCTTAAGTGGCCCTTGCTCTTCCAAAGGTTGGGCACCCCTGCTCTAAGGCCTCGTACACACAATCGTTCCTCGACAGAATCCATCAATTAACTTGGTGGCAGAGCTTTTTTGCCGAGGAAATGGTCATGTGTATGCTTTTCATCGAGAAAACTGACATGGAACTCGACGAGGAAAAAAGAGAACAAGTTCTCTTTTTTCTCGTCGGGAGTCTCAATTTCCTCGTCGTGTTCCTCATCGGGCTGGTTTTCGACGAGAAACACGTTTGTGTGTATGCTTAGAAACCCGCGCATGCTCAGAATAAAGTATGAGACGAGAGCGCGCCTTCAGTAAAAGTAGCAATTGTAATGGAGATAGCACATTTGTCACGCTCTAACAGACTGAAAAGTGCAAATCGTCTCACACCAAACTTTTACTTAACACGCAGTAACATGAGATTAGCAAAAGCAGCCCCAAGGGTTGTGCCAGTGGAATCGAACTTCCCCTGCTGTCCTATGTGTTGTACGTCACCGCTTTTGAGAACGAGGAGTATTGGTCTTGACTGTGTGTACACAAAGACAGCTTGTCAAGTTTCTCGACAAGCCTAACAAGGAACTCGTCGAGGAAAACGATGTGTCTTTTCCGACGAGTTCCTTGGTCGTGTGTACGAGGCCTCGGGATCATTCTTCTCAACTGATCCTCACTCTAATGTATCATGAGTTAGGCCCCGTACACACGGCAGAGAACCTCGACGGGCGGAACACATCGTTCCGCCCGTCAAGGTTCTCTGCCGGCCGTCAGAATCGGCGACCCGCCCGTCGGGAAAGGCAACCAGCCATTCATCCCGACGGGCCGTCGAGCAATGTTCTCTATTTACTCAACGGGTTTCCCGACGGGCGGGGCTCGCGGAGAGCGTACACACAGCCAAGGTTCTCGGCAGAATGCGGCTCCCAGCGAGGTTCTCGCTGGTTTCTGCCGAGAACCTCGGCCGTGTATACGGGGCTTAAGAGGTAGATATAGTAATTTGTTTATAAAAATGGGAAGACTCCCATGGACTGGCCATCATCCCTCATAAATCAAAATAAGTTTTACCTCAAAGATTGGGATTTTAAAGGCAAATGTAAATATAAAAAATATAAAAAATATATGTTTATTACAAAAATGACATGAAGGACATGTCCTTCATGTCATTTTTGTAATACACATATATATTTTTTTTTATTTACCATTGCCTTTAAAATCCCAATCTTTGAGGTAAAACCTATTTTGATTCATGTATCTATTTTTGCAGGTATTCACTGAAACTGTTAAGTTATTTCAAGGGTTCCATTGTGTTGAAATGATTGGGAAAGGCTGATCTAGACTGTAAGACTGTATTTACATATTCATTTAAAGTTATAGCACCTTGTAAAATTGCAAATAACAGTAATACATCTTCCACACGCATAGATTAACTGCATTTGTGTAAAAACACCATTCTACGCAGTGATCAATGGTGCGGAAACAAAGCCTGACAAAATTGACTGATTTAGAAAAGTGTAAAGGGTCTACACTCTGTCCCGTTAGTCCTACATCAGTGCTTATTATTTTTGCTGGTGCCCCTACTGCTCACTCCTTTTAGACATGTATTTAGTTGCTTCATATTATCTGTCATTTACAGTAAATGACAGATGGTTTTCAGTATATAACTGAAAATCTGAATCTGCAACCTTGTTCATAGGGTTTAGATCAATTCATCATGTTTCTCTTTTTAGTAACTTTTCTTTATTCAAAGTAGAAACAAAGGTTCTATCCCTTTTCAAAAGACCGGCCTGATATACTAAGCATACAGGCTGGTATCTTCAAAGCAAGAAAAGTGAATGCATTCAGGCCCTGGCAGCTTGTATGCTGTTCAGTAATAGCTTACTCCGTTCTTTGTAACCTTCAGGCCTCGTACACACGACCATTTTCCTCGTCAAAATCCATCAAGAAAATTGGTGGCAGAGATTTTTTGCCAAGGAAAACGGTTGTGTGTATGCTTTTCGTCGAGAAAACTGTCGCGGACCTCAAAGAGAAATAACAATTCATTTGGGCCCATGCACATAGGTCCTGCGGCCGCCCCTCCCCCCCCTTATGCTTGGCCTTCTGCTGACACAAAAAAAATAAAAAAATGTATGTCATTTAAAACACCTGGTGTATGTGTGTGCTATGCTTTTGAATATAATTTCAGGTACCTGTGGAAAGGTGTGCTCTGATTGGTCCAGGAAGAGCAGGTGATCAGCTGGAAGGTTCTGGAACCATCTGGACCCTATATAAGGCTGCAGCTGCCGCTGCTCGGGGCTGTTGGCTGGGTACTGGACTTTGCTCCCCACCCCCCCTCCCTGTCGTTGGCACAATTATGTGGTTTGTCACCCGCGAATCGGGGGGGGGGGGGACTTTACAGTTTGTTCAAATTTAGCTGCTCGAATCCTAAGACTGAGCAGGGAGTTTTTTGCATTATTGAAGGTTTATTATCAATACAATATTTTGATTAAATAAAGATGGTATGATATATATTAATTTTGATTATCTGCTCGAAGTCCTAAGACTGAGCAGGGAATTTTGCATTAATACATTTTCACTATCAATACGGTATATTTGTTTAAATAAATATGGAATATTATTATTATTTGATTAAACCAATAAAGGTGCCACGGCCATTACAATGCCATACTGTTGTCTGGTTCTTTGTTCATTGCAGGTGTTGGGTTTGAGGGGGTGGATAGTGTGGCCTGCGGTTCCATGTATCCCATAGCTCCCAACACATTTTATTCAAAACTGTCAATTATACTGTATATTGCCAGCACACCATGGATCTTCAAAATAGCATCCAAAAATATATTAAAACAATCACATCACGGCACTAAATTGTAACGTTTCAAGGCCACGCAGGACCCCTTCGAAGACTCCCTCAAGAGCTGATTCTGGTCAGATCAGCAGACTATTTAAGAAAAAGGCCTGGATTCTTTCCAAGATACACATAATATAACTGGATACTAATATTTATAGGTAAAGTTGATCAAGGATTGCTCCTTGGGGGATCGGGAAGGATCCCGACACCCTACATGTTAGCCTTACTTCAATACAGTATGTTAACTGTTTACAAGGAAATACAAGAAAATAAAGACCAAAATCACTATATTGGGACAGGTTAGAAAGTCTGTAAAAATTGAATGATCTGAAAAAATGCGCTCCCCTTCTGATCATCCACCGCTGCGCACAAAGAGATAAGAGTACAGGGCCTAGCTGCCGTTTAAATAATAAGTGAAATGTGAAAAAATAAACAGAAAAACAAACACTATATAATAGTGTGTCACCGGTGCCCCCCCAGCTCTGGCCAAATGCGGCACTGCATGCCCCATTAGCTTGACTTCTGCTCATTTTGCGAGACAAAACTCGCGAACCGAGTCACGATTTAAAAAAAAATGTTGCTCATCTTTCAAAATGCTTGTTAACCGCGTTATTCGTAAACCACAGTTCTACTGTATAACTGAACCAAAAAACAGCTATTGCAGCTTACCAGTCCTAAAATTAGGTGGCTGTATTTGTTTCCCTTTTTTTGTCTTTCCACTTTTATTTTCACCTGGTAATTTTCACACAGGTGGACTGATCGGGTTTGCCTGTCAGTTTTTCATGCGGACCAATCGGACCCTCCATTATTCTCTATAGAGAGGTTAATGTAAAAAGCCATGTGTTTGTTTACACCCACAAACATCCAATCCGATAAAAATATATTGTTCACCATCTGTCTAGCGGATCGGATGACATTTGGGTGTAAATGGACAGGTGGTCCATTTACATCCGATTGCCCATAGAGGAGAGTTGACTGTATCTATGTCTGCGGAGCGGAGACGGACCAGCCATCCACCTGCTCAGCAGGGATCAGCAGACAGATTCCCTGATGAGTAGGCGGATTCCTAGCAGAGTCCACCCCGGACTGTGGAAGGGGCCTTATTCACTTCCACATGGAGCCATACTTGCCAACTAGGGATGAGCTTTGTATTCGAGTCGAACTCATGTTCAACTCGAACATTGTATGTTCGATCGTTCGTCGAAATAAGAACAAAACGGGTCGTTCGCGCCAAATTCGAGAGATGTGCCACGGCCCATAATTCACTGCGGCATTGCTGGCTTATGATTGGCCAAGCATGGACTATGACCTGCATTCTTGGCCAATCACAGCGCCGTAATTACAGAGAGCCGTAATTGGCCAAAGCCAGGGTGGCTTTGGCCAATTATTGCTCAGGGGGTTTAGTACACACCCCACACTATAAAAGGCCGACTGCAGGTCGGCCTTATGTAGTGTGTTGTGGCAGTGGTTAGAGAGAACAGAGAGAGTGTCATTTTTTGCAGGTAGATAGAGCAGGCAGGCAGGCTAGTCAGTTAATGTTACAGTGTGTAGAGGATATATATACATCCCAGGTGTTGTACATATATTCATACACTGTATAGTTTAGCTAGATCAGTTCTTCCTAATTTACTGGCAGACAGGTGATTATGCTATTTAAAGACGTTTTCACAGGCATACTATATACACCCAGCAGGTACAATATTTAAAGGAATTTTTCATTTTTTTTTTTATTATTATTTAAGCATCATTAAAATCACTGCTCCTGATTCAAGAGCAGTGATTTTTACTGATGCTTAAATTAAAGAAAAAAAAAAGGAAAAGGAAAAATTACTTTAAATATTGTACCTGCTGGGTGTCTATAGTATGCCTGTAAAAACGTCTTTGAGAACCCAGGTCTTGCCCGGGGGAACATGTATCAATGGAAAAAAAGTTTTAAGTCCTGAAAAACGGGGCGGGGGGTGTTCGGCTCATCCCTATTGCCAACCAACCTGGACTTCAAAAATGTTACAAAAGAAAGATAAATGTATTTTTGCTGTCTGTCCAGCTCACAGGAAGTGATAAGAACATTGCATTTCCTGTCCCAAAGACGCTGCATTTCTACTTTACACAAATATATCAAATTAATAATACTAAGAGCAGTTTAAAACTAAGTTAAATACGACTTTTAAAAATAGAGTATTGAGTATGCTAATGTAGTATCAATATACATAGAGGTTCACCTTAGCCAAATGTGAATTGATCCATTTTGTGAAGGTTCTCTTTTGTACTGCTTCTTGTTCATCTGTGGAAGAAAAAGAATACTGAGTTAGTACAGCAACTGACATGGTGACAATAAAGCACATATTCAATACTTTATAAATGATTACACATAAAACATAGAATAGTGCTGTGTCACCTGGAATCACTGGGGCAGATTCACAGAGAATTAGATTCTCGTAGAGTATCAGAAATACACTACGCCGCCGTTTTTTACCTGGCTCTACGTGGAATTCAGGTAGATTTTGTCCAGTAAACGACGGCGGCGTAGTGTATTTCTCCCGTCGCAATCCATCTGCGCGAGTAGGGGGCGTGAAGCATTTAAAATAGGCGCGTTCCCGCGGCGATCGAACTGCGCATGCTCCGTTCGCAAATTTCCCGCCGTGCATTGCGCGAAAACACGTCGTCACGTCGTAGTAGCGTCGTTTACGTACATTCCTATTCCCGAACGAGTTACGTTAAAAAAAAAAAAATATTTTCAAATCGACGCGGGAACGACGGCCATACTTTACATGGGTTACGCACTGTTAGACCAGCAAAAAGCTCCTCTAACATTACGTAGCCAAAAAATGACGTAGGCGATTGCGAGGGACACTCGTACCTTCGTGGATCGCCGTAAAAACTCATTTGCATACCCCGACGCATGAAAACGACGCGAACTCCTCCCAGCGGCCGCAAACATATCGCAGCGTAGATCCGAAGGCTTACGAAGACGTAAGCCTCTCGGATCGAAGCCCGAAGCCGGCCTATCATGGTTTGAGGATTCAAACTAGTGATACGGCGCGCGAAATTTGAAATTACTCCTGTCTAACACCAGTTAGACAGGCGTAATTGCTCTGTGAATCTGGGCCACTGTTTTTATGTGATCATGTTAATTGAATGGAAACTTTTTTTCTGGCTATCGCTGCTTTTGATAGAGAATTTGTCAGATTAAGGGCTCATTTCCACTGGCGTTTTTACAGCCACTTTTCTGAGCATTTTTTGCAGCTTAAAAACGCCTGTCCATGTTAGTCTATGGCCTCATGCCCACCATGATGTTTTTGAGCTGTAGATGGCTGAGACGTTTTTAAGCTGCAAAAAAACGCGGGACCAGTGCGTTCTGAAGCTCCAGCAATAGAGCTGTAAAAACGCCAGACATTAAAAAACGCTCAAAAACACGCAAAAACACACAAAAATGCTCAAAAACGCTGCCGCCGCGTTTTTAAAGCTCCAGCTCCAAAAAAAAATGTTTTTAAAATAAAACATGGACAGGCGTTTTTAAGCTGTAAAAAACGCTCAGAAAAGTGGCTGTAAAAACGCCAGTGGAAATTAAGCCTTATTCTTTAAATCAGGGGTCTCCAAACTTTCTAAACAAAGAGCCAGTATACTGTCCTTTAGATTCTGTGGGATCCGGACTGAGGCCAGTGGGAGTAGAAAATGTCTTGGTGTAAGTGGGAGTAAGCAATGCAATGCATCATTGGTGTCAGAGATAAGAATAGTGCCCCATGGTTGGTGTCATTAGGAGGAATTGTAACCCTTGATTGGTGTTAGTGGGAGGACATATGCCCAACTGTTGGTGTCAGTGGGTGGAATAGAGCTCCATCATTGGTGTTAATGGGAAGCATCGGGCCCCATTGTTGGTGTCATTGGAAGGGCATATGTCAAATTTTTTGTGTCAGTAGGAGAAGACGTGCCCAATTGTTGATATCAGTGGGAGGAATAGTGCCCCAAGGAGCAGATAAAAGCAAGCAAATGGCAACGCCCGGCCCCCGAGCCCCAGTTTAGAGACCACTGCTTTGAAAAATGAATAACAGGAGATGCACACGGTTGTATTGGGCCATATAGCATAAAATGTGGCCGTATTTTGGAGCATGGGAGCCACAGATGTTGAGTACAGCCATCCATACACATTAAATCATTGTAGGGAGGTACAGTATTTCGTAAAGCATGCATGCTGATGTCCAACCCTAAGCACACTCAGATCCAGGGGCATATACCTGTATGCCTGTTTACACTCATGTTTACACTCAGAGCTGCGTATACCTGTGTAAAGCTCTACCCTTTTATTCATTTGTACAGGTGATGGTATGCAGTGCCTATTACTCTCAGGAGCCAAAATATGGCATAGCAAAAAATACATTTTATGATATATGGCCCAATGCACTCCTGTACATAGGGCCGTCTTTAAGGCTGGACAAAAGGGGCAGCTGCCCTGGGCCCTGTCATTGTTCTGGGGCCCAAAGCAGCTGCCTCATATTTGCCAACTATCCCAGTTTAAATTCCCTTGAAGTTTTAGTCATGTGCAGTGTCCTTATATCTCAGTGTGAAGTGCTGCTACTAATGCTGCCCAGCTATGCCCTATTGTTGTGTACAGATAACTCACCCGCAGACCCTGTGTTTACATGTAAATAACCGCCATTCATATGTAAAGAATACATCATTCATATGTAAATAGCTGAGGCTGGTGGCATTCAAATGTAAATAAAGGCGGCATTCATATATATATCTCATGCCCCTCTGCAGTGAAGAGATGATGTGCGTAACCTCTAGCAACCAGTTAGTGAGCAGTATAACTGTACAGTAACCTCTAGCAACCAATCAACAAGAAGAAATCATGTGCTGTAACCTCTAGCAATTAATCTGTGAGCCGTAATGTGTGCTGTAACCTCTAGCAACCAGTCAGTAAGTGGTAATGAAATGTTGTAAGCTCTGGCAACCAATCGCAATCACTGCCTGATCTGATACAGTAGGCTGATTTTAAGTCTAGTTGATATTTATTGTATGTCTGAGAGCAAGTGAAGAGCAAAATTGCATGGGGAGGGGGAGGGGAGCGGGGGGTAAAGACTGCCCTGCCTGTACATAAGCCCAAAAGATCAGCTATTAAAGTAGTAGACATAAATAATAATAATAAAAAAAAAAAACGGATTAAAAGCTGTTATAGGTACCTTTTAGGGCCTCATGCACATGGTCATACAGAGGCCGTACAGCACGTTGAGTCTGCATAAAAACTTTCTGGGACCCACTGTTTCTACATACAGCTGCCTGTTATGATGAATTAGAAGATGATGTTGTATGCAATTATGTCCTAGGGATTGCATAAGACACCTGCGTGCGCATGAACGCATGCACCAAACGCAGATAGTGTTCATTCCCCCGCAAATCTGGGTGCTTTACTTTGTACAGCCACATATTCTAATTTATCTCAATGGGTGGCTGTACATGGCAGCAGTGGGTACCAGGAAAGTAATTGAGTAGGATCTTCCTGCTGTACTGTCATTGTACAGCTGTGTGCATTGAGACTAAAATAAATAAAATACAAAACTGGCATTAAAGCCGCAACAAAAACATCATCAGCATATGCCATCATTGCCATCATATTGTATACTGTTTATCATATGTATTAATAGCTGTATTAGGGAGAAGAATGAATGGCCTGTTCTGAAATTATTATATCCATTGTTAGCTGGTGCTCTTATTTGCATACCTCCCAACTTTCTGAAATGGATATGAGGGTCACCAATCACCAAAAATATGTAGGCATAGGACACACCCCCTGTCACCCCCCCCCCCCCTTAAAAGAGTATTGTACAAAAAAAGGATTGGTTAAACCCACAAGTGCTTTTTCTACTACTATTCCTTTATATTGGCTTTTGGAGTTTACAAATGCAGCAATTTAGAAATTGGACAAAAGGTTTAGCACTGTAAAACACTTTTTGATAGATACGTAGTGCATTTTATATACAACTATATAGATCAGAACAAAACAAGGGACAAATGAAGGGGAAAGAGGGACAGAGGGATCTTGTTCCGAATGAAGGACAGTCCCTTGAAAACAGGGACAGTTGGGAACTATGCTATCTGTGTCACCCTGCCACACACTCTCACCTTTCATTTCCTTTTTTGGGGTGAGGGGGCAACTTACACAGCTCAGCTACTCTCTAAAGTAAATCCTGTGTCCCAGTGGAGCCCTTGGATTTTAGGACATGGCCATACACTTTAGTCCGGTGGTTGTCAACTTATGAAATAAAGGGCTCTTCAAGTGCAACCCAACATCAGCAAAGGGCCACCCGTAATGTCAAAATATGTAATGCTTAAAGGAGTTGTAAAGGAAAACAATTTTTTTGCCTAAAATTAATGTCTGCAAGCTAGACAGACAGAATAGTGTAATGACTCTGTTAAAAAACGAGTAAATACCTATTAAATTCCTTCATCTATATCACCTCCAGCGTTCTAGTTTCTGTTCTCTCATTCATTTCCCTGTTTGCGGTGCTCGTTCGTGTAAGAAGTAAATTTCCCAGTATGCATTGCGGCACACCCAGTAATTCACACCTCCTTGAAGTCTCTAACACACAGAGAGCGTCCTGCCGCACAGATGTAGTTCCTAGGAGGGGCGAACACATCACTGACCACTGCAGTAAAGCCTCCCTTCACGGTGGTGAGTAACAATCAGACAAGTCGGAAGTGAACAGAACAGAGAAGAACTAGAGCAACTTCTGAGCAAAAACGAACAATGAGGAAGTGAAAAGAGGATTGTCTGCAGGTAAATGATGCTTATTATGAATTTTTTTTTCCTTTACAACCCCTTTAAGAGAACTGCCAGAACCTGCAGACCTAATAGAGAAAACGAGGGGTCAGAGATAGTGGACATGCTACCTTTTTGGCTGGAGATATGCTGCAGAAGATAATATGAAAATGGAAACATGTTACCCGAGTCTAGTAGAGATCAATGCAATTACCCTAATGAATGTTACCACTATAGACTGCTGAGGTCCAAGGACCGTACGCAGGCCCTCAGGCTGCAGGTTGGGCACCAGAGCTTTATGGCCCGTACACACGATCTGAATATCGTACGACAGATCATACGACTTTTTTCGCTTAATAGTCGCAAGTAGAAATTGAATAGGTTACTAAAGTCACAAACATTCTCGTACGACAGAAAAAAAAATCAGAAGTCCTGTCCTGTGTTGTAATGTAATTGTATTGTATTTTTGGACAACAACTATACTGACTAAACAAAAATCGTACGATCTGGAATTGTATGAGGAAAATTTTTGTGCTTGTCTGATCGAATAATATCGGATGAACTGTTGTGATCGGCTCTCGAAAGTAGTGTACAGTACACACGATCCGAAAATCATACCATTCTTCCTCGGACGTCAGTTTTCGTCCGATATTCGGATCGTGTGTATGGGCCATAAGTCTAGTCTCCATGGTGCTAAAGCCTTCCATTGCTAATCAACTGTCAAGTAATAGTGCCGCAGTAGCAAATAGAGAGTCTGGCATTTGAATGCCATGAGCGAAACTTTAAAGGGGTTGTAAAGGTTCATGTTTTTTCACCTTAACGCATCCTATGCATTAAAGGTGAAAAAACATCTGATAGTTACAGTCACCACAGCCCCCCGTTTTACTTACCTGAACCCGTTCAGCTGCTGTGCTCACCCCCAACGTCCTCTTCTCTGCTCAGTCTGGCCGTTGATTGGCTAGAGTGGATGGATTGATAGCAGTGCAGCTATTGGCTCGTGCTGCTGTCAATCACATCCAATGGCAAGGCGCGCCGGTGGGCGGGGGCCAAGTGATACAGTGAAAGGCTATAGCCACCGGCTGTATCACGGGAGCGCGCCTGCAAGAACTAACCCCCATGAGAGAGAGCTCCCATGAAGGGGGTTAGTTCTTACGTGGAGTAGCAGAGACAGACGCTGCGGTACCCCAGAAGACCAGGTTCAGGGCCACTCTGTGCAAAACGAGCTGCACAGTGGAGGTAAGTATTTAAAAAAATTAAATAAAATATCCTTTAATACCAGGAAGGGCATAACAAAACCTGGACAGGAGTCATGGGCCCTTTTATAGCCTGGGCCTGGATAAAGAGGCTCAGCAAGGACACTGAACTGACAATGGTCGTAGGTATCTAAGGGCATCACAAAGTGCCTTGCTCTTTAGTAGAGTTGTTACCTTAGATACTTTCCAATCCATGACAGGTTCACTTTATATGGACACAGCCCTAACGATTCCAATAGAATCTCAACTATTGCTGGTAACCTCTGATTTTTAAAACTGTTCATACATAGCAAACGGATATGTTTGTATACTACAAATGAATCTCTCATCAGAGCAAGCTGTCAGAGATATGACTTTCCTTCCCTCCACAGGAAATAGATGCAGACATCCTTGTTGGTAAAATAAACCCGGCTTCACAGATCTCCCCACAACTGCACTTCCACATAGACGTTGTCTACAGAACTGGAGTATTTTCCCTGTGAAATATTAATAAGTCTTCCATGAAGAGAAATTAGTTGGTAAATAATTGATTTGTTCCCCATGAATTTCCTTTATAAGAAGAGAAAGAAAGGAGAGATATACAATGTAATACTGAACAGCCTTCTGCAAACATGAGGCTGACCAGAACACTTCATAGTGACAGGTCCTGAAAAAGAACCCTAAACATGGGGATTTCAGCTCATGCTATATTGTTTTCAAAGCACATAAAGGATAATCTTATAGTGTATGTGTTGGTAATAAATTAAATTGTAATCAGGTAGGGAATTACACATCTGGGACCAGTTGGTTATGTAATCTACAGCCTTGAAGCCAGTACCTGTAACCCCAGAGCAAAAAATGCTCTTAAATGAAAAAACTTAGAAGCAGGGCCGGATTTCCCACAAGGCCTCTGAGGCCAGGCCCCTCGGGGCGGCAGCAGCATGAAGTCCCCCAATGCCCGGAACATACAGTTAAGTGCGATAAGTTGCTATCCAGCAGGACTAAATGTAGTGTGGGGGAATCCGCTCGCTCGTTAACAAGCGATTGCAGCGATGTCACCGAAATCACTTGTAAAATGTGTGCTGCCATCAGTCCTCCCCTCTCCAACCACACACATACCTCTCTCTGCTGGCTCTGTCTTCGAGGCTCTGTCCTCCCCCTGGCCACGAGTCTGTCACCTGTTCCTGCCACCGATGTACACAGTGAGAGGGGTGAGCTGTGCTCTTCCCATCTCAGCTGTGACAGGAGTTCTAGCACAGTGCTAGGACTCCTGTTTTGGAGGTGACAGTGTCAATAAGGAGAACCTGTCACCTCCAATTGCTATCACACAGCTTCTGTATAAAGATTGCTTCTTCAAGACATAGACAGCGTAGCTTTTAAAGTGGTCCTTAAGCACAAAGGGGTATAAAAATAAACTTTGAACTTGTGAACTAAGCACTGCTCTAACATATATAAATCTTGCCTGTTACACATTCTATAACAATTTGCAACTGTGTGGAGTCATATCTTCTTCCTAACTATTACTCATATTTCACAGCGTGGTGGCCTCCTGCATCTAGGCACATGGCAGGCATACACAGGAAAGAATGAGGGTTTGTGGATCAAGTGGCATTCAGGGATGGACTGGCCATTGGGACTACAGGGAGTTTCCCGGTGGGCCGATGGCTCAGTGGGCCGGCTTCAGTGACAGTGCTCCGCCGCCCTCTCCACTCCTCTGTCTCTCCCTTCCTGCAGCACTGACGTCCTCTCCCTCCCTGCAACGCTCACCTGGGGGAATAAAGAAGCAGGGGGAGGACCAGAGGAGCAGGGGGGATAACAGAGGAGCATGGGGGAGGGGAAAGACAGCTGACTCAACAGCTATGGCCTGGGAATTTCTCACTTCTGCCTAATCTTGTCCCATAAGGGGGGGCACCAAACTGATTTTTTTTCCCCGGGTGAAATAATGCCTAGCTTCCCCACTGGTACTGCCTATAAGAGTACCAGTACCAGCCATTCTACTCTAATAAAGTAGAACGGCTAGTGGCTAGTGAAGGGGGAGAGGGGGCTTGGGTGGCCGGGGGGGGGGTGCAGGAGTTGTCCGGCCGCCATAAGAAAGACCTGTCAAAGTGGGCCAGTCTGGATGAAGTCCAGGGCCAAATTTTTGTCCCAGTCCAGCCCTGGTGGCATTTCAGCACTAGCCAGTAAACTGGGTACACATGGCTAAACAGTGTACATGATGGAAACTCCACTGTCTATTGTGGCGTTACTTTAAGGTTATTTAACCTTTACCAAAAACTGCCTATGCAGGTAAAAACAAACTGTGCAGCTTTGACTAAAGTTGGATATTGCCCTTGCTATGAATGTAGGAAATTTATGTAGCTCCCTAAACCTATAAAAAAAACTCCCATCATGTCCTGCCTTGTTGCTAGAACGTTGCTAAGACATGCTATTAATGCTCACCACCACCATCACAGGAGTGAACTGTCAAACCCCCCCACATGTTTGGTCCTTTATCTGAGCTCGGAGATACCACCCCAACCTCCAACATCACTGAGCTCAGAGATACTACAACAGAGGAGAGAGAATCAACTGTGAGTGTCTTAGCAAAGTCCTAGAAACAACATAGGGACAATGCCATCTTTGAGAGTTTTTTTGATAGGCTTAGGGAGCTACATACATATCCTACACTTGTAGCAAGGGTAACATCCAGCTTAAAGGGGTTGTAAAGGTAAGGTAAAAGTTTTTTTACCTTAATGCATCCATTGGCTAGCGCTGCTGTCAATCAGATCGGATGACGCGGCACGCCGGGGGGCGGAGCCGAGTGATACAGTCGGCGGCTATGGCCGCCGCTGTATCACGGAAGCGCGCTCGCAAAAGCTTTCCACCGTGCGAGCGTCCTCGCATGAAGATGGAAAGCTTTTGCGAGGAGAAGCCCAGACAGCTGGCGAGGGACCCCAGAAGACAGGTTTCCCGGCCACTCTGTGCAAAACTAACTGCACAGTGGAGGTAAGTATAACATGTTTGTTATTTTTTTTTTTAAAAAGCCCTGACTTTAGTGGCCCTTTAAGTCAAAACTGCACAGTTTGTTTTTCCCTAGATAGAAAACAGCAGCAGGACGCATGAGTTAGTGAAGTGAATGAGCAAGGGTTTAATAATCATACACACTTACATGTAAGAGGTTGAAGTTTAACTAGGTTACAGCTAATGGTGAAAAAGCAATGCGTAGACGGTGATCCTGAGTGCCTGATCAGGCAGCTGCTGTTCACTCAAGTCTGACCCACATGATGGATGGATGACCGTCAGTGTCTACAGCCATATCAATTCATCTCAGAGAGACCAAGCAATGTAAAATTCCTTCATCGAGCCATTTGACTTTGAAATGCCTCATCTCGAAAATCATTGTATAGGTCAGTGATGGCGAACGCGTGGCACGCGTGCCGCTCCCGGCGCGGCAAGCCGTTTCGGTGGGCACGCAATGAGACTGTAGAAAAGGCCCCCGAAAAAATAATGAATCGTAAAAAAATCATACACCGCACCTACAAACTACATTTCCCACACTTCCCTGTGCTAGCGGTGACGTGTCCGAGTGGGCGTGACATAGAATGAGCGCTCGGAGGTCACATGCTAGCTTCCTAACCAATCAAAGCGGCTGAGACACACTGGCAAAAAAATATCAGCGCTGGCTGACGTGCTGGACGTGACTGGGAGCATGAGGAGAAGACGTGCGGCGGGAAAGAGCTGCAGGACACAAAAGGTGAGGTTTGGCATAGTTGAGAGCTTAATAGGGAGGGACAACATTGCACAATTTGAGACTGATACTGAGCTGCTGAGATAATATTCCAAGTGCCTGCCCTACACACTCTGTATATGCGGGCTGAGGGTTAATGGGGACTGTAGTTCTGCAACTTGAGTAGGATGTGATGTAAAGGCCCATTTTTTTATTTTATTTAGAACATTCAACAGTGCTCTGTTCACCTAGCATGGTCAGCCAGTTTATTACATACTCGATAATGTCCAGATTTTATAAAGTGCAATGAATCATCTGAGATTATTCAAAACTCATCTCCATGCTCATTTTTTCTCATAATGTCTTTTATGTGTACTTTGCTCCAGCGCTGTGTAAAGACCGATGAAGTACTCAGTCACTGACCAAAAAGTCTGCTTTTTGTGGCTTCCAGTGGAAGGATTCTACAGAGCCCAGTAGAATCCTGCCACTGGAAGCCACAAAAAGACCCAAAAAGTACTTCATCGGTTTTTATGCAGCGCTGGAGCAAAGCACAAATAAAACACATTATGAGAAAAAATGAGCATGGAGATGAGTTTTAAATAATCTCAGATGATTCATTGCACTTTATAAAATCTGGACATTATGGAGTTTGTAATAAACTGGCTGACCATGGTCATTTAGGTGAGTGAAATGGTCATTTAGGTGAGTGCAATGGTCATGTAGGTGAGTGCAATGGTCATGTAGGTGAGTGCAATGGTCATGTAGGTGAGTGCAATGGTCATTTAGGTGAGTGCAATGGTCATGTAGGTGAGTGCAATGGTCATGTAGGTGAGTGCAATGGTAATTTAGGTGAGTGCAATGGTCATTAAGGTGAGTGCAATGGTCATTTAGGTGAGTGCAATGGTCATGTAGGTGAGTGCAATGGTCATTTAGGTGAGTGCAATGGTCATTTAGGTGAGTGCAATGGTCAGGTAGGTGAGTGCAATGGTCAGGTAGGTGAGTGCAATGGTCAGGTAGGTGAGTGCATATTGCACAGTGCATTCTGCATTATTTTTGGTTCCTAAGGGCTCATTCAGAGGGATGATCAGTCCCATCCTCTGTACAGAGATGCTGGCAGGTTTAATTCTGTGTTGGCACTTTGAAGAAAATATGTTGGTTTTGCGTTGCGGTTTGGGCACTCGGGCTCAAAAAGGTTCGCCAACACTGGTATAGGTTGACTCCCCCTTTTTTGGTGCCAACAGGATTAAGCTCTGATTATTTGGGCTATATGTGAACTTTTAGGCATCCCTTGTGCTGTTCCAGATCTATCTCCTAGAGTTGTGATTGGTGACCACACTCATCCTTACCCACACTTTGCTATTATTATCCTACCTGCGTAGGGCCCCGCAATGTACTTGAGGCCCCCGCCTCCCTCTTGTGTCCTTCGCCATACACGTAAGTAGGTAGCGCCCGCCCTGAGCTATTCATTTTTACTGTCTGACGCTGACCATGTCCTGCCGAAAAAGTTCCTCGGTGTCCTGCCGAAAAAGTTCCCCCGGCAGATAAGAACCCCCCCCCCCCCGTACTGCGGGGGAGCCTCCAAAAATAGCTAAACATGTAGAGCTGAGATGGAGTCGGCTCTAGACAGCAAGCTGCGCATCGCGCCTGTATATTATAGGGGGGTCCTTATCCGACGGGGGGGAACTTATTCAGCAGAACACCGGAGGCTGCCGAAACTTCCCCTGTAATTGAACTGGGAAAAAGGTAAACCAGTTTCAGGGCTCTGCACAGTGCACAATGTAATTATTATTGAAATAAAAATTAAATTTAGCTATTTAACCTGTGATTCAGACAGTATTTATTAAAGTGCATGGGAGAAAATGAGGCCATTAGGAGCCAGAGATGGATACATTAAAATGAAAATGAACACTTCTCGCTGCTAGTTGACCTTCGTTTTATCGTGGTTTTTATTGGGCCGGTCAGATGGTAATTATTAGGATGTGAATCATAGGGAAAGGGAATATTTCTGTAATGAATGATTTTTATTATTTAGCTCTCGTTTTCCTAAAAACTCTGGTGAGTGCACAAGTGGGCCTTTTGTTTATTTTCAGACCAAGAAATATTGGTTGTGGTGTGGATATTTTAGCGGCGGCAGAGTCATTGGTGTGCAGGGGGTAGCAAATAGGTGTTTAAAGCGGTTGTATAGTCCCAGTATTTATTTATTTTTGTCACCACATAATGAAATACTTACCTCAAGGTCTTGACCTTCTCCACTTTAACAGACCTATGACGGTTCTCTGTTATTACTACAGTTTCTCATTGTTGGGGTTTGGCTCAAATGTTTTTAACATTGTACAGGTTTTTATGTTAATAAGAGTCGGTTCACACTGGGGCGACTTGGGATCCGACTTGAAGTCGTCTCAAGTCGTCCCAAGTCGCGCTGTCCAGAAAAGCAATGTAAGTGAATGGGAGCGGTGTTAATACACACTACTCATGTCGCTCCGACTTCAGAAGAGGTTCCTGTACTACTTCAATCAGACTTCTAGGCGATTTGTACCCATTGATTTCAATGGAAGTCGCTTCCATGTCTGATCACTGTTTTAATTGAAGCGACCTTTCAGCAAGATAACATACAATTCTCAGGCAAACCCCTCCCTCCCCTTCCCTCTCCCAGAGCTGATTGTTGTTTTATTGGCCACTGGAATGTCTCCTGACCTGAAAAGGACTTCAAGTCGTGTTGTAAATCGCCCCAGATCGCCCTGTGGTTCATGCTCAAGTCGTGTTGAAGTTGCTTCTGAAAGTCGTGCTGGAAGTTGTGTTGCCCCAGTGTGAACCGACTCTAAATATCTTTTATGTTAATTTTTTGTTGTGTTATCAGAAAAGTCCTATCCAACTCCTTCCTGACTGGTGATCATTTACAGGTTAGACGGCACTAGCAGCCCTCACCCTATGCTCATCTGGTCCTACTTTTACCTCAGGTAGAGGGCCCCTTAGCAGAATTTTGCTTAGGGCCCCCTGGAGGTCAGGATCGGCTCTGGTCCTGAGCTAATTTATATACCATTGTATTAATAAATCAGTTATTGGACTTTCTTCCTACAGTCTGAGTTCTGCAGTGCAGCTTCACTTCCAACAAAAATAAGAGGATGGATAAACCCGTACAATAGCCGGTGACTTGTATAAACAGCACAGAGTTCCAGTAGAGAAGGAAGTGCCCTTCTAACCTTGTGTATAAAGCTTTATCTCGCCCTGACGTCCCCAGAAGTGACTATTGATTTTCTTGCTGGCTTCAGTGCTCAGCCTAAATAATGGAGTGGTGGTAGTCAAGTGATTTTCCTTAGCCGTATTTCTTTATGGGAGAACAGAAAATTGGAACACTTCCTGGACAAAATAGTCATTGTTTTACATACCAATTCTTGTTAAAGACATTACATAACTGTCCTTGATAAAACAACAGTGGCCTTGTTTTGTGAGATGTTCAGCCAACAAATTATATAAGAAATGACCAGCTATTCCGTGAGCTATGGCTAAAAGCCCATAACTCAATTTAAAGCTGAAAGGATTTTTTGGACATTTGCGCAATAAAACAAATTTTGCTCTGAAGATGTGTGCCTTGTCTGTTGCTACTGTACTTTTATTCTGGCAGCAGCCTACTGATGGGATCACAGGGTTAACTAAGTGTCCCAATGGGATTCATACCCACCCACCCCCCCACAACCAACCCTTCCATCTCGTATTGCCTTTTTGGTTAATTACTTTAATTGAATTAGTATAATAAAGGTGCAAAATCTTTCTGTTGGCTTGAGTCATTTATCATTCAGGCCCTGTGTTCTCCTTTGCCCTTTACGGCTCTTTCACACATGTGGACATGACATGCTGTTTTTATCATGATGTTTGTGAGTATATTGCTTTTTAAATAAATGCCTATGCCTGGTTAAAAACGGAGAGATAGTTTTTCCCTTATCTTCCCGGTGTTTTACCTATGCTTATGCTGAGCCTAGAGCTATTCTTAGCCGTCTCTGTAGAAATTGGTTTAACTCTCTGAAGAGGAAGTGTACTTTGGGGCTATTATCGATTGATTTCTCTGCTTATTCTGACCTACTGCTAATACCAGGGGTCAGAACTGGAGGTGTGAGTGTATAGTGAGGCCTATGGTGGAGGGATTGTCACATGTTTATTCTGTGGACACTGGTGGATCATCTCCTATGGACTTTCTTCACTTGCCACATGCTTATTAAAATATTTTTTGTTATTTTTACTTATTGTTTATATATATGAATTGATTAGCCCTAAGGACTTTTTTCACTTGCCACATGCTTATTTAAATATTCTAAATTTTGCTTATTGTTTATATTTATGAATTGATTTTAATTAATTAATTTATCTATGCACTGTTTCGTTATTCAATATTTATCACTGTAATTTTGTGTTATTCTGTAGTGCTTAGCTTGCATATCTATTTAGGGTTTATTTGAATTTTTGCGCTGATTGCACGTTTTGTTTTTTTTTGCATGTGGACCGTATGTCCGCTTTTTTATCCATCCGTGTACGGATGAAAAAGGGACATACATCGATCCCTATGAGATTGCGGGTTTCAGTGGATAAACATCCGCTGACACCCGATCTCATCCGGGTCCGCAATCCTCCGATTCTGCAGATGGAGGAAAACCCTATTTTTCCATCCATCTGCGGATTGGATCGGGTGAACACGGACAGATGATCCGTGTTCATCCGATCACCCCATAGGGGAGAGCGGAGATCTGACAGGGCGGTTCCTGAACAGTGTGCAGGGACCTCCCTGTCATCCACCGGCTCAGTGGGGATCAGCCGAAACTTCTGGCTGACAAAACCAGGTACTCGCTCCCCCCACTCCCCCCGGAAATGTGTCACATGTGACAGCGGAGGGGGGGGGGCAAACAAGTGGAGCTTCTCCTTTTGGGTGGAACTCACTTAAATGTAAAAGACTGCTGAATTTAAACTGCTTCGCTTACTAATGGCAACATTACTGATTGCAGTTCCAGCATTTGCTCTACATTAATTCACTGCCATTCTGCTCAGGGTCACCATACACATTACAATCTGTACATTTTTTGCACAAGCAACTTAGGATTTACTAAACATATGGGGAAGATTTACTAAAACTGAAAAACTCTGTATCAGGTGCAGCTGTGCATGGTAGCCAATTAGCTTCAAACTTCAGCTTGTTCAATTAGAATTAGAAATTCAAATCTGGAAGCTGATTAGTTTCTATGCAGAGCTACACCAGATCATGCATGCTCCCGTTTTAGTAAATCTCTCCCTATGTGTAATAAGAACTATCCAATCAGGCAGACCCTCGCGCTATAAAAGATCCAAAGGAGATTGTACAACCAGATTGTAATATGTATGTTGTGTTTTATGTCAGAGATTCTCTTACTCACGCTAAGGCTTCATTCACACGGGCATACTAAAGCGTGTACCCAATGAGAGGGGCGTGTTTTCCCGCACTGGGATGCACAGGTGTTCTGTGCATCCGCATGCAAGCATTCTCATGTGAATGGGGATCCGGCCATTACTTGGACACAGTTGCTGCTCCCAATTTGACAGCTATGCGAGGGCACAGCTCTGAATGCAGACAGGAAGTTCCTGGCTGTGCACCCACATCTGCACGGCTGTCAGATTGGGAGCAGCAGCTAGGTCTGTGCAACCGCAACATCCTAATTGACGTGAATGGGGTTGCCTGCATGGAGATTCACGAAACACTATGTGTGGGCAAAAATGGACATCAGATGGGTGTATGCGAAAGTACTACTATGTGAGATGAGGTCTTCGAAAAAACAAAAAAAAATGTTCTTATCTGTCTTGCATGAGCACACTTTTTATTCACACCTGAAGATGTCTTTCCAAACACACTGAAAATGATGTACGAAGACTTGTATACTTGGTATAAAATATACACTGTTGCAAATGTGCAGTATAATTTACAAGCAGGGGGCGGACAGACCATTCGGGCACTCGGCCACTGCCCGAGGGCCCCATCAGGGTTGCCAGCCTCAGTAAAACCAGGAAAAGTATGTCAAAATCTGTGTTTTAAAAAAAAAAAACATTATTATAGTTGCCCTGCCTCAACAGTATCTTTTCAGTGTGTGTATGTGTATGTGTAATATGTGTGTATGTATACTGTGTATGTATATTGTGTCTGTGTGTGTATACTGTGTGTGTATATTCTGTGTGGCCCCATAATCTATTGCTGGGGGACCCCATAATCTCCTATTGCCCGGCGGGGCCCATAATCTCCTATTGCCTAGGGGCCCCATAATCTCCTATTACCCGGGGGTCCCATGAGTTGTCAGTCCGCCCCTGTTTACAAGAATGTTTTAATGTCAATTATGTACACATGACACAAATAACCGGCGCTATCTAAGGACACCATGAAGTCCTTAGATGCCTCCCAGGAAGTTTAATCTGCACAAGAATTTATAAATACAACTTCAACCGCAACAACAGATCCCTTGTGGCAAACGCCGTACAACTGAAAAAATACATACGTTGCAAAAGGTAAAAAAAACAAAAAAAAAACAAAACAAAGCCAAATAATGAAAAGAAAAATTGTGTGGAGTCGAGCTGTACAGCTGTTTGCAAATCAACCCCACTGTGCAATAACTACTAAATCCTACTTTAATTACCAACCACGGAACATAACAGAGATTCATTAGATAATAAAAACAATGATTAGTAGTATTAGGCTGACTTACCCCGGAGATACTGAAAAAATCCTGTAACTAAATTCACTGAAGTAACCTTCCGGGTACCAACTTCTCTGTACAAAGCCATGCTAGCCCACCATAATCTAGGAAGATCTCAGCAGCTCTGCGTCCCTTGTCGTTACAAAAAGCCATTAATCCCACAAAGCATGTTCCAGTGTGTGATTCGGTTTCATCATATGAATCCCATCCACGGGGTAACTGGCAGGCAGCTGTTCTGTAACAGTGATCTCTGCTCCATCCCCTGCCACCATTGTGTCTTCCTGATGTGCAATTCCATCTTCCCAAAGAACAGCCAATCCGTTCGGAGGAATCAGTGATGTCAGCAACCTAGTTCATCTATCCTGAGCTCAGGACAGCCCAAGGAAAACAAGCTGTTACGCTGAAGCAAGCAATTTTCTGCACACATCAGATGATGCTGCTTGTAGTGTATGAAGGGGATGTCATAGGAGGTAAGAGCTATAGGTTTTCACTTTTCTCAGTACTACACAAATCAATATAGCGCTATTCTGAATGACCCAATGTATACAAAGTACTAATATATATATATATATATATATATATATATATATATATATATATACACACACAAGGAAATTATATATATGTTGTTTATTATTATTTATATATTACTATATATATATATATTATATGTTTATATTATATGTTTATAAATATATCTGAACATGAAACTAACATTGGGTCATTCAGATATATAATTTATTATAAATATATATATATATATATATATATATATATATATATACAGAGCTTTTTTCTCCGAAAATAGGTGCAGGAACTCAACCACGACCCCATTCAGATTTCAAAAACAGTAGAAGTGTCTTAAAGGGGCATTAAACACCAGAATTACATTACACACAGAGTGCAGAGTTCAGGGGGTTACACACAGAGTGCAGAGCTGTCACTTGTAAACACAGAAACCAGACTTCTGTGATTGTGGTGAGCAAGCACCAAAGGGTCTGAGCCAGAGGTGGTGGAACTGAGTTCCCCCAAGTTCCCCCTGAAAAAAAGCCCTGTGTATATATATATATATATATATATATATATATATATATATATATATATATATATATAGAGAGAGAGAGAGAGAGAGAGAGAGAGAGAGAGAGAGAGAGAGAGAGAGATAGATAGTACTATGTATATATTGGGTCATTAAGAATAGCGCTATATTGATTTGTGTGGAACTGATTTTTTTTATTATTATCATTAATTTATTAATTAAAAAAAAAATGTGGCAGACTCAATGGACTGCTTTTCACATGTAATATATATATATATATATATATACAGTGCAGAAAATAAGTATTTGAACACCCTGCTATTTTGCAAGTTCTCCCACTTGGAAATCATGGAGGGGTCTGAAATTGTCATCGTAGGTGCATGTCCACTGTGAGAGACATAATCAAAAAGAAAAATTCCAGAAATCACAATTGATGAATTTTTAACTATTTATTTGTATGATACAGCTGCAAAGAAGTATTTGAACACCTCTCTATCAGCTAGAATTCTGACCCTCAAAGACCTGTTAGTCTGCCTTTAAAATGTCCACCTCCACTCCATTTATTATCCTAAATTAGATGCACCTGTTTGAGGTCATTAGCTGCATAAAGACATCTGTCCACCCCATACAATCAGTAAGAATCCAACTACTAACATGGCCAAGACCAAAAAGCTGTCCAAAGACACTAGAGACAAAATTGTACACCTCCACAAGGCTGGAAAGGGCTACGGGGAAATTGCCAAGCAGCTTGGTGAAAAAAGGTCCACTGTTGGAGCAATCATTAGAAAATGGAAGAAGCTAAACATGACTGTCAATCTCCCTCGGACTGGGGCTCCATGCAAAATCTCACCTCGTGGGGTCTCAATGATCCTAAGAAAGGTGAGAAATCAGCCCAGGACTACACGGGAGGAGCTGGTCAATGACCTGAAAAGAGCTGGGACCACCGTTTCCAAGGTTACTGTTGGTAATACACTAAGACGTCATGGTTTGAAATCATGCATGGCACGGAAGGTTCCCCTGCTTAAACCAGCACATGTCAAGGCCCGTCTTAAGTTTGCCAATGACCATTTGGATGATCCAGAGGAGTCATGGGAGAAAGTCATGTGGTCAGATGAGACCAAAATAGAACTTTTTGGTCATAATTCCACTAACCGTGTTTGGAGGAAGAAGAATGATGAGTACCATCCCAAGATCACCATCCCTACTGTGAAGCATGGGGGTGGTAGCATCATGCTTTGGGGGTGTTTCTCTGCACATGGGACAGGGCGACTGCACTGTATTAAGGAGAGGATGACCAGGGCCATGTATTGCGAGATTTTGGGCAACAACCTCCTTCCCTCAGTTAGAGCTTTGAAGATGGGTCGAGGCTGGGTCTTCCAACATGACAATGACCCGAAGCACACAGCCAGGATAACCAAGGAGTGTCTCTGTAAGAAGCATATCAAGGTTCTGGCGTGGCCTAGCCAGTCTCCAGACCTAAACCCAATAGAGAATCTTTGGAGGGAGCTCAAACTCCGTGTTTCTCGGCGACAGCCCAGAAACCTGACTGATCTAGAGAAGATCTGTGTGGAGGAGTGGGCCAAAATCCCTCCTCCAGTGTGTGCAAACCTGGTGAAAAACTACAAGAAACGTTTGACCTCTGTAATTGCAAACAAAGGCTACTGTACCAAATATTAACATTGATTTTCTTAGGTGTTCAAATACTTATTTGCAGCTGTATCATACAAATAAATAGTTAAAAAAATCATAAATTGTGATTTCTGGAATTTTTATTTTTGATTATGTCTCTCACAGTGGACATGCACCTACGATAACAATTTCAGACCCCTCCATGATTTCCAAGTGGGAGAACTTGCAAAATAGCAGGGTGTTTAAATACTTATTTTCTGCACTGTATATATATATATATATTTAAAGCGGTCCATCGAGTCTGCCACATTTTTGCGTCCTAGTATAAATCTGTGTGTTGTCCTAAGCATGTTTGAATTCACTTAGCCCTAGTTCAAATCATAAATCGCTTATGAATCGCACAGGAATTCCACCTCATTCCTGTGCAATTTACATGCAATTCAGTACAGTGTGATTTGAGCCTGTTTACTTTAAATAGGCTCAAATCGCACCACATCGCACCAAGTGGTAGTTGTGTACCATGCGATCCGGTACAGGTACACTGCGTTTGCGACGTGCATTTGGGGGGTCTTTAGCATTGCACTGATCACAAGGGAAGTGCGTTTTAAACACGGTGCAGAAAACATGCACCAATCGTGGTTTTCCCACACTGCTTTCTACCTCTGCTGAAAATCTACTCAGCTACATACACTGTAAACCTGAGCATAGATTTCTTCATTCACACAATCAAGTGGATGAGGGAATCCCCCCACTGAGACTTTGGTGTTGATTTACTAAAATTGGAGAGTGGAAAATCTGGTGCAGCTCTGCATAGTAACCAATCTGTTTCCATTTTTTTTTTTTACTTAATTGAGTAAGCTTAAATTAGAAACTGATTGGCTACCATGCAACGCTGCACCAGTTTTAGTAAATCAACCCCATTGCATTCTGACAGTGGTTAGCTGTTAGAATACACTGGTCAGCGACTGCGGCTGCTGATCGAGAACATTTTTCTAACACTTCTATAAGTCAGAAGTCGACTTTAGTCAAGCAGGAGCGACTACATATGGATCCAAATTCGGTCAGTCCCTATTGAAAAAAATAAAGCCTTCAAGACTAAGGCCCCTTTCACATGAGCGGACCATTCGTCCGCTTATTACAAGTCCGTTTACGGACTTGTAATGGGCCCCTTGATGCATCCGCTAACGTCCGCAACGATCTGCGTCCGTTAAGGTCCGGTTTTTCGGACGGAAGAAAACCCTATTTTTCTTCCGTCTGAAGGATCGGATGAAGACGGACAGACGGTTCGTTTTCATCCGATTCCCCATAGGGGAACTGTGCAGGGACCGCCCTGTCCGCCGACAGCTCAGCGGGACCCCCCGCTGAGCCGACGGACACACACGGAGCGGACCGAAAAACGGACCGCTCCGTGTGAAAGAGGCCTAAAGCTGACCGTACGCTGGTAGATTTTCATTTGTACAAAAAAAATTATTATTATTATTATAATATTTATATTATAATAGGATTTATATAGCGTCAACAGTTTGCGCAGCGCTTAACAAAATGAAGGCAGACATTAAAGTTACATTACAATTTGGTACAAGAGGAATCAGAGGACGCTGCTCGCTAGAGCATACAAAATAGTTGGGAGGGTCAATTGATACAAAAGGTAATAGCTGTGGGGGATGAGCTGATAGAGAAAGTAAAACAGCGTATTAGTTAGAAGCAGCATAATGCCACGTACACACAATCAGAATTTACGATGGGATAAAACCTGATAGAATTTTCTGTCGGAATTCTGGTCAAGCTGTCTTGAAGACCAAATTCTGACTGTCCAAACTGCGGTGACGTAAAAGACTACGACGAACCTTGAAAAATGAAGTTCCATGCTTCCGAGAATGCGTCAACTTGATTCTGAGCATGCATGGGTTTTTTCTCAGTTGGAGTTTCACACAGACGATAGGAATTTCCGATAGAATTTTTTTCCAAAAAATTAAACATGTTCTATTTCTAAACTCAGATTATCTGAAGAAAAAATGCTGTCTGATTTTTTTTCATCAGAAATTCCGATTGTGTGTACAGGACATAAGCTTCTTTAAAGAGAAGGGTTTTCAGGGATCTTCTAAAGATGGGTAGATTAGGGGACAGTCGGACAGATTGGGGTAGGGAGTTCCAAAGGATGGGAGAAGCTCTGGAGAAATCCTGGAGGCAAACATGAGAGGAGGGGACAAGGGAGCTAAAGAGCAGAAGGTCTTGGGTGGACCGAAGTAAGCTGCTTGGTTGATATTTTGGGACTAGGTTAGTGATGTAGCTGGGGGTCGAGTGGAGGATGGCCTTGTAAATTATTGTTAGTACTTTGAATTTTATTCGTTGGGTGAGTGGAAGCCAGTGCAGGGATTGGCAGAGAGGGGTGGGGATAGTCTATGTAAAGGAAATCCAATGAGGAGGGAGTTGCGGTAGTCGAGACGAGAGATAACCAGGGAGTGAATTAGAAGCTTGGTGGCGTCATTGGTTAAAAAGGGACGTATTACTATATTCGATAATGCCATCCGAGACCTAACAAATGTAGTTCCAAAGTACTTCAAATATTTGTTTTCTTCAAACACTTTTGGAATTAATAGGATTTTCCAAAAGAACACCACATTAACTGTAATGCCCTGTACACACGATCGGTTTGTCTGATGAAAACGGTCCGATTGCCTCTCCCTTCCCCTTGTGCTACCTTCCCCCCCTTATCCCTCTTCCCTATCTGGCGGTCTCGCCTATTTTCTTCTATTTTCTTTCCCTGTTACACTAATACCTTTAGACGAAAAAGGAAAGAGAGTGAGCTGGGCCGGTGGGCCGCAGTATGTTGACTAATAATGGCCATCCACAGGGGACTACCACATGGAGGGGCGCTGCATGGTAAATGCCCCCCCGCTTGAAGATCCGATCACGGTGATGGTGACACTAGGTCAGACTCTGTGGGGATGTTGTATGTGGGCGGAATTTCACTACGCACCTGGAATGCTAATGTTGCACCACTCCCGCAGGAGAACCTTACCCATGTGAATGTTTTGTTGCAATGCTATGACTTGTTGTACTGTTAATGCTGTGGTCCTTGTGGACCAGTTTCCCTGACATAAATAAAAAAAAATATAAAAAAAAGAAAACGGTCCCAGACGAACCGATCGTGTGTGGGCCCCATCGTTTTTTTCCCATCGGTGAAAAAAAATAGAACCTGTTTTAAAATTTTCTGATGGTTAAAAAAACGATAGAAAAAAACGTCTGTGGGGAAATCCATCGGTCAAAAATCCACGCATGCTCAGAATCAAATCGACGCATGCTCGGAAGCATTGAACTTAATTTTTCATTGCACCTCGTTGTGTTTAACGTCACCGCGTTGGACACAATCTGATTGTTAACCGATGGTGTGTAGGCAAGACTGATGAAAGTCAGCTTCATCGGATATCTGATGAAAAAAAAACATTGGTCCGTTTTTATCGGATGAACCGATCATGTGTACGTGGCATTAGAATTTTCCATTCCGCTCCTTAGATTTTTTTTCATCATTTTGGTCAAAAACAATTGTCCATTTAACCCCCAAATCAGATAAATGTTCCAAAACCAAATTAAATTCTACTTGTATGGACAACCTAATATGGTTAATATTATGATCAAAGAGATATATTTTATTGTTACACACCTGATAAACTCCACTTAGCATTAAAGTGACACTTTAAATAAAATGTAGTAAATAAAACCATAAGTGACAATTTTGTAATCAGCATTTAAAATGTCTATATCCTAATATTCATTAGTATTATTATTATTGCTTTTCTTATAAGTCATGCGTTTTGCTAGGCACTGAGCTGGCAAATTTGCTACCATATAAACACTTCCAAAGATGGAACACTGTACAAGCTCCATCCACAGGCTTAAAAAGGGCACTACACTTTTATTTTTTTAGTTAATTGCAATAAGGTGTATGCTACCTCTTGGTTCCCTGATCTTACTATACTTCCAATACTCTAAGAGGGGACTTGTGTCTCTTCTGCACACAAAAGCACTGTCCGCCCCTCCTCTCTCCAGCCCATTAGGAGGACACTTTGTATTCCCTGAATGGGTTTGTAGAATACAAAGCATTATATGACTAGACAAAGGAAGAGGAGGTGTGGACTAATTAGAAAGGCAGCAAGTCATATGTTTAAGTGTCAGAAGTATAGAGAAATCAGCGATCTAGGAGGAGGCATACACCTCATTACACCTATTTCGTAAGCCCATAACTCCCAACTGTCCCTTATTCCGAGGGACTGTCCCTGATTTCGAGGGACTATCCCTGATTTCGAGGGATTGTCCCTGATTTCAATGGACTTCCCTGATTCCGAGGGACTGTCCCTGATTTCGAGGGACTGTCCCTGATTTCAAGGGACTGTCCCTGGTTTCGAGCAATGTCTCTGATTTCGAGGAACTCTCCCTGATTTCGAGGGACTATCTCTGATTCCGAGGGATTGTCCCTGATTTCAAGGGACTGTCCCTGATTTCGAGCAATGTCCCTGATTTGGAGGGACTGTTCCTAATTCAGAGCAATGTCCCTCTGTCCCTCTATCCTCCTCATTTGTCCCTCGTTTTGGTCTGATCTATATAATTGTACATAAAATGCATGTTTTAGCTTTCAAAAAGTGTTGTGGTGTGGGTTTATGTAATCTTTTTTTTCTATAATTCTCTTTTAAGGGGGCGTGGCAGGGGGTTTGTCCTATGAATACATACTTTATTTCAAATAATAGAAGTCCCTCGTTCCCATCTCAAAATGTTGGGAGGTATGTAACCCTACAATTTTAAAAAAAATAGCTCTGCTCTATGTCACCTAATGGATGCCGTTCTATGTCACCTGATTATCTGCTACCATTAAGGACAGAGATCAAAGTGACCTCTTGCCCGATCTTCTACTCTGCTTCTATTGTCCACCTTTGGTTAGTTCTCAGTTACCTCTTCAGCTATAGGACTCTAATTGGTGACAATAAGGGCCGCCATCAGGGTGGTACAGGCAGTACACCTGTAAGGGGCCCGGCCGTCCCCAGGGGCCCGTGCGCCCCACATTTTTTTGTATGTTTATCTACTTTTATCATCTCGCGGCAGCTCCCCCCGGGGGTTCTCAATTCGCAGCAACACCCCCCCCAGTTCTCTGCTCCAGGGGGCCCATGCCTAAAGCTGTGTAAGGGGCCTCAAAATTCCTGACGGTAGCCCTGGTGACAAAGTAAATGTATTTGCTACAAGTGTAAAACAGTGTTCTAAAATGGGCAGCACAAGTGGTTAGCACTTCTGGCTAGGGTTTGAACTAGGGTCGCCTGTTTGAATCCCAACCACAACACTACCTGCCAGGAGTTTGCATGTTCTCCCTATGGGTTTCCTCTGGGTCCTCCAGTTTCCTCCCACACTCCAAGGACATGCTGGTCGGTTAATTGTCTCCTGTCCAAGTTGGCCCTAGTGGGCTAGATTCTGGTACATTTTCGGCGGCGTAGCATAAGCCATTTACACTACGCCGCCGCAACTTAACAGAGCAAGTGCCGTATTCTCCAAGCACTTGCTCCGTAGTTTGCGGCGGCGTAGTGTAAATGTCCCAGCGTAAGGCCGCGTAATTCAAATGGGACGGCTTGTATTTAAATTAAGCGCGCCCCCGCGCCAAACTAACTGCTCATGCGCCGACCATAGTAAAATCGCAGTGCGCATGCTCCAAATTATGACGGTGTTATCAACGTGAACGTAATCAACGTAAATCCCCATTCACGGACGAGTTACGCAAACAACGTAAAAAATTTCAAATTTCCCTCGGTCACGGCCTCCATACTTAACATAGGATGCGCCATCTTTGGGCTACTTTATCTTTACGCTGGAAAAACCTTACGGAAACGACGGAAACGACGACGGGGCGGCGTAAAAACGTTCAGGAATCAGCGTATTAGGCTCATTTGCATAGGCAAATGAGAAAACAACGTAAAGGCCACCTAGCGGCCGGCGTTGTCATTACATCTACGTTCACTGAACAAATCAAATCCAATCCGGGGACAAAACCGGGGACAGTGTCCTCAATCCGGGGACTGTCCCCTGAAACCGGGGATGTCTGGTCAGAAAGAAAAATTGGGAGGTATTAGGTTATCTACTTAAAGTGGATGTAAACCCCAAAAAAATTTTTTTTTTTGATGTCACAATGTAGAGTATAAGATTTCCTATCATCTGTGCCCAGTCTTGCCACACAGAGTTAATCCAGCGCTGAGTAATCCTCTTTTAAAGTTCAGTGCAAATTAACAGAATTCCAGAGAAAAACCTGCCAAATTATAAAGTCCGGATCTCTGTTATTGCTTTCAGTAACAGGTTATTTACATATCGAGCTTGGACATGTTTATCATAACAAGAGGTGATCCAAAGTTCATTGTATATTACTAGGATGTGTTATGATGTTATATCACCTCATGTTATTGTAAACAAAACATAACATATGATAAACATGTCCTAGCTATATTTGTAAATAACCTCTCACTCAAAGCAAGAAGAGAGATTCCGGACTTTTTGCTTTAGGCAGGGTTTTATCTGGAAGGCTGTTCGTTTTCACTGAACATAAAAGAGGATTACTCAGCGCTGGATTAACTCTGTGTGGCAAGACTGGGCACAAATGATATGAAATATTATACTCTACATTGTGACATCAAAAAAATATATATATTTTTGTTGGGGTTTACATCCACTTTAAGAACATTTCAATAATAATCCTATTAAATGCCTCGATAGGAAAAGTATTGTTTTATCCCGGACAAACTGTAATGAGAACACAAAGCTAATAAATAAGGAAAATAAGCAGTTATAGTTGGCTTACAACCAGGTGCAGTGTGAAAACGGTAGAATTCCATGTTTCTGTATGACTTAATCCTTCCTCAGTATGTTTGCTTATATTAACTAACACATCTATTTAAATCACTTTCTGCCAGGAAAAACAGCATAACGCTGCACTATAACCATGAAAGTGAAAAGAGCATTAATAAAGAATGAACCCAACAGATGGATCCAATTTGCAGTATTTCATATGGTTCAATTATCAGTGTACTAGTCTGCTTGCATCTTTTTATTGACACTGTTCAGCAAATCCAGCTTGAAATAACCACAGAGCTGAATAGAAATTACATTTGCAGTACATTGAAATGAATACCCAAAGTTGACTATAACACAGTTTGCTTGTGCATCTGAATAAAATGTCAAAGCACATGAAAAACTAAAATTGTATTGCATAAAAGCAAGTTAAAAATGTGAAGTGTTTTAAATAAGAAAACACATGTGAGGCAGTCAATGTAATATCTACCAATGTCTATAATGTCTACCAATGTCCACAAAACTTCCATGAGGCATACAAGTCAGAATAATGTCTACCAATGTCCACAACACTTCCATGAGACATAAAAGTCAGAATAATGTCTACCAATGTCCACAAAACTTCCATGAGGCATACAAGTCAGAATAATGTCTACAATTGTCCACAAAACTTCCATGAGGCATACATGTCAGTGTAATGTTTACCAATGTCCACAACACTTCCATGAGACATACAAGTCAGAATAATGTCTACCAATGTCCACAACACTTCCATGAGACATACAAGTCAGAATAATGTCTACCAATGTACACAACACTTCCATGAGACATACAGTACAAGTCAGAATAATGTCTAAAACTGTCCACAACACTTCCATGATACATACAAGTCAGTGCAATGTTTACCAATGTCCACACAACCTCCAGGAGGCATACAAGTCAGTGTAAGGTTTACCAATGTCCACACAACCTCCAGGAGGCATAGAAGTCAGAATAATGCCTACCAATGTCCACAACTGCTCCATGAGGCATACAAGTCAGTGTAATGTTTACCAATGTCCACACAACCTCCATTAGGGATACAAGTCTGTGTAATGTTTACCATTGTCCACACAACCTCCAGGAGGCATAGAAGTCAGAATAATGTCTACAAATGTCCACAACTGCTCCATGAGGCATACAAGTCAGTGTAATGTTTACCAATGTCCACACAACCTCCATTAGGGATACAAGTCAGTGTAATGTCTACCAATGTCCACAACACTTCCATGAGACATACAAGTCAGTGTAATGTCTACCAATGTCCACAAAACCTCCATGAGGCATACAAGTCAGTGTAATGTTTACCAAGGTCCACAAAACCTCCAGGAGGCATAGAAGGAAGAATAACTTCTACCAATGTCCACAACTGCTCCATGAGGCATACAAGTCAGTGTAACGTCTACCAATGTCCACAACACTTCCATGAGACATACAAGGCAGTGTAATGTTTACCAATGTCCACACAACCTCCAGGAGGCATAGAAGTCAGAATAATGTCTACCAATATTCACAACACATATGCAAGGCATACGAGTAAGTATACTGTCCTACAATGTCCACAACACGTCCATGAGGCATACAAGTCAGTGTAATGTCTAGCAATGTCCACAACAGCTTTATAAGACACACAAGTCAGAATGATGTCTACAAACCTCCACAGCAGCTCGATGAGGCATACACGTCTGAGTAATGTCTACCAATGCCCACAGCACCTCCATGAGGCATACAAGTCCGTAAAATGTCTATACACTGTAAATATCCACAACACTTAAATGAAGCATACGAGTGAGTGTAATACTGTATCTACAAATGTCAGAATAGTTTCCAGTGCACTATTGGGCATAAACATCAGAAAAAATGTCTACCATTGTTTACAACACTAATGTCTATCAACGTCAACAACATCTCCATGAGGCTTACAAGCCAGAATATTTTCCACAGCACCTCCATATGGCATACAAGTTAGTGCAATGTTTATAAATATCCACAACACCTCCATGAAGCATACAAGTCAGTGAATTGTATGCTTCATGGTGGTGTTGTGGATATTTATAGATATTTCACTGACTTGTATGCATCATGGTGGTGCTGTGGACATTATTCTGACTTACGATATATGTCTCATAGAGGTGTTGTTGACATTGATAGACATTACAATAATGTGTTTGTCTCATGGAGGTGTTGTGGACATTATTCTGATTCATACGCATCATGGAGGTGTTGTGGATATTATTCTGACTTGTATGCTTCCTGGAAGTGTTAGGGACATTGATAGACATTTCACTGATAGTGTTGAGCGGAATACGCCATATTCGATTTCGCGATATTGCGCAAATATATAGAAGAATATTCGCGAATATTCGCTAATATCGAATATTCGTGATATTTTATCCAAAAAAAATGTTGCGAAATTTCGCTAATGCGAAAATGATTGCGAAATTCTCATAAACGGAGATCATTTCCTGTATTACTAAACTAATATGCACTAAACAGTAAACACTAACTCTACACTAACTCTACTTAAAAGAAAGGAGAATAAGGGGGCAAAAGAAGGGTGGAGAAGATAATCGCGCAATATTCCTATTGCGCGATTATCTTCTCTGCCCTTCTTTTGCATCAGAGCCAATATTCGCGCAATATTCCTTTTGCCGAATATTCGAGTTATTCTGATTGGCTCTGATGCAAAAGAAGGGCGGAGAAGATAATCGCGCAATATTCCGTTTGCCGAATATTCGAGTTATTCTGATTGGCTCTGATGCAAAAGAAGGGCCGAGTAGCTGATGCGATTCTTTTATGCTGCCGAAAATTCGCAATGCGAATTTTCGGCAACATAAAAGAATCGCATCAGCTACTCGGCCCAGGGTCTCTCTCTAATCATACCAGCAATGCTTTTAGACGTCGATGGAGATCACTAGGATGTGATCTGTTTTAAAAATAAATTTGAAAAAATACAAATATTCGCCATAGCGAATATTCGCCGCAATATTCGAGTTATTCGCGAATACGCGAATACTCGAATACTCGGATATGAAATATTTGTAGCGAATATTCGCAATGCGAATATTCGTGAGCAACACTATTCACTGACATCTATGCCTCATGAAAGTGTTGTGGACATTGGTGGACAATACACCAACTTGTATGCCTCATGGAGGCGTTGTGGACATTGGTAGATATTACACTGGTAAGAAACTGCAAAAGACGACTGAAAAATAAATAAAAAATTCAGCCACCAGACCAAGGACTACTGACTGCACTACTGACTATGCAACATCCAAAGTGCAGTGCAACAATACAGAACAAAAATAAATTCAGTTCTTTGAACTGATTACAGCGAGTGAGAGTACAATATATAAGAAAAACCACAGTGTGCATGCAACTACTATGAAAGTATGGGCCTAAAAAGACAATTAAAATGTGACCAAATTGCAATAAATTAACAAATGTCCTTTAATCTCTCATAACACATTATACTCTTCATATAGCATATATCCTCATAATAAATAAGTGCATCCTTGTCATGTGTGCTTGGTGTGCGAATTCCACAAAAAATTGTGCATGCTCCAACAAACTGTACCACCACCTCTCAATCACGCCACTTACATCAATGTTTAAACCAACACTAAGGTAAGGCCACGATACCATTTACCCTGTGATCTGGGTAGCTACATGGGACGTACTTGGACATTCCAACATGCCAATGATCCAAAACACAAGGCCAAGTTTACCTTTCAATGGCTACAGCAGAATAAAGTGAAGGTTCTGGAGTGGCCATCTCAGTCTCCTGACCTCAATATCATTGAGCCACTCTGGGGAGATCTCAAACATGCAGTTCATGCAAGACGGTGCAAGAATTTACAGGAACTGGAGGCTTTTTGCCAAGAGAATGGGCAGCTTTACCACCTGAGAAGATAAAGCGCCTCATCCACAAATACCACAAAAGACTTCAAGCTGTCATTGATGTTAAAGGGGGCAATACATGGTATTAATAACTGGGGTATTTAAACTTTTGATCAGGGTCATTTAGGTAGTTTATGTTGTCATTATGACTTAAAAAGAGCATGTAGCGCCCCCTTGCTTTCAGCATGGGCACTACGCTAAACTTAGTTGGACTGGGAGAGTTACATTGTTCCCAGTCATGATTTGCCTAAATTGTGACCTCTGTCATTCCAGAAAGGTTCACTGGGTCAGTTTGCATTCTAGGGATGTGGTATCATCTCTGGTTGACAGTTGGCGCCAGAGGGGTTTCTGACAGAGCAAGTCTTCTCCAGTAGCCAATTGGAGGAGTTCTTCCCTCACGGGGCATGCTGGGGAGGGGATTATCTGGGACAGGGGTCATGTGTTCTGAATCTTCGCGGCCCTCCTGGCCAAGCTTACAGGCCTCACCGAGCCTCAACTGGAGGCGAAAGGGGACCCCAGTGACCTACTGGGTTCCCAGTCCTATTGAAGGGATCCCAGGCTGGGTGCCTTGCGATTGGGGGATTGGCTTGAGGGGAACCCGGAGGCAGGTTGTCCAACAGGTCTTAAACGAACCAATTGGGGATCTGGTGACCGGGATGCTGACAGGTACGCTTTACTGTCTCCCGTGCTAGAATCTACTGAGAAGATTCGCTCTGTTCATCCACCTAATCTTGTTTAAAGTAATTGGCCTGTGGCAGAGGCTCTATAGCCAGGTCTTTGTTAAGATCTGTTCCTCCCAGAAAATCTAAAGTGACACCTCGGCTGCCAGGCTCGCGCAGGAGACCTGTCTGTGTGCACTTCACCCACTCAGGCAGGAGTGGCTACGAGCTTACAATTTAGTACTATTGGGGGTAGGTATGCCGGTTCCTATCCAGGCCTGACACCGCAAGTTCTCCTCTTCTTTCATCAACCCTTTTCCTTCCTAACTGAAGTTGATGTTGGCTGTGTTGGCCTGGAAATAAAGCATTGGAAAAACCTTTATTTACTGTCTGAACCTCCTCTCACTACTTTGTTCCTGCATCACACCCCTAGACAACGCTAGGGTAACGTAATGTGCCGATCCCAGCAATCAATCAGCGGCTCCTTCGGGGGTAGCGCTACAAGTATATACAGTTGACTGATAATAAATGGCTTGAGCCAAACACTAACTATGAGTGAAAGAAAAGTTTTTGTGTTATCATTCATATTCTATAACAAATGGCCAAGAAATCATAAATTTTGCCAGGGTATGTAAACTTATGAGCACAACTGTATATACTTCTTTAATTCACCAGATTTTTTAACAGTTGTTTCTATGAAGCTTGTCTTTACAGTACTGACTCTCCCCTTAAAAACCTGTTGCTAGTCCTAGTTGTGTCAGAACAGTTTTATTTCTGTGTTTGTTGTGATTGGTCTATCCTGATCTTATTAGTGTAATACAAAGTCGTAGACATGAGATGGAAGCTTGAAGAATCCAAACATACAAAAAGATTCCAAGCTCTCAAACATTAATAACAATACCATGATGGGGCAAGATGCTGGGAGATGTGTATGTAGAGATGGTGGGAGGGCAAGGGTTCACATAAAAATGTGCAGCTTTTTTCAGATCAGGATGTATGTTGATGCATTAATGAGATGATCTGGTCCAAGATTAAAAGGTCACTGAAGAAAAACATTTGCTGAAATGACTGTTTACAGGGTATAGAGACATAATTGTTAACTGATTCCTTTTAAAAATGATTAAAAATAGATAAAAATCAATCATATAATGTGCCTGCAGTTTAGTTTCACTTTTAAACTGGTTTCATGTTTCTGTGAAGTAAAGAGACACACAGAACAAAAACAAACAAATACAGGGCAGTGTTTTGTTTTTAAAATGAATCTGATTGGTTCTGAGGAGTTTTAGACACACAGTAATGACAGCTTGGACCACAGTGAAAAGCTGCCATGAGATTTTTCATAAGGAGCCAGACAAGCAGGAAGTGTGGAGATCAGAGCAGAATTACAGCAACTTCAAAGCAAAAACGAACAATGAGGACATGAAACCAGGACTGCAGTAAGGTAAAGGAAGCAATCTAGCTAAAAAAAAAAATTCCTTTAGTGATCCTTTAAGGCTTCATGTACACAGAATTTTACAAGCTCAGAACGGCTCAAACTTAAAATTTCCAGCTTTCCAGAACATAGTGCATACAGTCAGCCATACACATGAATGATTGCAAGCAGACGTACACATGTAAAGAAAATTAAATCAGTCTATTGAATGCTGCCTGAGGGTGCAGATTCTGGATATACTGCATATATTATAAACATGAACCAGACATTTACGCCACCTGCTGGCCGTAAAGTGAAAATATATCTTTTTTTTTTTATGTTTATTACATACTGTATATATGTATATATTATATATTTTTTTTTTATATGCATATACATATACAGTATATAGAAGTTCATACTTGTTAAATTTCATGTGTCTTTAACACTGATTTACTGTGATTTTTAATTTTGGTGGTTTGGAGAATATTTTGAAATGTATTAAATGACACATATACAGTGTGTTTTTACACTTAGTAGTAACAATTTTCTAACAATTGTTAACACATTCTTTACAAATACAATTATCCACACGAGCACACCACTGGTTTCTAAAGGATGGTCTGCTTCTTGGAGAATTTCCTCTGTCTGTTATTAATATATTTTACAGTGGGACCTTGGTTAACGAGTAACGCGGTTAATGAGCGTTTTGAAAGTGTTGTCTCGCAAAACGAGCAGGATTCAAGCAAATAGGGTGTGAAATACCTGGTCACCAGTCATCTCTATGCTTCCCAGACAGCGCCGGCTGATTCGCTCTCCAGGCCCCCGATGGCACGGGAGAGCTCGGGGAAGCACCGGATGGCGGCAGGAGGAGTGGGAAATCCCCTCCCGCCGCCTGTAAGAACGATCAAGCGGTGGAACTGACACTTTGATCGTTCTAATCGTGCACAGAATCGCTGGCTAAAGGCGGTGATATCTGAATGATGCCTGTAGCTGCAGGCATCATTCAGATACGACCGCACAAAGCCGCACAAAGCCAAGAAATGTAAAAGACGGCCTCCGGTGGTAAAGTGCTTAAAGGAGAATTGTACAAAAAACAAGATTGGTTAAACCCACAAGTGCTTTTTTTAATCACCACTATTCCTATATATTGGCTTTTGGAATTTGCAAATGCAGCAATTTAGAAAATCGCATGAAAGGTTTAGGGCTGCAAAACACTTTTTGATAGATAAAAAGTACAACTACAGTGATCAGACCAAAATGAGGGACAGACTAGGAGAATGAGGGACAGAGGGGCATTGCTCCAAATCAGGGACAGTCCCTCGAAATCAGGGACAGTTGGGAGCTATCATAGAAGTGGAGGCAGATGCGGCGGCTGCATGGACACAGTCACGTGTCAAAATCTGACGTGCAGGGGTGTCTGCGTTCAGAGTCGTGCAACCGCACCTGCCCACGTGGCAAAATTTTACTTTAGACCGTTTCCATGCAGCCGCTGCGTCTATGGGCTGCTTGCATGCAGCTCCGATGTGGATACACATGCAGCCAAAAGCGGCTCAGCATGGAGATGAGTCTATAAAGTGAATGGGTATGCATCGGCTGCACGGATTCACCAAATGGATTTAAAAGATATGCAGAAAAAGGTGCACCCATGTTCACCCATGTTTGTGCATCCATCCCTGCATACCTGTCAAACCCAGCTGTGTGGATGAGTCCGTACAGCGGATGAGCACCTATTCACTTTCTATGGGCTGCCTGCACGCAGCTCAGCGCCAGTGTTGCCAACCGTCCGTATTTTTACAGACAGTTCGTAAAAACAGGCACTTTTTCCCCCCGTTTGTAAATGTCCCTGGTTGCGGGAATTTGCCAGTAAAAATAGCCGAGATCGGTTCGGCTTGGAACTGCGCATGGAGATTGGAGGCAGGGGGTGATGGAGACAGGGGGAGATTGGAGGCAGGGGGTGTTAGTGGCAAGGGGTGTTGGTGGCACCGCAGAGGGGGATGGTGGCACCGCAGAGGGTGGGGGATGGAGACAGGGGTTGTTGGTGGCATCGCAGAGGGGGATGGAGGCAGGGACCGATGGAGGCAGGGGGTAATTGGAGGCAGGGGGCCTGGGTGAGATTGGAGGCAGGGGGAGGTTGGAGGCAGGAGGAGATTGTGGCACCGCAGAGGGGGGTGAAGGCAGGAAGTGTTGGTGGCAGAGGGGGATGGAGGCAGGGGGTGATGTGACTAAATAATTTGCCCTTATTATATTGAAAATAACAAAAATATGTTGTTTTGCCTTAATATCTACCTTAAATCACATTGCTATTTGTCTAGCGTACTTGTTTGAAGCCTAAATACTGAAATTTGCACCTAAAAATGGAATTGAGTAACTTTTGTGAAATGCCAGTAAAAACGTGGCTGCGCCAGTAAATTTCAGGTGTCGTGCCAGTAAATTTCAATCTGGTAGGTTGGCAACACTGCTCAGAGCTAGTAAGAAAAGTACGACTCCCATGTGAATGAGCCCTAATAGTAACATGTACAAAAAACAATCGGCACAGAAATGCGATTCATTAAACACGGATTAAAACACATAAATGGGATAAAAACAAGCGTTTACCTTTTTTATGAGAAGAAGACAAAAGGTATCCTTGGTACATTTTCCTTCACTCCTCACTCTGCTTGGTTTTGGAAGCTATTCTGATTCCATGAGTTTCAAAAGCAAAACACTGGCCTTTGTCACGGAAACCTCCAGCCAGTAGCTGTAGTCAGCAGCCGTTGCCACGGAAACCCTTCTGTATACGCACTTTAATTAGTCTTCCTGTTCAGCACTTTTTACCGCCCAAACTTCACACTGTCACACTGCTCATCAGAATGAAACTGCAGAGAGCAGAGCCAGGGTACAAGTCACTAATCAGCTCAGCGTGAGTCTGTCTGATGTTCAGCTCTAACCTTACACCTCAGAGCATAGCCCCAACAATGGCGATCCTCCACTCATTGGTAAACAGGCTGGGCAGCGTACATAATATCCACCAACACAACTTGGAAACAGAATGTTTGTAGAAACTACAGCAAACCACAACGAGCAACATCATTCCAATTGTTTTTACGGTACAGGCTAAAAAAATAAAATAAATGATAATGGCCTTAGTGCTACGATACACAAAAGTCGTAGTCCTCCCTTCTTTTTTATATACGACTTCAAATGATAGTTCATGTAATGAAAGTAGACCTCTAATCTAATAGAAGACACCGTACATTGTTTTTTAAATTAGAAACCACTGAGCTTGCACCATAAAAATGTATACTTAAAGCGGTTGTACAGTCTAAAGTTCGAAAACTAAAAGTCAATAGCTACAAAAACTGTATTACATACAGTGGAACCTTGGATTACGAGCATAATCTGTTCCATGAGAATGCTTGTAATCCAAAGCACTTGCATATCAAACCCATTTTCCCCATAGAAGTCAATGGAAATAAAGATAATTCTTTCCACATAGACTTCTATGGCATGCAATATCGCATGTGGCCAGAGGTGGAAGGACGCCGGAGACCGTTCGGCTACATTTGGAAACCCTTGGAAAGGCTCGGAAACACTTGGGAACTGAGTATTTCCGAGTGTTTCCAAGTATTTCCGAATGCCTCCCAGTGTTACCGGCACCCCCGCACCTCTGGCCAAATGCGGTACTGCACGCCGCAGAGGCTTGAATCCTTTTTGTTTTGCGAGACGATACTCGCAAACCGAGGCAAGATTTTTTTTAAATTGCTCGTATTGCGAAAACGCTCGTTAAACACATTACTCGCAATCCGAGGTTTCACTGTAGTTACATAGTAGGTGAGGTTGAAAAAAGGCACAAGTCTATCAAGTCCAACCTACAGTATGTGTGTGATTTTATGTCAGTATTAAAATGTATATCCCTGTATGTTGTGGTCGTTCAGGTGCTTATCTAATAGTTTTTTAAAACTATTGATGCTCCCCGCTGAGACCACCACCTGTGGAAGGGAATTCCACATCCTTGCCGCTCTTACAGTAAAGAAGCCCCTACGCAGTTGAAGGTTTCTTCTAATTTTAATGAGTGGCCATGTGTGTTATTAAACTTACTTCCATTGGAAAGTTTTATCCTTATTGTGGGGTCACCAGTGTGGTAGCTGCTGACTTTTAATAATAGGACACTCACCTGCCCCAGAATCCAGCATTCTCCTCATACTTACCTCCACTGTGCAGCTCGTTTTGCACAGAGTGGCCCCGATCATCCTCTTCTGGGGTCCCTCGATGGCTCTTGTGGCTCCTCCTCGCATCAGATAACCCCCAAGGAGAAGCGATCTCCCAGGGGGTTACCTCGCGGGCGTATTTCCGAGTCCAGCATTCAGTATCCATAGACACAAATGCCGAACACGGCCTGCCCACCCCCCCTCCCCGCGCACGTGTCATTGGATTTGATTGACAGCAGTGGGAGCCAATGGCTGCGTTTCAATCAATGTATCCAATCAAGAGCCAGGACCCTGTGCAGAGAGGGACAGCACGTCTCCGCCGAGGGGAATACGGGGCTCAGGTAAGTAAAACGGGGGGCTGGGGGGGGGGGGCGGTCACTGGCAGAAGTTTTTTCACCTTAATGCATAGGATGCATTAAGGTGAAAAAACACAAGGGTTTTCAACCCCTTTTAAAAAGTACCTTCTATTGCTCTCAGCCTTCTCCAGATTACCAAATTCTGTATGTAGAAAGGAGGTCCCCTGCTCTCTTGTTCACTCTGAAAATGGACTAGACATTATGTACAATGGGATTTGCAGTGTGCTTGGAGCAGTGCGCATGAACACAACTAACGTGTACTCATTCCAAACAAAAGGAAGTGAGGGAAAGAAGGAGAGGTTCAGTCGATCATGTAGGACATTGCAAGGAGGCAGATAAACACAGTAAAGTCTCATGCACACAGGGCGTCTGTTTAGCCCGTTTGACTGCTGCAGGAGAAAAGCTGCTTAACCCCCTGGAGCTGGCTGCCACCATCCATTTAAAGCAGGGATCCTCAAACTACGGCCCTCCAGCTGTTGCGGAACTACAAGTCCCATGAGGCATTGTAAAACTCTGACATTCACAGACATGACTAGGGCATGATGGGAATTGTAGTTCCTGAACAGCTGGAGGGCCGTAGTTTGAGGACCCATGATTTAAAGAGTTTGCTATGACAGGAGGCAGGGCGGGGCTTATGGTGGTCACATGATCGGAAAAGTCCCGTTCGCAAACACCGATCAATAACTTTCCATGAGCTGCTGGTCACTGTGCTGGGACCACGCAAGGCACTCGCTCTCGGCACAGCACTGTTGGCGGTAATGTGCGCAAATATGCAGCCGCTCTGCGCCAAGGCCTGGCCACCAAGAGGCCGCATATTTGCGCGCACTAGCCGCAAAGAGGTTAAGAAAACGAGCCACCTATTTTAACCCTTAAAATCCCACACCACCAAACTACAAGCACGAGCATTGCACATGTTTGAAGCGCAGCCTTATTCATTTGAATGGGTTGTGTTTGGTTGACTCTAGAGTACCAAAATGTTATTAAAGTTCTACTTTAAGGCTCATTCACGTGGGCGTACAGTGCTGCAGAATGCAAAGAAAAGTTTGTTTATCTTCCACTGTTACCGTTGAGCTGCGTGCAGGCAGCCCATAGAAGTAAATGGGAGCATATTGGCTGTATATACTCATCTGCACAGCCAAGTTTGAAAGGCGTGCAGTGGTGGACAGATAAAAATGCACAGGCTCTGTGCCCAGGTCCATGTACATACCTCCCAACTTTTTGAGACGGGACTGAGGGACACCTATCAGCAAAAGTATGCAGGCATAGGGCACACCCCTTGTCATGCCCCTTAAAGGAGATGTTTACAAAAAAAATACTAAAAAACAGGATTGGTTAAACCCACAAGTGTTTTTTTTTTTTTTTATACCACTACTATTCCTTTATATTGGCCTTTGGGAGTTACAAATGCAGCAATTTTGAAATCAGATATAAGGTTTAGTACTGGAAAACACTTTTTAATAGAGAAAAAGTGCATTTATGTACATCTATATTGATCAGGCCAAAATGAGGGGCAAATGAGGAGGAATGAGGGACAGTGGGACACTGCTCCAAATCAGGGACAGTCCATCAAAATCAGGGACAGTTGGGAGCTATGCATGTACCGTCTCTGCATACCTGTCAAACCCAGCTGTGCTGTTGTGTCCATCCATCTAATAGTCTTCCATTTACTTGTATGGGCTGCCAGCATGCAGAGGAAAGTAAACATACGGCTCTTTGCGCTGTATGGGGCTGTGCGTTCACGTATATGAGCCCTAACTGAAAAAATACAGTTGTTTTGGATTTACTGATAATAATTTTGTAATAATATCTGCAGTCCGTTCAGCTAACGAAAAAACCCCAAGCACTTCAGATTTATCAGCCCTTGGTTAATGAAGGCCTATTGTAATTCATGGGCATACATATGCATATTCCTGAGGTAACAAAGGCTCTCAGCTTGTAAACAAGCACCTCTCTTTCATTGTCTGACATGACAGTTGTAAGAGGAATTCTTCCCCTGAAAAGAGGACCTAACTGACCTTTATGACAGGAGGGGTTAACGAGAGTTGGTTTCCTGTGGTAACAACAATTCATAACTAACAAGAGCTGGATTTTTTTATAACAGGAGCCTCTGGATACACAACATTCCACACTCTGTTCCTTGTGACGCCACACACAATCCCTGTTGTATTTGGTTTCAATGGTCTTAGAGCCGTTCACATTTGTGTGATTGTTGAACATGCGTTTTACACATGTTGCTTTAGGAAGACCATTTATTTTGTATGGGCCACAAATCAGTGAAGATGCTGTATGCCACACCTTTAATGCAATTTAATGCAATGCACCACAGCACACAGATCATTCCCATCTGTGTGTTGTGTGTTACAACACATGTATGTTGCAGTCTGTTGTGTTAGCGCATTGGAGTGTTATTCAAAATGCACTACAAGCACTGCTGTGTGTTTGTGACCACATAACAGTGTGACTTTAAGAGCCTTAAAGGAGAAATTAGGGATTATTAAAAAAAAAAAAAAACATCAATATTCACCTCTATGCTGCAACATCAGTGTGAAAAACTCTAAAACTGACCATACATTAAACAACTTTCTTGTACAATTTTCCTTTAGATTTACCAAACCCAACACTTTCAATTAGTATGCAATCAGGCAGGCCCTTGCACTACACAGTTGAAGGTAAATCTAAAGCAGGATAAAGCCTCATACACACGATCGAAATTTCATTGACTTTTCCGTAGATTTTTGTCTGAAGGGGCATTGGCCATGCACTTGGTATGCATACGCATGGCAGAACATTTTCAGCCAACATTCACCAAATCATGTGTTTTTTCAGCTCTTTACCGCCACCCTTTGGGCAACTTCTGCTATTGTTGTCTGATTTTTAGCATTGGTTCTGAACATGCTTGTTTGTACTTTGGAATTTGGTCCGATGGACTTGTGTGCACACGATCGGATGATCCTCCATTGGACATTTGTTGTCGGGAAGTTTGAGAGCATGCACAGCAAACAACAAAAACCGACAACAATTGTCCGATGGAGCATACAGATGGTCGGTTTGTCTGATAAAACACGTCGGTCGGACCGTTGTTGTCGAAAAGTCCGATTGTGTGTAAGAGCCTTTAGGTAATTGTAAAGAGGGGTAGAGCTAACTGAACAACATGTGAGAAGCCAAAGTTTACCAGGCACAGTGTCGCCTCCTCACACCTGATTTAAACCTCTAATTGCCGTATTACCATGTTATAATCACGTGCATTGCATGGCAATCATGGGTTTAAACCAGGTGGTAAAGAGGCAACATATCACTTCCTCACCACCTCCAAAATATCCAAAATTTGCTGCATGAGTTTCTTAAATCAAATCGCTTCTTTCATTTACCCAAATAAAAAAATATGACATCTGATTGACCAAGTTTGCTAGACTCCTATATAGCACTATAGAAAACCAATTACATGAATATATACAAATAAAAGTGCTTAGTCTTTCACACTAGGCAGACTCGGTCGCAGTGGAGACCGCCGGCTCAGTGGGAGATCTCTCGGCAGATCTCCGCTGAGCCGGTGGGTGACAAGTCCCTCTGTGCTCACTGAGTGGGGAGGGGCTTGTGCAGCGTTGCTGATTCCTATGGAGAGATCTGATGAAAACGGACAGCATGTCCATTTTCATCAGATCTCACCTGATCCGATATGGACGGATGGGGGTGTATCGCCATCCGTCTGATCCGGCGGATCGGATCGGGTCAGATGTCAGCAGGCATGTCTCCGCTGACATCCGAAACTGACAGACGGACCTGAATGGTGTGAAAGGGGCCTTAAGCCTCGTACACACAATCTGATTGTTGGCAGGGGATTGTCTGTTAATATACTGTTGTCCTAAAATCTGACCGTTAATGTGCTCCTTCTGACAATTGTTGTCCAACTTTCGGCTAACAAATGTTGGATGGCAAGCTAGTAAGTTTTTTGGCAGACCGTTACACAAAAGTCGTAATCAATGCTCACCAAGCACGAAATTCCTCAAGAGCTGAAATTCCTCGTAGTACGTCACCACGTTCGTGTTTGTTGGCCAACAATTGTGTCCTATTAGTATGCAAGACAAGATCCAGGCACACGCTCTTTGAAAAAAAATCTGACGCTCGTTTGACCAACAATCGGATCTTGTGTATGAGACTTTAGTGTTTTCTGCATTACTGTACATAAAGGATTTTCTTGGCCACAAGGGAGACAAAAAAGCCACTAAACAAGTGACAGAACACTTTAAGTAACCGTTATGTCACTGAGCAAAGTTATTGATTTTCTCAGCCTTAAGCCTTCCACCAGTTCCTTACTGATTTCTTGAGGGACTCTCACAGCACAAATGAATCCTTATTCACAGTAATTACTAGATAAAATATCTATGGAAATCATGTCACGGTCCCAGAAGATCCATAAAACTTTGTCAGAAAATGTCCTATGCAAGAATAGCAAGAGAAAAAAGCTAATATCCTAAAACCATCCACACAACACTGATGAGACAAGCTGGATGAACGCATGTACAGGTACAGTATTTTATACAGTTATAAGGAACTAGCACTTTGGAGCCGGTGATCTGACGATATGGTTCCTCCTATCTATATGGTTCCCGTCTTGACTGTGCAGGCGCAATCCAAGCCGACGGAAATCGCCGAACCTGAGCAGCTGTAGCAAGAGGTCCAGGCCGAGGTGGAATTTGTTGTCGGCCTCACGTCCATGCTTCACTCGGACGGCTTGCTGTGCTCGCTCTGCCTCCTGGCTCTTTTTTTAACATCTGCCAATCCACAGGGATGTTAAGGAATGAGCCTGGATGCCGCCCGAGGTTCGGAGATTTCTGTGGGCTATGTGTGCGCCTGCGCAGTCAAGAAGGGAACCATCAAGATAGGGGAACTAAATCGCCAAGACACCGGCATATGGCCTACACAGACCTAGGTTGACTGGAACAAGCCCTATTTAGGAATTTTGCTAACCCTTTGCTGCGTTGACTAGCACTGGTATATCCTGCCTTCTGGGAACTGATTCATGCAGTAAATCACAATGCAGTTTTATTTGGTATCTCTGTGCATTTAAGTACAGTCAGAATCCTTAAGCCCTGATAAAGGCTTAGCACCTGAAATATGTTGAGTATATTCTGCTATGAGTCAATTTTATCATTAAATACTTTGGACTTGTCAGGGAAGACAGGCTTTCCATGCAAGCGTCCGGCATGCATGCATGCGTACTAGCACTTTAAGACACACACCTGTCACTAATAATAAAGTCAGGCAGGCGATTTAAAGCGGAGTTCCACCCAAAAATTGTACTTCTGCTTAAACCACTCCTTGCCCCCTTACATGCCACATTTGGCATGTAATTTTTTTTGGGGGGGAGTGGGGGCTTCATGAGGAGTGGGACTTCCTTTTCAAAGACTTTCTGGATATTTTCGTGGTTGTCTACCTTGATGACATCTTGATATTCTCTGTATCATTAGAGGTGCACCGAGGGCATGTTAAAAGCGTATTGTGCCAGCTCCGCAAATATGGACTTTATGCTAAAGCCGAAAAATGCGTTCAGTTCTTAGGTCTGATCATTTCGACCAAAGAGATCAAGATGGACCCACAGAAAGTCTCAGCGATACTAGATTGGCCAGCCCCCACAGACAAGAAGGGAATACAACGCCAATTTTTATCGCAAATTTATCAAGAACTTTTCCGCTATCATTCACCCTATTACACAGCTGACTTTTGAAATGTTGAAGAGATGGTTTACCATTGCTCCTGTCCTAAGTCACCCAGACTCTAACTTGCCCTATATTGTGGAGGTGGATGCTTCAGAAAGTGCAGTTGGGGCCATTCTATCTCAACGTCAAGGCCTCAAAGAAGTGACCCATCCAATAGTATTCTTTTCTCGCAAACTCACGTCAGCTGAAAGAAACTACGATGTAGGGGATCAGGAACTTTTGGCGATCAAAGCCGCGTTGGAGGAATAGAGATACCTGCTGGAGGGCGCGGCCCATCCAATTCTAATCTACACAGATCATAAGAATCTTGAGTATCTGCGATCCGCTAAACGCCTCAAACCACGGCAAGCTCGCTGGGCTCTCTTTTTCTCGAGATTCTCATTTCATATTACATACAGGCCCAGATCAGAGAACACTAAGCCTGATGCGTTGTAACGCATGTTTGAAGATCCAAGAGACATCCTAATACCAGATACCATTTACCAACTTCCTGCTATTACACACTGACCTTTTGTCTCAGTTACAGCAAGCTTCTGCAGAAACACCCAGTCCTCCAGGGGTCACACTACAAGCAAAGAATGGACTATTATGGAGGGGTAAGCCGATTTTTGCACCTAAAGAGGTTCGAGCAATGATCTTGGGGGTTTGTCATGACCACCCTTTGGCAGGCCATTTTGGGGTTCATAAGACTGTCAAACTTGTACAACGCTCATTTTGGTAGCCAGGGTTGGAGAAAGACTGCAGATCCTATGTAAATGCATGCACCACCTGCATCTGGAGTAAAAGCTTCCATAACAAAGCTTGGGGATTGTTCAGACCTCTGCCTATACCTGACAGACAGTGGCAGATGATTGCTATGGATTTTATAGTTGATCTTCCACCATCTGAAGAATGTACTGCTATTTTTGTGGTAGTAGATCGCTTATCAAAGATGGCTCATTTCATTACCCTAAAGAGTACACCATCGGCTGCAGAAACCGCTCGGGTGTTTATAATAGAAATTGTCAGACTCCGTGATCTCGCTGGATGGCGGCTGGGGGATGACGTGCGCTACGTGAAGCGACGCACGCCGAGGGAGGGGCTAAGCCACGCCACGAGCCGACCAAGGCACCCAGGAAGACGCCGTGAGATCCAGGGATCTAGGGAACGATAGCGGCGCCGATGCGGTGGTGAGGCGGCTTTGTTTCCAGGTCCCCAGCGGGCGCAAAAGGCAACCAACATCTGTTCTAACCTGGGGAGGCTTTCACGACCCCCCCTTCGAGCCTCACGGAACCGTACGAGGGAACCATGAAGGTGGATCTGTCTGCGGTAATGCCAGCTTTCCGAGGGCGGGTCTGACCCCCCGCACCCCCCCCGCCGCTGATGCCTGTGACGTCCGCATCGCTCACATCACCGATAGCAGACTGATAGTTGAGCTGCAGGAAGCAGGTAATATCGTTCCATTTTATATCTCCATCATCCCCACAACTCCAGCGTTGTGTAAGAGACTTTTTAACAACGGGATTGTCCATAAGCATACTGTCAAATATCTGGGATCTGGTGAAGAAGGGGGAGATTATTGTTAAAGCTGCCTGCGCTGTATATCATTTTTGAACTTGTTTTCTAAAGTCCTGCAGGCTAAAAACACTGCAGGAGGGGGAAAGGAACCATTCTGGCAGACTTATCTCCTTAGGCTATAAGCCCCGCAAAAAGGGGCTTGACATATGACTCGTATGGTGGGTGCAGTATACAACAATAGTAACTGCTAGGGATACCCAGATTTGTGAAATAATTCTCTAGCATAGAAAACTGCAGGATGAATTGCTATACTTATCTATCTCCTACCTACTACCATTGTCTCACGCTCTTATCCCCCCGTCGGGTTGCTCCCCTGAAGATTATAACACCCCTAAACAATTCTCTACGAGTCATTAGTAACCTTCAACCTACTCCCTAGTCCTGCTTTATCTCTTCTCCTGCTATCCCCCAAAGGAAGAAGAGAAGGAGGGTTTCACCATTCCATCCAATACAGACACTTTTAGTGTCTGTATCTACTGGGCTGTAGGGGGTAGCGGCACCGGGGGGGTTAGGACTTTAGGTCCCAGGGGCCTAGGGCACACTTAGAGCAAGCAGGAGACCTAACGTTGAACCATTCACTTGGTGAGTGTGATAGTACCTGTGATAGTACCTGGCAGGGGGACGAATATAGCTAAAACTGGAGAAGCGGATCCGGGTCAGGAGAAAATACAAAATGAGTAAAGTAACAAGGGGTTCCGCTCCAAAAGCCCCCAAGGATAACCCTGCAACCAGTACAATCAAACAATACATTACCCAAGAGGGAATCTCCAAAAGCCCAGGTAATACTAAATAAACTGAGAAGACGGGGACTACAAAAAAGGGGGCAGGGGGTACTAATGCTCAAACCCCCGATATATCCATAGAGGGCGAACAAGACCAGACCCTAAGCATGGAGGGAAGTACAGACACCCACATACCATCTAAGGGGGAACTTGAAGCTATGCTGAGCAAATTAGAAGCCAGATCTGGGCCACCTACTAACGTGGGTAGAAGAAACTGAGACCAGACTGTCAAAACAGGAACTTGAACTCAACCAACTGAAAGAGCAATATCTTGTCATTCAACAGAACCAGAGGATGTTAAAGTACCGCTTGGAGGACCAAGAAAACCGGAACAGGAGAAAAAAATTTAAGGATTAAGTCTATCCCAGAAGATAGAGGAGAAGATCTGATAAAAACCCTGAATAGCTTGTTCATCCCCCTTCTTGAACAAGACACCGAAGAACCCATTAAAATCGAGCGGGCACATCGAATTGGAAGGTTCAACAACGGAGAAGGGGGTAGGCCTAGGGATACAATTGTTAGATTTAGGTTCTACGAAGACAAAGCCGACATCTGGTCAAGACTCAGGAAAAAGAAGGGAAGGTAAGGGTGGGGGTGAAGGAATCGTGGCTTCCTGGGACTCCAAAATGAATTTAAGATAGCAGAGAAGCAGAAATAATATGGCAGAAATCAAGTTCATGTCATACAATGTTAAAGGCATGAACGCCGCTAGGAAAAGATTTAAGATCCTAGAAGAGATCAAACGATATAGAGCGGACATAATTTACAGGAAACTCATTTGACCTTGGAATCTAATATAAAGCTATATTCATCTGCATACCCAAACTGGTTCTATGGGGACTCGATCTCCAAACGTGCAAAGGGAGTGGCAATAGGGTTCGCAAAAGGAATCAGGTTTACCCTAGAAGCCAGATTGACAGTCCCGGAAGGGCGCTTCCTATTCCTGAAAGGAAAGATAGGTAACACCGTCTATACTCTAGCTAACATATATGTGCCCAACGTATACCCAATCGAATATGTATGTAGAATTTTGGGCAAATTGAAAAATTTCGAGGAGGGGTATATAGTTTTGATGGGAGATTTAAATTTTGTTATGAACTTGAGAGAGGACACCACGTCCCATGTGAGGGTGACAAATAACGCACAGATACAAAAATTAAAACAAAAAATGCACAACTGCCAACTGGTAGATGCGTGGAGAGCTTTCCACCCTAAAATACAAGACTTTACGTTCTTCTTCCCCCCACATGGAACGTATACCAGGATAGATTACATCTTGGTAGACCATAGATTGTTGGAAAGGGTCACTGAGACAGATATTGGAATCATGACCATATCGGACCATGCACCAATAACTATGAAAATTGAATTATCTATACAAAACATTCAACAACCTGCCTGGCTCTTGAGTAATAACCTGATTAGCGACGAGGTAGTGGCGGGTAGAGTGGAAGAACTCAAATTTTTCTTTGCCACGAATGATACAGAAGGTATCTCCAGCGCCACCCTGTGGGAGACGCACAAAGCATACATTAGAGGGGTTCTAATCTCTGAGGGCGCAAGGGTAAAAAGAGAGAGAAATAGGAAGAGGGACAATTTGGTGAAAGATATAATAAATTTAGAGCGGGAACATAAAGAACAACAACTAAAGGAGACGTTCCTTAAACTAACTATAAAAAGAAACAAGCTTAAGGAGATCATGGAACAAGAAACAAGGAAAAACTTTAACAACATAGCCCGAGAAAGATATCTATGGGGTAACAAATCTTCTAAACATCTAGCTAAAATGGCTCAAAAAAAGAAAGTCAGGAATTATATTGAAAAAATTCAAAGGAAAGATGGGGGATTGGTCTACACAACCTCAGAGATTGCAGAAACCTTCAAAAACTATTACGAAGAATTATATACTATAGATGGGTCAAGGGGGCAAGCGGCAGAGAGAGAGGCCAGATCGCGTGACTTTTTGGAGAAAGCGGGACTCCCTAGAGTTGATGAGTTGGATAAGATTAATATGGACAGGCCCAAAACGGAGGAAGAAATTAAAAACGCATTGAACAATACAACAGCCGGGAAGAGTCCCGCCCCCGATGGGTTTTCAGTATCTTACTATAAGAGATACAGTAACATCTTAATCCCGAAATTAGTCAGATATTTCAATGCCTTGGGCTCTGAGTTAGAAATGAGCAAGGATGCGCTGGCCGCCTCGATCACAATTATACTAAAAGAAGGGAAAGATGGTACACTCTGCTCAGGGTATAGACCAATCTCCCTCCTTAACACCGATACCAAGCTCTTTGCGAAAATATTGGTGGAACGATTAAAAAGGGTCATGAACTCTCTGATACACCCTGACCAAGTTGGGTTTGTCCCAAACAGAGAGGGGAAAGATAATAGCATAAGGGCACTACTGTTGCTCCAGAAGATAAGGCAGAGCAGGTCCCCGGGTCTATTCCTGTCGGTGGATGCTGAAAAAGCTTTCAACAGGGTAGACCAGGGCCGATCCTACACGGGGTGCAGTGGGTGCCCCGCACCCAGCGCTGTCATCCGCGAGGCGCCGAGCGAGCCGCCAAGATTTTTTTATTTTTTTTATCCGAGCTGCTGAGCCGCCAAAGTAATACGAGAGCCGAGCGGGATGTGACGACGTGACGTCACACGGCCGCCCCAGCATCCACAGCGCGCCGCCTCTGCGGCTGGAGATTTAGCTCCGCTCGGCTCCACCCACCGTGACCTCTGCCGCTGCCATCTTTAGACAGCGTGGCGGAGCGAGCGCCAAGCGGAGCAACAGCTGCGCTGCCGCCTGATTCACCTAAGATTGAGCGCCTCTGCCTCAGCCTGCCATGTACTAATGGGGGGTTTGTCCTGGGTGGGTCTGACCGTCTGCACTAATGGGGTGGTTTGTCATGGGGGGGTCCGTACTAATGGGGGATTTGTCCTGGGTGGGTCTGCACTAATGGGGGGTTTGTCATGGGGGGGATCTGTACTAATGGGGTGGTTTGTCATGGGGGGGTCTGTACTAATGAGGGGTTTGTCCTGGGTGGGTCTGCACTAATGGGGTGGTTTGTCATGGGGGGTTTATCCTGGGTGGGTCTGCACTAATAGGGTGTTTTGTCATGGGGGGTCTGTCCTGGGTGGGTCTGCACTAATGGGGTGGTTTGTCATGGGGGGATCTGTACTAATGGGGGATTTGTCCTGGGTGGGTCTGCACTAATGGGGGGTTTGTCATGGGGGGATCTGTACTAATGGGGTGGTTTGTCATGGGGGGGTCTGTACTAATGAGGGGTTTGTCCTGGGTGGGTCTGCACTAATGGAGTGGTTTGTCATGGGGGGTTTATCCTGGGTGGGTCTGCACTAATAGGGTGTTTTGTCATGGGGGGTCTGTCCTGGGTGGGTCTGCACTAATGGGGTGGTTTGTCATGGGGGGATCTGTACTAATGGGGGGTTTGTCCTGGGTGGGTCTGCACTACTGGGGTGGTTTGTCATGGGGGGTTTATCCTGGGTGGGTCTGCACTAATGGGGTGGTTTGTCATGGGGGGGTCTGTACTAATGGGGGGTTTGTCCTGGGTGGGTCTGCACTAATGGGGTGGTTTGTCATGGGGGGGTCTGTACTAATGGGGGGTTTGTCCTGGGTGGGTCTGCACTAATGGGGTGGTTTGTCATGGGGGGGTCTGTACTAATGGGGGGTTTGTCCTGGGTGGGTCTGCACTAATGGGGTGGTTTGTCATGGGGGGGGGTCTGTACTAATGGGGGGTTTGTCCTGGGTGGGTCTGCACTAATGGGGTGGTTTGTCATGGGGGGTCTGTACTAATAGGGGGTTTGTCCTGGGTGGTTCTGCACTAATGGGGTGGTTTGTCATGGGGGGGTCTGTACTAATGGGGGGGTCTGTACTAATGGGGGGTTTGTTCTGGTTGGGTCTGCACTAATGAGGTGGTTTGTCATGGGGGGTCTGTACTAATGGGGGGTTTATCCTGGGGGGTCGGTACTAATTGTGGTGTTTGTCCTGGGTCTGTACTAATGGGGGGTTTGTCCCGGGGGGGGGGGGTCTGAACTAATGGGGGGGGGGTTTGTTCTGGAGTCTGTTCTAATGGGGAGTTTGTCCTGGTTAAGTCTGTACTAATGGAGGGGTGGTTTGTCCTGGGGGTCTGTACTAATGGAAAGGGGTTGTCCGGGGGGGTCTGCACTACTGGGGAGGTTGTCCTGAGGGAGGTCTGTAGTAATGGAGGGGGGTTTGTCCTGAGGGAGGTCTGTAGTAATGGAGGGGGGTTTGTCCTGGGGGGAGTCTGTACTAATGGGGGGGTTTGTCCTGGGGGAGTCTGTACTAATGGGGGGGTTTGTCCTTGGAGAGTCTGTACTAATGGGGGGTTTGTACTAATGGAGGGGGATTGGTTTGTCCTGGGGGTCTGTACTAATGGGGGGGTTGTTCTGGGGCAGTCTTTACTACTGGAAGGGGGGCTGTACTAATGGGGGGTGTTTTGTCCTGGGGGTCTGTACTAATGGAGGGGGTGGTTAGTCCTGAGGGGGTCTGTACTAATAGAGGAGGGTCTGTACTAATGGAGGGGGTCTGTACTAATTGAGGGGGGATGGTTTGTCCTGGGGGGGTCTGTACTAATGGGGGGTGGTTTGTCCTGGGGGGTCTGTACTGAGGGAGGGGGTTTATACTTAGTTAGGAGTCTGCACTGACAGAGGGGGTCTATACTTCGTGGAGGGCGTCTGTACTGAGGGGCGACTATAGGTGGAGGAAGGGGGTGACACCATGTTTCACCTCAACTGGTGACAACAACCCTAGTGACGCCACTGCAGCTGCGGGCTCTTCATTCCTCCTTCCACTCCCTCTCCTCCTTCTCTTCACGCGCAATGCTGTACTAGTGAGCGATGCTTGCCAGCACAGCCACCCTTTATGTTTTTTCCCTGCCTTCATATTGGCCAGGGAAGAAATAGAATAGAAAAAGGAGCAGAGAAGAGGATTGTGGGACTTGTAGTTCGAGGACTGACAGCCCCACTGTAACAAAGAAACTGCAGCCCACATGGCATGTTCAGCTGAATGGGAGAGAGAGCCAGGACCCCAGGAAAGCTTTCAGGGAAGTGCACCCAGGACTCCCGAGGGAGAGGACACCATCAGAGAGAGAACCCCGCTGCCGTGCGCCACCAGAGGGAAAGCCACACAGCCTAGTGCCATCCCTGGCGGAGAAAGGAAGAGTCATTGCCAGAATACAGATCTGAGCTCTACCTAGCGGAGTATCCATGGTAAATTCAGAGTGAGCTGACTCCTGATCAGGAACCGTTGTTGCTGTATCGCTGGGTCAGGTGAGAGCTGATCGGCCATTATCTATTTATGTCAATAGGAACTGCAGTCTCTGACCATCTCCTGTATTATATCTGCAGTCTCTGACCATCTCCTGTATTATTTCTCCAGTCCCTGACCGTCTTCTGTAGTATGTCTGCAGTCTCTGACCATCTCCTGTATTATATCTCCAGTCACTGACTGTCTTCTGTAATATGTCTACACTCTCTGACCATCTCCTGTACTAAAATTGCAGTCTCTGACCATCTCTTGTATCATGTCTGCAGTCTCTGACCATCTCCTGTACTATGATTGCAGTCTCTGACCATCTCTTGTATCATGTCTGCAGTCTCTGACCATCTCCTGTATTATATCTCCAGTCACTGACTGTCTCCTTTAATATGTCTACACTCTCTGACCATCTCCTTTACTATAATTGCAGTCTCTGACCATCTCTTGTATCATGTCCGCAGTCTCTGACCATCTCCTGTATTATATCTCCAGTCACTGACTGTCTCCTTTAATATGTCTACACTCTCTGACCATCTCCTTTACTATAATTGCAGTCTCTGACCATCTCTTGTATCATGTCCGCAGTCTCTGACCATCTCCTGTATTATATCTCCAGTCACTGACTGTCTCCTTTAATATGTCTACACTCTCTGACCATCTCCTTTACTATAATTGCAGTCTCTGACCATCTCTTGTATCATGTCCGCAGTCTCTGACCATCTCCTGTATTATATCTCCAGTCACTGACTGTCTCCTTTAATATGTCTACACTCTCTGACCATCTCCTTTACTATAATTGCAGTCTCTGGCCATCTCTTGTATCATGTCCGCAGTCTCTGACCATCTCCTGTATTATATCTCCAGTCACTGACTGTCTTCTTTTAATATGTCTACACTCTCTGACCATCTCCTTTACTATAATTGCAGTCTCTGACCATCTCTTGTATCATGTCCGCAGTCTCTGACCATCTCCTGTATTATGTTTTGGGGCACATTCTAACAGTATCAGAGAGGTTCCCCTCCAGGTCTGATTAGTGTATGCTCTTCCAGTATTTTCTTTATTTTTAAAAGATCATAGGAGGATCCCAGGGCAACAAATACTTCTTAGAGGAGCATCTCTGTGTTTGAGCCATTGCCATAGAAACATTTGCAAAGGGGAGGAGTTGATAAGATGACCACGCCCCCTTTGTGGGGGCGCCAGAAATATTTCTGCACCCAGGCGCCTGTGACCCTAGGATCGGCCCTGGGGTAGACTGGGGACTTATGATGCAAACTCTCTCTGTAATGGGAATTGGTAACAGGCTGATTAGCTGGATTAAAACACTCTATCACCATCCTTCAGCCAAAATAAAGATCAACGGTACATTATCAGAGTCCTTTTGAGATGAAGAATGGGACAAGACAGGGGTGTCCCCTGCCCCCCCTCCTCTTCATTTTGTCATTAGAACCCCTCTTGGCTACCATTCGAAAAGACCCTGACATCCACGGTGTTAAGGTGGAGGAGGAGGAACACAAATTATCCGCTTTTGCGGATGATATTTTGTTCTACCTCACCACCCCGACCTCCTCTATCCCTAAGCTTTCCATGATACTACATCAATACAGTTTTATATCAAATTTCAAGATTAACGTAACAAAATCCGAAATTTTAAACATCAACCTCAACAAGAAAGACGTAAGGCAAATAAAAGAGATGTGCGCGTTTACCTGGTGCAAAGAACTAAAATATCTTGGAATTAAATTGGCTAGTACGGTCCAGAAGATATACAAAATAAACTATGTTCCCCTGCTAAATGAGATCAAAAATGAACTAAAAAAAACAATCAACAAACCCATCTCTTGGGTAGGGCGAATGAATATGCTAAAAATGGTGGTAATACCAAAAATACTGTATACATTTTTATTAATTCCGATAGCGGTACCCCAACAAATCTTGAAAATATTAAATTCCCTACTGATGAATTATGTGTGGAAAAACAAAAAGCATAGAATATCTCTCTCTATCCTTAAACAGGAGAAGCAATATGGAGGCTTAGCGGTCCCCGATATTAAAAGTTATTATAAAGCGGCGGTTCTATCCCGGGCGGTGGAATGGGCTAGAGATAGAAAAGACAAAAGGTGGGTACAAATTGAGAAGGCACCAGCGGGTATACAACTGAGTAACACCACCTGGATCCCGGCCCAGCATCGAGCACTTAAACACGAAACACTGGACATGACACGAGATACACTGAGAATGTGGGATAGGGTTCAGACACAACTTGAAAGGAAGTTTAATTCCCCATTAATGAATTTAAAAGATAATGCCTATTTTGCACCAGGAGAAAAAAAAATTGGAGGAAATTGGATAAAAAAAAATATTGTGCACTTGGGAGACATAATTATAGAGGATAGGATCAAAACATATGAAGAATTGAAATCTAGAATTGATTTCTGGAAACTAGATAGGTGGCACTACTCACAATTATATCACTTTGTGCAGCACCTTCCCCGACCTTTGCGATCGTGGGCGGAGCTGGCACCACTGGAAAAGGTGTGTAAAACTGAGAATTCAAAGGGCACAATCACCAATCTGTATAGGATACTTATTAAATTAGGAGTACGGGGGGAGGCACCTTTTGTAGAAAAATGGGAAAGGGAGTTGGAAATACCCAGAGGTGAAAATACATATCAGAGGATAATGCAACTGACCCACCTGTCAGCAATTGATATACAAACCGCTGAGACCAACTATAAATGCATCTCGGGCTGGTATATCACACCAGATAAATCTAGCCGCTTTAAAAATGGGCAGACTGCAGACTGTTGGCGGGGATGCCTGGATAAAGGTACAATGGCACATCTATGGTGGACATGCCCGAAAATCCAAAAATACTGGGACACCATACTGAGCCAAATAAGGGAGATCACGGGCAAGGAGATCAAAAAAAATCCCTGGGGTGTCCTATTCCATTGCAACCAGGTAGGCATTAAAAAGTACAAGCAATCCCTTCTCCCCCACTTGCTAAACACCGCAAAAAGGCTTATACCAAACAAATGGCGGGAAGCGGATACTCCTCTGATCTGGGACTGGGTAAACGCAGTAGAAGAAACGTATAAGATGGAAGAGTTAAAGGAGAGAGTATATGAAACGAACAGGGACTTTAAAGAGAAATGGGCAAAATGGCAAGAATACAAAAAATCCTGAGTTATGCAGAGAATTTGAGGGCCCCTTAACCAATAACACACCCGAGAATATGCCATAATCTAGATACCTGCGGCCCAACACTCGATATGGCTATCGAATATATAAATCAAGATCCTATTATTTCTTTGGTTTCTCTTGTTTGTTTTTGTTTTTTTTTTGTTTTTTCTTTGTTTGTTCTTTTTTTCCTCTTATCATTTGAGTCCTGGGGGCCACGAGGGGGGGAGAGGGTGGTGGGGGAGGAGATAACATTATACAACAGGGTTTCGGCCGGCCAAATGACAGGCCTCCTTAGAAGCGGGAGAAGGAGTTTTACCACCCTGTTGAAAATAGGATAACATAGAACTATTGATTTTTCTTGTATAATTAAAAAAAAAAAATTATATATATAAAGAAATAAAGGGAGATTATAATAAAGTGACCTGATACACTACAGGTATCTTAAAACACCACAGATGATGCAAACCGTAAACAGAGACGAAATGAAGGTCCAAACTATGAGCTGGTCTCTGGAATTCGATAAAAGCTGAAGTGGTAAAAAAAAAAAAAAGAAATTGTCAGACTCCATGGAGTCCCTGCAAATATAGTGTCCAGTTCACATCCAGATTTTGGAAGGCCTTGTGCGAGACCCTACAGATTGAACTCTCATTCTCTTCCGCTTACCACCCACAAACTAATGGGCAGATGGAGAGAACTAATCAGACCCTAGAACAATATGTAGCACCCCCTTACTTTCAGTAGAGGCGTTACACTAAAGTTAGTGGGGAATGGGAGAGTTACGCAACTTCCATTCACAATTTGTCAAATTTCAGGCTGCTGTCATTTCAGAACTGTCCTGTAGGTCAGTCTGCGCTCCAGGGGTGTGTTTCCACCCCTGGGCGGCAGCTAGCGCTAGAGGGTTCTGGCAGACTAGTTTTCCTCAGCAGGCAATCAGAGGGGTTGGTTCCCTCGCTGGGGAGGCTATATCTGGGGCCTTTATTTTTTCTTCTCTGCGGGGCCCACGTTCCAGGTGCGGCATCCACCTTCAGGGTGCGCGCATCCATGGACCCCGCAGCCGTGGCCTACCCGGCCGAAGTTGCGCACCATGCAGAGCTTCACCCTGACATAGAGAGGGATCCCAGTAGCTGCTGGGTCCCAAACCTTTCCTAAAAGGATCCCAAGCTGGGAGCTGTACGGTGGGGGGTTGGCTTGAGGAGAACCCGGAGGCAGGTGATCCAATAGGGCTTGAACGAACCATCAGGGATCTGGTGACCGGGAGATTGACAGGTACACTTCAACTGTCAACCGGTGACCCTGACCAAATTCACTGGGAGGACTCACTCATTCCGGATCACGCTCATTCAAGTACTAGGCCTGTGGCAGAGGCCCGAGCCAGGCCTGTGGCAGAGGTCTGGTCCTCCCAGCTTTTACAATTGACGCCTCGGGTGCCAGGCCTGTGGCAGAAGTCTGTCCGGGGGCACTTTACCCACTCTGACTAGAGTGGCGACGAACTGAGCTCATCATTGCTGAGAGCAGGATTGCTCTCTCTTCTTCATATCCAAGGCCAGGCCCGGATTTACTCCCTGTGCCACCCCAAGGCTGGGTTCTTCAATGCCGCCCCTCTCCCCCCCTCCCCCACACACACACACACACAGGGGCCAAGTGATACAGTCACGGAAGCGCGTCCGCAAGAACTAACCCAGAGAGAGCTTGCATCCATATTTAGCACTATAACATTTAACTGGCTGCTTGCTTTTGCTTGGGTCTGGCACAGTGGCACACACACATGCACAACATGATGATCAATCATGGTCATCAATCATACCTGCTAGTGTGTAATCCCTGTTGGCTGCTGCTTCTTTTTCTGGTGGTGGTGGTGACGTCACATTCTCAGACCCCCGCTCCTGGCCTGGGGGAGATGCCGGCCGCTCACAGAGGGTCTCTTCTCCTTACATGTCACTGTCCCCAGGGGAGTGCTTCCTTACATCTCAGGTGTCAATGTCCCCAGCCAGCAGAGTGCTTCCTTACATCTCAGGTGTCACTGTCCCCAGCCAGCGGAGTACTTCCTTACATCTCAGGTGTCACTGTCCCCAGCCAGCGGAGTGCTTCCTTACATCTCAGGTGTCACTGTTCCCAGCGGAGTGCTTCCTTACATCTCAGGTGTCTCCAGCGGAGTGCTTCCTTACATCTCAGGTGTCCCCAGCCAGCGGAGTGCTTCCTTACATTTCAGGTGTCCCCAGCCAGCGGAGTGCTTCCTTACATCTCAGGTGTCACTGTCCCCAGCCAGCGGAGTGCTTCCTTACATCTCAGGTGTCCCCAGCGGAGTGCTTCCTTACATCTCAGGTGTCAATGTCCCCAGCGGAGTGCTTACTTACATCTCAGGGGTCACTGTCCCCAGCGGAGTGCTTACTTACATCTCAGGTGTCCCCAGCGGAGTGCTTCCTTACATCTCAGGTGTCCCCAGCGGAGTACTTCCTTACATCTCAGGTGTCAATGTCCCCAGCGGAGTGCTTCCTTACATCTCAGGTGTCACTTTCCCCAGCCAGCGGAGTGCTTCCTTACATCTCAGGTGTCACTGTCCCCAGCCAGCGGAGTGCTTCCTTACATCTCAGGTGTCACTATCCCCCCCATTAGAGCCCTTCTATATCCCAGCAGCAGTGTCTCCTCCGCCATTACTGAAGGCTGAGGGGATACGAATTAGAGGCAACCATTTTCCAGAAGACCACAGACAAATTATGAACAAGAAGGAAACAATAGAAATTGAGCCGCGGTACCGCCCACCCACCCACCACCTCTTTACACAACATGACAGACAGACCAGGGGCAGGGGGTGGGCGGTGCCGCAGCTCAATTTCTATTGTAGCCACTCGGCAGGCTCCCTTCCCGTGTATGACTAGTCTAAGGTCTTCTAGAAAATGGTTGCCGGCGGAGACATTATTATTATTAGAATTTGAAGATGCTATGTCCTTCTAAGAAGCTGGCACCAAGGTTCATAGTACCATTTCCGGTAAGGAGAAAAATTATTGATGTTTCTTTTGAATTAATCTTACCTGAATCTTTTAAGATCCACACAGTGTTTCATGTTTCCTTGCTGAAGCCTGTTGTGCCAGATCCATTTCCAGATCATAGACCCGGTCCTCTCACACCTATTAATATTGATGGGAATGAGGAATTTGAGGAAGAGGCTGTTTTAGACTGAAGGGGTCAGACACAATATTTAATTAAGTGGAAGGGTTAGGTCCAGAGGAGAATTCCTGGGAACCCGCACAAAATGTACATGCCACAGACTTGATCCGTACCTTCTTCCACAGAAACCCGCAAAAGAGGAAACAGTTGGGCACCCGAAGGTTGCCCGTAGGGAGGGGGAAATGTCAGGGAAGGCAGGCTTTCCATGCAAGCTCCCGGCAGGCACGCATGCGTACTAGCACTTTAAGACACAACACCTGTCACTAATAATGAAGTCAGGCAGGCTATTTAAATCGGATGGCCCATTAAAAATGTTTTTTAAAAGCCAGCAGCTACAAATACTGCAGCTGCTGACTTTTAAAAATAGGACACTTACTGTCCTGGAGTCCAGCGGCGTCCGCAGCAGAGGACGAGCGTTCGCTCGTCTCTCTGCTGCTCCCCCCTCCATCCACGGTGAGGGAACCAGGAAGTGAGGCGCTGCGGCTTCACTGCCCGGTTCCCTACGGCGCATTCGCGAGTCGCGCTGCGCCCGCCGATTGGCTCCCGCTGTGTGCTGGGAGCCGAGAGTTCCCAGCACACAACGGGAAAAACCCGACTTTTGCCCGAGACTGTCACCGAGAATGTGACACCGGAGGGGGGAGGGTTCCGATCAGCGGATCTTCAATTTAGGGTGGAGATCCGCTTTAAGCAAGGCTCCTACAAAGGTTCCTTCCTGTTTGGTATGACTCTGATCCAGCTTGTTGTTACCTGTGAATGCCTGCTGCCTGTTCTGATCCCAGCTTCCCTTAGACTCTGATCCTGCCTGCTGATTCTGTCTGATGATCTTCCAGTACTACTCGACTTGTGACCTGACCTCTCTTCTGCCTAACGTTTATGCCTGATCTACCTGATTATTACCGACCCGACCTGTCTGACCCTGCATCTTGCTCATCCAGCCTTCTACAGCTCCCAGCCCTGCAAGCCTGCATCTGGCACTGCTCCGTGGTTCACCCCAGCCTGCCACCAGTCAAGCATCGCGTCAGCTCATCTACTATCTGCCTGCTGACGACCGCTACTACAGGAACTATTGAACTGTTTACAGGCACTCATACCTCACCGTGCTCCTGTGGCTGCTGTATCACTGCCAGTAGTCCGCGAGCTGGACTTGTACGAGAGGCCTTCCTCTGCATGTCAGGCTCACATCCCAGGTATGTAACAGGACTCTTGGATGTTTGCTTGCCAAACTTATTGGATTGTACTTTTTGTATGTTGATTCTCCTCTCTAGGCACTTGCCATGTTCCTGGGAGTTCTGCTGAACCAGATCTAGTGGCAATTTCAATGACCCTCAAGCATTATACACATGGGCTGAATGTCTGGCATCATCGGCCGGTTTCAATAGAAACCGGTTGACATTTGGTCCATGTGTACGGTAGCCAGTCCATCAGAATCTGACCATTTTGTTGAAGGGTTATGACCGAAAAAGGTCTCCCAATGGCTGAAAATTGCTGACTGGAGTGTTCTAGTGGGGGGCGCCCCCTTGCCAGAACACGATAGAACAGCAGGGGACAGTGGTTCTGACTTAAGCTGTCAGTTTTTTCCATTCAACCCGCTGGTGCAGAACCCATTTTTTTCCATTCAACCTAGCTGGTGCTAGAGGTGAAATTTTTATGAGAGAGCAGGTAAATTTAGGCAAGTTTATCTAAAAGCCTGTTTGTTTTGATTCTGTGTGGGCTAAGAGTGGCTTAGAGTAGGCTGGAAGCGGCTTCGAGTAGGCTGGTGACTCACAGATAGCATCACTTCTCGGTTACCTCCCTCTGGCTTCTAGAGGAGAGGAGGGGAAGAGAAGTGGAGCTGCCTGGGGTGTTCTAAGAAGTCCTGACCAATCCCCAACTTGTATTGGCAGGGGACAGGCCTCCTTAAATACCTAGAGTCAGCCCAGCTGGAGGGGAGTTTTCAGGTGGAAAAATGGAGTGCTAGGCTGTCGAGGGCATCCCAATTCCGGGGGGGGGGGTGACCTTGGGCCTGGGAATTGGGGTGCAGGAAGGATCCCTTCAAGAATGCATAAAGGATCTGGACAGGAGGCACAGACAGGAGTCCGAGAGGTCAGCAGGAGCTAGTGCTGCCAGGCAAGTCTTAAGAAAGGAACCACCGGTGTATGCGCAGAATACATGTGCTATTGGGAGTACTGGAGAGGCATACCAGAGAGGACTGAGAGGCAACAGTCAGAGCTGGGTGTGGAACCATTGAGGATTTAAATGTCGCGGGCAGTGGAGTTGGGCAGCTGCAGCCAGGAGGGCAGCTAACACTAAAGACTTTCTATTTTTGCTATACAAAAAGGGACCCGCAGTCCCTGCCTACAGATGACAACTTCTATGGCCTCACTGAGTCAGTGTTGGGCCTAACTATGTGCTAGCTGTGCCTGAAGTCAAGTGTTGTGCTGGAGAGAGAGAGACAGTGATAGTCTACAAGCAAGTGTTGTGCAGGAAGGGTTATAAGAAGTGTCATGTACAGAGTATGTGTATACAGTTCGGTCCCAAATTGACTGTTCTATAATTTTACTGGGCATCCCATGAATTCCTATCCCTATCCAAGTTCAAATCCCTCAATAAAAATACAAAAACAAGCATATGGACCAGGGCTGGACTGGGACAAAAATTTGGCCCTGAACTTCATCCAGACTGGCCCACTTTGACAGGTCTCTCCCATGGCGGCCGGACAACTCCAGCACCCCACCCAACCCCCGGCCACCCAAGCCCCCTCTCCCCCATCACTATCCACTAGCCGTTCTACTTTATTAGAGTAGAAAAGCTGGTACTGGTACTCTTATAGGCAGTACCAGTGGGGCAGCTAGACATTATTTCATCCGGGGCAAGGAATCAGTTCGGAGCACCCCCTCATGGGACAAGATTAGGCAGAAGTGAGAAACTCCCATAGCTGTTGAGTCTGCTGTCTGTCTCCTCCCCCATGCTCCTTTGTCCTCGTCTCTGCTCCTCTGGTCCTCCCCCTGCTTCTCTGTTCCCCCCAGGTGAGCGCTGTGGGGAGGGAGAGGAGGTGAGCGCTGCGGGAAGGGAGAGACAGAGTACCTGTTCGATGAGAATGCTGCTCTGGTACTTGTTTTAGTTACTCATTGTAGTCCCTGGTAAAGGTAGTTGGTTCTTTTGTGGCGACAGCTTCCTTTCTATCTCCGACCACTGACAGTATCTCTGGACTGCAGAACCATCCCTTCTGGTTGGACTGCAAGCCGCAATCCCAACCCTATGCTGCTCTCTTACTTCTGGATAGGCCCTCACACAGCCTAGCAGCCAGATACCCCCAGATTTAAACCCAATCTCTGGCCTAGCAGCCCAGGGCACAGGACCCATGTTCACCCAGACAGCCATCCAGGTGGCACAGCACATACATCATCTGACGCCACCTGAATATATAGGCTCTACCAGCAGGCCAAGGGATTTAAGAAAACCCCTGCCCATTGGCTGAGATAGCCCATATACCCATACCCTGACCTTGCGTTGTTCTTCTCATGTCTAGTACTACCAAGTACCCAGCCACCTAGTGGTAGAGTAGAAAAGTGCAACAAGGCCAAACTTAGGGAGAAATCAATAGATCGCTATCTATCAACCAGGGTAACTACTCCTGGCAAGTAAATTTGTGAGGAGCTCCCTGCCTAAACTATAGGGTGCTACACACATATTACATATACCCATGCATGCCAAAGTGAGAGCAATAATTCTAGCACCAGAGCTCCTGGGCAACTCTAAATTAATGACCTGTAGGGACTTTTAAAGTGTTGCCTATAAAAATATAGGGTATTAATGTTTTTCATCATTTCATGTGGGGCACAACATTTGAAGATTTGACATGTTGGATATGTTGGATATATTTTTTTATATTGGGTAATTTATTGTGATTATATTGAATGTGTAATGTATTTTTACTCAATTTTTGCATTTCCTAAAATACTGCGCTAATATTCTGTAGCAAAAAAAAAAGAAGGAACTAACACTATTTTATTCTGTAGAAAAAAAAAGGAACTAACACTATTTTATTCTGTAGGGTGTCTGCTTTCAGAAAATATATGTGTGGGGGTTTAATGCAATATTCACACTTAAAACGTGTACAAAAAATGCAAAAAAAAGACTCTGGCAGCGAAAGGGTTAAAAACAGAACTATTGTAAAATAGCTAATGAAATACCAAAGCTAGTCTGTCATTCCTTACTTTAACCACTTCAGGCCCGCGATACCGTCGGATGACGGCAACAGCGCGGGCCTGAATATCCAACATGGCGTCATTTGACGGCATGTCATTCAGGCGTTCCCAGCGCGCGCTGTAGAGCGCGCTGCGGGGAAGCCCTGTGTTGTCCGTGTCCCTTGGACACGGCCAATCACAGATCGCGGCGGACGGCCAATCAGAGTGGCCGTTTGCGATGCGATCTGTGGGCGAATGAGAGATGATCTCTCATAGATCATCTCTCATTGCCGTGTTACACAGAGACAGCGTCCTGTCTCTGGAGAGGAGGAGCCCGATCTGTGTTCCTTCCTACATAGGGACACAGATCGGTCACCCCCCCAGTCACCCCCCCCCCTCCCCCCACAGTTAGAACACACCTAGCATACACATTTAACCCCTTCCTCACCCCCTAGTGTTAACCCCTTCAATGCCAGTCACATTTATACTGTAATTAGTGCATATTTATAGCACTGATCGCAGTATAAATGTGAATGGCGCCAAAAATGTGTCAAAAGTGTCCGATGTGTCCGCCATAACGTCGCAGTACCAATAAAAATCGCAGATCGCCGCCATTTCTAGTAAAAAAAAAATAATAAAAAATAATAATTGTCTCCCCTATTTTGTAAGCGCTATAACTTTTGCGATTTTTTTTTTTTTTTTTTTTTACCAAAAATATGTAGAAGAATACGTTCCGCCCTAAACTTGAGAACATTTTTTTTTTTTTTTTTTTTATTGGGATATTTATTATAGCAACAAGTAAAAAATATTGTATTTTTCTTCAAAATTGTCGCTCTTTTTTGTTTATAGCGCAAAAAATAAAAATCGCACAGGCGATCAAATACCACAAAAAGAAAGCTCTACTTGTGGGGAAAAAAGGACGTAAATTTTGTTTGGGAGCCACGTTGCACGACCGCGCAATTGTCAGTTAAAGCGACGCAGTGCCGCAAGCTGAAATTTTACCTGGGCAGGAGGGGGGTGTAAGTGCCCAGTATGCAAGTGGTTAAATAAGGAAGGAAGGTCTGTATAGTGTAATCTGTCTGTCATGGGACTCTCACTTTAACAAACACATTTCATCAGTTCTTTCTCAAAGTCCGTTCTTGTGTAATTTATTTTCTGAATAGACAGACAATACCCTCATTTACATTTCTCTAATATGCCTCATTCACCTTTGGTAATAGAAGAGAAAGGTGTATTTCTATGGCTGGAATCACAGGTGTTTGTGAACTGCTGCGGCAGCATGCCTGTACAAAGCAATGGCAGGAGCTGCGGCTTTGTGCGCGTGTTCTCATGTATCAGCACATCCAGCAATAACCTGCAGCTAGAGACAGATGACCGGATCTGGATGCAATCTGTCTGCGGCAGACACTGGAGTAAAATATGGAGGCTGCCACTACTGATCTTTCATTCTACATTTTCTAACCGGCTGTCAATTTGATTCCTCTAGTTTTGCTTGTCAGAGACCCCTTTCACACCAGGTACAGTAGGGTCCTATTAGCAGGGGATCCGTTAACAGTTCCCCAGACGAATCAAAGCAAAACAGAAGAGATGTCACTTTTGTGACAACCCTGTCTCTTCCTTTCCTGCTGCAGTTAAAAAAAACCGAGCCCTCCAGACCCATAGGTGGCTGGATGTCAATGGCCTTGCAACTATTTACACCAGATTAACCTTGCATCTTATTTAGGTCCGAAAATGTGGAAAGGGACACAGATCTTTTTTTTTTTTTTTTTCTGGACGCAAGTCAAAGTCTGTTTACATCTGCCTGGCCACAGACTTAGGGTTCTTTCACACGGGGGGATCAGTATTGATCCGCCTCTGTGTGTCCGTTTGCTCAGCGGGTATCGCTCCGTAATTCCCCGCTGAGTTGTCGGCTGACAGGGCGGTCTCCGCACACTGTGCAGGGACCGCCCTGTTTTTTCTCCGCTCTCCCCTATGGGGAATCGGATGAACATGGACCGTGTGTCTGTGTTCATCCGATCCGACACCCGCAATCTGATAGGGACCAATGTATGTCCCTTTTTCATCCGTACACAGATGAATGAAAAAGCTGACATACGGTCCGCCCCATGTGAAAGAGCCCTAACATGGAGCTTCTGATCAGGTCTGCATGATAATCAAACAAGTGAACCTAATCAGACCACCTGTGTGAAAAGGGCCTATGATGTCAAGTATGCAGCAGTAGCTGAAGGCTTTTGGAAGCTACTACAGGTGGTCAGAACATCTAGATGCCCTTTCCAATGCCCGAAAATCAGATGACAGATCATCCGACTTTTTTTCGTTGACTAGTCACAAGAAGAAATTGGATTGGTTACTAAAGTCAAAATTTTCATACGACGGAAAACAAAATCTGAAGAGATGTCATGTGTTGTAATGGATTTGTATTGTATTTTCGGACGACAACTGTACTGGGATTGTACGAGAAATTTTCCTGCATAAAATAATATCGGATGAACTGTCAGGATGGGCTCTCGAAAGCTCTGTACTAATGATCTGATTATCGTATGATCGCGTCGAAAGCAGTATTTTTCGTCTGATTTTCAGATCATGTGTACGGGGCATTACAGTAAAGAGTTTCTTTTAGGCTGGGTTCACACTAGTGCGAATTCAATGCTGGTTTCCCCGTATCCAATTCACATGACAGGAGAGTGTGCCCGGGTCTCAATGGAGCTGTACACCTTTGGCTTCATTTCAGGTCCGAAGTCAGGCAACAATTCGGGCCTGATTCGTCCCTGATACGGAGAACAGGGACGCACCGGACCCATGCTGTGAGCTGCATCCGATTATACAGTGTGAATGGTTCCGCAGCCTTGTGGGACCTGACGTGTCTCAAGAGGCAATCCAACATGAAGTGGTAGTGAGTACCTACCAAAACTGGGTACCCCCCCTCAAAAAAAAATGTTCAAAAGGAGGAGGACATAAAGCCTTTAAAATGAAGTTTCTACTTTAAAAATAATTGTAATATTTTTTTTTTAGCCCTCCTCTCCTATGTAATGTTAACCACTTCAGTCCCCGCTTATCGTCAATTGACGGCAGCTTAGGGGATCTGAATATCCAAGCTGCCGTCAATTGACCGTACTCAACCGTATGCTATACGGTTGTATCCGTTTTTTAAACAGAATTATTTTTTTTATTTTTTTTTCAATAAAGTTTCAGTTCTATTGAAATTTCAAGGGAAGCAAGGTTAACAACCGTATAGAAAAAACCGGACAGAACCGCAACGACATACAGTTCTCATAGAGTCCTATGTTAAAATAACCGTATACGGTTGAAATACGGTTTTTGAACCGGACCAAAAACCGTGGTAGACCACGTTTTTTTTCCAGGAAAAAAAAAGTTAAAAACCGTATGGTTTGAAAACTGGATACAACCGTATAATTTATGGCAAATACGATTTTTAATGTAAAGTCTATGGCCACGGTTTTCTGTACGGTTGCATACGTTTTTAAAAAAAAAAAACGTATCCAAAAACTGTATAGAAAATCGTAGTGTGAACCTACCCTACCTCTGGCAACATGCGGTATTGCATGCCACTGAAGTCAATGCAGAACAAATTAATTTTGTTTCCATTGACTTCTATGGGGAAACTCCCTTTGATACACAAGTGCTTTGGGTTACGAGCATTCTCATGGAACGGATTATGCTCGTAATCCAAGGTTCCACTGTATACCGATATTCACCAGCATCTGTCCCTGGCTGCCACTATGTATCTGTGTGAATGTAGCCTAAATAATTTTATTCCCCTTGCCTTTTAAAAACATTTAAAATCTTTATTTAAATTTAAATAATTATGCCTCGTACACACAACCGTTTTGTCGAGAAAAACGGCTGTGTGTATGTTTTTCGTTGAGAAAACTGTTGTGGATCTCGTGCTCTCTTTTTTCTCGTCGGGAGTCTCAATTTCCTTGTCGTGTTTCTCGTCAGACTGGTTTACGACGAGAAACGCGTTTGTGTGTATGCTTAAAAACCCACGTATGCTCCGAATAAAGTATGAGACGGGAGCGCACCTTCGGTAAAAGTAGCGTTTGTAATGGAGATAGCACATTTGTCACGCTGTAACAGACTAAAAAGTGCAAATCGTCTCTCACCAAACTTTTACTTAACACACAGTAACATGAGATTAGCATAAGCAGCCCCGAGGGTGGCGGCAGTGGAATCGAATTTCCCCTTTATAGTGCCGTTGTACGTGTTGTACGTCACCGCGTTTGAGAACGACGAGATTTTGTCTCGACAGTGTGTACGCAAAGAAAGCTTGACAAGAATCTCGTCGAGAAAAACAACGTTTCATTTACGACGAGATTCTCGGTCGTGTGTACGAGGCATTAGAGTAAAGGTCAGTTTTAACAGAAGACTGAAGTGTACTATTAAATTTGAATTTCTTATTATTTATAAAAGCGGTTAAACAACTGAACATATGTAGAATGAATACATTTTAGAATGAAAGGCAAAGAGGGGTTAAAAAATTCCACTTCTGTTGTAGCTGCATGGCTGGTAATAGAGCTGTAAGAATTTTATTGGTCATAGCAACTGTAACTATGGCTGGACTCGGAGCATCATGCAAGATAGGTCAGTTTTGTAAACCCTCTAGCATCATCAAGAAATTCCACTATCAAAAGTGACAGATTAGAAAGGAGAATGAGTCGAGTGTGCGCTACCATGTTCTCCACTCCCTCTGCAAAGCTGCACGAGCAGGAGAGCTTTCACGTGCTTTCCCGCATATTGATGTACTGGGAATACCTTGGAAACCCAACACTGATTGTGATGTTCGCACTTTTATACCTCGGTGAAAGGAAAATGCAGAAGTAATTCATTTATTGTATTTGTTTTCAGAAAAACAGATTTTTGGCAGTGCTGATGACAATAATCTAATAGTGTGGCACAACCTAAGAGCTCATCAGTATAAAACAAATAAGGCCTAAACGGTGGTCATATTTCAATGCCCAAAGGACACAGCTGAGCCATAGACTATGCATAGTAATGAATGGCTGTACACAATGCTTGCATAAACATACGTTGGCGTATCAAGAAAATTGTCGTAAAAATATGAGATGTTATAGACACAAAAGAAAAAATTAAATGATGATGAAAAGCAAGATAATTATTGTATTCAATTCAAAAGGTGTAAAAAACACCATGCATATAAAAACATAAAAAAATGTGTTCCATTGGCGTAAAAATCCCTGAATGTGGAATGAGTGCATCCAGACACTTACACCCGTGCCCCGTGTTTACGCAAGCAAGGCAAACACCCTATTAGATTGTAAGCTCTTGTGAGCAGGGCCCTCTTGTATTTTATTGTACCGTATTTGCTGGCGTATAAGACGACTGGGCGTATAAGACAACCCCCTAATTTTTCAGCAAAAATTTTGGTTTTGGGATATATTCGCCGCATTGTCTGGAGGCTGAGGGGTAGCCAGAACAACCGCTGACAGGAACATGCTTTATTCAGCTTTTTCAAAGCTCACTGTGCCCATTACATGCCTCACTGTGCCATCAACATGCCTCACTGTGCCATCCCATGCCTCTCTGTGCCCCCCCATGCCTCACTGTGCCACCCTATGCCTCACTGTGCCACCATATGCCTCACTGTGCCGTCAAAATGCCTCACTGTGCCATACCTTTAGTCCTGTACTGCGGGCATCCATTATTCAAAAGCCGCGCCTCCTCCTCACGTGTTCCGCCTATAACGGAGGTCCTCACGTCCGAACCCGAGAATGAGAAGACGTAATAGTCGTAATAGGCGGAACACACGAACAGAGGCTCTGTTTGGAAACCAAGTGTTCCGCCTATCACTGAACCACACAAGGAGGAGGCGCGGCTTTTGAATAATGGATGTTCGAGGTCTGGTACCGGCGTACAAGACGATCCCCAGGTTTTGAGGCAAGTTTTTAAGAACATAAGGTCATCTTATACGCCGGAAAATACGGTATTATAGCTGTATTGTCTCCCTTTTATATTGTAAAGTACTGTGTACACTAGGGTTGTCCCGATACCGATACTAGTATCGGTATCTGGACTTACTTGTACTTGTACTCGCGCAAATGCTCCCGATGCTTCGCTCGATACTTTTTTTTCCAGAGAGAGGGGGCGGAGAGGGGGCGGAGAGCGGAGCAGTGCAGTGCTCAAAGAGAAAGCCAAGACCCCCCCCCCCCGCTGTCTAGTTCATAAGCCCGGGGACCATGCTGCAATATGATCCATTCTCGACTTGAAGTCCCGGTGAATTAGAGTGCCGCAATGCCCGCGGCTTGTGTGAGGTGTCTCCGTCCCTGCCCGCCACCAGCTCCGCTCCACCCCACTGTGCATTGCAGCTGGCATCTTTCCTCTCCCCAGCTGGCGTGCAGTGCCGTGCACTGTGGAACGGAGCAAACTGAACCCGTCCTTCCTCCTCCTGTGCACAGAGGTCAAAGGAGGAGGAGGGAACGAGGCACCTGTACCTCCAGCGCGCTGGTCTGAGGTCTGTCATCTGTGTAATCTAAAAGTGAGTCTTGGAGTGGAGGGGGGATGAAGAAGTGGGTGAGTGAGGGGGGAAAAGCAAAGAGTTCACTTTGAGTGATTTGGGTAAGAGGATATCCATACACCCCACCTCAATCCCATCCCTGCTCCATACACCCCCCATCCAATCCCAGCTCCATCCATCCCCCATACCATTCCGGCTCCATCCATCCCCCCCATACCATACCAGCTCCATACACCCCACCTCAATCCCATCCCTGCTCCATACACCCCCCATCCAATCCCAGCTCCATCCATCAGCCATACCATTCCGGCTCCATCTATCCCCCTGATCCAATCCCAGTTCCATCCATGCCCCCATACCATACCAGCTCCATCCACCCCACCTCAATCCCATCCCTGCTAATCCACCCCCTGATCCAATCCCAGCTCCATCCATCCACCATACCATTCCGGCTCCATCCAGCCCCTCCGATTCAATCCCAGTTCCACCCATGCCCCCATACTAGGGTTGTCCCGATACCGATACTACACATTTAAAAAAAAGTAGCGGTATTCGGTATCGGCGAGTACATGAAAGAAGTATTGGTACTTGTACTCGGTCCTAAAAAAGTGGTATCGGGACAACCCTAGTGTAAACTGTTGGCTATATAAATCCTGCATAATAATAATAATAATAGCACCATACTAGAATATGCATTATTAATATGGGTGGCTGTATGATGCAACAATGAAATGAAATAGTGGTAATTTTTTTTTTAAATCCAGGGACAGAGGTTCACTGCATGCTCCAATGCATTTCACCTGCAAAATGGCTTATTGCTGGAGACACTGGCTTTATGAAACAGCTGTGCCTCACGTACATGGAAATATGACCACAATGTACACTGTATGGCCCCATGTGCCCGTGGGGAGACCTAAAGTTGAATACATACAAGCTGATTATACTTAAGACCATAGGTGCTCAACCCGTTGCCCTCCAGCTGTTGCGGAACTACAGGTCCCATGAGGCATTGCAAGGCTGACAGGTACAAGCATGACTCCCACAGACAGAGGCATGATGGGACTTGTAGTTTCACAACAGCTGGATGGCCACAGGTTGAGTTCCCATGCTTTTTTATTATACTTATAGTTTAGACTTATAGGGCCAGATTCTCAGCGGCGCTACGACGGAGTATCTCAGATACCCCGTCGTATCGCCGTTTTTTTTGCCTCGTATCTATGCGAGTGATGCTTAGCATCACTTTGGCATAGATACGCTTCTACATCCGACAAGTGTAATACCATTACACTTGCGGATCGTAGTTGTAATGACAACTCCGGCCACTAGGTGGCCTTTACGTTGTTTTTGCATTTGCATATGCAAATGAGGCTAGTACGCCGATTCCCGATCGCTTTTACGCCGCCCCGTCGTCGCGTACGTCGTTTTCGTCCGCGTAAGATTACCCCAGCTTCTATGAGGAGTAACCTTACGAAGTTCCGTCGGATGCCGTCGGATGCCATGTTAAGTATGGCGTCGGGTCAGCGTCGGCTTTTTCCGTCGCTCACGTCGTTTTACTAACTCGTTCGTGAATAGGGCATTGCGTAAGTGACGATCACGTCGTTTTGACGTCGGTTTCAAAGATGCTTTCCGACGTGAGCTGGAGCATGCGCACTGGGCTTTTTCCCCGGGCGGCGCATGCGCAGTTCGTTCGACCCGGGGGCACGCTTAATTTAAATACAAGCCGCCCCATTTGAATTACGCAGGCTTACGCTGGGCCATTTTCGCTACGCCAGCGCAAACTACGGAGCAAATGGTTAGAGAATACGGCACTTGCTCTAGTACGATGCGGTGGCGTAGTGTAAATTGCTTACGATACGCAAGCGAAATTCTATGAGAATCTGGCCCATAATTTATATATTATACATATACTTTAGATTGTATTAGACTGGTCCTTCATTGCCTTTATTTTGGGGTGCGTAGCTTATTGCATTAGGGTGTGCACCCCAAAGCTTAAAGCGGATGGTTCAGCAAAACAAAATATTAAAAGCCAGCAGCAACAAATACTGCAACTGCTGACTTTTAATATTAGGACACTTACCTGTCCTGGAGTCCAGCGGCGTCCGCAGCAGAGGATGAGCGATCGCTCGTCACCCTGCTACTCCCCCCTCCATCCACGGTGAGGGAACCAGGAAGTGAAGCGCTGCGGCTTCACTGCCCGGTTCCCTACGGCGCATGCGCGAGTCGCGCTGCGCCCGCCGATTGGCTCCCGCTGTGTGCTGGGAGCCGAGAGTTCCCAGCACACAACGGGGGGGCGACGGGATGTCGCCAAAAAACCCGACTTTTGCCCGAGACTGCGGGCCGGAAGTGGTTGCAGATACCTGTCTTTAGACAGGTATCTGCACCCCCCTCCCCCCTGAAAGGTGTCAATTGTGACACCGGAGGGGGGGAGGGTTCCGATCAGCGGATCTTCACTTTAGGGTGGAGATACGCTTTAAACACACATGCGTATGTGTGTATAAATATATAGGGCAATGGACAGCATCGGTAGAGCAGTAGACAATATCAGTAGGGCAGAGGTTGGTGTCAGTAGTTTATTTTTTTTTTATATATTTTTTTTATTATACATTTTTTACAATTGCATTATACTTTTAAATATTTTATAAAATCATTTTTATTATTGTTTTTTATTTTATTTATTTAGGTGGCCCATTTGGGGCTTTGGTGAAATATCAGGAGTCTAAACAGGCCCCTGATGTCTCACTTTTGAGACAAATAAAGGGACTGGGGACAAAGATTCCCTAGTCCCTTTCTCTGCAGCCAAGCAGCAGGGGGAATCTGCCCAGCACAGGGTGATTAGGGTGTGCCCAGGCACACTTGGCACACCCTGTGCGCACGTCTATGATTACTCTGAATATAATTTGGACTGCAATTACCCTGTACTCTCTGGGTATGATTCAGTAAGGCATTTGCAATGCATTTCTGGCAGTGTATATGTATTCAGAAGACTTGCCCTAAAATTTATGAAAACCCTGCGACATTTCCATTCTTAGGACTGACACGTGTGACAACATCAAGTGGTCCTTTTTGTAAAAATCGCTCTTCAGAGGGCATTTAACAGACTTGAAGGAGGAGATTAAACCTCCTCAACTTCTCTTTTAACCCCATAAACCCCGGACTGGCTCACTTGCAGGTTGTCCCCTATTCAGTTAAATAGGTCTCATGCAGCGGGTGGTACTGCCCACTGAACACAACAGGGGGATAATTTTGGCCACACCATGGCATATGTACTACCCACTCTTCTGCCTTTGCAGTAAAAGGGGAAGCAATTGGAGGGAAACAAAAAAAAAACCACATCTCTGCTGCCCTCCAGACATAAATGTAAAGGACACTATACTGTATGGTGCTTTTGTTGTAACAAATTCACAAACAAATACTGGTATATTGGTTAAATAGAAAGAGGAGGTAAAAAAAAAAGCTTTTTCCACGGAGTAAATTGTTGAATGTTTTGCATCTTTGTGTCAATTTTGTATCTTTAAAGTGTTAGTTCTCCTTTCTAAGAAAAACGTACTGTGCACTTAAAGTGTTACTAAAGCCACAACAGTAAAATCAGTCTGTATATGCAGTAAAGCATGCTTGTTATACTCACTGTGGAACCCAAGGGATTATTCCTCTGCATTGTGTATAAAGGCTGTTTGATCCTGTCTTCTCTGATCCTCCTCTCCCACCCATCTCCTAATAGAACGGAGCATTAGGAGTTAGGCTGCACATGCTCAGTTTGGTGTGTATTGCTAGGGAGCTGATTGGCACAGGGCCAATCAGCACTGTCCAGACAGAGGATCAGGGGAGAATAAAAACTCCTCCTACAAGCTTTAAGCAGATACTGATACAAGTCACAAGAATGCTCTAACTGCTGATGAAAAAAAGGGTATTTAGCAGTTTATATTTACTAAAACAATTGCATTTCCATGTTCTGTGGACTATGGGAGGCCAGATACAGTGAATGCAGAGTGCTGGGTTTAGTAACACTCTAATTTTTAAAACATTAAAACATTGTACAGCTTAGAAAAAAGGAGGTTAGTTTATATGCCGTAAGCATGGCTGCTCAGAATTTTGCCCCAAATCTACCCCGTTTTGGCATAGAAGCTGGGATATGTTGATCATTGAACGCACCCCCATCATCACAGGAACAAGCATCCTTTTTTTTTTTTACAAAATGTAGCCTTCCCCTATTAAAGTATTAGCTGATCTCAGTGCTACTAGGTCAGGGGGAGCACAGCTACAAATAAGCATGTATGGATGAAACGCGTCAGTGGCTGTTTGTAGGTGGGGACTTGAAGCATACAGTACATATTCGTCTAAATAAAGTTTTGTGAAGGTAGTGAAGTCTTTCTGAGTAAGTAAAGGCTCCTTAGTTTTCACCCAGGCAGAGTTTAAAATGGTGAGGGCATCCCAGGATTACAGCTCCCATTGGAGTCCAATTTTAAAGGAAACCTGCACTGATAGAAATATGAAGATGGACATTGCTTACTTCTTTGGAAAATTATGTCTGCCTAGCTGTTATGGTGACCATCATTATTTTCCAAGATCCCAGAACAAGTATGCAGATCAGGAAGTCTGACAGGTCAGAGATACCAAATGCACACATGGGGCCAGATTCACGTACATCGGCGCATTTTTTGACTGGTGTAGCGCACCTCCTTTACGTTAGACTGCCGCAATGTAGCGGCGCAATCACTGTATTCTCGATTGTTTTGCGCAGAAAATAGCGCCTGTGCAACGTAATTTCAGAGGCGTAAGGCGGAGTAATTCAAATTGGGAAGGACGTGGGCGTGTTACATTGAAATGAGCCGTGACCCCATGCAAATGAAGGGCCGGCCGGCTCGCGCATGCGCACATGAAGCAGACCATGGTCAGCACCTCTGTGCGCATGCTCACAACTCGGGAACGGCGCAATCAGTGAAATTGGAAGTGGACTAGGGCAACTTAGTGAACTACGCAGACAGCATAAATAGACAGATACAAACGCACTTCCTTTGCAAAAGTACATCCCTTTGTATCCCTCCCTATACAGCAAGGTGCTTTTGTTCTGTTTGTTGCGTTGTGATTTGTCTTTGTGATATTTGTGGACTGTTTGATCTAGTGTTTTGTAGAAGATATTTGAAAGTGTTTTTTGGTGACTGCTTGTGAGACTTTTTGGTCGATAGTTTTTTGTTTGTTTGTTTTGTTGCTTGATTTTTCCTGCTTGTTTTTGTGAGTGATTTTTGCTGACTGTTTGGGAGAGAAGAGAGGAAGAGGAAGTTAAATTTTACTTTGGGGGAGAAACAAATTCTTGCCCGGGCCATTTCCCAATATGGGCGTTTCCTCCACGGCCCGGAGAGTGCCAACACCACCCCGGCCAGGAGGCGCGAGATCTTGCAGAACATTACTGATGAGGTGAATGCATCGGGAGGGGGGGGGGGGAGACCCGGACACGGTCGGGGATTGAAAAGAAGATCAATGACCTCCGGCGTCTGGTCAGAAAGAAGCTGCCCAAAATGGCAGCCCATGCCAGGGCCACAGGAGGGGGCCCACCATGCCCTGTTCGGCTGACAGCGGAGGAGCGTGCGGTGGCCCACACCTTTCATAGACAACAGGTGAAGGGCCTGCCTGGCTATGACTCCAGTCATGAAGGCATGAGGCCAGGTAAGGTTTTTTTGCCCTATCAGGTGTGTAGCATGTGTGGGGGAGGGGGTGAAAGGGAATATGTGGCAAGTGTGTGGATCCTCCAACCTGTGAATGACCGCACCATCCCAGCCTGATGAGGACCCCCCGACAAGGCCGGAGTCCTCGGAGGAGGTTGAAGAGGAGGAGGTTGAGGAGGAGGAGTTTAAGGAGGAGGAGGATGTCATGTCAGCCAGTGAATTGTTGTTTTTGGAGGAGTCTTCCTCTCTGGCTGGCAGCAGCCAGCCCTCCATAAGGGCTAGCCCCTCCCACTCCTCCCTCAACAGGGCTCCTCTCCCAAGGGCCTCCCCTTCTCCCCGGCCACAAGCCTCAGCTGGGGGCAGGAAGTCGTCCCAGAAGACCAGGGGGGTGGCCGAGCTTCTGCCCGCCAATCTGAGAAGGGACCAGGCCCTTCAGACCCGCCATCTGGGACAGGTCAGCCAGACTTTGGGGCAGATGGAGGAGAGCCTGTCCTCCATAAAGGATACGCGTGGGGACCTGGACTGCCACTCCCTGGCTCTTACAAACTGCCTTAACGTACTGCAGACTACAACAGCAGACGTTGGGCAGGATGTGAGGGCCCTCACCCAGGCTATCCAGGCCAACACGGCAACACTAGGTGCTGGCCTAACCAGAATTGCCGTGGCCTTGGAGGGCAGGCCGCCAGGTGGGAAGAGACCAGGGGCTGCTCCTCCTTCCCCGGATTCCCCCCCTCCCCATGAGTCTCCCTGAGCCGGGGCCGTGGCCGTGGGCGCCCCAGGCGTGGCTCACGCCAACGGCATTAATTTGTTTTCCCCCCTTTTTTTTTTGCTGGAAATTTGGCGGGGAGCCCAGTAGTCGACTGGGTTCCCAATCTTGAAAGATCCCAAGTGAGGAAGCTGTTTGGTGGGGAGTCCATCTGAGGAGAGCCAATGAGAGGCTGGCGATCCAATAGGGTCTCGACAAACCACCGGGGATCAAGGCTGAGAGGCTGGTCATCTGTCAGTCAGTAACCTGAAAACTACCTGAAGGAGATCCAGGTAATAAAATCTATTAAGGAGGTTCATCTCCGCTATCACAATTCTGGGGAAGGTCTGTGGCAGAGACTTCTCCCTAAGTCCATTCCAGGAGAGTCTGTGGCAGAGACTTCTCCTTCAAGTTCCAAGCGATACTCAGGCTGCCAGGCCAGTGAGAGAGGCCTGTCCAGGTACGCTATACACGCTCTGGCTAGAGTGGTGAAGAATTGAAAGTATTGTTGGGATGCCTGAGTCTGCTATTTCTCCTTCTACTTCATCTCTACTCTTCACTAGGGATGAGCTTCGCGTTCGATACGATTGTCTGTTCGTACGTTCGACGAAATTTGAACAAAATCGGTCGTTCGCGCAATCACAGCGCGCAAAAAACGAAGAGCCATAATTGGCCAAAGCCTGGGTGGCTTTGGCCAATTATGGCTCAGGGCTTTAGCACACGTCCCACACTATATAAGGCCGCCTGCTGGGCGGCCTCGTGTAGTGCGTTCCAGCTTGTTAATGAGAGCAGTCAGAGAGACATAGAGATTGTCTTTTTAGATAGCTAGATAGAGCAGGCAGGCAGGCTAGTCAGTTTAGCTTAATTTACAGTGTGTAGAGAATATATATACATCCCTAGGAGTTGTACATATATTTATACACTGTATAGCTTAGATAGATCAGTTCTTCCTAATTTACTGGCAGGCAGGTGATTGTGCTATTTAAAGACGTTATCACAGGTATAGACACCCAGCAGGTACAATATTTAAAGGATTTTTTATTTTTTTATTTATTTAAGCATCAATAAAATCACTGCTCCTGGAGCAGTGATTTTAATGATGCTTAACTGTAAAACAAAAATGAAAAATTCCTTTAAATATTGTACCTGTTGAGTGTCTATTGTTTCCCTGTGAAAATGTCTTTGAGAACCCGGGTCTTGCCCCAGGGATCATGTATCAATGGAAAAAAAGTTTTAAAAACGGTTATTTTTTCAGGAGTCCTGCTCCTGAAAAAAACTACAGTTTTTTAAACGTTTTTCCATTGATATATGTTCCCTGGGGCAAGACACGGGTTCTTAAAGACGTTTTCCAACAACAACTTGAATATTGGTCTTTAAAATTATCGTTTTTGAATTCGAACATTCGAGTCCCATAGACTTCAATGGGGTTCTAAATGTTCACGCGAACGGTCGGTCTGTTCGACGGTTCTGGTGCAAACCGAACGCGGGGGTGTTCGGCTCATCCCTACTCTTCACCACAAGTTTTATTGTTTTTACCTGGCTGGGTAATAAAGAGCACAGAAAAAGACACCTGTCGTGGACATTCGTTTACTGATGCATTCACCATACACCCCTAGGAGGCGGAGGAGCCACGAGGTAACGTGCCAAACAAACCAGCAGCTCCTTCAGGGTAGTGCTACACTTGTATGGTAGGATGTACACGGAACATGTGACTTTCCAGGCCTGGGAATTTATGAAGGCTTTTAAAATGCTTGTGTATATCCTATATTCATGAATCCTTGAGCATATCAGCCTTTTTTTTGGAAAAATGACGCTGTATTGTGACAGGAACTTGTTCACGCAGACTACTAATGGTCCATTGGAATAACTGAGGAGTGACAAGCCTCCTCTAATAACCTGCTCATTGTTTGGGATCCTTGTGTCTGTCTAAATGTATTCAGATGGTGTTTAGCTAAGTGTTTAATAAATGCTGAATACTTGATGTTCTGTACTATATTTTACCTGCCACCACACCAGCATGACAGAAATACTTTTTCAGCATTTTACAATGACACTTAGAGAGCACAGATTGTATAACAATACAAAAACCAGACAAGATCACTAAAAATAGATTTGCAGAATGTCTTGCTCACCTTCCGAAGATTCCCTGTATGGATTCATTGTTGTGTGGTTAAAGAAACACAATATACAATTGCATTTGTGTAATCAATAGTACTTTTTAGGGCATATTCAACCAGCAGGTGCACTATAATACAGCCGCTGGTGTGCTATAGATTTTTTATTTTTTTTACCTCTTGACCTCCAGAAGGGTTTTACCCCCTTCATGACAAGGGCATTTATTTACTATTTTAATTGGCAATTGCATGGTAATGCAACACTGTATGCAAATGACATTTATATTATTATTTTTTTCCACACAAACTGCTTTCTTTTGGTGATATTTGATCACCACTGTTTTTTTTTTATTTTTATTACATAAATGAAAAATAACCAATTAAAAAAAAAAACGATATTTACTACTTTCTGTTAAAAAACATATCTAATAAAATCAAATTTGAAAATTTAGGCAAAAATGTATGGGATGCTGGGGATTATTATTGTGTTCACTGACACCAATGCTGGGGGTTATTATTACGTTCACTGACACCAGTGCTGGGGGTTATTATTACGTTCACTGACACCAGTGCTGGGGGTTATTATTACGTTCACTGACACCAATGCTGGGGGTTATTATTACGTTTACTGACACCAATGCTGCGGGTTATTATTACGTTCACTGACACCAATGCTGCGGGTTATTATTACGTTCACTGACACCAATGCTGGGGGTTATAATTACGTTCACTGATACCAATGCTGCGGGTTATTATTACGTTCACTGACACCAATGCTGTTTTTTTTTATTACGTTCACTGACAGCAATGCTGGGGGCTATTAATGCATTCCCTGACACCGATGCTGGGGGCTATTATTGCATCCACAGACACCAGTGCTGGGGGTTATTATTACATTCACTGACACCAATGCTGGAGGCTATTATTGCATTAATTGACACTGATGCTGGGGGCTATTATTGCATTCATTGACACCAGTGCTGGGGGCTATTATTACATTCACTGACACCAATGCTGGAGGGTTATTTTTTGCATTCACTGACACCAATGCTGAGGGTTATTATTGTGTTCCCTTACACCAGGGCTGGGGTTTATTAATGCGTTCCCTGACACTGATGCCGGGGGCTATTATTGCATTCATTGACACCAGTGCTGTTTTTTTTTTTTATTATATTCACTGCCAACAATGATGGGGGCTATTACTGTATTACATTCACTGACACCAACAACGCGTACGACGGCACTATGAAGGGTAAGTCCCATGTGGATGGCGCCACGCTTGGGGCTGCTTTTGATGATTTTGTGTTAGTAAAAGATGATTCCCCCATTTTTAGTCTGTTACAGCGTGATGAATGTGCATACTCCAAAAAATTAGCTACCTAGCAGCAACAGCGACACTAATACAGCGATCAGAAAAATGATCGCTTAGTGACGCTGGCAATAGGGGGTGAAAGGGTTAACTAGTGCGGTGATCAAGGGGTTAAAACATTATTAGGGGGGGTACGGGGCTACCCTGAACCTAACACTAACTGCCTGTCACACTAACTGTCACACTGACACTAAATGCAGTGATCAGTACATATATGATCACTGCATTCAGTGACAGTGTGACAGGGGGGTGATCACAAGGGGTTAATGTGCCTATGTGTACTGGTGTCAGTGTAGTGTTTGTGCGGACTTACTCTGACTCTTCTCTCCTCTCGGTGGTTTGAAAATCCTGCCGAGATGAGAGCTGCATCACTTCCTCACATTACATTTTACAGGCAGAGGAAGTGACATGGCGGCGGCGCACGGGATAGCTCCCGGAGGTAAGCCGACCACCGCACGCAGCGGAGGGGGTCCCGATCAGACCTCCAACCCGCTAGAAGGCAGGGATGTAAATATACGCCCATCTGCCTGTACGTGCGCTTCTGTGGACGTATATAGGCGTGCGGCGGGCGTTAAGTGGTTAAAGCCCACACACGACTATTTTTTACAACGTTAAAAACGACGTGAAAAATTAGAGCATGTTCTAAATTTTTAATGCCTATTTTTTACACCGTAAAAAATGCTCTGCAGCCCACACACGATCGTTTTTAATGACATAAAAAAAAAACGTCATTTTTTACAACCCGAAAAACGGTCGTGTGTACGCGACATCAGGCAATAATGACGAGGCAGAAATAATAATAAAATAAAATAAATTTTCTGTGCACTGTTATTTCCTAGGAAAGGTGTTACAAAATCCTGTTGCTGATGAGTTTTTCCCAAAAGTTCCAATCCTAGTTTGCACTTCAGAGGGATCCAGGCAACCCCAGAAATGAATGAGAGTACTGCACTGCTCTTCTATGGCAGCCAAGTGGCGGTAGACTACTGTGCATATCCATGTACACTCCAATTCATACGTCTCATTCTTGTTTATAAATCAGACGCCCTTTTGGCAAAGCTCCTAAGCTGGCCATACACCAGCAGAATATCATTCAAAAATTTTCATGATGCAACTTTTGTTGATTTCCCAATGGTCAGCGGAATAAAATCAGAAATTGCTTTCAACCGTAGTGGTGAGAACATTCAAAGAAGCAGGATTGTCATTTTTTTTCTGAACAAACTAAATTCTACCCATCAAATTTCCATTCAGAAAAAATGGTACATACTGTAATGCACATGTGCGAAGCACAAAATAAACCTGTTTGATATGCCTGGGAGTCAATTACATTTAACGCGTTTAACAAGCGTTAGTCTTCTGACTCGGTTTGCGAGTACTGTCTCGCAAAATGTGCAGAATTCAAGCTAATGGGGTGTGCAGTACCACAGTTGGCCAATGGTGCGGGGTGGTGCTGGTGACACTCGGAGCGTTTCGGAGCCGTTCGTAAATAGTCGGAATACTCACTGTTTCCGAGCCTTTCCAAGAGTTTCCCAGTTTAGCCAAGTATTTCCGAGGCTCTCCGGCACCCCCCTACCTCTGGCCACATGTGGTATTGCGTGCAATATAAGTCAATGCGGAAAAAAATTATCTTAGTTTTCCATTGACTTCTATTGGGAAACTCACTTTGATATGCGAGTGCTTTGGATTACAAGCATTCTCCTGGAAGTGATTATGCTCGTAATCCAAGGTTCCAGTGTAGCAGGTCAGGATGACATTTTGAACAAAATTAGTTGACTCAATGATGGCAAGAGTGAATACTTTGATGAGCAATTTTTTTCACAATTTTGAACACAATTCTTGTTTCATTTCCAAACTAGATTTGAGAAGGGTTGGCTGCTATGGACAATGACACAGGGGCGGACTGACAACTCATGGGGCCCCCAGGCAATAGGAGATTATGGGGCCCCCAGGCAATAGGAGATTATGGGGCCCCCGGGCAATAAAAGATTATGGGGCCCCCGGGCAATAGGAGATTATGGGGCCCCCGGGCAATAGGAGATATGGGGCCCCCAGGCAATAAAAGATTATGGGGCCCCCAGGCAATAAAAGATTATGGGGCCCCTGGGTAATAGGAGAATATGGGGCCCCGAGGCAATAGGAGATTATGGGGCCTCCGGCCTACAGGAGATTATGGGGCCCTCAGGCAATAGATTATGGGGCCACACAGTATACACACACAGTATACACACACACACATGCACACATACAGTATACATACACAGTATACACATACAGACACACAATTTACACACACAGTACACATACAGTATACATACACAATATACACACACAGTAAACATACACACAGAATACACATACACACACTGAAAAGGTACTGGAGAGGCGGGGCAGCTATAATCTTGGGATTTTTTTTAAAAACATAAATTTTACATACTGTTCCTGGTTTTACTGAGGCTGGCAACCCTGACAGGCCCCCTAGTGGCATGGGGCCTGCAGGCAGTGCCCGAATAGTCAGTCCGCCCCTGCAATGTCATGGGTTTTATTTGGGCATTTCCTGACAGCATCTAGTGCCACGCTTTTTATATGTCAGCCTGATAGTGACCTTCATTTTGATGATATGTAACATAGGGCATTTTTCACTCACACAATGTGGGAATACCAGTTTACATACACTATATTGTAAAAAGTATTGGGACGCCTGGCTTTACACGCACATAAAACTTTAATGGCATCCCAGTCTTAAACCTCGTACACATGATCAGATTTTCCGACGGGATTTGTACAGGGACAGACTGTTGGCCTAAAATCTGACCGTTTGTACACTCCATCAGACAATTTTTGTCCAACTTTCCGCTGACAAATGTTGGATGGCAGGCTAATACATTTTCCGTGGACAACGGTCTGTTGTCAGATTTTCCTATCGTGAGTACACAAGTCCGTCACACAAAAGTCCAAAGTACAAACACGCATGCTCGGAATCGATGCTCACCAAACATGACATTAGCAGAAGGTGCCCAAAGAGTTGGCGCTCAAGAGCTGAAATTTCACATGCGCCACTACGTTCGCATTTGTTGACTGACAATTGTGTGCCCTTTGTATGCAGGATGGTGCCCGTATAGTCTCAGCTGTAAAGTAATTGAGAGGAGGGGCGCAGGACATGAAATCTGCACACATGTATGTGCCAATGAGCACTGATGCTGGTTGGTGGGGGGCATTTCCTGCTGATACAGGGGAACCAGTGCCACCAGTGCTGATACAGGGGTACTATTCCTTTTGTTGACTATTAACATAGGGACATTTATTAATGATAATTGAAGCAGGGTATTTTTTTACACTTACTGTACAGGTGCAGAGGAATGTTTTACTTGTACGTACATATGGGGAATTTTTACATTTTACTGACGTAGTGGCATTATTAACTTTCACAGACTATGGCCGCGTACACACGATCGAACATATCTGCTGAAACTGGTCCGCAGACCAGTTTCAGCCGACAGATCCGATCGTGTGTACGGCCTAGCAGACAGGTTTCCAGCAGACAAAAGTTTTAAAACATGCTTTAAAACGTATCTGCTGTAAAGCTGTCTGTCGGACATGTCCGCTGGTTAGTACGCCTAACCAGCGGACCGAAATCCCGCGCATACGTCGAATGGATTCGACACATGCGTGGAAGTATTTTACTTCCTGGTTTGCGGACGTCGCGGCGTCAACGTCACCGCCACGTCACCGCGCTGTCTGTCCGCGGGGATTTTGGTTTGATCGTGTGTACACACATCAGACCAAAATATCCCAGGAGACATGTCCGATGAAAACAGTCCGTCGGACCGTTTTCATCGGATATGTCTCCTCGTGTGTACGCGGCCTAACGGGGCATTTTTTAATCCAATGACCCCTGGCACCATGGCAATTTTTTACTCCACTCACCAATGGCATAAGGACATTTTTACTTCCATGGACACAGAAGCATTTTGTTACTCCCCCCACTTATGTAGGGACATTTTTTCTCCACTAAACACTGAGGCCGCGTAGACACGATCAGACCGGTCCGATGAAAGTGGTCTTAAGGCCAGTTTCATCTGACCAATTCGATGGTGTGTACGGCCTATCAGACAGGTGTCCGTCGGACAGATTCAATGGCATTAAGCTTATTTTTTTTAGCACGTTGTTGTGTTCTACGTCACCGCATTCTGGTCTGATCGGATTTGTGGTCCGATGGTGTGTACGCACATCAGACCATCAGACCACTTCAGCCTGGTCCGATGAAAACGGCCCGTCGGACCAGTTTCATCGGACCGGTCTGATCGTGTGTACGTGGCCTAATATAAAGCATTTTTACCTCTGACAATGCAGGGGCATTTTTTACTCTCACCGATGCCAAGGTATTTTCTGACGCCAACATGGCAGCATACATGTGATAAAGCTGCGCCTCAATATCCACCCACCTGTTTAAATCTATAAAAGGAAAGCTTTAGCAACCTCTCCCATTTGTCTTTAAGTTCAGGCTTCCAAGTCCATTGTAATAAAGTTGGATTATACATTATAGCTCTCCGTGTTTAGCTCATTATTTATCACACGTATGCTGCCATGTTGGTGTGACCAAAACAGAAAATTGTATCAAATACTTACCATAATTTTCTTTTCCTGACGTCAATCCATGGCAGCATACGGACCCTCCCCTTTTTGATCTTGTTATTTTTACGAAGAGGAGAGAAACGAATATTCCCAGAGAGAAACAAATATTCCCGGCAACATGAAAGTTTTGGTCGGCCGAATTTCGAAAATCAATGGTGGCATCATCGGATCACAAAAAAAATGAACTTTCTGATTTTGAAAATAAAATTTGTTCGAAATTCGACCGTGTATGGCTAGATGAAGGGTGTGTGCTAACGAGATCAGCTGGTCAACACCTTCTTGTGTTATGACCTAAAGTCTGTTCAGGAAGTAAGGCAGAAGTAATGGAGAAGTGTTTTTGAACAGCCATGAAGAGAGCGAGGTAAGTGTGTGTAGAATAAATGGAAAGCAGTTTCATTTTTGCAAAAGAAGTACATTAATGCTATATTGGTACATTGAGGAGCTGGAATTTAGAAAAAAAAGAGGTGAACTTAGCCTTTAAGTTTAATAATCTAAACTATTCTTCAACTTCAACTTTCTTTAAAATAAGCATGTTGCTTCCTCAACAAAATAAAACTGAAAAAGTATGATACTTTCTGGTGGGCATTTTGCTCTCTTGTAAACATGTTACTACTATCTGACACTTCTGGGTGTGTCCGATGGAGCTCCTTTAGTTGCTACAATTCCTCCACACGACCCTGCATCGCTACTGTGTTCTTAAAGCGGAGTTCCGTCGAAAAAAAAAATATTAAAAGTCAGCAGCTACAAATACTGCAGCTACTCACTTTTAATATATGGACACTTACCTGTCCTGGGTGCCCACGATGTCGGCACCCAAAGACAATATTTCCTTCGGCTCTCGGGTGGAGGCGCCGCCATCTTCGGAAAGGGAATAGGGAAGTGAAGCCTTGCGGCTTCACTTCTTGGTTCCCTACTGTGCATATGTGAGTTGCGCTGCGCAATCCCACTGGTCTTTGCTCTCTTCTGGGACCTGTGTGTCTCCCAGAAGACAGCGGGGGGGGGGGCGGAGTAGGCGCCAGACGTGGCGTAGGTCACCAAAGTGATCTATGCCCGGAAGTGGGAGCAAATACCTAGATTACTCAGGTATCTGCTCCCTCCTCTCACGAGAAAGGTGCCAAATGTGACCCCGGAGGGGCGAAGGATTCCAAAAAGCAGAAATTTCATTTTTGGGTGGAACTCCGCTTTAAGTATAGTGTGGATTAGAAGGAGGTACTACATCTGACATGTTATCCGATGCCTCCAGAAAAGAAAACAATGGTGCCTACAGCCGTGCAACAGAGATAGAATTTTAAAAATGTTGCCCTCCAGAAAGGTATGATGTTAAAAAGCTAAAATGAGATACTAAAATGGTTTGTTTACTAAGCATTTTGGGTACCGGGAATGCAGCTAAATTCTTGCTAAAACTAAATTAGCACAGTATTGATTTTCTGTTATATTATGCCCCACTTTATTATGCCATCTCCAAAAATGTAAATGTTCTGCTGTCTGCTGTAGGCAGACCTTTCTCTGGGCCAAATATTGTTTAAAAGTGTGCCTACGTGAGAATATCATTCATCAATCTCTCACTAGAGGAGTATTTTTACAGGCGTTTACACAGCTTAGCAGCATTTCTCCAGATATATTTGCAATAGGTGTGAACAACTGAGTTGTCAACACGTTTATATTTACTTATGTGTCATATCTGTCAAGTAATTAATTAAAGGCAAATAGTAAATTTCACAATCAACAAACAACCTATGGCCAATAGAATATCAAAGGACTAGAAAAACCCAGCTTCCCTTCAGAAGAAAATATTTTTTATATAGTACATTTTATATTAGAAAATATGTTTTAATTATACAGTAAAACCTTGGTTTGAGAGTAACTTGGTTTCAGAGCGTTTTGCAAGACAAGCACAATGTTTTAACACATTTTGCCTTGATATACGTAGCGTCATGTCACAACTGAGTATAAAAAAATAAGAGAGGAGCCTCTAAGTGTAGCAATATGGTTACATTTAACCACTTAAGCCCCAGACCATTATGCAGGTAAAGGACATGGCCAGTTTTTGCGATTCGGCATTGCGCCGCTTTAACTGACATTTGCGCGGTCGCGCGACGTGGCTCCCAAACAAAATTGGTGTCCTTTTTTTCCCACAAATAGAGATTTATTTTGGTGGTATTTGACCACCTCTGCGGTTTTCATTTTTTTGCGCTATAAACAAAAATAGAGCGACAATTTGAAAAAAAAATTTTTTTTTTTTACTTTTTGCTATAATAAATATTCCTCAAAAAATATATACATTTTTTTTTCTCAGTTTAGGCCGATACTTATTCTTCTACCTATTTTTGGTAAAAAAAATCTCAATAAGCGTTTATCGTTTGGTTTGCGCAAAATTTATAGCGTTTACAAAATAGGGGATAGTTCTATGGCATTTTTATTAAAAAAAAAAATGTTCTACTAATGGCGGCGATCAGCGTTTTTTTTTTCGTGACTGCGGAATTATGGCGGACACATCGGACAATTTTTTTTTTTAATTCTTTATTTTGGTTTTTCAAGCAGATAGCCAACAACATTCGGCCAATTCATAAATCAAAAAGAGTTTGCACATGCAATTACACACCATAACAATTCCTTACAATTATATCAGCCAAACTTATATCTCTAATCTGACAATCTAGATTCCCGTGGGATTACACAAACAGCTACACAGTATATCGTTTTTTTACGGTAATCTCGACCTTGTAATTCCTAACCAACTGTCCGTTTTCCTGGTCGCATTTTTACCATCTATGACGTTATTATGTATTCCCCTCTTCCCCCCTGAACATCCCTATCCTTACCACCCCTTCCCCCCCCCCCCAAAAAAAAAAAAAAGGGAATTCTCCCTCTGCTCCCCAGGTGTCCTCCCCTCCCCCTCAGGACTCCTGCTCTCTATATTTTATATATGGGTTCCAAATATGTCTATACGTCTCCTCCTGTTCTCTTATTCCCATCGTTAGCTTCTCCATCAGCTGAATGTCCGTAACTCTGGTTAACCATTGTTGTCTAGTAGGCGTCTCTGAGCTTTTCCATAAGATTGGAATACAGGACCTTGCCGCTGTTAGGAGATGTCTAAGCAATGAGTTTCTGAATTTTACCGTTGAGATTGGGAGATCTAATAGTAGATACGTAGCAGGGTTTACTCCTAATTCTACCTCTGTGATTTCTTTTACCGTGCTCGTAATCATTTACCAAAATTCTTTTATTTTTACGCACTGCCAAAAAATATGTAGTATTGTGCCCTCCTCATCTCCACACCACCAACACCGATCTGATACTTCTGGAAAACAGCGTTTTAGGACGGAGGGAGTTTTATACCATCTGGTTAGAGTCTTATAGCCCCCTTCCTGATATCTGGTGGCTAACGAGGCCTTATGTGTAAAGGTGAAGATTTTTGTTTTCTGGGTCTCCGAGAATTTCATCCCCAAATCTCTTTCCCATGCTTGTATGTATGGTAAATCTTTGGGGGCTTCTAGATCTATCAAGAGACTATACATTAAGGACAGGCCATGTCTCAATGGGTTGTCCTCCAAACATCTTTTCTCAAACCCTGAGAGCTCTCTAGATGAGTTCCCTTGTGGGGACAATGCTCTGATCGGACAATTTTGACACATTTTTGGGACCATTGTCATTTTCACAGCAAAAAGTGCTAAAAAAATGCACTGTTTACTGTGAAAATGACAATTGCAGTTTAGGAGTTAACCACTAGGGGGCGATGTAGGGGTTATGTGTGACCTCATGTGTTGCTAACTGTAGGGGCAGGGCTAGACATGTGACATCACTGATCGCCTTTCCCTATATCAGGAAACAGACGATCAGTGACATATACCCTGTAAAAAAATGCTTTGATATACAAGTGCTTTGGATTACAAGCATGTTTCTGGAATGAATTATGCTTGCAAACCAAGGTTTTACTGTATATGAGAAAGAAGACACACATGTAGAATATATATATATATATATATATATATATTAGGGCTGTGAATGATCAACATTTTTGTGTTCGATTAATCGTTTTTTTTTTTAATCGATTAATCGACTAATTTCGATTAATTATAACGCACATACAGATCCAACTACTTTTAGCTGATCTCCTTGCAGGCCGATTCCCAGTGCAGCTACCAACCACTGGAAAAATGGATAGCAGGATACAAAAAACACACAAAGGCAGCGCTCCATGGGAATAGCATTAAAACTTTTATAGTCTTCAAGTAGGTAACAAAATAAATATTGCACTGGAGATAAAATCGATGTAGCTACATAAACTGTAAAAATGGTGCGAGTAATACCAAATGGTACCAAAAGCAGTCATAAAAACCTGTAGCTAAGTATGATACTGGTATAAAAATGTGTACAACGATGCCACTGCTGAATCCAGATGAGGAGGGGTTAACATCAGTCCATCGGCATGTAGATGTCCCATGAAGGGAACTATCACAACTCCCAGTGGATGGTTGTAGAATCCCAGGTTGACAGAGGGAAGTAATAGAGGGAAGTGTAACAGCGCTTGCGTCAGGGCTGTCTTAATGAGAGGGCACACCTGGGCACTGCCCAGGGGCCCCAGCTGCATTGGGGGCCCCTGCAATTTGCCCAAAGCAGCTGGTCCTTGAGCCTACGCTGCCCCGAAATTGGGCCCCCCATGATGGCACTGAGAGTGATAGATACACAGGGGAGGCAGTCTGCCTTCTACCTACTTGATGTCTGTTTACCTGCACTGTCATTATTGTAGGGGCCCCAGAGCATTTCTTTGCCCAGGGGCCCAAGATGCTATTAAAACGGCCCTGGCTTGCGTGTGGCAGATAGTAAGGTCCCGCCGGCATGCAGATATGAAGGCACAGCAAAGGAGCCCTTCAGATGGACACGGCAAGCCCCGCCGGTGTCCATGATGTCACCGGATCTCTGACAGAACTCCCTGAAGGCCCAGAAGCCGGCAGAGAGGTGAGTACCAGTCATAAGAATTTTTTAATCGATCAAAAAGATTTTGATCGATCAAAAAAATTAAAGATTAATCGATCGATTAAAAGTTAATTTGCACAGCCCTAATATATATATATATATATATATATATATATATATATATATATATATATATATATATATATATATAACTCAAACAAACATGTAGTAAGCTTAACATGCAATGATCTGTGATTAACACCGTAATAAAAAAATTTATAGTCCAAAGGAAAAAATACTGTTATAGATAATAAGTACAGTGGAACCTAGGATTGCAAGTAATGCGGTTTAAAAACGTTCCTTAATACGACCTATTTAAAAAAAAAAATCCTGACTGGCTTTGTCTCGCAAGATGAGTAGGATTCAAGCCACTGGGGTGTACAGTACCGCATTTGGGCAGAGGCGCAGGGGTGCTGGTGACACTTGAGGATGCTTGGAGATGCTACAAAACTACAAGTCCAAAGGAGATAGAAGATTCGCGGTCCAAGGTCCCAGACTATGGAACGCTTTGCCAACCAGCATTCGGTTGGAGGAGAACCACTTGGCATTCAGGAGAAAGATTAAAACTCATCTCTTTTGATATCAAAAGAGACAGGAACAACAAGCGCCCAGAGGCGATTTGGTTCGCATGTGCCGCGCTATATAAGTTTTCATTCATTCATTCATGCTCGTAGACAATTAGAGATGCTCGAAAACACACAGAGACACTCCATTCCTGTGTCTCCAAGCATCTCCAAGTGTCTCCGAGCCTCACCGAGTAGTCTCTGAGCGTCTCCGAGTGGTTCCGTTGCCCCCGCACCTCTGGCCACATGCGGTACTGCATAGATCAGCAGTGGCTGTAAAGCGGATTATCTAAATTTCTGTTATTTCCTATGGGGAACCTTGTTTTGATATACAAGTGCTTTGGATTACAAGCATGCTTCTGGAACGAATTATGCTTGTAATCCAAAGTATTACTGTATGTGACAGGAAACTATTTTAAGCAGCATAAAAAAACAAAGAGGAAAGAGAAGTAGAGTGATAGAAAAGGGAAAGTGGGGTACATCGTAATTCGAAAAGCAGACTTCCCAACTGTCAATCTTTTCAAGGGACACTCCTTTTATTTGGATGGATTTGGATTGAATCAAATTTGTATCGGATCATATGAATGTCACACCACGTTCTCAAGTTCATGTTTTCTAAAACTGAGCTTGTAATATCCCCCCCCCCCCCCCAAGACTTTACCATTGAGGTCAACCACATAATTATTAGTCCCTACTACATGCCAGGGTGCTAGGTGTAATCCTAAACTCTGACGTCTTCTTCGGGCCCCATACAGTCACTGGCTAAATCTTGCCTCCTAACCTCTGCAATATTTCCAGAATCCACCTCTTTCTAACTAACGACATCACAAAACAACGTATTCACTCCTTGGTTATAAAAAACAAACACAAGAGGGCGCTCCCATCTAGTTGTAGCGATGTATTAAAATGAATAAAAGACAATAAAAATGCACTACCAAGATGTCTTGGGAGGAGTGGAGTGGACAATTTGGGCAATATGTCGAGATGCAGTTTGTGATGTAGTTGGGGGGCGATTGTTGAGGATGGCTTTGTATGTTGTGGTTAGTGTTTGTTTTTTTTTATATGCTGGGCTAGTGGAAGCTAGTGGATCCGTCCAATCCCGAGCAAGGGGGAGTGTCTATACATGGCGCAGCGGGCATTACAAGTATTCAAACGAAAGCTTGTAATGCAGGGGGATTAACGCGGCGGTATGTGGCGGCATCATATCTACTACTGCAGGTATGGGGGACATGGCTGCAATATGGGGGACAGGACATGGCTGCATATGTGGGGGACTTACATGGCTGCATCTGTGGGGGACATGGCTGCAATATGTGGGGGACATGGCTGCATATGTGGGGGACATGCATGGCTGCATCTGTGGGGGGGACATGGTTGCAATATGGGGGACAGGACATGGCTGCATATGTGGGGGACATACATGGCTGCATCTGTGGGGGACATGGCTGCAATATGTGGGGACATGCATGGCTGCATCTGTGGGGGACATGCATGGCTGCATCTGTGGGGGACATGCATGGCTGCATCTGTGGGGGACATGGCTGCAATATGTGGGGGACATGCATGGCTGTATCTGTGGGGGACATGGCTGCAATATGTGGGGGACATGCATGGCTGTATCTGTGGGGGACATGGCTGCAATATGTGGGGGACATGGCTGCATCTGTGGGGGACATGCATGGCTGCATCTGTGGGGGGGGGGGGGACATGGCTGCAATATGTGGGGGACATGGCTGCAATATGTGGGGACATGCATGGCTGCATCTGTGGGGGACATGCATGGCTGCAATATGTGGGGGACATGCATGGCTGCATCTGTGGGGGGACATGGTTGCAATATGTGGGGGACATGGCTGCATCTGTGGGGGGGGACATGGCTGCAATATGTGGGGGGACATGGCTGCAATATATGTGGGGGGACATGGCTGCAATATGTGGGGGACATATTTATAAAAGTATCAGTATTCGGTATCGGCGACTACTTGAAAAAAAGTATCGGTACTTGTACTCGGTCCTAAAAAAGTGGTATTGGGACAACCCTAATTATAAGCACTCACATCTAATTTGTAACAGATAGAGACAGGCATGTACTGGCCATTGGGACTACAGGGAGTTTCCCGGTGGGCCGATGGCTCAGCGGGCCAGTTTCAGTGACAGCCTGTCAGCCTGTCAAAGTAATGGCTGCGCGGCCCACTAATTTGAGCACCGCTGTGCTGCCTATAAGAGAAATAAGAAAGTAGAACGGCTAATGGCCAGTGAATAGGGGGGCTTGGGTGGCCATTGAGGTTGGCTGGCCGGGTTTGGGAGAGACCTGTCATCCGCCATTACCTCACTTCATAGTGCCTAACCCAGGTAAACCTCAGCGCCGCTGCATTGCTGAAAGCAATGAGGCTGTAGCAATGCTCCTGAATGTCGTTAGCCCACCAGCTTCATTTGTTTTTGTGTGTGTTTGCAAAATTAAAGTAGGCTGGTCTGGATAAAGTCCAGGGCCAAATTTTTGTCCCAGTCCAGCCCTGGATAGAGATGGAGGGGGGGGGGGTTGAGTTAGATGTACTAGCACATTTAAATACACTAACAAACGGAAGCCAAACTCCAGCTCACACTTTTTAAGCTGTTACAGCAGTGTTGTTCCATTTACGATAAAGGTTTTACATAAAGAAATAAAAGTTGATCATTGTAAGAACCCCTGCCAGTGGTAAATGGTTTGTCTCAACCCTCCAACGTCTACATCTGAAGTACAGCTTGTTCTGCAGGAAAAACAGCAGACTTACTGACCATATCTTCAGGTGAAAATAAAATAAAGTAAGCCTAAAAAGAAAAACTAATACCCTGTACACACGATCGGAATTTCCGAATGGATAAAATCCGATGGAATTTTACGCCAGAATTCCGTTCAAGCTGTCTTGCATACACACTGTCAGACCAAACGTGTTTGATGTACAACCCTACGACGAGCCGAGAAAAATGAAGTTCAATGCTTCTGAGCATGCGTCGCCTTGATTCTGAGCATGCAAGTTTTTTTTGCGAGTTCCACGCAGACGATTGGAATTTCCGATAGGATTTTTTTTTTCATCCGAAAAAAATAAAACATGTTCTATTTCTAAACTCCGGCGGAAAAAAGTCTGATGGGGCCCACACACGGTCGGAATATCCGATGAAAAAATTCCGTCTGACTTTTTTCATCGGAAATTCCGATCGTGTGTACAAGAATTGGTAAGCTGCAACATAGTGTTTGCTCTTGGGTTTAATACTGCTTTAACCACTTAAGGACCGCCTCCTGCACATTTACGCTCCGTGACCCGTGGACCCGATCACCGCTGGTGTCTCGCGATCGGTCACAGGAGCTGAAGAATGGGGAGAGGTGTGTGTAAACACACCTTCCCTGTTCTTCACAGTGGCAATGTCACTGATCGTCTGTTCCCTGATATAGGGAAAGGCGATCAGCGACATCACACGTCCAGCCCCACCCCCCTACAGTTAGAAACACATATAAGGTCACACTTAACCCCTACAGCGCCCCCTAGTGGTTAACTCCTAAACTGCAATTGTCATTTTCACAGTAAACAATGCATTTTTATAGCAATTTTTGCTGTGAAAATGACAATGGTCCCAAAAATGTGTCAAAATTGTCCGATGTGTCCGCCATAATGCCGCAGTCACGAAAAAAATCGCTGATCGCCGCCATTAGTAGTAAAAAAAAAAAATATTAATAAAAATGCCAAAAAACGATCCCCTATTTTGTAAACTCTATAAATTTTGGGCAAACCAATCGATAAACGCTTATTGCGATTTTTTTTTTTACCAAAAATATGTACAAGAATACGTATCGGCCTAAACTGAGGAAAAAAATATTTGTTTATATCTTTTTGGGGGATATTTATTATAGCATTATTAGGCTTTTCCCTCTGTTTTCACCCGGTGATCTAGCCAGTAACACACCTCCTGTATTAGACTGCCCCTACTCTGATTTATTTTCCATCAGAAAAAAATAAAACTGAGGAAAAAATATATTTATTTATATCTTTTTTGGGGGATATTTATTATAGCAAAAAGTAAAAAATATATATATATTTTTTTCAAAATTGATGCTCTATTTTCATTTATAGCTCAAAAAATAAAAAAACGCAGAGGTGATCAAATACCACCAAAAGAAATCTCTATTTGTGGGGAAAAAAAGGACGCACATTTTGTTAGGGAGCCACGTCGCACGACCACGCAATTGTCAGTTAAAGCAACGCAGTGCCGAATCGCAAAAACTGGCCAGGTCCTTTACCTGCGTAATGGTCTGGGTCTTAAGTGGTTAAGAAACTTTCAGATATGTATCTTCTAAGCACTCAGGCAGGGCCAATGTAAATCAATATCGATTGAGCAATAGAAAATGATCGAATGTGCCATTGATTTTGATGACACTTTATATGCTATCTCTAATGAATTGCTAGAGGTATGTAAAGCCCTTAGCTCCTAGGAAACTGCTAGTACACAGTATTATCAACAATTCATATTGGTATTGTCATTATGAGGAGCTCCTTTCACAGCCAAGTCTTTGCTATGGCTTGCTTAGCTACACAAATAAAAAAACGGCGTTGGTGTCGGGCCCAGGAATGCTCTGACTCTACTTTCAGTTTACAATGGAATGTTTGCAAGCTGTGAATTGGAATGCTTCCTGCTTGACTGTCACCGTAATATATTGAATATTGCCAGTTCTCAAATGTGGTGGCTGCATTCGTTTTTATCCTTTCAATCATTTTTACTCGATGATCCTGCCAGTAACATATTTAATGTACTAGGGTGACAATGGGACAATTGTATATTGTCATGTATCTATGGGGGATAAGTGTTGTCCCTCAAGGACAGGAATCATGTTAGGACTACAGACAGGGGCAGACTGACCATTGAGTCACTTGGGCACTGCCCAAGGGCCCCATGCCACTAGGGGGCCCCATCAGGGTTGCCAGGCTCAGTAAAACCAGGGACAGTATGTCAAAATCAGTGTTTTTTTTACATCTGTCCCTGATATGTCCAAAACCGACATGCTTTTGATGTGAAAATCCTGAGATTTTAGCTGCCCCGCCTCTGCACTGCCTCCTGGCGTAGTGGCCATCAGTAAGCCCAGGGGCCCCATAATCTTCTATTGCCCGGGGGCCCCATGAGTTGTCAGTCCGCCCCTGACTACAGAACACTTCCCACTCTCCTCACCTGCATAGCCTGATATCAGACAGAACTGATATCATTTTTTTTTTTTAATTGGACTGCAAAGGACACAAGACAGCATTGGATGTCGGGCAGGATTAAGGCCTGAGGTGGGTTTCAGGTGCTTTAGCACGAGAAATAGCACCTTTAAAATGCCTGAAAACCGCCTCTTATTCATTTAAGTGTGACTTTTCACAACGGGGTGTGCTTGAGGGACATTAGGAAAAGTCCTGCAAGCTGCAAGCAGCATCTTTGGGGCAGTTTGGGAGCGCTGTATTTAGCGCTCCCAAAATTCCCCACCCATTGAAAGGAACGAGCAGCACTTCCAAAGCATCTGAAAAGCGATTTCAAAGGCGCCGGAACACAGGGTGCTTTTAAAGGGGTTAAAATGGACTGAAAGCGCAGCTTGAACAGTGCTAAAGCCAATGCTGTATACTGGCCTAGGCCAACAAGGCCCAGGCCTAGGGCAGCACTTTTGCAGGGGGGCAGCACGACATTAGTGTAGCGCCAGTCTTATGGGGCGGTCTGGGCTGAGAGGCAAATTAGTCTAGTGTCCCCATAAAGTGGCAGCCCTGCTTCTGGTAGGTGGTCGGCTGGCATTCCACAACTGTGAGGGGAGGGGGGGCGCTGCTTCTAATTTTAACTGTGCTATCATCCTGGACCACAAACCTTCCTCACTGTGCTATATGTTTTCTGCTGCACTATTGGCATGGTTATATCTTCTAAGTCCTCTCCATAAAATTATTAACATTTTGTGCTGAAAGTAGAACTATAGGCAACACTTTTATTTTCATTTTGGGTAGAGTAAGGGAGGGTTATAGCCCCTGTCAGTTTATTTTTTACCATCCCAGTCCATTGCAGAGATTTCCCTTCACTCCCTGCCCCATAACCAAACAGGAAGTGAGTGGAAATCTATGCAAATTAAGGGAATACCCCCCCCCCCCACAGGCCCTCAGAACTAATGTACCCACTCTAAAATGTCAGGGTGGGTCTTAAACAGCAAGGGGTGTGGCCTTGACAGAAAGGGGTGGGTCATATTTAAATTAGGGGGTGCACGCATTTAGTCAGGCCTAGGGCAGCACAAATCCTAAATACACCACTGGCTAAAGCAGCGCTAAAACGAGCGCCGCTTTAGAGCCAGTGTGAAAGGGGTCTAACAGGTGTTTTTTTTTTATTTTATTTTTTAACTGAACGGGTATAATAAAGTGATTTACATAACAGACCAAATGGGAACAAGTGCTTGTTCATTGTTGGGGTCTACATACACTTTAACCACTTCAGCCCCGGAAGATTTGGCTGTTCAATGACGGCACTGCATCACTTTAACTGACAAATGCCCGTTCGTGCGATGCTGTAACCAAAAAATTAACACAAATAGAGCTTTCTTTTGGGGGTATTTGATCACCTCTGCGGTTTTTATTTTTTGCGCTAGAAACAAAAAAATAGTGGCAATTTTGAAGAAAAAAAAACACAATATTTTGTACGTTTTTTTAAAAAAAAGCTATTTTTTTCCTTAGTTTAAGCCGATATGTATTCTTCTACATATTCTTCTTCTACATATTTTTGGTAAAAAAAAAAATCACAGTAGGCGTATATTCATTGGTTTGCGCAAAAGTTATATAGCTAGATTCAGGTAGGAGAGCGTATCTTTGTGCGGGCGTAGCCTATCCTATTTACACTACGCCTCCGCAACTTTGACAGGCAAGTGCATTATTCACAAAGCACTTGCTTTGTAAGTTGCGGCGGCGTAGCGTAAATTGGCCGGTGTAAGCCCGCGTAATTTAAAGTAGGAAAGAGGTGGGCGTCATCTATGGAAATTAGCCGTGCCCCCATGTAAATGCGCGCCGATCGTACGGAGCATGGCCGCGCATGCTCAGTATCACGTAATTTTTTTTTCCTAAGTTATGCCGGCTCAATGTCTGTGATGTGAACGTAATCTACGCACAGCCCCATTCCCGTACGACTTACGTAAACGACGTAAAAAGATACGCTTAATCCGACGTCCATACTTAACATTGGCTGCGCCATCTTTTTGGTGGTTTATCTTTACACCTGAAAAAAGCCTTACGTAAACGGCGTAGCTTACTGCGACGGGCGTACGTACGTTCGTGAATAGACGTATCTAGCTAATTTACATATTCTAGGCGTAAATCCCCTAGCGGCCAGCGTAAATATGCAGCTAAGATACGACGGCGTAGGAGACTTACGCCGGTCGTATCTTAGCAACAGTTAAGCGTATATCAGTTTGAGAATACGCTTAAAGATACGACGTCGCGGTTTTGGACTTACGACGGCGTATCTACTGTTACGCCGCCGTAAGTCTTACTGAATCCAGCTAATAGTTTCTACAAAATAGAAGATAGATTTATGGCATTTTTATTATTTTATATTTTTTACTAGCAATGGCGGCGATCTGCGATTTTTATGGCAGACACATCGGACACTTTTGACACATTTTTAAAACCATTGGCAATTATACAGCGATCAGTGCTATAAAAATGCACTGATGGCTGTATAAATGTCACTGGCAGGGAAGGAGTTAACACTAGGGGCGATCAAGGGGTTAACTGTGTTCCCTAATGCAGCAGCAGAGAAAAATTACAATTAGTACTCTTAATTGAGACAAATACGCTTTGTTCATATTTTATGCCTGGGGTTTACAATCACTTTAATGCATTCCCTGCTTTCCTCTGTATATTTATATAGTTTTATATGTTTTAAGATTAAACAAGTAAAAGAGATCAGCATGATTTGAAGTCTTATGCATACATTTTTTAATGTACAAAATGCTTGTTTCTGTGCATAGTTTATATTTGTGTATGATAATGTGACAGCCATAAAACATGTATAGTGTCTTTTTAGTACCAAGTTGTATTATGTGATGAAAACAGTGTTGCCAACCTACCAGATTGAAATTTACTGGCACGACACCTGAAATTTACTGGCGCAGCCAAGTTTTTACTGGCATTTCACAAAAGTTATTACATTTTTAGGTGCAAATTTCAGTATTTAGGCTACAAACAAGCACGTTAGGCAAATGTGATTTAAGGATATTAAGGTAAAAATACATATTTTTGTTATTTTCGATATAATAAGGGCAAATTATTCAGTCACATCACCCCCTGCCTCCACCCACCTCTGCCACCAACACCCCCTGCCTCCACCCCCCCCCCTGCTTCCATCCCCCTCTGCCACCAACACCCCGTGCCTCCACCCCCCCCCGCTTCCATTCCCCTCTGCCACCGACACCCCCTGCCTCCAATATCCCCCAGGACCCCTGCCTCCAATCACCCCCTGCCTCCATCGTCCCCTGCCTCCATCCCCCTCTGTGGTGCCACCAACAACCCCTGTGTCCATCCCCACCCTCTGTGATGCCGCCATCCCCCTCTGCGGTGCCACAACACCCCCTGCCACTAACACCCCCTGCCTCCAATCTCCCCCAGGACCCCTGCCTCCATCCCCCTCTGTGGTGCCACCAATAACCCCTGTGTCCATCCCCACCCTCTGCGGTGCCACAACATCCCCTGCCACTGACACCCCCTGCCTTCAATCTCCCCCGCTCCCCCTGCCTCCAATCACCCCCTGCCACTAACACCCCCTGACTCAATTGCCCCCTACGGTGCCACCGCAACCACCATCTCCCCCTGCCTCCAATCACCCCCTGCCTCCAATCTCCATGCGCAATTCCAAGCCGAACTGATCTTGGCTATTTTTACTGGCACATATCCTCAACCACGGACATTTACAAACGGGGGAAAAAGTGCCCGTTTTTACAAACCGTTCGTAGAAATACGGACGATTGGCAACACTGGATGAAAAGGAAATTCTAATGTACTCTATTTCTATGAAACATAACGGCTTCTCCATTGCGGTTTATCAGCTCATTCATAATGCAGCAGCACACGCCTCCCACTATAAATCTTGGCAAAGGTATGAGATTTTTATTTAAATGACTACAGTATTACAGGCAGACTGAGTCTAGTGATTGCTTCCAGCATCAGATAACACTGCCAAAGTCAGAGAATAGAAACAATAAAACACTGTCTTACATTTGTTGCTACTCTTTTTATACATTTTTATTTAAAGCAGACCTTCAGTCATTTTTTCAACTTTCCATCTATTAAATCTTCTGCCGTTGTTTTGACTTTGGATAGTAAAACATTTTTTTCTGCCAGTAAATACCTTATACAGCCCACTTCCTCTTTCTTGTCTGGTCATTAGCCTAGGCTTATGACATCACGCATAGCTCTCTCTCTCTCGTGAGAGTTTGCCTGGAAGGAAGGTGGGATGAGTCATAAGAGAGCCAATGAAATCTGCAGGGCTGCAGAGCTGGTGGTGGGCCTCTGTGTGACTGTGAAAATCCAGGAAGTGAACAGGCAGCAGCTTCAGCTGCCCACAGTTAAAATGGCTGCAGCCAGACTCAGTGGTAGGGTTGCCACCTTTTCTTCAAGTCAGACCCGAACACTTTGGTGGCACACAGCAATTATTATTTTTTATAGAATAAACTATCCATATATTTTTCAATTAAAGCGGAGTTCCACCCAAAAATGGAACTTCTGCTCAATCCACTCCTCACCCCCTTACATGCCACATTTGGCATGTAATTTTTGTTGGGGGGGGAGTGGGGGCTTCAGGAGGAGTGGGACTTCCTGTCCCACTTCCTCCTTCCGCCAAGGGGCTGGTAAGGCGATTAAGCTTAATCGCCTTACTGCAGCCCCTCCCCTAGACGATCGCCTAGGACACTGACAGGTCCTAGAACAGTGATGGCGAACCTTGGAACCCCAGATGTTTTGGAACTACATTTCCCATGATGCTCAACTACACAGCAGAGTGCATGAGCATCATGGGAAATGTAGTTCCAAAACATCTGGGATGCCGAGGTTCGCCATCACTGTCCTAGACGATCGCCTGTCCAATCAGCGGCGGGCTGCGCCGCACGCGCATGCGCAGTGCCACTTGTGCATGCGCAGTGGGTGCCCGGCCGTGAAGCCGAAGGCTGTCATGGCCGGGTGCCCACAGTTAGAATGAAGACGCCGGCCGGGGAGGGGGGGAGAGGAGCGGATCCCCGGCCGGCGCGTCGCTGGAGCGCTGGAGCAGGTAAGTGAATGTTTATTAAAAGCCAGCAGCTAGAATTTTTGTAGCTGCTGACTTTTAATAAACATAACATTTGGCTGGAACACCCCTTTAAATAACATTTCTAACTCCCCCCCCCCCCCCCCCCTTAATAAGGGAGGTAAATCTGAATCACGACAAACAAGTATATATATCTGTCCACACGATCGGTTCGTCTGATCAAACGAACCGATCGTGTGCGGGCCCCGTTTTTTTATCCATCGGTGAAAAAAAATAGAACCTGTTTTAAATTTTTCTTATGGTTAAAAAAAAACGATAGTAAAAACGATCGTCTGTGTGGAAGTCCATCGGTCAAAAATCCACGCATGCTCAAAATCAAGTCGAAGCATTGAACTTAATTTTTCTCAGCACGCCGTTGTGTTTTACGTCACCTCGTTGGACACGATCGGATTTTTAACCAATGGTGTGTAGGCAAGGCTGATGAAAGTCAGCTTCATCTGATATCTGATGAAAAAATCCATCAGATTAGATTCCATCAGATATCCGATCGAGAGAACAAAGGAAACATAATAAATACCACATTTATATAGCACTAGGTATATACATACAATAATACATCCTTTATAGTCACAAACACTCCTTCTAGCTCTCCCCCCGCCCCCTCGGAGAAACCACCATATAGTAAAGGAAGGTAGTATTGAGCTACCTTTAATGCCGCGTACACACGGCCGTTTTTTGTGATGAAATAAAACAACGTTTTAAAAAACATCATTTAAAATGATCGTGTGTGGGCAAAACGTTGTTTTATGTCTTCTGAAAAACGACCAAAAAAAAATTGGAACATGCTTCAATTTTTTATGTCGTTTTTCAGAATGTCGTTTTTTGTGTCATAAAAAATGATTGTGTGTGGGCAAACGACGTTTAAAACACCGTTTTTAAACCCGCGCATGCTCATAAGCAAGTTATGAGACGGGGGCTTCAATGGAACAGAGTGGCGTCGAACGTGGTGTACGTAACCGCGCTTTGCAAGAGCATTTTCAGAAAACGATGGTGTGTATGCAACGTTGTTTTTTAAAATGAAGTTTGAAAAACGTTGTTTTGTTTCATGAGATAAAACGAAGTTTTTTTACATCACAAAAAGTGATCTTGTGTACGCGGCATAAGTGTCAAGGCATGTTAAATGTTAAATGTTATATGTTAAGAATTTTTTTTTATAAAGAGAGATTTATATATATATATTTTAACCACTTAAGGACCGCCGCATGTACATTTACGTCGGCAGAATGGCACCGACAGGCACATCAACGTATATATACGTTGGTGCCTTGGGGGGGGTTCGGGGGTCCGATCGTACATGCGGCGGTCCGCGCGGCTGTAGGAGCGATCCAACAAGAGGGGGCGGTTATTCGTTTTTGTCCGCCCCCTCCGGACGCTGCATACGCCAGAGGGGAAATTTAACATTCCCCTCTATGGAGATGGTTCACATCTCCACGCCGAATGCCGAAACGCTGGACGCCTGAAGCTCAAAACAAGTCCCGGAGCTTTTTTTTCCGGCGGCTTCGGCGTTCGGCATAGAGATGTGTACCTGGAAAAAAAATGGGGGCTGAAATCGCGGCACAAGACGCCTCGCCGCAAATCGCGGGACAAAACAAAGCGATTAGGTCGCCCAAGTGTGAATGCAGCCTTATACTTACCTCCACTGTGCAGCTCGTTTTAAACAGAGTGGTCCCGAACCTGGTCTTCTGGGGTCCCTCGGCAGCTGTCTTGGCTCCCCCCACAAGTACTCAACACCTTCATGCGAGCGAGCTTTCATGGTGTTGAGTGCTTGCGGACGCGCTCCCGTGATACAGCCGGCGGCCATAGCGCCGCGTCATTGGATGTGATTTACAGCAGTGCGAGCCAATGGCTGCACTGCTTTCAATCAACCAATGAATGAGCCGGGAAGACGGCCGGGAAGCCTGCTTGTTCACGCTGTGGGACTTTCGAGGGGTCAGGCAAGTAATCGGGGGGCTGGGGGCGCTAATACTCTGATGTTTTTCACCTTAATGCTTTATGAATTATATACTTGGTTTATGAATGCAGGTTTATATGGCTGTAAGTATGTTGAATACTGCTTATGATTTTGATCACTTCATGTATTTTTGATTTACGCATTCTCTATGTAATTCCAGATACTTGTATATAATCAACAGCCAAGGCTTTCATCTTGAAAGTTATTCATTTCTGTTCGCTTACAGCTTTTGATTTACAGAGTTGCTACGTTCGTGTTATTTTTAGCAGGGCTTCATTTTGGAACCCAGAATAATGTATTATGGAGGAGTGATACGGCAGAAGAATAGGGAGAACAGTAAGCCAACACACAAAAGCCCATAATACGGTACTTCCAGCAGGGTTTATAATCACATTATACTATGCCTGCACATAGACTGTGCCAGCTAGATGACACCTACCTTGTAACCTTTGCATCACATTTGCAATGTCCCTTGTGTTCCTGTTCACCAACCGGGAGGTAGCCATGATGCCTCTGCTGGGATCCTTCACTAAAAGATATGTTCAAACCAAGTTTTGCTGTTAGGATGTTAGGAAATCTCTGGAGCTGTTCCTCCTGAGCATCATCTACCTTCTATCCCCGAACGGCAGCTGACGCCTGAGTCATTGATGTCTGCCACCCAAACAAAAGCAAACCTGTCACGACTGCGATGCCGACTTTAATTTGTTCTTATGGGTCCTGTCCTTCTTACCAACGGCTTAAGCTGCCTGAAAAGACAGAGAGGGAGGATTTAGAAGAGACTTGCATGGGTTCTTGCAACAGTAAAACCTGTAATCTCATTAGCAATTCTGACAAAAGATTGGCAGGGCAGGATACATGGTGCGAATCGTGCCAAGGAAACAATTATTGTTGAAAGTGCATTTGCCGTAGCTGCGGCCTGTTGAGTGAAATATCTGTAAATAAATGAAGAGAACCGAGCCTTCTATCAATCAATATATTTCATATCAAAGATCCTAATCCTCTGTAGGATAAACAAAAATGCTTTCTTTATCCTGCCTAAAACCACACGTGGCTATGTTTGCAGAAAACAACAATCAGTTACATTCATTTAAAACTTTTGAAGTATGAAGGGCCATTTTTTTTTTTACAGTGGATAAAAAAAATGTGTTATGTTGAAGGCTAAAGTCACCTATATAAGAAAATAACCTAGGACCAGAAGCGTGGTTCTAAAGCAGGCCCGGACTGGCCATAGGGCAAACCGGGCATAAGCCCAATGGGCCGTGGTGGCCCACGGGCCGCATATCATGTCTCCCCCAATGTAACAAGCAGGGGGTCTGTGTAACAAACTGTGGGGGGCTGTGTAATGTAAAGGGGTCCAGAGGTGTGGTGCTATGTAATGTAAAGGGGTCCAGAGGTTCAGGGTGCCGTGTAATGTAAAGGGTCCAGAGGTGCAGGGTGCTGTGTAATGTAAAGGGGTCCAGAGGTGCAGGGTGCTGTGTAATGTAAAGGGGCCCAGGGGTGCAGGGTGCTGTGTAATGTAAAGGGGCCGAGAGGTGCAGGGTGCTGTGTAATGTAAAAAAATGCAGAGGTGCGGTGCTATGTAATGTAAAGAGGTCCAGAGTGCTGTGTAATGTAAAGAGGTCCAGAGGTGCAGGATGCTATGTAATGTAAAGGGGTCCAGAGGTGCAGGGTGCTGTGTAATGTAAAGGGGTCCAGAGGTGCAGGGTGCTGTGTAATGTAAAGGGGTCCAGAGGTGCAGGGTGCTGTGTAATGTAAAGGGGCCCAGAGGTGCAGGGTGCTGTGTAATGTAAAGGGGCCCAGAGGTGCAGGGTGCTGTGTAATGTAAAGGGGTCTAGAGGTGCAGGGTGCTGTGTAATGTAAAGGGGTCCAGAGGTGCAGGGAGCTGTGTAATGTAAAGGGGTCCAGAGGTGCAGGGTGCTGTGTAATGTAAAGGGGTCCAGATGTGCAGGGTGCTGTGTAATGTAAAGGGGCCCAGAGGTTCAGGGTGCTGTGTAATGTAAAGGGGCCCAGAGGTGCAGGGTGCTGTGTAATGTAAAAGAGTGCAGAGCTGTGGGGTGCTATGTAATGTAAAGAGGTCCAGAGTGCTGTGTAGTGTAAAGAGGTCCAGAGGTGCAGGGTGCTATGTAATGTAAAGGGGCCCAGAGGTGCAGGGTGCTGTGTAATGTAAAGAGGCCCAGAAGTGCAGGGTGCTGTGTAATGTAAAGGGGTCCAGAAGTACAAGGTGCTGGTACCCCATATCCCATCATTAACCGCCATGAAGCGCCGCAGCCGTGCCCCCTCCGGGGCTGCTCAGTCTAAAATGCCCGGGCCTATTTTTTGACCCAGTCCGAGGCTGTTCTAAAGCCTAAACATTTTTTACCTTAACCATTTAAGCCCCGGACCATTTGGCTGACCAAAGACCAGGCCACGTTTTGTGGTTCGGCACTGTTCCGATTTAACTGACAATTGCGCGGTCGTGTGACGTGGCTCCCAAACAAAATTGACGCCCTTTTTTTCCCCACAAATTGAGCTTTCTTTTGATGGTATTTGATCACCTCTGCGGTTTTTATTTTTTGTGCTATAAACAAAAATAGAGCAACAATTTAAAAAATAAATAATATTTAGGGCAGTTTAGGCTGATACGTATTCTTCTACATATTTGTGGTAAAAAAAAAAACGCAATAAGCGTCTACAAAATAGGGGATAGTTTTATGGCACTTTTATTATTTCTTTTTTTTATCATGACTGCGACTTTATGGCGGACACATCTGACACTTTTGACCCCATTTTGCGACCATTGTCATTTTTACAGCAATCAGCGCTATAAAAATGTACTGATTGCTGTAAAAATGACACTGGCAGTGAAGGGGTTAACCTGTAGGGGGCGCTGAAGGTGTTAAGTGTGACCTAGGGAGTGCTTCTAACTGTTAGGGGATGAGGCTTGCCGTGACACGTCACTGATCGATGACAGGGAACAGACAATCAGTGACATGTCACTAACATCTTCCTGTTCTTCATCTCTGTGACTGGATCACGGGACACCGGTAGACATCGAGTCCGCGGGTCCCACGTGCACGCTCATGGAGCTCGCTATAGGGTCACAAGCACACCGCCGGTGGCGCGAGCGCGACCACACAGCCGGGCAAATTAAAGGGGACGAATATCTATATATATATATGCCCATTTGCCCAGCCGTGCCATTCTGTCTATGTAAATCTGTGTGCAGCTGTCCTTAAGCGGTTAATGCATTCCGTACATTAAGGTAAAAAAAATATGCCCCCCTCACCCCCTTGTTCCTTTTACTAACCTGAGCTCTCATTCGATCCAGCGCTGTGCACATCTGCAGTTCTTCTCTCCCCTCACTTCTGGGTCTCACTGGGTTTGCTGGGGCACCAGGAGCCATTCTCTCCCAGTGCTGTCAATCAAAGCCAGTGATGAGGGAGCAAGAGGCGGGGCTGAGTCCCGCTGTCTGTGTCAGGCTCGGGAGCGGACGCGCATAAGTGCCCCCATGGGAAGCAGCTTTATCGTGAGGGGCACTGGACATGTAGAGGAGAAGCCAGCACTGGCAGGGGACCTGAGAAAAGGTTTGCAGCCGCTCTGTGCAATTCCTTTGCACAGAGCAGGTAAGTATAAACATGTTTGTTAATTTTTATTTTTTTTCCCCTTTACAATCGCCTTAACAAAACTGAAGCAGCTGTGCATGGCAGCCAATCAGCTTCTATCCTTACCTCAGAGGTTGTAAGGGTTAAAAACATTATTTTTCAAAAATAATAAATATGTCATACTTGCCCTGTGCAATGGAATTGCACAGAGTGGACCCAAACCTCCCCCGCTGGATCTCTTGGCTACTCCTCTTCTGTGTGTGCCCCCTGTAGCAAGCTGCTTGCTTTGGGGGCAGATGAGCGCGCTCGGTCCCGAGCAAAGGCTGTGTACATCCATAAGCACACACAGCGCGGCGCGGCCTTGCCAACAACAGCTCTTTGCTATACATGAATAAAAGCAGACCATTGTAAGTATCCCTGTCAGTGGTAAATGATTTGTCTCAGCCCTGTAAATGTAATCTTTGCTGGACAGCTAGGTCTGTTAAAGGAAATGAAAAAATAACAGACTTATTAGCCAGTTCACAAGATAAAAATAAAGGGGGAACAGCCACCGCATCTAAGGATCAGTAAGGTGCAATAATACATTTTTTGTTTTTGGGTTGAATATCATTTTACAGTAATGTACAGGTAAGTGCATAACTGTAGGCCATTCCTGCCGCCCCAGAAACCTGGCAAAAAAAAAAAAAAAACACCAGTTAGTGCTGACACATCTCCTGGCCACATTTCAGGACACTGCAGCCATAGAGGCTCGCTACTGGTATCAGAGGGAAATAGCATACAATTACAAATGACTGATAATCTGAAATGACTGGAATTGGATTGCTTAACCACTTAAGACCCGGACCAATATGCAGGTTAAGGACCTTGCCCTTTTTGCGATTTGGCACTGAGTCACTTTAACTGACAATTGCGCGGTCATGCGACGTGGCTCCCAAAAAAATTGGCGTCCTTTTTTTCCCACAAATTGAGCTTTCTTTTGGTGGTATTTAATCACCCCTGCGGTTTTAATTTTTTGCGCTATAAACAAAAAAAGAGCCAAAATTTTGAAAAAATTAATATTTTTTACCTTTTGCTATAATAAATATCCCCAAAAAAAGATATGAAAAAAAAAATTTTTTTCCTTAGTTTACACACCTCTCCCTGTTCTTCAGCTCCTGTGACTGATCGCGGGACACCGGCGGCGATCGGGTCCCGCGTCTGCGGAGCTTCGGAGCGGGTCGCGTGCGCACGCTGGCGGTGCGCACACGTAACCCACGGCTGGGCTCTTAAAGGCAACGTACATGTACGTGCCTGTGCCCTGCCGTGCCATTCTGCCGACGTATATTGGCGTTAGGCGTTCGTTGAGTGGTTAACATTTTAGACTACCTGACATATTCTAATATATTTCAATATTATTTCAGTAACCTCAGCCTTTTTCTCCATAGCAACATAGACAAAAAAAAAAGACAAAGGTCTCCATAGCACCTTGCTGATCCATTCAAACCTCTAAAGCCCTGTACACACGATCGGTCCATCCGATGAACATGGTCTGAGGAAGCTGACTGATAGACTGATGTGCCTACACATCATCGGTTCATGAACCGATCGTGTCAGAATGTGGTGACGTAAAACACAACGACGTGATGAAAAAAACGATATGGAATTCTTCCAAGCATGCGTCGACTTGATTCTGAGCATGCGTGGATTTTTAACCGATGCTTGTGCGTACTAACGATCGGTTCTGACCTATCGGTTAGCCGTCCATCAGTTCGATTTTAAAGCAAGCCATCTGTTTTTGGACCGAAGGATAACGGACCGATGGGGCCTACACACGATCGGTTTGGACCAATGAAAACAAACTTCAGTCCGTTTTCATCTGTTTGTACCGATCGTGTGTACGCAGCTTAAAACATCAGTTGATCCAGACTGAAGACTCATACACAAGCTCGGTTTACTCGCCAAGAACCAGCAAGAAAACCGCTGGCAGAGCTTTCTTGCCGAGTATACCGTGCGTGTGTACGAGGCTTTCAGGTTTCTCGACAAGAAAACTGCCCAGAATCTAGATGAGAAAAATAGAGAACTTTTCTCGTTGTGAGATTCTCTGTACTTTTCCTGCCGAGAAACCCGAGAGTGTGTATACTTACCTGTGGCCGTGGAAACCCGCGCATGCTTGTAATGACTTTGATGCATATGCGGTAGCTTCCTAGGCATAGGTATACTATACACAGCCCCCCTCCCCCCCCCCCTCTGCCAGGAGAACACAATGCTTCTGCAGGAGGGATTCCCCCATTAACACTGACTGTATTGATGAGGGAATCAAGCTACTTTCTTTTTCTTAGCTGTTAAAGCCCAAGAGCTCCAGTTACAGCTCTTTTTTTAAAGGGGTTGTAAAGGTTTGTTTTTTATTTTCTAAAAAGGTTCCTTTAAGCTAGTGCATTGTTGGTTCACTTACCTTTTCCTTCCATTTCCCTTCTAAATGTTTTTTTCCTTTGTTTTCTTTTTCTGAATTTATCACTTCCTGTTTCTCCTCAGTAAGCTGTTCTGGCTGACTAACCCCCATGGATGATGAGGGCAAGCCTACTGAGGGGAAACGGGAAGTGAGAAATTCAGACAAAGAAAAAAACATTTAGAAGGGAAATGGAAGGAAAAGGTAAGTGAACCAACAATGCACTAGCTTAAAGGGTCACTAAAGGAAAAAAAACGTTTTTGCTGAAATGACTGTTTACAGGGTATATAGACATAATAGTTAACTGATTCATTTTAAAAATGATTAACAATAGATAAAAATCAATCATACAATGTGCCTGCAGTTTAGTTTCACTTTTAAACTGGTTTCATGTTTCTGTGAAGTAAAGAGACACACAGAACAAAAACAAACAAATCCAGGGCAGTGTTTTGTTTTTAAAATTAATCTGATTGGTTCTGAGGAGTTTTAGGCACACAGTAATGACAGATTGGACCACAGTGAAAAGCTGCCATGAGATTTTTCATAAGGAGCCAGACAAGCAGGAAGTGTGGAGATCAGAGCAGAATTACAGCAACTTCAAAGCAAAAAACGAACAATGAGGACATGAAACCAGGACTGCAGTAAGGTAAAGGAAGCTATTTAGCTTAAAAAAAAATCCTTTAGTGATCCTTTAAAGGAGCCTATTTAGAAAATAAAAAACAAACCTTTACAACCCTTTTAACTTTATTAGTTACACTAACACTGACAGCCCTCTAATGCTGGGTACACAAGATTTGAATATCGGCTGGTTCAGCAGGGACTGGCTGACATTCGGACAGTGTGCACAGCTGCCTGTCTGACAGAAGTCAGTCCAACAACCGCCCTTTGTCGAAGAGGCACGATGGAAAACCAGCATCCAATCAGCAGCCGATAAGCACTGGCAGCCAATGGCTGTAAGCGCTGATCAGTGTTTTCTGGCGGGGGTAGTCTCTCAGTTCTATTTTTCTTCAGCCCTCTGGGTTGAATGAAAAACAAACTAATGTGTGCACTAAGCTTATAGTCCGCTGAGCTAATCTAATACTGTATGTTCTGCAGGAAGCCACACTTCCAGCTCTCTATGCATCAGAATTGAGTCTACGCATGACACCAGTTCTGGTGGTGTCCCTTTGCCTCTCACAGTGATGACATTTCTGTCACTCAGGGCCGCCAACAGGGGGTACAGGCAGTACACTTGTAAGGGGCCCGGAGGTTCCCAGGGGCCTGGATGGCAACCCCCCCCCCTTTTTTTTGTAAGGGGCCCCCAGGGCCCCTGATGGCAACCCCCTTTATTTTTTTTTATAAATATATATATATATTTTGTTGCTTTTATTAAAGGGCCCAGAGGTCCCCGGATGGCAACCCCTCCTTTTTATATAAAAAATATTATTATTTTTTATATATATTTTTTTTATTTCTTTTTTATTTTTATTAAAGGGCCCAGAGGTCCCCAGGGCCCCGGATAGCAACCTGTTTTTTTTTTTTTTTTATAAAAACAACATTTTTTTTTTTTAATATATATATATATATATATATATATATATATATATACACATATATAATTATTTTTATATTAACCACTTCAATTCCAGGCCATAGGGAAATGACGTTATGGTCATCCCCTCGCCGATGAGACTGGACGTTGCACAACGTCCTGTCTTCACGGCGTTCTAGGGCGCGCGCGCGCCCCCGCGCCACCACTCGCGATCCCGCGCGCGTGCCCGATGGCTGCGATTGCCGCCGGGCACCCGCGATTTCCGGCAATCACGTCAGGAGTGTGGATCTGTGTGTGAAAATGCCCTGTATGGAAGGGGTTAAAACATTTTTGTTTTAATTTTTTTATATATTTTTTTTATTTCTTTTTTTTCTTTTTATTAAAGGTCCCAGAGGTCCCCAGGGCCCCGGATGGCTACCCCCCTTTTTTTAATGTATATATATTTTTTTGTAAGGAGCCCAGAGGTCCCCAGGGCAACCCCCCAATTCGTGGCACCCCCTGATTCTCAATTCACGGCCCCCCACTTCTCGTTTTGAGGCGGCAGCACCCCCCCCCACTTCTCAGCACCAGGGGGCCCATGCCTGAAGCTGTGTAAGGGGGCCCATATATCCCGATGACGGCCCTGTCTATGTAAATAGCACAGCAGGGTGACCGGAAGGCACACTTCAAGTGGCTTTTTCCTTTTTTCCTTTCCTGATGGGAAGAGAAAGGAAATCTTCCCAATATATACCCAGATGGCAAAGAACCTAACAGAGCCTCCAACCATTTCCTGCTCTATCCAAAGTGAAATAAAAAACATTTGACTTAAAGCGGATGGCCCACTAAAAAAAAATATTAAAAGCCAGCAGCTACAAATACTGCAGCTGCTGACTTTTAATATTAGGACACTTACCTGTCCTGGAGTCCAGCGGCGTCCGCAGCAGAGGACGAGCATCCGCTCGTCTCTCTGCTGCTCCCCCCTCCATCCACGGTGAGGGAACCAGGAAGTGAAGCGTTCCGGCTTCACTGCCCGGTTCTCTACAGCACATGCTCGAGTCGCGCTGCGCCCGCCGATTGGCTCCCGCTGTGTGCTGGGAGCCGAGAGTTCCCAGCACACAACGGGAAAAACCCGTCTTTTGCCCGAGACTGCGGGCCGGAAGTGGGTGCAAATACCTGTCTTTAGACAGGTATCTGCACCCCCCTCCCCCTGAAAGGTTTCAAATGTGACACCGGAGGGGGGGAGGGTTCCGATCAGCGGAACTTCACTTTAGGGTGGAGATCCGCTTTAAGTCAGGCTTTAATCCCAAATGCTGTATTGTTTATACACATGTTCAAGAGTAATGATCCCCAAATTGAACCTTCAGAAATACCACTAATGCCCTGTACACACGATCGAAAATTCCGACAGCAATAGTCTGATGTGAGCTTTTAAATGTAAATTCCAACCGTGTGTATGCTCCATCTGACTTTTTCTGTCGGAATTTCCGCCAACAAAAGATTGAGAGCCGATTCTAATTCCGACTAGCAAAATTTCGACACATGCTCGGAAACAATTTGACGCATGCTCGGAAACAATTCGACGCATGCTCGGAAGCATTGAACTTAATTTTCTCGGCTCGTCGTAGTGTTGTACATCACCGTGTTCTTGACGGACGAAAATTCAGAGAACTTTTGTGTGACCGTGTGTATGCAAGCCAAGCTTGAGCGGAATTTCGTCGTAAAAACCATCCAAGGTTTTTCCGATGGAAAATAAGATCGTGTGTACGCGGCGCAACAAACTCAAACCCTGCAATAAATTTATAAACCTTCAATTGCTCAGTGTGGAGCTCTCACCATAAAGCACAACTGTAAATCTTGACCTACTGTCCCAATATTCCCTTGCTTGAAACCCTAAAATCCATTTATTGATATTGAGAGGTTGACTATCATGCATACTAACAGTGGCTGACTTCTCCAGCAATTATCTTAAAGAAACAGACTAATGCCACGTACACAGGGGTCAAGTCCTGGGGGAAAAAGTGTGGGAACTCCCACCCAAGATCCACTCCCCCACCAAAAAAAAAAATTATATGCATAATTACTAAACCGCATGTTTTTTTTTTTTTTCGATCCACTGTACCTTAGTAATCCTTAATGTTACTGGTCGCTTCCTGTATATGGATTCATTGGGTAGTGTGCAGGTATTCCGTCACTTCCTCGATGTTGCAATGTCTCCTGGGAGCATTTGTCATTGTTCCCAGGAGACATTGCAAAGGTCTGCCGCAAGTTATCGCAGGATTTAGAAAGAACTTTAAGCAAGCAGACCTCCGCAATGTATCCTGGGAACAATGACAAAAGCTCCCAGGAGACATTGCGGCATCAAGGAAGTGACGGAATACCCACACACTACCCGATGAATCCATATACATGAAGCGGCCAGTAATATAAAGGATTACTAAGGTTCGCCTGCCCTGACATTAAGTCGAACTGTGCATCGCCTCTTAGTGAAGGATTGGCTCGGACGGCTCGGCTGCTCTAGTCCTGCAAAGGGAACTGCGTTCCTGCTGTGAAAAAAGTGCAGGGACTCTGTTCCCACGCGTTTCCGCAGGACTTGAGCCCTGCGCGTACACACAAACGGTTTTCCCGTCGGATAAATAAACAATAGTTTTCCCGACCGAATTCTGCCCATGCTTGTCTTGCGTATACATGGTCACACCAAATTCGGCCTATCAATAGCGCAGTGACGTACAACAAGTACGAGGGCACTATAAAGGGGAAGTTCAATTCCAACTGTGCCACCCTTTGTGCTGCTTTTGCTAATCCTTGTGTTAGTAAATGTTTGGTGAGAGACAATTCGCGTTTTTCAGCCTTGTGCTTTTCAGTCCGTTACAGAGTGATGAATGTGCTATCTCCATTACGAACACTAGTTTTACCAGAGCGATCGCTTCCATCTCAAACTTTTTTTTTCCCGTCGGAAATACATACAGACGAACGGTTTTCTTGCTAGGTTTTTTTCCTGATGGGGAAAAAAGGGATCCTGTACTCTTTTTTTTTTTTTTATGGCAGTTTTCCCGTTGGATAAACTGTGATGGAGCATACACACGGTGAGAATTCCCGGCCAAAAGCTCTCATCACAGTTTTTCCGACAGGAAAACCAGTCGTGTGTACGAGGGATTAGAGGAAAGGGGTTCTAGGTGTTCTAAGTGTATTATTATTATTATTAAAGGGCATTTATACTTAAACATTTAACCTATGATTAAACTTGTAATCTGACCCCAAACCTAGACACATTCATTTGGTTTTGTAATGGTCACTGGAGAAAGCTACGGATTTTATAGAAGACATCAGGAGATCTCAGGAGACTTTAGAAACCAGCGTATAACTCAACCTGCCAGGAACCAAGCACAACGGAAACATCTCCACTGGGCAAAACTGACCTTCAAAGTAACAAACTTTACAGAGCATGAGCACTGCAAATTCACACATTGTAACATTTTATCCATAAGATAATGTCCGTTACTCAGGGACAAAAGAGAGCATGGAATAATAACAAAAAAGTCACAGTGTTTTTTATATAAATATAACAAATTACATTCCACTACAAGGACAAAAATTTGTCCTGGGCATCACAAGGTCAAAGGCATTACATGGACCAAAAGATATATTTTGACAAAGATTGTATCATAATAAGAAAATGAAGCATAGAATGATGGAAAACAGGAGACTAAAGCCCTGTACACACGATCGGATATCTGATGGAATCTAATCCGGTGGATTTTTTCATTCGATATCCGATGAAGCTGACTTTCATCAGTCTTGCCTACACTCCATCAGTCAAAAATCCGACGTAAAACACTACGACGTGCTGATAAAAATGAAGTTTAATGCTTCCGAGGATGTGTCGACTTGATAATCGTTTTGTTTTCCATCGGTGAAAAAAAATAGAACATGTTTTACATTTTTACGAAAAAAAATTATGAAAAAATCCATCGGATTAGATTCCATTAGATATCCGATCGTGTGTACGCGGCTTTACACTCACGCCTTATTCATGTCATCAGTTTTCAACAGCACCAATATTTGTGAGCAACTAGGGCAATAAGGCAAAATTAGAAACAAAATATCTGATGACCACTATGGAAATGTATTGAAAATTGCTACTACATCCATCGAACCAGATATTGATGCGTTAGTTTACCAAAAACGGTGTCAAATATTGCACTAGTTTTATGTTGCCTTTTACTTTTATAATAAAAAATAACACAAAAATACATTTTACTACTCAGATTGGTATATTATCTATATAAGTGATCATTAACTTGTGATCTGCCCAACTTTTTCTGCTCATCTGCTATCCTTATGCCGCGTACACACGGTCGTTTTTTGCGATGAAAAAAAACGTTGTTTTTTAAAACGTCATTTAAATTGATCGTGTGTGGGCAAAACGTAGTTTTTTGTCTTAAAAAAAACGACCAAAAAAAAATTCCAACATGCTTGAATTTTTTGTGTCGTTTTTCAAAACGTCGTTTTTTGTTTCACAAAAAGTCACCGTGTGTAGCAAAAACGTAGTTTAAAACGACGTTTTTCAACCCGCGCATGCCCAGAAGCTAGTTATGAAGCGAGCTTTAATGGAAAAGAGTGGTGAACGTAACCTCGCTTTTTGTGAAAAAAACTATGGTGTATAGGCAACATCGTCTTTGAAAAGTGACGTTTCAAAAACGTTGTTTTTTACTTCACAGAAAACGTCGTTTTTTTTCATCACAAAAAATGATAGTGTGTACGCGGCATTATTGTTAATGTATTTGATGCGTGGCCAAAGACAATTCCTCTTCTTCCAATGTGGCCCAGAAAGATCAAAAGGCTGGACACCCCCCGTTTAGATCTACCCTTAGCTATGTAGTGTAAGGATCTGCCAGATCTATTACAATGAATAGATTGTTTTGATTGCTAAAGCTAAAAGAAATGATAGAGACATTGTGCAATCAGGTTGTAAAGCTTATGACCAGCTTTAGACAGCTGTCACCAGAACCATGTTTCCATCGGAACAATGTTTCCATTGAAAGTTTACTCTTCTATTCCTGATCTGGTGACAATTACAAATTTTATAACTTGCCATCATGTTTTGTTAATCCAAACAAGCTTCTTTTGGAATAGCTTCTAACCCCTTACCAATAAATCCAAATACATTGCTATAGATATACTTTAAGGCTGAATTCACACTAGTACGAATTGGATGCGTGACTTGCATGACTGGAGAGTGTGCCTGGCTCTTAATGGAGCCGGTTCACACATCTCTATGGTGGCCGCGGAGTGGATTGCACAAGGGTCCTCTGTGTCTTTGGCCCTGTTTCAGTTTCGAATTCAGGCAAAAATTAGGGCCTGATTCGTCCCTGCAATGAAGAACAGTGACACACCGGACCCCTGCTGTGAGCTGCCTTCGCACTAACTATGAATCCAGCCTAATACATTTGGCCATATTGGGTAATCCAACATGCAATGTGCAGATGCCTGTTCCAGGGCACGCCATCTTTGGAGCATGTTGTGGGCCATGACATGTTTGACTTTGAGAGGAGTATTCTTAGTTAGAATTTGGAAGCTTTTTGCTTCTTTACAAGTCAATGTACACATATTTGTAAGGGGGTACTAATGCACTTCTAGTGGTCATTGTGCAGTGGTTTGTAGGTTGCCCCCCCCGAGGAGCAGGATGGGCTTTGTCGTTGGCCACCCTCCTATAGGTTCCTGAGTGGTGACACTACTTTTTGAAGCACTATTACATTTGAAATCCCAGGTCCTGATAAAGTGGGGATCCAGGGAAACGCGTTGACCCTTACAAGCTTGTCTTAAAGCCACACACATACTATATTAACATTGTTTGGCTGATATATAAATCTGTTTTTAACCACTTAAGGACCCCTTCACGCCGATATAAGTTGGCAGAATGGCACGGCTGGGCACAATCACGTACGTGTCTCTTGAAGCCCAGCCATGGGGTCGTGAGCGCGCCGGCGGCAGGATGCTCACTACCCGGTCCGAAGCTCTGTGAACGCGTCCGCGGGACCCGCGGACCCGATCGCCGCCGGTGTCCCATGATCGGTCACCGGAGCTGAAGAACGGGGAGAGGTGTGTGTAAATACAGCTTCCCTGTTCTTCGTTGTGGCAGTGTCATTGATCGTCTGTTCCCTGATATAGGAAAAGACAATCAATGACATCACACGTCCAGCCCTGCCCCCTTACAGTTAGAAACACATATGGAGGTCACACTTAACCCCTACAGCGCCCCCTAGTGGTTAACTCCTAAACTGCAATTGTAATTTTCACAGTAAACAATGCATTTTTATAGCACTTTTTGCTGTGAAAATGAAATTGGTCCTAAAAATGTGTCAAAATTGTCCGATGTGTCCGCCATAATGTCGCAGTCATGAAAAAAATTGCTTATCGCCGCCATTAGTAGTAAAAAAAAATATTCAAAAAGATGATTTAAACAAAATAGGTAAAAGAATACGTATCGGCCTAAACTGAGGAAAAAAAAAAAATGTATATATATTTTGGGGGGATATTTATTATAGCAAAAAGTAAAAAATATTGAATTTTTTCAAAATTGTCGCTCTATTTTTGTTTATAGCGCAAAAAATTTAAAACACAGAGGTGATCAAATACCACAAAAAGAAAGCTCTATTTGTGGGGAAAAAAAGGACGCCAATTTTGTTTGGGAGCCACATCGCACATCTACGCAATTGTCAGTTAAAGCGATGCGGTGCCAAATCGCAAAAAGGGGCAAGGTCCTTAACCTGCATAATGGTCCGGGTCTTAAGTGGTTAAAATGGTTTTAAAGTATGTTTTTTTTCATATGTTGAAATAAAGTACAAAATTCTTTACTATAGTCTTATCAATTTTGTGCCATCCGAGTCCCACACCCAGTGTACTTTCACCTTTATCTTTATTTTTAGGGATGATACCTTCAGTGGTATGTATCAATACAACGCTTTGTCCCGATACATAGGTTTGTTGCTGTTTCAGGTCAATTCCTCATTATGTAGCGAAAGGTAAAGATGACAACCTAGGAGTTTGCATTTGCCATGAGAAATCAGCAAAGGCAGCATACCTACAGTATGTGTATCCCGATGGGTTGCATTTAACATTATCTATTGTGCTGGAAGAGAACATTTTCACTTTCCTTTGGTTGCTTACAATTAAATAATTTACTTTTAAATTGTCCCTGTGCTCAATTATGTTAGAGGTGAATATTTCTGTTCTGGGCAGAAGTGAAATTAAAATGTGAACTAGCATAGACTACGGACGCAATAACACAATAAATCGATGGAATGCCAACATCAAGCGGGGAAGTTTCTTACTGCACTTCCTCCCAGTACTAATGAAAAACACTCAAGGCTTATTTTCAGTGAATTTCTAAACAATAAGAGAGCCTTTAAAAGTCAACGTTTAGGAAGGCAAAAAATATATTTGACAAGAGCGGTGTGCCTATTCCTTCAAGATCAATTGACTGAAATTATATTTCTGTACCTGATCTCTGACAACACCGCACAAAAGAAGCATGCCCTGCTTATAATAGAAGGAACATGAAAATTGTTGCGGTTGACCCATGAGCAAACCCTAACCGATATATTGTAGGAGAAACACAAAGTTCAGCTTTTTTTCTTTTACATTATTTCTTTCTATTTTTCAATGTGACAGCTTAGGCAGGGCCGTTTGAAGGAATTTGGGGGCCCCAAGCAAACCACACTTCCCCCCCCCCCCTTGTCCCTATGTTTTTCTAATCTCACCTCCACATCTTCCCTGTAGGCTGCCGATGTAGCGTGGCCGAGCTCCTCTTCCTCCTGTCAGTCCAGTGTTCTATCATTATGGGTCCCCAGCCCCCTATCAGATAGTGCCTGGGCCGGGTACCGCGCGGTACTGGAGATTCAGTTTCCTGTGTTCCCAGCCAGACTGAAAGGTAGTGAGCACTCAGTGTGCGCTGCCTGTCAGTCCGGGCGAGAACAAGAAATAAAATCTCCTGTACCGCACGACGGCACTCCAAGAGGAAGGAGGAGGAGGAGCGTGGCCACACTACAGCCTGGGTAGGGGAAGTTGGGGGCACCAAGCAATTGTTTGTTTTGCCTGTCCTGTAGCGACGGACCTGAGCTTAGGCCTCGTACACACGACCGTTTTCCTTGACAGAATCCATCAAGAAACTTGGTGGCAGAGCTTTTTTGCCGAGGAAAACTGTCGTGTGTATGTTTTTCATCAAGAAAGCTGTCGTGGAACTCGATGAGAAAAAAAAGAGAACAAGTTCTCTTTTTCCCCGTCGGGAGTCTCTTTTTTTCTCGTTGTGTTCCTCGTCGGGCTAGTTTTCGACGAGAAACACGTTCGTGTGTATGCTTAGAAACCCGCACATGCTTAGAAGGGTGGAGCCAGTGGAATCAAACTTCCCCTTTATAGTGCCGTCGTACGTGTTTTAGGTCACCGCGTTTGAGAACGATGAGTTTTGGTCTTGAGTGTACGCAAAGAAAGCTTGTCAAGATTCTCGACAAGCCTGACAAGGAACTCGTCGAGGAAAACAATGTTTCATTTATGTGTGTACAAGGCCTTAGTTGGATTGAGTTGCTTCTTTACAACCAAAAATTTAGCTCTAATTTTTTATGCTTGACGTGCCAGATTACTAGATAGTTTAAAGGTCAAGTGCAACTCCATTGTGCAGCCTTACTGGCTAGTGCAGAATATGACTTATGCCTCGTTTCCACTGAGCGGAACGGTTCGGTACAGTTCGGTACGGTACGCTATTTTGGGTGTTTCCATTATGGAAGCATGCCATAAAAGCGAACCGTACCGGACCATTCTGGGTCCTGCTTCAGATGTGGGGCCATAGAAACTGGAACGGTTCCATTAGGGCGGACCTACAAATACATCTCACTGATTGGTGGACGTGCTAGGCTTTTTTTCTAAACCTTGTATGGTCCCGGATGGTCCAATTTGCAGTGGAAATGCTTAGCAGAATAGACCGGACCATTCCATTTTAAGCGACCCGAACCGATCCGCTCAGTGGAAACGAGGCAATATTCACCATATACACAAACAGGTTTAGAGTTCTCATTAGCACTGGATTTTTAACAGTTTCTGGCAATTTCAACCAACGTTAGGGACAGTTCACGCCAGAACATGGTGCAGGAAAGGCCCATCAAAACACATTGCCTTTGCAATCTGCTGGTGGTGCCAATACATTGTTAACACTGTGCGTTTGTGAGTACCAGATCGCATTGTACAGCAGTACCATGCAATTTGGTGGGGCGTGTCTTTCAAAAGTAGTAAATGCACTTATTTCTTGTGTGGTCCAGTACAATTTGCAGCCCATTCAAAGGAATGACAATGAAATGCATACCACTGTTGACCTCTCAACAGCTTCAATTGGGGGATATTTATCAAATATATTTGCAACATTATTGGGCCTCATGCAGACTGGGCATTTAGCCCTGGTGCATGAGATTCTGGTGTTTTGTGTGGGCTGGAGGTACAGATGCGCCATCCAGCCCCGAAAAATTGGCGCACAGATGCGCCATCCAGCCCCGAAAAATTGGCGCAAGTAAAAATGCACCTGGCTCAGGGCCAAAATGTAGTCCCTGAGCTTGTTTGCTGCAACAAACATGAAAAGGCTGCCCTAAGTGTGACACATGGAAATGCGTGTGAATCGCGCTTTTGTAAATTGTGAGCGATACGATATGTGAATGGGACCTTACAGAAAATAAGAGATAAAAAGAAAAGTGATATAAATGCAACAAAGATTTGCAACTACCTTCTCTACTGATCTGCACATGATGGGAGCCGGACACAACAGTAATGTCCTGAGAGATCTGATACATTGTCATACTACAAATGCTTCCAGAACAAAGGGCCAGATTCACATACACTTAATATTGCGCTGCGTAATCAAAATACTCTATGCTGCCGTATTTTACCAGGCTCTACACCGAATCCTGGTAGATTTTTGCCCGTACGCTACGGCGGCGTAGTCTATTCCTCGCCGCGTAATCGAAATACGCGATTAGGGGGCGTGAAGCATTTAAATTAAGCGCGTCCCTGCGGCGATCGAACTGCGCATGCTCCGCTCAGAAATTTCCCGCCGTGCATTGCGCAAAATCACGTTGTTACGTCATTCCTTGTTTGAGTAGCGTCGTTTACGAACATTCCTATTCCCGGACGACTTACGTAAAAAATAATAAAAGACGTCGGAAAACGTAGAAATTCAACGCGGGAACGACGGCCATGCTTAACATGGGCTGTCTAATATTAGAGCAGCAAAAAGCTGGTATAGTGTTACGCAAATAAAAGATGACTAAAGGTGCCGTAAGAGATTGCGATTGAAGATCGTAATTTCGGGGATCGCCGGCAAAAGCTCTGCGGATCGCGGAAAACGACTGAAAGGCCACCCAGTGGCCGCAATTTTATTGCAGCGTAGATCCGAAGGCATACGAACACGTAATCCAGTCGAATTGAAGCCCGCAGCCGTCTATTCATGGTTTGAGGTTTTCGACTAGCTAAAAAACGCACGTAATTTGAAATCACTCCAGTCTAACACCAGTTAGACAGGCGTAATGGCTCTGTGAATCTGGCCCAAAGTGTCTGCTGTGCTTCATTCCTTATAATGGACTCAATTTTCTGGAAAAGGAATTCAAATAAGTTCTCAATTATACCTGAACAATTTCAGCAACTTACGTTGCTGCCATTATAACATAATATGGGGCCTGTAGTTCACGGACATTAATAAATTGCTTAGGAACACAATTTTGAATCTTCTCTAAAGCACTATCGCTAATATCAATGGGACCTGACTGGACTAGCCCTTTTCTTTTTTCTGCATTTAGGTCTTTTTTTGGAGGCAGATTCTTCTATTTAAAGTGTACATTACCTGAGTTATTTTATAGCACATAGGACGCAGTAGGGAAGGGTTCAAATTAGTGGTACAACGGATCAAAAAACTCATGGATCGGATCGATCCTCGGATCAGGAGTCACGGATCTGCTCATTTTCGGATCAGCAAAAAAAAAAAAAGATTTATGAAAAAATTTCGGATTCAAGTCTGGGCTCTAGCTGGGCCAATGGCTCTATATGGTAATGTCAACCATTGCCCCCCACTCGTCACTGTAATGTTCACCATTGTCCCCCACTCGTCATCATCACCATCACTGTTCCAGTCCAACATTGCCCCCATACTAGTAAACAGTAACACTGTAATAATAGCTAACATTGCCCCCACACTAGTAAACAGTTCCCCACTAATAGCCAACATGATGAATCAACTCACTGTACTCTGTTGCATGCAGACAGTATGCGCTCTTGGAGAATAGAAGATCCACGAGCAGAGGGAAGGGTGATGACGTTAGCGCGCACCGCTGCCGGGTGTACCAAGATAGCCGACCGCTCCGGAGCTAGGCCGAAGCCGCGGTCTTTCCTAAGGCCACAGTGCATTCCGCGGATCACATTCTGTGCCGAACCGAACAGCTCGACCCGTTCGGATCGCGGATCGGGCACGATCCATTGCACCCCTAGTTCAAATCCATCGCAGTTTATTTTTTTGCTGTCTGCAGCCCGTTGAAGAGATTTTTCTTCACTTCCCGTACTGGAGACACAAAAGAGAGTAAGAGGAAATCTCTCAAAAATTAATAGAATTCCCTTCTAATGCCGCGTACACACGATAATTTTTTGTGATGAAAAAAAACGAAGTTTTCAATCATGAAAAAAAACTACGTTTTTCAAACTTCATTTTTCAAAACGACGTTGCGTACACACCATCGTTTTTCTACAAAGCTCTAGCAAAGCGTGGTGACGTACACCACGTTCGACGGCACTCTTTTCCATTGAAGCTCCGTCTCCTAACTTGCTTCTGAGCATGCGCGGGTTTAAAACGTTGTTTTCAACATCGTTTTGCCCACACGCCATCACTTTTTATGATACAAAAAACGGCGTTTTGAAAAACGACACAAAAAATTCAAGCATGTTGGAATTTTTTTTGTCGTTTTTTTTAAGACAAAAAACAACGTTTTGCCCACACACGATCAATTTAAATGACGTTTTAAAAAACGTCGTCTTTTTTTCATCGCAAAAAATGATCGTGTGTACGCGGCATAAGGCCTCGTGCACACGGGTGCCTGGTGCCATACAAAGTAAAAAACAGGTGCCACAGCTGCTGCATACAGCCACTCATAGAAATCTATGATAGCAGTGGTGGTCAACTTTCTTGACACTGGGGCCATAAGTGCGACTCAACATCACAAAAGGGGTGCGCATAAAATTCAGTGTCAGAACAACACGATACAGTCAAAGACCATGGGCATGTTACAAGAGATGGTCAGAGGCTGCTGACAAAGTACAGGATATGGTCAGAGACGGCAAAAATGAAACAAGTGATGATCAAAGACTGCAGACATGATACAAGAGATGGTCAGAGACTGCAGGCATAATACAAGAGATGGTCAGAGACCGCAGACATAATATAAGTGATGGTCAGAGACAGTAGACATCATACAAGAGATGGTCAACAACTGCAGCCATGAAACAAGAGCTGGTCAGGGACTGCAGACATGATATATGAAATGGTCAAGGACTGCAGACATGATGCAAGAGATGGTCAGAGACTGCAGACATGATACAATAAATGGTCAGAGACTGCATACATGATACAAGAAATGGTCAGGGTCTGCAGACATAATATAAGAGATGGTCAGGTATTGCAGACATGATACAAGAGATGGTCAGAGACTGCAGATATAATACAAGAGATGGTCAGAGACTGCAGAAATTAAACAAGAGCTGGTCATGGACTGCAGACATGATACAAGAGATGTCATGGACTGAAGACATGATACGTGTGATGGTCAAGGACTGTGGACATGCTGCAAGAGGCTATCAGAGACTGTGAACATGCTATAAGGGTTATTGGAGACTGGGGACATGCTTCAGGAGACAGTCATAGACTTGGGACATATTTCATAAGTTTGCTAGAAGCCACTGCTATAACAGGGCAAAGGGAAACACAGATTAGTGTCTGATGGGTGCCCAAAGTGCTTGAGGAATGTATGTGTCCCCAGGCCCACAGGTTGGGCATCATGAAATTACAGAATGCTACTGTATGTCTAAACATGTGCCCATACATAGATGTATGCCATCCTATGCACGACATCAGGTGCCCATGGGCATGAGGCTAGACAGCTGCCACCTGGACAGGTGTTCCCATTGGAATTTTTCCACTCACATTCTGTTCTGGTGACAACTTACATTTTGGATTAAACATGACTGTCCTGTTGACATTGGTCATCCACAGAAATAGAGAAGGTGAATCCACCTTGTTGGGCACAGACCACAATAAAAATCCATCTGGTATTCTCACCCTTACCCGTGACCAGAGTTTTTTTTCTCAAAAAATAGGTGCAGGAACTCAACCACGACCCCATTCAAATTTCACAAAACAGTAGGAGGGTCTTCAAGGGGCATTAAATACCAGAATTGCATTACATACAGAGTGTAGAGTTCAGGGGGTTGCACACAGAGTGCAGAGCTGTCACTTGGAAACACAGAAACCAGACTTCTGTGTTTACAAGTGATTGTGGTAAGCAGGCACCAAAGGGTCTGAGCCAGAGGTGGCGGAACCGAGTTCCCCCAAGTTCCCCCTGAAAAAAAGCCCTGCCCGTGACATCCAAAACTAGGAAGCAGCACACTTTGCACTCCTTTTTAGTTTAATTACTGTCAACAGAAAAGCATCTGAAATCCGTAACAAGAGCTGTACATGCACTTCAGATGCATTTGCTACACTTCTCAAATAGAAATAGCAATGACCCAGTTGTTGAAAACAAACTTTACTCAGCAAAAGACAAGGCACATAAACACATCATCATTTCAAACCCTTCTCAGACACAGCATGAATAATCATATTGTTTCACCAAAACGCATTTAAGAGTCCACAGGGTGTTGCCTATGCCTTATGCCGCGTACACACGGTCCTTTTTTGCGATGAAAAAAAACGACGTTTTTTGTGAAGTAAGAAACGACGTTTTTGAAACGTCACTTTCAAAGACGATGTTGCATACACACCATCGTTTTTTTCACAAAAAGCGAGGTTACGTTCACCACACTTTTCCATTGAAGCTCGCTTCATAACTAGCTTCTGGGCATGCGCGGGTTGAAAAACGTCGTTTTAAACAACGTTTTTGCTACACACGGTAACTTTTTGTGAAACAAAAAACGACGTTTTGAAAAACGACACAAAAAATTCAAGCATGTTGGAATTTTTTTTTGGTCGTTTTTTTGAAGACAAAAAACAACGTTTTGCCCACACACGATCAATTTAAATGACGTTTTAAAAAACGACGTTTTTTTTCATCGCAAAAAACGACCGTGTGTACGCAGCATTAGACAGCTTCCAGCTCCTACATATATGAGCCCTGAGTAATGTCGTGAGGGTGGGAACATTTAGTAATTCATAGAAGGGAGGGTAAATACATTGTGTAATTACATATCTACCATCATTTAGAATAATTAAAGAAAAATGTAGAAAGAGATTTACAGTACCTATTCACAGTCTTTAATGCAGACTGATGAACAGAGACATGATACACAGGGTGAAATATTTGTCTCCATGTTCTATAGAGAAAAGGCAACAGTCCATCAGCCTAATGCCCGGTACACACTACTAGTTTTTTTTGTTTGGGCTGCTCATGCGACAGAAGCCAGCCACCCTGAATATGGGTGTAACCAGGGCCGGCGCTACCATGGGTCCCAGTGGGTCCATTGTACGCAGGCAGCACTTTGAGAGGGGCAGCAAACTGAACCACGGCCGCCTCTCCTTTTCTTCTATTTACCAAGCAAATTGATATACTACCCTAGCTCACACCTATACTGCCCTAGCCTGTCTATATAATACCCAAGCCTGCCCCTATACTACCCTAGTCTGTTGCTATACTGCCCTAGCCTGTCTATATACTACCCTAGCCCACCCCTATACTGCCCTAGTCTGTCTATATACTACCCTAGCCTGCCCTTATACTGCCCTAGTCTATCTCTATACTACCCTACCTGCCGCTATACTGCCCTAGCCTGTCTCTATACTACCCTAGCCTGTCTATATACTACCCCAGCCTGTCTCTACACTACCCTAGCCTGTCAATATACTACCCCAACCTCCCCCTATACTGCCCTAGCCTGTCCATATACAGGAATACCCTACTTTTAAGTACACAATGTTTTTTTTTTACTAAAGCTGGAAAGCGCAAAATCAAACCAATGAGCTTCCAGGTTTTATTACCAGGCTTAATTGAACAATCTGGGGTTAGAAGCTTGTTGGTTTCTTTGCAGAAGTGAGCCTGATTTTGCACTTTCCAGCTTCAGTAAATAAACCCCAATGTGTACTTAAAAGCGGGGTATGCCTGTACTACCCTATTCTGTCTATACTACCCTAGCCTGCCCTATACTGCCATAACCTGTCCATATACTACCTGAGACTATCCCTATACTGCCCTAGCCTGCCCCTTGGAATTGAACATAATGGTATGTCAGTTCATGTTTTTGGGGCAGGTGGGGGGCAGCATTTCATTATGGACCCAGGCAGCACAATGTCTTGGGCCAGACCGGGTGTAAAATGTAACATGTTATGAAAGGTGAACTTATCCTTTAAATAATGTGTGTTTGGATTATTTTTGGAAATGATAGGATATAGTTTAGGATGACTTTAAAACCTATTTGCAAAATAGAACAGGTTGGCTATAGGCGGCTTGAATTTCATCCGATTTCTGCTAAATTGGCCAAAATTCAAGCCTTTGGGGACCCTGCAAGCACCACAGAAGTCAAGATGACAATTGAAAAACTGATTGAGCTTGATGGAAAATTATCAGTGGACCAGTTACTGTGTTCTACCAGATGTACTCACTGCTCCTTAACGTTAGTGTATTCATGTAGCTACAGGTGTTGTGGCTACTAAATACAATAACTGGCAACATAGATTCCCCTTGCTATGCTGTATAATGTGATTGGGGGAATTAGGGGCTTATCAACAGAACATCTAGCTAACTTTATGGCTATCTTTCGTAAACTAAAGCCAGGCATACACGAATCAAAATTCGGCCAGTTCAGCAGAGACCAGACTGGTTTTGGTCCATGTATGGGCACCCTCAACCTGGTCGTACAGAAGTTTATTTGATTGACATAAGTACAACTAGCCTGTTAGGTTTTTCCTGATTGATCGGTGCTGCTGGCTATAGCTTGCAGCACTGAGTTTTGTATTCTGATGGCAGGGAAGGCTAAACGTCAGAACACAATAGCACAGTGGGAGGATCGAACGTGTAATTTGGGTAACCAGATCTTTTTTTGCGTTAAACCTTCCGGTTGAACGCAAAATAATGACAAATGTATGGGCTGCCTAAATCTGAAAATGAAACATTTGAGGGACAGTTCATCCAAAAAAGGAACTTTCGGAAGCTATCTAATGTGTAAATCATAAGCAGACAAATGTTAAAAAATGGAGTTGTTTCTTCACATAAATGGACATTTTATTAAATACAGGTTGACTTTAACTTTACAGTGACTTTAGCCCCAGCCGTCTGTAAAGTAAAGTCTGCTGCTATTGTGATATTTTATACAAATTACAGGCATGTTAAACAATAAAGTGTCAACACATCTTAAGAAACAACCTCTGAAAAAAATACAAAAAAAAAACAACAACCTCACTAGACAATACAAAGGTTTCCGATCTTACCACAGCAAGTTCAGTAACAATGCTCTGAGCCATGTGTAAAGTGCCCAAGCTAACACAATTACACCCGTTATTTGCAGTATATCATTGTGTCAAAGTCACCCGTGTGAAAGAGCCCTTGGCAAAATGTAACAAACTCACACAGATACAATAAGAAGGTGACTGCTGTGTATTGAGAAGAAAACTGTAATCAGTAAGGACGGCCCCGGCCTTCAAGAACTGCCATTTGTTTACTCTGCCTGTAGATGAGGCTTATAGTATAATGGAGGTGATTGTATACATTTGTAGCACTAGCACTATTTATGAATCACAAACAAATCCTTAACTAAGGCATGTCATTAACGTGTTTTATAACCCATCACTGGAAATAATGATCATCCAAGGCGGAGGGTCTAAGCTTGCAGACTTTTGGATGTGAACACAATTTCCTCCCAGTCTGTGGTAAGCACAGGCTGCAGTATGTTCACAATTAAGGCCCGATAAACCATACACGACACAGTGCTCTTCACAGTGCTCTTCACATGGATGCAAAGGGCCATACAGTACAACAATGAACAGCCATTTGTTTACGTTTCCGGACAGCATGGAACCGCACGCATGCAGCCTGAGTTAGGCTGTGTTTACATCTGTGTGTTTTTTAGTGCATTTGGAGATCCACAGATTCACAGAAACCCAGCATAGTGTGTTTTTGGCTCCACAGACTTCAATCAAATTGCAAAAAAAGAAAGCTTGAAAAACACATGTCCATGCGTTCTTGGTGTATTTTCCTGCATGACAACTGCCTCCTTCTCCAGGCAACATCAAAACTTGCCAAAATGCATTAAAAATGCATGAAAAATGTAAAATCTATTAGAAAATGCACCAACTGCACATGCATACTAGTGAGCCTAGCCTAAAACTGGCATAGATGGATCGAAATGTACCTAGTTTAGCATGGTCCAGCTAAATTTTAATTCATCTAACGACTTCTGTCGAACAAGAATGAAAAATCGAAAATGGTCATTCAATCAGTGGCTGCGGCCAATCCGCTACAGCGTAGATCAGTGTATTCACAGGAGTCCCCACTGTCAAAATTCAATAGCACCGTGCGCTCAAAACCCACCCAGTTTTGTGTCAATAGCGAATGAATATTGAATATTCGCTATTGTCACACTGATCCTCCTCTAGGCCAATCAGGTAGCGGGCCCTGTGGTGGAAATTTGAAGATGTATTTAATATGTATTGTTGCCATATTGGCACCCAGTCTTGACACTTCCCGAACCCGCTCTAATTAGAACTGATTGGGGCAGTCTGAGGCTGGTTGAGATGCACTTCCTGATTTGGAGAAGGGTGTTTGAAGAGTGAGTGTCGCCGGCGCAAGGGCCCCTGTGTGATGCACAGATATTCGCCTGTGTGACGCATCACTCTGCAGGCACACTATTGGTTTAGCGGATGTGTGCTTTTGTCATCTCTGTCTGATCAACATGAGTATGATGGTATGAGCATACTGCTGCATAAAGGCTCCCCTTATCAGGAATTGTGTTCATTAGTTATTGTATTATTTCTGTATCATATTGTGTTATTGTACTATTATATTGTGTTATTACTGTAATGAATCCCTGTTAGAAGGGTTTATCTGTGACATCACTTCCTGTAGAGGAGGTCACATGCTGTGACATGACTTCCTGTGGTCACATGCTGTGATCTTGTCCAATCAGAGGTGGTCTGTGAAATCTATTGTCTTAATAAAACTGCCTGTAGAGGGCGTCGGCGGCAGAGATGCTGGGGAGCGATGAATGAGAGCAGGCTGTTGTAATGTCTCTTGATTGGTATGGATGGGTAGAGAATGATGGTGAGTAAATCTTTTAGCTTAAACATGGCATTATTTCATTTAAGATCGGGGATGTGCTTTACAGCACAAGGCAATGTGGCGGTGTGGTCTGCACACCCCCAGATTTCCACGACAGTTAAATGGCGAGCCAGGTAGGAGTGGACAGAGCCCCTTTGAGCATCGGTACAAATGGGGGACGGTAGTCTTATGTTCCGATGCGGGGGGGGGGGCTCTGCTCTACAAAAGGAACAAATTTGACATCTTTTTGAAATAATGCTCGAGTTTGATTGTGTGTGTGTGTGTGCACATGTGAAATCGCTGATTGTATGTCTGCTGTGTGATAGATGTATGATTGTGTGTGTGTGTGTGTGTGTGCACATGTGAAATCCTGATTGTATGTCTGAATTTGATAGAAAGCTAAGTTTTGTGTGATGTATGGAGCAGATAGGTTCTATTCTAAGATGGCTCCTCTGGCCATGCGGCTTGGGGGGGAAGGGCGATTTGTTTGTTTGTAACTTGATTGTTTGACCAGATTGAAACTGCTTGAGAAGGTTACACATGGCTCCTCTGGCCATGCGGCTTGGGGGGGAAGGGCGAACAGTGTTTTGATTTCTGTGTCAACTGACTTTGGAACTTTCAGAACATAGTTAGATATAACATTTTTATGATGTGAAATGGAGACTGTGTATTTAGATCATTTTGTGTTGGAAGGGTTGCCTGTGTGTAGTTCAGACAGGGAAGGCATCTTTAATTGTATAAGATGGCCTTCTTGCCATGAGGCTCGGGGGAGGGGCAACCAGCATTGGCTGTCCCATCACTGAGTCAGGGATGGTAACCCTCTGTAAACAATGGCATACATGCTTTTTATATTGGAAGGTTTTAAATGTGACCTGATGTGTGTATTTTTTAAAATGGTTTGTTACATGGGCTTTGAGAAAAGTGTTTTTGTTTTATGTTACATATAACCAACATTTTATTTGAATGTGCTGTTTTTGGCAAAAGGTCCGATTTGAAGCAGCCTAAAATGCGCTCATTATGAGGGGTTCCCACCATCCCTGTGCTGCGCTCATTATGAGGGGTTCACATCATAAAAAGGTCAGATTTGAAGGAACCTAAAGTGTGTGCCTTTTAGGTTGGTTGTTTTTAGAAAATGTTTTTTTATTGTTTGTTTTTCATGATCCATGTTTTGTCTTTGTGGAAGAAAGGTTCTAGGCAAGTTTTAAAAAAAACTGCATATGGTGGCCATTTTGGTCATCAGTGGCCATTTTGGGGGCGTAGTCTGTTTGCACTGTGGGTCACCCCAGGGGGGAGGTGCAGCCACCTCTCCTTTTTGTGTGGTATTTCTCTGGCTATTTTGCTGGTGGATTTTAGCAGCCTTTGGGGCAGATTTCGATGTTTAGTGCGAATTGATTAGCGCGCTCTTTTCTGTGTTAGGATCAGGTGGAGAACATTTTTGTTTTCCTTTATGTGTGTGTAGTATGGTATGTCCTGTGATAAACAGGTGATTTGGAAGCGGAGTTAAATTGTTTTACTACAAGCGTAAATGGCGCCATTGTTGCTTGGTTTGTTGTCGGCCATTTTGTGACTCAGTGTAAAGCGCTATCTTTTGAGTAGCGTTTGCGGACGCTAGGGCTAATATATACAGGATCTGACTAACCTGTTGGCTGACTTTGCAGTGTAAAAGTGGAGACTTTTTGTGTAACATTTCATTTTTGAATGTTACTGGCGGTGACTGCGTTTTTGGCATAGCAATGTGCGTTTGTTTATGTTTAAATGTTTGGGAGTTGTTCATTGTTTTTGAATAATGGTTGGGTCAAGGGGGATCAACTCCCATTCTGCAGATGGGAGGAGATGGTTTTACGTTCCCTGAACCAAAGGTGTTTTGTTTTTAAGAGGAAAAAACGCAGGAGATTTGAGTTTTGGCTTTGTTTACTACTTTATAATACTTCCAGGGGATATATGTGGTCCATGGAGTTTTTTGATGTGTTGAGACGAGGCAGTGAAGACAGACTTCCCTCTCTCTCCATCTTTCTGTCATTATGTAAATAAATCAGATTTGGGTTTTAAGAGCTGAGCATACAACAGGATGTCCTTTCTCAGCATTTATATATAAGCAGGAAGTCAGTGGGAGGAGTTTTGAAGTCTTCTGAAAGATGAGCAATGAGATTTGTGTCCTGAAGGGACAACAGAAATATTTTGGCATTTGAAAGAGTGTTTTAAAGTTTAATTTCAGTTGTTTTTGTGAAGTTTTATACCGTAAATACAGTTTTGGGTATGTGAGAACAGAGGGGCGTCACCATTATTGTTGTATCATGTAGACGCAGGTAGAAAGAAGCCATAATATTGTTTTGAAAAGTGGAGGATTTCATGGTGCTTTGTAGGTTGTCTGACGAACACATTTTAAGAGGCTTTATATCATGATACAGATCAGGCCGTGTATAATATTCGGAGATCTTATTAGCGATTATATTAGCATAAATGTGTAGGAGTAGTACGCTAGTGTCCTGCTAAGGCTGTGTAGAATAATCGGAATGCAGGCATCGGTTTTGATGATAAAGGCGCAAGTCAGAACCGCTCCGAAAACAAAGCGCGGTGTGTTCTGGACGCAGAGCTCACTAAAAAAAAAAAGCGATTCGAATCGTCATGGGATGTGCCGCCCATGCAGTGCACCAGTCAGACAGCTGCACCGCACATGAGGTCTGGGTCAGGGGCTCCGGACATGAGACCCCTTTAAAGAATGTCATAGGTGGTCAGAGGGTACAGTAAGGTGTACTTCTTTGGAAGGTACTCTGGGTGGAGGTATGAGACCTCAGAATAAAAGATACCTTGGATGTAGATCTGATGTGGTTTCAGAAATCTGTAATGATGAGTGTGGATGGAGGTGTGGTACGCGCCTCAGGAGAACTTTGTATAGCTGGTCTATGCAAGTTTCTCGCGCTGTTCTCGTATTTTTCCATTGTATTTTCTTGTATTGCGGAAAGAGTGAAGGTAGAATTCCGGCTGGTTTTTGTTTTTTCATTTTTGTTTTGAAAGCTATGAATATCTCCCCCACATTTGTATTTGAATGTTTGTATGTAGTAACGTGAATGTTTTTTTTATTCAAACTTACCGCGGCGATCTTCTGACGCGTCGCGGCTTTTGTATTTTTGTAGGAACGGGAAAAGTAAGGGTTAAGGGTTACAAAGGGTTTTTGTTTGAATCGGTTTTGTGAAGAATGTCATTGACAATGTACAGGAATGTCATTTTTGTTTGCCATTCTCTGCAGGATAAATATGAAGGATGGAGTAATGATTACTGCTTATAAGTATTTTTCAGGTCCAAAGAGTTTCCGGAAGTGTTTGTACATAGAGAGCAGGTGTATGTAGACAGCTGTACACATGGATAATTACGGGTCTAAGGAGGTGAAAGTATCATAGGCTATTTCATTGTTTCTTTTTATCATTTCTTCCTCCAGTCTGTAATGAGGAAGAAAAGGGGGGAGGGGGTGGTAGATAAAATGTAAAGGTGACAGTTCTCCGAACTAATAACACTAATCTTTCTAATTTTAATCAAGTTTTGTGCCAAGATTGTCTTTCTTTGATAGAATTTGAATCGGCAAGCAGCAGTCTGGTGAAGTAGGTTCCCATTTTAGTTGCTAAGAAACTGTCAATGGTTCTGGGTATTACAGGCGCTGGTAAGCGATTACAGGCGACGGTGAGCCACGCACAGGTTAAGCAGCGACCACAGTTACGAGGTCTGGGTTGTTGTCATTGAAGACCAACCAAAACCAGGGTCGTACTCCCTCAACTGTCACTCTCATTCTTGGGTGATGGGGTGGGTACGATCCCTGTAACATGAACTTCACAGGGTTCAGGAGTCTCTCCTGGACCCCGACACGGTAATTGGTTTTCATTTTTCCCCAACCAGGTGACTGGTTCGTTTGTAAAGAAGCTTGATGGACGAGACCACGCCAGCCACTGCAAGAAGCGTCTCAACCACATCAAAGAAATGAGGAGTATCTTTGTTTATTTTGTATTTGTTTGTTTAGTACATTTTAGCAAGGGTAACGATGGAAAGCATCCATTATTTAAAGTGTATCCCATGACTAATTAAGAAGACGAACGGGACCGATTGCTGGGTCTGTTCTGAGTCTCCGTTGAGCTTTAGTCCCCAGCGATGACAGTGGTACATGCTAATTATGAGGATTATTGACAAACTAGTGGAGACTCCAAACAGACACCTGTCAATGGAATTTATTAATATGTTTTTAGAGGGTAAAATTGATTATTGTTTTTATGGCTCCGCCTCTTGTCGGTTGGGTATCAGGACTGGGTAGTCCACAAGTGTGTAACTTTAGTTTGGTGTTTATGCAGATTTACAGCTTATAAGGTAATTCCCCCAATGCAAGAGGTTCATGTGTGGTAGTGAAGCTGTCCCTGTCCTATGTCGCAGCCGATTGCAAGGATCTGATGGCACAAGGGAAATTGGGAATGGCGGGGACAGCTAGAAGGGAATTGTTCACCAACCCGGACTAGGTCTGGGCACGGTCTCCTGCATGTACAAGGTGGGGGGGCTTGAGCTTATGATACATTTGAACAATTCACACCTATTGAGGATGGAATGTTTCATGTAACTGTTGAAGCTACAAGGAAGTTCTGACAGTCCAAGGGGGGGTTTCTGGGAATTTACAAGTAAATATTGTTATATCTGGTTCAGGGGATACTGGGAATAGGAGTTCAGGCCCATATGGATAAGGTTTGGGTCCCTACAAGGCAAAGTCAGAGCTGTAACTGAGTGAAGGTTGGGAGTCCTTTGAAGGGTCTGGGAATCTGAGGGGATTTAATTCTTATTTTTCAGCGGATCGTGGTTGATTGAAATGGGAATATATATACTCATGTCGTTTTTATTTCTATTCTTTCTATGTCGTGATGAGCGCTCCTGTTGCCTGATTGGACGCGTGACCAGAGCCGGAGCAGATGACCACATACCAGATGAGACGCCCCGGAGCAGATGACCACGTACCAGATGAGACGCCCCGAAACCCAACCCTCGTACCAGATGAGACGCCCCCGGAGCCGGACCCACGGACAAGACACAGAGGATCCCTACCCAATCTGCGATTACTACAGCTCACCAAGTTGTGTCCTCCTTATGTCATGTCTCCTGAAGAACAAAGTCTACATGTCAAGCCGTGTTTTCCTTTTTATGGACTGTAAGGACTGATTAGTTTCTAGGTGTAAGAAGAATATCAAGATTTGAAGGACAAGTGGGAGCAATATGACAAAAAGGGAGGACTGTAGTGGAAATTTGAAGATGTATTTAATATGTATTGTTGCCATATTGGCACCCAGTCTTGACACTTCCCGAACCCGCTCTAATTAGAACTGATTGGGGCAGTCTGAGGCTGGTTGAGATGCACTTCCTGATTTGGAGAAGGGTGTTTGAAGAGTGAGTGTCGCCGGCGCAAGGGCCCCTGTGTGATGCACAGATATTCGCCTGTGTGACGCATCACTCTGCAGGCACACTATTGGTTTAGCGGATGTGTGCTTTTGTCATCTCTGTCTGATCAACATGAGTATGATGGTATGAGCATACTGCTGCATAAAGGCTCCCCTTATCAGGAATTGTGTTCATTAGTTATTGTATTATTTCTGTATCATATTGTGTTATTGTACTATTATATTGTGTTATTACTGTAATGAATCCCTGTTAGAAGGATTTATCTGTGACATCACTTCCTGTAGAGGAGGTCACATGCTGTGACATGACTTCCTGTGGTCACATGCTGTGATCTTGTCCAATTAGAGGTGGTCTGTGAAATCTATTGTCTTAATAAAACTGCCTGTAGAGGGCGTCGGCGGCAGAGATGCTGGGGAGCGATGAATGAGAGCAGGCTGTTGTAATGTCTCTTGATTGGTATGGATGGGTAGAGAATGATGGTGAGTAAATCTTTTAGCTTAAACATGGCATTATTTCATTTAAGATCGGGGATGTGCTTTACAGCACAAGGCAATGTGGCGGTGTGGTCTGCACACCCCCAGATTTCCACGACAGCCCTGAGACCCGTCACCTGATTGGGTAAAGGGACAGGCCATCCTATTGAATGTCTAGAAGGAGGAGATGCACGGCAGAAGCTGCCATGATGAAGAGGAGGAGGAGACACGATGGAAGCTGTTGCTCGCCACCCATCACCCGTAGCAGCGCTGTCTGCCCATGTCGTAGAAGGGGGTAAGTGCTGACCGAGCGACCGACCACCAGCAGCCACTGTGAAACTGTAAACAGAGACGCACCTGACTCCCTGCTGCGAGCCGATCCGCAAATAGTGTGCACTCAGCCTTATACTTTTCACCTTACTCTTCAATATTCAGTGTATCTGGGTATAAAAAAGTACTCACAGTTTGCTTATCAACACTTTTTTGCAAACTAATGCCGCGTACACACGATCGGACATTCCGACAACAAAATCGTGGAATTTTTTCAGACGGAATATTGGCTCAAATTTTTTACTTGCATACACACTGTCACAAAAATGTTGTCGGAAATTACGAATGCCAAGAATGCGGTGATGTACAACACTACGACGTTGTCACAAATTCCGACTGTGTTCCGACAGGCTATAAAAAACATTCAGCCTACATCCATTTCACATGCATTGCCTAGGAATCAGGTTTCCATGGCCATCATCTACCTTGAATTAGCAAACACAAAACTACTGTAGGGCAATGTATTTACAGGATGTGAAAAGTCATATGCCAGTCACTGTAAAAAGAAAACTGGAACTAAACAAAAAGAACAACAAATGTTGAGTGATTTCCAATATGCCAGCACTTACTTGGCTGCTCTCCTATTCCTAATGTACCATGGATTCTAGAAATATCTTATTAAGGATCTTTATTGTAAAGGATGATTTATTATTATTAAATAAATGGCACCGAACTGCACCAGTCAAACAAAATCAATGTAGTGTGTCTTTTGTGTTAGCCAGGGTTGCATTGTTTTTTTTTTTTGGGGGGGGGGGGGGGGGGGTTTACTAATGAAACTATAAAGCCCAATGCAACCTAAAAGTCAAGAGACACTTGCTATTTCTTATATCTTCTATAGACCATAATATAAAATATACTTTCGTGTGACACCATCATTTGGCTGTGTGATGTAGATGGCACTTACTTGGAAAGCATGCCACTAAGAGGCCAGTATGAAATATAAAAAATATAAAAATAACGTAAATGCTGATTTTGGTTGAGTCAGTCTTTATACCCTCCCCCTTCAAAAAAAGTCAAACAAAACAACCACCAATTAAACAGCCAGCAAAAAAAAAAGGAATTTGGAGATTTGGAGGAGAGTGAGAGCAATAGAAGGTACTTTTTAAATTAAAATATATAGTTGAATATATATATATATACATTAGGGCTGGGAAAAAGGAGCTGGGCGATTTTCCCCCCTAAAGAAATCTGTGATTTACGATTCAAATCAATTTTTTTTTGATGGACATCGCACCGGTCCTGAGGAGCTGCGGGCAGGAGTTTTTAGGCAAGGCCGCGGCTTTAGCCTAGTCCCCGAGGCCGGACTCCATGGACTAGGCCGAAGCCATGGCCAGATTTTTTTAAGGGGAAAAATCGCCCAGCTCTAATATATATATACTGGCAGCTCTCCCTTGCCTTCTCCTAGTCTAGGAGATTGGAAAACCTTCCAGAATAAGTGGATAAGGTTTAGGAGGAGCTGCCTTGAATATTTATGGAGCCTCAGCCAATCCTCAGGAGTAGGCTGGCAGGGGGCTGATACCACTCTATAAATAGACATGGGCCATGCCCATGCCAGCAGGGTAGTCAGTGGAAGACGGAGACACAGTGTTCAGGAGGCTGTCATGGCCGTCGGGAGTACCTCTAGTCTGGGGGGGGGGTGTCCTGCCATTGGCTGGAGGTCAGGTGCTGGAAGGATTCTACTATAACACTCGGGAGAAGACATGGAAGCAGGAGACGACAGAGTGAGTAAATCTATACTGTTGAGGACTAACAAATAGAGAGACTGCCACATGTAGCCAGTCTCCCTGAGGACAATGGTATTCTTAATTCTTCATCCTTCTATGAGAGATCATTAGAGTCAGCTGGGTGAGCTGGTGAAGAGTCAGTCAAGTGTACTGTCATAGAGAGTTAGCCTGGAGGGCTAGTGAAAGTGGCAGCTGCAGCAAGGTGGGTTGGCAGTGCCTGAAGAGGTTGTGCTGGCATCAGTGGCCACAGAGGAGAAGTAATAAGCTATTTCACAACACTGTGCTACACAAAAGGGGGCTACATGTTCCTGCCTGTAATAGGCTATTGCTAATCTGACTGGGAGCCAGGGGCTTTGCTAGGGGGGAAAAATACCATGGGCCCTTCAGCCCAAAGTTAGTGCTTGGCCTTGGGGGTAGGTAGACTCACTTGCTGGTTGCTGCCTGGCTCACCAGTGCACATCAATGCTGACAACTAAACTGACCTACCTGACACATACACTAACCGTTATGCAGACCTACCTGACACCCACTGACCTACCTGACACACACTGACCCACACTGACCTACCTGACCCGCACTGACCTACCTAACACACAGGCCTACCTGACCCACAATGACCTGCCTGACACACACTGACCTACCTGAACCACACTGACCTACCTAACACACACTGGCCTACCTGACCCACACTGACCTGACCATTATACAGTGCCAAAAATAAGTATTTGAACACCCTGCTATTTTGCAAGTTCTCCCACTTGGAACTCATGGAGGGGTCTGAAATTGTTATCGTAGGTGCATGTCCACTGTGAGAGACATAATCAAAAAAAAATTCCAGAAATCACAATGTATGATTTTTTAACTATTTATTTGTATGATACAGCTGCAAAGAAGTATTTGAACACCTGTCTATCAGCTAGAATTCTGACCCTCAAAGACCTGTTAGTCTGCCTTTAAAATGTCCACCTCCACTCCATTTATTATCCTAAATTAGATGCACCTGTTTGAGGTCATTAGCTGCATAAAGACACCTGTCCACCCCATACAATCAGTAAGAAACCAACTACTAACATGGCCAAGACCAAAGAGCTGTCCAAAGACACTAGAGACAAAATCGTACACCTCCACAAGGCTGGAAAGGGCTACGGGGAAATTGCCAAGCAGCTTGGTGAAAAAAGGTCCACTGTTGGAGCAATCATTAGAAAATGGAAGAAGCTAAACATGACTGTCAATCTCCCTCGGACTGGGGCTCCATGCAAAATCTCACCTCGTGGGGTCTCAATGATCCTAAGAAAGGTGATAAATCAGCCCAGGACTACATGGGAGGAGCTGGTCAATGACCTGAAAAGAGCTGGGACCACCGTTTCCAAGGTTACTGTTGGTAATACACTAAGACGTCATGGTTTGAAATCATGCATGGCACGGAAGGTTCCCCTGCTTAAACTAGCACATGTCAAGGCCCGTCTTAAGTTTGCCAATGACCATTTGGATGATCCAGAGGAGTCATGGGAGAAAGTCATGTGGTCAGATGAGACCAAAATATAACTTTTTGGTCATAATTCCACTAACCGTGTTTGGAGGAAGAAGAATGATGAGTACCATCCCAAGAACACCATCCCTACTGTGAAGCATGGGGGTGGTAGCATCATGCTTTGGGGGTGTTTTTCTGCACATGGGACAGGGCGACTGCACTGTATTAAGGAGAGGATAACCGGGGGCCATGTATTGCGAGATTTTGGGCAACAACCTCCTTCCCTCAGTTAGAGCTTTGAATATGGGTCGAGGCTGGGTCTTCCAACATGACAATGACCCGAAGCACACAGCCAGGATAACCAAAGAGTGGCTCTGTAAGAAGCATATCAAGGTTCTGGCGTGGCCTAGCCAGTCTCCAGACCTAAACCCAATAGAGAATCTTTGGAAGGAGCTCAAACTCCGTGTTTCTCAGCGACAGCCCAGAAACCTGACTGATCTAGAGAAGATCTGTGTGGAGGAGTGGGCCAAAATCCCTCCTCCAGTGTGTGCAAACCTGGTGAAAAACTACAAGAAACGTTTGACCTCTGTAATTGCAAACAAAGGCTACTGTACCAAATATTAACATTGATTTTCTTAGGTGTTCAAATACTTATTTGCAGCTGTATCATACAAATAAATAGTTAAAAAAATCATACATTGTGATTTCTGGAATTATTTTTTTTGATTATGTCTCTCACAGTGGACATGCACCTACGATAACAATTTCAGACCCCGCCATGATTTCCAAGTGGGAGAACTTGCAAAATAGCAGGGTGTTCAAATACTTATTTTCCGCACTGTACCTCAGACTTCAGATGACCTCCTCCTGCAGCTAAGCCGTAGTGTGCGGCATGCCCATCTCAGACATAGACTGCCTGAGCACCGAGCGGGGATTTCATTGTGCTTGGTGTAGCTGCATTGTAATTCGCACCTTCTGGAGCCTGCAGTGCCAATGATGGAAGTCACACGTCCCTCAGTCCTGGCATTGGACCAGTGTGACATCCATCATAGGCACTGCAGACTCCAGAAAGCGGAACTTGTCAGATCGGTCCCTGCTCGGGCTTGGGGCTAATAGTAAAATTGTGCATGCCCGAGACCGGGGGCTTTTTGGGGGCCCATTTGGGTCTCCAGCCTCCTCACCCCCCCCTTCCGACTCCACTGCTGGGAGCCAGTCAGATAAATCATAGTGATTCAGCTAGAGCAAGCGAATGCTGTGCAGTAGGAAAGTGAAGGAGACTGTATAAAGACTGTATATAGGAAGATGTTTTGCTAAAATCAAGTGGGCATTCCATAACCTCCCATCCCTATCCAAGTTATTATACCTCAATAAATGACAAAAACAAAGTCACAGACTGTTCTCTGCTTCTGGGTGGTTGTGAAAATTCAGTGTGCCTGGCTGTGCAGGAGTGGTGGATCCAAGTTCATCAGCAGTCCCTATGGGGGTGTGCTACATTTATATAGATAAGAAGGCCAGTATGGTGGCCTGAGTTTATGGGAGGAGCCCGGAGGGTATTTAAGCAGCCCACTCACACATGCTCTTTGTCGGTTCAGTGTGCAGTACTACACGTCACTGGGCCGACTCTTCCCAGCTCACCTCATGTCCGTGAGTCTGCGCATTCAATCGCATTCGACATCGCAATCGCTTTGTGGCTTTTCCCTTCATGGTCTTCGCCGGCGGTTCCCGCTTACTGTTGCAGGTAGGATTCAAACCTTTTCGTATCTTGTGCAATCTTGCAAATCCTGCATCTCTTTTGGAAAAAAAATCTGCCTCTGAGTTATTGTTGCTCATGTTCCAACATCATTTGGCTCAGGCGTAGTAAATTTCTAACTTCCTTCTGCCAAACATACGATTCATTTGTAAATCCATTTGGAAATTTGCATGTGTTTGTATGGGTTCTTTGGCAGATTGAGGTGGTAATTGGACTCACATGGTGCCTTGTCTGCACTTGATTAACCTGGGGGGATGGGTGGTTGGTAGGTGTTCGGTTTCAAAGCAAGGGGTAGCATACACTCTACAACCAAATCGTATCAGATTCGTTCAATACTCCTTACTACCGATTCGTATCGAATTTGTTTCATGCATTTTTACAACCGTTTTGTATCAGATACATTGCATGCTTTCTACCGTTGTCATTCATTGTTCCCCCATGCCGTGTGTTTTTAGTTCCCGCAGCGGAACTTACGAATTGTTTGTTCACGGTTCTTCTCTCTCATTTATTTACCAAAGTTATTGCCTGTGCGTCATGCATGGCACCACACCACACTCTTCGGATGTGTTGCACATCCACTCCAGTCCAAAGCAAACCCAGTCGCACCTTCACTGTCCCAGGTAGGATTCGTTAGCTTGTTTGTCATGTCAAATTCGTGGCCACTCATGGTGTCACCCGTACCATATGTTTGGTTCCCGCAGTGGAGCTTACAAAGCATTGATACGCACTTCTCGTGTTCTATTTTCTACACCAAACCTCATTGTTTTGCCCCATGCACGGCATCACGCTACACCTTCCCGACATGTTTCACTCCAGCCACAGTCCGCCGCAAACTCACTTGCATGGCCCACTGTCGCAAGTAAGATTTGTTATTACATTCTTTATGTCCTATCAATTTGCTACCATTCGTTGTCTCCCATATCGTTCATTAGTGGCCCCATATGGAACCACGAGTCAAACAGGCGTTGTCCTTCTACCTTATACTGCTTTCTTAAGGTACAAACAAACCAGGTGTTTCTATCCTTTCTCAGTAACCCAATTCTTATTGATTGAGACCTTGCAACCATGCAAATTGTTGAGACCCTTGCAAACGCAATATCGTCTCAGCAGCCCCACACTGATTGAGATCCGTGCAACCACGCAAAATCATCTCAGCAGCCTGACACCCTTGTTAAGACCCTTGCAACACATGACCTTTACTAAACGCAAAAAAAAAAAAAAAACACAAAAAAAAATTATAAAAACGCAAAAAAAAAAAAAAACGCAAAAAAAAAAAAAAAACCTTTGCCACCACGCAATCTCAGCCCCTCGGCAACCTGACACCTGTTGATACCGTTGCAACCACGCAAAATCGTCTCAGCAGCCTGACACCCTTGTTGAGACCCTTGCAAACGCAATATCGTCACAGCAGCCCCACACTGATTGAGATCCGTGCAACCACGCAAAATCATCTCAGCAGCCTGACACCCTTGTTAAGACCCTTGCAACACATGACCTTTACAAAACGCAAAATAAAATAAAAAATGAATAAATATAAAAACGTAAAAAAAAAACGCCAAAAAAAAAACGCAAAAAAAAAAAACCTTTGCCACCACGCAATCTCAGCCCCTCGGCAACCTGACACCTGTTGAGACCGTTGCAACCACGCAAAATCGTCTCAGCAGCCTGACACCCTTGTTGAGACCCTTGCAAACGCAATATCGTCTCAGCAGCCCCACACTGATTGAGATCCGTGCAACCACGCAAAATCATCTCAGCAGCCTGACACCCTTGTTAAGACCCTTGCAACACATGACCTTTACAAAACGCAAAATAAAATAAAAAATGAATAAATATAAAAACGCAAAAAAAAAAACGCAAAAAAAAACGCAAAACAAAACAAAAAAAACACGCAATCTCAGCCCCTCGGCAACCTGACACCTGTTGAGACCGTTGCAACCACACAAAATCGTCTCAGCAGCCTGACACCCTTGTTGAGACCCTTTCAAATGCAATATTGTCTCAGCAGCCCTCACACTCATTGACATCCTTGCAACCACTCGTATATCGTCTCAGCAGCCTGACACCCTTAAGACCCTTGCAAAAAAAAAAAAAAAGATATATAAAAACGCAAAAAAAAAAAAAAAAAGCAAAATTAAATAAATAAAGTGCAAAAAATAAATAAAAAACTTTGCCACCACACAATCTCGGCCCAGCAACCTGACACCTGTTTAGACCATTGCAACCACGCAAAATCGTCTCAGCAGCCTGACACCCTTGTTGAGACCCTTGCAAACGCAATAACGTCTCAGCAGACCCACACTCATCGAGACCCTTGAAACCACACAAAATCATCTCAGCAGCCTGACACCCTTGACGCAAAGGAAAAATATATATATATATATAAAAAATAAAAAAAACGTTGCCACTACGCAATCTCGGCCCAGCAACCTGACACCTGTTGAGACCATTGCAACCATGCAAAATCGTCTCAGCAGCCCTACATTCATCAAGGCCCTTGCAACCACACAAAACCGTCTCAGCAGCTTGACACCCTTGTTGAGATCCTTGCAAACGCAATACCATCTCAGCAGCCCCACATTCATCAAGGCCCTTGCAACCACGCATCACCGTCTCGGCAGCCTAACACCATTGTTGAGACCCTTGCAAACGCAATACCGTTTCAGCAGCCCCACATTCATCAAGGCCCTTGCAACCACGCAATACCGTCTCGGCAGCCTCACACCATTGTTGAGACCCTTGCAAACGCAATACCGTCTCAGCAGCCCCACACTCATCGAGAGCCTTGCAACCACGCAATACCGTCTCGAGCAACCTCCCACTCATCAAAGACCTTTGTGACCACGCAGTCTCGCCCCAGCAACATGGCATTCATTGAGACCCTTGCAGCCAGAAAAATGGGTGTTTTTCAGCCGCCCCTGATCTCTCCTCTATGTTATCTTACCAGTACGTCTACACAGGATCCCCAATCACTCCTCTATGTTATATTATCAGTACATGTACACAGGATCATTTATAGTAATTTCTAGGCAGTTAAGTTCAGAAACCTTCTCGAAAAAAAATAAAAGAAAAAAAAATGGGTTCAGACGGATGTTCAAAGGCATTCAAAACGCCGATGCCTGTAACAGCTTGTAAACACAGCCAGATGTGGTAACTCATGTTTACCAGCATTTCATTTACAGTCGTTTTTATAAAAAATATAAAAAAGCGGGGGAATATTGTCTCAGCAACTTGACACTCATTTGAGACCCTTGCAAAATGTAATATCATCTCAGCTACCTCACACTCGTCTAGACCTTTGCAACCACACAATCTCGTCTCAGCAACCAAACGCCCGTTCAGACCTCTGCAGCCATACAAAGTCGTCTTAGCAAACTGACACTCATTTGACACCATTGCAAACGCAATATCATCTCCGCAACCTGACGCCCGTTCAGACCTTTGCAGCCATACATAGTCATCTCAGCAGCCCGACACTCACTTGAGACCATTGCAAACGCAACATCGTCTCAGCAACCCCTCACTTGTTGAGACCCGTGCAACCACACAAGGCCATCTCAAAACAAACCTCATAATCATCGAGACCTTTGCAACCACGCAATATCGTCTCAGCAAACCAGACTGAGACCCTTGCAACCACACAATATTGTTTGCAGCAGTATAAAACACTTTGCAGCACGCACCTACGTGCAAACCCGAATACAAACTAAACTTGCAAACACACCTCAGTGACAATCAGCCAAACAAACACACAGTGGCACCCAGTTGGCCATTCATCTTTAGTGGCACGCGGGCCACTCATCTTTTCCCTGTCTTTTTCCATCCAGCACCAGCGAGTGCACGTTGGTCAGCGAGTGCACGTTGGTCAGCGGGTGCATGTTGGTCAGCGAGTGCACGTTGGTCAGCGGGTGCACATTGGTCAGCGGGTGCACATTGGTCAGCGGGTGCACGTTGGTCAGCGAGTGCACGTTGGTCAGCGAGTGCACGTATATCGTCTTGTTGAGCACCTGTGTATTGTCTTGATTTTTTCACACCAATGCAAGATCCAGCCCAAGTTCTCAAACTAGACCAAGCATCAGTAGCAGACTTAGCTATGTGGGACAACTTCCCCACCTGATAGAACAGCATTTCAATCTTCATCCCGGCAGTGTCAGCCGAGCCACCACAGGCTTTTGCGTGCATTTTTCGTCCGCCACTGGTTCTCCAAACCTTGGCCCCCAGAAATTCTCTTAAATTTCTGCTTCACCCAGTCTTCATCACGTCTCGTGCTGTACCCCATTGTGGCAGCTGCCCAGGTTTGTGGCCACACTTGAACTGGACAGACAGTGTTCTTCACCACAGACAATCAGGCCACAGCCGACAATTGAGGTAGATCAAGCCTCTCCCCATCACGTCCTTCTTGCGCAGGCTCGCGCAGCTGTCACTCCGTCACCAGTTTAATATCTTCTGAAGTCATATTCCAGGCAAATGCAAAATCGCAGCTGATGCTCTGTCCCATTCTAACCTTATTTGTTTTTCCAGCAAGAGCCTGGAGCTGACCCAATAACCATCCCTGTCCCACCCTGGTCATTGCTGACGATGGACTGAAGTAGCATCTCACCAACTCAACCTAGCTTATTAACCACTCCTTGGCACGCAACACACTGAAGGCCTATCACACTGCTTGGAACACTAACTGCTAATTTTTGGCCACTTGCCTCGGAGCAGCAATAGGCAACGTTAGACACGTCCTAGCCTTCATATCGTATTGCCACACGCAGCTGACCCTTTCTCACAATACTATCATGCCATATCTAGATGGCGTCCAGCATTTCCTGTCCCTGCAGGACCCCAGTAAACTGTCAGTATTCTCGAGCCCATGCAGTCAAGTCCCTCCTACAGAGCATACAGAAGCACCAACCTGTAGTCAGTGGCAAGCGCCTATCTTTCAAGAGTGCCCTTTTAGGGACATGTCTGAAATCCTTACTCGTTCCCCATTTAGGGCCTTGCCCAGCATAGTCATTCTAGCAGCCATCTACCAGGCCTTCTACGGTTCCCTACGACCTAGTGAATTTACAGTCAGTGGCTCCGGCAGTCAGACACTGCTCCGACGCCACCCGACTTGCTTTCGAACCCCTACACTCTCAGTCTGCAAACGCAACAAACCAGCCCCGGGGGTTGACATCAACCTGTTTCAGACTAACAATGCCTGACGCCAAGTGACGGTGCTTGACCGACTACTGCTCCATCTACCCAGCCAATCTGATTGTAGCTCGTTGCTACCCTTTCTAAACCAGCTCCCTGAGTGGCAGCCAGTTTGTCAAGCATGTCAGGATCCTAAGCAACTTGGGCTTCAAATCCCAGTCTGTTCTCAGGACATTCTTTCCGAATTAGAGCAGCCTTAACTGCCTCCCAACAAGGAGTACCAGACCACGTAATCAAGATACCAGGCTGATGGGAAGTCTCCTTGTTTTGCCACATACATCCCAAATCCTCAGGAAGGAATGGCACAAGCCTTTACCAAGCTGGCTCAATAAATACAAGAAATCAATATAAGCTATTTCCCTATCTGAGTCTTTTGCCCCCTTTTCTTGGCATACTGACCAGACCACCAAGGCACACTTCAGGTCTATTTATGTTGTAAGTCTTGTCGCGTGTTTATGTGATCCACATCACTCTCAGTCAGAGGGCCACGACCATAAATAAGAAGGCCAGTATGGTGGCCTGAGTTTATGGGAGGAGCCCGGAGGGTATTTAAGCAGCCCACTCACACATGCTCTTTGTCGGTTCAGTGTGCAGTACTACACGTCACTGGGCCGACTCTTCCCAGCTCACCTCATGTCCGTGAGTCTGCGCATTCAATCGCATTCGACACCCTCCCGCCCTTCCCTTTTTCAGGGCACTTCTCAGCATATCCTTCTTCAATTAACTACCCATTACTTACTTTGGGTATGCCCCCTTTTCTTGGCATACTGACCAGACCACCAAGGCACACTTCAGGTCTATTTATGTTGTAAGTCTTGTCGCGTGTTTATGTGATCCACATCACTCTCAGTCAGAGGGCCACGACCATAAATATATAGGCCCGGATTCACATACATCGGCGCATATATATATGCCGCCATAGCGTATGTCTTTTACGCAAAGCAAATGCTCTCAACTCTGCGCCGGCATAGCGTATATTTGTAGGCGCAAGGCAGCGTAAGTGGAAGTGGGCTGGAAGTGGGCGTAATACATGGTAATGAAGCGTGACCCCATGCAAATAATGTGCCGAGTGCTAGAGAAGTACTTTAAATGAACGCCGCATGCGCCGTCCTGTGGACGTATTCCAGTGCGCATGCTCACAATCACGTCAAAACAACTGCCTAAGATACGTCGAATCACTGCCTACGTCGTGAACGTAACCTACGCCCAGCCCTATTCATGTACAACGGAAACTACGTAAAATTTGACGGCATTCGTTCCCTGGTCCATACCTTTGCATGAGTTGCGCCTTCTATATGGGGAATAACTTTACACCGGACGTACGACTTACACAAACCGCGTATATTATGCGCCGGGCGCAAGTACGTTTGTGGATCGCCGTATTTGACTCATTTGCATATCGAAAATCAATGGGAGCACCACATGCGTCCAACGTAAATATGCGCCCACTATATGCCGGCGTAGGAAAGTTACGTTGGGCGGCTGAAGCCTATTTTTCGATGTATCTTGCTTTGTGGGTCGGCGCATAGATACGACGGCGCACATTTGTACTTACGTCAGCGTTTTTTGTACATTGGACCCCTCCCTGACCGACCAGCAGAAACTGAGCGGTGGGGGGGGAGGGGTGTATGTTTGCAACCCCCCCCCCCCAACACAAGACCATGAGCCGCCACTGACTTAGTATTTTTGGAAGGGTTAGGAGGCACTTTTTGAGATTTTGGTATAGATATAACAAAACAACTTCAATGTTATATTTAGACAAACGACCTAAAGGGAGTAAACAAGCAAAGTTTATTGATATGATTTATATACCGCTTTATCTTGGCTTCTATGTTTTATTTACCTGGGCCATGTTTATTATCATATTTTTTTTTGTTTCTGCAAATGTATTATCCTACGCATTCTCTTTGTACAGTTATAAAGTGAACAGAAAGACAATATGATAAAGGAGAGACAAGATACAATTCTTACTTCATAGATCTGTTTCCTGTGGCAGCAAGCAGACTACAAATTTCACAAGTGCTTTTCGGGAACTAACAGCAGGAAGATCAGCAGCGTCTTCTGAGCACATAGACAGCTGTTATCCTGTCCTGCCACTATGTAGATGTAAAACACCATTTATTTAAGGCTATGTGAAACAGTCTTAGGCATTTGGGTAATCTTTATCATATGCATAACAATAGAAGAGCTGCAGTCTTATTAGAATGCATGGCAAAGGTTTAAAGGTACTGTAGAGCAGAAGCCAAAACTTGTTTTTAATTAAAAATCTGTTTTACACTCAAGAGTCCTTAAAGAACTTAGTCATGTTATAGCCAGACCTCTACTCCTAATCTTTGTATATTGACGGGATTTGTACCAGCTGATTGGCGAAAAGCCCACATGGTACCAATATTCAAAAAAGGGCAGATATATATATATCAGGGAACTATAGACCTGTCAGTCTAAAGCCGGTAGTTTGTAAACTATTTGAGGGGATGATAAGGGACCATATCCAAGAATTTGCTGATGAAAACAGTATCATTAGCAGTATTCAGCACAGGTTTACGAAAGGTCGCTCTTGCAAAACTAACCTATTAACATTCTACAAGGAAGTGAGATGCCACCTGGACAAAGATAAGCCGATATATATGGTGTATCTGGATTTTGCAAAAGGATTTGATACAGTCCCCCACAAACGCTTAATCTACAAGCTAAGTTCTACAGGCATGGACCATAAAATTTGTACTTGGACAGAAAACTGGCTGTGGGGGCGTGTCCAAAGGGTGGTGATAAATAATGTGTACTAAAATGGTCTACAGTGGTTAGAGAGGTACACCAAGGCTATGTCCTGGGACCAATTCTGTTTAACTTTTTTTTTTTTATAAATGATATAGAGGATGTGATAAATAGCTTAAAGGGGTGTTCCAGCCTTGTTTTATGTTTATTAAAAGTCAGCAGCTACAAAAAGTGTAGCTGCTGGCTTTTAATAAACAGTCACTTACCTGCTCCAGCATTCCAGCGACGCCCCGGCCGGGGCTCCGCTTCTCTCCCCCCCTCCCCGGCCGGCGTCCTCATCGTAACTGTGGGCACCCGGCAGATTACAGTACTGTATAAAATAATTACACACCCCCTTTATCCCTAGTGGTCTGCCCAGTGCCCTGCATGCACTTTTATATTATAAATACAGTTTTTTCTGCCTGGAAACTGTAGATTGTCCATAGCAACCAAAAAGTGTCCCTTTTATGTCAAAAGTGGTTTTAGAGCAGCTAGAAAACAGCGATAATAAATTAGAATCACTTGCAGAATTGAGCGATAGCGATTTGTGGGGAAATTCGTCATCAAACACTGAAAGTAATGACAGCGACAATTCTGCAACTGAGCAAATTTCAGTGTTTTTGATTTGATTACATTATTGGATCATTTTTTTATTATTATATTATTATTTGTTATAATCATTTATAGTTATTTATTATATTATAATTTATCATACCCGGAATGTCTACTAGACTCTTGTTTAGACAGATTAAGGTGAGTTATTCCTAAGAATTACAGGCCTACAGGCCTATAAAATGCCACATTTCCATGCAAAACAATATCTACTAGATACTACTAGATACTAGATACTAGGGCCCAGATTCATAAAGCAATTACGCCTGTCTAACTGGTGTTAGACAGGAGTAATTTCAAATTTCGCGCGCCGTATCACTAGTTTGAATCCTCAAACCATGATACGGCGGCTTCGGGCTTCGATCCGAGAGGCTTACGTCTTCGTAAGCCTTCGGATCTACGCTGCGATATTTTTGTGGCCGCTGGGAGGAGTTCGGGTCGTTTTCATGCGTCGGGATATGCAAATGTGTTTTTACGGCGATCCACGAAGATACAAGCGGTCTTCGCAATCGCTTACGTCTGTTTTTTTTTTACGTACTGTTAGACCAGCTTTTTGCTGGTCTAACGGTGCGTAGCCCATGTTAAGTATGGCCGTCATTCCCGCGTCTAATTTAATATTTTTTTTTTTTTTTGCGTAACTCGTTCGGGATTAGAAATGTCCGTAAACGACGCTACTCAAACAACGAATGACGTAACGACGTGATTTCGCGCAATGCACGGTGGGAAATTTGCGAATGGAGCATGCGCAGTTCGATCGCCGCGGGAACGCGCCTATTTTAAATCCTTCACGCCCCCTACTCGTGTAGATGGATTGCAACGGGAGAAATACACTACGCCGCCGTCGTTTACTGGACAAAATCTACCTGGATTCCACGTAGAGCCAGGTAAAAAACGGCGGCGTAGTGTATTTCTGATACGCTACGAGAATCCAATTCTCTCTGAATCTGGGCCTAGATGTCTACTAGACTCTTGTTTGGACAGATTTAAGTGAGTTATTCCTAAGAATTACAGGCCTACAATATAAAACACCAAATTTCCATGCAAAACAAATGTACCACTTTCAGCACCAAAAATCTGAAAGAATAATACCACCAGGGAGGTTAAAAAGGGATTTACTCCAGAGAGGATAAAACTCTGGTTCAGACGCATCTGTAGTATTCCATCCAGTTCTGGTCACCAATCCTCAGAAGGGATGTGCTGGAGCTGGAGAGAGTCCAGAGAAGGGCAAGTAAATTAACCTCCCTGACAGTATTATGATTATGTCAGATTTTTGATGCTGAAAGCGGTACATTTGTTTTGCATGGAAATTTGGTGTTTTATATTGTAGGCCTGTAATTCTTAGGAATAACTCACTTAACCACTTCAGTCCCCGCTTATCGTCAATTGACGGCAGCTTAGTGGATCTGAATATCCAAGCTGCCGTCAATTGACGGCATCGTGTTCTCCGGCCACTGGGGGCCGGCGCGTCCCCGAGATGCCGATGCGTGTGCCTGGCGGTCGCGATGTCCGCCAGGTACCCGCTGATCGGCAGTTTTAGAGCAGGGATGTGAAGCTCTGTGTGTAAACACAGAGCTCCACGTCCTGTCAGTGAGAGGAGACAGATGCTGTTTCTCTTGTACATAGAGAGACAGCATCGGTCACCTCCCCCAGTCACCCCCCTCCCCCCACACAGTTAGAACACACCCAGGACTCACATTTAACCCCTTCCTCACCCCCTAGTGTTAACCCCTTCACTGCCAGTCACATTTATACAGTAATTAGTGTGTTTTTATAGCACTGATCGCTGTATAAATGTGCTTATTGCGCTTATTGCGATTGTTTTTTTTACCAAAAATATGTAGAATACATATCGGCCTAAACTGAGAAAAAAATATATTTTTTTTTTTAAGAATTGGATTTTTATTATAGCAAAAAGTAAAAAATATTGTGTTTTTTTTTTCAAAATTGTCGCTCTTTTTTGTTTATAGCGCAAAAAAAAAAAAGCAGAGGTGATCAAATACCACCAAAAGAAAGCTCTATTTGTGGGGAAAAAAAGGACGTCAATTTTGTTTGTAAGGCACATCGCACGACCGCGCAATTTTTATTTAAAGCGACGCAGTGCTGAAAGCTAAAATTTCGCCTGGGCAGGAAGGGGGTATATGCAAAAAAGAGAGAGAGAAGGGTTCCCCAAATGGGCTTTTAGGCAGCAATATAAAAAAATATATAGAAGTATTGTATAGGTTATATAAAACAGTGTTTATTGCCAAAATCCCCGATACCCACATGAGTTAGAACAGGTTGGAACATTTGTATGAATAAAATAAAGGTCAACATTCCTGAATACAGTATGCATAGATAATACATATACAGTTTTGTATCGTTGAGCCCCGACGCGTTTCGACCAATCTGGTCTCTTCAGGGGGCAAAAATGTTTCTCGAAAATAATAGTATTATGGTATAACTATATTTATCCAACCTCAACCCTTGATTTTATCAGGTAAATATCTCACTTATTTATGCATTTTAAGATCCTTTCACTCTTCACCACACTCACTCACAACATCCCCCATTTCATTGAGGGACTAATCATCCACCTTCCTATTTTTTATTTCACTCTCACCATCTTGTTTCTCACTTCAACTTTCACTCTTATTTCACACACTTATTTCACCATTGGTTTGTCCTATTTTGGCAATCACCCACCTTATCAGTTTACACTCACTATCTCATTCACTTGTATTCACTGATTCTCATTACAGCAATCTTTCACCTAATTTATACTCCCAATTATCTTACTCGTATTGGACCCCTAAGTATGCCTTTACTCTCCCTATATATGTTGGCAATTGGCATTTGCCCTTAGCCCCTTTACCATTATATTACCCTAATATATGTATCCATACAATTAATTGGCTGTATTTCAGCAATTTACTTTTTAACCAACCTACCCGAAATAATTATCTCCACTAATCATGGGCTTTATGGGTGTTCCTCTGCAGGTGGCTGCCCCTCCGTTGCTCCTGGCGGGTGCTCTTTGTGTGGCTCCTTGCAGGTTCCCTGGGGTGGGCCCCTCCGCCACTTTGGGTGGGCGGGGGCAGTCAGGCCCCTCCGGACCTCACAGCGGCTTTTTATGTTATCCATTTCCTGATTCAGTGGTAACTAATTATGCCATTTTATTGTTTTATATGCTGTCATGTACTTACTTTGAACTTATACCATAATATTATTATTTTCTAGAAACATTTTTGCCCCCTGAAGAGACCGGATTGGTCGAAACGCGTCGGGGATCAACGATACAAAACTGTATATGTATTATCTATGCATACTGTATTCAGGAATGTTGACCTTTATTTTATTCATACAAATGTTCCAACCTGTTCTAACTCATGTGGGTATCGGGGACTTTGGCAATAAACACTGTTTTATATAACCTATACAATACTTCTATATATTTTTTTTATATTGCTGCCTAAAAGCCCATTTGGGGAACCCTTCTCTCTCTCTTTTTTTGCAATTTCGGGGCGAGCAGCTTAATTACGTTCTCAATATGTGTCCTTTCTCTTTCGGAAGGGGGTATATGTGCCCAGTAAGCAAGTGGTTAAATCTGTCCAAACAAGAGTCTAGTAGACATCCCGGGTATGATAAAGTTTGAAACACAAAATCATAAATTATAATATAATAAATAACTATAAATAATTATAACAAATAATTATATAATAATAATAAAAATTATTTAATAATGTAATCAAATCAAAAACACTGAAATTTGCTCAGTTGCAGAATTGTCGCTGTCATTTTTTTTTTTTTTTTTTTACTACCAACATGCTTTATTTCATGAATTTATGACTAGGTTACAGATTAAACAAAAAACCAAGGGTAGCATCCTCTTGGTCGTATAAGAAGCATGCGGGTACGTACACCAGGCGGGGGAATGACACAGTTGCCCTCATTCTATGAAATGCTAGCCATCACACCGATCCTAAAGCAACTTATTTTGAAATTTTTTGCTTGTACATAGTCATCATTCTTTGACGAAAAGCATCAAAGTTGTCATCTTTGGACTGACCGGGTTCTTTTGATTCAGTACCCAGACCCTCCCCAGCAGAGACTGCACCCACTTTTATAGGGTTTTTGATGCCTGCTCCACCGGATCCAAGTCCTTGACCTTCTCGCCATCCCATCTTACTCAACATCTGAAAACCCACATTGTGCTGGGTTAACTTCTTGTTGGCAAACTCTAGATCAGATGGTTTCTTTCTCCTGTTTCCACCACGGCCCTTGGGACGTTCATAGTCAATACGAACTGGATCATGAACTTGTGGCTCATCAACAAGACACACCCTTTTGGCTGGAAGCATGCCAACCTTGAGTTTTGCTACTCTCTTACGAAGAATGGGAGGCCTAGACGGAGTGGGCATTTGGCTAAAAGCAGCCACTGAAGCGTTGTCTGTGGTAGCAGCCTCGGCACCCATTTCCACATCTTCATCACCTGTCTTAACGCTCCCCTGTTCATCTACATCAGATGAGACTTCCTGTTGCTCTTGCTTGAACTCTTCCAACTTACTTTTGTAATATTTATATGCTGGGCTATCTTTCTCACGTAAAAACCAAAATTCAGGGTTATTTACACTGTTTTGCATGCTGAATTCTTCAATCTCAGGACCCATCTGAACAACAAATTGAGCCAATTTTACTGCAGTATCCTTAGTCTTCTCATCAACATCTGAAACTTGTGGGTCTTCAGAATCATCAACTTCTACATCTGATGTCTGATCCTTTTTCAGCTTACTGATGGCGCCTGTAGAACTTTTGCACGGTACCTCTTGTCCCAGAGGTTCTACTTTGCTAGAAGAAGGCTTTGTTGAAGCATCCTGTACAGGTTTGACAGCAGTCTGTTTTTTTACTGCTGGGGTCACATTTGCTTTCTTTACTGCCGGAGGGGCTGCTGCCCCCTTCTTGACCGCTGGGGCGGCTGTTCCCCCCTTCTTGACTGCCGGGAGAGCGTTCATTATATAGTGTCTGATGATGAATTTCCCCACAAATCGCTATCGCTCAATTCTGCAAGTGATTCTAATTTATTATCGCTGTTTTCTAGCTGTTTTCTAGCTGCTCTAAAACCAATTTTGACATAAAGGGACACTTTTTGGTTTCTATGGACAATCTCCAGTTTCCAGGCAGTAAAAACTGTATTTATAATATAAAAGTGCATGCAGGACACTGGACAGACCATTAAGGACAAGGGGTGTGTGTAATTATTTTATACAGTGCTGTATTCTATAAGATTACAGTATACAGTATGTATTGTGTGTTTTAATTTGGCGCTGATTTCCGCCCCGTGTGTCGTAACGTCACAGGGAACGGAGTTCTGCGGCACTCGGGCACTGAGTGAATCGAGCGAGGAGACATCGCAGGATCCAAGGGACAAGGTAAGTAACTCTGCCTGGATACTGCGATCCTGAGTCTGACTCTGGGTTACCGCTATTAGTTCTAAATTTTCACCCCGAGCCTGACTCGGGAATACCGCCAGGGAGGTTAATATGGGGACTAGAGGACCTCAATAATGAGTAACGACTTCAAGTGCTAAATGTATTCTCCTCGGATAAGAGATGCTTGAGAGGAGATATGATAGCAACAAACATCTCAATGGTGATCCCAGCAAATGTATGAAACTTTTCAGTCCCAGGGAGTGTAGGATTATTCAGTGCAGCGCTATAAGTGAGACTGCCCAAAGCATGAAATTAGGTGAAAAACAGCGAGGGTTTACAACCCCTTTAAGAAGGTCATGGAGGTCTGGTGAGTGCACAATTTGAGTATGAGCACTTAGGCCGCGTACACACGACTAAATAAATCCGATCAAATCGGTCTGACAGACCGATTTGATCGGATTTGTCTGCTGGGCTATTTTGGTTTGATCGCTGTACACACAATCAAACCAAAATCACCGCCGGCAGACAGCGCGGTGACGTGGCGGTGACGTTGACGCATGTGCGGACAGATATGTCCGCTGGTTATTGTACTAACCAGCGGACATATCGGACAGACGGATTTCCAGCAGACAGATTTTAAAGCATTAAAAAATGGTGTAACTGTCGCCCTTCCTTCAATGTGACACCACTCAGCGCTTAGGTACAACAACTCAAGGTATTTTGGAATAGCTTCTCTGATATGCATAAAACTTAGCTGCTGCTGAATAAAATCAAACAATGTATACAACACAGTACAATAGAACAGTGGAACCTAAACAAGTCAAAACTAAAAAGTCAAGACCTCAAAAGAGTCCATAAGTTACATATAATACTGTAGCAGCGCTTAGTCTCAGAAGTGATCTTCAATTAGACATACGATCGTATCCTACGTTTTGTTTCATTGAACGTCGGTTACGTTGCCGTCACGAACGTGTCAGTGACCCGCTATCTCATCGCCCATTCGATCACACTGGTCAAACAGTGCGTTCCACCTTGCACATGCGCACACGCGCGCTGCCTGCCGCGCATGCGCACCCGACCCAAAGGAACAAATAGGCAAATAACAGAGTAGCGGCATCTATATGATTCAATGAAAAGGAGCCACTCAATGTATTGTTACACTCGTAATGGCTGCGGCTGTGCTGTATGTAGAAAAAACAATAGAAATTCTCACTAGTAGAGTAAACAATGTCACATCAGAACATCATAATGGTCATACATATATCAGTATCGCTATTTCTAGAATACATAACTAATAATCTGCATATAATCTTACACTTCTCATAAGAGCAATATCAATACCATATATCTGACTCCTGGAAAAATGCGTTTAGGTAGTATTGTGTTGTGATCACAGACACCTTTACTTATATTATTGGTTTCTCTATTTAAGCAGTTAAAAATACCATTATGATGACATATATTACAGGATACGCGATCCAGATAGAACAGAGCAGACCGTTCAGATGGGTGTAAAAATCTACCACATTCTCTTTAAAATTTAAAAAATTTATAAAATTATTAAAAATTATTGAAAATTATCAAAAAAATTATCAAAGAGTATTGGGCATGCCAAAAATTAATAAATATTAAGACATGATAAAAATACACCAAATGTTATGATAGAGATATTAGAAATAATCAAAATAGATATAACTAATAAAAATTAAGAAACAAAAATTAAAAATTAAAGATAAAACTACCACCATTACTGTATACGTCTTAAAATAAACCACTAAACTTATAAATGGCATGAAACCACTAGATTAAAGGAGGATTATATGGGGCTACGTCAAAAAAATAAAATAACATAAAATCACACTAGTCTAACAAGCTTAGGTGTCACTAATAAAACAGTTAATATCCAGTTCTATATTGAGGCCCTTAGGGGTTAAAACATCTGTTAGGAAGATCCAGCGTGTTTCGCATTTGGAAAGTTCTCTTACCCTATGTGAACCTCTCCAGTTCAATTGGAGATGTTCAACACCCCAGAACTGTAAGCCTGAAGGGTCCTGATTGTGTTTCAACTTAAAGTGCCATGACACGTTGTGATCTTTGTAACCCAGTCTTATGTTCTTAATATGCTCTAAAATTCGTTTCCTTTTTGTTCGCCCTATATATAGCAAATTACATGGACATTTCAAAGCATATACAACATAGTCAGTGTTACATGTTATAAATTGCTCAATTTGGAATTCTTGATTGTTCGAGTGGGCCATGAAATTAACAACTCCCCTCATTGGCTTTGATACGGATTGGCATGCTTTACATTTTCTGCTCTGTTCGCGTATCCTGTAATATATGTCATCATAATGGTATTTTTAACTGCTTAAATAGAGAAACCAATAATATAAGTAAAGGTGTCTGTGATCACAACACAATACTACCTAAACGCATTTTTCCAGGAGTCAGATATATGGTATTGATATTGCTCTTATGAGAAGTGTAAGATTATATGCAGATTATTAGTTATGTATTCTAGAAATAGCGATACTGATATATGTATGACCATTATGATGTTCTGATGTGACATTGTTTACTCTACTAGTGAGAATTTCTATTGTTTTTTCTACATACAGCACAGCCGCAGCCATTACGAGTGTAACAATACATTGAGTGGCTCCTTTTCATTGAATCATATAGATGCCGCTACTCTGTTATTCGCCTATTTGTTCCTTTGGGTCGGGTGCGCATGCGCGGCAGGCAGCGCGCGTGTGCGCATGTGCAAGGTGGAACGCACTGTTTGACCAGTGTGATCGAATGGGCGATGAGATAGCGGGTCACTGACACGTTCGTGACGGCAACGTAACCGACGTTCAATGAAATAAAACGTAGGATACGATCGTATGTCTAATTGAAGATCACTTCCGCCCATGCTCTAACTATGCCACACGGTCCGCCGGGCGCATGAGCGGAAGTGGGCGCACATGTGATCGGATCTGACCAATAGGCGATCGCGATTCGCTCGGTTTTGCTGTATTTATATAGGTCAGTGAGAAGCATTGTCACGCCCTCTGTTGAAGTCTAACCAATGACGAAACGCGTCAGGGCGTGACGCTTATCACTGACCAGAGACGTTGTGCAGCCTCCAGAGCAGGAACAGGAGAGTTTTTGTAGCAATAACCTACATCTCTACAGACTCACAGGGAGAAGCTGACAGGCACAGTACAGATTTCCGTTTTTTGCTTGATGATTTTACATTGTGGTACGCACAATATATGATTTGGGATGTTTTGGGCTTAATAAATAATTTTAAACGTTATCACACTATATTAGTTTTTTTACCTTATATGTATGCGGTTTGATCATAAACATTCCTGACGGTGGAGAGTGCATCTTCCAGGATACACACAGATATACAAATCCAGGCCCTTTTGATTCAGTCTTGTGGTGAGTGCATCCCCAACTGGGGACTAATTATCCCCCCACGTGGTGAACACCCCCTCTTTTGGTGAAAGGAGCACTTAATTAAGGACTGCTTTTTGTGTCTATACCATCTGCACTATCATCCTATCCCTAGAAGGTCTTTTGGACCCCTAGAAGAATCTCAGATTTGGTTCTGAGACTAAGCGCTGCTACAGTATTATATGTAACTTATGGACTCTTTTGAGGTCTTGACTTTTTAGTTTTGACTTGTTTAGGTTCCACTGTTCTATTGTACTGTGTTGTATACAGATTTTAAAGCATGCTTTAAAATTTGTCTGCTGGTAAAACCTGTCTGCTCGCCCGTACACATGGTCGGATTTGTCTGCTGAAACGGTCCGTCGGACCGTTTCCAGCAGATAAATTCGATCGTGTGTACGCGGCCTAAGAGAGCATGGGATTTGTGTTTTTGGGAAGGAGCTGTTTTGTAGTCCACTATGCACTGTTTGCTGGAGCATATAGTGAGATTTGAATGAAGAAACACCATATTTTTTTAAGACCTTTATTTGTGGTTATTTAATTACTGAAAGAGGAAATAAAATCTTCCGCTTTGATTATACCAACAGGCGAGCCTATAATAAGGCTTACCTATAGGTACTGTAAATATCTCCTAAACTTGCACTGTTTAGGAGATATTTACTATATTCGCTGCCGTCTACGTCATCCGCGCATGCACACTGAAAGAACGGCCCGCTTGTGACGTTTCTTTAGGGCCCATGCTGTGACCGGCAGCACCCGTGTACATGATGTCATCGCGTCCCTGGCCAATCACATCGCTGGAGCCCTTGAACCCTGAAGTAACTCCGGGAAAGATGTTGGCCGCGTCAGCTGTGTGCCGGCGCGGCTGCGGGGGCTAAGTTCTAAGGTAAATATTTCATAATGAGCTACTATGCCATGCAAAGTAGCTCATTATGCTTTTGTCTTGCAGTTTTTTTTGTAGGGTGGGGGGGGGGGGGGGTTGGAGGTTTACAACCTCTTTAAGTATAAGGACTCTTTCACACTGATCAGTTTTTCTTCTGTTTTTGCCTTACCAAAAGCAGAAGAAAAAGGCATGACGATTAAATCCTGCGTAACACTTCACACCAGTCAATTGGATTTTTAAAAGTCCTGCATGTTAAAGTTTTGGTGCAGTTAAAAAATGCACCTCTCCATTAAAACGAATAGGAAATGAATCAACAATATGACAAAAATGCGGAAACGCAGCAAAAACGCATATGCATGTCTGCTACAGCCTGAAAGCAGCTTAAAAGGACACGTTGGATGGACTTTGATCTTACTTTATGATTTTTTTATTCGATACTTATCACATAAATGAATTGAATATTTATCACAGGGTCTCAAAAACTTTCTAAACAAAGGGCCAGTTTATTGTCCTACAGACTTCATGAGGTCCAGACTGAGTAGAAAATGTGCCAAAGTCAGTGGGCAAAAATAATGTTCCCAGTGTTTGTTTCAGTGGAAGTAATTGTGCCCCATTATTAGTGTAAGTGGGAGGAATTGTGCCCCATCATTTGTGTCGTTGAGAGGAATTGTGCCCTATTATTAATGTCAGTGAGCCCCATCGTTTGTGTCATTGGGAGGAATTGTGGCCCATTATTGATGTCAGTGGGTGGTATTGTGCCCCATCTCTGTCATTAGTAGCAAATGTGCCCCATTCATTGGTGTGAGTGGGGGTAATTATGCCCCATTGTTGGTATCAGTGGATAAAATAGTGCCCAAGGGGCAGATAAAAGCAAGCACAGGGCCGAAACTGGCCCCCTGGCTGCAGTTTGGAGACCACTGATTTATCACATATGTTTTACTTTGATTACAAAAGCATGGTATATATATATATATATATATATATACAGTATATACAGGGCCGCCATCAGGAATTATGGGGCTCATTAGCTTCAGGCTTGGGCTCCCTGGAGCAGAGAAAAACGGGGGGGGGGGTGCTGCCGCCTCAAATTGAGAAGTGGGGGGCTCCCGTGAATTGAGAAGCAGGGGGTGCCGCTGCTCGCTAATTGAGAAGAAGCGCAGGGGGAGGGGGCCTGAATTGTGAAGCAGGGGGCCACGAATTGGGGACAAAAAAATTATATAAAGAATATTTATAAAACAAATTATAAAAAAAGGGGGGTAGCTTATCGGGGCCCTGGGGACCTATGGGTCCTTTTAATAAAAATAAAAAATTATATAAAAAAATATATATAAAAAAAAAAAGTGGGGGTTGCCTTTCCGGGACCTCTAGGCCCTTTAATACAAACAAAACAAAAAAAATAAAAAAGGGGGGTTGCCATCCGGGGCCCTGGGGACTTCCGGGCCCCTTACAGGTGTACTGCCTATATATACATATATGGAAAGTGCAGCACTTTGTTGTATTTATTACCATAATGGAACTGCAGTATGACTAAACTTCAGGACTCGATCAATCTACATGAAATCCTGTTCGGTCATATTATGAGAATATGAGATTTGTCTCAGCGATTCCCCCAGCTACTTGGCTGGATCAGAAGAAAGGAATTGAGCTGCTTGTTGTGTTTCACAAAGTCAATTGCTGGAAATGTCATAATGATAGCTCAGTGCAACCGTTCTTACATAGTACAGAAATACCTTTGATTCAGTGTGAGTGCCATTAAATTTACCTACTTCTGGCTTAAAGTCATCTCCAGACAACATTTTTTGATTATAGTGAGGGGAAATTTAAATTTAAATTTCTGTAAGGTTTTTTATTTCTGTTGGTTCTTTAATGAACACAAAGGAGTGATTGTAAAAAAAAGTAGGCGTACGAATGTGTCAATCATTCGCACAAGTAACACAAATCTCCACCGTAGTTTGCTATATTTAGTATTACAGTACTGTATCAAATAATTACACCCCCCCCCCCCCATTTATCCCTAGTGGTCTGTCCAGTGACCTGCATGCACTTTTATATAATAAATACTGTTCTTTTTGCCTGAAAACTGTAGATTGTCCATAGCAACCAAAAAGTGTCCGTTTACATTAAAAGTGGTTTTAGAGCAGCTAGAAAACACAGTGATAATAAATTAGAATCACTTGCAGAATTGAGCGATAACGATTTGTGGGGAAATTCGTCATCAAACACTGAAAGTAATAACAGTGACAATTCTGCAACTGAGCAAATTTCAGTGTTTTTGATTTGATTAGATTATTGAATAATTTTTTATTATTATTATTTGAAATAATTATTTATAATTATTTATTATAATTAATGATTTTGTGTTTCAAACGTTATCATACCCAGGATGTCTACTAGACTCTTGTTTGGACAGATTTCTAAGAATTACAGGCCTACCATATAAAACGCCAAATTTCCATGCAAAACAATTGTACCCCTTTCAGCATGAAAAATCTGTCATAATCATACTGCCGGGGGGTTAAGAGGGAGATAAAGCCTCTATTAATCTACATGTAATATCCCACCCCATTGTGTTTAGTTAGTGGGCATGGAGAAGGAGGGAGGGGGTGGGCTGTTATTTACCACGGTGTATACACCCACATGCGTGACTCTGTAGTCACATGGGCTGCTCAGATGTGATAGGGAGGAAATGCTCAGCAGAGAAACTCACTGAAAACTGAGCATGAGCAGAGTTGCCACCACAGGTGCAAAAGCCGAAAGAAAATGGTAGGGCAAAAATTGGACAGCCGCACTCCAACGAACTCCCAAAGAAGTAGTCTTTATTAAATAAAAATCAGCAAAAGTGCATACAGACACAGCCACAGACAATAACCGACGCGTTTCACAATATAACTATTAGTGCTTAAAGCAGAGGTTCACCCTAAATATAAGCTCTCCCATGTGATCCAGCATACTGGCGTCAGCGTCAGCATGCTGTTTTTTTTTTTTTAATCCCCCCACTTACTGTATTATGCTGGAATTTAATTTTTTTCCCCCGCGGTGGACGGCTCTAGTATTGCTTGTCACATCTTGCGAAAATACCCGATAAGGACTCGGGTAATCTCGGCGAAAATGCAGCGCCTGCGCACAGACCTAGGAGCTGACTGCGCAGGCGCCGTATTTCTCCGAGTCCTATTTCTGCGTTTTTTGGAGGGCGTGACGCGCCATAGCCGTAGGACTCAGAGAAATACGGCGCCTGCGCAGTCAGCTCCTAGGTCTGTGCGCAGGCGCCGCATTTTCGCCGAGATTACCCGAGTCCTTATCGGGTATTTTCGGAAGATGTGACGCGCTATACTGGCGCCGTCCACCACGGGGGTAAGAGATTAAAATAGACCATAAAACAGTAAGTGATGGATTAAAAAAAAAAAAAAAAACAGCATACTGGCGCTGACGCCAGTATGCTGGATCACATGGGAGGGCTTATATTTAGGGTGAACCACCTCTTTAATCATGGTTAAGCACTAATGATTAAGCACTAATAGTTATAGTTTGAAACGCGTCGGTTATTGTCTGTGGCTGTGTCTGTATGCACTTTTGCTGATTTTTATTTAATAAAGACTACTTCTTTGAGAGTTTTCTTTCATCATTATATGCATTGCCGGCACCCTGGTGTTCTGAAGATTTTCTCAGTTTAAAAAGTTTGCAGCACCCACCTGGAGCGGTAACACCTTTCTTTCCACAGGTGCAAAAGCCCTAGCTGAATTGGGGACATGGACAGAAGGTGGAGATACGAGAGCAGCAGGATCAACCAGGCTTTTTGCAGAAGACAGAAAACGAACCTCATAGTGACTGAGTGAATATAAACAGCATTTTTTATGATGTTGGTTTAGTGGCACATTAAGGATATTTGGTTTCCCGGCCTTTATAAGTGCACACCAGTCACAGCAGGGGGTACAGTATTCTATATATTATTTTGGCTTCTTGTACTATTTATTGTAGGGACTTCTCATTTTACAGATCTGCATTCCCAACGCTATCTACATTGGGTTTCCTAAGCGATAGTTTGCTTGCCGACTGTTGTATATGGTTTGCACTTTGTGTTTGGTTAAGGATAGAGTAACCTCCTACTGGTAAAGACTATCTGAGCAAATGTGAAATTCAGGTATATAGTACTACTCTGTTAGATCCCTTCAGGCATATAACATTGCCATGGTCATTCCAACATATACATATACATTTCATTTATAAAGGCACAGTGGTGTGCTAAAAAATGCTTTGCTTGCTATAGAACTCAAGTGAGTGAAGACCCCTTAATTTCAGTAAATGATGAAGGTAAATAAATAAAACAGAACTCAAAATAATATTTAAATATTATTCTGTATAATATAATAACGTTCAATGCATTGTGGGAAGCCGTTATGAGCTATAAGCCTGAAATTCAACGCCATATATTCAAATGCAGGTTATTCGTCAATGGCAATGTAAACTTAAAGTGTTACTAAACCCACAACAGTAAAATCAGTCTGTATATGCGGTAAAGCATGCTTGTTATACTCACTGTGGAACCTAAGGGGTTAATCCTCTGCATTGTGTAAAAAGGCTGTTTGTTACTGTCTTCTCTGATTCTCCCCTTCTTTTACTGTCTCCAATCCATCTCCTGATACAACAGAGCCTTAGGGGTCAAGCTGCACATGCTCAGTTTGCTGTGTATTGCTAGAGAGCTTTTTTTTTTTTCCCTTGGGAGGGTACATGTGATCAGCACAGGGCCAATCAACACTGTCCAGACAGAGGGTTAGGGGTCCTGCAGCCTCATAGGATAGTCAAAGGAGAATGAAAACGCCTCCTACAAGCTTAAACCACACACTGATAGAAGTCATAAGACTGCTATATACTGCTGATGAGAAAAAAGTATTTAGTCGTTTATTTTTACTAAAATAATTGCATGTCCATGTTATGTGTACTGTGCCAGAGCAGATATAGTGAATACTGGGTCCTGGGTTTAGTAACGTTAAAGTTTTACTTTGATCAGATACAGTATGCAGAGAGAAGCCATTTCTAACCACTTGTTTGTAGCTACATACCTAGGGGATTGTTGGGGCCAGTTCACACCACGAATCACACAGGAATGCACTGTGCATTTCTGTGCGATTCACATGCGATCTGCGTGCAGTTCTATTCCAAATAATGGACTGAAATCACACTGAAAATAGTGCACTACTTTATAAAACACACAGCAACAGGATCGCATGTTACTACTGTACTATTTGATCCGGTGCGGAAAACACACTGCACTTGTGACCTGCATCTGGGGTGTCATTAAGTTAACATTGACATCCACTGCAGATTGCAACTGCAGTGCATTTTAAACGCGGTGCTGGAAACATGCACGGGTTGCTGCACTGTGCTCTGCAGTGAACTGGCCCTTAATAACTGAGTAATGCTTAGCAGTAGCAACTGATTGCTAAACAGATGAAACAGATGGCTTCCTATTGAGTAAAGCTTGGCTATACATGGCTCAAATTTCTGTCTGCAAAAAAAAAGCTACCCCCACAGCCCTCCCTAAAACTCACCCGAGCACCCTCTCGATCCAGCAATGTGAACGAGAGCCTCGGCTGCATCAGAACTCCCTCTCCTCATTGTGAGCCAATGAGGAGAGAGTGGGGGTTGGGCCGAGCCGCAGCTCTATGTGTATTATGGACGCATAGAGGAGAGCTCGGGAGAAAGAATGCACCAGTGCCCACAAAGCAAAGGGCGAGAAGAAGAGGATCAGGGCTGCCCTGTGCAAAACCACTGCACAGAGCAGGTAAGTTTTTTTATTTAAAAAGCCAAAAGTGAACAATCACACATGATTAGAGTATTGGGCGATCGTGCTAGATTAATCGCTACTTCATACTGCTTGACTGTAGGTAACTTGTACTATGTAGGTGACTGACAACAAGTGATTAAATCCACAAAAGGAAGAACTTAAATATGCTTGCATCACCTGGTGACCACGCCCCATGCCTATATAAATGGTTGCGCACCGCTCACACGGCATTACATTGGGAGAGATCGTCGAGTCAACATCGGGACAGGAGAAGAGGGAAGGAGACGGCGGAGAAGAGTTAGTAAAAGAGCTGCAAGAAGATAGTGGAGGGGCCCGGCAGAAGGCAGAAAGCACCGCAGAGTGCGGAGTACAGAGTGGAGAGTCGGAAGAGGCCCCCCGGAGTCAGAAGAGACCCCTGAATTTGGAAGAAGACCCCCGGAGCTGCCTAATAAATTACTTTAAAAACCTGTCTAGTGTGTTTTTTTTTTCTTTACACTTTTTCCCCCCAGGTGAATGGGTAGGGGTATGATGTACCCCATACTCATTCACATAGGGTGGGGGGCCCCCTTATTAAAGGGGGCTCCCAGATTCCGATAAGCCCCACGCCCGCAGACCCCGACAACCAACGGCCAGGGTTGTCAGGAAGAGGCCCTGTCCTCATCAACATGGGGACAGGGTGCTTTGGGGTGGGGGGGGGGGGCAGAAGGGCGCCCCCCTGCCCCAAAGCACTCACCCCCCCCATGTTGAGGGAATGCGCTCGCTTGTCCCCACCCCCTTTCCTGACCGGCCGGGCTGGGTGCTCGGATAAGGGTCTGGTGTGGATTTTGGGGGGGTTTTCGGCGTAGGGGTTCTCCTTTAAATCCGTACCAGACCCAAGGGCCTGGTATGCTCTTGGAGGGGGAACCCATGCCGTTTTTTTATTTAAAATTTGGTGTGGAGTCCCCCCTCAAGATCAGCAGAGCACAAGTCGCATGCCAAAGTCGGATCATGCAAGACCGCGTTCCAACTTTGATCCGACTTCAATGATATTCAGTGGAGTGAAGTAGGATCAAAGTCAGACCAAAGTAGTACAGGGAGCATTTTCAAAGTCGGTCCGACTTGTGTCCAATTAAGACGGCTCTCATAGGGAAACATTGATTTTCACACGTCATGCGACATGAGCTCCCAATGTCGGAGCGCTTGTCGGACAAGTGTGAACACGGCCTCAAACCTAGAAGCTGATTGGTTTCTATTTACAACTACATCAGATTTTGCACTCTCCACAGTTTTAGTAAATCAACCCCACTGTGTTTTATAGAGCTCTGTCCAAAAATAGTGATTGTATGTTTTTTTGTGTGTTGAAGCATTTTAGGGATACATTCACAGTAAATTAATGCAATATGCGTTAACACATGAAAAAAACATGGGGAAATGTGTGCATACAGTAGGTGTGCATAGAGTTTTATGAAATGGAGGGTCTCACCGAATAACAAGGCAGAGAAGTTTAGGATGAGATAATGCTGCCTCCTGATGCCTGTAATTTTTTTTTTTTTTTTGGCCCTTTTTTTATCACTGTTAGGCTCATAGTTACAGCACAGTTGCATTTACTTACATGAGAGATTTTGACAGCTGATACTTCGGATTCCTCATACCTTTTTTTTTTTTTCCCCTGTGAATCCACAAGGATTTTGCATTGCGGTACCATGCCGTTGTCTCAGGGTTGCAGGGCAGTGAGTCCTATATACTTACATGAGATGGTCTGACAGGCAAGTGCCTCCTGTCAAACTTGGCAGGTGGCATTAAAATTGGCACATTGTAATGCAAAGCAATTTGTTCTTACCCAAGTGGAACCATGTTTGCTTATAAGTGGGTGGTTGGAGGGTGGCAAAAGGGTGAATCAACTCCCTGTTTTTAAAGCTCCTGGCCATGCGGCGCACATGGCCAAAAAAATTGATCCATATAATGAAGGTGGGTGGAGGAATCCTCTCTGCTGCACTATGGCAGTGGGAACTCCTCCACTGTCAGAATACCACAATCAGTGCTGCAACTAATTGGGTGCAGACACTGATTGTTTAAAAATTTTCCAACATATGAACAAACCCATTCAAGAGAAGTTGATCGTTGGATTGATGTCTCTCTAATGGGAACAGCCATAAATGACGGTCCCTGCTGAATTGGACACATTTTGACCCATCTTTGGCCAGAATAACAGTGATTATACAAGTTCACATGGCCAGGAGCTCTAAAAACAGGGAGTTGATCCACCCTTTTACCACCCTCCAACCACCCACTTATAATAAACATGGTGCCACTTGGTGCTACTTTGCAGCCATGGGCATCCGCTCCATAGGGCAAGGGGGGTCGTTTGCCCCCCTGGAATCGCCAGTGAGAGCCAGGAGCAGGGCCGAACTGGCCCTGGGGCTGCTTTAAGCGGCAACTGCAGCGCTCCCCTCCTTCTGTCCTCCGGCGCTCATATGGTATGTCATGGAGCTGTGTCTGTGTGCAAGGTCCCGCCCCCCTAGTTCGGCTCGTCTGATAGTCTTCTAGTGTTCCGCCTATCACACGAGCCGAACTAGGGGGGCGGGACCTTGCACACAGACCCAGCTTCGTGACATACGATACGAGCGCTAGAGGACAGAGGGAGAGGAGCACCGTTTTATATCGTTTACCAGGCCTGTGCTTTGTTTGTTCCAACATCTGTTGCCACAGGTAACACTAGACTATTTTCTGATGTGTTTTTAGCAAGTCTGGAAACGCAGAGCAAACACAACACAGAGTTGTAGCCTACGGCATCGTTTCTAGTTGTCCCTTATTTAGAGTGCCTGTTCCTCTTCTGGAATCAAATTAATTTGTCCCTCATTCCAAAAGGTTCCTCTTTTAGACCTGAAATAAATATACTGACAATATAGTGTAGTGTTTGTCAAGGGAAAGGGGTGCTGTGTAATGTAAAGGGGTCCAGTGATGCAGGGTGCTGTGTAATGTAAAGGGGCCCAGAGGTGCAGGGTGCTGTGTAATGTAAAGGGGGCCAGTGATGCAGGGTGCTGTGTAATGTAAAGGGGCCCAGAGGTGCAGGGTGCTGTGTAATGTAAAGGGGGCCAGTGATGCAGGGTGCTGTGTAATGTAAAGGGGGCAGTGATGCAGGGTGCTGTGTAATGTAAACGGGGCCAGTAAAGCAGGGTGCTGTGTAATGTAAAGGGGCCCAGAGGTGCAGGGTGCTGTGTAATGTAAAGGGGGCCAGTGATGCAGGGTGATGTGTAATGTAAAGGGGGCAGTGATGCAGGGTGCTGTGTAATGTAAACAGGGCCAGTGATGCAGGGTGCTGTGTAATGTAAAGGGGTCCATAGCTGTGGGATGCTGTGTAATGTAAATGGATCCAGAGCTGTGGGGTGCTGTGTAATGTAAAGGGGTCCAGAGCTGTGGGGTGCTGTGGGGTGCTGTGTAATGTAACTGGATTAAGAGCTGTGGGGTGTTGCGTAATGTAAAGGGGTCCAGAGCTGTGGGGTGCTGTGTAATGTAAAGGGGTCCAGAGCTGTGGGGTGCTGTGTAATGTAAAGGGGTCCAGAGCTGTGGGGTGCTGTATAATGTAAAGGGGTCCAAAGGTTCAGTTGTGGAGAGTGGGTACACAGTAGTGACAAAGAGATATTGAAAGATGCAGGGGGCACAGTGGGGTGTTTTTACATTTTAACATGGGGGGGGGGGGGCGCTTTTAAACCCCGCTAGTGGTCGAAAAAAGGGTACAATGTGACTGTGTATCGCTGCTGCCAAAATGCTCCCCCCCCCTGAAAAAATTTCAGCGGACGCCCATGTTTCCAGCCCATCAATAGGTGCCGTAAAGCTTCTATGTCCTATAATACTTTTGTGATCATTTCATATACACAACAGAATACAAAGTTCTGGTAAACTGACGGCTTCGAACATCCTGGGGTTGATTTACTAAAACTGGAGAGTGTATAATCTGGTGCAGCTCTGCATGGTAGCCAATCAGCTTTTAACTTCAGCTTGTTCAGTTAAAGGGTTTTTTCACCTTAAAGAGGTTGTAAACCTTTGTGTTTTTTCACCTTAATGCATCCTGAGCCCCAAATTTCTGTGGGCGCGTCCCCGCTGACCCTCTCTCCAAGGGTTCCCAGCTCTTAATTGGATAGATTGATAGCAGCACAGCCATTGGCTCCCACTGCTGTCAATCAAATCAAATGACGCAGGTGCCAGTGGAGTGGGGCCGAGTCTGGCATTCGGCATTGGACGCCAAATGCTGGCTCGGGAGGGCATCCACAAGGTAACCCCCTTGGGACAGCGCTTTCCAGAAGGGGGTTATTTAATGTGGGGTGGAGCTGCAAGAGCCGCCATGGGACCCCAGAACAGGTGGATAGGGGCCACTCTGTGCCAAACAAGCTGCACAGTGGAGGTAAGTATGACGTTTGTTATTTAAAAAAAAAAAATAGACTTTACAACCACTAATGCATCCTATGTATTAAGGTGAAAAAACTTCTGACAGTGACCGGACCCCATCCCTCCCTGTTTTACTCATCTGACCCCCTTTGAGAGACGTGGGGCTCTTGATTGGATAGATTGATAGCACCTAAGCCATTGGCTCCCGCTTCTGTCAATCAAATCCAATGATACTTGTGACAGAGGGTGTGGCCAAATCCTACATCCGGCATCTATGGACTCGGGAGCGCACTCGCAAAGTTAACCCCCCAGGAGAGCGCTTCTCCTAGGGGGTCATACAATGCAGGAGGAGCTAATAGCACAACTGGTGGACCCCAGAAGAGGAAGATCAGGGCCACTCTATGCAAAACTAACTGCACAGTGGAGGTAAGTATGACATGTTGGTTATTTAAAGAAAAAAAAAAACACGAAGCCTTAGAGCCTGACAAGTCGCACTCTGTTCTGTACAATGGAACCATTCTAATAGGAGCAACTCAAGTCGCTCCGACTTAGAAAAAGGTTCCTGTACTACTTTGGGATGACTTCAGGGCGACTTGCATTGACTTCAATACAGAAGTCATTTTGCAAGTCGCCTCTGAAGTCGTGGGCAGATCGCCTTGCCGAGTCGCTGGGCAAGTCGTGCGGCCCCTGTGTGAACCGGCTCTGACAATCACTTTAAGCTTTGACAATAAAACCTGGAAACTGGCTTCTATGCAGAGCTGCACCAGATTTTGCCCTCCAGTTTTAGTAAATCAACCCCCCTCTATGCACTTTCTGATGGAAGAAAAGACACGTTATTGTGAATCTGCTCCACAACACTGTGACCTTCAATCACATGGAACACATTCCTTTAAAACCCAACAGAACTACATTGTATTTGTTTCTCATGTTATCAAAATAAAATAATAACCAACATTACAATGTTACAAAAAAAGTAATACAAACACAATATATTGAAGATAATCTCAGAACAACCTACAGGAACAGGATACATGATCATTGGCCTCTAACAATAAAGCCCGGTACACACGATCGGTTTGACCAATGGACCGTTTTCATCAGACAAACCGATCGTGTGTGGGCCCCATCTGTTTGTTTTCCATCGGTGAAAAAAAATAGAACATGTTTTAAAATTTTCCTATGCATAAAAAAACGATAGAAAAAAACGTCTGGGTGGAAGTCCATTGGTCAAAAATCCACGCATGCTCAGAATCAAGTCGACGCATACTCGGAAGCATTGAACTTCATTTTTCTCAGCACATCGTAGTGTTTTACATCACCGCGTTGGACACGGTCGGATTTTTGACCGATGGTGTGTAGGCAAGACTGATGAAAGTCAGCTTCATCAGATATCCAACGAAAAAATCCATTGGATTAGATTCCATCAGATATCCGATCGTGTGTACAGGGCTTCAGTCTTTCACCAGAATAAAGCCGTATTAAACCCAAAATCAAAAATGTAATATATTGCAGCTTACTAATTCTTAGATGTTTTCAAGCCTCGTTCATATATTTGTTTAATATTTTCATGCGTTTACGCGTGTTGGGCATAGGGCAGCTTATTCACTTTAGTAGGCTGCCCTATGCTCATTTGCAGGGATGGACTGGCCATAGGGACTACAGGGAGTTTCCCGGTGGGCCGATGGCTCAGTGGGCCGTTTTTTTTAAAAGGAGACTCTTTCAGACCCCCCTGTCTCTCAGTCCCCCCCTCTGCCTCTCAGACCCCCCCTTCTGTCTCTCAGTCCCCCCTCTTTTAGCCCCCTCCTCTGTCTCTCAGCTCCCCCCTCTGTCTCATTCACTCCCTGACTCCTAGGCTGCTTTCACACTGGGGCGGGCATTTTTTGGTAAAACACTGCTAGTTTTAGCAGCACTTTACTGTCGTTTTAGCTTCACTATTCGGAGTCTAGCATGCGCTTTTAACCCCCACTAGCAGCCAAATTCAAGGTTTAATGCTCCCATGTAGCGCTGCTGCTGAAGTGCTTTGCACTGCTCTTCCACCGCCCCAAAGATGCTGCTTGGAGCACTTTTTTAACGCCCTGGTAGCGCCCCAGTGTGAAAGCATTTGGGCTTTCACACTGGGACTGCAGCAGAGGCGTTTTTCTGTCGCTTTACAGTTGCTATTTTTAGCCCAAAAGTGCCTAAAAAAATGCCTTGGTGTAAAAAGTGGTCCTACACTCAACCCCTCTCTTTTACACTCACTCTTCTTATCTTACACTCACCCCCCTCTCTCACTCACCACCCCCTTTCCCTCAACCCTCCCTCTCTCTCTCTCGCTCTCATTCCCCTCTCTCTCAACCTGTCATGAAATACAATAATGGATGTAGGGGCCTTTTGGTGGGCATTTTATTGAATTAAAGTGGGCCGGTCTGTATAAAGTCCAGGGCCAAATTTTTGTCCCAGTCCAGCCCTGCTCATTTGTTATCCAAAAGAAGCTCCTGCTCCTTTTTGGTTGATAAGTTTCACGCAATATTTAAAAGCGTGTTTTGCCGTTAATGTTACAAGATTCTGCCAAGCGACAATCAAGGCAAAACTGCACAGCTAAGACAAGCAGTGCTTTAACGCTAATGCACGTGCGGCTCCAGTGTAAGGCCCCTATCACACTGGCACGTTTTTCAGGCGGTTTAGAGCTAAAAATAGCGCTGTTATACCGCCTGAAAAAATCGTGCCCTGCAGTCTTCAGTTTGAAAACCCGAAAGGCTTTCACACTGAAGCGGTGTGCTAGCAAGACTGCTCCAAAAGTCCTGCTAGCTGCATCTTTGGAGCGGTATAGGAGCAGGGTGTTTACTGCTCCTATACCGCTCCTTCCCATGGAAATCAATAGGAAACCGCAATAATACCGCCGACAATGCGCCTCTGCAGAGGCGCATTGCTGGCGGTATTAACCCTTTTTTTCGGCTGCTAGCAGGGGTTAAAACCACACCGCTAGCGGCCGAATATTGCGGTAAATACGATGGTATAGCAGCGCTAAAAATCGCGCCACTATACTGCCACCGCACCTCCACTGCCCCATGTGAAAGGGACCTAAAGGGTCTTAATGTCAGTATTTTAGATAGGATAAAAAACAAAAAAAAATTATGTGCGCTTTTGTTTCTTGGCCCTACTACCACAAATAATATACACATATATGGTACATTTGTTTCAGTCCTTCTTTCTTTTGGTGGTGGTTTTTTTTATTTTTATTTTTTTACTATTTTGGGCTAATTTTCCTTGATAATAAAAACAAATCAGGAGATATTTATTACCATTTGCCACCAAATAAAGGCTCAATTTTTCCCTTAAAAATATGCATTATAATTTCGCTGGAATAAACTAAGGCCGGCCATACACAGTTCAACTCTCGCCCGGTTTAGCAGGAGATTCAAACCATTAAGGTTGAATGTATCAAGCTGACCGATCGATCAACTTGGGTATAACCAATCTGTCAGATTTGCTTCCGAATATCGCTAACGTCTGCTATGGATAATCGCTGTCTTCTCCCTGTCTGCCCCCCAGCCGGAAGCAGACAATGGCCCAGCAGCAGGGATTCCCCTGTCAGCACTGTCTGTGTTGATGGGGGAATCGTGAAAATTGCTTTCCGGCAACCCGTGGCTGCAGGAAAGAAATTCGCACTGCATATGGCCGGTCAAAGTAGTTGCGATAATATGTCGACATGCCAAAGTTACAAAACTGTGTTCAGGCAATAAGATTTGTTTAACCCTCCAGGCATGAAGGGGTTAAACATATCTTAAAAGCAAAGACCCTTTGTTGTCCACAATGAACAACCCATTTACGTCTTCGGTTTTTTTTTTCTTCTTTTTTTGGTTTTGTTTTCTTCAGCTTTTTTTAAACCATTTTCTGCCAAACTGACCACCACGAATGGTTGTCACGAGCAACGCAGGAAGTTATTTACATGGGGCCCCCGTATTTTGCGACGGATGTTTTCAGAAAACGCCAGGGGGGGTCAATAGGCACAGCATCAGGGAATGACTTTAAGAGGTCATCCATCCGGAGAGAAGTCTTTTCTTCTCTCTAGCACTCTGCCCGCTCCATGAAAGGGCTCTGGCATTGAAAGGAGGACAAGCCTTTCCAATTCACTATCACCATGGTAAATGGGAACATCTCTAGGCAAGTGTTCAACTGCAGAAATACTTTCCTTACATCACAGGGGGCGGCCACCTATTACTCCACACAGCTTCATTCTCCACCAATGAACTAACAACACGCATCCTATTCATGGATATGCTAGAATGTCTAAGTTATCACTTCCATCGTAGATTCACTCATGGTGAACGTGCACAGCACACTATTATATTATATATATTATATATTATATATATATATATATATATATATATATATATATTTATATATTCACATCACAAGGAAGCAAAACAAAAGTAACTATTGTATTTATTTGCATATAACACTCACTTTTTTATTCTGAAAATAGACAGTAAACTGTGCCTGTGTGTTATATGTAGGGGGGCTGTGGAAAGTTATTTTCCTGAAACCTCCCTTAACCACTTCAATACCGGGCTTTAAAACCCACCTCCTTCCTGGGCCTATTCTGGCATTTCTCTCCTACATGTACAAATCACCATTCTTTTGTTAGAAAATTACTTAGAACCGCCAAACATTATATATGTTTTTTGAGCAGACACCCTAGGGAATAAAATGGCGGTCATTGCAACTTGTTATCTTGCACCGTATTTGCGCAATAATTTTTCAAACGGCTTTTTTTTGTAAAAAAAATGGTTTCATAAATTAAAAAATAACAAAACAGTAACGTTAGCCCAATTTTTTGGTAAAATATGAAAGATGATGTTACACCGAATAAATAGATACCTGACATGCCATGCACGCGGCGACACCTCACATGTGTGGTTTGAACGACATTTACATACGTGGGCGGGACTTACGTGTGCGTAGGCTTCTGAGCGCGAACTACTGGGGACAGGGGCATTTTAATTTGGTCACCAGTCATCTCTATGGTAAACATCCGGCGGAAGGCGATCATCTCTCCGGGCCTCCGATGGGACGGGAGAGCCCGGAGAAGCACCGGATGGCGGAACCGCCGCTATGATCGTTCTTACGGTGCACAGGATCGCCGCCGCTAAAAAAATGATATCTCAATGATGCCTCTGGGTACAGGAATCATTGAGATATCCCTGCACAAAGTACCGGACGTCATATGACCACCCGGGATAACAGGTCCCCTTTTTGACGTCATATGACAGCATGCGGGTGTAAAGTGGTTAAAGTTAGGGTGCGTTTTATACGCCGATAAATACGGTATTTACACCTTGAATACTAATTTGTGGCACATGTCACTTTCAAAGGTAATTACCGTATATACTCGAGTATAACCCGAGTTTTTCAGCACATTTTTTTGTCCCTGGACTCTGGGGACCCGGTACCGGCCGGCCGTAGGTCCTCTGGACCCCAAACTTGGCACACATGTAGCCCATCATTTCTCTACAAGTGTGCAAATTTTATTGGCCGGGGACCTACGGCTAGGGAGCACCGATTTTTCAAAGCCGGGCACCCCTTCCATAGACTCCCATGTTAAATGGTAATTTCTCTGTTGAATTTAGGGACCCGGTACCGGCCAGTCGTAGGATCCCTGGACCCGGAACTTAGCATACATATAGCCCCCTCCTCTACAAGTGTGCAAAGTTTGTCTGGGGGACCTACGGCTGGGGAGCACCGATTTTTCAAATCCAAACACCGCTTTCATAGACTCCCATGTTAAACGTCTAGTCATGGACACAGTGAGGCACGTGCATAGTGAGGCATAAGGACAGTGATTCATGGACACAGTGAGGCATGGGCACAGTGAGGCATCGACACAGTGAGGCATCGACATGGACACAGTGAGGCAAAGTGAGGCACAGTGAGGCATGCAGATGGACACCCTAGGCTATTACTCGAGTCAATAAGTTTTCCCATTTTTTTTAGGTAAAATTAGGTGCCTCGGCTTATATTCGGGTTGGCTTATACTCGAGTATATACGGTACTAAACCCAGGACTCTGCATTGACTATATCTGGTCTCCCACAGTACACAGAACATGGACATGCAATTATTTTAGTTAATATATACTGCTAAACACCTTTTCTAATCATTATATATGTGACTTCTATCAGTGTCCAGCAGATCACTGGTTAAAGCTTGTAGGAAGAATTTTCATTCTCTTCTTTGAGAGTGCATTACCCCTGACCCTTTGTCTGGACAGTGCTGATTGGCCCTGTGCTGATTACATGCACCCTCCCAAGACAAAACAAAAAACTCTCTAGCAATACACACCCAACTGAGCATGTGTACTATCTGTACTATCAGGAGATGGATTGGGGACTGTGAAAGAAGGGGAGGCTCAGAGAAGAAAGGATGAAACAGCCTTTTTACGCCATGCAGAGGATTGACCCCTTAGGTTCCACTTTAACCACTTAGTCACCGCCCTATAGACGAAATACGTCTATAAGGCGGTTCCTCTACTCTAACAGGATGTACATGGATGTCCTCCATTAGAGTCAGGTGTGCGCGCCCGACCAGGCGCGCACACGCGATCACCAGTGCTCACTGGGTCCACGGGACCCGCAGCATCGATGATCACGGTAAGGAGCCAATGGCGGCGGCTCCTTACCACGTGATCGCGCCGTCCAATGACGGCGCGATCACGTGTGTAAACAAACCCGGCGTGCATCAGATCCACGCGACCGAGCGGTCACGGCGCTCGGCGGGTCAGCGGGACCCGCACCGTCAATGATCTCGGTAAGGAGCCAATGGCAGCAGCTCCTTACAACGTGATCGCGCCGTCCAATGACGGCGCAATCACAAATGTAAACATTGCAGGTCATCTCTCTCCTCACACCATTGCAGCGTGAGAGAAGAGGAGAGAGATTAGTGCCCAGCAGTGCCCCATCTGTTCCCCATCTGTGCCCCAGCAGTGCCACCAGTGCCCCACCAGTGCCACCTGTGCCCCACCAGTGCACAACAGTGCCACAACACATCTGTGCCACCTGTGCCCATCAGTGCCACCTGTGCCCATCAGTGCCACCTGTGCCCATCAGTGCCAATCAGTGCCGCCTGTGCCCACGAGTGCCGCCTGTGCCACACCAGTGCCGCCTGTGCCACACCAGTGCCACCTGTGCCCATCAGTGCCGCCGCCTGTGCCACACCAGTGCCGCCTGTGCCCATCAGTGCCGCCTGTGCCCATCAGTGCCAATCAGTGCTCATCTGCACCCCACCAGTGCTGCCTGTGCCCCACCAGTGCCATCTGTGCCCACCAGTGCCATCTGTGCCCACCAGTGCCACACCAGTCCCACCTGCACCACTGCAGTGCCATCTGTTGGCTTGTTTGGGTCTTAAGAAATGAGAGAGACTGTCAGTACTTCAGGTGTGATCAAATTGTTCAATTTTCAGAAATTGGTACCATAGCTTGTAGACTCTATAACTTCCACCCAGACTAAGGCTGCATTCACACCTGAGCGGCAAGTAACGCCGCATACGCGGCTTTACTTGCCGCGCTTCGATTTTTTTTTTTTTTTTTTTACAAATCTTCCCATTCATGTCTATGGGCGAACGCCAATGTCGCTTGAAAAAAAGGGTCCGGGACTTTTTTTCAGGCGACAGGCGTTCGGCGTCTCAGAGATGTGAACCATCTCTATAGACATGAATGGGAAATTTCCCCTCCAGCGGCACGAGCGTCGCGCGACAGGCGTTTTGCCGCTCAGGTGTGAATGGGCCCTAAATACTATCCAATTTTTTACCAAAAATATGTAGCAGTATACATTTTAGGCCAAATTTATGAGGAAAATTACTTTTTTACCAAATGTTATGATAGAAATGAAGAAAAATTCATATTTTTACAACATTTTCGTTCTTTTTTCATTAATAGCGAAAAAATAAAAACCGCAGATGTGATCAAAGACCACCAAAAGAAAGCTCTATTTGTGGGAAAAAAAGGACAAAAAATTCAGTTGGCTACAGTGTTGTATGACCGAGTTATTGTCATTCAAACTGTGAGAGCACCGAAAGCGGAAAATTGGTCTGGTTATTAAGGGGGTTTAAGTGCCCAGTGGTCAAGTGGTTAAATATAACAAGCATACTTTATTGCATACACAGACTTATTTTACTTTTGTGGGTTTAGTAACACTTTAACCACTTAAGGACCTTGGGTGTTTTTCAGATTTGGCAATTAGAAGACTAAAACTGATTTATTTTGCTAGAAAATGACTTTAAACCCCCAAACATTATATATATTTTTCTAACACCCTAGAGAATAAAATGGCGGCCATTGCAATACTTTTTGTCACACCGTATTTGCGCAGCGGTCTTACAAGCGCAAGTTTTTTGGAAAAAATTCACTTTTTTGAATTAAGAAATAAGACAACAGTAAAGTTAGCCCAATTTTTTTATATATTATGAAAGATAATGTTACGCCAAGGAAAATGATACCCAACATGTCACACTTTAAAATTGCTCCCGCTCGTGGATTGGCGTCAAACTTTTACCCTTAAAAATCCCCATAGGCGACATTTAAAAGAGGCTTCAATAATATGGTCCTGCTTAAAGCAGATCTCCAGTCCAACCCACCCCCCCCCCCCCCCAAAAAATGAAAGGAAACAGATACAAATACTGTAGCTACAGACTCTTAAAGTGGTTGTAAACCCGAAGAAAAAAAAAAAACCTTGTAAGGCAAAGGCATAATGAGCTAGTATGCATCGAAAGGCTGCCCCCCACTTCCAGCACTTCCAGGAGCAGAGGCTTTTTGGCAGAATAAACACTTGAGGCCAGCAAATGCAAAAACATATAAACGTGCTTTAACACAAGGTGCGTTTAGCGCTTGAGCATTAATTCATTTCAATGGCCAGAATAAATTATTGTTCTGCCCAATTTAACCACTCAAGACCCGGACCAATATGCAGGTAAAGAAACAGGCCCCTTTTTGCAATTCGGCACTGCGTCGCTTTAACTGACAATTGCACGTCGTACGACGTGGCTCCCAAACAAAATTGGCGTCCTTTTTTTCCCACAAATAATGCAACATTATGGCGGACACATCGGACAATTTTGACACATTTTTGGGACCAAAAGTGCTATAAAAATGCATTGTTTACTGTAAAAATACAATTGCAGTTTGGGAGTTAACCACTAGGGGGCGCTGAAGGGGTTAAGTGTGACCTCATGTGTTTCTAACTGTAGGGGGGCGGGGCTGGACGTGTGATGTCATTGATCGCCTTTCCCTATATCAGGGAAAAGACGATCAATGACAGTGCCACTGTGAAGAACAGGGAAGGTTTGTTTACACTCACCTCTCCCCATTCTTCAGCTCCTGTGACCGATCTCGGGACACCGGCGGCGATAGGGTCCGCGGCCACGGCTGGGCACTTAAAGAGGACTTTATTTGCATGCACGTTTACTCGTGTTCACGCGAGTTCCTGCGCCTGGCATCAATAGACTCTATTGTCCAGAATTCTGGCAATTAGAAAGTATTAGAGCAGGAATGTGTCTAGCGTTAATGCGCGTTTATGTCTGTTGCCGCGGTTGGCGTTAATAAACTCTACTGTTCATAATTCTGGCCGATAGAATGCATTAATGCAGGAAAGCGCCTGAACACGCCTAGAGTTTTATGGCCTTTATGAGCATTTAGGCATTTTTGAGCATTTTTTATGCTCATGAGCTCCTCCCCTTTATGCCGCGTACACACGATCACTTTTTGTGATGAAAAAAAACGTCATTTTATCTCACGAAATCAAACAACGTTTTTCAAACTTCATTTTAAAAAACGACGTTGCCTACACACCATCGTTTTTCCAAAAAGCTCTAGCAAAGCGCGGTTACGTACACCACGTTCGACGGCACTCTGTTCCATTGAAGCTCTGTCTCATAACTTGCTTCTGAGCATGCGCGGGTTTAAAAACGTCGTTTTGCCCACACACGATAATTTTTTATGACACAAAAAACGACATAAAAAATTCAAGCATGTTCGAATTTTTTTTTTTGGTCGTTTTTTAGAAGACATAAAACAATGTTTTGCCCACTCACGATCATTTTAAATTATGTTTTTCATCACAAAAAGTGATCGTGTGTACGCGGCATAAGTGATGCTTTTTCCTGCCTCTAAACTCCTATGTGTGCAGGGACCCAATGAGATTGCGGTGCATACTAGCTCATTATGCCTTTGTCTTACAGGTTTTTTTGTTTGTTTTTTTGTTTTTTGTTTTTACAGGGTTTATAATCACATTAGGCAGTTACAGCAAACAAATTAAAAAAATAAATCTGGTCACTGTAAGCACCCCTGTCGGTGATAAATGGTTTGCCTTATCTCTCTAAGACCCCTTTCAGGCTGCTTTCACACTGAGGCGCTTTGCAGGCGCTAGTGCGCTAAAAATAGCGCCTGCAAAGGGGCCGAAAAGTGCCGCTCCTTTACATCCAGTGTGAAAGCCTGAGGACTTTCACACTGGATCGTTGAGCCAGCCGCATCTTTGGGGCGCAGTAGAAACGGTGAATATACCGCTCCTACAACGCCCCTGCTCATTGAAATCAATGGGGCAGCGCCTACAAAACGCCTGCAAAGTGGTGTTTTTGTGGGCGTGTTTAACCCTTTCGGCCGCTAGAGGGGATTAAAACCAAAATGCTAGCGGCCGAAAATCGCGGCAAAAACGAAGGTAAAGCGTCATTAAAAATAGCGCCACTTTAGCACTTGAGCTATGACTAAGCACTAATTTCAGTGCGAAATGCGTCAGCAGTTAGGTTTTTATTTCATTTTGCTGTGACTTGTAGTGCTGTGTTTCTTTTAATAAATGCTACAATTTGTTCAGAATGCGGCTGTCCAGAGACAATATTTGTTCCTGCTTAGCGCTGACGCACCCAGCGCGTTCAGTGCGAAAGTAGCCTTATACTGGGACGTTTTTCAGGCACTTTAGCGTTAAAAAAGGTGCCTGAAGGAAGCTGCATCTGCAATCCCAATGTGAAAGCCTAAGTGTTTTCACACTAAAGCGCCTGAAAAACGCCCCAGTGTGAAAGGTGTCTTAGCGTTAAAAAAAGCGCCTGTAAAGCGCCTGAAAGAAGCCTCACCTGCAATCCCAATCTGAAAGCTTTCACACTAAGGCGCTGCGCTGGCAGGGCGTCAAAAAAAGTCCTGCAAGCAGCTTCTTTGCAGCGCTTTAAGAGCGCTGAATACACCGCTCCTAAAGCCCTCCTTCCAATTGAGGCATTTTTTTAGCACCTGAAGCAGCGTTTTTCGGGCGCTGGCAGTGTGAAAGGGCTCTGGAGGGACTCAGGCTTTCACATTTGGATTGCAGATGAGGCTTCTTTCAGGCTCTTTACATGCGTTTTTTTTTAACGCCAAAGCGCCTGAAAAATGCCCCAGTGTAAAGGGGTCTAACCATAGGCGTGCGCACAGGGTGTGCCAGGTGTGCCCAGGCACACCCTAATCACCCTGTGCAGCACAGATTCCCCCTATTTCCTAGGTTCCCCCTCCTTCCCCTTGCAGCGCTGCCTGGTTCCCTAATCTCCTCTCCCTCTGGCTGTTGCTGCAGAAGTGTTTGAGGATGAGTGGGGGAAGGGGCCAGTAAATATGTAACTTACCGCCCCCTTCTCTTTCATCGTGAGTGATTGGTAGTATGTGTTTGAGCTTTGGGGTGCACACCCTAATGCAATAGGCTGCGCACACCTATGGGTCTAACTCCTACATCTGCAGGACAGCGTGTTCTATTGAAAAACAACAGACTCATTGGCTAAATTATCAGATAAAAATAAACGAAAAGAAAGCCTAAAGAAAAGAAAAAGAACGCAGCCACCACATCTAAACTGCAATATAATAAATGTTTGCTTTTGGCTTTATGAAATCACCGCTTACAAGAGCAAAAGCCAATTAAAAAGAATCTATTTTTAAATGACATCCTGGATAATAATAAAAAAAATCCACTCCAGCAGAAAACTTCTCCTGTGCTGAGATGTCATTTCAATGAGCTGCTGATCTGAGCCAGGAAAAGGAAATGACAAATCTAGAACAGACAGTCACTGATGCTGCACAGGAGGGAGTGTAGTAGGTAGGTGACCAGGGGAAGGTAGGTCTATCCAGGTAGTAGTCATCTATCATGGATGAGGAATCTCTGAGATTCCTCCCACCCCTGATGACCCCCTCCTTCTCTTCCTCCTTGCCCTGCTGTGTTTGCATTGTAAGGATCCCTCAGCCTCCAGTGATGTGTGTTGTGGTTGACAGGAAGCCATGCTCCTTGGTAACCAAGTACAACAACTCTGTTCAACTAGTAAAGCAGTCTGAAGTCTGCTCACCTCTTCCAACAACACTTGTTAACTCATCACATCTATTCCTCCTGACAATCTACAACTGATCACCACCATACATGATCTACAGATTGCCCCCAACTGATCAGTACCATACATGATCTACAGATTGCCCCCAACTGATCAGTACCATACATGATCTACAGATTGCCCCCAACTGATCAGCACCATACATGATCTACAGATTGCCCCCAATTGATCAGCACCATACATGATCTACAGATTTCCCCCAATTGATCAGCACCATACATGATCTACAGATTGCCCCCCCCCCCCCAACTGATCACCATACATGATCTACAGATTGCCCCCAATTGATCAGGACCATACATGATCTACAGATGCCCCAACTAATCACCACCATAAATGGTCTACTGATGCCCCCAACTAATCACCACCATAAATGGTCTACAGATTGCCCCCCAACTGATCACCACCATACATGATCTACAGATTGCCCCCAATTGATCAGCACGATACATGATCTACAGATGCTCCCAACTAATCACCACCATAAATGGTTTCAGATGCCCCAACTGATCACCACCATACATGATCTACAGATTGCCCCCAACTTATCACCACCATACATGATCTACAGATGCCCCCAACTGATCAGCACCATACATGATCTACAGATGCCCCCCAACTGATCAGCACCGTACACATCGATTTCTATAGACGATCTACAGTCTACAGATTGTCATAACTCATCATCACAATACACATCGATTTCTATTAACAATCTACAGATTGCCCTAACTGATCAGCACTATACACATCGATTTCTATGCACGATCTACAGTCTGCCCAAGCCCCCAACTCATCATCACTATACGCGATCTACAGTTTCCCCCATGTGATCAGCACCTTGCACATCTATTTCTACAGATGGTCTACAGATTGCCCCAACCTATCATAACATGCAGGATCTACAGATGAAAATAAAGATGACCAGAGATGCCAAGTGCTGCAGATCCCACGATCAGAAGAAGAAACCCCAGGGATTCTGCACACTGCAGGAGGAGAGGATGCACAGCCTAACCTACATCTGATATCAGTGAATCACACACAGGATCCCCCCACACTCACTCACCTGTCACCATGCACTGGCTGTGTAGTGATGGCTGCCTGGGATCACCCTGTCACCTTCCAGCTGATCAGAGCTGCATTGCTCCTGCAGTGTATAGTAAGGCTGTGTGTGTCCTCAGTGTGGAGGGGAATGAGCAGAGTCTGAGGAGGAGACTGTGTAGGAGGAGGAGGGATCACATCTATACTCACTTTCTTCACTATGACTCTGCAGGAACCTGCACATTGCTATTGCATAACCTGCACATCACTAGGAGATGATCGCTCACAACAGGAGCTTGGAGACTGGCAGCAGCAGATCTCTGCCTGTGTGTAGTGTGCAGTGATCTGATCGTGGCATTCCACTGGGGATCAGCTATTGGTACAGGATTGGTCATCAGCCCAACCATCAGATAGGGGAACTGGAATTTGCTGTTTACTAAACAGAAAGCAATAATGGCCTCTTTACAGTCATGTAACACACACAGGCATTGGTGTATTTTGGTTTTTGTGCTGCCCTAGGCAAGACTAAAACAGATGCCCCCTGCCATCTAAATTTGTCCCACATCAGCCGCTTTAAAATTGCGCACGCCGTGCAATGCCAACAAACGTACATTTTACTATCTATAGGTGATGCTTTAAAAGCCTTCACAGGTTACCACTTTAGATGTACGAAGGAGGTTTGGTGCCACAATTACTGGGCATGATCTGACATTCGCGGTGATACCTCACATGTATGGAGTGATCGCTGTTTGCGTGAGCTCGGGACTGACACGCACATTCACCTTTCCAATGCGTGCATGGGAGGACTGGGGCACTTTCGTTTTTTATTATTATTATTATTATTATTATGAATTGTTTTCTTTTTACACTGTTTCTTTAATTATTATTATTCTTTTATCATATTTATTGCTGTCACAAGGAATGTAAACACCCTTTGTGACAGCAATAGACATGTAACAGGTACTCTTTATGGATAGATCTGTACTGGAGTCTATAAGGCCACGTAAACACGATTGCTTCAAACCGATGAAAACGGACTGAAGTTCGCTTTCATCGGTCCAAACCGATCGTGTGTAGGCCCCATCGGTCCGTTATCCTTCGGTCAAAAAACAGAGGGCTTGCTTTAAAATTGAACCGATGGACGGATAACCGATAGGTCAAAACAGATCGTTAGTATGCAAAAGCATCAGTTAAAAGGCCGCGCATGCTCAGAATCAAGTCGACGCATGCTTGGAAGCATTGAACTTCATTTTTTTCAGCACGTCATTCTGTTAAAACATGTAAACGTCACCACGTACTGATACGATCGTTTTTTTAACTGATGGTGTGTAAGGCACATCAGTCCATCAGTCAGCTTCATCGGTGAACCGATGAAAAACGGTCCGTCGGATCGTTCTCATCGGATGGACCGATCGTGTGTACGCGGCTTAAGACACCAGATCCCGCCTTTAAGCTCAGGTTCACACTGGGCTGTGGGAATGAAGCCGTGCAAGTTCAGATGAACTCACACGATTTCACTCCCGCCTGTCAGTCCCGATTTCGCCCGCGAGACATCAGATGTCAATGCAAATCGCAAATCGTGCCGAAATCGCAAAAAGTAATAAAGAAACTACCTTTTGAAATCAGTGTAGCGCCGCAGGTTGCGGCGTCGCACTGATTAGGATGGTGCCATTGCCAGAAAATGCTGCAGATTTGATATGCGATTTGACATATCAAAACACATTTCAAAAATGCACCAGGGCTAAAAGCATTTAAAACAGCATGGTCGATGTTTTCAAATGCCTTTGATTTCTCAAAACTGGTGCCAATGGTTCCTGAGTGAACTGAAAAGCTTTGCTTGGCTGTCCAGCCAACCGGCGGATGCACCGACTGGTCACTCAGTTCTGGTGGGACAGGAAAGCCTGTAATAGCAATTGATCAATTAGTAATCTGTTCTAATTGCTTTTACAAGACAACCAACCGCTGGCTCCTGCAGGCATCATCCCTGTGCAGACTCCACCCCCCCAAAAAAAATGCCGCCTCAGGCAAACATCTTGTTTGCCTCACGGTAAATACGTCCCTGCATACAGGATTGGCTTTAGGCTACATCCATACCTAAAGCCTTCTACACATGATAAGAGTGTCAGACGAATGATCATCCTTATTTTTTGCATGCTAGTTTCATATTAAAAAGAAAGAGGTTACTAATGTTACGAAAATTCTTGTTCGTCAGAATAAAACGTCAGAAGTGATGTAATGTACAATGGAACCTCGGATTACAAGCATAATCCGTTCCAGGAGAATGCTCGTAATCCAAAGTACTCGCATATCAAAGCGAGTTTCCCCAATGAAGTCGATGAAAACAAAAATAATTAGTTACGCACTGACTTCAATGGCATGCAAGACCTCATTCGGCCAGAGGTGGGGGGGGGGGGGGCTGGAGAGCCTCGGAAACGGCCGGAAAGACCCAAGGACATCTCGGCTGACCTTGACAAACCTCGGGCCTTCACACGCATTTCCAAACGGTTCGGTTCGGCTCCGCCTCCGCCCCCGCCACCTCAGGCCAAACGCGGTACTGCACACTGCTTTGGCCTGAATCCTGCACGTGTTGTGAGACAACACTCGCAAACCGAGTTAGGTGCCATTTCCCCTGATTTCACTGTCAATATCAATGGCTTATGTTGCGCTTTTCAGGTGTTATTATTGGATTTCTATAGGGACGACAGGTGTTTTGCTACAAGCTCAGATGTGAACAAGGGCTATTGAAAAAAATGGGTTTTTGCTTGTTGAGCGTTTTTGAGGTTCGACCTTATTTGCTCAAGTGTGAATAGGGGCCTCAATGCACACATACCAGACATGTGTCTGTAGGCTGCTGGGGTTGCTGCGCTGAGTGCATGCTCCTAGCACAATGACCAAGGTGTCATAGACAGCTCCTGGTCTATTGGTGGGCAGTGCTCGAAAATTCGGGGGGGGCAAACAACTGCTCCCCCCCACCCCAAGGTGATTGCTGGGAAAACAATACCACACCACAGCACAATACCACACCACCAGATGTCCTGCCTGCCCGGGATGACTCCAATCTCCTGTCCTTCTCCATCCCCTGTCCCAGCCGAGGAGTGGACCTGCTGCAGGTCAGCCATCATATCGGCTGCTGGGTCGGCCTTCCCCTCCATGCGTCTCCTTCCTCCTTCTCCCCCTTTGCCAATAACATTGCTTCTCCTTCTCGGCCAAAGGGAAAGGGGTTTTCATGATCCACTTCCTGATTGGCAAAGAGGAGATTTAGTGTGAAAATAACACATTTTCATCCCCTATTGTCACGCAACAGGGTGGGCTTCGGGCGAAGTGCTCTGCTCCCGGAGCCCACCCTTTTTTGAAACCAATTAGAGCCTCTGGCTCTAATCACATGCTTCAAAGACACACCCCTCCCATTGGAATCTATGGTCTGGCATCCCTGTGTGTAGACATAGGGTCCGGACGCATGGATAGGGGGGGCGGCGCCCGTGTGCCCATAATGGACAGGCCTCCACTGCTCTGGTCTCTAGTAATGATCATCAGCCGGCAGCTTACAAACATGGGGCCACTGTGACAGCCAATCAGTGGTCACGCATGCTGTTAAAGAGATGTCGGGGCTTGGCAGGAAGGTGTTAACACCCCCCCCCCAAAATGTAACATTTTCCCCCCACTGTACTGCCTTCCCCACTCCCCCCTTTCTCCTCCCCCTTCCCTCCCTCCTCCTTTTCGACCGCCCCCCCCAATTCGGCCCCATATGCTGCTGTACCTTGGTTCCTCCACCAATTTATAACACCACCATCTGTATATCTTCTTTATATACCATAATCTATAATCTAATAAGTGGATTTATTGTTGGGGATGAATGGGATAGAGGTCATTTTTTTTCATTTTGGCCGACTCCTGACCATTCTTTTACATTAGCCATTTACGTCAGCCTACCTCCAACCTGTCACGTTTAGGTCTGGAAAAACAGAAAAGTCAATTTCTGTCTTTTTTTTACCAGACCTGGATGGACTTAGGCTGGAGGTAGGCGGGTATAAACGGACATAAGGCCATTTACATTGGGCTGCTCATAGAGCTGCATGGAACTTCTGATCAGATTCACTTGACAGACTAACAGATGGACCTGATTAAATAGCCCGTGTGAAAGGGCCCTTAGGGCCAGTTCACACCATAAAAAATGTAATCCAGATGCATTCCATGTGCTTTTGATGCGTTTCAGTGCGTTTTTGGTGCGTTTTTAATGCAGTCCATTGCTTTTTTTTCACCCATCTTTTCTATTAATCTTAGATAAGGACAGGTGTGTTCCAGTGCATTTTTGGTGCATTTAGGTGCGTTCCAGTGCGTTTTTGATGCATTTTACAGCGTTCCAGTACAGTCCACTGCAGGTAAAATGCAGCATGTTATACTGTTTTTTTTCTGGAACTGGAACTGGAACGGCAAGCACTGGTGTAACCTATGCCATTGAAAACCATATACAGGCATACCCCACTTTTAAGTACACAATGGGACCAGAGCATGTATGTAAAACGAAAATGTACTTAAAGCGGAGTTCCACCCTTAAAATCACTTTGTTTCATTCCATCCAGCATACTGGCGTCAGCGCCAGTATGCTGTTTTTTTTTTTTTTTAATGCATGTACTTACTTTATATAAAATCATTGAATTTCAGGCGCACCGCGGTATGTTGCCGCTATAAGGCGTCACGCCTTCCGGAAACAGACGATTAGCATTCGGCTCTTCTCGGCGCCTGCGCACAGACCCAGGCGCCGTATATAGCCGCGTCACGCCCTCCGAAAAAAGCCGAACTAGGACCGGCTATTTTCGGCGCCTGCGCAGTCAGCTCCTGGGTCTGTGCGCAGGCGCCGAGAAGAGCCGAATGCTAATCGGCTGTTTCCGGAAGGCGTGACGCCTTATAGCGGCGACATACCGTGGTGCGCCTGAAATTCAATGATTTTATATAAAGTAAGTACGTGCATTAAAAAAAAAAAAAAAAAAACAGCATACTGGCGCTGACGCCAGTATGCTGGATGGAATGAAACAAAGTGATTTTAAGGGTGGAACTCCGCCTTAAAGTGAAACAATAACTTTTTTCACTTATAGGGTGTAGTGGGGGGTCAGGTGCTGCCGCATGAAATTGAGAAGCGGGGGGGCCCTTTACAAAAAGACCTCTGTGCCCTTTAATAAAAAGAAAAGAAGAGAGAATATATATATATATAATATATATTTATGGTCGTGGCCCTCTGACCGAAAGTGATGTAGATCACATAAACACGCGACAAGACTTACAACATAAATAGACCTGAAGTGTGCCTTGGTGGTCTGGTCAGTATGCCAAGAAAAGGGGGCATACCCAAAGTAAGTAGTGGGTAGTTGTTGAAGAAGGATGTGCTGAGAAGTGCCCTGAAAAAGGGAAGGGCGGGAGGGTGTCGAATGCGATTGAATGCGCAGACTCACGGACATGAGGTGAGCTGGGAAGAGTCGGCCCAGTGACGTGTAGTACTGCACACTGAACCGACAAAGAGCATGTGTGAGTGGGCTGCTTAAATACCCTCCGGGCTCCTCCCATAAACTCAGGCCACCATACTGGCCTTCTTATATATATATATATATAATATATATATATATATATATATTTTTTTAAAAGGGTGGTTTTAGGGTGGTTCCCATCCGGGCCCCTGGGGACCACCGGGCCCCTTACAGGTGTAATGCCTGTACCCCCCTGATGGCGGCCCTGGTAGTGGGGGTGTCAGGGGCACACTGGAACAGGGTGGGCTATGCTCTGAGCTTCAGCTCCTTTTACTGCGGCTGCAAAATGTCTGTACAGTACTTGTAAGGCACTTTACATACACTCACAGGTATGTACTTACTCGCGAGTGTATGTAAAGTGAGTGTACTTAAAGCGGGGTATGCCTGTAACCTACTTTCCATGCGTTTTTGATGCAGAAAAAAAACCCACTGGACTGCATGTGGTGTGAACTGGCACCTAAAGCGGAACTTCTCCCAAAAGAGGAACCCCCATTAAAGCCCCATCGAACAATAGGACCCATTAAGGTGAATAGCACTATTCAGCAAGTGCTCCGCAACCACATGCAAAGCCCACAGTTGTGGTGCTCTAGTGGGGGGGGGGGGGGTTAATAATGCCTCCTCACCATCTGTCAAATGTTCACTGAAGAATGATCCAAATGCTGACCGCTCTTCAGAGAGCAAAGCACATTTGAACGAGCCCTTCGTTTTTTTAAGAATTAAATTTTTAGATATTTTGTAAATTTTTTATCAGCCCTGTTGGCTTTCCAAAATGGTGGGGGGACTCACTATAAGATAGGACAGATCATGGTTCCCAGCTTGTAGAAACTCACGATCTCTCAGAACAGGGATGTGTGTGTTTATGCCGGTCACGAGCATCGGTACCCCCGCTGTGCAGCGCACGCCCAATATCCTACTTAAAGGGACCGGCGTACAGCTACGACGGTCTGCGGGAATGAGCCGGCCTGCCGCAGTATAATGACAGCGGCTGGTCAGCAAGAGGTTAATGCTGTTGCACGGTCACGGTGCTCGGGGCAGGGGCACGCGCCCCCATACGGCGGCAAATTTAAAGGGACGTACTTGTACACCCATTTGCCTGTCCGTGCCATTCTGCCAACGTAAAAGTGCGTGCGCTGGCCGGCAAGTGTTTAAGAAGGGTGTTCAGCGTGATACCTATATGTAATTGTTTTTATCAATTATGGTTGCACTATACAGTATGTCTTCAATTGCAGCAGCTCCACGATAGTTTAACCACTAGTTTAACCAGCTCCGGATAGGTTTTACCCCTTCATGACCAGTCTATTTTTTGCTATTGGGCACTGTGCTACAGTACTTTAACTGGTAATGGCGCGGTCCTGCATTCCTGTACCCAATTGCATTGCCCAACTCAGTGATTCTGGTTTTATTTTTTTCTGACATTTTGGTTTTATATATTTTACTTGGATTTTCAAAAGTCGTATAAAACAAAAACTGTGCCTGTCTTCATTTCAGGCTGCAAAGCAACAAAATGTGATTATTTTAAAGGGAGGTGATTCTTTTCTATAACCGCAATATTTATACACATACAGTATCTCACATAAGTGAGTACACCCCTCACATTTTTTTAAATACTTTATTATATCTTTTCATGTGACAACACTGAAGAATTGACACTTTGCTACAATGTAAAGTAGTGAGTGTACAGCTTGTATAACAGTGTAAATTTGCTGTCCCCTCAAAGTAACTCAACACACAGCCATTAATGTCTAAACTGCTGGCAACAAAAGTGAGTACACCCCAAATTGGGCCCAATTAGCCATTTTCTCTCCCCGGGGTCATGTGACTTGTTATGCCGCATACACACGGCAGAGAACCTCGACGGGCGGAACACATCGTTCCGCCCGTCGGGGTTCTCGGCCAACCGTCAGATTCGGCGACCCGCCCGTCGTGAAAGGTGACCAGCCATTCATCCCGACGGGCCGTCGAGCAAATAGAGAACCTGCTCTCTATTTCGGCTCGACGGCATTCCCGACGGGATGCTCGCCGAATCCGTACACACGGCCGAGGTTCTCGGCAGAATGCGGCTCTCAGCGAGGTTCTCGCTGGTTTCTGCCGAGAACCTCAGCCGTGTGTACGCCGCATTAGTGTTACAAGGTCTCGGATATGAATGGGGAGCAGGTGTGTTAAATTTGGTGTTATCGCTCTCACTCTCTCATACTGGTCACTGGAAGTTAAACATGGCACCTCATGGCAAAGACCTGAGGATCTGAAAAAAAGAATTGTTGCTCTCCATACAGATGGCATAGGCAAACAAAAAGATTGGCAGGACCCTAAACTGAGCTGCAGCACGGTGGTAAAGACCATACAACCGTTTAACAGGACAGGTTTCACTCAAAAGAGGCCACGCCATGGTCGGCCAAAGAAGTTGAGTGCACATGCTCAGCGTCATATCCAAAATTTGTCTTTGGGAAATAGATACATGAGTGCTGCAAACATTGCTGCAGAGATTGAAGGGGTGGGGGGGTCAGCCTGTCAGTGCTCAGACCATACGCTGCACACGGCATCAAATTGGTCTGCATGGCTGTTGTGCCAGAAGGAAACCTCTTCTAAAGATGATGCACAAGAAAGCTTGCAAAAAGTTGGCTAAAAACAAGCAGACTAAAGACATTGATTACTGGAACCATGTTCTGTGGTCTGAGACCAAGATAAACTTATTTGGTTCAGATGGTGTCAAGCGTATGTTACGGCAACCAGGTGAGGAGTATAAAGACAAGTGTGTCTTGCCTACAATAAAGCATGGCGGTGGGAATGTCATGGTCTGGGGCTGCATGAGTGCTGCTGGCACTAGGGAGCTACAGTTTATTGAGGGAAGCATGAATGCCAACATGTACTGTGACATACTGAAGCAGAGCATAATCCCCTCCCTACAGAGACTGGGCTGCAGGGCAGTATTCCAAAATGATAATGACCCCAGAATGAGCATTTGTGGGGCATCCTGAAACTGAAGATGGAGGAGCGCAAGGTTTCTAACATCCACCAGCTCTGTGATGTCGTCATGGAGGAGTGGAAGAGGACTCCAGTGGCAACCTGTGATGCTCTGGTGAACTCCTTGCACAAGAGAGTTAAAGGATCACTAAGGCCCCGTACACACGTACGAGAACCTCGTCAGGCTAAACTCATCGTTGCGCCCGACGAGGTTCTCGGCCGGCCGTCGAGTTCGTCGACCAGGCTGTCAAAAAAGGCATCGAGCCATTAGTCCTGATGGTACAGTTTGCTCAGCGAAAACGTACACACGATCGAGCTTCTCGGCAGAATATGGATCCCAGCGATCTTCTCGCTGGATTCTGCCGAGAAGCTCGGACATGTGTACGGGGCCTAAAGGATTTTTTTTTTTTAGCTAAATAGCTTCCTTTACCTTACTGCAGTCCTGGTTTCATGTCCTCATTGTTAATTTTTGCTTTGAAGTAGCTGTAATTCTGCTCTGATCTCCACACTTCCTGCTTGTCTAGCTCCTTATGAAAAATCTCATGGCACCTTTTCACTGTGGTCCAAGCTGTCATTACTGGGTGTCTAAAACTCCTCAGAACCACTCAGATTCATTTTAAAAACAAAACACTGCCCTGTATTTGTTTGTTTTTGTTCTGTGTGTCTCTCTACTTCACAGAAACATGAAACCAGTTTAAGGCTGCATTCACACCTAGGCGTTTTGTCGCCCTACGCCCGACGCTGTAGCAGCCTTAAATACGCTGGAGGGACGAATTGACATTGTCGGCTATGGAGATGGTTCACATCTCTACGCCGAACGCCGAAACGCCGTACGTCTGAAGCTTGAAACAAGTCCCGGACCCTTTTTTTCAGGCGTCTTGGGCGTTCGCGCATAACCGACAATGCTAAAATCACCCCTCCAGCGAAAAACAAGGAGCGACTTGTCGCCGCAAATCGCGGGGACAAAACTCCGAATCCATGTCGCTGCAATACGCCGCCTCCCACCTACGCTCAGGTGTGAATGCAGCCTAAAAGTGAAACTAAACTGCAGGCACATTATATGATTGATTTTTTATCTATTTGTAATCATTTTAAAAGGAATCAGTTAACTTTTATGTCTCTATACCCTGTAAACAGTCATTTCAGCATTTTTTCCATTAGTGACCCTTTAAGGCAGTGCTGGAAAATAAGGGTGGCCACACAGAATATTGACACTTTGGGCCCAATTTGGACATTTTCACTTAGGGGTGTACTCACTTTTGTTGCCAGAGGTTTAGAAATGAATGGCTGTGTGTTGAGTTATTTTGAGGGGACAGCAAATTTACACCGTTATACAAGCTGTGCACTCACTACTTTACATTGTAGCAAAGTGTCATTTACTCAGTGTTGTCACATGAAAAGATGCAATGAAATATATATTTTTTTAAGTGCTCACATAATCTCTGTTACCAACTTAGAGAGGTGGGGGATTGGAGAAGCATTGGCACTGATCTTCCCAGTGAATGGCTGTACAGGGTTTGTGCCAGTACAAGTCTAATCATTGCACTGGGTATGCTGGGAAATACTGTATATGCTCTCATGCCTAGCATGGTCAGTTTTAAATAGGAAAGCAGAGGGACTAGCAATAAAATGAGAACAGGATACTTTTTAACACAAGTACATGGCACAACAAAATATAGAATGTTGGGGTAACATACTCTTTAATATTGTCCACATCACCTCACTCCAGGCCATGAACATTCACCAACCAACGTGCAAATACAAGTTGGCCTGGGTCTGATAGAAGGTTGGGTTGTGAAGTTAGGAAGAAGTTATGCTGGGTTTAAAGCAGGCCCGCACTGGGACAAAAAAATAGGCCCGGGCATTTTAAACTGAGCAGCCCGGGGGGGGCACGGCGGGGGTTAATGATGGGATGTGGGGTGAGATAAAGAAATAAGATTAGTAGATCGATAAATAACGGGACGGAGAAAGATAGATTAAGGGGGAGAGAGAGAGAAAAAAAGAAAGAAAGGAAGGAAGGAAGGAAGGAAGGAAGGGGGGGAAGGAAGAAAGAAAGAAAGAAAGAAAGAAAGAAAGAAAGAAAGGAAGGGGGGGAGGAAGAAAGAAAGAAAGAAAGAAAGAAAGGGGGGGGGAAGAAAGAAAGAAGGGGAGGAAAGAAAGAAAGAAAGAAAGAAGGGGAGGAAAGAAAGAAAGAAAGAAAGAAAGAAAGAAAGAAAGAAAGAAAGAAAGAAAGAAAGAAAGAAAGAAAGAAAGAAAGAAAGAAAGAAAGAAAGAAAGAAAAAAAAAAGGGGAAGAAAGAAATAAAAGAAAGAAAGTAAGAAAGAAAGAAGGGGAGGAAAGAAAGAACGAAAGAAAAAAAAAAGGGGAGGAATGAAGAAAAAAAGAAGGGGAGGAAGAAAGAACGAAAGAAAGAAAGAAAGAAGGGGAGGAAGCAAGAAAGAAAGAAAGAAAGAAGGGGAGGAAGCAAGAAAGAAAGAAAGAAAGAAGGGGAGGAAGCAAGAAAGAAAGAAAGAAGTGGAGGAAGGAAGGAAGAAAGAAAGAAGGGGAGGAAGGAAGAAAGAAAGAAAGAAAGAAAGAAAGAAAGAAAGAAGGGGGGGAAGCCAGAAAGAAAGAAGGGGAGGAAGGAAAAAAGAAGGGGAGGAAGGAAGAAAAGGGAAAGAAGGAAGAAAAAAAGAAAGAAAGAAAGAAAGAAAGAAAGAAGGGGAGGAAGGAATAAAGAACGAAGGGGAGGAAGGAAGAGAGAAAGAAAGAAAGAAAGAAAGAAAGATAGAAGGGGAGGAAGGAAGAAAGAAAGAAAGAAAGATAGAAGGGGAGGAAGGAAGAAAGAAAGAAGGGGAGGAAGGAAGAAAGAAAAAAAGAAAGAAGGGGAGGAAGGAAGAAAGAAAGAAAGAAAGAAGGGGAGGAAGGAAGAAAGAAATAAGGGGAGGAAGGAAGAAAGAAAGAAGGGGAGGAAGGAAGAAAGAAAGAAAGAAGGGGAGGAAGGAAGAAAGAAGGGGAGGAAGAAAGAAAGAAAGAAAGAAGGGGAGGAAGGAAGAAAGAAAGAAAGAAAGAAAGAAAGAAAGAAAGAAAGAAAGAAAGAAAGAAAGAAAGAAGGAGAGGAAAGAAAGAAAGAAAGAAAGAAAGAGGTGGAGGAAGGAAGAAAGAAAGAAAGAAAGAAAGAAGGAAAGAAGGAGAGGAAAGAAAGAAAGAAGGGGAGGAAGGAAGAAAGAAGGCGAGGAAGGAAGAAAGAAAGAAAGAAAGAAAGAAGGGGAGGAAGGAAGAAAGAAAGAAAGAAAGAAGGGGAGGAAGGAAGAAAGAAGGGGGGGAAGGAAGATAGAGATAGATAGATAAAGATAGATAAAAAGGAAGATAGATAAGGATAGAAAGAAGGGAAGGAAGATAGATAATAGGGAGAGAGAAAGAAAGTAAGAACGAAAGGCGAAGAGAGTGAGTGAGTTTGAATATTCCCGCCCCTTAGGCAGCAGAACAGTGTCTGTCTGGGAGAGTGGGCGGGGCAGACACAGGACGAGAGGAGGGAGAGGAGCAGCTCCTCTCCTCTCACTGGTTTGCAGGCAGCAAGGGAGGGGTAAAATGTCAGAGCTGATCTCAAGTTCAACTTTCTCTATCTGGCCCAGCTCATCGCTATCTGGCGCTGTGTTGGTGGCGGGTAAACTGGGCTATTGGGTAAACTGGAAGTCCCCTCTTGGCCTGTAATCCCTTGGTACACCCCTGGGGAGACATGACATGTGGACCGTTCGCAGGCCATTGGAGGCCCGAGGGCCGCCGCGGCCCACCGGGCATTTTCCCGGTATGCCCTATGGCCAGTCCGGGCCTGGCTTAAAGTATGTATCAGCCATCTCCCAGATATCATAGAAACCATCACTCAGCACTTGTCTGTCACTCTTCTGCTACTTTATCTTTTGCTCAGAATGAATGTACATCAATAAATAACAACACTGCTACGTTCAATCAATGTGTTTTAACAATTTGATGGCATGATGCATTGCTATTTTACCCTGTCAGCATCATTTATAATCTGAAGACAACGTTCTTTTAACTAACTCCTTAGTAAACACTTTTGGTAAGGTCAGCATGCTGTGATCAAAATGAGGCGTGCTGCATATTTACATCAATCGCTCCATACAATATTAATATTATTATATTATTATATTATTATTATTATTATTACAGTGCCTTGCAAAAGTATTCAGCCCCCTTGGCTTTTTACCTATTTTGTTACATTACAGCCTAAATTTAGTTCAATGTTTTTTTTAATCTGAATTATATGTGATGGATCAGAACACAATAGTCTAATGCGGCGTACACACGGCCGAGGTTCTCGGCAGAAACCAGCGGGAACCTCGCTGGGAGCCGCATTCTGCTGAGAACCTCGGCCGTGTGTACGCTCTCGGCGAGCCCCGCCCGTCGGGAAACCCGTCGAGCAAATAGAGAGCAGGTTCTCTATTTGCTAGACGGCCCGTCGGGATGAATGGCTGGTCGCCTTTCCCGACGGGCGGGTCGCCGATTCTGACGGCTGGCCGAGAACCCCGACGGGCGGAACGATGTGTTCCGCCCGTCGAGGTTCTCTGCCGTGTGTACGCAGCTTGATGAAGTAAAATTAGAAAAAAATATACTGTATTTATCGGCGTAAAACAAACGCCGGCGTATAACACACACCCCAATTTAAGAGGAAAATTTCAGGAAAAAAGTGTTTTTTTTTTTCAAATAAACCACTTTGAAGCAAAATAATGGTCAGTGCCAATCAATGCAGCCTGATTAGTGTCAATCTGTAGCCTCAATGCAGCCTGATGCCCATCTGCAGCCTCAATGCAGCCTCTGTGCATATCTGCAGCCTGATCTGCGGCCATCCAATGCAGCCTGATGCCCTTATGCAGCCTCAATGCAGCCTCTGTGACCATCTGCAGCCTCAATGTAGCCTCTGTGCCCATCTGCAGCCTGATCTGCACCCATCCAATGCAGTCTCAATGCAGCCTCTGTGCACATCTGCAGCCTGACCTGCGCCCATCCAATGCAGCCTGTTGCCCATATGCAGCCTCAATGCAGCCTCTGTGCCCATCTGCAGCCTGATCTGCGCCCATCCAGTGCAACCTGATGCCCATCTGCCGCTTCAATGCAGCCTCTGTGACCATCTGCAGCCTCAATGCAGCCTCTATGACCATCTGCAGCCTGATCTGCACCCATCCAATGCAGCCTGATGCCTATCTGCAGCTTTTCCATCTCTGATGCAGTGCAGGAAATCATGTCATCTTCTGTTTACAGTACTCGGCTCTCAGTCGGCAGTCACATACACAGTCCCGCCTCCGCCATCGCCATTGGACCAGCTATTGTGATTGACAGAACTCTGGTCTAATGTCGGTGGCGGAGGCGGGACGTGTGTGTGATGTCAGAGCCGAGTAAACAGGACATGACGGCTCGGTGATTCTGGCTGTGCTCGTCCCCCTCCTACTTCTTTGAGGTACGCTATCGGCATATAACACGCACCCGTGATTTCCCCCCTATTTTCAGGGAGAAAAAGTGCGCGTTAAAAGCCGATAAATACGGTACATAAAACAATTTTTTAGAAATAAAAAAATGATAATTGGCATGTGCGTATGTATCACCCCCCTTGTTATGAAGCCCATACAAAGCTCTGGTGCAACCAATTACCTTCAGAAGTCACATAATTAGTGAAATGATGTCGAGCTGTGTGCAATCTAAGTGTCACATTATCTGTCATTACATATACACACCCTTTTGAAAGGCCTCAGAGGTTGCAACACCTAAAGCAAGAGGCACCACTAACCAAACACTGCCATGAAGACCAAGGAATTCTCCAAACAAGTAAGGGACAATGTTGTTGAGAAGTACAAGTCAGGATTAGGTTTTTAAAAATTATCCAAATCTTTGATGATCCCTGGGAGCACCATCAAATCTATCATAACCAAATGGAAAGAATATGGCACAACAGCAAACCTGCCAAGAGACGGACGCACACCAAAACTCATGGACCAGGCAAGGAGGGCATATATCAGAAAGGCAGCACAGAGACCTAAGGAAACCCTGGGTGAGCTACAGAGTTCCACAGCATAGACTGGAGTATCTGTACATAGGATGACAATAAGCCGTACGCTCCATACAGTTGGGCTTTTTGGCAGAGTGGCCGGAAGAAAGCCATTACTTTCAGCAAAAAACTAAATTACATGTTTTAAGTTTGCGAAAAGGCATGTGGGAGACTCCCAAAATGTATGGAGGAATGCGCTCTGGTCTGATGAGACAAAAATTTTACTTTTTGGCCATCAAAGAAAGCGCTATGTCTGGCGCAAACCCAACCCATCACATCACCCAAAGAACACCATCCAGTCAGGACTGGGAAACTGGTCAGAGTTTAGGGAAAGATGGATGGGGATGGATACAGGGATATTCTTGAGCAAAACCTGTACCACTCTGTGTGTGATTTGAGGCTAGGACGGAGGTTCACCTTCCAGCAGGACAATGAACCCAAACACACTGCTAAAGCAACACTTGAGTGGTTTAAGGGGAAACATGTAAATGTGTTGGCATGGCCTAGTCAAAGCCCAGACCTCAATCCAATAGAAAATCTGTGGTCAGACTTAAAGATTGCTGTTCACAAGGGCAAACCATCCACCAACTTGAAGGAACTGGAGCAGTTTTGCAAGAAGGAATGGGCAAAAATCCCAGTGGTAAGATGTGGCAAGCTCATAAAGACTTATCCAAAGCGACTTGGAGCTGTGATAGCCGCAAAAGGTGGCTCTACAAAGTATTGATTTCAGGTGGGTGAATAGTTATGCACATTAACTTTTTCTGTTATTTTGTTCTGTTTGTTGTTTGCTTCTCAATAATACAAAAAAAATCTTCAATGTTGTGGGCATGTTCTGTAAATAAATTATGCAAATCCTCAAACAATCCATGTTAATTCCAGGTTGTGAGGCAACAAAAAACACGAAAAAGGCCAAAGGGGGTGAATACTTTTGCAAGGCACTGTATACAGGGTTTATAGAGCGCCAACCGTTTGCGCAGTGCTTTACAACATGGGGGCAGACAGTACAGTGACAATACAATTTAATACAAGAGAGATTAGAGGGCCCTGCTCGTTAGAGCTTACAGTCTAGAAGAGAGGGTCAAGTGAAACAAAAGGTAACACTAGTGGGGGATGATCAGGTGGAGAAAATGAAAATACAGTTGTTAGGTGTGGGTAGGATAGGCTTCTCTGAAGAGGAGGGTTTTCAGGGATCGTCTAAAAGCTAATACAGTAGGAGATAATCAGACAGATTGGGGGTAAGGAGTTCCATAGGATTGGAGAGGCGAGAGATGACCAGGGAGTGAATTAAGAGTCCAGGATTACACCTAGGACTTTGGCATGTAGGGATGGGCTTATAGTTGTGCCATCGATTTTGACAGCGAGATCAGGGGAAGAGGCACGCGAGGTAAGGAAAAATGATAAGTCAATAACAATAATGCCACACGTACACACAACTGTTTTTCATGACAAGAAAACTGCCATTTTTTTAGACCGCGTACACACGACCGAGGAACTCGACGGGCGAAACACATCGTTTTCCCCGTCGAGTTCCTTGTTCGGCTGTCGAGGAACTCGTCGAGCCAAATTTTCCCATTCCCGTCGAGGAAAAAGAAGACATGCTCTCTTTTTGGCTTGAAGAGTTCCTTGACAGTTTTCTCTGCGAAAAGTGTACACACAACCGGCAGAATACGTCTCCCATCAAATTTCTTGATGGATTCTGCCGAGAAAACCGCTCGTGTGAGAAAACTGCCCACAAAAAATTAGAACCTGTTCTATTTTTTTCTGCGTTTTTCCCGTCGTTCTTTTTCTCATTGCGAAAACCGCTCGTGTGTATGCTTTTCCGATGGTAAAAAAATGTGCATGCTCAGAATCAAGTATGAGATGGGAGCGCTCATTCTGGTAAAACTAGTGTTCGTAATGAAGATAGCACATGCGCCGCGTTATAACGGACTGAAAAGCACAATCCTGAAAAGCGTGAATCGTCTCTCACCAAACTTTTACTAACACGAGGATCAGCAAAAGAAGTCCAAAGGGTGGCGCCATTTGAATGAAACATCCCCTTTATAGTGCTGTCGTACGTGTTGTACGTCACCGCCCTTTGCCCGAGCGTTTTTTTTTTTCATGAATGTGTGTAGGCAAGGCAGGCTTGAGAGGAATCACGACGAATCACGTTGAGAAAAACTTTGTTTTTTTTACATGACACGAAAAAAAACGGTCGTGTGTATGCGGCATAACGGTTAGAGCCAGCTCACACAGGCGCGACTCGGCAGGCGACTTAGCTGCCTGACAAGTTGCGCTCTGTTCTGTACATATGAACCGTTCTAATAGGAGCGACTCAAGTCGCTCTGACTTAGAAGAAGGTTCCTGTACGACTTTAGGGCGACTTGCATTGACTTTAATACAGAAGTCATTTTGCAAGTCGCCTCTGAAGTCGTGGGCAGATCGCCTTGCCAAGTCGCTCGGCAAGTCGTGCCGCCTCTGTGTGAACCGGCTCTTACACAGGTAGTGCATTCTATGTTTACATTACATTGTACTGTTTGAAAATAGCTGAGACAGCATGCAAACAAATCTGTTACATTGTGGGAGTATTCATCTGGTAATGCCATTCTTCTGAGGTGATGTTCATTGGCAGATAGTCTACACAGTGATGGTCATTATGTTGTGTGATTGTGGCTGGCACATGCATGGCAATTTAGAGCAGCAATGCTGTAGAATATAAACAATTCATGGTCCAGGCCAGGTCATGACAAGGAAATCACCAATTCAGTCATAGTATCCTCTATGGGCCAGATTCACAAAGAGTTACGCTGGCGTATCAGTAGATAAGCCGACGTAGCTCTGAATCTAACCCCGTCGTATGTTTAAGTGTATGCTCAAACAGAGATACGCTTAAACATGCCTAAGATACGACGGCCTGCGCCATCATATCTTGGGGTGCAATATTTACGCTGACCGCTAGGTGGCACTTCCATTACGGTTGGCAAAGAATATGCAAATGAGTAGCTGTAAGAGATACGCGGCGTAAAGAAAAACATGCCCCCTAGGTGGCGTATCCTATGTTAAGTATGGCCGTCATTCCCGCGTCGCCATTTGAAAATGTAACGTCGTTTGTGTAAGACGTCCGTGAATGGGGCTGGACGCCATTTACGTACACGTCAAAAACAATGACGTCCTTGCGACGTCATTTTGCGCAATGCACGTCGGGAAGTTTTTGGGACAGCGCATGAAGAGTACGGTCGGTGTGGGAACGCGCGTAATTTAAATGCTCTACGCCCCCTACCCGGCTCATTTGAATTACGTGGGCTTGCGCCGGGGGATTTTCGCTACGCCGCCGCAACTTTACAGGTAAGTGCTTTGTGAATCAAGCACTTGCTCTAGTAAGTTGCGGCTGGCATAGTGTAAAAAAATGTATGTAAATCTGGCCCTATGTGTGTAATGTGTACTAAGCTCTCACACATTGCACAACAGTAGTGCCTAGGAGTTAAAATAACACTGTTCTGACTTTTGAGAAGAAGTTCTGTGACTGTGTATGCCAGGGAGTGGGTGCCAACCTAAAGTTGGGGCAGGGTAGGTGCCTACATCATCTGCAACAGAAGCAGCTGTGGAATATGTTGTCAGGAAGCAGAAACTGATCTGCTACAATAGCCAGCCTTGTCGCCCAAACCGGTCATTCTGAGCACTGTGTTGTACATTTCCTATTTAAATAAGAAGTGAACTTTTTTTTGATTTCTTAGAACCATTCACACCAGAAACTGCACGTTTTTCATACATTTTCACGTGTGTCTACACTGTATGTGCCAGACATGCGTTATATGCATTTGCAATGCATTTTTCCAAGCATTTTTGGCAAGGGGAATCGGTTAAGCTTTATTATGTGTTTCTAGAGTTGCATTTAATTGCTATGGATTTACACACGTTTTTCATGTGTATATGCATGCTTGTGTTGCAAAAAAATGCAGCTTGCTGTAACTTTTTTCCCCGCACTACAACAAAATGCGATGCAATGGTGTGAACTATGATCATTAGCAAACATTGCTTTTTGACTGTCCATGCAGTAGGAATCAGTTAAAAAATGCATCTTTCTGCATCTGGAGAGAATAAGCCCTCGATGTATATGTGCAGCCAAAAACATATATTTTCGTTTTATATAGAGTGTGGACAGGTTGGGCACTGCTCCTGTTTTCATGTGGCGCGCCGCTCAAAGCTGGAGCACTATAAACGTCCCTGCCGGTATTCAGAATGTGGGAGCAGGCGTCCACGCTCCAATCCAGAAGTGTAGACATGCTGAGAGGGAGCCGCCGCTCAGCCCACTTGCTCACTGATGCGTTGTGCCCAGGGCCAGTGCTACCACTAGACAAACTAGGCAGCTGCCTAGGGCACATTCCTGCCTAGGGTACCCAGCCACTGGTGTTCCTACTCTCTTTTCTCTGCAGAAAGCAACTGATGCCGCGTACACACAATCACTTTATGTGATGAAAAAAAATGACGTTTTCTGTGAAGTAAAAAACAACGTTTTTGAAACTTCACTTTTCAAAGACGATGTTGCCTACACACCATCGTTTTTTCACAATGCTCTAGCAAAGCGAGGTTACGTTCACCACTCTTTTCCATTGAAGCTTGCTTCCTAACTAGCTTCTGGGCATGCGCGGGTTGAAAAACGTCGTTTTAAACTACGTTTTTTGCTACACACGGTGACTTTTTTACAAGACATAAAACAACATTTTCCCCTAGACACGGTCAATAAAATTGACGTTTTTAAAAACGTCATTTTTTTTCATCACATAAAGTGATCGTGTGTACGCGGCATAAGACTTAGCATCAGCAGACAGCCACTGCTCTGTTCGCACAAAGTGTCTGAGGCGCAGCGGCAGCAGAGGACTGTGTCTGTGTCCCGACTTCCGAATGAATGGAAGCAAGCAAACATGCATTGATGGAAGCTGGTAGACTGCTGTCAGAAAACTCACGCAGAAAGCGCCCATCTCCATGCAGCAGCTGCTAATTCCCGTTCCGCTAATGCCAATGAGCATGTGCGGAATCTCAGACAGAGACGAACGGGACTCAGAATGGGCAACTTTGTTTTTTCTAGACCATTAAAACGTAATTTTTTACAACCCGAAAAACAGTCATGTGTACGCCGCATCACTTCTTGTCTAGTGAAACCCTTGTCATCAGTAGGGATGAGCTTCGAGTTCGAGTAGAACTCATGTTCGACTCGAACATTGCCTGTTCGCCGAACAGCGAACTATTTGGGGTGTTCGCGGCAAGTTCGTGTGAACTTTAGAACTCTGTTAAAGTCTATGGGACTCAAACGTTTGAAATCTAAAGTGCTAATTTTAAAGGCTAATATGTAAGTTATTGTAATAAAAAGTGTTTGGGGACCTGGATCCTGCCCCAAGGGACATGTATCAATGCAAAAAAAGTTTTAAAAACTGCAGTTTTTTTGGCAGCAGGGATTTTATAACTCCTTTAAGTGAAACAATAAAAGTGAAATATTCCTTTAAATTTCGTACCTGGGGGGTGTGTATAGTATGCCTGTAAAGCAGCGCTTGTTTCCCATGCTTAGAACTGTCCCTGCACAAAGTGTAATTTCTGAAGGAAAAAAAATAATTTAAAACTTACGGCTATAATGAATTGTCGGCTCCCGGCAATACAGAGAAAAGTCAGTCATAAAAAAAAAAGGTGTGGGGGTCCACGGCATTTTTTTTTAATTTGGGGTGGAGTTCCCCTTAAAATCCATACTAGACCTGGGGGGTCTGGAATGGATAGTTTGGGGGAACCCCACATAATTTTTTTTTAATTTGACGCAGGGTTCCCCTTAATATCCATACCAGAAGGTGAGTGATTTTAAATGACTTTTTTCCTTCAGAAATTACATTTTGTGCAGGGACAGTTCTAAGCACAGGAAACAAGCACTACTTTACATACATACTATATACCCCCCTAGGTACGAAATTTAAAGGAATATTTCAATTTTATTGTTTCACTTTAAGCATTGTTAAAATCACTGCTCCTGAAAAAACGGCCCTTTTTTAAAACTTTTTTTGCATTGATACATGTCCCCTGGGGCAGGACCCGGGTCCCCAAACACTTTTTAGGACAATAACTTGCATATTAACCTTTAAAATTAGTACTTTCGATTTCAAATGTTCGAGTCCCATAGACTTTAACAGGGTTCTAAAGTTCACACAAACTTTTGGTCTGTTCGCAGGTTCTGGTGCGAACCGAACCCAGGGGCGTTCGGCTCATCCCTAGTCATCAGGAAAGAAAGTAAGGGGGAAGCAATTTAACAAAGTCCCACATAGCAATGGTTCCAACCCACCCCACTGTATCTAAATGAAAACTTTAATTTTTGTTACTTTAAATAGCTATGGTACTAAAAATGATTATTTACATTAATAGATATATTTCCATTTTGGGTGTATTCCTCTTTGGACCAGTAGTGAGACTGTTGTAGGAGGGATAATCAGGCAAATGATAAGACAAGAGTGCAAAGTTAGAATCAATATTGCAAAAGTGAGTCAGAATGGCAAAAACATGCATACATTTCAGGATAATACAGAACAGGATATTAAATCACCTCTCTGTGGCTCTGTTAGGGTAACCTGTGGCTGCAAAGCATAGTCTTTATAAGTCTTTAAAACAAGAAAAAGAATAGAGCTGTGAATCATTACTTCAGTAAAAAAAAGTTTAGAACACAAACAGCTACTTGCTACTATCCTCATAGAGATTATCCCTCTAATGCCGCGTACACACGATCACTTTTTGTTATGAAAAAAAAATTATGTTTAAAAAACGTCATTTAAAATGATCGTGTGTGGGCAAAACTTTGTTTTATGTCTTTTGAAAAACGAAAAAAAAAAAAATACGAACCTGCTTGAATTTTTTGTGTCTTTTTTCAAAATGTCGTTTTTTGTGTCATAAAAGGTGATCGTGTGTGGGCAAAACGACGCTTAAAATGATGTTTTTAAACCCGCGCATGCTCAGAAGCAAGTTATGAGACAGAGCTTCAATGGAACAGAGTGCCGTCCAACGTGGTGTACGTCACTACGCTTTGCTAAAGCTTTTTGGAAAAACGATGGTGTGTAGGCAACGTAGTTTTTGAAAATTAAGTTTGAAAAATGTTGTTTTGTTTCGTGAGATAAAATGACGTTTTTTTCATCACAAAAGGTGATTATGTGTACGCGGCATTAGGCTCCATGCACACTGAAGCTAAAAAAAGCTATAAAAAAACGCCAGTAGCTTTGCAGGGAGCCTTTCAACGTTTTTTAGTGTTTTTGCAATAGCTTTAACCAGTTGCCGACCGCCCGCCGTCATATTACTGCGGGACGGTGGCACTGCTGGGCGAGAGCCCGTAGCTATACGTCCACATTAAAGCGGCCTCTAGGAGTCCCGCGCGGCGTGCCCGGCGGGTACGATCAGTGTTGTTCATCTTCCTTTAAAAAAGTAACTAGTTACAATTACAAGTTACTTGGCCGAAAAAGTAATTGAGTTAGTGGCTCAGTTACTTTTTAAGCAAAGTAACTAGTTACTCGGCAAAGTAACTGAGATTTTTTTTTATATTCTACAATGCAATTACGTCAAATTCATCACACTCCACCTCCTCATGCCCAGCAAATTACTGTACTATATAATTCTACATATCTGCAGGGTGAAAAAAACACACACAAAAAAAAAAACAGCGCAGATGGAGGAATCCCCCCTGTTGGGCTGCATCGGATGCAACCTGTGAATGACCAACAATTTGCTGTCAGACTTCTTAGGTTGCCACTAAGCAAAATTTGTACAGTGTATGGTCTCGGTCAGACTCAACTTTACCCCCTCTGGAATAATATTTCTTACTAGGCCTTAGGCCTGGTGTGGCGAAATATGAACTTTGTGCTATACTGGCTGAGCTGACTGACTGCTGATATTGCTTGTAAAGTATAAAAGACTCCAATTATCTATCTATAAATATATAACAGGCTGTTATATAGACAGATAATTGGAGTCTTTTAAGTTTACAAGCAATATCAGCAGTGCAGGCTGAGTCAGCTCAGCCAGTAAGCAGCAGCAGTGCAGCACAAAGTATATATTTCGCCAATCGCCGCACCAGGCCCAAGTCCTTAGACTAGGCCGCTCCCCTCCTCCCAATCCGATCCTCGGCTCCTCACCTGGGTCTGGCTGCGCAGGGGCCACAGTCGGCCAGTCCCGGTGCTGCTGTGTGTCACTCACTGTCACTGTGACTGTCTGCTTGCGCTCTAGCTCAGGAGGACAGGAGTCAGTCAGTCAGGACTGTAGGTATCCGGAGCACGGCGCCGACCGCGAACGGTGGTGGAACGGAGCCTGCGCGGGACCACGGGGGGGGGGGGGGCGGCAGATGTCGGCGGCTGGATTGTGACTGTCTGAGTGACTCAGACCAGTCAGGTGAAGTCACTGCAGGTGAGGATGAGGAGGACTCTGAGTTGTTGGACTCAAAGTTGAGCACCAGACTCCCTCGGCGACACTGCAGGCAGGCCACGGGTGGGAGACTCCAGGCGCGTGCATGCACCAGCCTCACCCACTCACAAGTCCAACACATGACCCGCAGCGACGAATGGAATCAGAGACAAGAAGAACAGTGCAGTCATGTGACCCTCCTCACCCAATCACAATCCACACTGGCCAGGCCAGCTCCATCCCACCGGCCCTGACAGTGACTGACAGTGATCATTCATCATCACTCAGTCAGACAACGACCCCAGAGTCTGCCTGGACTGCCCCCACCCGCGCGTCAAATGTAATCTCGGTAACGCCGCCCATGTAGTGGGAACGGCGTTGCCGAGAGGGTAAAAGTAATCAGGTAGATTCCTAGTTACCCGCAGGAGGCCAATCGTTACGTAACTGCGCTTACAACACTGGGTACGATCGCCGCCAGGCACACGCGATCGCTCGTTACAGAGCGGGGACTGGGAGCTTTCAGTCCTGTCAGCGGGGGAAACGCTGATCTCCTGTTCATACAATGTATGAACAGAAGATCAGTAATTTCCCCTAGTGAGTCCCCCCCCCCATACAGTTAGAACACACCCAGGAACACACTTAACCCCTTCCCCGCCCCTTAGTGTTAACCCCTTCACTGCCAATAGCATTTTTATAGTAATCCAATGCATTTTTATAGCTTTGATTGCTACAAAAATGCCAATGGTCCCAAAAATTTGTCAAAAGTGTCCGAAGTGTCGCAGTACTGAAAGAAAATGCTGATCGCCGCCATTACTACTAAAAAAAAATATTAATAAAAAGCCATAAAACTACCCCCTATTTTGTAAACGCTATAACTTTTGCGCAAACCAATCAATAAACGCTTTTTTTATCATAATCGGCCTAAACTGAGGAAAAAAAAATTGTTTTATATCTTTTTGAGGGATATTTATTATAGCAAAAAGTAAAAAATATTGCATTTTTTTCAAAATTGTCGCTCTATTTTTGTTTATAGCGCAAAAAATAAAAACCGCAGAGATGATCAAATACCACCAAAAGAAAGCTCTATTTGTGGGAAAAAAAGGACACAAATTTTGTTTGGGAGCCACATCGCACGACCGCGCAATTGTCAGTTAAATCGACGCAGTGACAAATCGCAAAAAGTGCTCTGGTCATTGGGCAGCAATATGGTCCGGGGGTTAAGTGGTTAATCAGCGTTTTTCAGTGTACCTTTCTTTATTTTATTTTTTATTTTTTTCAATGGATAAAAACACACTAAACAACGCTGGCGCTGGGGTTTTTGACCTTTTTTCGGCGCTTTGCATTTTTTAACATTTTTCCCGCCGAAAAAATGCAAATTTCGGGCATTCAGAAAAAAGCCAATAAACTCCAAAGCTCATTAATACTAAAAAATGCCCATGTGTGCATGGGCACATAGGCTAACATAGAGTTCAGTTTATAGGCTTTAAAAAAAAAAAGCCAGAACGCCAATAAACTGCAGTTTACCAGCTTCAGTGTGCATGGAGCCTTAGTGAAGCCTGGGGTAGCTCACAGGTGAACAGCTGGGGGGGTGATCCAAGGCCCAAAGAGGAAGCTCCACACCACTAGAACTGGAGTACTCTGGTAGCAATTTTGGAGGGGCTCCCCACAGTAGCTAGGTCTTTTGGAGAGCCTTGAGCTGGCTGCTTGCACGCTGGTTCTAACAATGGAGGTCCTCTCACCTGGCTACAGATTGCTTTTACTGCTGCCCATAAAGTGTGGCTTCTCTGAGCTTCTCTGAGCTGCTGAGGGAGGGAAGCAGAGAAACCTATGTACCCTGGGGGTGTCTAGGAACCCAGAGATTTGCAGGAAAAGGATTTAAAGGGTTCTGCACCAGTATCCGAGCATGGTGAATAAAAGGGCGCTCCACTACAAGAGTAGATCTCCCAACCTGACAGAAGTTGTAACCCTTTTCCCCATTGTATAAAACTAAAACACAAAGCATTAGCTGGATTTGGGCTTTAAATAAAAGAAAATATTTACCAACAATATTTAGGATTCCTTTGCATTTAGGTTATACCCAACAGGGAATATTGATTCTGTAGGGTGGGTAGGGGGATGAGCATTACTAATGATCGCACAATGCAAAATATGTATGTTACTCCATAGGGATACCCCATAACGCTGTTACCATTAAAGTGCCAGCTCAAGATATTTCATGTGCAAACCATTATGCTAGTAGGGAAAGGAAGTCCTAAAAGTCGCACATCACAGCAAAATCCTGTAAGTCGCTATGATTAAGTTCCGAGGGCGGAGTAAAATACGTTGGGGGCGTGGCCTGGTAGTCGGGACTGAGGCTGTCGTACGCCTTTTTACAAGGTTTTGCTGTGACTTTTAGGACTTATTTTCCATAATAGATGTTTTGAGCTGGGATGAGCTCTGTCCTTGTCGGCACCAGGGCCACCATCAGGGGGGTACAGGTAGTACACCTGTAAGGGGCCCGGAGGTCCCAAGGGCCCCGGATGGCAATTCCCCTTTTTTATAAAAAAAAAATCATTTTTTTTTTCTTTCTTTCTTTTTCTTTTTTATTAAAGGGCCCAGAGGTCCCCAGGGCCCCCGGATAGCAACCCCCCTTTTTTTTATTTAGAAAAAAAAATGTTTTTATATATATATATATATATATATATATATATATATATATATATATTGTACAGGACGCCAGGGTTGGGTCCTGGAGGGACGCTACATAGCGCCAATTTTTGGAATCTGGTCCCTTTGAACACAGGTTCAGGAGGTCACCCTGAAGGGGGTGAGAGGTCCCGGATAGATAAAATGGATCCAGAGAGGGCGGGCTTAAAGTCCTCTCTGTCCTCTTTTAATGATATTTGGGGGTCCAGGATTTCGGAGGCTCTGAAGCGACAATTGGGAGGGAAGAGAGCCTCCCCTTCTGACCCCTGACTCCAGGTACGCAAGGGGTTAACCTCATCCAGGAAGTCAGTTAAAATGAGAGGAAGTGCTGACAGAGGGTGGAGGAGTGTGGAGGCAAAAGTGGCTGCAGAAGTTGTAAGCCTGCTGAGAAGGACTGGGATACTCACCAAACCGTATGTGCCTGTACTTTGTTTTGTTTGCAGTGCTGAATGGAAAACAGACTTTTCATTTGTGCTGAAGATAAACAGGACTTTTGTGTTGATGATTTTCCCCATGCTGAAGTAAGCGTTGTTTTTGGTTTGGTTTTGCAAATAAAAACCCTTTTTTTTTCATTATCACGGTTTAAGCATTTGTCTCGCTGAGCTAAAGAACCCCCAAAGTTCACAACTGGTGTCGAATGCAGGCAAAGTGCGTTTGCAGGCGCAAAAACCATTTAAAAAAACTGACATTTAAAAAGACAGTGTACTTATGGCATGTCTTGGGTGAAGTCAGCCCAGACATTACAAACAGCACGCAACGACATGGAAGAGGTCATTAGGGCTTTGGCTCAAGCCATCGTGACCCAGCAGCAAGCGTCAGCAGACGCCAACCGTCACCATGAGGAAGCGATGGCTCAGCAGCAGCAGGCCCTGGCACAGGCTATAGCTGCGCAGCAGGAAAACACACGGCTGCTAGCCGCCCAGTTTACAGCCCAGCAGGAGTCCACTCAAGCACAGGTGGCTGCCTTGCAGGAGGCAGTACAGAGGCTGGCTCAGGGACAAGAGCAATCGGCCTTTGCCGTTAGCAACCCAGTGTCTGTTAGAGCCAGCCATTTCTTGCAAAAATTAACACCCAGCGATGACGTGGAAGCCTTTCTTACCACCTGTGAAAGGATAGCAGAGAGAGAAGCATGGCCCCGGGACCAATGGGCCGGCATTGTTTCCCCTTTTCTCACAAAAGGCCTATTTTGACCTCCCAGCTGAGCACATCAAAGACTATGAACGTCTAAAAGCTGAGATCCTGGTCCGCCTGGGGGTGACCACAGCTGTCCGGGCTCAGAGGGTGCATCGCTGGCGGTACAAATCGGACCAACCAACCAGGTCCCAAATGCATGAACTAATTCAGTTAGTTAAAAAATGGCTGCAGCCGGAAAAGTTGACAGGTCCACAAATGGTGGAACGGGTGGTGATGGACTGGTACCTACGGTCCCTACCAGATGACCTACAGCGCTGGGTAAGCCATGGAAACCCCACTAACACTGACCAGCTGGTCGAGCTGGTCGAACGGTACACTGTGGTGGATGACCTGCTTGGACCCGCCAAGCGTCGGGAACTCACGCCAAGGACACCCAGACCAGCCACCACCCCGAGGAGAGAAGCCTTGCCAGATGTTGGTGTCCGCAGATCCACACCGTCTGCCATAGGACCACGGAGATTGGTTCCTGTGCCAAAGATGGGAGACATTCAGTGTTGGCGATGTCGGTCCTGGGGGCATACCCGGGCACAGTGCCCACTCCAGGAGGAGCCTTGGGACTTGGTAGTGATAATGACGTTGCAGGAAATCTTAGTTCTAATAATAATAGTCCTGTGTCCGGTCTGAAAACCGAGTTGACCTCTGAGGGGGGGGGGGAAGTCTCCCCATTACAAGTCATGCTAGGGGAGAATGACGAGGAGCTTACCCCGGTTGAGAGGGTGAGGGGGAAACATCCCAAAGGCCAGTGCATCCAGACCTGGACGTACCCAGGGGTGCGTTTGGCACCGCCCAGTTACAGGACCCTACCCTGGTCAACGCTCGAGAGCAGGTTTCTGTCATTGATGGGGTTTCACAGATACCAGATGCAGATCAGAGGTTTCCTCATTTTGCATTGAAGGTGGACCTAGTCTATCGTGTGGTTGAGAGCCGAGGGGAACCCATAGAACAGTTGCTGGTCCCTCAACCATATAGGCGGATGTCCTTGATCTAGCCCACAACGATGCACTAGGAGGACACCTGGGGGCGGAGAAAACGGAGGCCAGGATAACCGACCGGTTTTACTGGCCAGGGGTGAAGGCTGAGGTTAAAAGATATTGTGAGTCTTGTCCTGTTTGCCAGTTAACTGCCCCTGTGCCTCGCTATAGAAACACCCTAGTACCCTTGCCAATTATTGAGGTCCCCTTTGAGCGGATCGCTATGGATCTTGTAGGACCCCTGGTAAAATCAGCAAGGGGGCACCAATACATATTGGTCATCCTGGACTACGCCACTAGATACCCAGAAGCAGTCCCGTTAAGGAAAACATCCTCTAAGGCCATTGCCCGGGAGTTATTTCAAATGTTCTCACGAACTGGGTTCCCCAAGGAAATATTAACGGATCAGGGCACCCCTTTTATGTCAAAGGTGATGGCGGACTTGTGCAGGCTGTTTCAGATTAAGCAGTTGCGGACGTCCGTCTATCACCCGCAGACCGATGGCCTAGTCGAGAGATTTAACAAAACTCTGAAGTCTATGTTAAAAAGCGTCATCCAGAAAGACGGGAAAGATTGGGATATGTTGCTCCCTGCCCTATTGTTCGCTATCCGGGAGGTATCACTAGTGTTGCTCACGAATATTCGCATTGCGAATATTCGCTACGAATATTGCATATTCGAGTATTCGCGAATAACTCGAATATTGCGGCGAATATTCACTATGGCGAATATTCGTATTTTTTCAAATTTATTTTTAAAACAGATCACATCCTAGTGATCTCCATCGACGTCGAAAAGCATTGCTGGTATGATTAGAGAGAGACCCTGGGCCGAGTAGCTGATGCGATTCTTTTATGTTGCCGAAAATTCGCATTGCGAATTTTCAGCAACATAAAAGAATCGCATCAGCTTCTCCGCCCTTTTTTTGCATCAGAGCCAATCAGAATAACTTGAATATTCGGCAAAAGGAATATCGCGCAATATTCCTTTTGCCGAATATTCGAGTTATTCTGATTGGCTCTGATGCAAAAGAAGGGCGCATCAGAGCCAATCAGAATAACTTGAATATTCGGCAAAAGGAATATTGCGCGAGTATCTTCTCAGCCCTTCTTTTGCCCCCTTATTCTCCTTTCTTTTAAGTAGAGTTAGTGTAGAGTTAGTGTTTAGTGCATATTAGTTTAGTAATACAGGAAATGATCTCCGTTTATGAGAATTTCGCAGTCATTTTCGCATTAGCGAAATTTTGCAAAATTTTTTTTGGATTAAATATCACGAATATTCGATATTAGCGAATATTCTTCTATATATTCGCGCAATATCGCGAAATCGAATATGGCGTATTCCGCTCAACACTAGGTACCACAGGCATCCACGGGTTTCTCACCATTTGAGCTAGTGTACGGACGGAGGCCCAGGGGGTTGCTTGATCTGGTAAAGGAAACGTGGGAAAGTGAGTCCTCCCTGCACAAAACCGTGGTGGAACATATTTCTCAAATGCGAGAAAGGGTGGCTAAGGTGATGCCACTGGTAAGAGAGCACATGCAGAAGGCTCAGGATGCCCAAAGAAGGGTATATAACCGGTCGGCTAAAGTGAGACAGTTCCAAGTAGGTGACAGGGTAGCTGTCCTAATACCAACGGTAGAAAGCAAGTTCTTGGCCAAGTGGCAAGGTCCGTTTGAAATAGTGGAGAAAGTGGGTGAAGTAAACTATAAGGTACACCAACCAGGGAAAAGAAAACCCTACCAAATTTATCACGTAAATTTGTTGAAGCTCTGGAAAGACAGAGAACCGGTGTCCGCGGTGGTGGCGGTGCAGTCAGGGGACCAGGTAGGGATCGACCTGGTGCAGGTTGCGGCTACCCTAACTAGGCCCCAAACCCAGCAAGCAAAAGAGTTTCTGCAAAGGAATAGGGACATATTTTCAGGGTTGCCAGGACTCACCAACGTCATCGAGCATGACATTGTGACCGAGCCCAAGGTGACAGTCCGGCTTAAACCCTACCGTATCCCAGAAGCTCACAGGGTGGCAGTGTCTGGAGAGGTGAAAAGGATGCTTGAACTTGGGGTCATCGAAGAGTCGCAGAGCGAGTGGTCCAGTCCGATCGTGTTGGTGCCCAAACCCAATGGTACTCTTCGCTTCTGCAATGACTTTAGTAAACTCAACCAGGTCTCCAAGTTCGATGCATACCCCATGCCACGGGTAAATGAGCTGATTGAGAGATTGGGTCCTGCCAGGTACATTACCACACTGGACCTCACAAAAGGTTACTGGCAGATTCCCCTAACCAAAGAGGCCAGAGAGAAAACGGCTTTCTCTACCCCGGAGGGTCATTTCCAGTACAAAAGAATGTCGTTTGGTTTACACTCTGCCCCCACCACATTCCAAAGGGCCATGGACAAAACTTTGCGTCCACACCAACGATATGCCTCCGTTTACCTGGATGACATTGTCATTTTCAGCACAGATTGGGATTCCCACCTTACCCGCGTACAGGCAATGGTAGACTCCTTGAGAAGGGCAGGGTTCACCATCAATCCGGAGAAGTGTGCGGTTGGGGTGGAGAAAGCCAAGTATCTTGGATACATTGTAGGTAGAGGGTTAGTGAAGCCCCAAATGAGCAAAGTAGAGGCCATACAGGGCTGGCCCCGCCCCCCAAACAAAGAAACAGGTCAGAGCGTTTTTAGGCCTAGTTGGGTACTACAGGAGGTTTGTCCCCAACTTCGCCACCATTGCGGCACCGCTGACTGACCTCACCAAAGGCCGAAAGTCCGTCATGATCAAATGGAATGCCGAGGCTGAAAAGGCATTTCAAATGCTTAAGACGGCACTATGCCAGGACCCGGTGCTTGTAGCACCAGACTTTTCTAAGGACTTTATAGTGCAGACAGATGCCTCAAGTGAAGGGCTAGTGTGATGGAATTATTACAAAATTATATTTGATAAGTTGAAGCTAATTTTTATTAGAAGCCACTAATGTGTTTCTCCATTATATTTCTTTAAGATTTTATATTCTTTTATATAATCCTTTTTGTATACCTGTTTATATATACATTTATGCATGTATGAGACTATGAACCACAATAGTGCCTTATCTTCCTTGATATTACCTAAAGAGATGTGATAATGAAAAATGTGAACGAGCATGGAAATACAAAAAGGAGAGCTGTTTGTTCAAGAGCCTTCAAGCCATTTTCCTTCCATTCTCCCCTCCCCCACTTCCTGCAATCAAGAGGAAAGAAAAGGAGAAGCTATGCTGGACTGTTCTACCCTTATATGGAAGGTGTTGAGGGACTGATCTAAACAAGGATATTTTGGACTGTCCCATATAATATGTCAGAACCCCTGGAAGCTGAATAAGGGTTTTGTATGGGAGACCCCTTAGAATAAATTGAAACAAAGCCATCCTACATGTGCTCTTAGGAGAGGCGTGAATGAGGGAGGGAACTGGGTGTGCCAATGGTTGGATGGGAGGGAACTGGGTGTGTTTTTATCATGTGAGGGTGTGTACTTTTTTATGTGAACCAATCACGTGCCTGTGTTTTGGGACGTCCCCTAGCAAATAAATTGCCGGGAGCTGCCTGAATTCAGCCCCCTTTCCTTTTCTCTGCTGGCACTGTTTCTGTTTCATTTCCTCTTTGCTGCAGTAACATCACTAGTCATCTTGGTACATATACCAGGGAAAACATCTATTTCACTAGGAGCAGTTCTGTCTCAAGAAATCAACGGAGAGGAGCATCCAATAGTTTTTCTTAGTAGGAAACTGACGCCACCTAAGAAAAACTATGCGGTGGTGGAACGCGAATGTCTTGCCATCAAGTGGGCTTTGGACTCCCTACGGTATTTTCTCCTAGGTAGGAAGTTTCGCCTCATATCAGACCATGCTCCTCTTACGTGGATGAGACAGAACAAGCACACCAATGCCAGGGTAACTAGGTGGTTTCTGTCTCTGCAGGAGTTTAACTTTGTGGTGGAGCACAGACCCGAGAGACAGCATCAGAATGCCGATGCCCTCTCCCGAGTCCACTGTATGATGGCGAGTGGTGCCTCCAACACCTCCGCGTTGAGGCAGAGGGGGGGGATATGTACAGGACGCCAGGGTTGGGTCCTGGAGGGACGCTACATAGTGCCAATTTTTGGAATCTGGTCCCTTTAAACACAGGTTCAGGAGGTCACCCTGAAGGGGGTGAGAGGTCCCCGATAGATAAAATGGATCCAGAGAGGACAGGCTTAAAGTCCTCTCTGTCTTCTTTTAATGATATTTGGGGGTCCGGGATTTCGGAGGCTCTGAAGCGACAATTGGGAGGGAAGAGAGCCTCCCCTTCTGACCCCTGGCTCCAGGTACGCAAGGGGTTAACCTCATCCAGGAAGTCAGTTAAAAGGAGAGGAAGTGCTGACAGAGGGTGGAGGAGTGTGGAGGCAAAAGTGTCTGCAGAAGTTGTAAGCCTGCTGAGAAGGACTGGGATACTCACCAAACCGTATGTGCCTGTACTTTGTTTTGTTTGCTGTGCTGAAAGGAAAACAGACTTTTCATTTGTGCTGAAGATAAACAGGACTTTTGTGTTGATGATTTTCCCCATGCTGAAGTAAGCGTTGTTTTTGGTTTGGTTTTGCAAATAATAACCCTTTTTTTTCATTATCGCGGTTTAAGCACTTGTCTCGCTGAGCTAAAGAACCCCCAAAGTTCACTATATATATATATATATTATGGCCCAGATTCACAAAGCACTTATGCCGACGTATAGCACATTACACCGACGTAAGTGCAAATGTGCGCCAGCGTATGTGTGCGCCAGACCCACAAACCAACATAAAAACTGGCCACCCTACGCCGACATTGCTTGCACACGCCAGCGTAGTGTGGGCGCTCATATGGGCTGGACGCATGTTGCTGCTCCCATTGATTAGGCATTCAAGCATGCTATGCAAGGTGCACGTAAGTTGTACGTCCGGCGTAAAGTTATTCCCCATAGATGAGGTGCAACCCGGCAACAGACATGCAAAGGTTTGCACCAGGGAACACAAGCCGGTGTATTGTGAGTTGGACGTGTCTGGCTGGGCGTACGTCAAGTTCAAGACGTACGTGGTGATCCGGCGTAGCTTAAGCAGTTGTGCCGGCGTGGTTGGTGCGTTGGTGCGTAAGGGTGCTGTGCATGCGTTCTCGTCACGGCAACGTCACGGCGCATGCGCAGTTCGCGATACCCTGGGCGTAAAACACTGCACCAGGCTCGGACCATCATTTGCATGGGGTCACGCCCACTTCCACCTAAGCCGGTCTGTGCTTTCGAAACCCAAGCCACGCTGGTGCAGCGTTGGGAGCACTGGCTTGCCGAATGCTATGCCTGCCTCTCCGCACTACGTTGGCGTAGCGTACAGCGTTTGCACTACGGTGGTGTAATGTGCGCCCATCTCTCTGTGAATCTGGGCCTTTATGTCTTTTTTTTGTAAGGGGCCCAGAGGTCCTCCGGGCCACCCCCTCAATTCGTCTAACCTCCCCCCCCCCCCGCTTCTCAACAATTCACAGCCCTGCCGCTTATCAATTTGCGGCTTCTTAATTTGAGAAGGCAGCATCCCCCCCCCCCCCCGGTTCTCTGCTCCAGGGGGCCCATGCCTGAAGCTGTGTAAGGACCTGGTGGAGCCTTGGGCAGCACCTGACATTTTTGTTGTGAACTACTATGCTGTCATGTTACTTTTTTATAGTGTGTAAAGGCTGGGAGTTTAAAATATCCATCAGGACCCCCCGCTCTTCTACCTCTGCAAGAAAACTATAAGCTGTAAGTGGGAGTCTTCTTTCATTCATCTCATGAGTAGTAATAGGTATCTGATCAAAGTAGACACCATAATAAAATGACATTATTGTGTCCAAATGTAGTATGGGGATCTGGTTTTAACACGTGCAAGGACTAGTATAGTTTCCTTCCTTCCTTATTTCACTGTCAGGAAGTTGTACAATATAAGAGAACATTGCATTGTCTCGTGTGCTTGAGACCAGTAGGGCCGGATTGGCCACTTGCCAGCTGCAACACACACGCTGAAATTTGACAGTTGGCCTTTACTGCTACGTAATCAGTTTGATTGTTCTAATCTGTAACAAGATCTGATTGATTACTATGAGTTACTAGACTTTGTTTAGTAATATGGAAATATATATAAGCATTCTGCAGCAACTCTGTAGATATACAGTAAGTGCTATTATTATGACTTTTTCCAGCTAATGCAGTAAAGGCTGATTTATTCGCTCAAAATCAGATTTTGATGTTTACTTGACTTTGCTGGATTTATATGTAAGACATTATGCATTAGAAACATGTAATGAAAAAAAAGATCAGCTGTTTAAAAAAAAAAAAAAAAAACGCTGGAGCCTATGCGTGTGGTTTGGTGGCCACGATGTCCGCCGGCCACCCGTAATCGCCCCATAGAGACCCAGAACGGGAATCTGTCAATGTAAACATACAGATCCCTGTTCTGACAGGGGAATAGAGAGATCTGCTGTTCCTAGTGATCTTTCTTCTCCTCCAATCAGTCCCACCCCCCACAGTTAGAAACACCTCCCAAGGAACACATTTGAGGCCGCTCTTCATTGGAGATTGATAGCAGTGGAGCCATTGGCTCGTACTGCTGTCAATCAAATCAATGACACGCAGCAGGGGCGGTGCCGAGTGATACAGTCGGCGGCCACTGACTGTATCACAGAAGTGCGCCCGCAAGCTAACCTCCTTGGGAGAGTGCTTCCCAGAAGGGGGTTAGATGTTGCTGAGAGGAGCCGAGACAGCCGCCGAGGGACCCCAGAAGACGAGGGTCGACAAGCAAAACGAACTGCACAGTGGAGGTAAGTATGTTATGCTTGTTATATAAAAAAAATACCTTTACAACCCAATTAAGTGGTTCAAGAACAATATTCAATTTATTTTGTAGCGTAAGGGAGGGTTATAACTCCTGACAATTTTTTTTCACCGTCTGTGTCCCATTTTGGAGATTTCCCTTCATATCCTGTCCCATAGCCAAACAGGAAGTGAGGGGAAATCCTGGTCACCAGAACTAGTGTCCCCATTGGAAGATTTCCCCTCTATTACATTTCTGGAGACAACCCAAAACAGGTCAAATAGAGAGGATGAATCTCCCCAATTGGGACAGACACAGCAGTATGACACCCCTAATCTACACGCAAGGCATTGGAGGCATGTACCAATCAGCTTCCAGGGTTGGAATGGAAACAACCAAGAGAAGAGAGCTGCCCTTTGCTGCAGGGGGAGTGGAGGAGGTAGGAGGAGGTATCTGGGTGTGCCGCATGTGATGGCTGTTTTAAGTGGAACATGCCCCACCAAGCAGCAACTCTGTTTTTTGCCCCCATGTTTTAAAAGAATGCACTAAATACACAGCTGCCTGTGAAAGAACTTGATTTACGAGCCTCAGCCCGGAACAAGGCCATATCGGAGCAGCTGTTAAAAATGTGTGAATGTCCCGGGCAATTTGGGACTGTTGGCAACTATGGGTTTAAAGGAACACTTAAGGCAAATTTAAAAAAAAGAAAATAACAAACATGTGTAGCGCTACCCCCGAAGGAGCCGCTGGTTAATTTGGGATCTACTCTCTTTTAGCTTAACTCACCCTTGTTTACCTGTCTCGAACCCTCCCTTGACACATCAGAAACCTGTGGAGTGAGATATTGTTACCCCTGCTGGGCCGGGGGCACAATAACAGGCACACGATATGTAAATGACAGTATGGCTATGAATTACCTGGTGTTATAGATGGTCCTTCCAGATGAGAAAAATACACTCCACATAGTGAATATATTTAGATATGAGAAGGTAAGTTTACTGTATTTAAACTTTAGGAAGATAGCATAGAGTTTAACACAAAACACAACTGGTCAGTAACAAGTCAGTCTGATTAGCAAGAGCCCTTGCAAAGATCACTTGGATGTCTATGCTCATGAGCGCCCCTAGCGGGCAGTTCTGCGGAACAGTAAATGTTCACGATGCGGCCAGTTGGTGGACGTTAGAATTTTTAATCCACAGAGGGCAAATGATCAATGCAAGTTGATTAGGCAAAGTATCCTGAACAGCATGTTGGTGAGTTGATCAGCGTCCGGTATCAATCACTTTGGTGTAAATACTGCAATCCCTGCAGGCCCCTCAAGTCTGGACTGGACTGAGAGCCTAAAGGAGGTAGAAGGCCTGTGTGGTGGTACTGAAAAGTCTATCTAAGAGGAGAGTTTAGATGTTGAGCATGTGCTCCCTCACCCGACAGGCCGATCCGCCTGTTTTCCTCACAGAAGGTGCGTTGACAAAATACTGCTTCACCGCGCACAGGTTCCGGACGAAGGTGTCCCACTGTTCGGTTGTCAGCTGGGCTGCCTCTTCGAACTCCGGGTACACAGGCTGGATACTGGGGGTCTCTCATCCTTCCAGGTGGCTGGTCTCTTGGCAAACTTAGGCTCTGGCTTCTGGCCTCACCACACAGCTGTCTCTGTCAGCAGAGGAGAACAGGCTGGATCCGAGAGAGCTAAAAAGCACGCTCCCTCCCCTTATGTAACCTCCCCCACAAGTCTGTGCGGAGGCATCACATGTTCCAACAGGGCAAGGCATTGTGGGAAATTAGGTCCGTTTCTCCTAAGAGTCAATGGAGTCCATATCTCCTGCTACTTGCAATCCCACAATGCATAACTTGCATAAGCCAACGCATAGCCAATGCATAAGCCAACGGTATCTTACATATTTACAAAGTCCCAGCGGGATGGCCTGTCATTAGACTCAGACAGGGTGACCCCGCTACACATGTTATACTTACCTCCACTGAGCAACTCGTTTTGCACAGAGTGTCCCCTAACCCTGTCTTCTGGGGTCCCTCGGCGGCTGTCTTGGCTCCTCCTCGCAAAAGCTTTCCACCTTAATGCGAGCAAGCTCGCATGGTGGAAAGCTTTTGCGAGCCCGCTCCCGTGACACAGCGGCGGGCATAGGCGTCGACTGTATTACTCGGCCCCGCCCCCAGCGCACCGCATCATCCGATGTGATTGACAGCAGCGCCAGCCAATGGCTGCGCTGCTATTAATCCGTCCAGCCTAGCCAATCAACGGCCAGGCTGGGAACCGAAGAGGATCACATGGACGCGCGCGGGACTTTTGAGGGGTTAAGTAAAACGGGGGTTCAGGGGGGCCGGTACCGTTGGATGTTTTTTCACCTTAATGCATAGGATGTATTAAGGTGAAAAAACATTTACCTTACAACCCCTTTAAGTCTGGGCTCTGATAAGGCCATGCAAGGACTAGGGTTGTCCCGATACCACTTTTTTAGGACCGATACTTTTTTTCAAGTAGTCGCCGATACCGAATACCGATACTTTTAAATGTGTCCCCAAATGCAGCCATGTCCCCCACATATTGCAGCCATGTCCCCCCCATATTGCAGCCATGTACCCCCCATATTGCAGCCATGTCCCCCCCATATTGCAGCCATGTCCCCCATATTCAGCCATGTCTCCCCCATAGATGCAGCCATGTCCCCCACATATTGCAGCCATGTCCCCCCCCATAGATGCAGCCATGTCCCCCCCCATAGATGCAGCCATGTCCCCCGTACCTGATGATGATGCCGCCGCCGTATATACAAAGCCGCCGCGAACATTATAGGCACCTTTAGTTTCAATAGCTGTTTTCCCTGCCGCGCGCCATGTAAAGGACACTCCCTCTTGCTCGGGATTGGACAGATCCGTCCAATTCCAAGCAAGTGGGAGTGTCTATACACGCGCGGCGGGAAAACAGCTATTCAAACTAAAGGTGCCTATAATGTTCGCGGCGGCTTTGTATATACGGCGGCGGGGTCGGCTCTGCATATACGCCGGCGGCGTGGGCGGAAGTATTCTATTTAGGTATCGGGGGTATTTGCGGGAGTACAAGTACTCCCGCAAATACTCGGTATCGGTCCCGATACTGGTATCGGTATCGGGACAACCCTAGCAAGGACATTCACATTTTTCTCCTTTAACCACATTTCTGACTAAAGTTACACTTTATATATTTTTGAGAACCTTCACTGGATCCTGCAATTTATATTCGGAATATTGGAGAATGTTTGTACTGTATATCTGAAGATACCTTTGTAAATTTGGCTGATGTTTCTTGCTTGAACCTTTTTGTGGCAAAGTTGACGGGCAGGAATATGTTCCTTTATTATTCAAGGCTTTACTTCAAGGCAGCTAGCAGCCATAACCCCAGTTTTTGTTTGTACTGAGGACGATTCTGCACCTTTCCCGCCGCTTCCCGGTCCTCTACAGGCTTACTAAACCCATTGGCTGGGCAGGAAGACGAGTGAGGGTGAGATAGCTCCCACTCGGCTCTATGCCCTTGGAGGACCGAAGCGACGTTGAACGTCAAATCCGCCTTTCAGCGGATGATTTTTTTGTTCTCCTCTTAATGGCAAAAATACTTTTTTTTTTTGCTTTTAGTCTGATGGAAGTATGATCGTGTGTATGAGGATTGACTCTAAACAGTTAACCTGTAAAAAAATTGAATTCTTTGCCTATGGAGATTTTTAAGTACCGCACTTTTTCGCTATTTCACGAGCTTAAGATAATTTTTCATTAAACAAAAAAATGGATAAACATTGTGTTTTATTCATTAAAGTGTATTTTTTAAAAAAAACATTGGGCCAGATTCACGTACATCGACGCATTTAGTGTAACTCCTTTAAGTTAGACCGGCTTAATTTCGAGGCGCAAGTACCGTATCCTCGTAGTATTTTCGGCCAAATTTGCACCGGTGCAATTTAAATTCCGAGGCGTAAGGCGGTGTAATTCAAAGTGGGAAGGACGTGGGAGTGTTCCATTGAAATGAGCCGTTACCCTATGCAAATGAAGGGCCGGCCAGACTGGGCATGTGCACATGAAGCAGACTATGGTCAGCACCTCTCTGAGCATGCTCAAAACTCGGCACGGCGCAATCAGTTAGATAGGCCCGTCAGACTTAGTGAGCTATGCACAGTGCTTAAATAGACCGAGAGAAATGCCCTTCCATTGCAAAAGTACATCCAATTTTTTTCCCTCCCTGAAGCAAGGTGCTTTTATTCCGTTGTCTGTTGCTGTTTGGAGGTTTGTGTCGTCGGTGTGTATATATACAGTATATATATATATATATATATATATATATATATATATATATATATATATATATATATAAAATATTAAATAAGAATTATAATAATATTAAAATTAGTAAATTTATATTAGTTAAAAAAAATAAAAATATATATTTAATATATTAATTATTATAAAATATATACTAAACAGAAAAAAATGTATATAAAATATATATTTACCTATTAGGGTGAAAAGAGCCACTGGCAAGGAAATGAAGTGTTGCCAGTACCTTGCCCAGTGGCGGTCGGCAGATCCTCTCCCGTTTAAGAACAGGGGAGTCCGCGCTATGGTGAATAAAGTAGCTGTTGCCTCCCAGTAGGATCCCTATGTGGGGAGCTAATATAAATATGAATAGTAGAAAGGGAAATGGCGCTGCTAAATTAATACCTTTGTCAGGTATATCCGTGGGGTGAGCCCAATGGTAATAGGCCCCCCTTTTGGCTGGAATTAGGGTGCAATTGGAGAGATACCCTGTGTTAATAGGAGGGTAGATGTTGGTTCCTCAGCTTCCACTAATTTCAGTGAAATTGAGTAAAGGTGGATTAATTAGGTCAGGAGCCTGTGCAGGCCAGCAGCCCCAAAGATTGCTAAAGTAAAATGATCCTATGCTGCTATAAGGATGCCAGTTGTGACCGATGCACCCTAAACCATATAAAACAAAGAAAAAAATGTGTCTCTAGAGTCTAATAGGTAGGAATCCCTACTAGTGTGGTTACTAGTGTAATCAACCCCACTAGTAGGGATTCCTACCTATTAGACTCTAGAGACACATTTTTTTCTTTGTTTTATATGGTTTAGGGTGCATCGGTCACAACTGGCATCCTTATAGCAGCATAGGATCATTTTACTTTAGCAATCTTTGGGGCTGCTGGCCCGCACAGGCTCCTGACCTAATTAATCCACCTTTACTCAATTTCACTGAAATTAGGGGAAGCTGAGGAACCAACATCTACCCTCCTATTAACACAGGGTATCTCTCCAATTGCACCCTAATTCCAGCCAAAAGGGGGGCCTATTACCATTGGGCTCACCCCACGGATATACCTGACAAAGATCCTCTCCCTTGCCCTCCTCTGTGCCCTCCTCCTTCTGCGCTCATCTAAAGTCAGTAGTATAGCTATGAGCAAGGATGCCCCTGGCATGTTGGCATACAGATTAATGTCCTGCAAGTGTGGCTGCTCAGCTCGTAGCTAATGGTGTTGCTTTTGCTGACATGTAGACGGATTGTCTAATTTTAAACCTGCTTTTATTTGGTCTAATTTTTGACCGGCCGTGCAGCTGATAAGCACATCGTGTAGACTGCACCGCACAAACTTACTTTCGTGGATCGGCGTATCTTCCTCATTTGCATATTTGCATAGCAAATCAATGATGTGTCTAGTGCAGTTTTGTACGCACGCTGCGCCGGTCTATCCAAATTACGTCGGTCTAAAAAATGTGGATTTCAGGCGTATATCGTTTTGGGGATACGGTGCATAGATAAGCGTGTGCATTTTTAGACTTACGCGTGCCTAACTCGTGATACTCCGGAGTAAGTGCTTTGTGAATCTGGCCCATTGGGCCAGATTCAGGTAGTCCAGAGCATCTTTGCTCTGGAGTAACGCTTCTCATTTGCGTTGCGCTGCAGAAATTTTAGGAGCAAGTGCTGTCATTCACGAAGCACTTGCTCCTAAAGTTGCGGCAGCGCATCGCAAATGAGCCGGCGGAATTCAAATTGGGCGGGTACGGGGCGTGTAGTATGCTAACTAAGCGCGATCCCGCCGCCAATGTACTGCGCATGCGTCGAGTGTCAAAACATCCCCGTGCGCATGCTCCAAAATCTGTGAATGAACGTCAATGACGTCACATTCCCATTCATGACCGTTTTACGCAAGCGACGTTTTTTTTTTTTTTCCCGACGCGATGACGACGCCTATACCTAACATAGGATATTCCAACCCCATGTAGGTATAACTATGCGCCGCGTATCCCGTCCGGAAACGTCGTAACGTCACTGCGTCGCGCCGGAATGCGATCGTGAATTGCCGATTTCCGCTCATTAACATATTTTTTGAGCGGAAATCGGCGGGAACGCCCCCGGCGCCATTTTTAAGTTGAAGTAACGATGCGATGGCGAAACTCAGTTACGCTGCTCGCATCGGAGCTTCAACCCGGCGTTTCTTGTTTTCTGGTTACAGAAAACAGAAACGCCGGCTCAAAGTCACAGTTAGGCTGGCGGATCACTGGATCCGCCAGCCTAACTGTTCCTGAATCTGGCCCATTGTGTTTACAAAATAACTGCACAAATAACATGTGACATTAAAAAAAATGCAACAATAGCCACTTTGGGGCAGATTCACGTAGATCGGCGCATTATCATTCCGGCGTAGCGCACCACTTTTCCGTTAGACTTGCGCAATCTAGCCGCGTAATCCGGCGATTCACGTAGCTTTTACGCAAGAGCTTGCGCAAACGTAAGGTTTTTTCCGTAGGCGTAAGGAGGAGTAATACAAATTGGGAGGGACGTGGGCGTGTTACATTGAAATGAGCCGTGACCCCATGCAAATGAAGGGCCGGCCGACTCGCGCATGCGCGCGTGAAGGAAACCATGTCAGCTCCGTTGTGCGCATGCTCACAACTCGGGAGCGGCGCAATCATTGAAATTGGAAATGGACTAGGGCAATGTTGTGAACTACGCAGACAGCATAAATAGACACACACAAACGCCCTTCCATTGCAAAAGTACATCCCTTTGTGTCCCTTCCCATTGAATCAAGTGCTTTTGCTCTGTTGTTCGTTAGAGTGTGTTTTGTAGTTGTCAGATTAGTGTTCTGTGTGATCTTGTGCTTGTTGGTAGTTTTGTGAAAGTGTATTTTGATAAGTGTTTGAGACTGTTTGTTTGATTGATAGATTTCTGAGCGTTTGTTTTCTTGCTTTTTTTTTTCATCTGATTTTTTTGTGTGTGTTTCTTGCTGAGTGCTAGTGTGATTTTTGGCTGTTCTTTTTCTCTTTGTGTGTGTTCTTGTCTGATTGGTTGTGCTTGTATTTGTGACAGATTTTTGGTGACTGCTAGTGAGTTTGTTTGGAAGTATGACTGAGAGAAAAAGAAAGCTCAATTTTACTGTGGGGGAAAAAAGAATTCTTGCCCGGGCCATTACCGACTATGGGCGTTTTCTCCACGGCCCGCAGAGTGCCACCACCACCCCGGCCAGGAGGAGGGAGATCTTGGATAGGATCACGGAGCAGGTGAATTCATCGGGGGAGGGGGAGACACGGACCCGCTCTGGGATAGAAAAGAAAATAAATGACCTCCGGCGTGAGGTGAAAAAAAAACTGGCCGCAATAAATGCCCATGCCAGGGGCACAGGAGGGGGCCCACCATGCCGGGTTAGATTTTCAGAGACGGAGCGTGTGGTGGCCCTGACCTTTCACCGGCATGAAGTGGAGGGCCTGCCAGGCTTTGACACAAGTCCGGTCCCCGCGGTGCCAGGTAAGGTTTTTATTTCTCTCAGGTGTGTAGCATGTGTGGGGGAGGGGGTGAAAGGGAATATGTGGCAAGTGTGTGGATCCTCCAACCTGTGAATGTTTTGTGTCATCCACAGCTGTGCAGGAGGGTGCAGGGCCATCTGGACTGACCGCTCCAACCCCAGGACAGCAGCCTAATGAGGCCCCCCCAACAAGGCCAGAGTCCGCAGAGGAGGAACAAGAGGAGGGGGAGGATCATGCGGAGGACGATCATGAGGAGGAGCAGAATCATGAGGAGGAGGAGTCCATGGAAGGCACTGGCCCTTTGGTTTCTGCGGACTCTTCCCCTCTGGCTGCAAGAAGCCTGCCCTCCCTAAGGGTCAGCCCCCCCCCCCTCCTCCCCCAACATGGCTCCCCTCACAAGGGCCTCCCCTTCTCCCCGGCCACAACCATCAGCTGGAGCCAGGAGGTCATCCCCAAGCACCAGGGGGGCGCCCAATCTCATGCCCGCCTGTCTGAGAAGGAACCTGGCCACCCAGACCCGCCTTCTGAGACAGCTCTGCCAGACTATGGGGCGGGTGGATCAGAGCCTGTCCTCCATTAATGATAGCCTGGGTAACCTGGACTCCCACTCCCGGGCCTCCACAACCTGCCTAAATGACCTGCAAACTACAGCAGCAGGCGTTGGGCAGGATGTGAGGGCCCTTACCCAGGCTATCCAGGGCAACACGGCAACACTTGGTGCTGCCCTGGACAGAATAGCCGTGGCCTTGGAGGGCAGGCCGCCAGGTGGGCAGATCTCAGGGGCTGCTCCTCCTTCCCCGGCTTTTCCCCTCCCCCATGCGTCTCCCCTGAGGGTCCGGGGCCGTGGCCGGGGGCGCCCCAGGCGTGGCTCAGGCAGAGGGCAATAATTTTTTTTTCCCCCTTTTGTTTGTTTTGAAAGCTTTTTTATTTTTGTTCTCTGCTTTTTTTTGTTTTTTCTAAGCATTTTTTTTTTCCTATGCATTTTTTGTTTCTATGCATTTTTGTTTGTTTGACTTTTTTGGCATATTTTGGGTTGTGAATGATGTTTGAATGTGGGGGTGACATTCCTGCTGGAAAAGGGGTGTCACCCTCAATTTTGGTGGAGAAGGGTTCCCCAGGACCAGGGAGAAGTGATTCCCAGGTCCGTGTGAATGGTGTATGAATGTACAGTGACATAATTGGAGCCTTGACGTGGCGTTACTGCTCACCAGTCTTGCATGGTGGACTGGTGCCAATCCAATTTGATGAGGATGTGGGGTGTGTGTGCTAGGGACCATAGTGGTGTGCATGCATGCATTCTCATTGTGCCATGATTAATGTGTGTGTTTAACGTGCAAAGATGCATAATGTGAGCTGGCATGAGATGGGGTCATGAGATGGGGTTCCAGTTCATATGCAGAGTCACCTTGAAGGGAAAAGACAGGTGGATGTTAGTCATGCATGTGCCACTTGTGAGGTGTGCATCACGGGAGGGGATAGTCATGCCTGACTCCCATGTCACTCACCAACCAGCCAGCTGTCCCCATACATGTTCTGTTCGCAATCTGTGGGGATGGGGCTCTGATTGTATATGTAGCTGTCATGGGTGTCATGGGTAGTGCCATGTGTTGGGCTGCTGATGTCCTCCTGCAAGGTTGTGGTAATTCCACGATGGCATGAGGGGTGAATCTGAAGATGCGAGACACCTCAGAATCTCTCATGCCAAAGATGTCTATGCGTGTGTGATATATCAAGTGAAGAGTGAGGGGCTTGTATCAGATAAGAATATTGTATTAGATTAGATTAAATTGTAAATTTGATATAAGCCAAAAAAAAAAAAAAAAAAACCATCTCCCGTGCCCTCCTTAGTGCCATCCTCCGTGCCCTCATCCTTCTTTGTTCATCTAAAGTCAGTAGTATAGCTATGCGCGACGATGCCCCTGGCATGTTGGCATACAGATTGTTGGGCAACACGTGTGACTGCTGAACTCCTCACTAACAGTGTTGCTTTATCTGACAATTAGACTTTTTTTCAAAATTTAGACCAGCTTTTAGGTCCTCTAACTTTAGACAGAACATTTTGCAGTTGCGCACATCGCGTAGCCTGCGCAGCAACTGCGTTTTTTTGTGAATCCCCGTAACTCCCTCATTAGCATATTTGACTAGCAAATCAATGGTGTGTCTAGCGCAGTTTTGCGCGAAGGCAAGCGAAGGTCTAATTCAATTACGCCGGACCAAAAAACGTAGATTTCTGGCGTATATTGTTTTGTGAATCGCGTCCAACTATACGCACGCGCACATTTAGACTTACGCACGCGCAACAGCAGTTGCGCAGGCGTAATCGCTCTGTGAATCTGGGCCTTTATTTCCTAGGGTCTCTGCTAAAAAAAAAAGTATAATGTTTTAAAGTTTTTCGCCATTCCACGAACGTGCACAGTTTTAGAGAATGACATGTTAGGTTTCTATTTAAAAAAAATTGGGCTAACTTTACTGTTTTGTTTTTTTATTAAAAAAAGTTTGATATAAAATATTGCAACAATCGCCTATTATATATATATATATATATATATATATATATTGGGGTTCTAAGTAATTTTATAGCAAGAAATGCTAATTTAAACTTGTAGGTAGAAAGTTCCAGAAAAGGCCTGGTTTTAAAATGGTTAACCTTTTTATGGTGCTTAAAAAAGGATATTCTTATAGCAAATGTAAATGCCCCACCCAGTGTTAAGTTAACCGTCCTCTCTACTGGATTTTATGTCACTCTTACAGGACCACAAAAGGAAGTGTGGCATCACAGACTCTGGGTTTCATTTCTGTCTGTGGCATGAACAGAGAGGAGGAAATAATATAAAATGTAAAGAGCAATAGTGAAAATGAAATACTGAAGTCTGCATAACCATACTTGAAGTCTCACTAAAAATAATTGATTGTTTTACTTTATACAATAAGTATTACCTTTTTAGCTTAGTGCATGTTGTACTTGTTTGCTGACAGTGGTGCTTTTATGTTATACATATTGTATATGGACAATAGGGCAGAAATACTGTGTCATCATTAAAAATCATGGAATATATTTTAAATGTTCATAAAAAATAAAGCAATGATTATTGTTTTACATTTTGTATGCAAAAATCCCAGCTGAACTGTAGTAATAAGGTGACTTATAATGCACAGTGAAGTGATTTTTGTGACAGTCATTAGGTTTTATATCCAGTATGGTAGAAGTTATTATGAATTATTTTCCAGTTGTACTGGACAATAGGATTTTTTAATACAGCTTACCTGTAAAATATTTTTTTTGGGAATACATCACGCGGCACAGAGCCTTAATTACTTAATGGGTTATGCAGTCACCACAGGTGATTGGACACTGGCAAACCCTATTAGAATTGAGTTCCTCCCCTATATTACGCCTCCCAAATGGAGAGTACCTCAGTTTTGTAGCAAAGCAATAAGTGTTCCACGTTAACTCTGAAGTGGGGTGGGAGCGCTATGTCCCGTGATGTATTCCCAAGAAAAGGATTTTACAGGTAAGCTGTATTAAAAAATCCTATTTTATTGATCATACATCACGGGACGCAGAGCCTTAATTACTTAATGGGATGTCCCATAGCAATGCTAAAATTTGAGGGGAGAGTGACACAGATCAAAATAAGACTGCTATCTAGCCAGGGGATCTATACTACCGCCTGCGGCACGCTACGCCCCGAAGGCGGCATCCTCGTAACCTCTCACATCTACCTGGTAGAATTTAGTAAATGTATGGAACAAAGACCAAGTATCAGCCTTACAGATTTGAGCCATGGAGGCCTGGTGATGCACTGCCCATGAAGCACCAACTGCTCAAGTCGAGTGCGCTTTCACCTGGAAAAGGAGGGATCTTACTTTCTAAACCATAGGCCTAAATAATGACTTGTCGAATCCACCTTGCAATAATGGATTTTGACGCTGCCTGGCCCTTCTTTGGGCCTTGTGGCAGAATGAATTATCTGAGCCGTAGATTGCAGATAAACCTTTACCACTCTAAGGCCCTGTACACACGATCAGACATGTCTGATGAGACTTGTCCGACGGACCGTTTTCATCAGACAACTCTGAACTTGTCTGATGTGCGTACACACCATCGGACCAAAATCCGATCAGACCAGAACGCGGTGACGTAGAACACAACGACGTGATGAAAAAACGAAGTTCAATGCTTCCAAACATGCGTCGACTTGATTCTGGGTTTTTGGTCCGATGATTTTGTGTACTAACCATCGAACCTGTCCGACGGACAGGTTTCCATCGGACAGGTTTTAAAGCATGTTTTAAAACTTTGGTCCGCTGGAAAACGGTCCGTACACACCATTGAACATTTCCACTGAAACTGGTCGCAGCCTTACAACATCTAGAGAGTGTAGACTCTCTTCCTCCGCAGACTGCGGATCTGGAAAGAAAGACGGTAGGGCTATATCTTGGTTCAGTTGAAAACCTGAAACCACCTTTAGGTAAGAAATTTGGGTGAGGCCGCAGCACCACCCTGTCTTAATGAATAATCATATACAGTTCTTTACACGAAAGAGCCACCAATTCCGATACCCTCCTTGTTGAGGATATGGCTACAAGAAAAAACTTTTTCTGTGTCAACAGACTTAGAGAAACCTGGTGTAACGGTTCTAAAGGTAGTTTCTGTAAAACAGACAACACCAAATTCAAATACCATGGGCACACGAGAGGCAAGCGGTCTTTGAAAAAATACAGACAAAGCCGAGATTTGGCTCTTGATAGTGCTCAATGCAGAGGCGTCGTTAGCCCCTGGCTAGGGTGGCTGGAGCCCCGAATGTGGCCCTGAAAGGCCCCGAGTCTCGGGCATGGAGTTTTTAATCACCAGCCCCGAGTCACCGTAGAGCAGATCTCGCCCGCCATGTTTGTTGTTGTTGACTCCGGGCTCCGGCGCCCTGTGATTGGGAGTATGCGGGTCATGTGTGGCGTGGGGCTGGCCTGTCTGCGCTCGTCTTGAAGTCCCGCCTCCGCACATGACCGCTGTACGCCCAATCACAGTGCGGCGGGGAAATACTGAATGTGATGGCGGGAGATGCCGAGGCTGCCTCTCTCTCCTCCTCTTGTTATGTTTTCTTGCACACAGCGGGGATGTCTCCAGCTACTGCCATGTGCCATCCCCTCAGTATTAGCAGGCAGCCCAGGACACAGATACTGTGGGGAAGGGGAGCTGTGAGGGTGGGGAAACGACGATAGCCCGGGAGGGAGAAGTCCTTTGAAGGCGCAAGCAAAGCAACCCTCGGAAGGGGGGGAGGGGGGGCCTTTGTTTACCCGCCTCAGGAAAAGAAAAAAGACTTGTAACACGCTGGAAGGGAAAGTCAGCTCAGCTGACCAGCTGACACCAATGCAGTGAAGGTAGAGGAGCCCTCCCCTCTGCAGGAGCATCCCTGGAGGCATGGGAGTAATGATGAAGAGGAATCGACTGCCAAAGTAAGTGACATAATAGTCAGTGCAGCTGATCCCAACCTCTGCCACTTACTGACCCCCCTCGCCACTACAGATCTTATCCCTATATCACCACCCCTGCCACTAATCCCACCCACCACCACCGATGTCACCACCACTACTGATCCCACCACCACCACCGATGTCACCACCACTACCGATCCCACCACAACCACAGATCCCACCCCCCATACATCACCACTGTCAGTGATCTTACCCCCTTTACAGCCACCACTGATCCCATCCCCCCACCACCACTGATTCCACCACCACCACTGATCCCATCACCCCTCACCATCACCACTGCCAGTGATCTAACCCCCCTCACAGCCACCACTGATCCCATCCCCCCACCACAGCTGCCACTCACCCCATCTAACCCACCGCCACTGATCCCATCCCATTCCCCCATCACTGCTACCACTGCTCACTGTCACTCATCTAGCCCCATGCTTCAGGGGAGCCATGCCTTACCCCTGTACACCTGGATAGGAGGGGCAGCGGGCGGCATATAGAGGAACCAATGGCCGTGACTGCAGGGTATTGGTTCCTCTATATGCCGCCCACTGCTTCTCCTATGTGGGTGTATAGGGGTGAGACATGGGCCCCCTGGAGCATGGGGCTGGGATGAGTGACAGTGAGCAATGGTAGCAGTGATGGGGGAATAGGATCAGGGATGGGAAAATGGAGGCCATTGGTTCCTCTGTATGCTGCCCCCGGCCTTCTTCCTATCCAGGTGTACAGGGGTGACACATGGGCCCTCTGAAGTGAGAGTGCATTGATGGGCACAGTGAGAGTGCATTGATGGGCACAGTGAGAGTGCATTGATGGGCACAGTGAGAGTGCATTGATGGGCACAGTGAGAGTGCATTGATGGGCACAGTGAGAGTGCATTGATGGGCACAGTGAGGCTGCATTGATGGACACAGTGAGGCTGCAATCATTGGCACCATAAAGCTGCATTTGATGGGCACAGTGAGGCCGCATTGATAGACACAGTGAGGCTGCATTGATAGACACAGTGAGGCCGCATTGATGGACACAGTGAGTGTGCATTCATGGGCACTGTAAAGCTGCATTTGATGGGCACAATGAGGCTGCATTTGATGGGTACTAATATGCTTTATGTTAATATTGCTAAAGAAGTTGTTATTTATTTTTGGAACTTAATTCTGCTGAAAAAATTTAATAGTGTAATTTCATGAGATAATTTACAAGGGCGTGTTTAAGGGCAGACTTAGGGGTGGGGCATGGGGAGGTTGGGTGGGGCAATTGGTGGCTAAAAACTGTTAAGATCTGGCTAGTAGCTCAGGACTTGAAATTTTAAGCCCTACCATAGAACTCAAGACATGTCAGTATGTGTACATACTGACACACACACACTGACATGTTGGTCACACAACCCCACTGCCCAGCCAAAAAACCCAGCACCACTCCACCGCAAACGCCCCCCCCCCCCCCCCCCCCCGGCCGGCTTCGGGCTGAAGCCCCTGGTCTTTTTGCCACCTAGCAACGCCCCTGGCTCAATGCCAACTTCATATTTAAGCTCAACTTAAGAAAGGCAAGAATCCCTTTAATGGCAAACTTTCTAGGATGCCACTTTCTGGGTTCACACCAGGAAAAACTGAGGTACTCTCCATTTGGGAGGGGTTATATAGGGGAGGAACTCAATTCTAATTGGGTTTGCCAGTGTCCAATCACCTTTGGTGACTACATAACCCATTAAGTAATTAAGGCTCTGTGTCCTGTGATGTATGATAAAGAAAAAGGGTTTTGTACCCATGTTAAATATGCAAATTAGTAAGATACGCCGATTCACGAACGTACTTGCGCCCGGCGCATTAATATACGCGGTTTACGTAAGTCGTATGTCCGGCGTAAACTTACCCCACATAACGCAGGGGTAAGTCATGCAAAGGTATGGGCCAGGGAACGATGCCATTGAATTTTACATCACGTACGCCGTTTACATAGCACTACGTGAATAGGGCTGTGCTTGGTTACGTTTAGTGATTCGACGTATCTTAGGCGTTTGTCCCGACGTGATTCTGCAGTTTGTTTTTTGAAGCTCAGCCCATCATTTGCATGGGGTCACGCTTCATTATAATATATCACGCCCACTTACAGCTAATTTGACTTACGTCGGCTTACACCAACAACTATACGCTACGCCGGCACAACGTTGAGCGCATATTCTTTGTCAATAGCAGGCTTGCCTCTCAACGTTGCGCCGGCGTAGCGTAAAGAAATACGCTACAGTGGCATAAAAATGCGCCGTTCTACGTGAAATTCCCCCTGTGTGTTTAAATTGACCATTGGTTATGGGTAGGGATGAGCCCGATGTTCACCGAATAGCAAACATTATGTGGCATAAAAGGTGTTTGGAGACCTGGGTGCTGTCCCAGGGGACATGTATCAATGCAAAAAAAGTTTTAAAAACTACTGCTTTTCCGGGTGCAGTGATTTTAATAATGCTTAAAGTGAAACAATAAAAATGAAATATTCCTTTAAATATCATGCCTGGGGGAGTGTCGTAGGCATAGGGGTCCCCCCAAAATTCATACCAGGCCCTTCAGGTCTGGTATGGATATTAAGTGGAATCCTGCCCCAATTTTTTTTTTTAAATGGCGTAGGGTTCCCCCAAAATCCATACCAGACCCTTCAGGTCTGGTATGGATTTTAATGGGAACCCTGCACCAAAAGCGAAGTCCATTCATCTTTTATTCCACTTCCCGAACCAAAAAAAAAAAAGTCACAACATCTCTGCCTCCATGGGAGGCTCCCGGCGACTGATGCTTCTCTCGCTTTAACAGCTGTATAGCTGAGGGCGGGGCCACCCGGTGACGTGGTAGGGGTACAATTTACCCGTTACTAATTCATATGGGGGGGCCAGGACAAGGGGGTCCCCTTGTTAAAGGGGGATTCTAGATTCCACCGGATAAGCGTTGTGGGGATGAGGCCCTTGTCTCCATCAACATGGGGGCAAGGTGCTTTGGGGTGGGTGGCGCAGAGCCCCATTGCCCCAAAGCACCCACCCCCCCATGTTGAGGGCATGTGGCCTGGTATTGTTCAGGAGGGGGGTCGCTCTCTCATTCTGCCTCTTTTCCTGTGGCCTGCCAGGTTGCATGCTCGGATAAGGTTCTGGTATGGATTTTGGGGGGACCTCTATGCCAGTTTTTTATTTTGGCGCAGGATTCCCCTTAATATCCATACCAGACCTGAAGGGCCTGGTATGGATTTTGGGGGGACCCCATGCATTTTTTTTTTAAATTTTAAATTTTGGTGCCGTTTTTTCAAATAGTTTGATCTGTATTGCCGAGACCCAACAATTCCTTACAGCCGCGATCTGTTTTAAATTACTTTTTTTTCCCTTTAGAAATGTCATTTTGCTGCAGAACTTTTCTAAACATGGAAAAATGTGCCACTTTACAGGCACTATAGACACCCCCAGGCACGAAATTTAAAGGAATATTTTATTTTTATTGTTTCACTTTAGGCATTATTAAAATGCTTAAACGGACGTTTTTAAAACTTTTTTTGCATTGATACATGTCCCCTGGGACAGGACCCGGGTCCCCAAACACGTTTTATGACAATACCATGCATATAAGCCTTTAAAATGAGCACTTTTGTTTTTTCATGTTTGTGTCCCATAGACTTTAACAGTGTTCGAACACATTTTTTGCCTGTTCGCAAGTTCTAGTGCAAACTGAACCGGGGGGTGTTTGGCTCATCCTTAGTTATGGGGAAGTGCAACCATGATTTGCTGTCATCGCTCACAAAACGACCGTGAGTGGTCAAGACAAATGATTACATCCTGTGGGTGGTTTCTGGTATACACAGGGCCAGCGCTACCTATAGGCAAGGTAGGCGCCGGCCTACAGTGCACATCAGTATTGGGTGCTGTGCCGGCGTGCAGCTGGCGTGTTAAGCAAGCACACCACCCCTATCACTGCCAGTGTTTTGCTCTGTTTCCTTCCTCACAACTCCACCTCTTCTCCCCCCCCCCCCACCTTTTCAGCGATGTCCAGTCCTCAGCTGTGCAAGCACTCTGTGGGATCAGAGCGCTCTCCCGCTGGGACAGCAATGCCAACATCCCCCCACTGGGAAGCTGCTTCATCCCCAGCCCAGCCTGCCTGCGCATAGCTTCTCGTACATAATCATCTCCATCCTGAACCACAATAGCACCACCACTATCGGCTAATTTTATCACTATTTTGGTGGTTTTGGATAAAGTGTCTAAGGGGGAGCATTCTCCTGCAGCTAAATTGGGGTGACTGGATCTACCAGGCTCTTTTTTACATATAATTATATCTGTGTACACCACGTGATGAAACGCCTATAAGTCGGGACCTTGCTTATGAACGGGGTGAAATATGTGTAGCAAAGTCCTCCAGAGTTAAGGACAGCTGACATCCTTCAGTGTAGAGTGGGTTACAAGGCATGGTGGGTGTAATGCAAAACAGCACATGTCCACCCAGAAAGCCGTAGGAGGCACAGAACACAGATCACCTGACTCCACCCAAATAAATAGGTTCTCCCAGCAGGCCAAGGGGCCCAAAAAAATCCCTGCCCATTGGCTCAGACACCCCATTCCTTCATAATCTGTCCTTCTAATGCCTTTGTCTTATCTAATGTCACCAGATACCCGGCCATCTTGTGTATACCCCGATACCTCGGGGAATACACAAACTAACAAAGTTTGGCACAGGGTTTGTCACAGAGTCTTTCTCCATAGACATCTGTACATGTAGAGAAAACTGCAATATAAGGCATTGTTTGGTGTGTGTGCTCTTCTCGTCATGGTTTGCCTTGAGAGGATTACCTGTGGATAGACTAGGATTGTCTTGAAATGGATGAGGCATTTGCATGTAATCATCACAGATGTTTTTAATGCAATAGTGGCCTTGCAGTCTTTAGCATAGTGTTAAGTGGAAGCACAGCATTTGAAGCAAACCTCTTTGCCCTGGGCACTAGATTACCTTACCCCATCACTACCTAAGTGGGTGTGGTATGTTTTATATGAGACATTGGCAATTTGGGTTCTCAATGTTCTTGCTCTGGTCAGCAGTTTCAGAGAGTGTAGTAGGTGTAGGTAGAATAGAAGTCTATACAGAATATGAAATGGTTGAGCTTGGAGGCCTTGGACCGAGAGGGTTGGAGTTCCCAAAGGAGAAACTTGGCTCATTCCTAGTATCTGCAATTCTCCTAATGGACTTATAGAAGTAGGAAAAGGGAGGAAATGAAACTGTATTTTCTTCATTGTACCTTGATCCAAGTGACACACATTTTTCTATATACCATAAGGTAAATTGGAATCTATTGGGTTAACCCCAAGTGGTATCTAAGTAACTGAAGCCAGGCAGGTCTGTATTGGCTTTTGAAGCTCCAAGAGAAGGTATCGGAAACTTTAGAAACTGCAGTATTGACAGTGAGTGACTAGATACAAAGTACATCTTGCAGATCATAGAAAGCTTTAATTATAAACTTGTGCTCTTCACAGATGAGAAAGGTAAAAAAAAAACATTGTTTGTCTAGCTTGAGCAATTACATGTGATCAGAACAGAAACTAAAGACACACTAAAAGAAGGGTGGGACTAGCTTTATAGTGCAATTCCTAGCAACAGAGTAAGGAAGAGACACAAATATTTACAGTGCCTTGAAAAAGTATTATTACTCCTTGAATTTTTCAGCATTTTGTCATGTTACAACGAAAAATGTAAATGTATTTTATTGGGATTTTATGTGATAGACCAACACAAAGTGGCACATAATTGTGAAATAGAAGGAAAATGACAAATGGTTTTCCAAATAAATATGTGAAAAGTGTGGTGTGCATTTGTATTCAATACTTTGTAGAACCACCTTTTCGCTGCAATTTCAGATTTGATTAAGAGTAGGGTTGTCCCGATACCAGTATCGGTATCGGGACCGATACCGAGTATTTGCGGGAGTACTTTTACTCCCGCAAATACCCCCGATACCTAAATAGAATACTCCCCCCCCCCTGCCGCCACCACATACCGCAAAGCCGCCGCATACCGCAAAGCCGCCGCGTTAATCCCCGTGCATCACAGCACGCATTACAGGCACCTTTCGTCCAATCCCGAGAAGGGGAGTGTCTATACATGGCGTGGCGGGCATTAGAAGAATTCAAACGAAAGCTGCTGTAATGCGTGCTGTGATGCACAGGGATTAACGCGGCAGCAGCATCATCTACTACTACTAGGTATGGGGGACATGGCTGCAATATGGGGGACAGGACGTGGCTGCAATATGGAGGACAGGACATGGCTGCATCTATGGGGGACAGGACATGGCTGCATCTATGGGGGACAGGACATGGCTGCATCTATGGGGGACAGGACATGGCTGCATCTATGGGGGACAGGACATGGCTGCATCTATGGGGGACAGGACATGGCTGCATCTATGGGGGACAGGACATGGCTGCATCTATGGGGGACAGGACATGGCTGCAATATGGGGGACAGGACATGGCTGCAATATGGGGGACAGGACATGGCTGCAATATGTGGGGGGACATGGCTGCAATATGTGGGGGGACATGGCTGCAATATGTGGGGGGACATGGCTGCAATATGTGAGGGGACATGGCTGCAATATGTGGTGGGACATGGCTGCAATATGTGGTGGGGCATGGCTGCAATATGTGGGGGGACATGGCTGGATATATGTGGGGCTGGATATATATTTGGGGGGACATGGCTGCAATATATTTGGGGGGACATGGCTGCAATATGTGGGGGGACATGGCTGCATTTGGGGACACATCTAAAAAAACGGTATTCGGTATCGGCCAATACATAAAAAAAAGTATCCGTACTTGTACTCGGTCCTAAAAAAGTGGTATCGGGCCAACCCTAATTAAGAGCGTCTATATACAGCAGGTCTTGCCACAGATTCCCAATTGGATTTAGGTCTGGATTTTGACTGGGCCATTCTAACACATGAATATGCTTTGACCTAAACCATTCCATTGTAGCTCTGGCTGTATGTTTAGGGTCGTTGTCCTGCTGGAAGGTGAACCTCCGCCCCAGTCTCAAGTACTTTGGCTCCATCCATCTTCCCATCAAGTCTGACCAGCTTCCCTGTCCCTGCCGAAGAAAAGTTTCCCCACAACATGATGCTGCCACCACCATGTTCCACAGTGGGGATGGTGTGTTAAGGGTGATGTGCTTTGTTAGTTTTCTGCCACACATAGCGTTTTGCTTTTAAGCCCAAATTTTCTATTTTTATGTCATCTGACCAGAGCACCTTCTTCCATATGTTTGCTGCGTCCCCCACATGGCTTCTCACAAACTGCCAACTGGACTTCTTATGGCTTTCTTTCAACAATGGCTTTCTTTTTGGCACTTTTCCAAAAAGGGCAGATTTGTGGAGTGTATGACTAATAGTTATACTGAGATTAAATTACATACATGTGGACTCTATTTGCTAATTAGGTGACTTCCAAAGGCAATTGGTTCCACTAGATATTATTTAGGGGTATCAGAGTAAAGGGGGCTGAATACAAATGCACGCCACACTTTTCACATATTTATTTGTAAAAATAAATAAAAATCATTTATCATTTTCCTTCTACTTCACAATTATGTGCCACTTTGTGTTGGTCTATTCACATACAATCCCAATACAGGCAGTCCCTGAGTTACGAACGAGCTAGGGACTATACATTTTTTCTTAAGTCAAATTTTGTTTGTAAGTCGGAACAGTACCTTTTTTTAAGTGTAACTTTAGCCAGGCTCTCCTGGCTGTGCAATGTGGGGTGTTCCGGCTGTTTCTTGTTATGCAGTCCTGTATGTGGGGCGTGCAGTACATGTAGTACTGCAGTGTGGCATGTGTCCCGTTCTGCAAGATGGTTACTCTGCGATTTCCAGGACCACCGTGGAGCACAAGCTGCCAGCAGTGACGTCATGTCGCCTACGTTCATAAGTAGGAGTCGTTCGCAAGTTGGATGTTCGTAACTCTGGGGCTGCCTGTAAATGCATTTAAGTTTTTGGTTGTAACATGACAAAATGTGGAGAATTTCAAGGGGTTGGAATACTTTTTCAAGGCACTGTAAATGCAAACTGGTAATGCATGTGTAACATAAGCTCCATACAGCATTTACATACCAGAAGGGACCATCAATGTTTATCCTCCAATTACAATTACCAATGTATCTGATAATAATTCATTGTATTGTTTCCTGGGTCTAGGAGTTTCCGCCAGACAGTTTACAATAACAGTGCAACATTTCTTGTAGCACTGAAATCAATTTCCCAGATAAGCATGCGTAAATATGATGAAGAGGGCAAACAGTGCTGGCACTTTGTGCATTCAAAAAACGGGTGAGTGCGCTAATGGCTATTAAATAAAAATAACTGTAATCAAAAATAAATAAATGAACAGCAAGTGAAACACCAGCCTACCTAATATAACCTAAATATCTACCGTTGTGAGCCAAAGGGAACCGGAGGTGACCTCAGTACGTGACCAGGTGATGCCTCTACGTCCGTTTTATTTGACACGTCTTCAGGAAGCTTCTGAAAACGGACGTAGAGGCGTCACCTGGTCACGTACTGAGGTCACCTTCGGTTCCCTTAGGCCAGGGAAGAGCGAGGGCCACTTAAGCAACTTGGTAACCAGTCGAGGGCCACAATGAGCGGAGTGGGCGGATGACAGGTCATGGCTACTCTATAGGCCCTCCGATTCACCCAGATGGAAGGGGACGAAGTCCCTTCTGTTTTTCGCATTGTAAACGTAAATCTGTTGTTCTGTAGAGGTGAATTAAGGGTTCCATTTGGTCGGGCTGATCATGTGAAAAGGGCCTAAGACAGCTTTCACACTGATGTACTGCAGTTTACCCACAACGTGGGTGCAGCATAGTGCACCTGTGTCTATTCTGCAGGTTATAGATAATTGGGTCTAAGTTCCCCGGACCAAAGAACCCAAAGCGAGCGAGGGGCCAGTAGGACTATTACGGTACTGATAAGAAAAATTGCAATATCAAATTACAAAAAATTATTAAAAGGTAAAGTTTATTAATTACAAAACAATAAAATGACACATAATTAAAAACAGTAGTAACCGAGCACAACAATGTAATTAATAAACTTTACCTTTTAATAATTTTTTGTAATTTGATATTGCAATTTTTCTTATCAGTACCGTAATAGTCCTACTGGCCCCTCGCTCGCTTTGGGTTCTTTGGTCCGGGGAACTTAGACCCAATTATCTATATTCAGATTTTCAGGATGATGGTACCTTATATCCCAATGTTTATGCATTCTATCCCAGAGGCTCCAATAATCATATTCTGCAGGTTAGCTGAACTTTGCCATAGACTCCGTCTGTGGCAAAAGCCAGCGCTGTAGAGAAAGCATCGGCTTATGGGGCTCTGCTCCGCAGCTGCTTTCTTCCACTACCAACAACTTCATTCACAACACTGATGCTGCAGCATGGTGGGTTGGCAACCTGCGATCTGGGCTTGCCAACCCACCAGTCCAGAGAAGGAGGTCGCGGGCCACATCAGAGGGCTCCGTGGGCCACATGTGGCCCCCGGGCCACTGGTTGGCCATCCCTGCCTTAGGCTCACAGCGGTGCAGGGTGGAATGCACGCCAGCGCACACGAGTCGCGACCATCTCCACCAATTTGTTTCTATGCCATCCAGCCTCAGTGGCGGGCCTTGGGCACTCCTAAAGTAAGCAGCCATTTGGCTTTTTATTTGAACATTTTTAAGTTTAATAAACGGGATTACACTATTTCGGACCTTATTCTCTTATTTGCATATGTCGTCCTGAGTCTTCATGGGCTAAGAGGCTATTCCATCATCTGCTTATTTCATCTGTTAACAGCAAAGTCCAACTTGCTATAAAGCACATTTGACCACTTTTTTCAGTAAAAGGGTCAACTACTTGTGGTAAGCTGCCACCTTTTGAGCACTTATGTGGGTGTCCTTATTAGAGTCGGTGAAGGTGGACCATTAACAGCTTTTATCACTGGATATTATTTCACTGGATGTTCGTGGCAGTTGTTGTGGATCTTGCAGTACACTACAGTTCTATGGAAAAAACAATTTAGTGTGGACACCCAGTTACTCTGTATTTGAGCACCTCATCCCGTGTAGAAGAATTAAAGAACAAAAATTGGGGAGAGGGGGGGTACCTGAGGACCCTGGGACTATAAAGCGGTGCTGATAAAGTGTACCGAAACACTGATAAAATACAAAAGAAATTTTATTAAGTTTATACAAAGGTAAGTAAATAAAAACCATCCATTGTATTAGATGTCACATATGTCACAGGCTTCAGTAGTCTGGGCAAGGTTTCTTTGGTAGTTGTAGTTCAACCGACATGTTTCGCTCTGTGGAGCTTCTTCAAAGGTTTTTGGAACTAAAAACCAGATATAAGAACTACAAAGCCAATGCGTGAGGGATGGTAGACACTTGGGTCAGAAAATGGAACAGGCCCACAAATCACCAAACTATCCAGATGCTATAGTCATTCCGTCCAGGAACCATAATCTTATAAGAAAAGGATGGGATGGTTCGCTTTGTAGTGGTCAGACACACGTGTGCTGATTGGATCGGCTACAAAATGGTGGAATTACCTTGGAAATTCCAGTAGGGAGACACAAAGAAAGCCTGCATATATACCAACATCAGGGTTCTTAGTGGTGCAGGAGGCGCTGGGAACGAGCAAATTGCCAGCTGATAGGCTGGAGGAAACATTCAGGTGGTGCCCACCTGAATGTTTCCTCCAGCCTATCAGCTGGCAATTTGCTCGTTCCCAGCGCCTCCTGCACCACTAAGAACCCTGATGTTGGTATATATGCAGGCTTTCTTTGTGTCTCCCTACTGGAATTTCCAAGGTAATTCCACCATTTTGTAGCCGATCCAATCAGCACACGTGTGTCTGACCACTACAAAGCGAACCATCCCATCCTTTGCTTATAAGATTATGGTTCCTGGACGGAATGACTATAGCATCTGGATCGTTTGGTGATTTGTGGGCCTGTTCCATTTTCTGACCCAAGTGTCTACCATCCCTCACGCATTGGCTTTGTAGTTCTTATATCTGGTTTTTAGTTCCAAAAACCTTTGAAGAAGCTCCACAGAGCGAAACATGTCGGTTGAACTACAACTACCAAAGAAACCTTGCCCAGACTACTGAAGCCTGTGACATATGTGACATCTAATACAATGGATGGTTTTTATTTACTTACCTTTGTATAAACTTAATAAAATTTCTTTTGTATTTTATCAGTGTTTCGGTACACTTTATCAGCACCGCTTTATAGTCCCAGGGTCCTCAGGTACCCCCCCCTCTCCCCAATTTTTGTTCTTTAATTACAGTTCTATGGACTCATAGCAGCACATGAATCTATTGAATTTATGTTATTGTGATTATTTATGGAATATTGTTATTATATTCATTTATTTTTCACTAAATGATCACTAATTATCAAGTTTATCTATTAGGCACCTGTCACGTTGTTGACTAGATGTTAACTTGTTGTTTTTTTTTTTAGATATTTAGGTTATATTAGGTAGGCTGGTGTTTCACTTTCTGTTCATTTATTTATTTATTCATTTATTTTTGATTACAGTTATTATTTTTATTTAATAGCTATAAGCGCACTCACCCGTTTTTTTTATCCAGTTTGCAGCAGTGGTATCCACTGTTTGTTTTTTTGAGGTGCAGCTCATATTTAGTTTAATTCTTTGTTTAATTGCACATTTTGGCGCGAGATACATTTTTTCTTTTTCTGGCACTTTGTGTGCCAAATTTAAATGAGTTGTAGACTAACATAACGGACTATGGAAGAAAACATTAGCTGAGACATATAGACTTTTACTCACAGTAATTACTCACAGCGATGCAGCCGTTATAAATACCGCATGCATTATTAATACACTGAAACTGCATTACACTTAAAAATATATTAATATGAATATGCTGGTTCACTCTAGGTCACTGGGGCTGTAATATAAAAAGAGTACTGTATACTGTTACATCTATGTTTAAGTGTCCGGTTACATGAGCGAGCCACGTAAAATGCAAGTAAAAAATAGCAGGTAATGGCGCCTACTAGAAATAAAGTGTATAAAGGAATGTGCAAATAAATATAAATATAAATAGTGTCTGTCCAAAAGAGTGCTGGTCCTAGTAAAAGTATAACATATATAACACAAAATAAGTTGAATATTAATAATTATGTGATTGAATTAGTATAAATAAAAATAATTCATAAAAGTCCAATTCCTGGTGATAAAAATTTCCAAAATAGGTGTTGCAAGATTAAATGATAATAATAATAATAATCCAAGAAAAGTCCAGTTTTATAAAAATATATATATATTTTCAAGATTGCTTCCGAAAAGTAATGCTATAAGGTGATATGTGCTTCATGCAGGTATAGCCGTCAGTGGATCACTCAGTGCTCTCCCCCAATGGTCCCGCACTCACCGGATCCAACTACCCCTGCAGGGGTAATAGGCTTTCTCAGTAAGTCTCCACACTTCAATAAAATCTGTCTGGTTTCCTCACATGGGGTCTATCCAACCATTCAGCCGCTCATAGAGAAGATAGGATGAAACGAAAATGCCCAATAGCGTGATACCGTTTTTTAACAAGTAAAATTTATTCTTGATAAACAATGGGTACTCACAATTTACATGCAGTTAAAAAGCCTCCAGATGACGTCAGAACGACGAAACCGGTCTAGCGAACGTTCCTTAGAGCTACAGCACATATTTTCTAAAGGCTTTTTAACTGCATGTAAATTGTGAGTACCCATTGTTTATCAAGAATAAATTTTACTTGTTAAAAAACGGTATCACGCTATTGGGCATTTTCGTTTCATCCTATCTTCTCTATGAGCGGCTGAATGGTTGGATAGACCCCATGTGAGGAAACCAGGCAGACTTTATTGAAGTGTGGAGACTTACTGAGAAAGCCTATTACCCCTGCAGGGGTAGTTGGATCCGGTGAGTGCGGGACCATTGGGGGAGAGCACTGAGTGATCCACTGACGGCTATACCTGCATGAAGCACATATCACCTTATAGCATTACTTTTCGGAAGCAATCTTGAAAATATATATATATTTTTATAAAACTGGACTTTTCTTGGATTATTATTATTATTATCATTTAATCTTGCAACACCTATTTTGGAAATTTTTATCACCAGGAATTGGACTTTTATGAATTATTTTTATTTATACTAATTCAATCACATAATTATTAATATTCAACTTATTTTGTGTTATATATGTTATACTTTGACTAGGACCAGCACTCTTTTGGACAGACACTATTTATATTTATATTTATTTGCACATTCCTTTATACACTTTATTTCTAGTAGGCGCCATTACCTGCTATTTTTTACTTAATATTCACTCCCACCCAGGTGGGTTTTTATGTAGGGGCAGCCACTTCAAACTTAATCACTTTTAATTTTTATTACACCACTTTATATTTTTTATTTAAATTGTCTGTGGCGCAGATTCATCTCTTTTTACCTCACGTAAAATGCAAAACCGCTAGTTTGCGCTGTGTGACACAGTGCCAATCCTGGCACATTGCACCATTTTTGTCTGAAACGTGGAAATCTTTGGCGTCTGAACCCATTTTTGTGCTTTCAAAGAGACACTGTTAAATGCAACTGCCTAAAAACAGCAATAAACGAGACAGTGTATATGGTTACATAGGATCAGGGCCATTTAAAGGAATTTGGGGGCCACAAGCAAAATGGGGGCCCCCAAGCACCCCCTCCCCCCACATGCAAAGCTTACGCTAGCACTTCACTAATTTTTTACACCAATCAATGTTCTTACTCCTCCCCCCCTCCCTAGTCCCTATGTATTTCTATTCTTACCTCCCCTTCTTCCCTGTAGGCTGCCGCTGTAGCGTAGCCGAGCTCCTCTTCCTTATGTCAGTCCGGTGTTCTATCATTATGGGTCCCCTATCAGATAGTGTACCGCGCGGTACAGGAGATTCAGTTTCCTGTGTTCTTGGCCGGACTGACAGGACTCCAGGAGGAAGGAAGAAGAGCTCGGCCATGATAGAGCCTGGGAAGAGGAAGTTGGGGGCCCCAGGCCAGCTCGGGGCCCCAAGCAATTGTTTTGCCTGTCCTGTAGCGACGGGCCTGCATAGGAAAACATTGAATGAGTTCAGGGGCAGTTTAAAAAACCATCCACTGCCTCTGAACGTACGTTTAGCAGTGTCCCGTGTACATGGGGCCTAAGTGTAAGTTCTGCCTGTGCAGGGATGTGGGATGTTCCGGGGATTTCTGGGGCTCCTCTGGCCATGCAGTACATGAAGTACTGCAGTGTGGAATGTGGCAAGACAGCTTGCTCGGAGGTATCCAGAACCAGCACGGAGTACAAGTAGCTGGCATTGAGGACGTTCGTGAGTAGGAGTCGTTCGTAAATCGGGACTGCCTGTATTTAGAATAAATAGGAGAAAATTATTTAGATAAAATATTTGGAATACTAAATAAACAAACTAAAACTGGATTTTTATTACATTTTGCAAATTAAAATATTAAAAACAAGTTACTAAATTGATGTACATGCAAAATTATTGCAGAGTAAACCGGCGCATACAAAAACTTCAAAATGTCGTCTGGTTATGCAGGTTTTGATCATCCTGGGACTTGAAGGGGTTAAAGTAGTATTAAAACCTTTATTATATTGCAGCTTACCAATCATTTAAATGTGATGGCTCTATTCACACAAATGCGTTTTTTGGTGCATTTTGCAGAAATGCAGGGAATTTTTTTCCTATGGAACATGTTCACATCAATGCATTTTGTGTGCCGCTGCATTTTTGGAAAGTGTCATGGATTTTTTTTTCTACAAAATGCATTTTGCATGTATTAGACTTCAAAGGACCAGCATCAGTGTTTTTACTGCAATTTTGCCACGATTTGTGTTTTTTTTACACTGTATATAGCTGGTTGCTAAGGAGGGGGCCAGGAAGCCGGCCGCTGTGTCCTTAACAACCAATCTATCATGTACTTGGCAGCAATTTAGGAAGAAAAAGCCACATATATAGCTGAGTATAGCCTGTTAGGCCGCATCAGCAAACAGAAGCATAATCTGGGTAAGAAACCACTTGTCGTTTTGTCAGTCCGCAAGTATCTCCCAGGGCCCGGTGTGTATCACTCAGCTATATATGTGGCTTTTTCTTCCTAAATTGCTGCCAAGTACATGATAGATCCCAGGGCCAATATTTTTCCAATATATTAGTACAGTTGCACACAGGCTCCCCTTTGCAGCTGGGCATAACTTCATCTGCCCCCTCCCCGTGTGAGACACCCCTCCACGTCGGACCTCGTTTCTCCAGCGGATGTGCTGCACAGAGAAAAATCTCCTGACGAAGCTACCACTGTAGCCAAACTAGTTGAGATGAGATCTTGACTTATATGACCCCATACACCTCACCTCACCCTCTGATTGAGGGTTTCGTACCATCTGGGTGATGAACTGGCTGGTCGTATAAATTGTCTGATTATTTTAGAGTACTTTTAATGTTTTTTATTAATTATGTGTATCTCTTGTCCATTTTATGTCATTTTCAATAAATTGATTTAATTTCGTACTTCTATTACCCTATATTTCTTTACTCTCTACATTCAGTACCGGTATAGTCCCCCTGCCCCCACATACTTGTCATGGTACAGGATAGGAAAGGTTGATGAGCAGAGAGATAGCTTGAGTATCAGGCCTTGGATATAGAAGAGAGAGAGAGAGAGAGAGAGCAACCCTGCTCTCAGCAGTGATAAACTCAGTTCGTCGCCACTCCCATCGGAATGGGTAAAGCGCCCCCGGACAGACCCCTGCCACAGGCCTGGCAGCCGGAAGGTCACTTGCTAATGCTGGGAAGACCAGGCCTCTGCCACAGGCCTGGCTCGGGCCTCTGCCACAGGCCTATTACTTGAACCAGCGTGACTTGAAATGAGCAAGTCCTCCCAATGAATTTAGTCGGAGTTTCTGGATCCCAGATGGTTCGTTCAAGCCCTATTGGATCACCTGCCTCCGGGTTCTCCTCAAGCCGATCCCCCACGTACAGCTCCCAGCTTGGGATCCTTCTAGGAAAGGTTTGGGACCCAGCAGCTACTGGGACACCTCTCTAGGTCAGAATGAAGCTCCGCATGGTGCGCAACTTCGGCCAGATAGGCCAAGGCTGCGGGGTCCATGGATGCGCGCACCCTGAAGGTGGATGCCGCACCTGGAACTTGGACCCCGCAGAAAAAAAGAGAAACGGCCTAGAGGCCAAGGTGGCTGCCCCAGATATAGCCTCCCCCAGCATGCCTTAGCGAGGGAACCAACCCCTCTGATTGGCTGCTGAGGAAAACGAGCCAGCTGCCACCCAGGGGTGGGAACACACCCCTGGAGCGCAGACCGGCCCACAGGACAGTTCTGGGAATGACAACAGCCTGAATTTGACAAATTGTGAATGGGAGCTGCAAATTTCTCCCATTCCCTTCGGACCGTTCTCATCAGATGGACTGATCGTGTGTACGCGGCCTTACACTCCCCTTCCCCCAGATTAACAATGCTGCTATCCAAATATGCCCCTGTGCTCCTTATTCCAGAGTGGAGACACTTAAATACAGGAGGTGTGTTACTGGCCAGATCACAAGGTGAAAACAAAGGAAAATGAATGCAGCCACCACATCTAATGATTGGTGAAATGCAATATATTACATTTTTGGTTTTGGATTTTGTTCCGCTTTAAGGATGACCGCTGTATGCAATGGTTCACTTTCAAAAGAGGCACTTCTCTGTGTGTGTTTGGAAATCGGATGCTGCAATTTCCTTTTTTTTTTTTTTAATACTGATAAAAATGAAGGGTTCTTTCAAATTTCTTGAGTCAACAAGATTGTACCTTGGTGCTGAGCTTGAGACAAAATCCACAGACCCTGTAAAAGAAATACATCCGTTTTTAGAATATGATCAGCCTGGTGCTTTCATTTTTTTTTACTTCTGTCATTTTTATCCCTGTAGCTAAGCAGGGGGACCATTTATGTATCAATCCTACATTGTGCAAAATCTCTGGGCCTTCTTTGTGCCACTGTAAGATGTTTAACCACTTTAATACTGGACACTTTCATGCCCTTCCTGCCCAGGCCAATTTGTAGCTTTCAGCGCTGTCACACTTTGAATGTCAATTGCATGGTCATGCAACACTGTACCTATAAGAAATGTTTATAGTTTTTTTTACACAAATCAAGCTTTTCGTGGTTTTTAATTAACACTGTGTAAAAGGCTTCTGTGCTACTAAATGGGTAACGTTTTACTACATAAACAGTGTAAATAATTGCAGCAAAAACTCTGAAGTGCATACACCAAATCAAAAAGAATCAATAATAAATAGAGTAATTGCGCAAAAATTCATATATTAACAATATGCAGACACATAAACATCAAACGTGTATGTAAGGCCGCGTACACACGATCAGACCGATCCGATGAAACTGTTCATCGGACCAAATTGATCGTGTGTACAGCCCATCGGACCGCTGTCCATCGGACCAAAGTTTTAAAACTTGCTTTAAAATCTGTCCAATGGATGCCTGACCGTCGGACCAAAACGATGATTAGTACACAAAAGCATCGGACCAAAAACCTGCGCATGCTCAGAATCAAGTCGACACATGCTTGGAAGCATTGAACTATAGTCCATAGTGAAAATTGCAGATAGGTATCCACTAATCCCAAAGGAAATGGAAACTCCACCAAAGACACCGGTCTGGTCTCCCAGAACTCTCACCTCAAAGAGGGATAAAGTCAGCAATAAATAAATCAGTCTCCACCACACGACAGTCTCCTCGATGTCTCCTGTATGCAAACCGAATGTAAACCTGGTCCCTTATTAGAGTACCTGGAGAATCTCAAACCGGGGGAACAAGAGGGACAAAGGAGGGCCTCCAATGGTGTAGTATCAAAGATAAATAGGCATTTACTGTAACAAGTAGGGATGAGCCAAACACCCCCGCATTCGGTTCGCACCAGAACGTTCGAACAGACCGACCGTTCGCATTTAGAACATTTAGAACCCCATTAAAGTCTATGGGACTCGAACGTTCGAATTCAAAAGTGCTAATTTTAAAGCCCAATATTCAAGTTATTGTTGGAAAACGTCTTTGAGAACCCGGGTCTTGCCCCAGGGAACATGTATCAATGCAGGACTCCTGAAAAAACGACTGTTTTTAAAACTTTTTTTCCATTGATACATGTTCCCTCGCGCAAGACCCGGGTTCTCAGACGTTTTCACAGGCAAACTATAGACACCCAGCAGGTACAGTAATTTTTTGTTTTTATTTTAATTTAAGCATCATTAAAATCACTGCTCCAGGAGCAGTGATTTTAATGATGCTTAAATAAAAAATAAAAAAATGAAAAATTCCTTTAAATATTGTACCTGCTGGGTGTCTATACCTGTGATAACGTCTTTAAATAGCACAATCATCTGCCTGCCAGTAAATTAGGAAGAACTGATCTGGCTAAGCTATACAGGGTATAAAAATATGTACAACACCTGGGATGTATATATATCCTCTGCACACTGTAAATTAAGCTAAACTGACTGGCCTGTCTGCTCTATCTAGCTATATAAAAAGACTATCTCTCTTTCTCTCTGACTGATCTCTGTTCAGTGCTGTAACACACTACACGAGGCCGTCCAGCAGACGGCCTTATATAGTGTGGGCTTTGGCCAATTATGGCTCTCCGTTTTTTGCGTGCTGTGATTGGCCAAGCATGCAGGGTCATAGTGCATGTTTGGCCAATCATCAGCGCGCAATGCCGCAGTGAATTATGGGCCGTAGCGCGTCACTCGAATTTGGCGCGAACGACCCGTTTTGTTCGAATTTCGTCGAACGTACGAACAGACAATGTTCGAGTCGAACATACGTTCGAATCTAACACAGAGCTCATCCCTAGTAACAAGTTGCACTTACATGTAAAATATAAAAACAAGTGTAAAAATAAACAGTGGCGTCCTCTGCGCCGTCTTACGTCACTCCTGGTGTACGTCTATCCCTACGCGTTACAACACGGTCACGTGTCTTCGTCTGGGGAACCTGATTGAACGTAATGCTGTAATGCTGGAGACTTTATATGTGAAAACCAGAAGTCTGTTGTCCGCCATTTTCTTGAAGCCTGACGCTTCAATAACAGTGGTAGCCTAGCGATCTTCTAAGCTGGCAGATATTGCGGGCTAGTAAACATACGGCATCAGATCAAGGTGATACGGGGACTTAATCCAACATATAATCCATCAATCTAGATGTATAATATCGGAATGTCATTAACTGAATAAAACAGTCACCAGAAACGGTCTGAGATGTCGCCATCTAGCGTGTGCACTTAGATATCAAACTGGCACATATTAATGTAGATTGCGATCAATAGGGCCGGCCTGAGTGTATCGCCATCTAGCGTATATATTACTAGTACCACACAGGCACAAATGTATCTGACCGAGAAATGTGGATAGTGAGTGGACGTATCAAACTACCACCCATTCACAATATAGGTATTAAAATTAAATGACTAAATCCATTGAATTGGATAATATGTCTATAAAAAAATAATTAATTAATTGATTAATATATATAAAAGTATTAATATAACAAAAATCATATAGATAAAAGAAAAGGAACTCGTGGGCCTACCGATAATTATATATTCTATATAGATTATCAATTCCAAAAATAGAGTCGGACATAATTTTCCATAGGTGATCGCACACCAAGATTGACGTGTCACATAGCATAGTAAATGTGAGGCAAAGTGATTTTGATGAGAGCTGATTCTTGCCTCACATTTACTATGCTATGTGACACGTCAATCTTGGTTTGGTTTAACAATACACTACTTTTTTTCAGTGAATGGGTAGGGGTACAATGTACCCCATACTCATTCACATATGGGGGGTGGGATCTGGGGGCAATTTTTATTTTAATGACTCATCAGTTGTTAAGGACGCAGTGGCTGGCTTCCCGGCCCCCTCCTTAAGCGGATGGTTCACCTTAAATAAATATTAAAAGCCAGCAGCAACAAATACTGCAGCTGCTGACTTTTAATATTAGGACACTTACCTGTCCTGGAGTCCAGCGGCGTCCCCAGCAGAGGATGAGCGATCGCTCATCACCCTGCTGCTCCCCCCTCCATCCACGGCGAGGGAACCAGGAAGTGAAGCGCTCCGGCTTCACTGCCCGGTTCCCTACGGCGCATGCGCGAGTCGCGCTGCGCCCGGCGATTGGCTCCCGCTGTGTGCTGGGAGCTGAGAGTTCCCAGCATACAACGGGAAAAGCCCGTCTTTTGCCCGAGACTGCGGGCCGGAAGTGGGTGCGGATACCTGTCTTTAGACAGGTATCTGCACCCCCCTCCCCCCTGAAAGGTGTCAAATGTGACGCCGGAGGGGGGGAGGGTTCCGATCAGCGGATCTTCACTTTAGGGTGGAGATCCGCTTTAGCAACCAGTTATATACAGTGTAAAAAAACGCAAATCATGGTAAAAACACGGCACCGCAAAAAGCACTGCAGAAACGCTCAAAAACAACATGCATAGATGTGAATCGAGCCTAAGACCCCTTTCAGACTCTGGCAGGAGCCGCGTTGGCGGTATAGAGCCACTAAAAATAGCGGCGTTATACCGCCGGAATTGCCGCAGGAATCAACAGCTAGCGGTGCGGTATTAACCCCCACTAGCGGCCGATAAATGGTTAATACTGCCCCAATGCGCCTCTATAGAGGCGCATTGCGGGCGGTATTGCCGCGGTTTTCCATTGTTTTCAATGGGAAGGAGTGATGAAGGAGCAGTATACACGCCACTCCTCTCACCGCTCCAAAGATGCTGCTGACAGGAGATTTTTTTCTCTCCCGCCAGCGCATCGCCTCAGTGTGAATGCCCTTGGCTTTCACATTGAGGTTGTTTGACAGGAGTTTTTCAGGTGTTATAGCAGTGATATTTTCAGCACTGTACCGCCTGAAAAACTCCTCAATGTGAAAGGGGTCTAATGCCGCGTACACACGGTCGTTTTTTGCGATGAAAAAAAACGACGTTTTTTAAAACGTCATTTAAATTGATCGTGTGTGGGCAAAACGTCGTTTTTTGTCTTAAAAAAAACGACCAAAAAAAAATTCCAACATGCTTGAATTTTTTGTGTCGTTTTTCAAAACGTAGTTTTTTGTTTCACAAAAAGTCACCGTGTGTAGCAAAAACGTCTTTTAAAACGACGTTTTTCAACCCGCGCATGCCCAGAAGCTAGTTATGAAGCGAGCTTCAATGGAAAAGAGTGGTGAACGTAACCTCGCTTTTTGTGAAAAAACGATGGTGTGTATGCAAAATTGTCTTTGAAAAGTGACGTTTCAAAAACGTCGTTTTTTACTTCACAGAAAACGTCGTTTTTTTTCATCGCAAAAAACGACCGTGTGTACGCGGCATAAGGCTTGATTCACACTAATTGAATTTTTTGATGCATTTTGCAGAAATGCAGGGAAATTTTTTAACATGGATTTCTATGGAACATGTTCATTTTTGTGTCTTTGCATTTTTGGAAAGGGTCAGGGACTTTTTTCCCGCAAAATGCAGTGTTTTGCATGTAATAGAATTTAATTGACCCTCATCCAAAACGCAAGTACCGTTTTTTACCACAAATTTGCAGCAATTTGCGGTTTTCTTTTTTTTTTACGCTGTATCTAGCTGTATCGTGAAAAAAGGCCCTTAAAAAACAAAAGTTTAACAAGGGGGCCCCCAGATCCCGCCCCCCCATGTGAATGAGTATGGGGTACATTGTACCCCTACCAAGTCACCTGAAAAAAAAGTAGTGTAGTGTTAAAAACAACAGTAGACAGTTTTTGACAAGTCTTTTATTGATATCTTCTTCTTCTCCGTCTTCCTCCATCTTCTCCCGCATCTTCTTCCTTCGTTCTTCTCCTTCTCCCCTTGCTTCTTCTTCTGCTCTTCTTCTTTCTCGGGTGTCATTTTTCCTCTGCCGCCGCTCCCGCAGACGACCCTCCTCCGATGCTGCATCCCGCTGACCTGTCGGCGTGGATGTCCTTAATTTCCAAAATAACGATGGGGATGTGACAATCAGATTACATCACACGGAGGCCACACCCCCTTATGACGTCACAGACCCATCATGCCACGGGTGGTGACGTCACAAGGGGGCGTGCAAGCTGCTGACAGCTGATGACTAATCAGTTGGCTTGCCGGCCCCCACTGGCTTGCCGACCCCCACCTTGGCAACCAGCTAGATACAGTGTAAAAAAAAAAGAAAAAAAAATGCAAAACGCAAATCGCTGCAAAGTCGTGGTAAAAATGCGTGTCCAAAAACTACAAGCACCACAAAAAGCACTGCATAGATGTGAATCGAGCCTTAGGCCTGGTTCACACCTATGTAGGTTGCAGTTTACATATTCCAGGTGCATTTTTCAATACACATTTTTGTGTCCTGCAGTCTACAGGACAAAAACCAGAAAAAAGTCCCTGGCCCTTTCCATAAAATGCACAGATGTGAACGTGATCCATAGGAAACCATGTTAAATGGTCTGTAGTGTGTTTCTGCAAAACTAAAAAATGCATAGGTGTGAACCAGGCCTTAAAGTTCTTACTCCAATGCTGCTGGCAACTGTTCTCTCAGCGCTGTTTCCCTGAACTTCTGGACTTCTGGTTTTCACAGGAATTACTAAGGCCTGGTTCACACCTATGCATGTTTAGTGATTTTTGCATTTTGTTGATTTGCACTACAGAATGTGTTCCATAGGAAACCATGTTAAATGAACTGTAGTGCAGACCTGCAAAATGCAAAAAGCACTAAAAATAAATAGTGTGAACCAGGTCATAGGCTCGATTAACACCTATGCATGTTTCTTTTGAGCGTTTTTGCGGTGCTTTTTGCAGTGCTTGCTGCATTTTTCAACACACGTTTTTACCGCGATTTTACCGCAATTTGTTTTTTTTTAATGTACATTTTTTTTTTTTTGCCAGCTATTTTTTTTTTTTTACATTTCCTTTAACAACCAGCTATAAACAGGTAAAAAAAAAAAAAAAACGCGAATTGCGGCAAAATGCGGTACTTGCGTTTTGGATGCGGGCCCAATGATTTCTATTACATGCAAAACGCTGTTTTTTGCAGGAATAAAGTCCCTGACCCTTTGCAAAAACGCAGAAGCACAAAAAAAGCATTGATGTGAACATGTTAAAAAAATTCCCTGCATTTCTACAAAATGCCTCAAAAAATACATTAGTGTGAATGGAGCCTTAGTGAATAATGCAGTCACAGGCCAGTCTTTTAGGTTGAAGAAGGTGAGGAGGGCAGTGGGGAGTTGCAGGGGATTATTGCCTTGTTATCCTAGGCTTCGGGGCTGTGTGTTTCTATTGATTCACACAATGTAGGGAGACACAAATCTTGCATGAAAGGATGGCTCCAAAGGATACTGCAAGAGAAAGGAGCCACAATGAAACTGTAGAACCTTGGTCAGTAGTCATGGCATTGGCTTAACCAGTTCACGACCGCCCTATCTCAAATATACTGCAACAGGGCGGCCATTGTGAAAGTGATGGATTTTGTGTCCTTGCAAAGCTGCACTGCACCATAGCGGCACCGCCCTTTATGCCAGCACCGCCCAGTGTAAAAGTAGCCTAATACAATGATCAGTGCTGATACAATACTATATATACAGTATCTGCATACTCAGTTTCTATGGTAAAGGTGAACAAACCTTTTAAGGGGATTTTCTATGGAAAGGAGTAAAGCATTATCTGGAAATAACATAAATAGATTTTTTATGCTTTATATCAGGGGTCTCCAAACTGCGGCCCTGGGGCGAGATGTGGCCCTTTGCTTGCCTTCACCTGGCCCTTGGGGCACTATTCCATCCACTGACACCAACAATGGGGAATAATTTTTGTTGCTGACACCAAGAGTGGGGCACTATTCCTCCAACTGACACCATCAAAAGGGTGGAATTCCTTCCATTGACACCAACTATGGGGTACTAGTCCTCTCACTGACACCAAAGATATGGTATTGTTTACTCCCTCTGGACACCTGAACATGTTTGACTCCCAAAAGGCCACAGTCCGGCCCCTCCAAAGTCTGAAGGATAGTAAACTGGCCCTTTCTTTAGAAAGTTTGGAGACCCCTGCTTTATATCATAGTGACCCAATTATACACAAAGCGGAGACTTATTACAATGTCAAGTACAGAATCTATTTGAGATTAGAACTATGCTAACAAATCTAGAGTCATCCTTGTATTTACTAATGGATTTCCTTTTCTACTGTCTAAAGGAACAAATTGTTATTATGTCTATAGCTAATACCATTCCTTTTCATCTAAATATAGAGAGGGTCAGTACATTCCTCTCAAAGCAGCGGCTGTAAATATCACTTAGTGAAAAACATACTTTATTATAACAAAGATAACAACAATACCCTGCTGATCTACTTACTTCCGGAAAACAATGTCTGAAGGGCACACAAATCACAACATTGTGCTGGAAATGAGCCAGAGTTACCTTATTGCAAGATTATACCATAAAAACACGTAGCGCCCCCTTACTTTCAGTATGGGCACTACGCTAAAGTTAGTTGGAATGGGAGAGTTACCCTTATACCATTCGTGATTTATCTAAATTGTGACTTCTGTTACTCCAGAAAGTTCTCCTGGGTCAGTCTGCATTCTAGGGATGTGGTATCATCTCTGGCCAGCAGTTGGCGCCAGAGGGGTTTCTGGCAGAGCAACTCTTCCCCAGCAGCCAATTGGAGAAGTTCCTCCCTCGCAGGGCATGCTGGGGAGGGGTATATCTGTGACAGGTGTCATGTGTTCTAAAATCTTCGCGGGTCCCAGTTCCAGGTGCGGCATCCACCTTCAGGGTGCGCACATCCATGGACCCCGCTGGCGTGGCCCACCTGGCCAAGCTTACAAGCTCCACCGAGCCTCAACCGGAGGCAAAAGGGGACCCCAGTGACTTACTGGGGTCTCAGTCCTATTGATTGGATCCCAGGCTGGGTGCGATTGGGGGATCGGCTCGAGGGGAACCCGGAGGAAGGTTGTCCACAGGGCCTGAACGAACCAATCAGGTACGCTTTACTGTCCCCCGGTGACCTGTCCTAGAATTTACTGGGAGGTTTCGCTCTGTTTATTTACCTATCTCATCTAAAGAAATTGGCCTGTGGCTGAGGCCCTAGAGCCAGGTCTGTGCGAAAGACCTGTTCCTCCCAGACATCTAAAGTGACACCTCGGCTGCCAGGTTAGAGATAGAAAACCTGTCCGTGGGCACTTCACCCACTCAAGCAGGAGTGGCGACAAACTTACAAATTGGTACTACTAAGGGCAGGCTTGCCTGTTCATATCCAGGCCTGACATCGCAAGTTCTCCTCGACCTGAATATAAGCCGAGGCACCTAATTTTACCACCAATAAACTGGGAAAACGTATTGCCTCGAGTATAAGCCTAGGGTGTCCATCTGCATGCCTCACTGTGCCTCACTTTGCCACACTGTGTCCATGTGCATGCCTCACTGTGTCCATGTGCATGCCTCACTGTGTCCATGTGCATGCCTCACTGTGTCCATGGCTCACTGTGTCCATGTGCATGCCTCACTGTGTCCAAGCCTCACTGTGTCCATGTGCATGCCTCACTGTGTCCATGCCTCACTTTGTCCATGTGCATGCCTCACTGTGCCCATGTGCATGCCTCACTGTGTCCATGCCTCACTGTGTTCATGTGCATGCCTCACTGTGTCCATGCCTCACTGCGCCCATGCCTCACTGTGCCCATGTCTTACTATGCTCATGCCTCACTGTGTCCATGACTAAACTGACTTATTGGGCACAGCAGGTGTAAACACCAGGGGAACTTAGCACAGGGATGATGGGAAGCTCATAATGAGCACAGCAGGTGTACAGACCAGGGGAACTCAGCACAGGGATGGTGGGAACCTCATAATGAGCACAACATGTGTACAGACCAGGGGAACTCAGCACAGGGATGGTGGGAACCTCATAATGAGTACAGCAGGTGTACAAATCAGGGGAACTTAGCACAGGGATGGTGGGAACCTCATAATGAGCACAGCGGGTGTACAGACCTCTGGACAGGGAGAGCAGCATTTACTAGAACTGATTGGCTGTATTTTCTTCCTGCAGCTGCTGACTGCTGGTGGAAGGGAGATGAGGAAAATACCCCTTTTAGATGCTACAAGTGGAGGAAAATACAGCCCAGTTCTAGTAAATGCTGCACACCCAGCTGCACTAGCATCAGCAGCAACTAGAATACATAGGGACTAGTGGGCAGTAACCTGACCTGTAGGCAGTGTTTTCTATGTGGTCACCACCAGCAGAAGAAAGAAACTTAAAGAAAGCAGATACACTGGCCGCCCCGCACAGCACTTGACTAGTGTAGATTAGATAGTCCAACCTTTTACTCCCACCTTTTATAAGAACACCACCAAATTCTTTAAACAATTCCCCATTTTCCCATTAACGAGATCGACACAGGAGTTAGAGTAAAATTGGCCACGACAGCCTATTTTATTTTTCAAACCAAATTAAATATTTAAATCAAATTAAATAATTCCAAGTAACCAAAACATTATTCATTAACATTTAACCAAAATAACTTTATTAACACCCGTCCAATTTGGTCTTTGACAGCAACCCCACTTAAACCTTTTATTTTCCATTACACTGCGCTACCAACACCATATCCGCCCCCCAGCTGACTCCAGCTCGGAGACACCACCTTTTACACCGCAGTGTACCATAACCGTATTCCAGCGGACACCGTTCCACTGGAATAACACCATACGGGGCCATCCCACCGATGAGCCCCCCCACCATTTCCATTCCATCTGTTAACTGTCACCATCAAAGACCGAAAGACACCGCCAACACTGTCTTGACAACCCCTCTTCCGAACCTGAAAGAACAGAAAACAGACGCACGACACCAAACATACCACAAAAACAGGGAGGGTGGGTGGGAAAATCTGCCTCCCAGCGTGCTAAACTTCCCCGAGTGTCCCACTTATAAAGGGGCTCCTCCTACCCCAGTCGCCAAACCTCCTACAGCCACTCCCCTGAAAACACCTCCTTCCTTCCTCCCTCTGTTGCACTACTCCTCACACAGTCATGCCCAGCCCTCTGTTATTTGTCCTTTTTGTCATGTCACTCCAGGCCTCCCTAATCAGTGATTCCAGCTCCAGCAAAAGCATATGTACCATGGCCGAGCACTCGCCTACATTCTCGGCTTCCAATCTGCCGCATTGTGACCTGTGCAATATGAGGGAGGGGGACCTTCCAGGAAGGTTATCAGAAGGAAGAGCTGAGTTGAACGCTGGTGTGTGTCATTCCAAAGGAACTTTTTACTGTCCTATAACGGAGGCGGGCTGAGTGAGTACAGAGTGCAGTTTGCGGAGTAGTCAGTGGTGTGTAATGGGCGCAATTTTCAAACAGCAGTCGTTGTATTTTCCTCATCTAATGTCTCCCAGTCCCTCCCTATACACAGAATGTGCGGCTCCCCAGCTAGGACTTCAGTGTGTCAGTCAGTGCTCAGGAGGAGTGTCGGGAGCTGGTGAAGACACTTCCAGGCTGCTGTCTGTATTGTCGGTAGGAGGGAAGCACAGTTCACTCCCATACAGTGCGGAGCGGCTTCACCAAAAATCTTCTGCTTTCCCCAGTGACTGAGCCACGCCATCTCTGCATTCTAACCCCCTCCTTGTGTTTGTCAGTCCTCTCAGAGTCAGACTGACACCCGGCTCTACACATAAGGACAAGACTATGGCCCGGATTCACGTACCCTTTGTGCGGGCGTAGCGTATCTTCTTTACACTATGCCGCCGCAACTTAGAGAGGCAAGTGCTGTATTCACAAAGCACTTACTCCCTAAGTTACGGCGGCGTATCATAAATGGGCCGGCGTAAGCCCACGTAATTCAAAGTAGCAAGGCAGTGGGCGTGTTTTATGACAATGAACCGTGACCCCATGCAAATGATGGGCAGTCTGTGGACGTCTCCCAGTGCGCATGCTCCGAATCACGTTGGATATAATGCCTTAGTGACGTCGGCACGCAAAGCCTACAACGTGTGGACATAACCTACGCCCAGCCCTATTCACATACTACGTAAACGGCGTAAACGACGTAAAATTCAACGGCGTCGTTCCCTGGCCCATACCTTAGCATTAGCTGCGCCTCATATAAAACGACGTAAACAGCGTTAAACGACGTAAAATTCAACGGCGTCGTTCCCTGGCCCATACCTTAGCATTAGCTGCGACTCATATAAAACTACGTAAACAGCGTTAAACGACGTAAAATTCAACGGCGTCGTTCCCTGGCCCATACCTTAGCATTAGCTGCGCCTCATATAAAACGACGTAAAATTCAACGGCGTCGTACCCTGGCCTCATACCTTAGCATTAGCTGCGCCCCTAGCGCCCAGAGGCGATTCAGTTCGCATGTGCCACGCTATTTAAGTTTTTTCATTCATTCATGCATTCATTCATATAGCAGGGGTAACTTTACGCCGGACGTAAGCCTTACGCAAAGCGCGTATATGAAGCGGCCGGGCGCATCTACGTTCGTGAATCGGCGTATCTTGCTCATTTGCATATTTTTAATGGGAACGCCGAATGCGTCCAGCGTAACTTGCCTACGCCGGCGTATCGTGGGTGCATAGTTACTCTGGACGCATTCAGCGACTGAAGCCATGTTTTTCAGCGTATCTTGCTTTGTGAATCGACGCAAAGATGCGACGGCGCACATTTAAAATTACGGTGGCGTATCTGGAGATACGCCGGCGTAACTCCTTTGTGAATCCGGGCCTATGTCTTCCTACTAGGCTGGCCTAATCCGCCTAGTGGTAGCGCCGGCCCTGCATGCACAGGTGTATAACACGCACCCTAACTTTAAGAGGGAAGTTTGAGGGAAAAAACCTTACACATCCCCCTGAGTATATTACACAGGCACAGTTTACCCTCCATTTTCACTGTAAAAAAGTGAGTGTTATACGCCAATAAATATAGTATATAACATCAGGAATGTATTCCTGTCACCCACATTGGCATTTGGGGGACCTCATAAGCAGAAACATGCTGTCCACTAATTAAAATTTTCTCTTACCTCTACCACTGGTAGTTATAATAAGGGCCTGATGCAGCAAATCTCAAAAAAAGGAAGCAATTCCATATGATAACAGAATTACATCTGAATTTCAGATGAATATAAAACAGGGAGTAAAACATTAAAATAGATTGTGGAATGGGGGGTAACTGAATGGGCAAACCACAATAATATATGAATGACAGATGGACTACAGCAGCAGCCACAATGATTAGGTGTTCACACACTTGGACAGTAATTTGAAAGGTTGGGTGTTGGGGCACTCGCTAATTAGGAATAATAATTGTGATAATAAATAACAATAAATAATCTAATATCCAAAATAGAGAAATCCCATGCAATTTCCATGTGCTAAGTGCAGCAATACAGTGTATAATGGGGTAATTGATTGCTAACAATAATAAATATAGCATAATATTCCGGTCAGCAAATAAATAAATAATAATTACTAAAGTGCATATTCAAGTGATAGTGCTGATGCAATGCATCAAAAAATATTCAATAATAATATGAATCCAAACGTGAACAAATGTAATTAAAACGTTTTCATGCAATGTGCAATAATGAATAAGTAATTAGGACAGTCTGGGGCACAGTCCAAAACATGCAGCCCAAAGATAATAAATAAATAAATACATGTCCACAAAATGTTCAAAGTGCAGTGCTCCAAACAGACTCCAAAAACGTGCTCCACTCCAAAGTGACCAGTAACACCAGCCTCTCACCTCAAAGAGGCTAAAAGTAATGCCGCGTACACACGATCACTTTTTGTGATGAAAAAAAACGTCATTTTATCTCACGAAACAAAACGACTTTTTTCAAACTTCATTTTAAAAAACGACGTGGCCTACACACCATCGTTTTTCCAAAATGCTCTAGCAAAGCGTGGTGATGTACACCACGTTCGACGGCACTCTGTTCCATTAAAGCTCCGTCTCATAACTTGCTTCTGAGCATGCGCAGGTTTAAAAACGTCTTTTCAAAAGTCGTTTTGCCCACACACGATAATTTTTTATGACACAAAAAACGACATTTTGAAAGACGACACAAAAAATTCAAGCATGTTCGAATTTTTTTTGTCGTTTTTCAGAAGACATAAAACGACGTGTTGCCCACACACGATCATTTTAAATGACGTTTTTATTAAAAAAAAATTTTCATCACAAAAAGTGATCGTGTGTATGCGGCATTAGCCTTTAGTGAAATCCCACCGGCCACAGCTTCTCTTCCCCAATACGTATGTGGATCACTTTCATTCCATAACAGCAGCAAAGTTTTGTCAGTATTCAAACCCCTCTTTCCTTGGACTAAAGGCTCCCACAAGGTGCATAAGAAGGAGGAATGAAACTCACAATAGTGTAAAATCGTAATAAATATTTATTAAAACGCAATAAAACTCACATTTAGGATTGCAGTGTATGCAACGTATTGCTGCACCTTTTTGATGTTTTATTTTGTTTTACCATGCACATAGCACATGGAAATTGCATGGGATTTCTCTATTTTGGATATTAGATTATTTATTGTTATTTATTATCACAATTAATATTCCTAATTAGCGAGCACCCCAACACCCAACCTTTCAAATTAAAATAGATTGAGTTTAGCAATCTGAGCTCTGGGATGACCCTTGATAGGGTGTATTGGCCAAAAAGGTTGAGGACCATATTCACTTCTCTTGGCAATATAAGCTGCTGTGAAGGTTTAATCATAATCATATGCTGCCATCTACTGGATACATTATTTACTGTTTTTACAGCGTGTGCAGTTTTTTAAAAATAGCAATATTTGATATTTGGAATTGGCATATCTTTCATTATCTCATTTTAAAAGTATATGTAAAAGCAATCACTAAAATATCACATAAGCATTAGCATAGTAATGTCATTGCAAATGTACAGTCATTTTAAATCTGTAGCCTTCAGTAAAAAAATACCTAGTGACCTTGCAATTATTATTAGTGTTATTATTATACAGGATTTACATAGGACCAACAGTTGCTTTAGAATATAAAGTGGGTTAGGAGGGCCCTGCTCATAATGAGCTTATAATCTAATAAAGTAGGACAAGTGGTACAAAAAGGTTATAACTGGGGGGGGGGGGGGGGCTGTTGGAAGTGATAGAAGTTCAATTAATTGGAGGTGTAATAGGCTTCCCTGAAGAGATGAGTTTTCAGCGATCGCCTAAAGGCAAGCAGAGTAGGAGATAGCCAGACAGACCGAGTTATACAGTTCCATAAGATGGGAGAGGCTCTGGAGAAGTCCTGGAGGTGAGCATGGGAAGAGGAGACGAGGGAGATGAGAGCTTGAGAGCAGGAGGCCTTGGGAGTTTGGGTGATATGTGAAGACAAGATTTGTGCTGTAGCTCCAGGCAGAGTTGTGGATGGCTTTGTATGTTGTTGTTAGTATTTTGAATTGAATTCTCTGAGCAATCCGAATCCAGTGGAGGAATTGGCAGACACTGAGTGGTTGGTAAGGTAGATGAGTCTGGAAACAGCATTCATCACAGACTGAAGAGGGGCCCTTTAAAAAAAAAAAACGATCTGTGGTTCCTGCTGGCCGCTGACCTGTGTTTCCTGCTGGCCGCTGACCTGTGGTACCTGCTGGCTCTGCAGTCTCTGACCATCTCTTGTACCATGTTTTCAGTCTCTGACCATCTCTTGTATCATGCCTGCAGTCTCTGACAATCTCCTGTAGTATGTCTGCAGTCTGTGACCATCTCTTGTATCACCTCTGCAGTCTCTGACCGTCTCCCATACTATGTATGTAGTATGTCTGGGGGCTCTTTCAACCAGACCTCCTAACAGAAGCTCTCTGTGTCCATCAGGTCCCATTAGTGTACTCCCTTCCTGTAATTTGTTTATTGTTAAGAGATCATTGAAGGATCTCAGGATAATGAAGGCTTTTTAGGGAAGCATCTCTGTGTCGTTGCCATAGAAACATTTGTAACATTTGTAACGGGGAGGAGTTAGATGACCACGCCCATGTGGGGGGCACCAGAAATATTTCTTCACCCATGCGCCTGTGACCCTAGGATCGGCCCTGTGTGTGAATTAGTGGATACAGGGGGTGGGGGACAAAGCAGAGAGTTAAAGGTAGAGAAGAGCTGATGAGGACTGGATGACAAGGCATTAATAAGAGTGACAAAGTAGGTTTGCTTGGCAGCATGGAGGCAGGAATTGTATTTTAAGGGGGCAGATTTATAAAAGGGGAAGTCCTGCATGATTTGAAGACAAAGAAAAATGGATAGCCGCACTCCAAAACCTGATGGGTGGTCTTTTATTCAATAGACAGCATGTACAAAAATAGGGTCACAGCAGTAGAAACAAGGAACAGCCATCAGGTTTTGGAGTGCGGCTATCCATTTTTCTTTGTCTTCATTTTGCTTAGTGCACCGCCAGCACCCTCGGTATCCTGCACCACCTGTAACCATTTAGTGATCCCACCTGGAGCGGTGACTCCTTTCTCTCCTGCATGATTTGGTTTTATGCCACAGTCAGGCAATGTCTCTTGAGATTTCTGATATCGTCAGTTTGCCTGGGCTGTAACAGTCGAGGGCTGATTTTGTAGTTAGAGGAGGAAATGCGTCCAGTGAGGATGAGAGTGAATGGTTGTAGACAGAGGTGGCCAGGTTAGCATAGGAAAGGGGAGATATTTTGTCATAGAAGTGGTCAGTACCAGAAAAGAGAAGAGAAGGGTTAAAGTGGCAAAGGTTTCTACAAGTAATTATTTGCTGCTTTGGGGTTGAAGGCAAGGATACTGTAAAACTAATGAGGCTGTGATGTCAGAGAGCAAAGGAGGTTTTGGTGAGTAGTGCAGAGATGGGAGAATATAAGGTCAAGGGTATTACCACTGGAGTGAGTAGAAATGTGTGTCTGTTGTGTTACGTTGAGTTGTTGTAACAGGCGCTCTCAGCGCCGTAATGCGTTCCACGCCGTGTGCGTTCCAGCTTGGAACACGGAAGTGCACCGCACATCATCGCAGTGGTGGAATCAGTGCTGATGCACTGCAACGCTCTTCTGCCTATAAAGGCATTCAGGGTACAGTTATATGGCATTCTATTATTGTCAGCCGTATCGGCCACGCTACAATACAGGCAACATTATGGCCAGCTAGCAAAGACCTTCACTGCGTCCAGGCTGCCATCACTGCGAACAACCTAAGAGTTCTTCCTTGCTGACACCCTACACTACGGAATCCCTTGCTGCTAAACTCAAGCCCTGCAAACGTATACGTTGCAATTGTTTCACTTGTAGTGCCTTAGAAAGACCTGCTACGTATATTGTTTCTAAACATTGCTGTATTTAACTCTGGCTTATTGGATGCTGGGATACTGCTTGGGAATGACTGTTGTGCCTGTAGGCTGTTTGCTTTGGAGTATCTTAAAGGGACATACACTCCCAATTTAGCTGAGCTCCTATGCAATTAATTGTTATTACAATTCCTATTTACTACGTGCTTGACATAAGTTCTTACTTGTTTATGGGCCCATGCCCTAAGTTACTGAACACGTTCGCCTAAACTTTTCTATGCTAATGGTTGAAGGAATTTCATACCTATTCCCTTAGTGGCCTAATGTACTTCTTTATGTTGAAGTGATATAATATAGAGAACCCCCAAACTCCTGTTCCCTGATTGCAGTGACACCTGGGGTCCCGTAGTGATAATCACTTGCATTCAGAAGTGCATTGGAATCTTCACGTGTATTGTATACTTTTAAACGCTAGGGGTTGGTCGCATGTTGTAATATGTCCACCCCTAGAAGCTTAACGCATTTCTTTATGTGAGAGAGAGATGATGTAGAGAACCCCCAAACACCTGTGTTCTGATTGGAGTGACGCCTGGGGTCCAATACTGAAATCTAACATAAATCCTTGCTATCTTAAATCAATGGGAGATAAAAAGGTCATGTACAGATGCAAGCTTGTTACAGAGCAGGGGGATAGAAAAACAAACCGAGTGGATTGTGGCTGTTGCCAGAGGAGGGAGGGTGCTGGATATGTGGGTTTTAGAAAAAAAAAATGGATGGCCAGGATTGGGGGAAATGTCCCCCGAGATTAGGAAAAGAAGGAGATTACGGAAAGTAAGATGGAAGCGGGATGTAAATGAGCGCACATATTGTACCTGGGTGTCATTGAATCAGGATGTCCCTGGTTCCACAGCTGCAGCCTTACCTATTGTGCCATAGGGGAGCTCTGGAGTTGTCACAATGTTCTCCCAGCCTGATGCATTGCCTTGTTGGGCTCAGTGCCTGTTTGTGTGGACTAGCTCCCTGGGTGTATTGATAGAGCTGTGACTCTGATTACCGTGTATGAACTTCTGTCTGAATTATTGACCACTCTCTAGCCTGCTGATTTTGTACTTCACTGCCAGCTCGTGTTTGACTGCCTGACAACTTTCTGGATTTCGATTGGGTACCGCTTTGCCTGATCTGTTGCCGACCTGCCTGACTACATTTTTGCCTGAATCTTCAGAACACAAGCTTAACTTTGAACACTACTTACCACAGGTACCTTAAACATATCTCACTGTCCTGGTGTGTAGCTCAGCATTTGGGTTCAGTACAAAAAAATGGCAACTGCACCAACCTATACAATCTTTCATGAAACAAGAAAAGCTGCTCCAGGTGAGTGAGTCTCTGGTTAATCCCCACACACACTAGTCAGGTGCTAGCCATGCTGTGTAACCTGGTAATGACCAAGCACTTATGCCGCGTACACACAATCATTTTTCAGCATGAAAAAAACGTTGTGTTTTCCAAAAACGTCATTTAAAATGTTGGTGTGTGGGCTTTCACATCATTTTTCAGGTTCTGAAAAACGACAGAAAAAAAAAATTCAAACATGCTGCATTTTTAAAAGTCGTTTTAAACAATGACGTTTTTTGGGTTGTAAAAAATGATCGTGTGTGGGCTAAAACAACGTAAAAAAAGCTGAGCGTGCTCAGAAGCAAGTTATGAGACGGGAGAGCTCGTTCTGGTAAAACTACCGTTCATAATGGAGTAAGCACATTCATCACGCTGTAACAGACAGAAAAGCGCAAATCGTCTTTTACTAACACTGAATCAGCTAAAGCAGCCCAAAGGCGAACTTCCCCTTTATAGTGCCGTCGTATGTGTTGTACGTCACCGCGCTTTGCTAGATAATTTTTTTAAAACGATGGTGTGTGGGCAACATCGTTTTTAATGATGAAGTTGGGAAAACTTTGTTTTTTGGACATGCTGAAAAACTAGTTTTTTTTTTTCATGGTGAAAAATGATCGTGTGTACGCGGCATAAGATTTGTGCAAAATGCATCTACCTCTTTTGTCCCCTGCTCCATCTGTCAACCACTTGTCATATGAAGTTTCAATAAAAGGATTTTTGGAAGTGCAGCCACCCGGAATTATTTCTTCACGCACCGACCTATAAACTGGCTTTGGCAGCAAGGTGCACATGGAAGGCAATGCACATCACAAACAAACAAAAGATTTCCCAACACACCTACCAGCTAGCCTGCAAAACAACCAAATTTGCCCTAACAGATTATGTTTAACCACTTAAGCCCCGAGCCTGTTTTTCAGATTCGGTGTTTTACGAGACTAAAACATTTTTTTTGCTATAAAATTACTTAAAACCCCCAAACATTATATTTTTTTCTAACACCCTAGAGAATAAAATGGCAGTCATTGCAATACTTTTTGTCACACTGTATTTGCGCAGCGGTCTTACAAGCGCACTTTTTTTGGATAAAATTCACGTTTTTAAATTAAAAATAAGACGACAATAAATTTGGCCCAATTTTTTTACATATTGTGAAAGATAATGTTACGCCAAGTAAAATGATACCCAACATGTCACGCTTGAAAATTGCGCCCGCTCGTGGCATGGCATCAAACTTTTACCCTTAAAAATCTCGATAGGCGACGTTTAAAAAATTCTACAGGTTGCATTTTTTGAGTTACAGAGGAGGTCTAGGGCTAGAATTATTGCTCTCGCTCTAACAATCACGACGATATCTCACTTGTGTGGTTTGAACACTGTTTTCATATGCAGGCGCTACTCGCGTATGCGTTCGCTTCTGCGCGCGAGCTCGTCGGGACGGGGCAAATAAAACATTTTTTTTTTGTTTTCGTATTTATTTTTATTTATTTTACAATTTTTAACACTGAAATTAAAAAACATAAAAAAAATATCACTTTTGTTCCTATTACAAGGAATGTAAACATCCCTTGTAATAGAAAAAAGCATGACAGGTCCTCTTAAATATGAGATCTGGGGTCAAAAAGACCTCACATCTCATATTTAGGCTTAAATACAAAAAAAAAATTGAACTGTAATTTTTTCAAATGACAAAAAAAATATGTTTCTTTAAGACGCTGGGCGGGACTGGCGTTTTTACATCACTTCCGCCCAGCAGAGGTATGGGGACGGGTTGGTGCCATGTTGGCCTCACTCGCATCCCCACACAGCAGACGAGCAGACCCGATCGCCTCCGCCGCTACCGACGGGTACGGTAAGCGGCGGAGGGCGCAGGAGAGCGGCAGAAAGGGGGGGGGCCTTCTTCCGCCACCGATAACAGCGATCTCACTGCGAATCCGCTGCGGAGACTGCCGTTATCGTGTACAGGACCGCCCACTGAAGAGATGGATATCTCGGTTGTGGCAGCAGCTGCTGTCGTATAACTACGGTGGGCGGTCGGTAACTAGTTAAAACAGAGAGTTTTGTTTGCACATATTTATAAATATATGCATAGGCAGCAGTGCCTATGCCCATGGATCTCTGTATATACTGCGATCCTAACTCTAAAGTTCCATAGTTGCCAACATTGCAAAAAAAAAATTGGGACACGTTTTTGCATGTAGACGGAGCCTTGCTATAATTAGGGGGTGGGTCATTCATTTGTAGGCGTGCCATAGCATAAGAAAAAGATGCAGCGTGCGAAGCGCGCCACCGCGAAAGACGGGCGTGGTTTAGGCAGAAAGTGTGTGTAGTTTAAATGGGAGTGGCTTGAAATGGGTGTGGTTAGAGGGGTGGAGGGACAGCAGGCCCAGATCCTAAACCATAAAAGAAATATGTGTATTCCAGAAAGTTTAACAAGTTAGCAGATAAAGATACTCCAAACACTTGGTGTTAGCGATTCAATCATCCCGGCACCAAGGTTGTTATGGTGTCAGGATGATTGTACTGCATTTATTATATTATTACATTGTAATATAGAACTCATCATAATGCAGAATCAGTGGAAGCCCTGAGCGTGTCGCCTGCCACCAGATGCCATCAGGCATCCCCAGTGGAGCCCCTCCTTACATCAGGTGTCCCCAGCTGAGCACCTCCTTACATCAGGTGTCCCCAGCGGAGTCCCTCCTTACATCAGGTCTCCCCAGCGGAGTCCCTCCTTACATCAGGCCTCCCCAGCGGAGTCCCTCCTTACATCAGGCGTCCCCAGCGGAGTCCCTCCTTACATCAGGCGTCCCCAGCGGAGTCCCTCCTTACATCAGGCGTCCCCAGCGGAGTCCCTCCTTACATCAGGCGTCCCCAGCGGAGTCCCTCCTTACATCAGGCGTCCCCAGCGGAGTCCCTCCTTACATCAGGCGTCCCCAGCGGAGTCCCTCCTTACATCAGGCGTCCCCAGCGGAGTCCCTCCTTACATCAGGCGTCCCCAGCGGAGTCCCTCCTTACATCAGGCGTCCCCAGCGGAGTCCCTCCTTACATCAGGCGTCCCCAGCGGAGTCCCTCCTTACATCAGGCGTCCCCAGCGGAGTCCCTCCTTACATCAGGCGTCCCCAGCGGAGTCCCTCCTTACATCAGGCGTCCCCAGCGGAGTCCCTCCTTACATCAGGCGTCCCCAGCGGAGTCCCTCCTTACATCAGGCGTCCCCAGCGGAGTCCCTCCTTACATCAGGCGTCCCCAGCGGAGTCCCTCCTTACATCAGGCGTCCCCAGCGGAGTCCCTCCTTACATCAGGCGTCCCCAGCGGAGCCCCTCCTTACATCAGACGTGCCCAGCGGAGCCCCTCCTTACATCAGGCGTTCCCAGCGGAGCCCCTCCTTACATCAGGCGTTCCCAGCGGAGCCCCTCCTTACATCAGATGTCCCCAGCGGAGCCCCTCTTTACATCAGGTGTCCCCAGCGGAGCCCCTCTTTACATCAGGTGTCCCCAGCGGAGTCCCTCCTTACATCAGGTGTCCCCAGCGGAGTCCCTCCTTACATCAGGTGTCCCCAGCGGAGTCTCTCCTTACATCAGGCGTCCCCCATTGGATCCCCCCTGAATCAGATGTCCCCCATTGGAGCTCCCCTTAATCAGGCATCCCCCCATTGGAGCCCCTCTTACACCAGGCTTCTCCCCCATTGGAGCCCCTCCAGTATAGCAGCTCTGTGTCGGCCCTAGGGTGACCACATTTCCAAACTACCATTCAGGGACACCCTCCTTCCCAAAAATCAGCTTGTGCTGTAACGAATCACAGCACAGTGACTGGACACAAGAGGTGGGATTTATGATTTCTCCAATCACAAGCAGGAGGTGGGATTGTGCTCCTCCAGGCATTCCCGGCCAGTACAAGTACTGTCAGTGAGTAAAGTGGTGATGTGGCGTCCTTTTTGGTGGCATCAGATTGGCCCGGGGGTGGCTGTGTCTGTTTCATTCTGGGACACTGTATTGTCCTGGAATGAAGGTGCCCGGGACAGACCTGCAAAATGCGGGACTGTCCCGGGCAATCCGGGACATGTGGTCACCCTAGTCGGCCCGCCACCGCTATAGAGGTCCGTGGCCAGTGGATACAATGTCTCCGCCGCAGCGGCTTAATTTCTAGTGTAGCCATGCGGCCGGCTCCGCCTCTATTTATGCTACACCTTAATAGTGGAGGAGCCGGCCGCGTGGCTGCACTAGAAATTAAGCCGATGCGACGCTGCCCACTCCCCGCCCTGCTCCTTTTCATAAAAGATCACAGAGAGTAGCAGCTTAATTTCTATTGTAGCAAATGAAAAAAATATATGTAAGTGTAGCGCAATAAAGTCCATATAAAAGTAACTGAAGATGACACCCAGTGATATAGCAAAAACTCTTCAAACAAAAGTGATGTAACCTCCACCAACAAGAGAAATGGACCATTTGCGCTAACAACTGGTCAAAACAGCTTGGTCTCACCAAGAGAAGACACGGATAGATCCAGCACATCCGATAAGGGGGGAGGGAGGTCTGGTGGTAATGAGCAAAACATATTATAATGAGTAAATGGACAGATTGTCAGATCGATCCACTTACAAACCGCTGAGCAACGTCCTGTCCTTGTTTATAAGAGTGAGCTTCAGTCATTGATTAAGCAAGGTTTTACCAGAGGTGTACTAAATAAAAAGGAATCGCTATACTTGGACCCCAGTGCGTGCAGAAGGCCTATTATCAATTTTTTGCATAAAGTGCATAAAAATGCCTTGGCCCCTCCGGGCAGACCCATTGTGAATGGGATAGATTCGGTCACTGCACGCCTGGGACAATATATTGATACTTTTCTTAAACCTCTGGTCTCTACTGCTTATCTCAAGGACACTAGACATGCCATTCAAATAATTGAGTCCACGCCGGCCTGTGACCATAGTCTTCTTGTCACGGCTGACGTGGGCTCATTATATACCATCATAGGACATGAGGATGCTTTTAAATCTGTCAAATGGGCCCTCAGTTCCTCCAACTTACCTGTCTCATTACAAAGGTTCCTTGTTGAAGCCCTTGAGTTTTGTTTGTCTAGAAATTATTTTGGTACGACCATAGGTTTTTCCTACAAACAATCGGCATTGCAATGGGTGCAAGGTTTGCACCCAGCGTAGCCAATCTATTTATGGCTTTGTGGGAAGAAGATACTGTATTCAAAGACAGACCAGCCCAATTGAAACGGTATTTTCGCTATATCGATGATCTTATCATCATATGGGAGGGCAATCTGAGTAGTTTTCAGCTCTTTATGTCCAGGTTAAACAGGAATGACAAAAACGTCAGGCTAACTTGGAGCTCCGATGCCTCCAGTTTGTCATTTCTTGATCTGGAGATCTTCAGAGCTGGTTCTGGCTACAAAGCCAGGAATTTCTTTAAACAGTCCGACAGAAACGGTATTATACCCCTAGACAGCTGCCATCACAAGTCTTGGTTGTGCAATATCCCCAGGGGCCAGTTTATTCACCTGCGGCTTAACTGTACCCTGGGGTCAGATTTTTTTGCACAATCAGACATCCTTGCGCAACATTTCCTGCAAAAGGGATATAATAAGGATGAGATTGCTAGCAAAATCAAAAGATTGGGATATGGATCGGCTGACGTGGGCTCATTATATACCATCATAGGACATGAGGATGCTATTAAATCTGTCAAATGGGCCCTAAGTTCCTCCAACTTACCTGTCTCATTACAAAGGTTCCTTGTTGAAGCCCTTGAGTTTTGTTTGTCTAGAAATTATTTTTGGTACGACCATAGGTTTTTCCTACAAACAATCGGCATTGCAATGGGTGCAAGGTTTGCACCCAGCGTAGCCAATCTATTTATGGCTTTGTGGGAAGAAGATACTGTATTCAAAGACAGACCAGCCCAATTGAAACGGTATTTTCGCTATATCGATGATCTTATCATCATATGGGAGGGCAATCTGAGTAGTTTTCAGCTCTTTATGTCCAGGTTAAACAGAATGACAAAAACGTCAGGCTAACTTGGAGCTCCGATGCCTCCAGTTTGTCATTTCTTGATCTGGAGATCTTCAGAGCTGGTTCTGGCTACAAAGCCAGGAATTTCTTTAAACAGTCCGACAGAAACGGTATTATACCCCTAGACAGCTGCCATCACAAGTCTTGGTTGTGCAATATCCCCAGGGGCCAGTTTATTCACCTGCGGCTTAACTGTACCCTGGGGTCAGATTTTTTTGCACAATCAGACATCCTTGCGCAACATTTCCTGCAAAAGGGATATAATAAGGATGAGATTGCTAGCAAAATCAAAAAGATTGGGATATGGATCGGCTGACGTGGGCTCATTATATACCATCATAGGACATGAGGATGCTATTAAATCTGTCAAATGGGCCCTAAGTTCCTCCAACTTACCTGTCTCATTACAAAGGTTCCTTGTTGAAGCCCTTGAGTTTTGTTTGTCTAGAAATTATTTTTGGTACGACCATAGGTTTTTCCTACAAACAATCGGCATTGCAATGGGTGCAAGGTTTGCACCCAGCGTAGCCAATCTATTTATGGCTTTGTGGGAAGAAGATACTGTATTCAAAGACAGACCAGCCCAATTGAAACGGTATTTTCGCTATATCGATGATCTTATCATCATATGGGAGGGCAATCTGAGTAGTTTTCAGCTCTTTATGTCCAGGTTAAACAGGAATGACAAAAACGTCAGGCTAACTTGGAGCTCCGATGCCTCCAGTTTGTCATTTCTTGATCTGGAGATCTTCAGAGCTGGTTCTGGCTACAAAGCCAGGAATTTCTTTAAACAGTCCGACAGAAACGGTATTATACCCCTAGACAGCTGCCATCACAAGTCTTGGTTGTGCAATATCCCCAGGGGCCAGTTTATTCACCTGCGGCTTAACTGTACCCTGGGGTCAGATTTTTTTGCACAATCAGACATCCTTGCGCAACATTTCCTGCAAAAGGGATATAATAAGGATGAGATTGCTAGCAAAATCAAAAAGATTGGGATATGGATCGGCTGACGTGGGCTCATTATATACCATCATAGGACATGAGGATGCTATTAAATCTGTCAAATGGGCCCTAAGTTCCTCCAACTTACCTGTCTCATTACAAAGGTTCCTTGTTGAAGCCCTTGAGTTTTGTTTGTCTAGAAATTATTTTTGGTACGACCATAGGTTTTTCCTACAAACAATCGGCATTGCAATGGGTGCAAGGTTTGCACCCAGCGTAGCCAATCTATTTATGGCTTTGTGGGAAGAAGATACTGTATTCAAAGACAGACCAGCCCAATTGAAACGGTATTTTCGCTATATCGATGATCTTATCATCATATGGGAGGGCAATCTGAGTAGTTTTCAGCTCTTTATGTCCAGGTTAAACAGGAATGACAAAAACGTCAGGCTAACTTGGAGCTCCGATGCCTCCAGTTTGTCATTTCTTGATCTGGAGATCTTCAGAGCTGGTTCTGGCTACAAAGCCAGGAATTTCTTTAAACAGTCCGACAGAAACGGTATTATACCCCTAGACAGCTGCCATCACAAGTCTTGGTTGTGCAATATCCCCAGGGGCCAGTTTATTCACCTGCGGCTTAACTGTACCCTGGGGTCAGATTTTTTTGCACAATCAGACATCCTTGCGCAACATTTCCTGCAAAAGGGATATAATAAGGATGAGATTGCTAGCAAAATCAAAAAGATTGGGATATGGATCGTGCACCTTTGGTAGCCGGTCGGTGTCCTAGGTCACCACCAAAAACAGTACTCAACATATAATGGCTGTGTATACTCCTAATTGGGGTGTATTTTATACTTTTAAAAGTCGGCACGGTGTAACCATGGGTGTTGTCACTTTATGGCTGGTGTGCCAAGTTTCCATGGGTGTTGTCACTTTATTGCTACTCTCACTTAGGCTTCCTGTTACGGCCAAGTTTCCTCTCACTCAGGCTTCCTGTCTGGCCTGTGATAATGTTTAGGACTCTCACAATGGTTACCGCGTCTGTATATTTAAAAGTCGGGTGACGCCTTGACACCACCCACCGCTGACGAACTCCAATCGGACATAACGTGCGTACGGGGAAGGAGCTTTGTGACGTCACCCATGTCCTTTTCCATTGCAGCTGTACACCACGGCTATATGCCATGCTTTTTTATGGTTTTAATATCATTCGCTATATCAGACGATAGTCCTCCAGTGGATTTCCCTGTGCCTATTGTCCAGTCCAGGATTTTTGCTGTATAGTGAACTTTTTTACCCTTGGAATAAAATACAGACAGTCTATACTCAGATCGTGTTTTCTGTTGTTTTTTTATATATCTGATCAGATTACCTCTGCTGGATCCATCCGCATCTTCTCTCCTATGCTGAGGCCAAGCTGTTTTGACCGGTTGGTAATGCTAATGGCCCATCCCATCTGATCGGATTACTTACCGCTCTGCTGGATCCATCCCTGTCTTCTCTCCTATGGTGAGACCAAGCTGTTTTGACCATTAACGCAATTGGTCCATCCCATCTGGTAAGGAAGCATTTCTCTTGTTGGTGGAGGTTACATCTATTTCGTTTGAAGAGTTTTCGCTGTATCACTGGGTGTCATCTTTAGTTACATTTATATGGACTTTATTGCACTGCACTTACATATATTGACCCAGATTCAGGTACATCTGCGCATTATTGGACCGGCGTAGCGCACCGCCTTTACGCTAGACTTGCGCAATTTTGCCGCGTAATCACCCTATTCTCGTAGCTTTTGCGCAGAAAATTGCGCATGCGTAACGTTTTTTCAGAGGCGTAAGGCAGAGTAATACAAATTGGGAAGGACGTGGGCGTTTTACATTGAAATGAGCCGTGACCCCATGCAAATGAAGGGCCGGCCGGTTTGCCCATGCGCGCTTGAAGGAGACCATGGTCAGCTGCGCTGTGCGCATGCTCACAACTCGGGAGCGGCGCAATCAGTGAAATTGGAAGTGGACCCGGGCAACTTAGTGAACAACGCAAACAGCATAAATAGACAGACACAAATGCACTTCCTTTGCAAAAGCACATCCCTTTGGGATCTTCCTATACAGCAAGGTGCTTTTGTTTATTAGCGTTTGTTTGTTTGTTTGAGACGTGTCTTTGAGATATTTGGGGACTGTTTTGCAGAGTGATTTTTGTCTTTTATGTGTTTTCTTTGTTGTTATTTTGTTTAAAATATATTTTTGCTGGGCATTTTTTATTTTTGCTCGTCATTTATTTCATTTTTTTTGGTTCTGTTTGTGTATGATTTTGGAATGTGGGGGTGATATTCCTGCGGGAAAAGGGGTGTCACCCTCATTTGTGGTGGATAAGTGATCCCCAGGTCTGTGTGAATGGTGTATGAATGTACAGTGACATAATTGGAGCCGTGGCGTGGCGTTGCAGCTCACAAGTCCTGCATGGTGGACTGGTGCCAATCCAATGTGATGAGGATGTGGGGTGTGTGTGCTAGGGACCACAGTGGTGTGCATGCATGCATTCTCATTGTGCCATGATTAATGTGTGTGTTTAACGTGCAAAGATGCATATGTGAGCTGGCATGAGATGGGGTCATGAGATGGGGTCCCAGTGCATATGCAGAGTCACCTTGAAGGGAAAAGACAGGAGGATGTTAGTATAGGGTGACCAGACATCCCCAGTTTCAGGGGACAGTCCCCTGATTGAGGACACTGTCCCTGGACCAAGTCTGTCCCTGGTTTTGTCCCCAGATTGAATTTAATAGGGGGCAATTTCAAAGACAGTCAGTGCAGAATTAAAATAAAAAAATTAGAATTACACCCCGCCGCTCCGCCGTGCCTACTACATAGGGGGGTTGTATTTTTCCATTATCTGTGCCCCTTTCTGATGATCATGTGCTGGTCGGAGTGGAGGGAATATTTCTTCAGTTTCGGGCGCATGCCCATTTAGCTTTGCTCACATGTTCTTCTGCCTTGGCACAAATCCTGGCCAGCCACCTGCTTATCTTCCTGCCTTCCCTGGCGGAGTGATCTTCCTCCGCTCCCCACCCAGTAGTAGCCAGGGCACGAAGAGTAAGACTTGAGAGGCTGTGAGGCGGGCGGCAATGGGCAGAGAGTCGCTGATTGTTGCCATAACTAGTAAACAAAAAATATGTCCCCGGATTTCATTTTAAAAATCTGGTCACCTTATGTTAGTAGTGCATGTGCCCCTTGTGATGTCTGCATCATGGGGGGGGGGGGCAGTCATGCCTGCCACCCATGTCACTCACCAACCAGCCAGCTGTCCCCATACATGTTCTGTTCGAAATCTGTGGGGATGGGGCTCTGATTGTATATGTAGCTGTCATGGGTGTCATGGGTAGTGTCATGTGTTGGGCTGGTGATGTCCTCCTGCAGGGTTGTGGTTAATTCCATGATGGCATGAGGGGTGAATCTGAAGATGCGAGACACCTCAGAATCACTCATGCCAAAGATGTCTATGCGTGTGTGATATATCCTCTCCCGTGAAGAGTGAAGAGTGAAGAGTGAGGGGCTTGTATCAGATAAGAATATTGTATTAGATTAGATTAAATTGTAAAGTTTAGATAAGCAAAAAAAAAATCTCCCGTGCCCTCCTTAGTGCCCTCCTCAGTGCCCTCATCCTTCTTTGTTCATCTAAAGTCAGTAGTATAGCTATGTGCGACGATGCCCCTAGCATGTTGGCATACAGATTGTTGTGCAACACGTGTGACTGCTGAGCTCCTCACTAACAGTGTTGCTTTATCTAACAAGTAGACTTTTTTTCTCTTTTTAGACCAGCTTTTATATGCTCTAATTTTAGACAGGACATTTTGCTGTTGCGCACACTGCGTAGCCTGCGCTGCCCCAACGTTCTTTTGTGGATCCCCGTAAGTTCCTCATTAGCATATTTGACTAGCAAATCAATGGTCTGTCTAGCGCACATTTGCGCGGACGGATGCGCCAGTCTAACGAAATTACGCGGGACAAAAAAAGTAGATTTTTTGCGTATCTCGTTCTGGGGATGCCGCGCATCGAAACGCACGCGCACATTTCGACTTACGCACGCGCATCTCCTGTTGCGCAGGCGTAATCGCTCTGTGAATCTGGGCCATTGTTTTCATTTGCTACATTTGAGGTTGTGATTACATTTTTTTGTGCTCAGCTTGCAATATTTTTAGTTTAAAGGAGTTCTCCAAGCTAAAACGTTTAACCCCCGCTGTGCCCGGGCTGTAAAACTATACAAAATAAGCTTTCACTTACCTGCCTACGATCTCCCGTTATTCCGGTATCGCCGCCCGTGCACCGGTCCCTGTCAGCTTCCTCTTCCTGCGGGTCGGTGACTCATCCTGCGCTCAGCCTATCAGTGGCCACGGCGGGACATTGCTGCTGCCGCTGATAGGCTGAGCGCAGGATGAGTCACCGACCCGCAGGAAGAGGAAGCTGACAGGGACCCGTGCACGGGCGGTGATACCGGAATAACGGGAGATCGTAGGCAGGTAAGTGAAAGTTTATTTTGTATAGTTTTACAGCCCGGGCACAGCGGGGGTTAAAAGTTTTAGCTTAGAGAACTCCTTTAACTGGATTATTTGTTCGCTGATTGTTGCTTTTATTATTTATAATTTCTATTGTAGCCACACGACTAATGGTCTTCTTAAAAATGGCGGCTGGTGGAGACGTTGTCTCCACCGGCCTCGGACCCCCAGCGGCGGCGGTTTGCACGGCTGTGAAAAAAACAAGAATGGTATGTCCCGGGAAATTCGAGACAGTTGGCAACTATGAATTTCCCGAGCCTCAATAGTAGGAGCATACATAACAATGGATAGATTAAGGGCAGGTATACCTGGAGGGAGCCCACCCCTCCTTAACCACTTCCGCTACCATAACCCTGGTATCCTCTTCAAGAGCGGGTGGTCTGATTGAAGATAAAAGTGGCCTCTGCAGCGGATTCGCCGCAAGATCACTTTTATTGGCGGCAGAGGAGGGCCTCACACCGCTCTCCGGTGCCCTCCGCCAAATACTGGTGCCCTCTGCCGCTTTCCGGAGCCGTCAGCAGCGGCGGAGGCGATTGCGTTCTATCCCCTGTTAGACATGGAGATAAGTAAGGGGAAGATGGCTCCCACTCGTCTCCATATCATTGCAGGGTGGAAGCGACGTCAAAACATCACTTCCATCCGTACCGTAGCTCTTAAAGGAGCGTTTTTTATTTTTATTGCATTTTATGAGACATGAGGTCTTTTTGACCCCATGTCTCATATTTAAGAGGTCCTGTCATGGTTTTTTCTATTTTTTCTATTACAAGGGATGTTTACACCAAACCTACCCCCCCCCCCCCAAGGAGTTTGTGTCCTTACAAAATTACACCTTGTATTTTTATAATGTTTGGGCCTAATCACCACAGTAGAAAACACAATAGACAAGGTTTGAACGTAAATACAAAAAGCCATTTATTTAGACACTAAACCAAATTATAAAGAACCTGATCGGCACCACTTGATCAGATAGCAACCTACATGCAGACTTGTGCATTCCACAACATGATCAAGGATAAAATGAACAACCTCAGGAGACACGAAAACAAAAAAATATGAATCAGCAGCACATGAGCAAACGAACACAAGCTGTGGTACTCCAACAACCTCACATTTTTGGATAATGAACTGGAAGGCAGGTAATCACCTTCTCTTCTTACTTCCAGCCTTCCTTCCTGCTTGCCTTGCAGCGTAACGTACACGGGCATATCCACGGCCCCGGCCCCGGCCCCTTGCAGGTGGGGCTGATGTGGCAGCAGGAGGCAGAAGATGGGGAGCAGGCTGGGCAGGGTCACTCAGGTCTGTGTCCCTGGTCAGCATGCCCCTGTGCATCCAGAGAATGACCTTGTTGATTAACCACTTCCATACCAGGCACTTACGCACCTTCCCGCCCAAGCCAATTTTCAGCTTTCAGCACTGTCGCAATTTGAATGACAATTGCGCGGTCATGCTACACTGCACCCAAACAAAATTGGCGTCCTTTTTTCCCCACAAATAGAGCTTTCTTTTGGTGGTATTTGATCACCTCTGCGGTTTTTTTTTTTTGTGCAACAACTAAAAATAGAGCGAAGATTTTGAAAAAAAAATAAAGTTTTTATTTTTTTCTGTTAATTTTTTTGTAAATGAGTATGTTTTCTCTTTCAATTATGGGCACTGATATGGTGGCACTGATGGGCACCGATGAGGTGGCACTGATGGGCACCGATGAGGTAGTTCTGATGGGCACCGATTAGGTAGCACTGATGGGCACTGATAGGCGGCGCTGGTATTGGGCACTGATGGGCACTCATGGGCGGCACTGATGGGCACTCATGGGCGGCACTGATGGGCACTCATAGGCAGCACTGGGCACTCATAGGCAGCACAGGTGGGCACTGATAGGCGGCACAGGTGGGCACTGATAGGCGGCACAGGTGGGCACTGATAGGCGGCACAGGTGGGCACTGATAGGCGGCACAGGTGGGCACTGATAGGTGGCACAGGTGGGCACTGGTAGGTGGGCACTGGGCATGGATTGGCACTGTGGGGTGGCACTGACAGACACTGGGGTGGCACTGATGATCACTGAGGGGTGGCACTGATGGATCAATGTTGCCAATCAGTGCCCATGTGTGGGCACTGATTGGCATCATTTTTTTTTACTGCCCCCCTTCTTTTTTTTTTGTCATTTTTTTTTTGTCATTTTTTTTTTTGTCATTTTTTTTTGTATTTTTTGTATTGTAAACAATCAGCGCGAACCCCCCTTGTCAGGAGAGCCGCTGATCGGCTCTCCTGTACTCGCGTCTGTCAGACGCGAGTGAGGAAGAGCCGTCGGCGGCTCTTCCTGTTTACATCGTGATCAGCCGTGATTGGACACGGCTGATCACGTGGTAACGAGGCTCCGCCGGAGACTCGTTACCGAGATCGGAGGTGCAGGGTGTCAGACTGACACCCCGCATCACCGATCGCCGAGCTGCGCGCCCGCACGGGCGCGTGCGGCATGAAATCGTGCAGGCCGTTTGAGAACGGCCTGTCACGATTTCATAACCACTTCCCGGCCGTAAATCGGCTATTGGCCGGGCGGGAAGTGGTTAAGTCCTTTGCCAGGTCCCTTTGCTCCTCCTCCGCTCGGCTCAGTTCATGCGCCACGGAGGCACTGAAGGCTTCAGTGGGGTTGAGGGGGGCCCTCATTATTTCGGCAGCCTCTCTCATCATTTGGAGGTTCTCCTCCTCCATCTGCCTCATGCGCCTCCTTTGGCCTGGTCGCCTCATCTGGAGGGGAGGAACCTGGCTGATGGTGCTGAGCCTGGGGACATGCTGACTTCCACTTGGCCCGGCCTCCTCCTGGCTGCCACTCACCCCTTCCGCCTGGCTGACATGGTGCTGAGGAGCTGCCACCTCCTGGCTGGTCTCTTCCTGTGTCAAAAAAAAGGACATGTTGTAATATTTAGCACAATCAAGCACACACACATTTTTTGGCTCTAGACTCTTTTGGTTTGCAATCGCTGTAGATCCAAAGGGGACATGCAAGGAAAACAAAAATATTCATTTTTAGCCTCCACCTGATTGGATGAGAAAATAAGCAGAGCTTCCCTTCATTTCAGATCTTCCCCTCAGATCTATGGAGAATGCCCTTCCAAGTGCACTTGCATTGCACTTGCAGTGCAAAGTGGATTTGCCTTTAGTAAATAACCCTCAATGTCTCCTGCTGCTACAATGCTGGTCAGCTCCGCTCCATTGTTGTCCAACTAATTTTTTGAACATGCAGACCCTTTGGTAACATTAAAATAAATACATGCCATCTCTAATCATCCACAATTATTTGAATGTTAGCAATCATCAAGGCACTATTTCATGTGTAGATATCATGCCCCTCACAGCATTGATGAGCTAATACACTACCTAATTACCTCTGTCCAACCAATACAGAACAATACATGCATGATGTGAATACACAAGACAAAAATAAAGAGGTAGAGCATTGTCATATATATATTTAGTGATGTGTCCAAGCAGTTTTTGTCAAAAATCGCATGGTGGGCCCCAATCTACCTAAATAGCGCAAACGGTCCAAACAACATACCAAACACCCACCCCCCATGGGGCTCCAAAGTTTATAGGCCTCTGCTGATCCCATGTTGTAATTTACCTTCGTCTCTGTAGCTCCTCGCGTACGCTCGAGTAATCTCTGCGTAACCTACGTAATCACGTTGTTATCCTTATATAGGCCGTGCAAGCATGTAACGCCGCCCTCTTCATTCTCAATGTCTCCGCCCGCTTTTAACTCCCCCATTACATGTTTCAACATCCAGGGCCTCATATTGCAGGTTACCGGCATATGTGTATGTCATCGTTTTACCGCGCGAGTAAGCTCCGCGTAAACACAACGTATTCATCCGCGCATGCGTGAAACGCCGCCTTCGTCGCCGCCCATGACGGAACTTTTCCTCTTTTCCACGCCCCTTATCACTGTGAAACGAAAAGATGGCGATGTCACACGAGCGAGCATCATCCTCTCATGAGGATCAGGAAGGGACACAGCCAGGAACGTCCCGCTCAAGGACCAAACGGTACAAGGCCACCAATATGAGTTTAGAGGAGACGGTGGAGATGGTACACATCCTGCGCAGGAAGGATTATGATGGGGATTATGGCCCATACAACACCCCTAACCGCCGTAAGGCCAAAATTATGGACAAGGTGGCGAAGAGGCTTCATGAGATCTTTGGGGTGAGCAGGTCCAAAGAGCAGCTACGCAAGCGCTGGTCCGATTTGAAGCTGCATGAGCCACACCAGTTTCGGAAGATAACGAAAATAATTGATAAAAGTAGGTGTTTTTTTCGGGGGGTTTGCAATTGTGTTATCTCATTGTTTGCTATGTATATTTCTACATGTGCCTTGTTGGCCTGGTTGTACTTTGGAACACATGTATTAATTTTTTAGGTAAAAATATGACGTTTTGCACGATCGTTCTTTAGAAACATCGTTCCATCACCTCGTTTCACACAAATACTATGTCCTAGGAACAGCACACCAGGACATGGCTATTTGGCTTAAAGAAAAGTTATTACACATTGTGGAAAAAATAATGTAGATTTTCTAACTTAGTAGAATGTGAAAAGACAAACAGGATTCATTCACACAGTGATAATAAGCAGCTGGATTCACATCTGGACTCAAGAGCACCTGTGTCTCCCCCATAATGAGATTCATTTTTAATGGTCTCTGCCACATAATTTTTAGGGAGGCCCATCCATGCAGGGGCGGACTGACCATTGAGGAACTCGGGCACTGCCCGAGGGCCCCATGCCACTAGGGGGCCCCATCAGAGTTGCCAGGCTCATTAAAACCAGGGACAGTATGTAAAAATCTGATTATTTTTTACACCTGTCCCTGATATGTCCAAAGCCTACATGCTTTTGATGTGAAAATCCTGAGATTTTAGCTGCCCCGCCTCTATACTGCCACCTGGCTTAGTGGCCATTTGTAAGCCTGGGGGTCCCATGATATTCTATTGCCCGGGGGACCCATGAGTTGTCAGTCCGCCCCTGCATCCATGTGTGTCCCTTCGCTAAAAAGGGTAATTATCACAGCTTGGGATAAGTCATTATAAAAACAAAGGTAAGGTTTGGTGGCTGAAGCAAATAATCAAAAGTTGTTAACCCACTTTGACGCAATGATTATGATTTATTAATGCCCTCCTCCAATATCTGTGTGCTGATAAGTATACCTTTTGTTTCCTGATATTTATAGGGGAAAGAACAGGACAGCAATTTGAGGAGGCAAAGAGGCCCAAACTCTCTCATAAGAAAAAATCTCGGCATGTGGAGGAGGAGGACCAGGTAGAAGAAGGAGTGGTGGAAGGGAGAGAGGAGGAAGACGAAAATGTGGAAGGAGTATTTAGGGAAGAAGGAGTTATGGAAAAAGAAGGAGTTATGGAAGAAGAAGGAGTTGTTGAAGAAGGAGGAGTTGTTGAAGAAGGAGGAGTTGTTGAAGGAGGAATTGTTGAAGAAGAAGGAGTTGTTGAAGAAGGAGGAGTTGTTGAAGAAGGAGGAGTTGTTGAAGAAGGAGGAGTTGTTGAAGAAGGAATTATTCTGGAAGAAGGCGAAGTTGTGGATGATGGGGAGGTGGAGATTAGTAGCACAACAGGTCAGTGTCACCGCAGCTTCACAGGGATAAAGAGATGTAGATAGGCCTGCACATTACTAATTTTGGTTTGTTTTATTTAGGGGATGAAGATGCTGCGAGCACATCCAGTAGTCCGCATTTTTCACGTGCAAGTGCACAAATTGTCATACAACAAATTATGGAGTTTAGCACAGAGATGGATAATATGAGGCAAAGAGTGGTTGTAATTGAGCAAAATTATAAAAATATTATTGATATGATAGGCCGTATCAAAGACTAAAACCCCCTGCCATGCCCCCCCATCACCCATCCGTCTTGAAACCCCCCCCCAAAAAAAAAAATTAAGATGCACACACAGTGTGTCCTCATGTGCTATCTGCCATCACAGGTTATCGATTGTCTGTGCTTTGTGGGTACACCCCCTTCCTCCCTTCTCAAGCAGGTGAGAGGGAAGGGTTTGCACCCACAAACCACATACATTGATCACCCATGATGCCAGATAGCACATGTGCACATTTGTCATGGGAGGTCAGGATATAATCCCCATTTGGGCCCTCTCACTCACACACAGAATGTGTGCATCTTCCAAATTTGGCGTATTCCGGGGTGACATTGGGAGACTGTTGTAGTAATTACAATGTTGTACTTTGTAAGTTGTTATTTTGTAATATTTTATATATTTTTTTTTAAAAAAAGGTTTGGGATAATCCATAATGTTTTTAAAAAAAGGACAGTTTTTTTACTCCAAAAATGTAAAATTTTGGCAAACCCAAAAACTTTCTAGTAAAATATTTAAACGCTAAAATGAGTGGCTTGTTCTTTATATATGCTCAATACACAGTTTGTAGATGAGTGACTTGTAACTACAGGCATAACCCGCTTTTAAGTACACACTAGGGTTTATTTATTACCGCTGCAAATCGCAATATCAGGCTCACTTCTGCATAAAAACCAATAATCTTCTAACACTAGCTTGTTCAGTTAAGCCAGGTTAGAAATCCTGGAAGCTCATTGGTTTGTGTGCAGAAGTGACCCTTCTATTGTGTACTTAAAAGTGGGGTATGCCTGTAATGTACAATTGTGGTTATTTACTAAAACATGACAACTACATTTGGCACTAGAAGTGCATTAGTTTGAGAACCAAGAAGACAGAGAAAAAGAGAAAAAACAATAATGACAAACAACTGTATATAGAGTTCAATGGTCGAATTATTTGTTATATTTTGGAATATTTCATTCTTTTGGGGGCCGAATTAGAAAGAAATATGATCTGGCATAGCTATGGCCCCCCGACCCATGAAGTACTCAACATATTTGTCGCGTACCTCACGAGCAGATTGGGTGGCCGAGCCAGCGCGACCAGTGTCCAGCCCAGGAAGGGTATCTGAGGGTAGTCCTGCCTCAGCACCGTTGTTGGATAGGTACGTCTGGAAATGCCTGCGTAAAAAATTGTGCAATATGCAACAGGCAAAAACAACAGTGTTCAATTCCACTAGGTGTATCGCTGTCTGGAACAGGCGGAACCGGCTGGCGAGTATCCCAAAGGCATTCTCGACTACCCTCCGGGCCCTGGCTAGCCTAAAATTGAACACCCTCCTCTCCGGGGTAAGGGTCCTCTGGGGAAAAGGCCGCATGAGGTGAGGTCCAAGCCCAAAAGCTTCGTCCGCTAAAAAAACAAACGGAAGTCCTTCCACATTGTCTTCATCCTGTGGCAGTTCAAGACCACCAGTTTGTAGACGGGTGTAAAATTCACTCCGCGCGAACACTCCCCCATCAGACAGCCCGCTGTTCTTCCCCACGTCCACATACAAAAATTCGTAGTGTGCCGCCACCACCGCCATCAACACGATACTATGAAAACCTTTGTATTTAAAATAGTAGGACCCCGAACAGGGTGGTGGCACTATGCGGACGTGTTTCCCATCTATTGCTCCTCCGCAGTTCGGAAAATCACAACGCAGGGCAAATTGGGAAGCCACAGTCTGCCATTCCTGTGGCGTGGAGGGAAACTGTGGGGACAAACAAAAAAAATAAAAATTAGTACTTAGGCACATAAACATTGCAAACACAATACAAAAACCATCCTTGTGCAACATTTTAATATTATTATTGTGGTGGAGTTGTGGCCACAAAAATATCCCACTTATTATCACACTCCCCACCCCTCTGATGGGGCAAGAAACATTTTTAGGGGGGGTGGGGGTTGAACTACAATGCAGCAGAGAAAAATATGCCACACACACCAAAAAAAAAAAAGGCTAGGTGTGTTTGTCCCTAGGATAGCATGCTGGACAGGTTAATAGTGATGCAGGGAAAAAATATGTAGGTAGGCCAACAAAAAGAACATGGAAAGCTTATCAACATGCATGCATGGGGAGAAAAGGGAACATTCAACACACAGCATCGAAAAATCATGGTCATTAGGGAACAAATGCCCAAAAAAATAAACAATAGCTACAATTTGTAAAGACAGAGATTGTGAACTTCATAAAAGAGGAAACTTACCTTCAGATACTCCTCCTGCATGACTTGTATGACAGCAGAACACGTCTCCGGTATGATGAGTGCCTGGGGAGAGATACCTGTCGAGAACTTGAGGTCCTGCAGGCTCCTCCCAGTTGCCAGGTACCGCAACGTGGCAATAAGCCTCTGCTCGGCCGTGATCGCTTGGCGCATCACAGTGTCCTGCCTCGTGATATAGGGGGACAGAAGATCCAGCAGACGGTTGAAAATGGGGTCAGTCATACGGAGAAAGTTCCTGAAGTCATCAGGATTATTCTCCTGGATTTCCCTAAGCAGAGGCATATGAGAGAATTGGTCACGCTGGCGCAACCAATTCTTGGCCCAGGAACTCCTCCTCCCCCTGTTCCTGGCCAAAGGTCTGGAATAATTATAACATCCAGAAGCAAGCCCATATCCAGCACGAACTTTAGCAAAGTTACGCTGCTGCTCCATAATGGCTTCAAACCGGCCGGCTGGTCAGTCAAGAACACACTCAAACAGAAAGCACCCCCCAATCCAGCAATACCTGCAAAGTACGCACAACAAACAGATACCCGCGGACAGGACGCCACTGCAAAGTAGAAACGACCGGACAGCCAGCACTGACTGCCAAATACGCACCCACAAGCACACACTGAACCCGAGAATACGACCTCTAAAGCGCGGAGACCGAAAAGCGTGAATCGGCTCTAACCAAACCTTCGCTAACACGTTACTAGCAAAAGAGGAACAGAGGGCGGGGCCGTAAGCTTTGGTCTTCCCCTTTATAGTGACGTTGTACGTGGTTTACGTGCACGCGTTCTGGTCCGGGGAGATTTGTATTCGATCGTGTGTACGCACAGCAGACCAACAGACAGATTTGCCGTGTCTGCTGGAAACGGTCGGGCCGACACATTTGCGCAGATTTGTCTCCTCGTGTGTACGAGGCCTAATTCACATAGCACTTGCTCCTAAAGTTGCGGCGGCGTATCGAAAATGAGCCGGCAGAATTCAAATTGGGCGGGTGGGGTGCGTGTATTATTTAAACTAGGCGCGATCCTGCGGCGAACGTAATGTCAGTGAATTCTGTCAGTGAACGTCAATGACGTCAATCCCCATTCACGGACGTTTTACGCAAACGACGCGAAAATTTTTAAATTTGACGCGATGACGACGGCCATACTTAACATAGGATACTCCACCTAGGGGGCATGTTTTTCTTTACGCCGCGTATCGCTTACGGAAATGTCGGAAAGTCACTGCGTCGGGCCCGCGTACGATCGTGAATTGCCGATTCTCGCTGATTAACATATTCTCGCGTTAATCAGCGGGAACGCGCCGAGCGCCATTTTTTAAATTGCAGTTCCGATACGAAGGAAATACAATTATGCCGCTCGTATAGGAACTCAAACCCGGCGTATCTTGTTTTCTGCTTACAGAAAACAGATAAGCCAGCTCAAAGTGAGAGTTATGCTGGCGTATCACTGATACTCCAGCCTAACTCTACCTGAATCTGGCCCATAGTAATCACACCTTCTTGATCATGGACCACAGTGAAAAGCTCCCATGATTTTTTTCATAAGGAGCCAGACAAGCAGGAAGTGTGGAGTTCAGCAAGGTATTACAGCGACTTCTAAGCAAAAATGGACATGGAGGACATGAAAGCAGGACTGCTATAAGATAAAGCAAGCTATTTAGCATTAAAAAAAATCCTTTACTGATACTTTAAGTGGTTAAAGGCACAGAAATGGCAGCAAAGGCATCCAGCGCGTCTCTCTCTCTCTCTCTCTCTATAAAAAATGAGACACAAAAAATGTATTGTGGAAGTCTTAAACCTGCATTAAAAATACAGGTTCAGCCAACTCTGTTAGCTGAAAATTCACAGCTCCAAAGAAAAAACACTTTAAATTATACATTCCCTACATTCAACCAGAGCATAGTTTTGTGCAATGTGATACATTGGCAAATCTGCATTGAGTAATCAATGGTATAAATGGTACAGTAAAGCACTTTCCCATTGAAGAACCGATGTTGGATGCATCCTTTTTAAAACATTTTCACAAGTGAATTGTGATTGATGCTATTTTGTAAAAATTAAACCCACTGTGATAAATACAAAGAATGTGGTGAAACTAGCAAACTTTTAGTGAATTTCATGCTAATCCATCATTAAATATACTCCAAAATTCATACAGAAATATTGACAAATGCTATATCAAAATTTATATTACGCCAAGAAAACCACCAGATGGCCTCAGAGTACCCTGAACCAATGTAACAAATACTGCACAATGTGTTACAAAACAAAGTGTTTCTCATCAAGGCTGGATTAAGACTTGTGCGTTGCTGGTGATGTGGGTTACAGTAATATGCGTCAATGCATGTTATGCCCAATGGTATGCTGCAGTTCTATTCATTCTGAATGGCATCCCAATGTTTCCTGCCAACACACCTGCACTACAGTGCACCACAATGCACAGTAAAGCCCCGTACACACAATCAGAATTTCGGAATGTTCTTTTTTACTCCAATGGAATTCCGTCGGAATTCCGATGTGAGTTTGGCCGGCAATAAGTGTTAACCATACAATGTGGTACACTATGTTGTAAATTTTTTTGTCTATTCTGATACATTGGCAGCCCATTCCCTAGCATGGACTTCCTTAAAGTGATACTAAATGATATCCTTATTTAACAATCCATACATATCCATTAATGGCTCTTTAACCCTCCTAGCGGTATCCCCGAGCGTGACTCTGGGTGGATTTTCAATGTAAAAATCGTTAACCCCGCGTCACGCTCGGGGTGTATGTGCAGAGCCTGCAGCGCGCGCTGGCTTACCTTTTATCCAGGCAGTGTACTGTACTTACCTTGTCCCTGGATCCAGCAATGCATCCCCGCTGTGTGAGCGAGCGGCGTCCTCCATTCGACTCACACAGTGCCTGTGTGCCGCCGATCTCCGTTCCCTGCGACGTAACGGCGCACGGAGGCGGAGACCGGCGCCAAATTCAAAAATGTAAACAAACACATTACATACAGAATACTGTAATCTTATAGATTACAGTACTGTATGTAAAAAATACACACCCCCTTTGTCCCTAGTGGTCTGCCCAGTGCCCTACATGTTCTTTTATATAATAAAAACAATTTTTTTGTGGCTGCAAACTGTAGATTGTCCATAGCAACCAAAAGTGTCCCTTTATGTCAAAAGTGATTTTAGAGCAGCTGGTTGAGCGATAGCGATTTGTGGGGAAATTCGTCATAAAAAAATAAAAGTAATGACAGCGACAATTCTGCAACTGAGCAAATTTAGTGTTTTTGATTTGATTACATTATTGAATAATTTTTTATATAATTACAATATTATTTGTTATAATTATTTATTATATTATAATTTATGATTTTGTGTTTCAAACTTTATCATACCCGGGATGTCTACTAGACTATTGTTTGGACAGATTTAAGTGAGTTATTCCTAAGAATTGCAGGCCTACAGTATAAAACGCAGAATTTCCATGCAACAAATTGTACCGCTTTTGGTACATAATTCCAGACAGAATCATACCGCCAGGGAGGATAATCTATTTTTCATGAAAAACATTCTTACTGTGCTTTTCTGCCTCCTTATAATGTCCACTATAAGTTCCTGAACCTCTCCCTTTCCCCCCTCACTGCCATTTGTTTGAAACAAGCAGGGTATGTTAGATAGAGACATGTGCACTGCTCTATGGACACTACAAATGTCATGTTCCAAAGTCCATAGTACCAAGTCCATCTCTGGAGTGTGGTTACATTTCTATATACAATGAGACATTGAAGTCCGATAACAACAACAGAATCAAAGGAATTTGAAGATTTGGAGGAAGAATTTATTACTTTAAACCAGAGTTTAGTGACACTTTAACCACTTAAGACCTGGACCTTTAGGCCAGGTTTTGCAATTCGGCACTGCGTCTCTTTAACTGACAATTGCACGGTCGTGCGACGTGGCTCCCAAACAAAATTGGTGTCCTTTTTTTTCCCACAAATAGAGCTTTCTTTTGGTGGTATTTAATTACCTCTGCGTTTTTTTTTTTTTTGCGCTATAAACAAAAATTGAGCGACAATTTTGAAAAAAATTCTATATTTTTTACTTTTTGCTATAATAAATATCCCCCAAAAATATATAATTTTTTTTCCTCAGTTTATGCCGATATGTATTCTACCTATTTTTGGTAAAAAAAATCGCAATAAGCGTTTTATCGGTTGGCTTGCGCAAAATGTATAGCGTTTACAAAATAGGGGATAGTTTTTTTGCATTTTCATTATTTATTTATTTTTTTACTACTAATGGCGGGGATCAGCGTTTTTTTTTTGTGACTGCGACATTATGGCGGACACTTCGGACAATTTTGACACATGTATTTAAATAGCATTGTTTACTGTGAAAATGACAGTGCAGTTTGGGAGTTAACCACAAGGGGGCGCTGAAAGGGTTATGTGTGACTTAATATGTGTTTACAACTATAGGGGGTGTGGCTGTAGGTGTGACGTCATCGATTGTGTAACCCTATAAAAGGGATTACACGATTGATCACGGCGCCACGGTGAAGAACGGGAAAGCCGTGTTTACACACAGCTCTCCCCGTTCTTCAGCTCCGGGGACCAATCGCAGGACTCCACCGGCGATCGGGCCCGCGGGTCACAGGGGTTCGAACCGGATCGCGTGCCATTCTGCCGACGTATATCGGCGTGAAGGGGTCCTTAAGTGGTTAAAGTGTGTTTCCACTTTTGCAGTCAAATGTGAGAAAAACCCACTTTATGTTCCCATTCACATAGCTAAAAATGAAAGATATTTCTTACCTTTTAGATTTCTCTTAGGAGAAGGTGTCATAGCTGACTGCAAGCATTTCTGCAGAATCTGTCATCTGTCACAATAGATAGTCTTGAGGCTGAATTCAGTTTAGTTGATGAGATGATATCTGACAGCACAGTATACACAGGTTTAAAGGAGTTGTAAATAAATAATATTTTTTGCTGAATTGACTGTTTACAGGGTATAGAGACATAATAGAGACAGAGGCGATTTAGTTTGCATGTGCTGCGCTATATAAGTCTTCATTCATTCATTCACATAATAGTTAACTGATTCCTTTTAAAAAATATTAAAAATAGATAAAAATCAATCATATAATGTATTTGCAGTTTCTAGTTTCGTTTTTGCATGCTGTTTCCTGTCTCTCTGATGTACAGAGCCACAGAGCCAATACAGGGCAGTGATGGTTTGGAAAACTAAACTGATTGGCATGAGCGTCCGCTGAAATTTTTTCAGAGGGGGAAGCTTTGACAGCAGTGATACACAGTCGCATTTAACCCTTTCTTAAATGCTAATGGGGTTAAAAGCGCCCGCTAGTGGCCGAATAGCACAGTTAAAACAATGGTAAAGCGCCAAATTTTTTTGTGGCGCTTTACAGATAACGCCGCCAGCTGGCAGTGTGAAATAGCTCTTCAACTCCAGTCCAGTTTTTTTTTTGTAAATGCAGTCCGGGTTTTTTTTTTAAATCCAGTCCGGGTTTTTTTTTTCAACTCCAGTCCAGTTTTTTTTAAAAATCCAGTCCGGGATTTTTTTCCCAAAAACCCGGACTGAATTTTAAAAAAAAACTGGACTGGAGTTGAAAAAAAAACCCGGACTGGATTTACAAAAAAAAAACTGGACTGGAGTTGAAAAAAAAAAACCCGGACTGGATTTAAAAAAAAACTGGACTGGAGTTGAAAAAAAACCCGGACTGGATTTAAAAAAGAACTGAACTGGAGTTAAAAAAAACCCGGACTGGATTTAAAAACAACTGGACTGGAGTTAAAAAAATAACTGGACTGAAAAACACGGACTGGATTTTCCGAGCTTTTTTTTCCAAATTTTTTTGAAAAAAAAACTGGATTGGAGTTGAAATAAAACCCGGACTGGATTTAAAAAGAACTGGACTGGAGTTGCAAAAAAACGGACTGGATTAAAAAAAACTGTATTGGAGTTAAAAAAAAACCCGGACTGGATTTAAAAAAACCCGAACTGGATTTAATAAAACCCGGACTGGATTTAAAAAAAACCCGGACTGGATTTAAAAAAAACTGGACTGGAGTTAAAAAAATAACTGGACTGAAAAACACGGACTGGATTTTCCGAGCTTTTTTTTTCAACTTTTTTTGAAAAAAAAAAAACTGGACTGGAGTTTAAAAGCACAGGCCTGGTAAACAATATCAAATATCATATGTCACGGAGCTGGATTTGTGTGCAAGGTCCCGCCCCCCTAGTTCGGCTCGTGTAATAGGCGGAACACTAGAAGACTATCAGACGAGCCGAACTAGGGGGCGGGACCTTGCACACAGACCCAGCTCTATGACATACGATACGAGCGCCGGAGGACAGAAGGAAGGGAGCGCTGCAGTCACCACTTAAAGTGGCCCCAGGGCCAGTTTGCCCCTGCTCCTGGCTCTCCCTGGCGATTCCAGGGGGGGCAAAACGACCCCCCTTGCCCTATGGAGCGGACGCCCATGCTCCCAGTCAGGAACATAACAATGGGAACTAGCTATTCAGTAAGGCCCCTTTCACACTGAGGCGATTCCAAACTGCCATTAAAGACACTAAGTGCTTTTGAAGAGCTTTTCAGGCACTTTAAAGAGCTTTCCATTCATTTAAATTAGGGGGGGGGGGGGGTTTCATCATCCTGCCAGCACACTGCCCCATTGTGAAAGCATTCATTGATTTTAATAGAAATAGGTTTTCATGAGCTTTTTAGGCGCTTTTTTTAGCGTGAAAGCACCAGAAAAACACCTCAGTGTGAAAGTGGTCTAAGGGGCTGTTTTGGGCGGGATTGGGACCATGAGATGTCATTTCCAGTGAGGGACAGATGATAAACAGAAGAGGGCAAAAAGATTTAGCTCTCCGGTGATGGACAGTTTTGTGGTGTCAGGAACAGAAAGGACTTTGATTGTGGAGAACAAAGCAAAAGAAAGATGTGGGTTTTTTTTTTTTAAATCCTGGAGTTAAAAAAAAACGCGGACTGGATTTTCCGAGCATTTTTGTAAATCCAGTCCAGTTTTTTTTTTGTAAATCCAGTCCAGTTTTTTTTGTAAATCCAGTCCAGGTTTTTTTTTTCAACTCCAGTCCAGTTTTTTTGTAAATCCAGTCCAGGTTTTTTTTCAAATCCAGTCCAGTTTTTTTTAATCCAGTCCGGGTTTTTTTTCAACTCCAGTCCAGTTTTGTTTGTAAATCCAGTCCGGGTTTTTTCAACTCCAGTCCATTTTTTTTTAAATCCCGTCCGGGTTTTTTTTCAACTCCAGTCCAGTTTTGTTTGTAAATCCAGTCCGGGTTTTTTTCAACTCCAGTCCATTTTTTTTTAAATCCAGTCCGGGTTTTTTTTCAACTCCAGTCCAGTTTTGTTTGTAAATCCAGTCCGGGTTTTTTTCAACTCCAGTCCAGTTTTTTTTTTAAATCCAGTCCGGGTTTTTTTTTCAACTCCAGTCCAGTTTTTTTTAAATCCAGTCCAGGTTTTTTTTTCAACTCCAGTCCAGTTTTTTTTAAAAATCCAGTCCGGGTTTTTTTCAACTCCAGTCCAGTTTTTTTTGTAAATCCAGTCCGGGTTTTTTTCCAACTCCAGTCCAGTTTTTTTTAAAAATCCAGTCCGGGTTTTTTTTCAACTCCAGTCCAGTTTTTTTAATCCAGTCCGGGTTTTTCCCCCAAAAACCCGGACTGGATTTAAAAAAAACTGGACTGGAGTTGGAAAAAAAACTCGGACTGGATTTACAAAAAAAACTGGACTGGAGTTGAAAAAAAACCCGGACTGGATTTTAAAAAAAACTGGACTGGAGTTAAAAAAAATAACTGGACTGAAAAACACGGACTGGATTTTCCGAGCTTTTTTTTTCAACTCCAGTCCAGTTTTTTTAAAAAAATCCAGTCCGGGTGTTTTTCCCCCAAAAAACCGGACTGGATTTTTTAAAAAAACTCGACTGGAGTTGAAAAAAAAAAACCCGGACTGGATTTACAAAAAAAATGGACTGGAGTTGAAAAAAAAACCCGGACTGGATTTACAAAAAAAACTGGACTGGAGTTGAAAAAAAACCCGGACTGGATTTAAAAAAAAACTGGACTGGAGTTGAAAAAATAAACCCCGGACTAGATTTACAAAAAAAATGGACTGGAGTTGAAAAAAAAAACCCGGGCTGGATTTAAAAAAAACTGGATTGAAATTGAAGAAAAAACCGGACTAGATTTACAAAAAAAAAGGACTGGAGTTCAAAAAAAAACCAGGCTGGATTTAAAAAAAACTGGACTGGAGTTGAAAAAAAACCCGGACTAGATTTACAAAAAAAATGGACTGGAGTTGAAAAAAAAACCCGGACTGGATTTACAAAAAAACCCGGACTGGAGTTGAAAAAAAAACCTGGACTGGATTTAAAAAAAAACTGGACTGGAGTTGGAAAAAAAACCGACTGGATTAAAAAAAACTGTATTGGAGTTAAAAAAAAAAACCCGCACTGGATTTAAAAAAACCCGGACTGGATTTAAAAAAACTGGACTGGAGTTTAAAAGCACAGGCCTGGTAAACAATATCAAATATCATATTTCACGGAGCTGGATATGTGTGCAAGGTCCCACCCCCCTAGTTCGGCTCGTGTAATAGGCGGAACACTAGAAGACTATTAGACGAGCTGAACTAGGGGGCGGGACCTTGCACACAGACCCAGCTCTATGACATACGATACGAGCGCCGGAGGACAGAAGGAAGGGAGCACTGCAGTCACCACTTAAAGTGGCCCCAGAGCCAGTTCACCCCTGCTCCTGGCTCTCCCTGGCGATTCCAGGGGGGGCAAAACGACCCCCTTGCCCTATGGAGCGGACGCCTATGCTCCCAGTCAGGAACATAACAATGGGAACTAGCTATTCAGTAAGGCCCTTTCACACTGAGGCGATTCCAAACTGACAGTAAAGACACTAAGTGCTTTTGAAGAGCTTTTCAGGCGCTTTAATGAGCTTTCCATTCATTTAAATTAGGGGGGTTTTTCATCATCCTGCCAGAACACTGCCCCATTGTGAAAGCATTCATTGATTTTAATAGAAATAGGTTTTCTTGAGCTTTTTAGGTGCTTTTTTTAGCGTGAAAGCACCAGAAAAACACCTCAGTGTGAAAGTGGTCTAAGGGTCTGTTTTGGGCGGGATTGGGGCCATGAGATGTCTTTTCCAGTGAGGGTCAAATGATAAACAGAAGATGGCAAAAAGATTTAGCTCTCCGGTGAGGGACAGTTTTGTGGTGTCAGGAACAGAAAGGACTTTGATTGTGGAGAACAAAGGAAAAGAAAGATGTGGGTTTTTTTTAAATCCTGGAGTTGAAAAAAAATGTACTGGATTAAAAAAAACTGGGCTGAAGTAAAAAAAACCCGGACTGGATTTTCCGAGCTTTTTTTTTTAACTCCAGTCCAGTTTTTTTTGTAAATCCATTTCAGTTTTTTTTTGTAAATCCAGTCCGGGTTTTTTTTCAACTCCAGTCCAGTTTTTTTTTAAATCCAGTCCGGGTTTTTTTTTCAACTCCAGTCCAGTTTTTTTTAAAAATCCAGTCCGGGTTTTTGGGGAAAAAAACCCGGACTGGATTTAAAAAAAAAATGGACTGGAGTTGAAAAAAAAACCCGGACTGGATTTACAAAAAAAACTGGACTGGAGTTGAAAAAAAAAACCCGGACTGGATTTAAAAAAAACTGGACTGGAGTTGAAAAAAAAACCCGGACTGGATTTACAAAAAAAACTGGACTGGAGTTGAAAAAAAACCCGGACTGGATTTAAAAAAAAAACTGGACTGGAGTTAAAAAAAATAACTGGACTGAAAAACACGGACTGGATTTTCCGAGCTTTTTTTTCAACTTTTTAAAAAAAAAAAAAAAAAAACTGGACTGGAGTTGAAAAAAAAACCCGGACTGGATTTAAAAAAAACTGGACTGGAGTTGGAAAAAAAAAACGACTGGATTAAAAAAAACTGTATTGGAGTTAAAAAAAACCCGCACTGGATTTAAAAAAACCCGGACTGGATTTAAAAAAACTGGACTGGAGTTTAAAAGCACAGGCCTGGTAAACAATATCAAATATCATATGTCACGGAGCTGGATCTGTGTGCAAGGTCCCACCCCCCTAGTTTGGCTCGTGTAATAGGCGGAACACTAGAAGACTATTAGACGAGCTGAACTAGGGGACGGGACCTTGCACACAGACCCAACTCTATGACATATGATATGAGCGCCGGAGGACAGAAGGAAGGGAGCGCTGCAATCACCACTTAAAGTGGCCCCAGGGCCAGTTCGCCCCTGCTCCTGGCTCTCCCTGGCGATTCCAGGGGGGGCAAAACGACCCCCTTGCCCTATGGAGCGGACGCCCATGCTCCCAGTCAGGAACATAACAATGGGAACTAGCTATTCAGTAAGGCCCCTTTCACACTGAGGCGATTCCAAACTGCCAGTAAAGACACCAAGTTATTTTGAAGAGCTTTTCAGGCGCTTTAAAGAGAAATCGAAATTCTCAATAGTTTGCTTAGCATTTACCTATGGATAGTTACGGTTGTTGGACAAATGTTATAACAATAATCTTTACGGCCATATATCAGATGTCAACACCCTTAATGTTAAAGGGGCCTTATGTTTTACTATAGCTCCTTAGGTTATACCTTTTTGCCCTGCTATGAAAATGACATGTTACTGCTGTTTGGAATGTACAATGCTATCTATACGGTGTATATGCTATGACATGTATTGCTCAATAACTTTACTAATAAACTCTTGATGTTAAAAAAAAAGAAATAGGTTTTCGTGAGCTTTTTAGGTGCTTTTTTTTAGCGTGAAAGCACCAGAAAAACACCTCAGTGTGAAATGGTCTGTTTTGGGTGGGATTGGGACAATGAGATGTCATTTCCAGTGAGGGACAGATGATAAACAGAAGAGGGCAAAAAGATTTAGCTCTCCGGTGAGGGACAGTTTTGTGGTGTCAGGAACAGAAAGGACTTTGATTGTGGAGAACAAAGGAAAAGAAAGATGTGGGTTTCTTTTTTCTTAAATCCTGGAGTTAAAAAAAAATGGACTGGATTAAAAAAAAACTGGACTGAAGTAAAAAAAAAACCCGGACTGGATTTTCCGAGCTTTTTTTTAACTCCAGTCCAGTTTTTTTTGTAAATCCAGTCCAGTTTTTTTTGTAAATCCAGTCCAGGTTTTTTTTTTCAACCCAGTCCAGTTTTTTTTTGTAAATCCAGTCCGGGTTTTTTTTCAACTCCAGTCCAGGTTTTTTTTTAAATCCAGTCCGGTTTTTTTTTTTCAACTCCAGTCCCAGTTTTTTTTTAAAATCCAGTCCGGGTTTTTTTTCAACTCCAGTCCAGTTTTGTTTTTTTAAATCCAGTCCGGGTTTTTTTCCCCCCAAAAACCCGGACTGGATTTTTTTAAAAAACTGGACTGGAGTTAAAAAAAAAACCCGGACTGGATTTACAAAAAAAACTGGACTGGAGTTGAAAAAAAAACCCGGACTGGATTTAAAAAAACTGGACTGGAGTTGAAAAAAAACCCGGACTGGATTTACCAAAAAAATGGACTGGAGTTGAAAAAAAAACCCGGACTGGATTTACAAAAAAAACTGGACTGGAGTTGAAAAAAAACTCGGACTGGATTTAAAAAAAAAAACTGGACTGGAGTTAAAAAAAAACCCGACTGGATTTAAAAAAAAACTGGACTGGAGTTAAAAAAATAACTGGACTGAAAAACACGGACTGGATTTTCCGAGCTTTTTTTTTCAACTTTTTTTGAAAAAAAAAAAAAAATGGACTGGAGTTGAAAAAAAACCCCGGACTGGATTTAAAAAAAAAAACTGGACTGGAGTTGGAAAGAAAACAGACTGGATTAAAAAAAAACTGTATTGGAGTTAAAAAAACCCAGACTGGATTTAAAAAAACCCGGACTGGATTTAAAAAACCTGGACTGGATTAAAAAAAACCCGGACTGGATTTAAAAAAAACTGGACTGGAGTTTAAAAGCACAGGCCTGGTAAACAATATCAAATATCATATGTCACGGAGCTGGGTCTGTGTGCAAGGTCCCGCCCCCCTGGTTTGGCTCGTGTAATAGGCGGAACACTAGAAGACTATCAGACGAGCTGAACTAGGGGGCGGGACCTTGCACACAGACCCAGCTCTATGACATACGATACGAGCGCCGGAGGACAGAAGTAAGGGAGGGCAAAACGACCCCCCTTGCCCTGTGGAGCGGACGCCCATGCTCCCAGTCAGTAAGGCCCCTTTCACACTGAGGCGATTCCAAACTGCCAGTAAAGACACTAAGTGCTTTTGAAGAGCTTTTCAGGCGCTTTAAAGAGCTTTCCATTCATTTAAATTAGGGTTTTTTTTCCATCATCCTGCCAGCACACTGCCCCATTGTGAAAGCATTCATTGATTTTAATAGAAATAGGTTTTCGTGAGCTTTTTAGGCGCTTTTTTTAGCGTGAAAGCACCAGAAAAACACCTCAGTGTGAAAGTGGTCTAAGGGTCTGTTTTGGACGGGATTGGGACCATGAGATATCATTTCCAGTCAGGGACGAATGTTAAACAGAAGAGGGCAAAAAGATTTAGCTCTCCGGTGAGGGACAGTTTTGTGGTGTCAGGAATTGTGGAGAACAGAGGAAAAGAAAGATGTGGGTTGTGCAGAAGACAGACTTGGCTCCTAAAAATGATGTGTAGCAAAGAGGAAGATATGGGTTTATCTCCCCAATGAAGAACAGTTTTGGAGGTCTTAGGGATTTGGGTTGTGCACATGGGCGTCCGCTGAAATTTTTTCAGAGGGGGGCGCTTCGACAGCAGTGATACACAGTCACATTTAACCCTTTCTTAAATGCTAATGGGGTTAAAAGCGCCCGCTAGTGGCCGAATAGCGCAGTTAAAACAATGGTAAAGCGACAATTTTTTGTGTGGCGCCTTACCGATGACGCCGTCAGCTGGCAGTGTGAAATAGCTCTTCAGATAATTCAGCTTCACTCCATGCCCATAAAAATATAGCCTAGAGAATGTACATACCCCCTTCAGCACAGACCCCCCATTCTGCACAGACCCCTCCATTCAACACAGATGAACCCCCCCTTCAGCACAGACCCCCCATTCCACACAGACCCCTCCATTCAGCACAGACCCCCTTCAGCACGGTCAGACCCCCCTCCCCCATCCCATTCAGTACCTCAGATCAGCTATTAGCGCGGCACAGGCACAGCAGGTTCCCTGGTTCACCCGAGGGGGAGGAGGCTTCACTCTGCTCACTGTGCCTGTGTGACATCCGGGCCGAGACCGATAAGACAGCAAAGCGGCCACTAGACTCTTCAACGCCTTCTCGATTTTCAATTGCCCCCCCTTGCCCTATGGAGCGGATGCCCATGCTGATTGGTGCTGAGGGGCTTTAGACACACATTTATCACACCTCCTTGATTAGTGACCAGAGAGAAAGCTCCCAGTACTGTGGTTATCAGGAAACAGACAACCAGGAAGTGTGGAGATCAGAGAAGAATTACAGCAACTTCAGAGCAAAAACGCACAATGAGGACATGAAAACAGCACTGCATTAAGGTAAAGGAAGCTATTAAGATAAAAAAAAAACTTTAATAATGTCAAACACAGCTCCACTGCCCCTTCATAAACAAAGAGCAATAAGTAGGATTTTACAGTGCTGGAATATGCAACCTAAAAGAAGATAATCTGCAATTAAACCATGTTTTAAAGTTATGCAATGTGAATTGGGGCATCTAACAAATGTAAAATAGCTGTTATCCAAATTTGGCTGCATAAGTTGGAATACACTTTAATGCAATGCAAAACAAAGGGATGTGGCTGGTGCGTGATCTGAAAGGCAGTGTGATTGAGGAGCTCCGGAACTGTGAGGGAAATCATAGTGACATCAGGCACAGCGGAGCGCTGATTTTCCACTCTGTGACAAGGGGACACTCTCCTGCACCTGTTGACATGTCTGAAAAGAGTAAGGATGAGTGGGGACCCTGCAAACTGACTGCCTTCTCCCCCCCAGCCAGCTAGAGGCAGCAAACAAGATGACGGAAGACCGGCCCTTGCTGCCCTTCTGCACACACGCAGCCACTACTCCCAGATGAACAGTCACCAGCTGTGGGGTTCTCCAAGGGCCCTCTCTACCCCTCCAAAGCTTCTACTGGCAGCCTGCCCTGCTGCAGCCCATGCGGCTGGATCATACTGGGCAGGGCCCTGAGGTAAGCCAAGAACTTACACTTCTTGCACATAACATGCATGATCTGTCTTCCATTGCCTCCTTTCCAACAACCAATCAGCCAGTAATGGACTTGCTCCTTAAGGAGTTGCTGCTTTCCTTGCATAACTCTCTGGATGCTGACATCCTTACACTAACCAGACAGTTTTTTCAGAGAAGTAAACTCCCTGGGAGACAGGGTGCACAATATTGAGGAATCCATGGGTAATATGACAACTACCATCAACAAATTAGTAGATGCCCATGATGAGAGTGTGGAAGAATGCACATGGATTAAATATAAATCCGCAGACCTAGAAGACTGCTTTGGGAGGAACAACTAAAAATGTAACTCATTATCTATGATAAAGACAACTATGGGACCCTTGGTTGAAATTGTATGAGAACATTGTTAACAATTGAGTATACAAGTTTAAGAACATATTCTATTGGAAGGCGATGTTTTGGGTTCTAATGTACACATTTCTATTGCATTACCAACAGTATGGATGTCCTAGAGGATGGAATTGTTATTATATAATTGTACCTGTTCTGTTTTTCTTTCTTTTTGTTTTTGCCTTCACTTAAATTGTGTGTACATATGACATACATAGCATATATGTACTGTATGTTTTAAAACCCAATAAAAACCTATTGAAATGTAATGTAATGCAAATCTACTGGAAACCATACTATTCCAGTGTGAACATCTAAAATGTTCACATAGCTTTTAAAACCTTCCTCCATTAGGAAAGTCTTCCAAACTGAGTAGCCTAATGCCTTAAGGGTTTATTTTATGTCTATATAAAAGTGTCAGGGGACACAATGCACTATAACTTTATTAATGAGGAACTGAAGTTAAATGTGGACTCTCAAAGCTCTTGCATGACATACCTGAAATCATTTCCACTTGTTGCTCCGATGCCACTGTTATCATCTTTTCCCAGTCTTCTTCTAGGTCTAAGTCTTCTGCCTTTAGCTTTTTTAAGCTTGATAGTTTCTTTGTTCTCCACCTGGCTCTTAGTGGCATTCACGGCAGTCATTGTACAACTTGAAATTGCTTAAAACAGGCAGGGAAAGAAGTTACAGTATTTGGTGAAAGAGACAGAGTATCTTCTACCATTAAAACCTAATAGAAAAACGTAAATGAGGCCAGGGCTCAAACCAGTCAGCCAGGCTGGAACTCCGAACAGCCATCCAGAGCACAACTCAAGCAAGCCATCCAGGACAGAACTCAAACCATCCATCCAGGCCAGAACTCAAACCATCCATCCAGGCCAGAACTCAAACCAGCCATCCAGGCCAGAACTCAAACCAGCCATCCAGGCCAGAACTCAAACCAGCCATCCAGGCCAGAACTCAAACCAACAAACAAGGCCAGAACTCAAAGCAACAAACAAGGCCAGAACTTAAACTAACAAACAAGGCCAGAAATAAAACAGCCAACCAGACTACAACGAAAACAAGTTAACCAGGTTTAAGCCAGCTAACCATATCATAACTCAAACCAGTCAGCCAAGCCATAACTAAAAAAAGTCAGCCCAGCCAGAACTCAAACCAGTTAGCCAGGCCAGAACTCAAACCAGTTAGCCATGCCAGACCTCAAACCTGTTAGCTAGGCAAGAACTCAAACCATTCAGCCATGCCACAACTCAAACCAGCCATCTGGATCAGAACTCAAACCATTTAGCCAGGCCACAACTCAAACCAGCCAACCAAGCCACAACCCAAACCAGTCAGCCAGACGACAATGTAAACCAGTCAGCCAGGCCACAGGCCTTTCTATATGTGACATGAAGTTTCATGTTTCACATATTTCTCATTATACAAAGTGTCCTCAGTTGCTCCGTCTTTTAGTGACATTAACAATTTAATACTCAGTTGTTCTTTAGTGCTGTTGTGCAATGCGGTTGTGCTTCAATTCTTCCTATGGCACCCTCATGATTCCACATTGGGATATTTTTCCTATGGAGCCACATATTTCTCAAAATTATGTACTAGAAGTAGGAACCTGCTATAAAATGGTGGATCTAGTACAGATCCACCATTTTATAGCAGGTAGGAACCTGCTCAACAGGAAAACTGGAGAAGAATCTTAAACCTTTAATTGAATGAGAAATAATACCGTTGATACAGTGGTCATATTTGTTTAGACTTTCTTTCTGCCTCTGGGCACTGCCTACAAAATCTGTAAATTACATGGACAAACAAAGTATATAATGAAGGTGGAGCTAACACTACTGCGTCAGGTTTACCATGAAGATTTTTTGGTATTTAACATGTATTTATTCAAACAAATGGAGCAAAACATAATAGGTATAATGCAGGAAAAATTGTGATTGGCAAAGTGAAGCTTGCCTCTAAAATGCATATACAGTATAGGGGTGTTAAGAGATCTACCTGCTGACAATAAGTAGTATGATCCACAATTTTAAAAAGCTGTGAGAATGCCGTAACGATTTTATGAAGTCCTGTCATTGTCTAGTTAAATATTAGCAGTTTCAGATTCTTTTCATGCTTTAAGGCATTGGGAATGTTTGAAGTTGTAATATTTAACCAGGTTCATGTGTTTTGAATAATGCGAACCATGACCATAGAAAGTCCAGTCTAGAAAGTGTTTTAACCCTTTCAAATTGAAATCCTTATGTTAATATTCATCAGCATAATGCCACTTGTTGAGAATCCGTAAAAAAAAAAAAAAAAAAACATCCTTTTGAGAGCTAAAAGCTGAAACTTTATGTGGCTGGTAGCTTTAAATCCTGGTTGTCACTAAAAGTCCCCATTAACAACCAAGAACCAAGCAGAGTGTTTTCTGATTATGTGTTCAATATATCCACAACAATATAGTAATTGCATGCAGGCTGGGGGCTTCAGCCTTCAAGAAGCAAATAATACAGGGTGCAGGAAGAGTTAATAGTAAAATGCATTTAATGGGCTGAAAACATATTATCCACTCATATTAGGCGTGCTTTCAAGGGCATGCATAAATGTCCTAGATCATCAATTTACAGGAGTAGTCCCAAAAAAAGAACCCTGCTGGTGAGCTGTCATCTTAAAATCCAGGCCTGTATAGAGGAGATGCTGACACTATATAACGACTTGTTTGAAAAGTTTAAGTTTCTATGGCTTATCTGGATGGACTTTTCTACTTTCGATTTCTTGAAAAATATGTTAATTGCAACATAATATGACACCACTCTTTGAACATTACTTATGGGTTAGACCTCCAAGGTTAATTTAAATGTTATTCTTGCTTCTTCCCCCAACCTCACCTGGATCTTTTTGCTCAACCCTATCCGTTCTTCCTTTTTCTTTCTTCTAATTTTTTCGCTCCCTCCTCGACACACTCAAAATGTGCCACTCTAGGTTTGGTTCTCCTTACCCTAGGCTCTATGTTTATGTTCTTCTTTTACCTAGGGTGCATACCTTTACCGATACATTACTGACGATTATGTTATACTTGATGCATAATTGGTACTATATCACCTGAAAACATGGATACAAGGATTTACCTCTTTTGTTATCTTATAATAAAATTATGTTTGTCTCTAAAATCCAGGCCTGGCATGCTAGACTCTCTCAGCATGCAGGCTGCAGAATGCTAGGCATGCAGGCTAATATCCCCATAGCAAGAGATACAGCTGACCCAACTATGGTCAGTGATTTTACAGTCCCTAGAGTTCCCGAATCACTTGCCAGTGATAAGTGCTCAACAGATATCGGTCTGTATTTTTTTTTTGCTTACATTTTTTTTAAAAGGTCTTGGCCCGCCTCCCTTCCTCTGACATTAGCCTATGGGGGAACTACATTGGTGCCCCTGCTGCCTCCTGGAATGTATGACTTGCACTATACAGGGCTTAGGGCACTATACTAGTGTCATTCAGTAAAGAAGGGGATGAGCCTAGCGGCATCTGCACCCAGGATACCCAGTAGCTGTCAGAAAGCAGCATGGTGGTGCCGGACCCATACAGCAGCTGCAGAGAGGACGATCCCAGAAGGACATAGCTGGATCCACTGGCTAGTATCCTTACTGTGTAGAACACAACATCAGGTAAGAAGGGAAAAAAATATTGGGGGGGGGAGGGAAAGACTGAAGTTTTTCTTTAAGCAGTGAGGGAAGGGGGGCCTTTTCTACCCCTTCTACTGACCAGCTCATGCTGGATGGATGCTACAAGACACCCCTGTTCCCTGCTGGTACTGAAGAGCCTAGTGCCTGTTAATCTTGGGGCCCAGTGCTTTGGGAGGGGAACTCTTGTTTGTTTGGGGAGAACCCCCAAGTGGGCTGATTTTAGCATAACAGGGGGTGCTATGGAACAAAAAAGATATTCCAAGTGCCTAGTCACCCTAGCCTATGGATTGTGAAAGGAGTACTAGATATAAATGGGGCATGGTGTAGTAAAGAACAAAAATAAAAACAAATGTGCAAATTATATCAAGTCTCAACTATTTACCATAACAATGACCAGCAAAAATAAAATAAAATGCCAACAATCATAATGCTGATGGTAGTTGGTAATGGGCTAGTGCAACTCTCTAGAGATAAAAGTTTTGCTCTAAATATGGTTAAGGATATGCTATCTCCCCTATCTCCCTAGAGATGACCCTAGAAATTTTCAGGGAGCCCTGTGTGTTGCAACCAGAGGTTGTCCAGGACAATTATGGTGCTGCTCTAGGGAATGAGAGTGTACCTGTACCTTTTAATAGGAATATGTTAATGCAGCCTGTCAGTGCTAAAACTGAAATGTATAAAAATAATTATGGTAAAAATGGGTTAATGCAGCCTCTGCATACAGTTTTAAATAATATATATATATATTTTTTTTACCAAATGGTCCAGCAAAGTTCAATTGTGTCCCACAGCATCCTTCTAGAAATGGCCAGAAGAAATGGGAGCACAATTTCCCCTTCCTTGCTGCTCAAACAACCTTAATTTCCAATGCTGGGCACGTGACAGCATTGCCCATATTTAGTATTGGTCCACATATAAGCAATGTCATTACAGGGCACTCCATCCTCAGAGCTACTTTAGGAATGTGAAACTGTCAGAATTTGAGCAGTATGGACCACATTCCCCCTTTTGTGGAGGCAGTTTGGTTGGATATAGGATTCCCCTTGCTGCCCCCGTTTCTGTGCATTGGGGTGCCGAAGAGCCTGACGCCCATTAACACAGGGTAACCAGTGCGAGTGAGGGGGAACTGATAGGTGGCACTGATGAGGAGGCACTGTTGAGCACAGGTGGCACAGATGGTCACTGATTGGCAGCACTGATTGGCAGCACTAATGGGCACTACTGGGGCTTCACTGATGATCAGATGCCCTGATTATCAGTGTAGATGTCTACTTTCACACTGGTGGTTACCGGCTCTCCTCTATTTACACTGTGACAGCACGAGGAGAGGAATGTCAATAACTCACAGAGCGCACAGGATGCGGGGAGTGTGGTTCTGGGAGGACGTCAATAGACAACCCCCCAGAACTGGACAACCGAGGTGTAGCTGTCATTCGGCAAGTGGTTCGAAGCTGATTATTTTAATCAACAGTGAACAATACAAATTATCCTATAGTTACTAAATAAAATAAACAAAACTAGGGATAACCTTCAAGGGGAGATTAAATAATCATAGGATTTGCACAAACTTTTTATCAAATCAGTTACATTGGCTGCATATATACAATATACTGTATTTCTACCTGAGCCTCATAGATAAGGGCTGGTAACACCAGTCTCATAATCAAGGAATCTCTCAGCATTCAAGCCTAATTACAATATGTAGCTCAGTCGAAGTACCCCTGCAATGCTGAAGGGGACATTTCTGCCATTTAACAGGAATGAGGTTTAGGCCTGCAGATACCATGGGTTTTAGAAGCAAATTTCTGTGCAGATTTACCCAGTAGAATCTTTTTTTTACCATTTTTACCATGTCTTCAAAAAAATATGTATATACCAATATGGTCTGATAGTTAACCCGAATGTAGGGGAGGAGATAAAGACCCTGGAATACTTTTATATCATCTAAGGTTAAAAATGACGGTGCTGAAAAATGAGGGCTGCCAGAGATGTCTGTCCCGGGAGCTGTGTTGATAGAGACCCAATGAGGGGGGTCAGGCACACATAGATAAACCCTAAGAGGATAGGAATATCCATGTTGTGATCTGTGGTAATGTGAGATCCAAAGTGGTTACCTTAAATTCCTATATGGGGCCGTGATCCAAATGTGATGTGCAATGTGCTCAAAGTGTACAGCTGTAAGGGCTGTCAGTTCCAAATGGAGGTATATATGCACTGGATGTGACTACGAGTCCCAGCAGTACGCTGGCATGCTTACTGAGGAGAAGTGTCGGCGTCAGAGTGGAAAACTGCCGTCCGTTATTGGCACTAACACAACACCCTACTAGCCAGCTAGCTGTGGAAAAAGAACTGAGCCGGCTTCTGCTGGTCAATTTTGCACTGATGTGTCATCTGTGGTCTCCTAATTCTTGTAGTTAAACACCTGTACTCTTTATTTTCAATTTTTTTCAAGACATTGTGCAACATACAATAGAACAATAGTCACATTAACAGAGTACGAAAATTGAAATGCCAAAAACAGTAAACCAGAGGGGGCGAGAAAGTACGAATAGAGGGAGATTTACTAAAGCCGATGCACACAGAATTGATGTTCAAACCCCCTTAAAATAACATCTGTGTGAGTCTGAAATGAGTGCCAATCAACAGTTTCTTGCCATACAGGGACCAAGCAACTTACATAAGCCGCAATGTGGAACATTTGACATTTTTTAAAGTGGTAGTATACTCAGTACTACCACTTTAACCTACAGGTAAGCCTATAATAAGGCTTACCTGTAGGTATAAAGAATATTTCCTAAATCTATAAGGTTTAGGAGATATTTCCCCCGCAATGTGCCGCTGACTGCAGTGGCGCATGCGCAGCGGAGATCCTCGGCTAAAGACCCGGCAGCTGCCGGACCTTGCCGGGGAGAAGTCTCCCGCCCGCATGCGATACCCGGAAGACACGCCGAGGAAAGATGACATCTCCCTCGGGGTGGACCAGGTAAGTTCCTCTCACCTCGTTCCGAGGTAATTATTTCATAATGAGCTAGTATGCGGTGCATACTAGCTCATTATGGCTTTTGCTTTTCAGGTTTAAAAAAAAAAGACAGAGGGTTTACTACCGCTTTAAGTTCCTGCCTCCAAACCCCAGGTTGGGGAAGATGAGAGTGGATCACAGGGAACCAAAAAAAAAACATGTATATATATATATATATATATATATATATATATATATATATACACAGTACAGACAAAAAGTTTGGACACATCTTCTCATTCCAAGAGTTTTCTTTATTTTCATGACTATGAAAATTGTAGAGTCACACTGAAGGCATCAAAACTCTGAATTAACACATGTGGAATTAAATACATAACAAAAAAGTGTGAAACAACTGAAAATATATGTCATATTCTAGGTCAACGTTTTTCAACCAGTGTGCCGTGGCACACTGGTGTGCCGCGAATTGTCCCCAGGTGTGCCGTGGCAAAATGACCCCAAATATTGGCAGCTATGGCTGCTATCTAATGCAACGTTTTTCAACCAGTGTTGGTTGTTGTGCAGCTCTGACCATTCTTCTTTCAGTGTATGTGTACACATGTCTGTTAGTGTGTGTGTGACAAAAGTAGTTCTGATGGTACAGGAAAAGGGGGGTCAGGATTAAAAGTAACATACATACAGACAGATTTACGTGTGTCTGTTTGTGTGCGTGCGCATCTGTCTGTATGTATGTTACTTTTAATCCTGACCCCCCTATTCCTGTACCATCAGAACTACTTTTGTAGGGTTCGAGATATCAGCAAGGACTGCTGCTCCTCTGAAAAGCAATTTGTGTTCAAATCGCTTTTCAGGGGCATTTTTCAGCCAGTAAAGAGGCATATTTTGCCTCCTCACCAACTGTTTTAAGCCCGTAAATGCAATGCACACAGTTGCGGGGTAGTTGCAGTGCAGCCCCATTATCCCTGGGTATACCTCCAGCTGCAGCCACAGCATGTTTACACCCCCAGCTGTTGCCTCTGCAGCTAAAGGGGCAAAAGTTGGGGGTGGTAAAAACAGCTCAACCATGTGGTTTTACTGCCCCTCCAGCCTGATATGTGAACAAGCTCTTGGTTCTGTGTGGATGCGTGCTGCATGTAGGGCAGCCCATTCATTTCCCTACCCGCTGTAATGCGGGGAAAGAAGTCCCCGACCCTTTTTTTTAATTAAGATTTAATGGCACCCCTAAAGAGCAGAGCATTTGTCTGTGTGTCAAGAACAAGCGCGATTTTGCGCGTGTCCCGCAACACACATCGACGTGAACCAAGTCTTGGACAGGGGTGCCTCAAGACTGTAAATACTTTTTAAGGGCGCCCTGACTGGAAAAAGGTTGAGAAACACTGTTCTAGGTTCTTCAAAGTAGCCAGCTTTTGCAGCAGACACATCTCTAGAACAACTGTTAAGAGGAGACTGTGTGAGTCAGGCCTTCATGGTAGAATATCTGCTAGGAAACCACTGCTAAAGAAAGGAAACACGCAGAAGAGACTTGTTTGGGCTAAAGAACACAAGGAATGGACATTAGACCAGTGGAAATCTGTCTGTGCTTTGGTCTGATGAGTCCAAATGTACGATCTTTGGTTCCAAACACCGTGTCTTTGTGCGACGCAGAAAAGGTGAACGGATGGACTCTATATGCCTGGTTCCCACCGTGAAGCATGGAGGAGGAGGTGTGATGGTGTGGGGGTGCTTTGCTGGTGACACTGTTGGGGATTTATTCAAAATTGAAGACATACTGAACCAGCATAGCTACCACAGCATCTTGCAGCGGCATGCTATTCCATCCGGTTTGCGTTTGGTTGGACCATCATTTATTTTTCAACAGGAAAATTACCCCAAACACACCTCCAGGCTGTGTAAGGGCTATTTGATCAAGAAGGAGAGTGATGGGGTGCTGCGCCAGATGACCTGGCCTCCACAGTCACCGGACCTGAACCCAATCGAGATGGTTTGGGGTGAGCTGGACCGCAGAGTGAAAGCAAAAGGACCAACAAGTGCTAAGCATCTCTGGGAACTCCTTCAAGACTGTTGGAAGACCATTTCAGGTGACTACCTCTTAAAGCTCATCAAGAGAATGCCAAGAGTGTGCAAAGCAGTAATCAAAGCAAAAGGTGGCTACTTTGAAGAACCTAGAATATGACATTAAGATGAAGAGTGCAAAATCAGGCTCACTTCTGCATAGAAACCAATGAGCTTCTTACCCCAGCTTGTTCAACTAAGCTTTGGTAATAAAACCTGGAAGCTCATTGGTTTCTATGCAGAAGTGAGCCTGATTTTGCACTCTCCATCTTTAACAAATAAACCCCATTGTGTACTTAAAAGTGGGGTATGCCTGTAATTTGTAGTCCTGGTCCTGAAAGTGATTAGCTATAGAGGAGCTGTGTGCTAGAAGAATGTCCCTGTTGATTTGTACCTTTGAGAGGGAATTCTGCTTATCAGATTCCTATTTACCGTTATACGGGGGGATGTAGTCCTCCAATGCAGCAGTCAAAAGCTTGTAAATAGAGGAAAGCACATTCAGTGCAAAATTACTTTCGTTGCATAGACATTCAAAGGTGGTCTGACTGTCCGTATTCTTTTTCTTTAGTATACTACAGTGCCTAATGATGCTGTGACAAAACTGGTCAATCAGAGCTACACAGCTACACAGGAGACCCCTCTTTTCAGACTGCTCAATACTTGGCTACTGCCGCATACACACGATCAGAAATTCCGACAAGAAAAGTTCAATGTGAGCTTTTGGTCTGAAATGTGTAGGCTCCATTGGACTTTTTCTGTCGGAATTCTCAATTCTTTCCGACAAGAAAAGTTCTTGTTGGAAATTCCGATCGTGCAAAAAAACATGCATGCTTGGAATCAATTCAACGCATGCTCGGAATCATTGAACTTAATTTTTCTCAGCTCCTTGTAGTGTTGTACGTCATCGCGTTCTTGACGGTCAGAATTTTGTGTGTCCGTGTGTATGCAACACAAGTTTGAGCGAATATTCCGTTGAAGAAAAAAATCCACTGTTTTCTTGTCGGAATTTACGATCTGGTCCACTAGGAAAGAGGCTGGATGTGTGTGCATCACTAACAGCAAGTCTGAGAGCTCTTCTATGAGCATAGTTCTTGATGCACTTGACATAAGTGATTGGATCTGTTTGCTTTTATTGTTCATTTAAATTAATAAATATAATTATGCTATGGTTTTGTTTCCTGTCTACTTCTGTTTATTATTAATAACCACATTATGTGATCCTGGAGACGAAGTCTGAAGAAAGAAAAACTGCATCTGGATCTCAAACATAAGGTTTCTACACTTTTGTGGCTTTCATAATTAATAGGTCAATTGTGGTGAATTGCTCCCACTGTCAGCTGATGGGTCTTTGTTTTCTGCACTGGGTGGATGCAGAAGAAAAAATTGCACAATGAACACAATTTTTTTTTTTTCATTCAAGTTTAAGTTTATTTTCTGAATAAAGTCCGTACAATTTAAAGAACATATCAGGAAATCAATACATTTTGTTACATATCCTTAAATATTGAGACATCGTTTGCTGAAGTCATCACTTCGTCATTTCTCAACCATACCTAAATAACATTCTATCTGCGATGAAAGGAAAACAGGTTCAACAAGGGAGTAAATTCTGACCCTAAGCCATATAGTCTAACCGGGGTAGCTCCCTACCCTCCCCCAAATCCTGCAGTTCCTATCAATCCGTCTAGGGTCCCTAGTCTACAGCAGTTGGGATAAATCAAAACCTTATTGGTCCAACATATATAGAAATGAGATGGGAAGGGCACCCTCCACCCCCACTGACACCCCCAATGGGATCACTCTGTGCCCGGGGAGGTAGAGTAATTCCCCCAAACCATCCCGCCCCCTTAGCAAGTTATTATAAATATTACAGTTTTGTGAAGTCCACTTCGTGATGTACCTCCATTTCATAAACGTAAAACTTCTCAAGTACCTCTGGTACGAAGTGTATGATATCTGGACCGATTAAATTAACCTAATACTAAAAGAATAAATAACAAGTTCGATGAAGAGAGAGGGAGAGGGAGGGAGAAAAAGAGAGGAGAATCCCTCTATAACTTCCTCCACCCCTATGATAGAGGCGTAACATGTGTATATATATGGAGAACGTTTCCCAAACACAGATTATACAAAAAACCTGAACACAACCACCGCATAAAACCAGAACATAGAGAAGAAAAGTAGAAGAGAAGGAAAAGAGGAATGTGAGAAAGATAGAAAGAGAGGGAACGAAAAAGAGGGTAGGGGTGAGAGGGTAGAGAGACAGAGATCCTACCTGCCAGGTGTGTACATCAGCCTACAGTAGGTTATGTTATCACCCCTTTATGGGGTGTGAGATCCCTAAGTACTTTATCCATGGTTCCCAGATTGCGTTAAACTGAGTAAGTCTATCCAACATTGAGCCAATTCTCCTTTCCTGTTCCATTATCCAGGTGTGAACACAATTTTTTTTCTTTCAAGCCTACCGATAGTGTTGTGCTCTCTGTTGTCCCACTGTGATCTGTGGTTCGAGTGACATAAACTGGGTCTGGGCTGCCATCTTAGTCCTCTTCAGCTGTCTGCATTTTCCAGGTGCAAGCAGCTGGCTACATTTGGCCAGTTTTCCTGTGATGTAAGTATTTTAGAACTGCAAAAAATAGGGAAAGACCTATTAGTAGTTCAATTATGTGAGACAGGGATAGGGCAGCCAGTGGCCCCTCCTCAACAGATCTTTATTCAATCAACATATAGAAAAATGAGAACACAATGGATAGGCAATAAACAATGATTAAAAATTGGCAATGTTGTCATTTCTAAAATCCGAAACAGGATACCTACCTCCAGGGCTGTCTTAATGAGAGGGCACACATGGGCACTGTTCAGGGGCCCCAGCTGCATGGGGGGCCCCCTGTGCTGCCACGAAATTGCGGAACCCCATGATGGCACTGAGAGTGATGGGGGATATCTGGGGTGTAGAGGGGTCAGAATGCTGGGGAGGCATCAATCTAGCAGATATATTATATACACAGGACAGCTTTGTTACTTTATGTATGTAGTAGTTTCCCACTGTTTCTTTGCTGTACAGAATGATTGTTCATGTACTTAATGCAGAGCTCCACCCAAAAGGTGCCTCCTACCTACCTGATGTCTGTTTACTTGCACTCCATTGTTGGGGCCCCAGAGCATTACTTTTTCCCAGGGGCCCATGATGCTATTAAGACGGCCCTGCCTACCTCGATAGGAGGAATTGCCCTCTTGATCTTAACACTCCACGCCCATGCTTGAGTTAAACTAGCAAGGATATGCATGTTTGTCAACATTAGTCATACACTGCCGAACACAGACTGTAAACTATACACTGATTGGTTGCCTTGGCGTGCACCTGTTATTGCTAGACCATTAGCTTTGATACACCACGATAATCTATATCCAATATACCTGCTGTAAGACAGCCTTCAGAACTGTCTGATTACAGTCACTGCTCACGCTGTCCATGCCATACATTCGGCATCAGCAGGACTATCTCTATGTGATGTGACTCACTTCCCTCTGCAAAGCACAATAGGAACATTGGTGAATTAAGAAGCCCAGACGTCCATTGTGAGCTTAATGGCCGTTTAATGGCTGACACCACAATGGTTACCTGGGACTCCTCCAGACCTCCTCTCCTGCCCTTGAGTTGGGTTTACTGATATCTCTGACTTATGTGGTGTGGATGTGTGCTTGAGTTGATGTAGTTATGCACCTGGGTATGTTTTTTTATAAATGACAACATTGTCAATTTTAAATCATTGTCATTGTCCATTGTCTATTGCCCATTGTGTTCTCTGCAGTATCCTATTTCTTTTAGTGAACATAGTAATAAAGAGTTTTTTTTTTTGGGACTCTAAATAAAGCCTCAAGAGTTATAATCCCTAATCTGGACATAAAAGAAAGAAGGGGTTTGGGACTTTATATTCATATTTATTTGCAAATGACATAGCGCATTGCAATATGTACATACATGGATATTGATTATATTATATATATGCACACACCAAAGAACAGTGTAATTCATACATATACAGGGTAAACATCATAGCACATAATAGTATAAGTCAATATGTACTCCATATATTAATGAACAATAACATTTGCAGCAATTAGATGTATAGTATGGTAAAAATTAAATGAAACATATCTTAAAGGTAAAGCTGCATCAAAAAAGCACTACACATTTTGTGAATTCTCTTCACTTCCTCGGGAGTAGATGCATATCATATCTGCAAAAAATATGTATATATAATATGTACTAATATGGTCTGATAGTTAACCCAAATGTCAGGGAAGGGGATAAAGGACAGAGAAGTAAATCAACATTCCTGGAATAGTTACATATCAGCTAAGGTTAAAAACTGCGGTGCTAAAAAATGAGGGCTGCCAGAGATGTCTGTCCCAGGAGCTGTGTTGATACAGGCCCAATGAGGAGGGCCAGGCACACATAGATAAACCCCAAGAGGATAGGAATAATCATGTTATGATCTGTGGTAATGTGAGACCCGAAGTAGTTACCTTATATTCTTATTTGGGGCCATGATCCAAATGTGATGTGCAATGTGCCCAAAGTGTACAGCTGTAAGGGCTGTCAGTTCCAAATGGGGGTATATATGCACCGGGAGTGACCACGAGTCCTTCCCAGCATCACGCCGACGTTGTTACTGAAAAGTAGCGTCAGAGCAGCAAACTGCTGTCTGCCATTGGTTCCAATACAACTCTTTACTAGCAAGCCAGGTGTAGAAAAAGAACTGCGCCGGCATCATGACGCCAAACTGATATCATACGCACATTGCTAGGCGTTGCGCCAATGGGCAACGGGTACACACCTGGCCAATCCCCAATGACCAATAGGACGGGAAGAGGGTGCCTGGTGCACATCACAGCTCCCGGGAGCGAAGACAGTTGGCCAGCCGATCAGTATCAGACCAAGCAGAATTAAACAATGGGCTTGATCATGAGTGTAGAATAAGGTGTTAAAGTCCTATAGTGAATGACTGCCAAAAAGGAAGGTGTGCCATACATAGTAGGAAAACATGGAAGTATATGGTTGGTAGTCAGGGACTATGTACCACCCAGTCAGGTGCCTCCATCCCTAATTATTGGGTGGAGTCTAGAAGGAGCTGCTTGGAATATCTATGAGGAATTTAGCCAATCCCCAGTAAAGGGCTGGCAGGGGGAAGGTCACCTCATAAATAGGCATGGGTCGTGTCAACAAGAGGCAGTTGGGCGCAAGATGGAGATAGAGTGCTAAGGAGACTGTCAGTGGCCTTAGTGGGTGCCCCCTTGTCTGGAGGGTGGGGTGCTTGGTGTCTTCGAGCAGGGGCCCGGGTCCTGGAATGATCCTACCATAAACACAAGGAGGAAGCCCATCCTGGATGCATGGGAGCAAGGACGACCGGGAGATCTCCTAAGAGTCAGCCAGGTGGGCTGGTGAGTGTCAGCCTGGGGGACTATGGGGAGAAATTAGCCTGTGGGGCTAGTGAAAGGGGCAGCTGCAGTCAGGTGGGCTGGCAGTGCCTTAAGAGGTGGTGCTGGGTTCAGTAGCCACAGGAGTGATACAAGCTGGACACTGTTCGTTTTGCTACACACACAAGGGGCCTTAGGTTCCTGTCTTTAATGGGCCAACATTTAAAGTCTGAATGAGAGCCTGTCAGATGTTATCACTGGTCCAGCTGAGTTCTGCAAGCAAATGAGTGCTGGAGAAAGAGGTGGAGCTGTATGTAAAGACTATATATAGGAAGAGATGTCCCTGAAGTTTGTTGTAGAAGTCAACGGGCAACCCATAACCTCCCATCCCTATCCAAGTTATTATCCCTCAATAAATAACAAAAACAAGTCAAAGTCAAGGACTGTTCTCTGACTCTGAGATGCCGTTTAGGGTGAACACATTTCCAAACTACCGTTCAGGGACACCCCCCTTCCCAAAAATCAGCTTGTGCTGTAACAAATCACAGCACAGTGATTGGACACAAGAGGCGGGATTTATGATTTCTCCAATCACAAGCAGGGGGCGGGGGCTCCTCCAGGCAATACCGGCCAGGACAAGTACTGTCAGTGAGTAAAGCAGTGATGTGGCAGCCTTTTTTGGGGGCATTAGTTTGGCTTGGGGGGTGGCTGTGTCAGTTTCATTCCAGGACACTGTATTGTCCTGTAATGAAGGTGCCCGGGACAGACCTGCAAAATGCGGGACTGTCTCGAGCAATCCGGGACACGTGGTCACCCTAGATTCATTGTGCCCAGGGGCAGAATGACAACTCATGGGGCCCCCGGGCAATAGGAGATTATGGGGCCCCCGGGCAATAGGAGATTATGGGCCCCGGCAATAGGAGATTATGGGGCCACACAGTATACATACACACACTAAGGAGGTACTGGAGGGGCGGGGCAGCTATAATATTGGGATTTTTAGACCAAAAGGATGTCGGTAAGGGACATTTCAGGGACAGATGGGAAAAAACACCAATTTTTACATACTGTCCCTGGTTTTACTGAGGCTGGCAACCCTGATGGGGCCCCCTAGTAGCATGCCCGAGTGCCCGAATGGTCAGTCCGCCCCTGCTTGTGCCTGAGTGTGCAGCAAAAAAAAAAAAACAGTGGTGATCAAATACCACCAGAAGAGAGCTCTATTTGTGTGAATTTTTTTTTTTTTATAAATTTCATTTGCGTACAGTTTTGCATGAAAACGTAATTGACAGTTAATAGAGCACAGTGCTGAATAGCTAAAAATGGCCTGGTCATGAAGGGGGATAAAAACTCCGCCGCTTACAAAGAATTATATTTAAACCATTTTTTTCACCCGCAGCAATATCCTCAAGAGGGAGCTATTTTACAAGACTTTACAAGGTTTGGAAAATTTTCCTGCACTGACGTAATCTTATATATTTTTTTTTTTGCAAAATGTTTTGGATTATTTGTCTGATTGGAGTTTAGGCATTGATTTAAATAACGCTATCACCTCCAAAGGTTTAAGAGTAAACATACATGGGCACTGAGTATATACTTTATAAAATAAAATATTTTCCTTCCCAAAACAAGAAAATCAGATTTGTAGATATATTTTAATAAAATGAATAAGCTTTTTATCAATACTTATACTGTACAAAATGTGTTTTCCGTTAAAGAAACGGGCATTACATAGAAATGTTATTTTTTATTTTAGTGAAACCTCCCAAAATTATTTGGCTGCAAGATGGTATGTTTTTCAAAATTGTAATTGCTGCAATTAGTATTGTAGTTTGTCGTTTTTGATGTTTTACTGTACTTAAAGAGGAGTTTCACCCTAAAAAATGAATTTTTTTTAATCCACTCCTCACCCCCTTACATGCCACATTTGGCATGTAATTTTTTTTGGGGGGGAGTGGGGGCTTCAGTAGGAGTGGGACTTCCTGTCCCACTTCCTGCTTCCGCCTAGGGGCTGGTTAGGCGATTAAGCCTTAATCGCCTACACCAGCCCCTCCCTGTAGGCGATCACATGGGACACTGTCAGGTCCCATGCAATCGCCTCTCCAATCAGCGGCGAGCCGCGCAGCACGCGCATGCGCAGTGCGGCTCGGCATGCGCAGTGGGTGCCCGGCCGTGAAGCCGAAGGCTGTCACGGCTGGGTGCCCATAGTCGAGATGGAGACGCCGGCTGGGGAGGGGGGGAGAGGAGCGGAGCCCCGGTCGGCGCGTCGCTGGAACGCAGAAGCAGGTAAGTGAGTGTTTATTAAAAGCCAGCAGCTACACTTTTTGTAGCTGCTGACTTTTAATAAACACAATTTTGGCTGGAACACCCCTTTAACCTCCCTGGCGGTATTCCCGAGCGTGACTCGGGGTTAACATTCAGTGCCAGAAGCGGTAACCCCGAGTCACGCTCGGGGTGCATTTTTTTTTTCCCCCCAAAAATTCCTGGCGATCCGGCGGGGGTTTCCCGCTGGATCGCCGGTCAGACTAGCCTCCCTGGCGTGTGGCACGGCGTGTGGCACGCTGGATGCAGAAAAAGTTTACTTACCTTTTCTCTGCGATCCAGCGATGAATCCCCGCAGTACTCGGCGGCCGGATGTCCGCCTGATGCTGTGTGTTCCGCCGATTCCCTTCCCTGCGAGCGTCGCGACGTAGGGGGGGGAACGGCGCCAAATTTAAAAAAGTAAACAAACACTATACATACAGTACACTGTAATCTTATAGATTACAGTACTGTATGTAAAAAATACACACCCCCCATGTCCCTAGTGGTCTGCCCTGTACACTACATGTCATTTTGTATAATAAAAACTTTTCTTTCTCCCTGCAAACTGTAGATTGCCCATAGCAACCAAAAGTGTCCCTTTATGGCAAAAATTGTTTTAGAGCAGCTAAAAAACAGCGATAATAAATCAGAATCACTTGCAGAATTTAGCGATAGCGATTTATGGGGAAATTCGTCATAAAAAAAAAAAAAAATGACAGCAAAAATTCTGCAACTGAGCAAATTTCAGTGATTTTGATTTGATTACATTATTGAATAATTTTTACTATAATTATATTATCATTTGTGATCATTTTTTATAATTATTTATTATATTATAATTTTTAATTAAAAAAAAAAAAAAAAATCATACCCGGGATGCCTATTAGACTCTTGTTTGAATAGATTTAAGTGAGTTATTCCTAAGAATTACAAGCCTACAGTATAAAACGCCAAATTCCCTTGCAAATAATGGTACCGCTTTTAGCACCTAAAATCTTAAAGAATCATACCGCCAGGGAGGTTAATAGAAGACTTGTGGCCCACTTGAAATCTGTCACTCTCGAATTCAGCAGTGGATAACAGGCAAGGCCATCATGCAAGGCCCAAGGATCCGTTGTATTAGTGACACTAACCTAAAGGTAGTTGGGTGAGCGCTGCTGTAAATGTGGTAATTCTCTATCATTCTAGGAAGGGGTGCTTGCATAGCTCCCAACTGTCCCTGATTTGGAGCAATGTCCCTCTGTCCCTCATTCCTACTCATTTGTCCCTCATTTTGGTCTGATCTATATAGATGTTTTAAAAAAAGTATTTTTTATCTATCAAAAAGTGTTTTCCAGGACTAAACCTTTCATCTGATTTCTAAATTGCTGCATTTGTAAATTCCAAAAGCCAATATAAAGGAATAGTTGTGGTAAAAAAGCACTTGTTGGTTTAACCAATCTTGTTTTGTTTTTTCATAGGGCTGTGCAAATTATCTTTTAATTGATCGATTAATCTTTAATTTTTTTGATCGATCAAAATCTTTTTGATCGATTAAAATTCTTTTGATTGGTACTCACCTCTCCGCCGGCTTCTGGACCTACAGGAAGTTCTGCCGGAGGTGTCACGGACACCAGCGGGGCTTGCTGTGTCCATCTAAAGGGCTCCTTTGCTGTGCCTTCATATCTGCATGCCGGCAGGACCTTACTATCTGCCACACACAAGGGCTGTTACACTTCCCTCTATCACTTCCCTCTATCAACCTGGGATTCTACAGCCATCCACTTAATGGGATATCTACATGCCGACAGACTGATGTTAACCTCTCCTCATCTGGATTCAGCAGTGGTATCGTTGTACACATTTTTATACCAGTATTATACTTGGCTACATGTTTTTATGACTGCTTTTGGTACCGTTTGGTATTTTTACAGTTTATGTAGCTACATCGATTTTATCTCCATTGCAATATTTGTTTGGTTACCTACTTGAAGGCTATAAAAGTTTTAATGCTATTCCCATCGAGCGCTGCCTTTGTGTGCTTTTTGTATCCTGCTATCCATTTTTCCAGTGGTTGGAGCTGCACTGGGAATCAGCCTGCAAGGAGATCAGCTAAAAGTAGTTGGATCTGTATGTGCGTTATAATTAATCGAAATTAGTCGATTAATCGATTAAAAAAATAAACGATTAATCGAACACAAAAAAATTGATCAGTAACAGCCCTATTTTTTTTACAATTCTCCTTTAATGGGGCGTGGCAGGGTGTGTGTCCTATGCCTGCATGCTTTTGCTGATAGGTGTCCCTATTTCCCATCTCAGAAAGTTGTGAGGTATGTGCTTGTGACAATTACACTCTCAGCCTTACCATGCACAGAGATTTTACAGCTTCCAGGACAACCATTTAAGCACCAGCAGACTGAGAGTGATTGTCATTGGGGCAGTTAACAATTAATTTACATTACACTAGCTTCTTCAAAGAGGCAAAGTTGATCATTTTAGTTAGGAGGTTCAGAATTTCAAGGTTACATTGTTTAAAAAGAAAAAAAAAAGAAGAAGAAAAAAAATGGTACATGGTATTTGATCACCTCTGTGTCTTTTATTTTTTGCGATATAAACAAAAAAAGACAAACTATTTTGGAAAAAAAAGAAATATTTTTTACTTTTTGCTATAAAAAAATATCCCCCCAAAATCTAGAAAAAAATAATTTCTTCCTCAGTTTAGGGCGATATGTGTTCTTCTACATATTTTTGGTAAAAAAGAAAATCGCAATAAGCGTATATTGATGTTTGCGCAAAAATTATATTGTCTAAAAAAAGGGGTGAACACTAGGGGGCAAGCAAGGGATTAAATGTGTTTCCTAGGGAGTGATTCTAACAGTGTGGGGGGGGGGGGTGGAACTGGTTGAGTGAGGAGAGCGATTGTTGTTCCTAAGCAGTGCCGGCTCCTGGAGGACATGCAGGTGCCGGGCACTGGACTATGGCACTCCGGAGTTGCCTGTTTGCCTCTGCCAGCCTCACCATTCTTTCTCCTCCCTCACACAGAGATAACGGAGTGCGCAGGGGAAGGAGGGAGAGGAGAGAGCCACAGCGCCTCTCAGCCCAGTGCTGTGCCATGTGTCACTCCTCTGGCAGGTGTCACCCGGGTGCGACCCACACCCCCCACTCCCCCTTTGCTACGCCAGTGACTTGCAGAAGGTCTCTCTTGAAGACGGCAGTGTGCTAAGACTTCATTTAAACTTGCGCTGGGAAATCTCCAGTGTGTCAGTTGGGTATACTGGTGCAGTGTCTCAGTCGGGTAGACTGGGAAGAAGAAGCAGCCAGGGGGGCTGGTGGCAGCCAGGTGGGCTAGCATTTCCTGCAAGAAGTAGAGCTGGGAACAGTGTCTACAGGGGAGCTGAAGGTGTTTCAGGATGCACTGCAGTTTGTGGAGTGAACTGTTAGTTACCAAAGAATAAATCATTTGGATTCCTGCAGCGTAAGTCAAGCGGAGCTGTACAGAATATCAATTTAAGCTGTGCAGGAGGATCAAGTGGAGCTGTAAATAGGGAGGGTTCTTTTGTTACTTTTTGTTACTGTCAAGTTGGGCGTCCCATAATCCCTAAACCCCATCCAAGTTATTATCCCCTCAATAAAACCACAAAAAACAAAGCTCAATTCCTTTTTTGAGCCTGGATGCAAGTTGGCAACATTTGCAAGTGTTATCATTTTACTAGTATTATATGTTAATATACTGGGAAAGAATTTTAGTTTTAGGATATTTTCAAAAGAAAAGTGTTTTAACTTGATTTCATGTGGGAATTTATGGTAAATATGGCTTGATGAGATTCACGAAGTGTAAGAATTTAATTATTTATTCAGTAATGTCACTGGGGAAATTAGTTAAAATTATTTATTAATTTAAAAATTTGCTAAAAAATGTTGTTTTGAATTTTACTCATAAAGAAGTTTGTGCCAGTATATCTATGAGATATAAAAAAAAAAAATCACGTTTGCAGTATGAGATAAGTCAACAGGTGTCATTTTCATTCTAAAGGGGTTTTCTGAATTTTGAAAAGTGTTTACCTGATTTTAACCATACTGCTTTATGACACCAAGTAAGCTCAAAACTCCCTGTCCTTCACTGGCCCCACTTCATCCTTCTGGGCAGGTTGTGGCTTTATGTGAAATCTGGTACTGCAGTATTTCCCTGCATATTTTAATTGTGTAACATTAGTATTACAATTAAAGTAAACATTTGGCCAGACAACACGCCTGTTCGTTTTCATCCGATCCCATCCGCTGGACAGATAGTAAATGTATCACCAGCCATCTGATTGGAGCAGATCTTGTCGGATTGGCTGGCAGGCGGGTGTCAGTGGACACATCTCCACTGACATCTGCCTGCCGATAGGAGTCAATTGGTGGCCCGTTCAGACCCACCTGAAAAACGGACAGGCGGATCCGAGTGGGCCGATCGTGTGAAAGGGGCCTTAACTGTCTTGCACTGTAATTAGGTTGAGGTATTCTCTGCTGCCAAAAGTTCTAAAGGATGAAGAAGCTTTTGCCAATGTTTTGTTGAAAATAAAGGGATTGTGTTAGCATACTCTAGGCACCATTAAAATATATTAAAAAGGATCTGAACTGTGAAAACTGTGACGGAAAAGGCAAAGGACGAGTCATCTTTATTACCTATGATCTTCCTGCATTAGATTTTTTGCCCATTAGTGACTTAAGCCCTGTACACACGATCGGATATCTGATGGAATATAATCCGATGTATTTTTTTGTGGGATATCCAATGAAGCTGACTTTCATTAGTCTTGCCTACACACCATTAGTCAAAAATCCGACCATGTCCAAACGTGGCCAGTGACGTAAAACACTACGATGTGCTGAGAAGAATGAAGTTGATTTTTGACCGATGGACATCCACACAGACGATCGTTTTTTTCTAACGATTTTTTATCCATAGGAAAAATGTAAAACATGTTCTATTTTTTTTCACCGATGGGAAAACAAACTGATGGGGCCCACATACGATCGGTTTGTGCGATGAAAACGGTCCATCGGTCCGTTTTCATCTAAACTCTGGCGGTAAAAAAGTCCAATGGGGCCCACACACGGTCGGAATATCCGATGAAAAAATTCTGTCAGACTTTTTTCATCGGAAATTCCGATTGTGTGTACAAGGCATTACTGTCCTCTGTTCTCTGCTCTGATAATCCCTGTTCTCTGTGCTGCTGACCTCTGTAATATGCCCTGCTGATCTGCCATCCTCTGTCCTGCTGACCCACTTCATACTGCACTGCAAAATGGTTTTAATTTTTTTTACAAATAAATATCTGAAAACTGTTGTGTGCATTTGTATTCAGCCCCCTTTTTCTCTGACTAACTAAGATCTAGTGGAACCAATTGTTTTCAGAAGTCACTTAATTATTAAATAGAGCCCACCTGTGTGTAATTTCATCTCATTATAAATACAGCTGTTCTGTGAAGCTCTCATAGGTTTGTTAGAGAACCTTAGTGAACAAACAGAATCATGAAGGCCAAGGAACACACCAGGCAGGTCAGGGATAAAGTTCTGGAGAAGTTTAAAGTAGGGTTAGGTTATAAAAAAATATCCCAAGCTTCGAACATCTCACAAAGCACTGTTCAATCCATCATCGGAAAATGGAAAGAGTATGGAACAACTGCAAACCTACCAAGACATGGCCGTCCACCTAAACTGACAGGCCGGGCAAGCAGAGCATTCATCAGAGAAGCAGCCAAGAGACCCATGGTAACTCTGGAGGAGCTGAAGAGATCTAAAGCTCGGGTGGGAGAATCTGTCAACAGGACTATTAGTTGTGCACTCCACAAATCTGGCCTTTATGGAAGAGTGACAAGAAGAAAGCCATTGTTGAAAGAGAGCCATAAAAAAATCACGTTTGCAGTTTGAGAGAAGCCATGTGGAGGTCTAAAAGCAAAACGCTATGTGGTGGAAAACTAACACTGCACATCACCCTGAACACACCATCCTCATAGTTAAACATGGTGGTGGCAGCATCATATTCTGGGGATGCTTTTCTTCAGAAGAGACAGAGAAGCTGTTCAGAGTTGGTGGGAAGATGTAAATAAATAGGGTTGTCCCGATACCGATACTAGTATCGGTATCGGGACCGATGCCGAGTATTTGTGGGAGTACTTGTACTCCCGCAAATACCCCCGATACTAAAATAGAATACCCCCCCCTATTGCAGCGATGTCCTGTCCCTCATACTTGTAGATATGATGCCGCCGCTGCCGCATACTGCCGTTAATCCCCCTTCATTATAGCTAGCGCGCATTACAAGCTTTTGTTTTGAATACTTGTAATGCTCGCGCCGCCGTGTATTGACACTCCCCTTCTTGGGATTGGATGGATCTGTTCAATCCCGAGCAAGGGGGAGTGTCTATGCACGAATCCGCGTATAGACACTCCCCCTTGTGTGGGATTGGACGGATCCCTCCAATCCCGAGAAGGGGAGTGTCTATACATGGTGCGCGGGCATTACAAGTATTCAGAACAAAAGCTTGTAATGCGCACTGCGCTATAATGCAGGGAGATTAACAGCGGTATGCGGCAGCGGCGGCGGCGGCATCATCATATCTACAGATATGAGGGACAGGACATGGTTTCAACATGGGGGACATGACATGGCTGCAATATGGGGGACATGACATGGCTGCAATATGGGGGACATGACATGGCTGCAATATGTGGGGGACATACATGGCTGCATATGTGGGGGACATACATGGCTGCATATGTGGGGGACATACATGGCTGCATATGTGGGGGACATACATGGCTGCATATGTGGGGGACATACATGGCTGCATATGTGGGGGACATACATGGCTGCATATGTGGGGGACATACTTGGCTGCATATGTGGGGGACATACATGGCTGCAATATGTGGGGGACATACATGGCTGCAATATGTGGGGGACATACATGGCTGCATATGTGGGGGACATGCATGGCTGCAATATGTGGGGGACATACATGGCTGCAATATGTGGGGGACATACATGGCTGCAATATGTGGGGGACATACATGGCTGCATATGTGGGGGACATACATGGCTGCAATATGTGGGGGACATACATGGCTGCAATATGTGGGGGACATACATGGCTGCAATATGTGGGGGACATGGCTGCATTTGGGGACACATTTAAAAAAAGTATCGGTATTCGGCATCGGTGAGTACTTGAAAAAAAGTATCGGTACTTGTACTCGGTCCTAAAAAAGTGGTATCGGGACAACCCTATAAATAAATATAAATTACCCAATACAGGGCAATCGTAGAAGAAAACCTGTTAGAGTCTGTAAAAGACTTGAGGCCAGGGCAGAGGTTCACCTTCCAGCAGGACAACAGCTCTAAACATACAGCCAGAGCTACAATGGAATGGTTTAGTAAAGCATAGAATGCCCTAGTCAAAGACCAGACCTAAATCCAATTGAGAATCTGTGGCAAGACTTAAAAATTGCTGTTCATAGACGCTCTCCATCCAATCTGACAGAGCGTGAGCTATTTTGCATAGAAGAATAGGCAAATTTCACTTTCTAGATGTCCAAAGCTGGTAGAGGCATACCCAAAAAGACTTGCAGCTGTAATTGCAGCCAACGGTGGTTCTACAAAGTATTGACTCCAAATGTATGCCACATTTTTCAGATATTTATTTGTAAAAAAAAATGATTTATCATTTTCCTTCTACTTCACAATTATGTTCTACTTTGTGTTGGTCTATCAGACAAAATGCCAACAAAATACATTTACATTTTTGGTTGTAACATGACAAAATGTGGACAATTTCAAGGGATATGAATACTTTCTCAAGGCACTGTATATACTATATTTGTGACACTTAATAAGTAAACTACAATTTTGATCGACTAAGATGTTTAATTTAGAATTTATTGCCTAAACTTGTTTCTACCATTGTAAAAGTTAGGTATCAGTATAAAATTGTTATGAAATGAATAATAGGGGGTCATTATTTGTTTCAAAAATTACAATGACTTTCATGGGTAACGTGCTTTGACTCAGCTGTAAGAATTGAATCATGACTTCTCTAGAATTACTGTATATTCAATATGAAGAGCAATTAAACTAAAGCTCCTTATTTAATTGCATTTTCTTAATTTGTTTCTGGACTCATTTCTTGGAAAAGGATTCAGACATTTAACACTTCATGGGTGTGCCAACAATGACAGATTATAGTAGATCTGAGGATGCACAAAGATTGGGTTGCTTTAGGATATGCAAGATTTTTATAGGTGTGGACTCAAGTCAAGCCCGAGAAACGTATAAATGTTTTTAAACCTGTGCATGCCTCCTGGATATTAGTAAAAATGCATTGATTAATTTAAAATGTTTCCTGTAATTCATGTTTAGTGAAGGAAATCCCTTTATGCCCCAGTTATCCATATGTGCAGCATCAAAAATATGGGCTTTAACGTCCAATCACCATACATATGTGTCGCTGGGCTGTCAATGTTTATGTGCTGGAAGCACGCTCCCTATGCACTCCCAGCACAAAGACTGAGCTGCCTAACATATCTCTTGGTCCCCAGAAAACATCGGTAGATGGCTTCTGATCAAAGTGGTCACATGATTGTCGATCTTTCCTGACCCCGGGACTCTAAGAACTTTTAAAGGGGATGCCAGCGTACAGGGCTGATCCCAGGCAGGTGTGTGGGGTTCAGTACACCCAGGCGCCACAGAGGTGGGGGCACTGAAGTGTCAGAGTGCTCTCCTCCCTCCTCCTCTCCTTGTCCGTGTCCAGAGACAGATCTCTCCGCCGGTCACCGCCACCGCCACTGTGTTTCCTGCCCAAGCCCGTCCCCCTCCCTCCTCCTGTCAGAGGAGGAGAGGGAAGAAGCGGCTGTCTCTATGTGGAGAAAGACCAGCCGTGCAGTGACATCGTTGAGGGGTGGTCCATGCCTAATGTGTTCTCCTTGTCTGTGTTAGGGGAGCATCTCTGTGTTTGAGTCGTTGCCATAGAAACATTTGTAAAGGGGAGGAGTTAGTAAGATGGCCACGCCCATGTAGGGACACTAGAAATATTTCTGCACCAGGCGCCTGTGACCCTAGGATCGGCCCTGCCAGGGTAGGCAAGAAGGGGTTAAACAGAATCTGAAATACCCTCTGATGATGTCGATAATGACGAAACGTTAGGGTTGGTCTCAGCGACGATCTACATTCCAGTACGTTGTTCGGAGACACGGATCTCACTACCCCCGTAGATTGAACTGATTGTGGTAGGAGACATCCTGATTATCTGGATACATATCTGGCTGATATCATTGCTTGTGTTTAATGCTCCTTGTTTAATTATTTGCTCTAAGTGCATGTCCTAAAGGGGTATTTTATGAGGAAATAAAACGTTTTTTATATAGAATCACACTATGATCCTATTTCTGTTTCTTCTCATATGATCGGATACAAATTTCTTGTGTTTGCTCAAACCAAGGGCGGATCCAGAGTCTAGTCTTGGGAGGGGCACTGCCAGAAAATAAGGTGTTGCTTACAGAACTCAATTAGGTATCCGATGTGTCCGCTGCAATGTTGCAGTACCGCTAAAAAAATCAATGATTGCCGCCATTACTAGTAAAAAATATTTAAATATAAATGCCATAAATCTATCCCATAGTTTCTAGACGATTGTCAGGGACTGCAGACATGGTACAAGAGATGGTCAGAGACTGCAGACATAGTACAAGAGAAGGTCAGAGAATGCAGACATGGTACAGGAGATGGTCAGAGAATGCAGACATGGTACAAGAGATGGTCAGAGACTGCAGACGTGGTACAAGGGATGGTCAGAGACTGTAGACGTGGTACAAGGGATGGTCAGAGACTGCAGACGTGGTACAAGGGATGGTCAGAGACTGCAGACGTGGTACAAGGGATGGTCAAAGACTGCAGACGTGGTACAAGGGATGGTCAGAGACTGCAGGCATGGTACAAGAGATGGTCAGAGACTGCAGGCATGGTACAAGGGATGGTCAGAGACTGCAGGCATGGTACAAGGGATGGTCAGAGACTGCAGGCATGGTACAAGGGATGGTCAGAGACTGCAGGCATGGTACAAGGGATGGTCAGAGGCTGCAGGCATGGTACAAGGGATGTTTAGAGACTGAAGACATGGTACAAGAGATCAATGCAGCCTCATCAGTGCCCATCATTGGGCAGGAGAGAGGTGGAGCGCTGCAGTCAGCTACAGCTCAAAGCAGCCTCAGGACAGGCAGCCTACCGGCCCTGGTGATGAGAGAGAGAGAGAGAGAGAGAGAGAGAGAGAGTGAGAGACTCGGCAGCGGCAGCTGCAGGCAGGCCCGGACTGGGACAAAAAATAGGCCTGGGCATTTTAGACTGAGCAGCCGGGGGGGGGGGGGGGGGGAGAGAAAGAAAAATAGATAAAGATAAAAAGAAAGAAGGGAAGGAAGGAAGATAGATTGATAGATAGAAAGCAATAAGGGAAGATAGATAGATAGATAGATAGATAGATAGATAGATAGATAGATAGATAGATAGATAGATAGATAGACAAGAAAGATAGGTAGATAAACAAGAAAGATAGATAAACAAGAAAGATAGATAGATAAACAAGAAAGATAGATAGATAAACAAGAAAGATAGATAATGATAGAAAGCAAGAAGGGAAGGAAGATAGATAAAGAAATAAATATAGATAAAGAAAGAAGGGAAGATGGATAGATAGATAGATAGATAGATAGATAGATAGATAGATAGATAGATAGATAGATAGATAAACAAGAAAGATGGATAGATAAACAAGAAAGATAGATAGATAAACAAGAAAGATAGATAAAGATAGAAAGCAAGAAGGGAAGGAAGGAAGATAGATAGATAAAGAAGGGAAGGAAGAAAGATAGATAAAGAAAGATAGATAAAGATAGAAAGAAAGAAGAGAAGGAAGGAAGATAGATAAAGATAAAGATAAATAAATAGATGGATAGATAGATATAGATAGACAGTGCCGGTGCGTCTATAGAGGGCGCCCGGAGCGCCGCCCCCTCTGGCTCAGCCGCAACAATGGGCACAGTGGCGACGATGGGCACAGTGGCGACGATGGGCACAGTGGCGACAATGGGCACAGTGGCAACAATTAAAGGGCACAGGGGCATCAATTGGCACAGTGGCGACAATTGAAGTTGCACAGTGGCTGCGTTTGATGGCATGGCACAGTGGTGACACTTGATGGCACAGTGGCTGTGTTTGATGCCATGGCACAGTGGCTGTGTTTGATGGCATGGCACAGTGGTGACAATTGATGGCACAGTGGCTGCGTTTGGCATGGCACAGTGGTGACAATTGATGGCACAGTGGCTGTGTTTGATGGCATGGCACAGAGGTGACAATTGATGGCACAGTGGTTGTGTTTGATGGCATGGCACAGTGGCTGTGTTTGATGGCATGGCACAGTGGTGACAATTGATGGCACAGTGGCTGTGTTTGATGGCATGGCCAGAGGTGACAATTGACGGCACAGTGGCTGTGTTTGATGGCATGGCACAGTGGTGACAATTGATGGCACAATGGCTGCGTTTGATGGCACAGTGGCTGCGTTTGATGGCATTGCACACTGGTGACAATTGATGGGCCCAGTGGCTGCGTTTGATGGGCACAGTGAGGCTGCAATTGTTTTTTTGTTTTTTTTCATTTGCGCCCACCAAAAATGTTGAGCACCAGCCACCACTGTAGATAGATAATTATCAAACGAAAAAAAAGAAAAAAGAGAGAGAGAGAGAGAGAGAGAGAGAGAGAGAGAGAAAGAAAGGTGAAGAGAGAGCGAGAGAGAAGGGAATGAAGGGCACCCCATACATCAGTGTACAGTACTCTCAGTACTTACTCAGAGGCAGGAGGGACTGACTGGATGGATGGATATCAGACTCCATCTTTCCTTTCTGATTGCTGGGCTTGAATCTTCCCGCCCGCATCCCTTAGGGAGCAGAACAGTGTCCGTCGGGAGAGTGGGCGGGGCAGACACGGGAGGAGAAGAGAGGAGGAGGAGGAGTAGAAGCAGCTCCTCTCCTCTAACTGGCCGTGGGGGCAGCAAGGGCAGGGGAGAAGTGTCAGAGCTGGCTATGATACCGCAGCTGATCTCTCTCTATCTGGCGCTGTGTTGGTGGTGTACACCCCTGGGGAGACGTGACATATGGCCCGCTGGCCGCCGAGGGCCGTTCGCGGCCCACAGGCATTTGCTAGGTTTTCCCTGTGGCCAGTCCGGGCCTGGCTGCAGGCACCGCAAAGCAGTTTAAAAAAAATGGTAAAAAATATATATATATATATATTTTTTAAAGCCAATGTGACATGATTGTCTCGGGGGGGGGGGGGGCAATCGCCCTGTTGTCCCCCCCCCTGGATCCGCCGTTGGCTCAAACCCCCACGATAAAGCTGTTCTTTGGATAGTGATAACTTCACGAGTGCCAACAAGTGAATGTTAATTTATTTGCTTATTACCTTCTAACTTCGGGTAAGCGTTTACTTAGAGGGGGTGTGAGTACTCCCCTTATTTACACGTGTGGTGGTGTCGGTGGAAGTTTTATCATCTATTATTTTCGGATACTTCACTCTATCTTTATCACATATGCACTTTAGTGATTATTAATGCATATATATATATATATATCGGACGATTTTTATGCTGAACTTATATAATCATTTTATATAATTAATTTATTAACACTTTTGTTTTCACTAGCGCTGCCAACATATTGTATATGTGTATATTCTCTTATTCAATGGAATGTGTTTATGGTTATTGCATTGCAGAATCTGTCACTCAAGAAATGGTTCCCCACATGATTAGTTTGCTGTCATTGGCAAGTTGCAGACTGTATGAAAGCAGCTGTTAGCCTAGATTCACACCCGAGCAGAAATCTAAAGCCTTGTACACACGCACAGTTTTCTCGGCCAGAAACAGCAAGAAACATGCTGGTAGAGCTTTCTTGCTGAGTAAACCGTGCGCGTGTACGAGGCTTTGAGGTTTCTCGTCTGGAAAACTGCCCAGAATCTCGACGAGAAAAATAAAGAATCTGCTCTCTTTTTTTCTCATCGGGATTCTCTGCAGTGTTTTCCTGCCGAGAAACCCGATCGTGTGTATACTTACCTGCCTCCATCGAAACCCGCGCATGCTCAAAATAACTTTGACGCATGCATGGTAGCTTCCAAGGCATAGGTAGGGTGAAGCAAGATGGTGGCGATGGCATTGAGTGTGACGAGCACATGCTCGTCGCAGTCGATGATGTCACCGCATTCGTGCCATTCAAAAGAACGCCGGTTCTTTTGAATCGTAAGTGTGTACACTTGGCCAGCAAGAAAATTTTGCCGAAATCTCGTCAGGAAAAACAAAATTTTTTTCCTTAACGAGAATCCTGGCCATGTGTACAGGGCTTCAGGCTAAATTCACATTGCCTTAAAGAAATGTAGGGTTTTGAGTTGGACTGTCAGAACCGATCCGCCCTATACGCTCGCTACGCAAGCTGCGTAAGGCCCCGCAAATTACTCGAGTCCCCCGATTTTTTTTCTGCCAATGTCCCCGCCGACCGCCATTTTCTTGAAGACCGCTGCTAGAGGTCCGCGGCGGGCGGAGACAATGACAACCATTTTCTTGAAGACCAAACAAGAGGAGGCCGGGTAGCTGCCAATAGGAATTGAGCTGTGGCCCCGCTGGGATTGCCTGGTGTAAGGGGGGACTCTGCTGGGAATGACTGGTGTAAGGAGGGACTTCGCTGAGAATGCCTGGTGTAAGGGGGGACTCCGCTGGGGACATCTGATGAAAAGAGGGGCTCCGCTGGGAATGCCTGATGTAAGGAGGGCTCTGCTGGGAATGCCTGATGTAAGTAGGGCTCTGCTGGGAATGCCTGATGTAAGGATTGCTCCGCTGGGAATGCCTGATGTAAGCAGGGACTCAGGGTTTCCACTGATTCTGCATTATGGTGTGTTGAATAATTTCTTTCTATATTACAATGTAATAATAGAAATAATGCGCTTCAATCATCCTGACCCCATAACAACCATGGTGCTGGGATGATTGAAGCGCCAACACCAGGTGCTTGGAGTATCTTTATCTGCTGATTTTGTTAAACTTTCTGGAATACACATATTTCTATTGTGGTGTAGGATCTGGGCTTTCTTTCTTTCTTTCTTTCTTTCTTTCTTTCTTTCTTTCTTTCTTTCTTTCTTTCTTTCTTTCTTTCTCTCCCTCTTTCTTTCGTTCTCTCCCTCTTTCTTTCTTTCTTTCTCTCCCTCTTTCTTTCTTTCTTTCTTTCTTTCTCTCCCTCTTTCTTTCTTTCTTTCTTTCTTTCCCTCTTTCTTTCTTTCTTTCTTTCTCTCCCTCTTTCTTTCTCCCTCCATCCCTCATTCATCTCAGACTCTAACCACACCCTATCCGTGCCACACCCATGTAGGCCATGCCCACTATTTTGCGTAAACCACGCCCATTTTTGCCGCCGTAGAGGGCCCCTTAGCAGAATTTTGCTTAGGGGCCCAGGGAGGTCAGGATCGGCACTGTGAACTGTCATATATTTCCTGGATGTATAGAGCCTCTTGGAGAAAAAAGATGATATTGTTATAGAATGAATTGTAAATAGTAATCTATTTTGTTTTTATTTAACTAAAATATTTCTTATGTCTGCAAAAAACTTTCTTTTATTGGCTCGGGGCTAAAATCAGAAACAGGAGTCAACCAGGCTCTTGATGGGGTTAGAAGAATGGAGAGTCCGTAGACAATGTCACATGTGCAGAAATGTTCTGTCACCTCTATTTAGAAACTACATACCAAATTTTATATTATTCCAACTGTCACACATTTACATTTATGTATTACTAAAGTCTAAGTCAAAAATCTGTACATATAAAGTATTTTTTCAAAAAGAATGATCTATGTTTTTTTTTGTGTTTTAAACCAGTTGCTTGAAGAAATCATTGAACGGCTCATAGCGCTGTGACAATCTATTTTATATTTGCTTCAGGCAAGAGTATGCTTATTGAAGCCCTGACATAACCAGCTTGCATGACCCGTGTTCCCTCTCAGTGAGTGGCCCTGGAGCATTAGTGGGTGTTGTGGTACATCAAAGTGTATATGGGCTGGTGCTGGCAGAGAGGAGAAACAGAAGTCTGTAACCAAAAGCATACCCTCACAAGAGCTAATGTTGGGTAAGGTAGCACATAATTATTACAATTTTTTTTTTTATTGAGTTTACATACACTTTGAGGCCATGGGCGTCCGCTGAAATTTTTTCAGGGAGGGGGGGTGCTTCGGCAGCGGCCATATACAGTCGCATTTTACCCTTTCATCGACCGCTAGCAGGGGTTAAAAGCGACCCCCCACGTTAAAATGTAAAAACACCCCACTGTGCCCCCTGCATCGTTCAATAACTCTTTGTCCCTACTGTGTAGCACCTCTCCACAACTGCACCTCTGGACCACTTTACATTACACAGCACCCCGCACAACTGGGCCAATTTACATTACACAGCACCCCGCACCTCTAGGCCCTTTACATTGCACAACACCCCACACCTCTGGGCCCTTTACATTACACAGCACCCCGCACCTCTGGGCCCTTTACATTACACAGCACCCTTCACCACCGGAGCCCTTTACATTGCACAGAACCCTGCATTACTGGACCTATTGCTATTAGTACATTGTTATACTAAATTAAATGGTTCAACTCACCATAATGCAGAATCAGTTGGAACCCCCGAGTGTGTCACTTGCCACCATCGCCTGCCACGTGTTGCGGATTGTCACTTGCCACGTCGCCTGCCACATGTTTATCACTTGCCACGTCGCCTGTCACATGTTGTGGATTGTCACTTGCCAGTTGCCACGTCACCTGCTGTCACACATTGTGTATTGTCACGTGGCCTGTCACATGTTGAGGATTGTCACTTGCCACGTCGCCTGTCACATGTCGTGGATTTTCACTTGCCACGATGCCTGCGGTCACACATTGTGGATTGTCACTTGCAACAGCACCTGTCACACATTGTGGATTGTCACTTGTCACGTGGCCTGTCACATGTTGTGGATTGTTACTTGCCACGTGGCCTGTCACATGTTGTTGATTGTCACTTGCCACGTTGCCTGCTGAAACACATTGTGGATTGTCACTTGCCACAGCGCCTGTCACACATTGTGGATTGTCACTTGCCACAGCGCCTGTCACACATTGTGGATTGTCACTTGCCACAGCGCCTGTCACACATTGTGGATTGTCACTTGCCACAGCACCTGTCACACATTGTGGATTGTCACTTGCCACAGCACCTGTCACACATTGTGGATTGTCACTTGCCACAGCACCTGTCACACATTGTGGATTGTCACTTGCCACAGCACCTGTCACACATTGTGGATTGTCACTTGCCACAGCACCTGTCACACAATGTGGATTGTCACTTGCCACAGCGCCTGTCACACATTGTGGATTGTCACTTGCCACAGCACCTGTCACACATTGTGGACTGTCACTTGCCACAGCACCTGTCACACATTGTGGATTGTCACTTGCCACAGCACCTGTCACACATTGTGGATTGTCACTTGCCACAGCGCCTGTCACACATTGTGGATTGTCACTTGCCACAGCACCTGTCACATGTTGCGGTCCGGATTGTCACTTGCCTGCTCCAATTTTCCCTTGCTGTGTCCCAGAGTCAGGGGCCAGGGTTGTCAGGCATCAGAGAGATTATTTAATCTCTCTAAATCCCCCGCTGCCTACACAGAGAGGAGGGGGACTGCTGGGTGGGTGGTGAGAGATGATGTCATCTGATTGGCCAGCACTCGCTCAGACACTCACCAAGCCAAGCCGCCCAGCTGCCCGGCCCGCAAGCTCTCTCACCTGACACCCGTCAGCATAGCAGCCTACACTTTTTGCCCGCCTGAGCCGCATACTGTCACCTGCCCACCGAGCCACCCGCTGCCTCACCAGCCCACCCAGCTGCCTACAGCCTGGCCTGCTCACTCTCACCCATACACGGCACTCACCCACTATCCGCTGTTACATTTCAGGGGGAGCCGTCCAGCTGACAGAGAGGGGGAGGGAGGCGATCGGAGGAGATATACAGTGCAGACAGCCAGCGGCTCTCCTCTCCCTGTCACAGCACCGTGGCTCCATTTACCAGAGAACTCGGCAGCGGTGCTGTGACAGGGAGAGGAGAGCCGCAGGCTGTCTGCACTGTATATCTCCTCCAATCGCCCCCCCTCCCCCTCTCTGTCAGCGGAGCTAGAAGAGAGAGAGAGAGAGAGAGAAAGCGGCTCTAATGTCATTCACCATGCCGCCGCCTTGCTTCCTGCCCTCAGAGAATTATAGCACTGGTTTCTAGGGGGGGGGGGGCAAGCACCCTCCCTTGCCCTATGGAGCGGACACCCATGTTTGAGGCATGTAACACTCTGACATTCACAGACATGACTAGGCATGATGGGAATTGTAGTTCCTGAACAACTGAAGGGTTGTAGTTTGAAGACCCATGCTTTACACTGTGCTAATGAATCCCTGTTAGACAATCAAATTTAGACATCATGTATAGAAATCTATTACAGTTCAATAAAATAGGAATAATCTCTTCTCTTACATCTTCTACTTTTTGTAGAAGCCACCTTACCTACCTGGAGGCTTGTTGGAGGGCTTCTGTTCCAGTTGGATCTCCTTTTTTCTCTAAATTAGTAATTGGGAATGCAAAAGCAGCTCGTGGAAACGTGCGTCAGCTTAAAATGAAGGCAAATAAAGAATAGATTAGAAGCACCTATGAAGGAAGGGGTTGACTACTAAAATTGTAGCTTTCCCCCTACAGGAGCCCCTTGGAAATTTGGGTTCTCTGTTCTGCGTCTTGACTCTAAGAACAACTTCAACCTCTCTGACACACCTGGTTAAATGAAAGTTACTGGAAGCACTTATAAGAACACAAGCATAAATAGAAGACCATTTAGTGGTAAATTAACTCAGTGTATTGGTAAGTGTAAATGGTGGTTTGAGCATAAATGGACACACAGGTAGGTTCAGACACAGTCTGTTAAACAGTATAATCCATATGCTAAGATATACCAGTAGACTGGGATGAAACAGCAAAGTCAACAATAAACAGGACATATAAGCATTAACTGTAATGTGAATAATAATACTATAACTAGTCTAGAGTGCACTCTAGGAGAATAGCCAAGATATAGTAAAATGTCTCATGAGTGGTACCTCTTAGCATAAGAAATAGGTGAAGATATCTGTGTAGTAGCTGTGTTCTTTAGTCGGCTAGCATTGGGGCATTGTTGTACCATTGGTGTCCATGAGAATAGTCCCAATCAAAACTGCAAGGACACAATAAGACTACTAAATGGTAGGGATGAGCCGAACACCCCATGGTTCGGTTCGCATCAGAACCTGCGAACAGACCAAATGTTCGTGTGAACTTTAGAACCCTGTTAAAGTCTATGGGACTCGAACGTTTGAAATCTAAAGTACTAATTTTAAAGGCTATTATGCAAGTTATTGTCCTAAAAAGTGTTTGGGGACCCGGGTCCTGCCCCAGGGGAGTGTTTGGGGACCCGGGTCCTGCCCCAGGGGACATGTATTAAGAGCAGTGATTTTAATAATGCTTAAAGTGAAACCATAAATACCCCTGGGGGGGTGTAAAGTATGCCTGTAAAGTAGCGCTTGTTTCCTGTGCTTAGAACTGTCCCTGCACAAAATGTAATTTCGGAAGGAAAAAAGTCATTTAAAATCACTTTTCTCTGTATTGCCGGGAGCCGCGAGTGATCTTAAATTACTTTTTTTCCTTCAGAAATGACACTTTGTGCAGGGACAGTTCTAAGCATGGGAAACAAGCGCTACTTTACAGGCATACTATACTCCCCCCCCCCCCAGGTACAAAATTTAAAGGAATAATTCACTTTTATTGTTTCACTTAAAGGAATTAATAAAATCACCGCTGCCAAAAAAACTGCAGTCTTTAAAACTTTTTTTTGCATTGATACATGTCCCCTGGGGCAGGACCCGGGTCCCCAAACACTTTTTATTACAATAACTTGCATATTAGCCTTTAAAATTAGCACTTTAGATTTCTAACGTTCGAGTCCCATAGACTTTAACAGGGTTCTAAAGTTCACACGAACTTGCCGCGAACACCCCAAATAGTTTGCTGTTCGGCGAACAGTCAATCTTCGAGTCGAACATGAGTTCGACTCGAACTCGAAGCTCATCCCTACTAAATGGCTGTACAGTCAGTTTGTAAAGGTCCCAGTCTCTCTAGCAGCAGATAGTAAGTCCCCACATAGCAGCTCACTAGTCCAAGCGATATTGCAGCCCACGATCCTTTCACACACAGTGATTACTCCACAATCTACTCTGCACCCAGGAACTCTGGCTGTTGGAACCCCCAAACTCAGAGCTCTGAATCCCTCTCGGGCTGCCAATATGCAGCAATAATGTTGTACAGTGGACAGTGAAGTCTCTCTGTTCTGGACTACAGCTCCCACAGCACAGTGCTGCCTGACTCAGTCTATTATACTCTTCCTGCTCAGCAACCCCCTTCTCTTCTGATATAGATGTTAACTAGGAAAGAACCACAGAGCAGCAGCTACAGAGAGCAGCTGCAGCCAGTGTTTCTCTCACTCTCCATTCTTAGCCAAGCACCTGGCTACAAAAGCAAATAGTCTGTTTTGCAAGCAAATTTGCAGTTTGCAAGGGAATTATTTCTTAAAGCGGAGTTCCAGGCTTTTGTATGTCTATTTAAAGTCAGCAGCTACAAAAAAGTGTAGCTGCTGACTTTTAATAAACAGACACTTACCTGTTCCACGGTCCAGTGATGGGTCCGAACCGAGCGTCGCTCCTCTCTACCGGCACCTCCATTGTCACTCCGGGCACCTGGCTGTGACAGCTTTCAGCTTCATGGCCGGGCATGCACGGCGAATGCGTGAGTCGCACTGTGCTCCCGGAGTGGACAGGCGATCGCCTGGGACCTTTCATGTGTCCCAGGTGATCGCCTACAGGGAGGGGCCGCCTAAGGCGAGAGGAGGAGTCGTCTAGGCAGTCCCTGGGCGGAAGGAGCAAGTGGGACAGAAAGTCCCACTCCTAACGAAGCCCCCATCCCCCCACCCCCCCAAAAAAATGACATGGCAAATGTGGCATGTAAGGGGGCGAGGAGTGCTTAAAGCAGGAAGTTCCACTCTTGGGTGGAACTCCGCTTTAACCACTTCAGCCCCGGACCACATTTTGCAGGTTTGCCATTTTTGCAATTCAGCACTGCGTCGCTTTAACTGACAATTGCGCGGTCGTTCGACGTGGCTCCCAAACAAAATTGGCATTCTTTTTTTCTCACAAATAGAGCTTTCTTTTGGTGGTATTTGATCACCTTTGCGGTTTTTATTTTTTGCGCTATAAACAAAAATAGTGCGAAATTTTGAAAAAAAAATTATATTCTTTACATTTTGCTGTAATAAATATCCCCCAAAATATATATAAACAAAAATGTTTTCCTCAGTTTAGGCCGATACGTATTCTTCTACATATTTTTCGTAAAAAATATCGCAATAAGCATTTATTGATTGGTTTGCGCAAAAGTTATAGCATCTACAAAATAGGGGATAGTTTTATGGCATTTTTATTAATATTTTTTTTTTTTTACTAGTAATGGTGATGATCTGCATTTTTTATCGGTACTGCGACCTTATGACAAATTTTTGGGATCATTGGCATTTTTATAGCGATCAGTGCTATTAAAATGCATTGATTACTGTAAAAATGTCACTGGCAGGGACGGGGTTAACACTAGGGGGTGAGAAAGGGGTTAATTATGTTCCCTAGGTGTTTTCTAACTGAAGGGAGGGTGGGATTGACTAGGGGAAATGACAGATCGCTGTACATACATTGAATGAACATGCGATCAGTCATTTCTCCCCCTGACAGGATCGGGAGCTGTGTGTTTACACACACAGCTCCCGAGTTCTCGCTCTGTAACGAGCGATCGTGGGTGCCTGGCAGTGATTGCGCCCACCGGGCACCAGGCGTGAGCAGGGGGCGTGCGTGTGCCCCCTAGTGGTTAAAATGCAAAATCACGTAATATTACGTGATTTTGCGCAGCCAAGCCGACCTGCCGCTGTAAAACTGTGGCGGCTGGTCGGCAAGCGGTTAAGCTTGGTGAATGTCTTTCGCACGTGATTTGGTATTTTTTGTAAAAGTGAAACTTCACCATATTCACAAAACAGTGAAGCCCGGAGTGACAGGGACAGAAAGGAAGATAACGCAGGGCTGGCATGACTGGGGTGGAATCAGGGCAACAAAGGGTTAAGAAATGAGGAGGTGCGTTCAGGGGAGTGGCTTTAGGCTTAGCTCTATGGAAGGGGAGGAGTGCCTTATATAGGGGGCGGGGACGGCGCCAAAAGGCACAGGCAGAGTGAGGAGACACAGGGAGGCAGGTTTTTTCCACCCACCCTCCCTTGTTTTGTTCAATGTTGTGTGTTGTGCGTTTGTTTTCTTTCTTTCAGGTCGGTGGATAGGTGTCACGACAGCGGAGGCGGTGTCCTTGGTCTTTGATGGTGACAGTTAAAGCGGAGGTTCACCCTAAATATAAGATCTCCCATGCGATCCAGCATACTGGCGTCAGCGCCAGTATGCTGGGTTTTTTTTTTTTTAATCGCACACTTACTGTATTATGGTGGAATTCCTTTTTTGTCCCCCGCGGTGGACGGCTCTAGTATTGCTCGTCACATCTTCCTAAAATACCCGATATGGACTCGGGTAATCTCGGCGAAAATGCGGGGCCTACGCACAGACCTAGGAGCTGACTGCGCAGGCGCCGTATTTCTCCGAGTCCTATTTCGGAGGGCGTGACGCGCCATAGCCGTAGGACTCGGAGAAATACGGCGCCTGCGCAGTCAGCTCCTAGGTCTGTGCGCAGGCGCGGCATTTTCGCCGAGATTACCCGAGTCCATATCGGGTATTTTCGGAAGATGTGACGCGCTATACTGGCGCCGTCCACCACGGGGGACAAAAAAGGAATTCCACCATAATACAGTAAGTGTGCGATTAAAAAAAAAAAACCCAGCATACTGGCGCTGACGCCCGTATGCTGGATCGCATGGGAGATCTTATATTTAGGGTGAAATACCGCTTTAACTGAGAAAATGGAAATGGTTGGGGGGCTCATCGGTGGGATGGGCTCCTTATGGGGTTATTGCTAGTGTTGCTCACGAATATTGCATATTCGAGTATTCGCGAAAATATCTCGAATATCGCGGTGAATATTCGCTATTGCGAATATTCGTATTTTTTCAAATTTATTTTTAAAACAGATCACATCCTAGTGATCTCCATCGACGTCTAAAAGCATTGCTGGTATGATTAGAGACCCTGGGCCGAGTAGCTGAGGCGATCCTTTTATGTTGCCGAATATTCGCAATGCGAATATTCGTATTAGGAATATTCGCGAATGCGTTCTCTGCCCTTCTGTGTTTTGTGTA